>OX452995.1:0-1452500 GCA_949699065.1 Metalampra italica
CCTAACCTAACCTAACCTAACCTAACCTAACCTAACCTAACCTAACCTAACCTAACCTAACCGAACCTAACCTAACCTAACCTAACCTAACCTAACCTAACCTAACCTAACCTAACCTAACCTAACCTAACCTAACCTAACCTAACCTAACCTAACCTAACCTAACCTAACCTAACCTAACCTAACCTAACCTAACCTAACCTAACCTAACCTAACCTAACCTAACCTAACCTAACCTAACCTAACCTAACCTAACCTAACCTAACCTAACCTAACCTAACCTAACCTAACCTAACCTAACCTAACCTAACCTAACCTAACCTAACCTAACCTAACCTAACCTAACCTAACCTAACCTAACCTAACCTAACCTAACCTAACCTAACCTAACCTAACCTAACCTAACCTAACCTAACCTAACCTAACCTAACCTAACCTAACCTAACCTAACCTAACCTAACCTAACCTAACCTAACCTAACCTAACCTAACCTAACCTAACCTAACCTAACCTAACCTAACCTAACCTAACCTAACCTAACCTAACCTAACCTAACCTAACCTAACCTAACCTAACCTAACCTAACCTAACCTAACCTAACCTAACCTAACCTAACCTAACCTAACCTAACCTAACCTAACCTAACCTAACCTAACCTAACCTAACCTAACCTAACCTAACCTAACCTAACCTAACCTAACCTAACCTAACCTAACCTAACCTAACCTAACCTAACCTAACCTAACCTAACCTAACCTAACCTAACCTAACCTAACCTAACCTAACCTAACCTAACCTAACCTAACCTAACCTAACCTAACCTAACCTAACCTAACCTAACCTAACCTAACCTAACCTAACCTAACCTAACCTAACCTAACCTAACCTAACCTAACCTAACCTAACCTAACCTAACCTAACCTAACCTAACCTAACCTAACCTAACCTAACCTAACCTAACCTAACCTAACCTAACCTAACCTAACCTAACCTAACCTAACCTAACCTAACCTAACCTAACCTAACCTAACCTAACCTAACCTAACCTAACCTAACCTAACCTAACCTAACCTAACCTAACCTAACCTAACCTAACCTAACCTAACCTAACCTAACCTAACCTAACCTAACCTAACCTAACCTAACCTAACCTAACCTAACCTAACCTAACCTAACCTAACCTAACCTAACCTAACCTAACCTAACCTAACCTAACCTAACCTAACCTAACCTAACCTAACCTAACCTAACCTAACCTAACCTAACCTAACCTAACCTAACCTAACCTAACCTAACCTAACCTAACCTAACCTAACCTAACCTAACCTAACCTAACCTAACCTAACCTAACCTAACCTAACCTAACCTAACCTAACCTAACCTAACCTAACCTAACCTAACCTAACCTAACCTAACCTAACCTAACCTAACCTAACCTAACCTAACCTAACCTAACCTAACCTAACCTAACCTAACCTAACCTAACCTAACCTAACCTAACCTAACCTAACCTAACCTAACCTAACCTAACCTAACCTAACCTAACCTAACCTAACCTAACCTAACCTAACCTAACCTAACCTAACCTAACCTAACCTAACCTAACCTAACCTAACCTAACCTAACCTAACCTAACCTAACCTAACCTAACCTAACCTAACCTAACCTAACCTAACCTAACCTAACCTAACCTAACCTAACCTAACCTAACCTAACCTAACCTAACCTAACCTAACCTAACCTAACCTAACCTAACCTAACCTAACCTAACCTAACCTAACCTAACCTAACCTAACCTAACCTAACCTAACCTAACCTAACCTAACCTAACCTAACCTAACCTAACCTAACCTAACCTAACCTAACCTAACCTAACCTAACCTAACCTAACCTAACCTAACCTAACCTAACCTAACCTAACCTAACCTAACCTAACCTAACCTAACCTAACCTAACCTAACCTAACCTAACCTAACCTAACCTAACCTAACCTAACCTAACCTAACCTAACCTAACCTAACCTAACCTAACCTAACCTAACCTAACCTAACCTAACCTAACCTAACCTAACCTAACCTAACCTAACCTAACCTAACCTAACCTAACCTAACCTAACCTAACCTAACCTAACCTAACCTAACCTAACCTAACCTAACCTAACCTAACCTAACCTAACCTAACCTAACCTAACCTAACCTAACCTAACCTAACCTAACCTAACCTAACCTAACCTAACCTAACCTAACCTAACCTAACCTAACCTAACCTAACCTAACCTAACCTAACCTAACCTAACCTAACCTAACCTAACCTAACCTAACCTAACCTAACCTAACCTAACCTAACCTAACCTAACCTAACCTAACCTAACCTAACCTAACCTAACCTAACCTAACCTAACCTAACCTAACCTAACCTAACCTAACCTAACCTAACCTAACCTAACCTAACCTAACCTAACCTAACCTAACCTAACCTAACCTAACCTAACCTAACCTAACCTAACCTAACCTAACCTAACCTAACCTAACCTAACCTAACCTAACCTAACCTAACCTAACCTAACCTAACCTAACCTAACCTAACCTAACCTAACCTAACCTAACCTAACCTAACCTAACCTAACCTAACCTAACCTAACCTAACCTAACCTAACCTAACCTAACCTAACCTAACCTAACCTAACCTAACCTAACCTAACCTAACCTAACCTAACCTAACCTAACCTAACCTAACCTAACCTAACCTAACCTAACCTAACCTAACCTAACCTAACCTAACCTAACCTAACCTAACCTAACCTAACCTAACCTAACCTAACCTAACCTAACCTAACCTAACCTAACCTAACCTAACCTAACCTAACCTAACCTAACCTAACCTAACCTAACCTAACCTAACCTAACCTAACCTAACCTAACCTAACCTAACCTAACCTAACCTAACCTAACCTAACCTAACCTAACCTAACCTAACCTAACCTAACCTAACCTAACCTAACCTAACCTAACCTAACCTAACCTAACCTAACCTAACCTAACCTAACCTAACCTAACCTAACCTAACCTAACCTAACCTAACCTAACCTAACCTAACCTAACCTAACCTAACCTAACCTAACCTAACCTAACCTAACCTAACCTAACCTAACCTAACCTAACCTAACCTAACCTAACCTAACCTAACCTAACCTAACCTAACCTAACCTAACCTAACCTAACCTAACCTAACCTAACCTAACCTAACCTAACCTAACCTAACCTAACCTAACCTAACCTAACCTAACCTAACCTAACCTAACCTAACCTAACCTAACCTAACCTAACCTAACCTAACCTAACCTAACCTAACCTAACCTAACCTAACCTAACCTAACCTAACCTAACCTAACCTAACCTAACCTAACCTAACCTAACCTAACCTAACCTAACCTAACCTAACCTAACCTAACCTAACCTAACCTAACCTAACCTAACCTAACCTAACCTAACCTAACCTAACCTAACCTAACCTAACCTAACCTAACCTAACCTAACCTAACCTAACCTAACCTAACCTAACCTAACCTAACCTAACCTAACCTAACCTAACCTAACCTAACCTAACCTAACCTAACCTAACCTAACCTAACCTAACCTAACCTAACCTAACCTAACCTAACCTAACCTAACCTAACCTAACCTAACCTAACCTAACCTAACCTAACCTAACCTAACCTAACCTAACCTAACCTAACCTAACCTAACCTAACCTAACCTAACCTAACCTAACCTAACCTAACCTAACCTAACCTAACCTAACCTAACCTAACCTAACCTAACCTAACCTAACCTAACCTAACCTAACCTAACCTAACCTAACCTAACCTAACCTAACCTAACCTAACCTAACCTAACCTAACCTAACCTAACCTAACCTAACCTAACCTAACCTAACCTAACCTAACCTAACCTAACCTAACCTAACCTAACCTAACCTAACCTAACCTAACCTAACCTAACCTAACCTAACCTAACCTAACCTAACCTAACCTAACCTAACCTAACCTAACCTAACCTAACCTAACCTAACCTAACCTAACCTAACCTAACCTAACCTAACCTAACCTAACCTAACCTAACCTAACCTAACCTAACCTAACCTAACCTAACCTAACCTAACCTAACCTAACCTAACCTAACCTAACCTAACCTAACCTAACCTAACCTAACCTAACCTAACCTAACCTAACCTAACCTAACCTAACCTAACCTAACCTAACCTAACCTAACCTAACCTAACCTAACCTAACCTAACCTAACCTAACCTAACCTAACCTAACCTAACCTAACCTAACCTAACCTAACCTAACCTAACCTAACCTAACCTAACCTAACCTAACCTAACCTAACCTAACCTAACCTAACCTAACCTAACCTAACCTAACCTAACCTAACCTAACCTAACCTAACCTAACCTAACCTAACCTAACCTAACCTAACCTAACCTAACCTAACCTAACCTAACCTAACCTAACCTAACCTAACCTAACCTAACCTAACCTAACCTAACCTAACCTAACCTAACCTAACCTAACCTAACCTAACCTAACCTAACCTAACCTAACCTAACCTAACCTAACCTAACCTAACCTAACCTAACCTAACCTAACCTAACCTAACCTAACCTAACCTAACCTAACCTAACCTAACCTAACCTAACCTAACCTAACCTAACCTAACCTAACCTAACCTAACCTAACCTAACCTAACCTAACCTAACCTAACCTAACCTAACCTAACCTAACCTAACCTAACCTAACCTAACCTAACCTAACCTAACCTAACCTAACCTAACCTAACCTAACCTAACCTAACCTAACCTAACCTAACCTAACCTAACCTAACCTAACCTAACCTAACCTAACCTAACCTAACCTAACCTAACCTAACCTAACCTAACCTAACCTAACCTAACCTAACCTAACCTAACCTAACCTAACCTAACCTAACCTAACCTAACCTAACCTAACCTAACCTAACCTAACCTAACCTAACCTAACCTAACCTAACCTAACCTAACCTAACCTAACCTAACCTAACCTAACCTAACCTAACCTAACCTAACCTAACCTAACCTAACCTAACCTAACCTAACCTAACCTAACCTAACCTAACCTAACCTAACCTAACCTAACCTAACCTAACCTAACCTAACCTAACCTAACCTAACCTAACCTAACCTAACCTAACCTAACCTAACCTAACCTAACCTAACCTAACCTAACCTAACCTAACCTAACCTAACCTAACCTAACCTAACCTAACCTAACCTAACCTAACCTAACCTAACCTAACCTAACCTAACCTAACCTAACCTAACCTAACCTAACCTAACCTAACCTAACCTAACCTAACCTAACCTAACCTAACCTAACCTAACCTAACCTAACCTAACCTAACCTAACCTAACCTAACCTAACCTAACCTAACCTAACCTAACCTAACCTAACCTAACCTAACCTAACCTAACCTAACCTAACCTAACCTAACCTAACCTAACCTAACCTAACCTAACCTAACCTAACCTAACCTAACCTAACCTAACCTAACCTAACCTAACCTAACCTAACCTAACCTAACCTAACCTAACCTAACCTAACCTAACCTAACCTAACCTAACCTAACCTAACCTAACCTAACCTAACCTAACCTAACCTAACCTAACCTAACCTAACCTAACCTAACCTAACCTAACCTAACCTAACCTAACCTAACCTAACCTAACCTAACCTAACCTAACCTAACCTAACCTAACCTAACCTAACCTAACCTAACCTAACCTAACCTAACCTAACCTAACCTAACCTAACCTAACCTAACCTAACCTAACCTAACCTAACCTAACCTAACCTAACCTAACCTAACCTAACCTAACCTAACCTAACCTAACCTAACCTAACCTAACCTAACCTAACCTAACCTAACCTAACCTAACCTAACCTAACCTAACCTAACCTAACCTAACCTAACCTAACCTAACCTAACCTAACCTAACCTAACCTAACCTAACCTAACCTAACCTAACCTAACCTAACCTAACCTAACCTAACCTAACCTAACCTAACCTAACCTAACCTAACCTAACCTAACCTAACCTAACCTAACCTAACCTAACCTAACCTAACCTAACCTAACCTAACCTAACCTAACCTAACCTAACCTAACCTAACCTAACCTAACCTAACCTAACCTAACCTAACCTAACCTAACCTAACCTAACCTAACCTAACCTAACCTAACCTAACCTAACCTAACCTAACCTAACCTAACCTAACCTAACCTAACCTAACCTAACCTAACCTAACCTAACCTAACCTAACCTAACCTAACCTAACCTAACCTAACCTAACCTAACCTAACCTAACCTAACCTAACCTAACCTAACCTAACCTAACCTAACCTAACCTAACCTAACCTAACCTAACCTAACCTAACCTAACCTAACCTAACCTAACCTAACCTAACCTAACCTAACCTAACCTAACCTAACCTAACCTAACCTAACCTAACCTAACCTAACCTAACCTAACCTAACCTAACCTAACCTAACCTAACCTAACCTAACCTAACCTAACCTAACCTAACCTAACCTAACCTAACCTAACCTAACCTAACCTAACCTAACCTAACCTAACCTAACCTAACCTAACCTAACCTAACCTAACCTAACCTAACCTAACCTAACCTAACCTAACCTAACCTAACCTAACCTAACCTAACCTAACCTAACCTAACCTAACCTAACCTAACCTAACCTAACCTAACCTAACCTAACCTAACCTAACCTAACCTAACCTAACCTAACCTAACCTAACCTAACCTAACCTAACCTAACCTAACCTAACCTAACCTAACCTAACCTAACCTAACCTAACCTAACCTAACCTAACCTAACCTAACCTAACCTAACCTAACCTAACCTAACCTAACCTAACCTAACCTAACCTAACCTAACCTAACCTAACCTAACCTAACCTAACCTAACCTAACCTAACCTAACCTAACCTAACCTAACCTAACCTAACCTAACCTAACCTAACCTAACCTAACCTAACCTAACCTAACCTAACCTAACCTAACCTAACCTAACCTAACCTAACCTAACCTAACCTAACCTAACCTAACCTAACCTAACCTAACCTAACCTAACCTAACCTAACCTAACCTAACCTAACCTAACCTAACCTAACCTAACCTAACCTAACCTAACCTAACCTAACCTAACCTAACCTAACCTAACCTAACCTAACCTAACCTAACCTAACCTAACCTAACCTAACCTAACCTAACCTAACCTAACCTAACCTAACCTAACCTAACCTAACCTAACCTAACCTAACCTAACCTAACCTAACCTAACCTAACCTAACCTAACCTAACCTAACCTAACCTAACCTAACCTAACCTAACCTAACCTAACCTAACCTAACCTAACCTAACCTAACCTAACCTAACCTAACCTAACCTAACCTAACCTAACCTAACCTAACCTAACCTAACCTAACCTAACCTAACCTAACCTAACCTAACCTAACCTAACCTAACCTAACCTAACCTAACCTAACCTAACCTAACCTAACCTAACCTAACCTAACCTAACCTAACCTAACCTAACCTAACCTAACCTAACCTAACCTAACCTAACCTAACCTAACCTAACCTAACCTAACCTAACCTAACCTAACCTAACCTAACCTAACCTAACCTAACCTAACCTAACCTAACCTAACCTAACCTAACCTAACCTAACCTAACCTAACCTAACCTAACCTAACCTAACCTAACCTAACCTAACCTAACCTAACCTAACCTAACCTAACCTAACCTAACCTAACCTAACCTAACCTAACCTAACCTAACCTAACCTAACCTAACCTAACCTAACCTAACCTAACCTAACCTAACCTAACCTAACCTAACCTAACCTAACCTAACCTAACCTAACCTAACCTAACCTAACCTAACCTAACCTAACCTAACCTAACCTAACCTAACCTAACCTAACCTAACCTAACCTAACCTAACCTAACCTAACCTAACCTAACCTAACCTAACCTAACCTAACCTAACCTAACCTAACCTAACCTAACCTAACCTAACCTAACCTAACCTAACCTAACCTAACCTAACCTAACCTAACCTAACCTAACCTAACCTAACCTAACCTAACCTAACCTAACCTAACCTAACCTAACCTAACCTAACCTAACCTAACCTAACCTAACCTAACCTAACCTAACCTAACCTAACCTAACCTAACCTAACCTAACCTAACCTAACCTAACCTAACCTAACCTAACCTAACCTAACCTAACCTAACCTAACCTAACCTAACCTAACCTAACCTAACCTAACCTAACCTAACCTAACCTAACCTAACCTAACCTAACCTAACCTAACCTAACCTAACCTAACCTAACCTAACCTAACCTAACCTAACCTAACCTAACCTAACCTAACCTAACCTAACCTAACCTAACCTAACCTAACCTAACCTAACCTAACCTAACCTAACCTAACCTAACCTAACCTAACCTAACCTAACCTAACCTAACCTAACCTAACCTAACCTAACCTAACCTAACCTAACCTAACCTAACCTAACCTAACCTAACCTAACCTAACCTAACCTAACCTAACCTAACCTAACCTAACCTAACCTAACCTAACCTAACCTAACCTAACCTAACCTAACCTAACCTAACCTAACCTAACCTAACCTAACCTAACCTAACCTAACCTAACCTAACCTAACCTAACCTAACCTAACCTAACCTAACCTAACCTAACCTAACCTAACCTAACCTAACCTAACCTAACCTAACCTAACCTAACCTAACCTAACCTAACCTAACCTAACCTAACCTAACCTAACCTAACCTAACCTAACCTAACCTAACCTAACCTAACCTAACCTAACCTAACCTAACCTAACCTAACCTAACCTAACCTAACCTAACCTAACCTAACCTAACCTAACCTAACCTAACCTAACCTAACCTAACCTAACCTAACCTAACCTAACCTAACCTAACCTAACCTAACCTAACCTAACCTAACCTAACCTAACCTAACCTAACCTAACCTAACCTAACCTAACCTAACCTAACCTAACCTAACCTAACCTAACCTAACCTAACCTAACCTAACCTAACCTAACCTAACCTAACCTAACCTAACCTAACCTAACCTAACCTAACCTAACCTAACCTAACCTAACCTAACCTAACCTAACCTAACCTAACCTAACCTAACCTAACCTAACCTAACCTAACCTAACCTAACCTAACCTAACCTAACCTAACCTAACCTAACCTAACCTAACCTAACCTAACCTAACCTAACCTAACCTAACCTAACCTTTTTTTTTTTTTTTTTTTTTTTTTTTCACGGAGTGGAAACGCTTTATGCGTACCCAGGGGGAAAGGGTTATGTGGGACTCTCTCCTCAGTTAGAGCGCTAGAGGAGCATACCCACTAAAACCACTCCGGCGTTTCACCCTCTTGCCGATATTGGGGGTGCCATGGGTTCCAGTGGACTTCACCATGAACACCCCCCGGCCGCACCGGCGTCAGCCGGTGCTCCCGCGCTTGTGGGGGGAAGGACCGTAAACGCACCAGCCCTTCCCCCAGACGGTGTGAAGTCGTATGGTGGGGTTCCCCCTAAAACATAAAACCCACCGACTCCACTAGGGGTTTAGGCAGGCGACGAACTGCGCCCGCCGTCTACCCCTCCGTCTGCGCCGGAGCGGGTGCGCATCGACATGGTCTTCGCGCTCCCGCTCCGCGGCCTCCTTCTGCGAGATGACATTCTCGCAGAAGGAGGCCACTGCCTCCCATGACCTCTCGCTGCCAAGCATGGTCGCCACTACGGCGTGCAGCGAGAGGTCCCCTCCCCCGGTGACCATCACCAGATCCTGACGCTCCAGGTCCCAACGCCTGCACTCTTGGAGAGTGTGTTGGGCCGTGTCGTCAGGATCCCCGCATTCATGGCACTGCGGGCTCGGCTCCCTACCTATCAGGTGCAGATAGTGACCGAAGCATCCGTGCCCGGTCAGCACCTGCGTCAGTCGGAAGCCGAGACCGCCGTGCCCCCTGTCCAGCCAGCCCTCGAACGACGGGAGGACTGCCCCTATGGTACGGGTTCCATAGGGGGAATCCTCTACGTCGTTTTTCCACCGATCTCGCATGCGTTCGGCCGCCATGCGACGCACCCTCTCCACCTCGTCAGGGTGAGGGCGCTCCCCTCGAGATCTGGCCCGCACTCGCGCCCGATACGTTTCCGCTTGGACCTGGGCGTCCAGTTCCCAGGGCGGAGTGCAGGCCAGGAGGCACGCCGCCGCATGCGAGACCGTCGTGTAGGCCTTCGATATACGGAGGGCCACCACCCTCTGAGGCCTACGGAGACAGGCCCTGTTCCGGGCCGTGAGCCTGTCGGCCCATATCGGCGCCCCATACAGTGCCATGCTGCGCACAACACCAGCAAAGAGGCGCCGACACGGGTCTCCAGGTCCACCCACGTTTGGGAGCAGTCGGCCAAGGGCCGATGCAGCCCCCACCACTCGGGGAGCCATTCTTGCGAAGTGCTCCCCAAAGTTCCACTTACGGTCGAGGACAAGGCCAAGATATTTAAGATTAGCCCTGATCTCGACCGCCTCCCCTCTTACTGGGATGGTGGCCCCAGCCACCAGCCGCCAACCCCGCCCGCCGAAGACTATCGCCTCCGTTTTCGCGAGCGACACCCTCAAACCCAACGTGCTGATGCGGTCTACGGTCAGCTCCGTAACGACCGCCGCCCTCCGCATGGTCTCTCGGCAATCCGTACCCCGCACGGCCACCATGGTGTCATCGGCGTAACAGATGGTGGCCATGCGAGGCACTTGGACCCCCCGTATGGCCCAGTCGTACCCGATGTTCCACAACAGGGGTCCGAGTACCGACCCCTGGGGAACACCGCACGCCATACTATGGGCCCTCATTCGGCCATGTTGCTCGTAGAGCACCACCCTATCTGTAAGGTAGTGCTCCACGAGCCGCGTCAGGTATAGAGGCACTTGGTGGTACCGCAGTGCCTCCAATATGACCGCGTGAGGGAGCGTCCCGAAGGCGTTGGCGATGTCGAGTGACACCGCCACTACCCCCTCCCCCATATCCGCTGCGTACTCGCTGAAGTCCCTAAGGGACTTCAGTGCATCAATAGTGGACCGCCCCTCCCGGAACCCGAACTGACGATCACTCAAGTTCGGGCCCGTGTCCACCAGGTGGTCCACTATCCGTCTGGATAAGACCCTCTCCAGCATCTTGCCAGCCTCGTCCAGGAGGACAATAGGGCGGTAGCCCGATGGAGAGTCCGGCGGGCGGCCCTCCTTCCTGAGCAGGCACAGGCGCCCCTCCTTCCAGCACCTCGGGAACCGCCCCTCTCTAAGACAGTCGTCAAAGAGAGATTTGAGACGGCTCCCGAGGTGCTCCATCGCCACTAAAAGAACCCTTCCCGGCACTCCGTCCGGTCCCGGAGCCCTCCTACCGGACCGCAGGCGGTTTGTCACCCACTCCATCTCGTCGTCATTAATCGGAGGGACGACGATTGGTCCCTGCGGCTCCGCAGGTGGTCCAGTCATTCTCGGCGGATCGTACTCCGGTGCCGGCGGGAAAAGAACCCCCACTATGCGTGCGAGGAGCTCCGGCTCCAGGGAGTCCATGGGGGGGGCGTGCTGCATTTTGTTGCGGACCGCCTTGTATGGCCGCCCCCATGGGTCCCTATCCAGCGTGGCCAGGAACTCCTCGCGCGCCTCATCCTTCCTTTTGGCGATGGCGACTCGGAGGGCCGCCTTCGCCTCCTTGAGCGTCTGGTAGAGGACCTCCTCCTCCGACGCTTCATGGCGCCTGCGCCTACAGCGGGTGTAGGCCCTGCGAGCTCGGTTACTGGTGGCCCGGAGGTCCGCGATCTCTTGGGACCACCAGTATACCTGTTTTTTGCCCGGCATCCGCCGCGCTCGGGGCATGGCCGCATCGCACACCATCTGCAGCGATGCCCGGAAACGGACCGCCTTCTCCTCCACCCCCAAGTTGTCCGGGGGGGGGCTGCACCACGCTTGAACCATCGCGGCCTCCTCCGCCATGTCCCGATCTAGGCGTGCCACTGTCCACCTTGGCAGTGCCGCCCTGCGCCTTCTCCCACTGGGGCCTGGCGGTGGGGCTCCAGCTGTGGTTTGGACCCTCATCCGGATGTATAAGTGATCGGAGAGGGTCTCCACGTCCTCCAGGACACGCCAGTCAGCGATGCGCGCGGCAATGGCAGGGGTAGCGAACGAAACGTCCACTATTGACTCCCCCTGCCACCGCACGCAAGTGCCGGCGTTGCCCTGATTCAACACTAAGAGCCCCATCGCGACCACCCAGTCGCCCAGGACCGTCCCTTTAGGGTCCGTGATGGCCGACCCCCACATCACGCTCTTGGCGTTGAGGTCGCCAGCGATGATGGTTTGCGCCGGCTCAGCCCTCCTGACGACTCCTTCGAGGCCCTTCAAGAAGTCCTCGAAGTCACGCAGCGGGTCATTGGGGGAGAAGTATACCGCAACCAGTACGGTTTCTCCCCACTTCGCCGCCGCGTAACCCCGCCCTCGCTCCAAAGGAGAGAGGGGGAGGAAGTCGCCAGTTGTCGGCACCACCATCGCGACCCTACCATCTACAGCCCCCACCCAGTTGGGCTGGGCAGGCACATAATAGGGCTCACCCACGACCGCAACACCAATTCCCCACTCCGCAATGGCCTGCATCATGAGATCCTGGGCCCTTGCGGAGTGGTTGATGTTGCACTGCAGGATGTCTGAGTAGCGGTGTGCTGGCATTCAGACATCCATGCAGTCCTCCTCTTGGTGTGCCTGTACGGCACCACTTGGAACGGCATTTTGGGTCCCGGTAGGGGGCTCCCGCCCTCTCGTCGCCGGCGGGGCACACTTAATTCCCCCCATCACGTGCTCAGCCGGGCGCTTGGCCAGTTGGCAGACCGCGCAGAAGGCCTTAACTTCCCCACAGTCCGCCACCCTGTGTCCCGGCTTACTGCACCTGAAGCACAGTGCGCTTCTGTCCACTGTCGACGGACAGAGCGCCCTCGTGTGCCCCGTCCCCATGCAGCGGAAGCACCGCATGGGAATCGGGTCCAGTGCCTTTACGCGAGCCTTCGACCAACCTACGATAAGGCATCCCTTCACAATGAGGGCGTTGGCCGCAGTTACCGGGCACTTCACCACGACCGACCCACCTCCGTTTCTAAGCGCCCTTACTGTCCCCACTTTGACTTGGGTGAGCAAGCACTGCCCTCCTACCGAGACTGCCTTGGCCACTGCCTCTTGGGTTACCGTCTCGTCGAGTCCAGTCACTTGGATGCCAGCCATTTTGACGGGCCTGTACACTGTCGCGACGTCACCCACTATGGCCTCTATCTTCTGCCGGAGGTCATCAGCCGCCCTGTCCTTGTTTTCACCCGAGACCTCTATGATTCGGGCCCCGGTGGCCGTCTTCCGAACCCGCACGTGTTGGAGTCCCACTTCGGCAAGGTTGAGCGTCGTGGTAGCCTTCGCCATAACTGAGACATATGATGTCTCAGCTTCCGGCTTTAACGTGACCACAACGGCGGCTGTATTGGGAACAGCCAGCTTTCTTGGTCCTGGCGGGGGCTTCTTGGTCTGGGCTGTCTGCTGGGCAGTCCGCTGAGCAGCCAGACGTCTCTTCCTTTCCTTCGTGCCTAGTACCTCTACCCAAGATGGAGGGGTAGGTGGCGTGTTCTGGGCAGCTGAGGGTCCCTGACCGCTCATAGCCGGCTGTGGTCCAGTGGCAGTCCGCCGATTGTTAGAGGCGGGGGACTCAAGGGACGTCGTCGGGGGAGCACCGGTCACTGCCCGCTTGCCTCTCTTGGCCCTGGTTTTTTTGGGCACTGGGGGAGCATCGGAACGTCCCTGGTTTGGCGGCGTCTCAGCTGACCCCGGCAGTTGCGGTAGCACCTCCTTCCTGCGATCGGCCGCCAGTGAAGGGCGGAGGATGGGCTCTGCCGGAAGCCTCTTCGCAAGTTCCCCCAGCTGGACGTTCACGTATTCGCCCATGTTCCTGCATCGCTCATGGATGACATCTGAGAGGGACATGAACAGGTCTCTCTTGAGTTCCGCCATGAGGTCAGGGAGATCAGACGTCGCCCCCAAGGGCGCAGCAGTTGCTCCCGGTGATAGAGCCCTCCGCTCCGAAAACGCGGCCCTGAGGGCCTTTGTTTCCGCCTCCAGAATTGCCAGCTGCTCCCGCATCCGCTTGTTGTCTGCCTTCAGGATGCGGATCTCCTCAGGCTCCGTGCGGGACTGAACTTCTTCCGTCACATCGAGGATTTCTCGGCAGGCGGAGTTCATTCTGCCCCACACGTCTCCCTTTAGATTTCCGCACCTGGCGGCCTCTGCCATGATGACCTGAGCAGCACTTCGGGTCCTGTCCACCCATTCGTGGTGGGGTAAGGCCGCAAGGTCTCCGGCGTGCCCTTTCCCCTTTCTGCCCTTGGCCCCGAGGAGGGGGGCGGGGGCAGTAAGAGTAGAAGGCTCCCGTCGATATTTCGCAGCCGCGTCTGCCTCACGCTCGAATTCCGCAAGCTCCAGTTCGCGGAGCTTAGCTCTCGCCGCGGTCTGGCCCACATGAGTCCCCTTGCGAGGAAATCTCCCTCTGCGAGCGGTGTTAATTTTGACCCCTTTCTCTGGGTAGATCTCCTCTCCCGCTACCCTTTTGCCTGGCCTCCTGGGAGCCTCCTCTTCTAGTTCAGATGGGTCCATGAGGACATCCGGGAGCTCATCCCAGTAATCATCTTCACTGTCGTCGACAATGTCACCTTCCCTCTCGGGCATATGCGCAGGGTAAGCGCCTTGGTGCGTCATAGCTTTCTCGGTGTCCATTAAGAATGAGCCGGTTCGTTGTGACGAGACGGTCCCATCTGGACACGTCTCGTCCTCCCTTCCTACGTCAGTTTTGTTTTTTATTTGTTTATCCATTTTTGTTCCCACGAGTTAATAATATGCCATACAGTGGTGGCGGTGCCCGCAAGAACACCCTGGAAGACCCGGGTAGCCCGCCAGGGTATGGGACGCTAGTGACTGGTTTGACGGCAGGAGGGACCACGCCGGCGCCGAAGCGCCGACGTGGTCCCGCCCGCCGCCCACACCCACCAGCCGCTCGATTCGAGCACTCCGCAGTCACGCCCAAACTACGGAGATTGGGGTTTTTTATAGAGGTTTGGCATCCTCGCGGTCCGGCCAATTAAGGCAAGACCCCCGGCCCTGAGCCGTGAGACATGACCACGACACTCAGGGTTACGGTTTGCGGCGGTGGCAGGATGGTAGTGCCTGTCTGGTGACCGGACAACCCGATCCACCAGACCCGCCGTGTTGTCGGGTTATTCGCCATCGGCCAATAATGTCCCCGAGGAGACATTATTAACCGATGCCCAGGGTGCACCGTCCCGAACCTGCTATGTTTACCCCCGGACGTATCCGAAAGGCACCCATAGCAGTAGGGCACACGAGGAGGTTACCCGACCTAGCACCCCAACCTAACCTAACCTAACCTAACCTAACCTAACCTAACCTAACCTAACCTAACCTAACCTAACCTAACCTAACCTAACCTAACCTAACCTAACCTAACCTAACCTAACCTAACCTAACCTAACCTAACCTAACCTAACCTAACCTAACCTAACCTAACCTAACCTAACCTAACCTAACCTAACCTAACCTAACCTAACCTAACCTAACCTAACCTAACCTAACCTAACCTAACCTAACCTAACCTAACCTAACCTAACCTAACCTAACCTAACCTAACCTAACCTAACCTAACCTAACCTAACCTAACCTAACCTAACCTAACCTAACCTAACCTAACCTAACCTAACCTAACCTAACCTAACCTAACCTAACCTAACCTAACCTAACCTAACCTAACCTAACCTAACCTAACCTAACCTAACCTAACCTAACCTAACCTAACCTAACCTAACCTAACCTAACCTAACCTAACCTAACCTAACCTAACCTAACCTAACCTAACCTAACCTAACCTAACCTAACCTAACCTAACCTAACCTAACCTAACCTAACCTAACCTAACCTAACCTAACCTAACCTAACCTAACCTAACCTAACCTAACCTAACCTAACCTAACCTAACCTAACCTAACCTAACCTAACCTAACCTAACCTAACCTAACCTAACCTAACCTAACCTAACCTAACCTAACCTAACCTAACCTAACCTAACCTAACCTAACCTAACCTAACCTAACCTAACCTAACCTAACCTAACCTAACCTAACCTAACCTAACCTAACCTAACCTAACCTAACCTAACCTAACCTAACCTAACCTAACCTAACCTAACCTAACCTAACCTAACCTAACCTAACCTAACCTAACCTAACCTAACCTAACCTAACCTAACCTAACCTAACCTAACCTAACCTAACCTAACCTAACCTAACCTAACCTAACCTAACCTAACCTAACCTAACCTAACCTAACCTAACCTAACCTAACCTAACCTAACCTAACCTAACCTAACCTAACCTAACCTAACCTAACCTAACCTAACCTAACCTAACCTAACCTAACCTAACCTAACCTAACCTAACCTAACCTAACCTAACCTAACCTAACCTAACCTAACCTAACCTAACCTAACCTAACCTTTTTTTTTTTTTTTTTTTTTTTTTTTCACGGAGTGGAAACGCTTTATGCGTACCCAGGGGGAAAGGGTTATGTGGGACTCTCTCCTCAGTTAGAGCGCTAGAGGAGCATACCCACTAAAACCACTCCGGCGTTTCACCCTCTTGCCGATATTGGGGGTGCCATGGGTTCCAGTGGACTTCACCATGAACACCCCCCGGCCGCACCGGCGTCAGCCGGTGCTCCCGCGCTTGTGGGGGGAAGGACCGTAAACGCACCAGCCCTTCCCCCAGACGGTGTGAAGTCGTATGGTGGGGTTCCCCCTAAAACATAAAACCCACCGACTCCACTAGGGGTTTAGGCAGGCGACGAACTGCGCCCGCCGTCTACCCCTCCGTCTGCGCCGGAGCGGGTGCGCATCGACATGGTCTTCGCGCTCCCGCTCCGCGGCCTCCTTCTGCGAGATGACATTCTCGCAGAAGGAGGCCACTGCCTCCCATGACCTCTCGCTGCCAAGCATGGTCGCCACTACGGCGTGCAGCGAGAGGTCCCCTCCCCCGGTGACCATCACCAGATCCTGACGCTCCAGGTCCCAACGCCTGCACTCTTGGAGAGTGTGTTGGGCCGTGTCGTCAGGATCCCCGCATTCATGGCACTGCGGGCTCGGCTCCCTACCTATCAGGTGCAGATAGTGACCGAAGCATCCGTGCCCGGTCAGCACCTGCGTCAGTCGGAAGCCGAGACCGCCGTGCCCCCTGTCCAGCCAGCCCTCGAACGACGGGAGGACTGCCCCTATGGTACGGGTTCCATAGGGGGAATCCTCTACGTCGTTTTTCCACCGATCTCGCATGCGTTCGGCCGCCATGCGACGCACCCTCTCCACCTCGTCAGGGTGAGGGCGCTCCCCTCGAGATCTGGCCCGCACTCGCGCCCGATACGTTTCCGCTTGGACCTGGGCGTCCAGTTCCCAGGGCGGAGTGCAGGCCAGGAGGCACGCCGCCGCATGCGAGACCGTCGTGTAGGCCTTCGATATACGGAGGGCCACCACCCTCTGAGGCCTACGGAGACAGGCCCTGTTCCGGGCCGTGAGCCTGTCGGCCCATATCGGCGCCCCATACAGTGCCATGCTGCGCACAACACCAGCAAAGAGGCGCCGACACGGGTCTCCAGGTCCACCCACGTTTGGGAGCAGTCGGCCAAGGGCCGATGCAGCCCCCACCACTCGGGGAGCCATTCTTGCGAAGTGCTCCCCAAAGTTCCACTTACGGTCGAGGACAAGGCCAAGATATTTAAGATTAGCCCTGATCTCGACCGCCTCCCCTCTTACTGGGATGGTGGCCCCAGCCACCAGCCGCCAACCCCGCCCGCCGAAGACTATCGCCTCCGTTTTCGCGAGCGACACCCTCAAACCCAACGTGCTGATGCGGTCTACGGTCAGCTCCGTAACGACCGCCGCCCTCCGCATGGTCTCTCGGCAATCCGTACCCCGCACGGCCACCATGGTGTCATCGGCGTAACAGATGGTGGCCATGCGAGGCACTTGGACCCCCCGTATGGCCCAGTCGTACCCGATGTTCCACAACAGGGGTCCGAGTACCGACCCCTGGGGAACACCGCACGCCATACTATGGGCCCTCATTCGGCCATGTTGCTCGTAGAGCACCACCCTATCTGTAAGGTAGTGCTCCACGAGCCGCGTCAGGTATAGAGGCACTTGGTGGTACCGCAGTGCCTCCAATATGACCGCGTGAGGGAGCGTCCCGAAGGCGTTGGCGATGTCGAGTGACACCGCCACTACCCCCTCCCCCATATCCGCTGCGTACTCGCTGAAGTCCCTAAGGGACTTCAGTGCATCAATAGTGGACCGCCCCTCCCGGAACCCGAACTGACGATCACTCAAGTTCGGGCCCGTGTCCACCAGGTGGTCCACTATCCGTCTGGATAAGACCCTCTCCAGCATCTTGCCAGCCTCGTCCAGGAGGACAATAGGGCGGTAGCCCGATGGAGAGTCCGGCGGGCGGCCCTCCTTCCTGAGCAGGCACAGGCGCCCCTCCTTCCAGCACCTCGGGAACCGCCCCTCTCTAAGACAGTCGTCAAAGAGAGATTTGAGACGGCTCCCGAGGTGCTCCATCGCCACTAAAAGAACCCTTCCCGGCACTCCGTCCGGTCCCGGAGCCCTCCTACCGGACCGCAGGCGGTTTGTCACCCACTCCATCTCGTCGTCATTAATCGGAGGGACGACGATTGGTCCCTGCGGCTCCGCAGGTGGTCCAGTCATTCTCGGCGGATCGTACTCCGGTGCCGGCGGGAAAAGAACCCCCACTATGCGTGCGAGGAGCTCCGGCTCCAGGGAGTCCATGGGGGGGGCGTGCTGCATTTTGTTGCGGACCGCCTTGTATGGCCGCCCCCATGGGTCCCTATCCAGCGTGGCCAGGAACTCCTCGCGCGCCTCATCCTTCCTTTTGGCGATGGCGACTCGGAGGGCCGCCTTCGCCTCCTTGAGCGTCTGGTAGAGGACCTCCTCCTCCGACGCTTCATGGCGCCTGCGCCTACAGCGGGTGTAGGCCCTGCGAGCTCGGTTACTGGTGGCCCGGAGGTCCGCGATCTCTTGGGACCACCAGTATACCTGTTTTTTGCCCGGCATCCGCCGCGCTCGGGGCATGGCCGCATCGCACACCATCTGCAGCGATGCCCGGAAACGGACCGCCTTCTCCTCCACCCCCAAGTTGTCCGGGGGGGGGCTGCACCACGCTTGAACCATCGCGGCCTCCTCCGCCATGTCCCGATCTAGGCGTGCCACTGTCCACCTTGGCAGTGCCGCCCTGCGCCTTCTCCCACTGGGGCCTGGCGGTGGGGCTCCAGCTGTGGTTTGGACCCTCATCCGGATGTATAAGTGATCGGAGAGGGTCTCCACGTCCTCCAGGACACGCCAGTCAGCGATGCGCGCGGCAATGGCAGGGGTAGCGAACGAAACGTCCACTATTGACTCCCCCTGCCACCGCACGCAAGTGCTGGCGTTGCCCTGATTCAACACTAAGAGCCCCATCGCGACCACCCAGTCGCCCAGGACCGTCCCTTTAGGGTCCGTGATGGCCGACCCCCACATCACGCTCTTGGCGTTGAGGTCGCCAGCGATGATGGTTTGCGCCGGCTCAGCCCTCCTGACGACTCCTTCGAGGCCCTTCAAGAAGTCCTCGAAGTCACGCAGCGGGTCATTGGGGGAGAAGTATACCGCAACCAGTACGGTTTCTCCCCACTTCGCCGCCGCGTAACCCCGCCCTCGCTCCAAAGGAGAGAGGGGGAGGAAGTCGCCAGTTGTCGGCACCACCATCGCGACCCTACCATCTACAGCCCCCACCCAGTTGGGCTGGGCAGGCACATAATAGGGCTCACCCACGACCGCAACACCAATTCCCCACTCCGCAATGGCCTGCATCATGAGATCCTGGGCCCTTGCGGAGTGGTTGATGTTGCACTGCAGGATGTCTGAGTAGCGGTGTGCTGGCATTCAGACATCCATGCAGTCCTCCTCTTGGTGTGCCTGTACGGCACCACTTGGAACGGCATTTTGGGTCCCGGTAGGGGGCTCCCGCCCTCTCGTCGCCGGCGGGGCACACTTAATTCCCCCCATCACGTGCTCAGCCGGGCGCTTGGCCAGTTGGCAGACCGCGCAGAAGGCCTTAACTTCCCCACAGTCCGCCACCCTGTGTCCCGGCTTACTGCACCTGAAGCACAGTGCGCTTCTGTCCACTGTCGACGGACAGAGCGCCCTCGTGTGCCCCGTCCCCATGCAGCGGAAGCACCGCATGGGAATCGGGTCCAGTGCCTTTACGCGAGCCTTCGACCAACCTACGATAAGGCATCCCTTCACAATGAGGGCGTTGGCCGCAGTTACCGGGCACTTCACCACGACCGACCCACCTCCGTTTCTAAGCGCCCTTACTGTCCCCACTTTGACTTGGGTGAGCAAGCACTGCCCTCCTACCGAGACTGCCTTGGCCACTGCCTCTTGGGTTACCGTCTCGTCGAGTCCAGTCACTTGGATGCCAGCCATTTTGACGGGCCTGTACACTGTCGCGACGTCACCCACTATGGCCTCTATCTTCTGCCGGAGGTCATCAGCCGCCCTGTCCTTGTTTTCACCCGAGACCTCTATGATTCGGGCCCCGGTGGCCGTCTTCCGAACCCGCACGTGTTGGAGTCCCACTTCGGCAAGGTTGAGCGTCGTGGTAGCCTTCGCCATAACTGAGACATATGATGTCTCAGCTTCCGGCTTTAACGTGACCACAACGGCGGCTGTATTGGGAACAGCCAGCTTTCTTGGTCCTGGCGGGGGCTTCTTGGTCTGGGCTGTCTGCTGGGCAGTCCGCTGAGCAGCCAGACGTCTCTTCCTTTCCTTCGTGCCTAGTACCTCTACCCAAGATGGAGGGGTAGGTGGCGTGTTCTGGGCAGCTGAGGGTCCCTGACCGCTCATAGCCGGCTGTGGTCCAGTGGCAGTCCGCCGATTGTTAGAGGCGGGGGACTCAAGGGACGTCGTCGGGGGAGCACCGGTCACTGCCCGCTTGCCTCTCTTGGCCCTGGTTTTTTTGGGCACTGGGGGAGCATCGGAACGTCCCTGGTTTGGCGGCGTCTCAGCTGACCCCGGCAGTTGCGGTAGCACCTCCTTCCTGCGATCGGCCGCCAGTGAAGGGCGGAGGATGGGCTCTGCCGGAAGCCTCTTCGCAAGTTCCCCCAGCTGGACGTTCACGTATTCGCCCATGTTCCTGCATCGCTCATGGATGACATCTGAGAGGGACATGAACAGGTCTCTCTTGAGTTCCGCCATGAGGTCAGGGAGATCAGACGTCGCCCCCAAGGGCGCAGCAGTTGCTCCCGGTGATAGAGCCCTCCGCTCCGAAAACGCGGCCCTGAGGGCCTTTGTTTCCGCCTCCAGAATTGCCAGCTGCTCCCGCATCCGCTTGTTGTCTGCCTTCAGGATGCGGATCTCCTCAGGCTCCGTGCGGGACTGAACTTCTTCCGTCACATCGAGGATTTCTCGGCAGGCGGAGTTCATTCTGCCCCACACGTCTCCCTTTAGATTTCCGCACCTGGCGGCCTCTGCCATGATGACCTGAGCAGCACTTCGGGTCCTGTCCACCCATTCGTGGTGGGGTAAGGCCGCAAGGTCTCCGGCGTGCCCTTTCCCCTTTCTGCCCTTGGCCCCGAGGAGGGGGGCGGGGGCAGTAAGAGTAGAAGGCTCCCGTCGATATTTCGCAGCCGCGTCTGCCTCACGCTCGAATTCCGCAAGCTCCAGTTCGCGGAGCTTAGCTCTCGCCGCGGTCTGGCCCACATGAGTCCCCTTGCGAGGAAATCTCCCTCTGCGAGCGGTGTTAATTTTGACCCCTTTCTCTGGGTAGATCTCCTCTCCCGCTACCCTTTTGCCTGGCCTCCTGGGAGCCTCCTCTTCTAGTTCAGATGGGTCCATGAGGACATCCGGGAGCTCATCCCAGTAATCATCTTCACTGTCGTCGACAATGTCACCTTCCCTCTCGGGCATATGCGCAGGGTAAGCGCCTTGGTGCGTCATAGCTTTCTCGGTGTCCATTAAGAATGAGCCGGTTCGTTGTGACGAGACGGTCCCATCTGGACACGTCTCGTCCTCCCTTCCTACGTCAGTTTTGTTTTTTATTTGTTTATCCATTTTTGTTCCCACGAGTTAATAATATGCCATACAGTGGTGGCGGTGCCCGCAAGAACACCCTGGAAGACCCGGGTAGCCCGCCAGGGTATGGGACGCTAGTGACTGGTTTGACGGCAGGAGGGACCACGCCGGCGCCGAAGCGCCGACGTGGTCCCGCCCGCCGCCCACACCCACCAGCCGCTCGATTCGAGCACTCCGCAGTCACGCCCAAACTACGGAGATTGGGGTTTTTTATAGAGGTTTGGCATCCTCGCGGTCCGGCCAATTAAGGCAAGACCCCCGGCCCTGAGCCGTGAGACATGACCACGACACTCAGGGTTACGGTTTGCGGCGGTGGCAGGATGGTAGTGCCTGTCTGGTGACCGGACAACCCGATCCACCAGACCCGCCGTGTTGTCGGGTTATTCGCCATCGGCCAATAATGTCCCCGAGGAGACATTATTAACCGATGCCCAGGGTGCACCGTCCCGAACCTGCTATGTTTACCCCCGGACGTATCCGAAAGGCACCCATAGCAGTAGGGCACACGAGGAGGTTACCCGACCTAGCACCCCAACCTAACCTAACCTAACCTAACCTAACCTAACCTAACCTAACCTAACCTAACCTAACCTAACCTAACCTAACCTAACCTAACCTAACCTAACCTAACCTAACCTAACCTAACCTAACCTAACCTAACCTAACCTAACCTAACCTAACCTAACCTAACCTAACCTAACCTAACCTAACCTAACCTAACCTAACCTAACCTTTTTTTTTTTTTTTTTTCACGGAGTGGAAACGCTTTATGCGTACCCAGGGGGAAGATGGGTTATGTGGGACTCTCTCCTCAGTTAGAGCGGTAGAGGAGCATACCCACTAAAACCACTCCGGTGTTTCACCCTCTTTGCCGTTTGGAGTAGGGGTGCCATGGGATCTTAGGATTCTACCAGGACACCCCCCGGCCGCACCGACCTGAGCCGGTGCTCCCGCGCTTTGAAGGGGAGGACCGTGAAACACCGCGGTCCTCCCCCAGACGTGTGAAGTCGAAGTTGGTGGGTTTCCCCCAGAAACAAATACCCACTGACTCCACTCGGGGTTTCAGGCCTGCAGCGAACTGCGCCCTCCGTCCACCCCTCCGTCCGCGCCGGAACGGGTGCGCGTCGACCGAGGTCTTCACGCTCCCGCTCCACGGCCTCCTACTGCGACGCAACTGAGTCGCAGAAGAAGGCCCCCCTCCGCCAACGGGGTGAGAGTTACCTCTCTCCCCGCGGCTCCTCTTGGGCTGCGGTTTCCCGGTACACCCGTCTGGCTACGGGTCCCCGCAGCCCAGGCGCTCCAAGTGCGACTTTCCGATGAAAGCCACAATGGAGCGCCCCCTCTTGGGTTCCTCTTGGCTTCACCGTGCGACCAACACAGTTACTGAGCCCCCCCGCCACGACAAGGCGAGAACCCGTTGGGGGGGAACCTAACCTAACCTAACCTAACCTAACCTAACCTAACCTAACCTAACCTAACCTTTTTTTTTTTTTTTTTTTCACGGAGTGGAAACGCTTTATGCGTACCCAGGGGGAAGATGGGTTATGTGGGACTCTCTCCTCAGTTAGAGCGGTAGAGGAGCATACCCACTAAAACCACTCCGGTGTTTCACCCTCTTTGCCGTTTGGAGTAGGGGTGCCATGGGATCTTAGGATTCTACCAGGACACCCCCCGGCCGCACCGACCTGAGCCGGTGCTCCCGCGCTTTGAAGGGGAGGACCGTGAAACACCGCGGTCCTCCCCCAGACGTGTGAAGTCGAAGTTGGTGGGTTTCCCCCAGAAACAAATACCCACTGACTCCACTCGGGGTTTCAGGCCTGCAGCGAACTGCGCCCTCCGTCCACCCCTCCGTCCGCGCCGGAACGGGTGCGCGTCGACCGAGGTCTTCACGCTCCCGCTCCACGGCCTCCTACTGCGACGCAACGGAGTCGCAGAAGGAGGCCCCCCTCCGCCAACGGGGTGAGAGTTACCTCCCTCCCCTCGGCTCCTCTTGGGCTGCGGTTTCCCGGTACACCCCTCTGGCTACGGGTCCCCGCAGCCCAGGCGCTCCAAGTGCGACTTTCCGATGAAAGCCACAATGGAGCGCCCCCTCTTGGGTTCCTCTTGGCTTCACCGTGCGCCCTCTACACGGTTACTGAGCCCCCCCGCCACGACAAGGCGAGAACCCGTTGGGGGGGGCAACCTAACCTAACCTAACCTAACCTAACCTAACCTAACCTTTTTTTTTTTTTTTTTTTTTTTTTTTTTTTCACGGAGTGGAAACGCTTTATGCGTACCCAGGGGGAAGATGGGTTATGTGGGACTCTCTCCTCAGTTAGAGCGGTAGAGGAGCATACCCACTAAAACCACTCCGGTGTTTCACCCTCTTTGCCGTTTGGAGTAGGGGTGCCATGGGATCTTAGGATTCTACCAGGACACCCCCCGGCCGCACCGACCTGAGCCGGTGCTCCCGCGCTTTGAAGGGGAGGACCGTGAAACACCGCGGTCCTCCCCCAGACGTGTGAAGTCGAAGTTGGTGGGTTTCCCCCAGAAACAAATACCCACTGACTCCACTCGGGGTTTCAGGCCTGCAGCGAACTGCGCCCTCCGTCCACCCCTCCGTCCGCGCCGGAACGGGTGCGCGTCGACCGAGGTCTTCACGCTCCCGCTCCACGGCCTCCTACTGCGACGCAACGGAGTCGCAGAAGGAGGCCCCCCTCCGCCAACGGGGTGAGAGTTACCTCTCTCCCCGCGGCTCCTCTTGGGCTGCGGTTTCCCGGTACACCCCTCTGGCTACGGGTCCCCGCAGCCCAGGCGCTCCAAGTGCGACTTTCCGATGAAAGCCACAATGGAGCGCCCCCTCTTGGGTTCCTCTTGGCTTCACCGTGCGCCCTCTACACGGTTACTGAGCCCCCCCGCCACGACAAGGCGAGAACCCGTTGGGGGGGAACCTAACCTAACCTAACCTAACCTAACCTTTTTTTTTTTTTTTTTTTTTTTTTTCACGGAGTGGAAACGCTTTATGCGTACCCAGGGGGAAGATGGGTTATGTGGGACTCTCTCCTCAGTTAGAGCGGTAGAGGAGCATACCCACTAAAACCACTCCGGTGTTTCACCCTCTTTGCCGTTTGGAGTAGGGGTGCCATGGGATCTTAGGATTCTACCAGGACACCCCCCGGCCGCACCGACCTGAGCCGGTGCTCCCGCGCTTTGAAGGGGAGGACCGTGAAACACCGCGGTCCTCCCCCAGACGTGTGAAGTCGAAGTTGGTGGGTTTCCCCCAGAAACAAATACCCACTGACTCCACTCGGGGTTTCAGGCCTGCAGCGAACTGCGCCCTCCGTCCACCCCTCCGTCCGCGCCGGAACGGGTGCGCGTCGACCGAGGTCTTCACGCTCCCGCTCCACGGCCTCCTACTGCGACGCAACGGAGTCGCAGAAGGAGGCCCCCCTCCGCCAACGGGGTGAGAGTTACCTCTCTCCCCGCGGCTCCTCTTGGGCTGCGGTTTCCCGGTACACCCCTCTGGCTACGGGTCCCCGCAGCCCAGGCGCTCCAAGTGCGAATTTCCGATGAAAGCCACAATGGAGCGCCCCCTCTTGGGTTCCTCTTGGCTTCACCGTGCGACCAACACAGTTACTGAGCCCCCCCGCCACGACAAGGCGAGAACCCGTTGGGGGGGAACCTAACCTAACCTAACCTAACCTAACCTAACCTAACCTAACCTAACCTAACCTAACCTAACCTAACCTTTTTTTTTTTTTTTTTTTTTTTTTTTTTTTTTTTTTTCGTGTGGAAATGCTTTATGCATTCCCGACCTCCTGGGGGACGGAGGCCGGGATATGTGGGAGTCTCTCCTCAGATATAGCGCTAGAGGAGCATACCCACTAAAACCACACGGTGGCCATCTCAGGCGCGTGGAGGGACCCCGGGATACTGGTGGCCCGGAGGTCCGCGATCTCTTGGGACCACCAGTATACCTGCTTTTTGCCCGGCATCCGCCGCGCTCGGGGCATGGCCGCATCGCACACCATCTGCAGCGACGCCCGGAAACGGACCGCCTTCTCCTCCACCCCCAAGTTGTCCGGGGGGGGGCTGCACCACGCTTGAACCATCGCGGCCTCCTCCGCCATGTCCCGATCTAGGCGTGCCACTGTCCACCTTGGCAGTGCCGCCCTGCGCCTTCTCCCACTGGGGCCTGGCGGTGGGGCTCCAGCTGTGGTTTGGACCCTCATCCGGATGTATAAGTGATCGGAGAGGGTCTCCACGTCCTCCAGGACACGCCAGTCAGCGATGCGCGCGGCAATGGCAGGGGTAGCGAACGAAACGTCCACTATTGACTCCCCCTGCCACCGCACGCAAGTGCTGGCGTTGCCCTGATTCAACACTAAGAGCCCCATCGCGACCACCCAGTCGCCCAGGACCGTCCCTTTAGGGTCCGTGATGGCCGACCCCCACATCACGCTCTTGGCGTTGAGGTCGCCAGCGATGATGGTTTGCGCCGGCTCAGCCCTCCTGACGACTCCTTCGAGGCCCTTCAAGAAGTCCTCGAAGTCACGCAGCGGGTCATTGGGGGAGAAGTATACCGCAACCAGTACGGTTTCTCCCCACTTCGCCGCCGCGTAACCCCGCCCTCGCTCCAAAGGAGAGAGGGGGAGGAAGTCGCCAGTTGTCGGCACCACCATCGCGACCCTACCATCTACAGCCCCCACCCAGTTGGGCTGGGCAGGCACATAATAGGGCTCACCCACGACCGCAACACCAATTCCCCACTCTGCAATGGCCTGCATCATGAGATCCTGGGCCCTTGCGGAGTGGTTGATGTTGCACTGCAGAATGTCTGAGTAGCGGTGTGCTGGCATTCAGACATCCATGCAGTCCTCCTCTTGGTGTGCCTGTACGGCACCACTTGGAACGGCATTTTGGGTCCCGGTAGGGGGCTCCCGCCCTCTCGTCGCCGTCGGGGCACACTTAATTCCCCCCATCACGTGCTCAGCCGGGCGCTTGGCCAGTTGGCAGACCGCGCAGAAGGCCTTAACTTCCCCACAGTCCGCCACCCTGTGTCCCGGCTTACTGCACCTGAAGCACAGTGCGCTTCTGTCCACTGTCGACGGACAGAGCGCCCTCGTGTGCCCCGTCCCCATGCAGCGGAAGCACCGCATGGGAGTCGGGTCCAGTGCCTTTACGCGAGCCTTCGACCAACCTACGATAAGGCATCCCTTCACAATGAGGGCGTTGGCCGCAGTTACCGGGCACTTCACCACGACCGACCCACCTCCGTTTCTAAGCGCCCTTACTGTCCCCACTTTGACTTGGGTGAGCAAGCACTGCCCTCCTACCGAGACTGCCTTGGCCACTGCCTCTTGGGTTACCGTCTCGTCGAGTCCAGTCACTTGGATGCCAGCCATTTTGACGGGCCTGTACACTGTCGCGACGTCACCCACTATGGCCTCTATCTTCTGCCGGAGGTCATCAGCCGCCCTGTCCTTGTTTTCACCCGAGACCTCTATGATTCGGGCCCCGGTGGCCGTCTTCCGAACCCGCACGTGTTGGAGTCCCACTTCGGCAAGGTTGAGCGTCGTGGTAGCCTTCGCCATAACTGAGACATATGATGTCTCAGCTTCCGGCTTTAACGTGACCACAACGGCGGCTGTATTGGGAACAGCCAGCTTTCTTGGTCCTGGCGGGGGCTTCTTGGTCTGGGCTGTCTGCTGGGCAGTCCGCTGAGCAGCCAGACGTCTCTTCCTTTCCTTCGTGCCTAGTACCTCTACCCAAGATGGAGGGGTAGGTGGCGTGTTCTGGGCAGCTGAGGGTCCCTGACCGCTCATAGCCGGCTGTGGTCCAGTGGCAGTCCGCCGATTGTTAGAGGCGGGGGACTCAAGGGACGTCGTCGGGGGAGCACCGGTCACTGCCCGCTTGCCTCTCTTGGCCCTGGTTTTTTTGGGCACTGGGGGAGCATCGGAACGTCCCTGGTTTGGCGGCGTCTCAGCTGACCCCGGCAGTTGCGGTAGCACCTCCTTCCTGCGATCGGCCGCCAGTGAAGGGCGGAGGATGGGCTCTGCCGGAAGCCTCTTCGCAAGTTCCCCCAGCTGGACGTTCACGTATTCGCCCATGTTCCTGCATCGCTCATGGATGACATCTGAGAGGGACATGAACAGGTCTCTCTTGAGTTCCGCCATGAGGTCAGGGAGATCAGACGTCGCCCCCAAGGGCGCAGCAGTTGCTCCCGGTGATAGAGCCCTCCGCTCCGAAAACGCGGCCCTGAGGGCCTTTGTTTCCGCCTCCAGAATTGCCAGTTGCTCCCGCATCCGCTTGTTGTCTGCCTTCAGGATGCGGATCTCCTCAGGCTCCGTGCGGGACTAAACTTCTTCCGTCACATCGAGGATTTCTCGGCAGGCGGAGTTCATTCTGCCCCACACGTCTCCCTTTAGATTTCCGCACCTGGCGGCCTCTGCCATGATGACCTGAGCAGCACTTCGGGTCCTGTCCACCCATTCGTGGTGGGGTAAGGCCGCGAGGTCTCCGGCGTGCCCTTTCCCCTTTCTGCCCTTGGCCCCGAGGAGGGGGGCGGGGGCAGTAAGAGTAGAAGGCTCCCGTCGATATTTCGCAGCCGCGTCTGCCTCACGCTCGAATTCCGCAAGCTCCAGTTCGCGGAGCTTAGCTCTCGCCGCGGTCTGGCCCACATGAGTCCCCTTGCGAGGAAATCTCCCTCTGCGAGCGGTGTTAATTTTGACCCCTTTCTCTGGGTAGATCTCCTCTCCCGCTACCCTTTTGCCTGGCCTCCTGGGAGCCTCCTCTTCTAGTTCAGATGGGTCCATGAGGACATCCGGGAGCTCATCCCAGTAATCATCTTCACTGTCGTCGACAATGTCACCTTCCCTCTCGGGCATATGCGCAGGGTAAGCGCCTTGGTGCGTCATAGCTTTCTCGGTGTCCATTAAAAATGAGCCGGTTCGTTGTGACGAGACGGTCCCATCTGGACACGTCTCGTCCTCCCTTCCTACGTCAGTTTTGTTTTTTATTTGTTTATCCATTTTTGTTCCCACGAGTTAATAATATGCCATACAGTGGTGGCGGTGCCCGCAAGAACACCCTGGAAGACCCGGGTAGCCCGCCAGGGTATGGGACGCTAGTGACTGGTTTGACGGCAGGAGGGACCACGCCGGCGCCGAAGCGCCGACGTGGTCCCGCCCGCCGCCCACACCCACCAGCCGCTCGATTCGAGCACTCCGCAGTCACGCCCAAACTACGGAGATTGGGGTTTTTTATAGAGGTTTGGCATCCTCGCGGTCCGGCCAATTAAGGCAAGACCCCCGGCCCTGAGCCGTGAGACATGACCACGACACTCAGGGTTACGGTTTGCGGCGGTGGCAGGATGGTAGTGCCTGTCTGGTGACCGGACAACCCGATCCACCAGACCCGCCGTGTTGTCGGGTTATTCGCCATCGGCCAATAATGTCCCCGAGGAGACATTATTAACCGATGCCCAGGGTGCACCGTCCCGAACCTGCTATGTTTACCCCCGGACGTATCCGAAAGGCACCCATAGCAGTAGGGCACACGAGGAGGTTACCCGACCTAGCACCCCAACCTAACCTAACCTAACAATTTAAACCTAACACTTTTAAACCTCAATTTCGTTAGGTTTTATTAGTTAGGTTAGGTTTTAATTTGATAGGTTTAAAAGTGTTAGGTTTAAATTGTTAGGTTAGGTTTTAATTTGATAGGTTTGAAAGTGTTAGGTTTCAATTTGTTAGGTTAGGTTAGGTTTAAAAGTGTTAGGTTTCAATTTCATTAGGTTTCAATTTGTTAGGTTAGGTTTTAATTTGATAGGTTTAACATTTTAGGTTTAAAAGTGTTAAGTTTAAATTGTTAGGTTAGGTTTTAATTTGATAGGTTTGAAAGTGTTAGGTTTCAATTTGTTAGGTTTAATTTGATAAGTTTAAAAGTGTTAAGTTTCAATTTCATTAGGTTTCAATTTGTTAGGTTAGGTTTTAATTTGATAGGTTTAATAGTGTTAGGTTTCAATTTGTTAGTCTTAATTTGATAGGTTTAAAAGTGTTAGGTTTCAATTTGTTAGGTTAGGTTTTAATTTGATAGGTTTAATAGTGTTAGGTTTCAATTTGTTAGTCTTAATTTGATAGGTTTAAAAGTGTTAGGTTTCAATTTGTTAGTCTTAATTTGATAGGTTTAACAGTGTAAGGTTTCAATTTGTTAGGTTTAATTTGATAGCTTTTAAGAAGTTAGGTGTTTCCATTTGTTAGGTTTCACTTTGTTAGGTTAGATTTTAATTTGATAGGTTTGAAAGTGTTAGGTTTCAAATTGTTAGGTTTAATTTGATAGGCTTAAAAGAGTAATTTGTTCGGTTTCAACTTCTTTAGGTTTCAATTTGTTAGGTTAGGTTTTAATTTGATAGGTTTAACATTTTAGGTTTAAATTTGTTAGGTTTAATTAGGTTTTAATTTGTTAGGTTTAATTTGATAGCTTTTAGGTTTCTATTTGGTTAGGTGTCAATGTGTTATTTTAAACGTTATTGTGTTTACTTGGACGCTTACTTGGCATACGTGATAGTCTGTGTATAGGACTCTTTTAAATCTAACCGTCTCTACGACTCAACAATTTTTTTTAAAAAAAATTATGTATTTTTTAAAAGAAATTTTTTTTAAGGTATTAATTTTTGGTGCCATGTGTGTAGCAAGTGTCAACCCGTTTCCAACGACACCACTCTCGTGCTCCTGGGGAGTAGGGGACGCGACAAATCGCCCCCCCGCCCACCCTATAACGCCGTGGTAGGTGCACAATCGACGAACTGAACTTAAAAAAAATCTATAATTTCAATATTGTTGCCGCCGCGGCCGCGCACCGCTACCGGCCAGGAACCAAAGTGTACATTATTTACTCGATGCAATGCGGAAGGGGGAGGGGGGGGAGAAGCGTGAAGGGAGGGGGAGTCAATATTTATTATTTGTCAGTCCTACCATAATATTTATAATAAGTATATCTAAATAATTACCGTTTCTGAGATACGTACTGAAAAAATTTCGCAAGTTTAATAAAATAATATTAAAAAACCATAATACCTATCTATTTTACCTACTTAGGTTATACAGTACGCACCTATTAGAGTCCTTAATATTGTCCTAAGAGCCGTCGCCGTCGGGGACCTCTGGATGCTGCGTGTGGCTGGCTGCGCAGCTCCCGAGACGGGGGGGGGGGGCGGGCGGGCGGCGGCGGCGGAGGGCAGGCAGTCGCGTGCGAGCGTCGGAGGCGCGCGGTCGGGCCGCGAGTGTAGTGTGCGCGTGTGTGTGTGTGTCCCGCGGGCCGAGCGCGCAGCACGGTGAGTGCTCGCCGCGTGCTGGCGGCTGCTGGTGGCGGTGTCCGTGAGTGGCGGCGGCGGTGATCTGCAATGATGTGTCGGTCGGTCGGTCGGCGTCGGTCGTAAGGCGCTGTGCCGGATGTAGAGCGTTGCACTCGGTTGGAGCAGAGGGTGCGGTTTAAAATCTTTTTTATTTATTTATTTATTTATTTAGGAAACCAACAGCTTATAATAATACAGATTTACTTAAAATATATTAATAAACAAAAGCCAATTAAAGGTTTCCCCAATTTAAGTATAATCTTTGTATTTATATTATTTTGGAATCTTTGAGGTCCGCTTAAAATAAACTTGTACCCGCCTTTAGTTACGGGATCCGTAAATTTCAGTTTTCTTGATTAGTGCATGTATGTACCTAGGATACTGATCTGATACCTACTTATTTAACTAATCTTCCAGCTCAATCTGAAACATAGCTTTCGAGTTATCCGTCGATCAAACAAACAGACAGACAGTCGGATATTTATAAGTAGGTACCTAGGTAGGTATAGATGATAATAATAATAAATGGACCCCGTTGTCATTACTATAGAAGATGTAGCCCGTGCAGTGCGGAAAGCTCCAAATTGGAGAAGTCCGGGGCCAGATAGACTGCAGTCCCAGGTTCCAGGATGCCCTTGAACAGAAGGCGCTCCCGAACCTCTTCACTACTGGGATCACTTACTTAGTTCCGAAGTCAGAAGATACAGCTGTCCCATCTAAATACCGCCCTATTACGTGCCTTTCGACTCTACAAGACGCTTACATCTGTTCTGACGTCAAAGTTGGCTCTACACCTTGAAGAACATCAGGTAATATCTGATGCTCAGAACGGATGTACTACGACGGACGGTACTAAGGAACTTCTCCTCATTGATGCGGTCGCTGGAAAACTGGTCAAGCAAAACCGTCGAAATTTTTCCGCCGCCTGGCTAGACTACAGAAAGGCATTAGACTCGGTATCTCATACATGGCTGAAAAGGGTCCTTGAACTGTACAAAATAGACCGTACAGTAAGAGACTTCCTCGAAATCTGTATGGGGTAATGGAGCATGATTCTTAGCCTATCGGGTAGGCGGTTAACGGCCGCAGATGACCGTATAAGGATACAGAGGGGTGCTTGTCTGAGTCCATTGTGGTGTTGCCTGTCTCTGAATCCTCAAGCACATTGCTGGAGAAATCAGGGACGGGCTTTCAGTTTGGGAGAGGAGGTACAAAAACCCCTCACCTTTTCTATATGGATGATCTCAAGCCGATTGAGATGACCGATTCTTGCCCCAACACGAGCCCGCCTGATGGCTCTACTCAAAATCACTTGTGATTTTAGTGGATCTATCAGGATGGAGTTGGGACTTGACAAGTGTGCGGTTTTGCATGTGGAAATGGGGAGGGTTGTGCATTCAGAGGGTATAAACCCGTCAACGCCTTTCAATGTAACAACCCTGTCCGATGCTGAAACATACCGATACCTGGGTATGTCACAGAATATCTGTGTCGTGGAGGCGGGCGTGAAACAGTCTGTTTGCGATGTGTTCTTCGCACGATTCGTGCGATTCGGAGACCTGTTCGGGGAAACCGAGGGTTTTGCCTGTGCAATACAAGACCAAGTTGTCAAGACCAACAATTATCAGAGATTCATCCTGAAGGATGGCACTGCCGATATCTGCCGGGCGTGTCGCCATCCCGGCGAGTCACTCAGGCATGTTATCTCCGGTTGTTCGGCGCTTGCTAACACTGAGTATAGATCTGCACAGGCACAACCTTGTAGCCAGAATACTCCATCAGGCACACCTGAAATATGGCCGCCTCGTGGCACAGAGGCTGCCCTACTATAAATACACGCCGGAAGCCGTGCTTGAAAACGGCCGCGTCAAGCTTTACTGGGACCGGCCCATCATCACTGACAGAACTATTCTCGCGAATAGGCCTGATATTGTGGTGATGGACCGGGCGCAGAATAGGGTCATCAAATCAAATCTGTACCTGGCACACGAGGTTGCCGACATGTGGGGTGTGACGTCGACCGAAATCGTCCCCATAGTCCTGTCCGCAAACGGGTTAATTCCATCCGTCCCACTGGCCACCTGAGGCGGTTGGAACTCCGTGTGGGCTCACTTCCGGCGGTGATGCAGAAGGCGGTGCTGCTAGACACTGCTCGGATAGTCCGTCGGTTTCTTTCGTTGTCGCCCTGACCTCCGGCCGCTTGGACTCCTCAGTCGGAGGGAGTCCGTCTGGCCGTTTTGATTTTGCTGGCCAGACGAGACAGAAACTGTGTATATCAAAATAATAATAATATCTTTATTTGTTTAGATAGATAGGTACAAGGATATCCTAATATCTGTTTTGTTTGATGAATCTAAGAAAATTCCAAACTATCCGCTGTGTGTGCCGTCAGCCAGCGGGCACGGGGAGGACACTCCTCGCAATAACACAGTCGAGGATCGCGCTCCGTCCTGGTTCCCTCACAGTGATACATAATGTCAATGGATAGATAACTTTCTAATGAAACGCAAGCGAGTTAGTCAAAGTCAAAACTATGTTATTGCATGAAAGTACAGTGAATGGGTACATTCATACAACGTCAGTTTGTTATCTGCCACCGCTTCCAAGGTGTTAGAGCTGCGAAGAAGAAGCGGCGCAACAAACATCCGCAAACAAACTTGATTCGAGACTCCCGGTTGGACCCTGCGACCTGAACCAGCCGAGCAGACAGCCGCCTGTGCTCTCTGCGACGAGCCACCTGCAGCGCGGCTGGCTGGACTGACGGTGCCAGGAGGGCGACGCCGACGTGCGCGGGCGCGGGCGCGGGCGCGGGCGCGGGCGCGGGCGCGGGCGTGTGTGCGTCGGGAACATACCTGCCACCTCGTGCACGACCCACGGCTGTTGCGAGAGAGATCCACCCACCGATACATCATTGCGCTGTCACTGCAGCGACACCACCGGCGCGCGCGCGCAGACGGACGGACGGCTGACGGAGCGCGCGCGCGCTCGCTCGCTTGCTTGTTGCAGATGATGTGGTCGCCCGGCGCGCGCGCATGAGCCCCGCCCCCGCCCGCCGCCGCCCCGCCGCCCCGCCGCCCCCCGCCGGCGCCATGCCGCCGCCGCCCCCCCGCCGCGCGCGCACACTCCTCTGCCTCACCGTTCTCACCGGTGAGTACATACATACATACATACGTAAGCCTCGAGCACACTTCGCGCAGCTCATCCACAACTCATTCATCACAAGTATCTCTACACAGCACCAACTATTATATAGGTATTCTGTGGCAGCACCGATCGATACAATGGGAGCCAGTAATGCACAAAATCAACAATGCACGGCACGAGAGCGCACGACACGAGAATGCACACACCAGCAGAGCGCGACAATGGATTGCACAACACGGGATGTCTCCAAATACGCCGCTGTACCTTGCTCGTCCGAGCCGAGAGTGTACAGCACCGTATTTGGCGACATCGCGTGATTGGCCGATTGGTTGACCAATCAGGTGACTCGGAATTTTGAGGCTTGGATACTAGGTAGTGCTGTTCCGAAAGACGATTGATTACATTGAGTGATTTCGTCAATTGATCCAGAAATGTAGTCAGCCCACCCCGAAGGTTAGGTGCGAGGAGCGAAGCGACGAGCTGTTAGGTTCAATGTAAACCCTTTTGGAGCGAGCGACAGTAGTTAGAACGTTAGGCAACGTGAACCATCAACCATCGTCAAATAAGAAAAATCAATCAAATCAGTAAATCACCCATCCCTAGCGGCTTTTTACTTTTTTAATGTGACGTCACTCTTTGTTTTGATTCCAATTGTTATGCTGTACAATACTATGACGGGCACTCTTGGTCCGGGCCGAGAATGCACGACATAACAATGCGCGTCATTGGAATTGAAAATACGTGTCGCGCATTCTCGTGCCGTGCATTACTGATGTCGTACATTGCTGGTATGTGCAAAACAATGTCGTGCATTATAGGGACCCGATACAATCGATTCCAATTCCATCAACACAAAAATTGCCTTTCCGTACGTACTGTACTATAAGCCCGCAACGCCGCCGCCGGGCGACGCATCCGTCCAGTGGAGGACGCGCGAGGGTCCATCGCACAGAGGTCCGAGCGAGTCGTCTGTCAGCGCGTGCTTGTTTATTGACCGAGCGAGCGAAGCGAGCGAAGCGTCTAAGTTTCGAGATTGACCAAAAATGCTAATGTCCGTCTGTCCTTCTGTCTTTCTGTCCTTCTGTCTTTCTGTCTGTAATTCTCTACAGGTCGCATTTTTCAACCGATTTTGACGAAAATTTGGCATAGGTATAAATTAATTAAACCTACAAAATGAGTAGAATAAAATTTGGAAAAACATTTTTTTTACAGTACCTACCTACCATACTCGCAAAGTGGGAGTAAACTTTTTTTTCTTGTGAATCCCATAGTGTGGGATATCGTTGGATAGGTCTTTCAAAAATATTGCTGGTGTGTGAATACCATTTTTTCGATTTAGGGATCCCGTTGGCGAAATATTAAGCTTTAAAGCGGTAATTTTTGTTAGAGTCACATGTCCTGCCAGCCCCCCAGACCCCCCTGCCAGCTAAACGGTTGCTTCTGGAAATGTGAAAAAATTCATGAAAGTTGAAAAAATAAATTATGTTCATAGAACTGCATACGTAAAATGGAAAATTATTTTTTTCCGCGTGATATCCATGGTGTGGGGTATCGTTGGATGAGTCTTTCAAATATATCGGGGGTGTGTGAAAAACATTTTTCGATTCAGGGATCCGTTTGCGAAATATTAAGCTTTAAAGTGCTAATTTTTGTCACTTTAGTAGGTACTTTTTCTGTCTCCAACTCTGTTTTGTTGTTTTTTTTTATGTTTGGTTTATGCAGGCTGGCGGGCGAGGTGTACTGTCCTAAGGCCGGCCGGTGTTGTCCTCGCTGCTGTGTACACCGTGTATGTACAACGTTCCCAGTGTACGGTTACAATTAATTGGGTTTTAGTGTTAATGAATTGTAATTATAATTTTGGATCGTACAAATTGTACAAATTGTCGTGGCATTATTATTGTTCTAATAGTTGTTAAAGTAAGTTACAAACCAATGCGTAGGATGTTCCTCAAGCGCCCGTGCCCCCGCTCCCCGCCGCCCCCCGCCGCCCCCCGCTCGCCCGGTATCGCCGCATCTCTCCTAATCCGCACAATCAACACAATTTCATGTGCCCCCCCCTCCCCTCTTTCCCCCCTCTCCCCCGCCATTTCTCCCCCGATATGGTTTGTTCTCATTCGATCCAAATTGTATTGTGATTGCTTGTGTTATGTTATCTGTACCCGCGCGGCTTCTACGCGTTCTAAACCAAATATGGTTGTCGCAGGCAGGATGTTCCGAGTTCCATCACACGTTCAGTCGTGGGAACTCTTAGCTAATCTGTGGCCGTACACATCAACAAACAAGAAAACGTCCACACTTCCACAATTTTATAAAACTACTATAATTATCAGCAACATACAGCTCCTGTAATCCCACCCTAAGGTTTTGCAATAGATCCCTCATTGTCCTTGTTACATTGAAAGTTATGCTTATGTTATAATAAAAAAAATCGTAGGTAATTACTAGAAAGAGATTGTTTTAATGAAGTTAGGAACATTTGGAATGTTCCAAAACCATGTATTGTACCCGAGTTTTTGTAAGTACTTACCATTAGTACACTTGTTTGTTACGCTCCAGTAAGTGTAATGAGTTTGTTTATATATACCTAATAGATCCGTTTCCATTTCCACGCTCTGTGCACCTTCTTACAATAAGCCTTATGTCATGCGGCGCACCGCAGAGCTCTTTCACGGGATAATCCCACTCGATCCTCCATTCAGTCGGGCGCTCATCTCGCCAGTGAATGGTCGGCGGGCGGCGGGCGGCGGGCGGCGGATTATGTTCCCCGTATAATACAGTATAATGTACGTTCCGCTCGTATGGCCGGCTGTCACTGTACTAATACAACCGGCTAGTACCGCGGCAGGACCGGCGCTCGTCACGTGACACTCATTTCCATTCACTTGATGTTAACTTACTTCCCGCGCCCCCCGCCCCCCGCCCCCCGCCCGCGGCGCTCGTGGCTCACACACACACATGTTACTACACTAATTACTACACAAGTTACTCACAACAGTCGGCGTGTCCGCTCCGCTGCCGCCGGCGCGGCATGGTGCCGCCCCCCCAAGCGGTGGATGGAGTATTTAAACAAATTGCAAGGCTCGATCGAGATAATTCGCTTTGTAACCAGTTCAAATTTACAGATAATTGCCCCCAAATCCCCCCCCCCCATCCCCGAGCGGTTGCAGCGCGGGGTCCGCCCCCACGGGGCCCCCCGCCATCGACACGAGCCCGTTATATTTAATTCTGCTTTCGGACAATAAACTTTCCAAGACTTATGTATGACCATAAAGCTTCGCTTATCAGAAAGCATGACATTCAAAATGCAGGTCTATGTAGATGGACAAGTGTACCGCTTGTATAATAAGTGTTCCCCGCTGTACCGGGTGTACCTGGCGTGTCTGTGGCCGCCGGGTGTCTGTGGCCGCCGGGTGTCGTCCCGCGCCCGTATAAAGCTCGTAAAGCCGCGGGCGGCAGGCGTCCGACTCGCGGCGGACGCATTATTTTTAAAGCGTTATTATTATGCCCCGGATAATGTATTCATAGCTTGAGGTTAAAAACGTGCCCCCCGCCCCCACCTCACCCTGCACATCCCCGCAGCCCCCCTGGGGGTGTGGGGCGGGGGGAGGGGTGCGCTCTCATCAATATTAACGGGCTGTAGACGAAAACAATTTGTTGATGACGTCATCAACAGTGTATCCGCTAACGAAGCGCGAGGTCAGTTTCTATTAATTGTGTTCCGTTGTTTGTGGTGGACTCCTTTGGCCTGGTGGTTGGGGTGTGCGCCTACCGAACGAGCGTGGGCGTTGTGTGCGAGATTCTGGCCGCTCGGCGCGTGCGAGGAGCGAGCGAGCGAGCGAGGCACCCACGGGGGCACCAGCGGGGTACCAGCGGGGTGCACCGCGGGTACCAAGTTCATCTGAATCGGCTCAGCAGCTGGGGCAAGCCAAGGACCATACATTCCTGGCCTCGGAGCAGAGCGCGGCCTCCAGGACCCCGAGGGAATTAATTAATAAGCCATCAATTTAAATACGTACCTGTGAATAGTTCAATCAAATGGTAGTATCATTGAGCTGATGCGACCCCGTATCTGGGCACCCCAGCGCGTGGGGGCGCGGCGGCGCGGGGGCGCGGGGGCGCGGGGCGCGGCGAAGTGAGCGAGCTGACGCAGCAGAGATGTCGCCCGAGACTTGTTTGACGAGTGATGACGTGTTGTTGCGGCAACTTCCCTACTTGCGAACGCTCACACAGGCCGGCCGCGCGGGATCGCGGCATCTGTCCGTACACACAGACACACACATACACACACACATAGACCATGCTCGCTGTGCATGAAAGCTTGGCGCAAAGCAATTTGAATATGCAATAATGAAATATCACGGAAGTCTCTACATACATATAATAAAGTGACACAATAACGGTGTAAGTCCATACATAAATTAGTATCAAACAAGTATTAAAAAAGTAGTACAAGTAGTAAAAGTTGAAAATCGTAATGACATGAATGACATTGTAACATGTAATATCATCGTGCCTTCTTATTGGACGACGCCACCAATGTTGTAACGTATTGTCCGCGGGTGTTCTCGCAGGACACACGGGTGTCCCGCGCGGCGCGGTGCTGCCTCACAGCTGCCTGCACCAACCCTACCGTACCTACCGACACGCAACCACTAATAGCTTCCCGGAGTAACGCGGGGGGCCGGAGGCGAGCGCGGGGAGGGGGCGACGTAATGAGACACACTGAAAAGTTGTGCGACACAACCCTTTCGGCGGCGGCGGGAGCGGGGTCCCAGCGGGGTCCCAGCGGGGCCCCAGCGGAGCGGAGCCATCACTAGATGTATCGATTGAGCCTGTCAGCGTCGCGTGTCGGTCGGCCCGCGGCGTGTTGTGTGCACACCACTTACTGTGTTTGCGCCACAACTTGGATACAGACATCTGACACACTCTCCCTCGGTTTACTGTTATGAATTATGACATATTGTTTACTACCTGTATCCCGCGGCTGGGCCCACGTAGAAAAAATTTTCTATGTCGTCAAAGAGCTATAATATGAGGAACCTTTGTGCAAAATTTGAAGTCTCTAGGCTCAGAGGTTTGAGCTCCGCGTTGATCAGTCGGGGAGTCGGTTTCTTCCTTTATATTGATTTACTAATATTTGTGGTAAGGTTCTTTCAATACTATCACTGCGCTGCGACCGTTGCTGATCTATCGTGATCGCCGCCTCACTATAATAGTTCAGTGCTCAGCCTCGCATCACTCAGGAACTTAAGCACGCTTTTGGTACTGATTTGTTTCACTTCGTCAAGTGGAAGTGTGTCGTCAGGACATATTATTATTTAGATCTCATATTTCATATTTAAATGATCCGGCGGTGGCGGTGATAGTGCGGCTATAGGGGGGGGCACACACAGTGGAGCCAATACGCGATTTGCATCAAGTTCACATCCCTGCTAATGTGGGGTAACTTTGAATGAATTGTAACGTCAGTAGGTACATGCGGTCACTTAAGCTACACACACTATAGGTAGGCATGGAGTTAAATGACGTGATATTAACACGATTAGCGCGGGTCAGTAGTAGTCCCCCGCTCAACGTAGCAATGAATGAACACAGCAGAAAAAAGATAACATTTGACTTGCCACTTAAAGGAGTCGATCCTACTAATAGTTCTATCCTAATAAAAGTAGTAAGGTTGTTTGAAACGGGCTAACACCTAATAAACTTACGAATAAAAAAAAATTCCAAAGCGTCACAACAAGGCCGTGTGCATAAAATGCTGTCGGCGTTACATCGTTGATCATTGCTTTTAATTAAATGTAACATCGAAAAGCAAAGACAGATGTCGCAAAATGTTGTCCCGTTCCAGTACCCCGTATCTAGTATAAAGTTTTCTAGAAAGGTCTCCCGTCCCCGACGCGTGACGTCACGGGCGGGGGCGACACACACACACACACACACGCACACGCGCACGGGTATCGACCGCGGACGCAGCGTGCATAGATGAAGGCGGGCCCCGTGCAGCCACCAGCCAGCCAGCCAGCCAGCCCGCCAGCCGCTGCAGCGCTGCAGAAAGCCGATGCCATTGCTACGCGTCAAACGGCGGCGTGGTGGCAGCGCTTCAAGCGCCGTGTGCGCCGCGCGCGATGCAGTGCTCTGCGAATAATTGAATGTCCATTACAAGGAGCACGAGTACTTGGATAGTTGACGTAGACAGACTATATCACATATACACAATAATGATCTTCAAAAACCGTCATTTAAAATATAGTGACGTCATCCTAGGCTTTTGCAACGATATTTCATAAAAATTTAGAAAAAAAGTCGATAGATGTAGGTACCTACGTTATTTTTTGCCTGGCGAATGCCGAAGAGTTTTTTTAAATTATGTTGATTTTGGATGCGGGTTCTCAAAATGAGCGAAATGTTCATGTAGATGATGCGATAATAAGTGAGACATACGGACTAACAGCGGCCGGCCTCATACAAATCCGAGAATGACTTCAAGAGTAGACTTACGCAAGGAACCACTGCCACATTATAAAAATTCAAACAACAGATCGTAAAATAAAAAGGCAGGAAACAGCTTTGTTCCGGTTAGTGAGGGGGGGGGGGGGGGGGGCAAAACGCAAAAAGTGGAGGTCGTAATTACAGGGCGATGATTGTTGGCGCGGGGTGGGAGCGATGGGGCGCGTGGGGGGCCTGATTACAAACACCGATTACAATAAACGCAACAAAGCCAATTATCCACTATAGACTATTGTGTACAGTATATGTCGCCGATACAGTTATTTAGTTACGGGTCCGGACGGGCCGCGGCCGTTGGCACGGACACGCTGCACCACGGACTGTGGCCGCAGACTAACTATCAGTAGTGCACTGTGCTGTGTGTGTGTGTTGCAACCGCATTTGTAATTACGCGTCCCGATTCGCACCAAAAATTCCCCCCGCTCGTTGCTGCGGCCCGTGAGCCCGTCACACGCTTCTCGCTGTGCTCTGAACCGACACGCTTTTGTTGTATCCACAACTTGTCTGTCAGTCCTCACAATGTCTTCAATTGTCTTCACAGCTCCATGGTTCCGTACCAGGGAGCTGTGACTCGATAGGTCCATCAGATATTTTCTTTGAGTATACTTTAGTGTTTCGATTCCCTTTCACCACTCGTGAAAGCGGTTTGTGAGAGACGTTTTGAAGTACAATATTTGTAACAAAACCGTTCGGAAGTCAGCTCACGAGCAAGTGATGGCGCTCGCTCGTGAAACAACAGATTTTCCTCTCCTCCGCCGGATTTGCATAAATTGTTGTGAAACATTGTCGGTAATGACGGCGGTTCCGGAGGCCGCCTCCAGCACAGTATAAATAAGGGGCCGTTTCCGCTTCCATTTGCAAAATCCTTTATCTGTGGTTGGTCGCCCTCTACCAACTACTTGTTTCAGTCGGCTATCGCCAACATTTATTCAAAGTCACTTGTCTCGTGTTAGCTACCACGAGGCCGTGCTACGGGGCGTAGCGCCGGTGCTACGCCCCGTAGCACGCGTAGCCATCGCTTTTCACTTGGCGTCATTTCGTCACTTTGTAAATCACGTCAGCCAGCGGCCAACTTGATGACGTCATTAGGTTCACTCCAGAGATTGTCTCCCGGCTGTTTTTATTCAGAATAACAAATAACAAGACACCAACCAACTAAGTGGTGGTACTGATAACTAATTGAAGCTACTGCCTAGAACTACAATGTAGTTTCTGGATCACTAATAGCTGGCGCACGCCTTGTCTGTCTCACACGCGCTCCCAGGGTCCGCGCGGCTTGTGTGGATGCCGTACCTATTACATGATGAATCACCATAAAAAAATCTTGCATTTGTAGTAGCGTTATAGAAATCACACATCGGAAACAAAAACCAACCCGGAAACTTATGTATGACACTACAATATTAACTAAGTATCTATACTATAGCTAATTTCATCGTGACGCTCATGTACTTGCAACATCTGATTAAAATAAAAAAAGACGAAACTGAAAGAAAAACAGTGTGACAGCAAACAATAATTCACCTCCAAATCAGTTGAACAATCCCCATAGAGGGAAGAATAAGTGCAGAATTAAGGATAAATATGTGACACGAGACTCCGCGTGCTACGACATGACTCACGCGGGTCGTTGGGGGGGGATGTCCCGGCACACGCTTCACCCAACAAGAACCTTTTAAGATTATATCTGGAGGCCGACAGCATCTCCTTAACCCGGGTAGGGAAGGGGACGCGACAGGAATTCTAATATCGCTGGAGTTGGCACAGATTTGCAGCCGGCGGGGGCGGGCGGGGCGGGGCGGGGTGGGTAGGTACGAGAGAAACAATACATTTTTGTTCCTGTCGGTTCGATTAAAGAATCGGACTACGATGATGACCTATGACATTGTCACGGACAAAAAGTTATTTTGGAACGCGGAACAAAATATATACTTTTAGTTTCTTGAGTCTTGAAAACTCGCAACATCACTTGAGTTTCTACAAATTGAAGGGGTAGTTTGTTTAGTTTAGAAACTCAAAATGTGCACGACACAACTGTCCTCTCGCTCACACTTTGGCGGCGGGAGCAGAGCAGTGGTCGCCGGAATATGTTCATCTCCATGGCACACGCTATATTCATTTTAAAATATCATCGAGATCGGTTGTACAGTCAAGCCGTTAAAGCGTAACAAACGAAAGAGCAAACAAACGATCTCTGTAAAAACCTTCTTAACTTTGTCTACCGTTGTTGGTCCTGCCACCGGAAGGGATTATGGTAATATCTGAACAAGTGGACGGAGGCACCCCCCCCCCCGCACGGAGGCTCACCGCCGGCACCACCGCATCCCACCGCACCCCACCGCACCGCGAGACATCGAAAAAATAGTATTTATTTATACTCATTAAGTAGAGTACTTAATGAGTATAAATACATACTATTTTTGTAGTGCTGCTCGCGACTTTACCCGTATTCGAGTTGGATCCTCCCCGAGCACGCGCGCGGTGCGCGGTGCGCGGTGCGCGGTGCGCGGTGCGCGGTGCGCGGTGCGCGGTGCGCGGTGCGCGGTGCGCGGTGCGCGGTGCGCGCCGCCAGGCCAGCAGTTTGATAGTTTGTTAGAGAAGCAGTTTGGCTTCTAGATCTATCGTCGACGTTTGCAAATTACTTTTCCGTCATTGTCGTAATATCATTGAAATTCTGCTCAAATGTGAATTTTCTGCTCAGATATGATCTTGAGTCAATATATTAAATGTGAACGGTGATGTGTCTCTCCACCTCTGCGCTCCTCGCTCGTGTTAACTAACTTGGGTAAACTTTTCCAATCCAAACACTTCAAGTGTACAACAAGCACATTGCCAAAACCACACCGTTTGTATTGTGTTACACAATGTTACATCGATCAAGTGAGTTATTGAGTCGAGGGTTGTTCAGACGGGGCGCGAGGCGAGGGGGGGGGGGGAGGGGTTGTAAATTACTTAACTTTCACAATTACAGGGTAATGTTTCCGTTTTTAATTTGACTCGCAACTAGAAGTAAAAAATGTATTTAAATTGTATTGTTCGGCGGAAAGTTTTCCAATCGTTGCCCAAATGAGTTCGGCGCGTTCACACTCTACATCTGTACATCAGATATAATGTGATATCTGACATACTGCAAATCTGATATTCCGCTAATCTGACATTGTGCTTTTCTGGCATAAAGCGTACAAACCTCCATCACACATGATAGTTGTGATACATTACACCTACACATGTTTTGTAGGTTTCTTTGGCCTGCACCTTCATTTATCGCCATGCACTAAGAAAGAGATCCATTGCTTAAACACTTTAAAAGAAGAATTTTATACTTTGGTCAGAGCCAGTTTGACGTATTTTTTAAACTTAGAATTGACATACCTAAGGTCTGAGGAAAATGTCGCAAGAGATGACACGTGTTTGATTGGTCCACCCCCAATGTTCTTTCCAACTTATTCATATTACTTTGAAATTCATGTTTCCGATCATCTGAATCGTTCCTTATTTATTTGTCCGAGGCCAATTATACTTTAAATGACGCGAACGACAATGAATGGCCCTAATGATGATCGAATATTCATACGGCGTCAAACACTTCACAGCCAATTATGGGGGAGACGGACGCGTCGCCGCCCCGCCCGCGCCGCCCGCGCCGCCCGCGCCGCCCGCGCCGCCCGCGCCGCCCGCGCCGCCCGCGCCGGGGCTGCCGTGGCTTCATTACCCCGACACATAAATTAAATCTGTTTGTCGTTCCCGTCCCCCCGCCGTCCCCGCGCTGTCCCCCGCCGTCCCCCGCCGTCCCCCCGCCGTCCCCCCGCCGTCCCCGCGCCGCCGATAAAAATAATTACACCGGCATGTTTGTGTCGTGTAAACAGCCCTCGGCAGGGTTGCCACTGTTGCTTTTTGATTTGTCACGCGATTGTGTTATTGTTGCGTCTCCACTTTTTATTGTTGCTTCAGGTTTTGTTGTTTCTATTGATTTTGTAATTGTTATTGATTATTATTTATATCGTATTCGTTAGACGGGGTGGCGCGTGGCGTGCGCAATCAACTGAGCTATCGGGTACATGTTTTGTCTCTGTGCAGATCAGACTGTCCGATCTGCCTGATCAATTCACGCGACATACCATTGCACAGTTGAAGTTTGAAAGAGTGCCTTTTGGACGCGTGTTATTTTATTTCTCTGTACAAGAGTTTCTAATCCTTATTTAGTTAGGGAATATTTGCATGTCTTTGTTTGTTTGTAACAAATTATGCACTTGCAAATAAATGCTGTGACTTTGACTAGTTGCAGACTCAATATTTTATTGTGTTTTAGTCCTCTACGCCGTTTTATTAAGTAATACAATGCTCTCTTTTATTTTACAGAATTTTTTATTTATTTATTTATATTCGTAATTACCTATTATTTTATTAATTGCTGAGTTAGTAAGGAAGTGTCAACCCTACCGGTTGCGAGTGAGCCGGGGCCGAGCTGTCTCGAGGGTCGGCTTGTGTGCGGCATAATGACGTCATCTTCACAAGTCTGCTGCCCATCATATAATAAAGTGTGACACATTATATTGCAGTTTAATACAAATTCCCTCAGTACATAAATAATAATAACATTTTCTGAACAAACTTTTAGCTGGTGTTTATTCCGTCTTGAAAATTTTGGGTTAACTTTTTACAAAGTTTGGATTACCCACCCATTTATCTGCGATCATTAATACTTTAGTATTGACGATCGCCGCCATTTATAGTATAAAAAATACTTTCATACATTCATCTATTTTAAGTATTTAATTGTATCAGGCGTTACTTTGCGGAAATCCATTATATAACAATATTATAAACAACATAAAGTTTATTCGCGGGAAAAGCAAATTAATAACCACAATATTGTTCATCTATTTTGTAAGAAACAATAAACAATAAAATTCAACAAAAAATTAAAAGAAATTTCAATATAGGTAAGGTGTTCCTCCGGCAAAAAGTCGTGTCTTGTCCGGCTACGGCTTTATCTATCACAAAATACTAAAGTATGACTCATGAGTTCAAGAGATTTGGTGTTCCTAATTTAATTAATGTTCCTTTTCCTTTTACCACGTTATGGTTCATCCATCATACACAAGTATCCGTACTCTCTTTACGTGTACCGTATTTAATTGAATTAACTCTCTCTGATGATAACTTTACTCTTTGAATGTTCTCTCTAATTCGAAGTTTCCTCAGTCGCCAACTTCTACCTGTCAGCTTATGTCTATGTCAGCCGCCAGTCAAAGGTGAATTGAGCCCCTCCGTTTGCGAAACGAATTATATGATTTTAAGAGGTTTTATAAGTTTTCGATCAATGGAGAGTTGAGTTATAAACGCGGGCGATGCCGCATGAAACAGCTAGTTATAAATAAGATAAGGCTCAAAGGTGTAGTATCCAAGCCAAACATACTTAAAATAATCATTTAATACAGTCTGTGGTACAGTATTGGTGTGTGTTGCGCAGGCCTCCTCCCCTCGCCGGGCCGCGGCGCCGGCGCCGACTGGAGCAGCTCCCTGCCCCCCGCGCCGCGCCCCCGCGCTCCCCCCGCGCCCGTCGACGCGGCCGAGCTGGTGCGCGACGCGCCCCTCTACCCGCCGCTGCGGGGGGACCCCCCCGACGCGCCCGAGCGAGCGTACGCCGAGCTCGAGACCAGCGTAGAGGACAGCAACATCCTCGTCACCCCCGAGCACTCCACGAGACTGATAGAGACTGATGACGCAACACACGCGCAGGGGGCGGAGGGCGCGCGGGCGAGACGGAGCAGCGCGCGTGAGCGGGACGCAGCGTCCAAGGTGAGCGCGCGAGGGAGGAGGTACCTACGTGAGCTCCGTGTCGAGGGAGAGTGAGTGTTATGCTGATTTGTGTGTCAGGCGGAGGGCGCGCGACGCGTGCAGACCGGCGCCACCATCCTCAACATCCGTGGCGCGGTGCGCGACCACATCGGGGACGCGGGCGCCGCGCCGGCCCCGCGCGCGCCGCCGCCGCCCCGCGCCGCCGGGGGGGAGCCCGCGGGCGCCACAAGGCTCGACACCTTCGTGATCCGGCCCGCCGCCGCCGCCGCGCACCGCCCGCCGCCGCCCCCGCCTCGCCGCGACCCCCCCAGCGCGCAGCCCTCCACCAGCCACGTGAGTCCACCCTCTGCTACTCTGCAGCAACACTGCAGTACTTTCTTTAGTTAAGCGAGATCTTCGGTCGGCCAGAAGCCCTACTCCACTACTTCAAGGAGTCGCGATGGCTGGACTGACGGCCCGGGGGGAATTGCACGAAACTCCCGCTTTCGTGGAGTCGGTGCAGGGACCGCCGCCTCCGTCTAAGAATAACAACAAGCGAGATCTCGCAGAATGTTCCACATTTATTATCAACTGACCACGGCGGCCTCCTGTGACATGAGATGCTATTGTAATGCTCGCCGCGCACGCCAGGTGCCGAGGAACGAGCGCGAGCTGCTAGTGGAGGCGCACTCCCGCGCGCGCATCGCCTGCGACCTCGCCAACGTCACCAACATGCGCTGGTACAAGGATAGCGAGGTCAGTGTTAATATATCCGCGACTAACAAGCACAATGCACTCGAAATGCTCCTAATTCTACAAACAAAATTTTTACCTTAAGTCATGTATTTTCTTGGAGATATGAAACAATATGTTGTGTGACCCGCTTATGCAATAGCAGCAAGTGAACGTTCCGTCGTCATCGGGCGGCGGCGGCGGGGAGGCGCTGTGGAGGGAGGAGGGCGCGCTGGTGATCGGGCGCGCGACGCGGTCGGACGCGGCCGCGTGGCGGTGCGCGGGGGTCGACCGCGCCGGGAACACTGTTTCGGGGAAACCCACGCACTTGTTAATATACGGTTAGTAACGCCACAATAACATATAAAACAAACTTTATTGAGTTAAATTGTTACATAATTGTCGAAGCCCTGAGTCTCAAACTATATTAACTGTATTTCGAAAGGGAAACACCAAGACTTAAATTGGAGGCAGACTCCAGTTGCAATCAAACCCACAGGTTTTTTCAAAGAAACCGGTCTTGATTCCAATGAATTCTCTAAAAAAAAATTGATGAACTCACATTGGTTCTGTCTGACTCAGTTTAACACCATTAATGTTGTCCTTTTGTCCAGAGCCAGTGCGGTCCGTGTACCTGGCAGTGGACGGCCGGCGCCTCGACGCCGGGAACACGTGGGTGCCGGTCAGAGACAAAACTGTTCTTGAAGTGCGCTGCGTTGCTGAAGGTAACATCAATGGGACATTCGTCACATTCTTGATTATTGAATGTCAACGTGACGTGTAACAAGAAAATGATTTGGTGACAGGGGGAGTCCCGCCGCCCGAGTTGAGCTGGCGCTTGTTGGCGGTGGAGCCCGCACTGGATCACAGACCTTATCTTCGCATACACACAACTAATTACTCCATAGGTTAGTTTTCGTGTATTTATCGTAACCTTACATAACCAATATGGTTTACTCCGAAGTTGATTTATTAGAAGCATACTATCAAATCCTACTTAATGAAACACGATCTTTATTTCTAACAGGTTTTTCTACAGTGTGCTTTAATTCTGAATTAGTATCGACATCGGAAATAAGAACAAGTTTCATTGGATCATTGCTAGTAGATAGTGCATATTCGGAATAAGTTTGTATTGATGTGAGTTACGTGGACGACATGTTGGTTGTATGCGCAGAGGGCGCGGCATCGTCGCTGGTGGTGGTGACGGCGGCGCGCGAGCTGCACAACGCGACGCTGCAGTGCGCCGCGCGGCACCGCACGCCCCTCGCGCCCCCCGCACTCCCTACGCACCACCCCGCGCCCGCGGACGACCGGCTCACGGCCAAGCTGGAGATACACGTCACGTGTGAGTATTACACTTTCGCCAGTAAGTAGACCACACAAAGAAAGAAATTCATTTCCGTTTAGAATTCGTTTATTAAAAATTGGAATAGAATAATATGATTCTTAATGAATTACGTATTTTTTCACCTGTATAGCCGAGGGGAAGAAACGGCAACAAACCCAACAGCACAGGACCCTGCCTTCTGATGCTCGGTCCACTTAGCTTCTTGTATTTAAGTGTATCGTCAATGAGCAGTAAGCAGGTAGTGTGACCGAGTGACGCTACTGTGTGCAGACCCTCCGTCGTTCGTGATCTCCCGCTGGCCGGGGTTCGGCATCTCCCTGTGGGCGGGCGGCGCGGCTGCGCTGCGCTGCGAGGTGGACGCCAACCCGCCCGCGCGCGCCTGGTGGCTGCGCGACGACGCGCACACCACCAGGTCACTCACTCACTCTCTACTTACATCACCCTCATTCGCTAATCACAAAAAGAATGTATATAGCAACAATCTAGTATTTCAATTATTATAACCAAACTGTCACATTTAACTCATGTCATGCTCATGATGATTCGTTCATGCATGAAGCTGAAAGCGTAGTGAAATATTTGCGAGATTAGTCCATTTGACGCAGCGGGCTAACCGATACGTGTGTGTGTGTGTGTGTGTGTGCAGCTCGCCGGCGCCGCCGGAGGGCGCGGCGGAGGCTAGGGGCGCGGCCACGCTGCGCTGGGCGGCGCTGCGCGCGGCGCACGCGGGCTGGTACCGCTGCCGCGCCACCTGGCTCGACGCAGAGTACTCCTCCATCGGGTACTACCTCAACGTGCTCGGTGAGTACACACACATGGTCCAAGTGTCATCGGGTATAGCCAGCCTCCTGTATCAAACAACATGATCCGTCCTTATCCTTGTGTTAGTGGAACATTGGTTGATGAGTGTGTTTGTTTGCACCAGCCCCCGAGGACGAGCCGCCGAGCGCAGCCGACGCGTCGCCGGAGGAGCCGGAGCGGCAGGAGGTGGAGGTTCCGCTCGGAGGGAACGTGCAGCTGCACTGCCCTAAAGGTTCACTACAGGAGTGTATACTTACACTCTGAGGATGTTTTATCATCATGAATTAATTTGTTGGTATCGGGAAAGTCATTGTTAACGAATTAAGGCAGATTATTAAAGACTTAAATATTTTTTCCATAATACACAAAATTATATGTAATGTATGTAATGTAATAAAGTTTATAGACAATGCATATGTCGATGCTCTTGATATCTGACGTTAGACGGAGTCTATAGTACCACAACCAGATATAGATAGAGTCGTATTGAACACAGTTTAATAAATAAAAATCCTAAAATTATACACTTGTCTAATCCCAAATTTCGATATTCTCCTGTAATATCGAACGAAAAGTTCAATTACTTGTATTATGTGATGCAGCGAGCGTGGGGTGCTGGTGGCGGCGCGTGGGCGGCAACGGGAGCGAGGCGTGGGGCGCGGGGGGCTGGGCGCCGGCCGGCTCGCAGCACGCGCACGGCGTGCTCGGTACGTACGGGCAGACCTCTTCGTATTCACTCTACACGCGGGCCAGTATTGTACGCAAGATGGGCAGGAGTCGACAAAGGCAGCGGTCACTTGTTCGTTACGCTGACGATATGGTGCTGCTGCGTCCTTCGCATTTAAGAACTTAATTTAGTTATATGTCCTGTGAAGTGAAGCACGTAAACTCTGACATGATTATCATGAAGAACAAACTGTTAGTTCCGAAATATAATGTATGTCCAGTACATTTCACATGCTATAATTAAAATCAAAACGTGTTATTTTTTCCAATTCCTGTTTCTTTTTGAACTGTGAGAGTGCTGATGAGGCCGGTGTGTGCGCGCGCAGGCATCAAGGAGGCGGTGTACGAGGAGGGCGGCGAGTACCGCTGCGTGGGCGCGCGCGCGCCCGACCTGCAGCGCGTGCGCGACCTCAAGCGCGTCTCGCTCAAGGTCACCGGTGAGTTACTACTCATATCTAGCTACTTATCTATTATATTTGCTAATAATAAACAGGTACATATTTTTATAGTTCCAAACCAAAATGGTCCTTATTGTCAGATTTCGTCTGTCTGTCCTTCTATCTGTCACAGCTGCTTATCTTAACAACTCTATACTAATGCTATTGATTTGATTAAAGATACCGAAGTGGGGGTCGATCGCATGGACCTCATAAATAAGGTCACTTTGTCGTAATCGACTCGCTTCGTCTTGCTGGCGCGCCACCTGTTTGCGTTGTTCTATCTCCCTCTGTTTGGTTCATTGCTTGGGTGGGTAGTGGGGGGGGGGGGGTACGTAATGTAAGAACGTCACCCATCATGTTGTTTGTTTGTTGGCCGCTTGTAAGGCGGCGCGACGGCGACCGCCGTGAGCGCGGAGCCGGCGGCGGGGGGGTGGCGGTTGGAGTGCGGGGCGTGCGGGCGCGGCGTGCGCGTGCTGTGGGTGCGCGCGGGGGCGGCGGGGGGCGCGCCCGAGCCGGCCGCGCTCAGCGCGGACCTCGCGCAGCACTGCTGGCGCGCCGTGCTGCACGTCACGGAGCCTGACGAGGTACTTACCCACACTCTTACATGCTACAAGCTCTGGACAAAAATCATTAACAATGTGTGACCCCTCTTGAATTTTTTTTGTTATTAGTAGAGTGAGTGTTGTGTGTGTGTGTGTGTGTGTGTGTAGGTGTGGTGCGTGGCGGCGACGGCGGCCGCGGGCGCCGTGGCCGTGTTCCCCGCGCGGCGCGCGCCCCCCGCCCCCGCCGCGGCGGCCCCCGCCTCCCCCGCGCCCGCCCGACACTCGGTGCGCGCGCTACACAACTCGGCAGCCCTCGCACTCCCCTCTCCTCTCCTACTGCTCTATTTCCTTTTCTCAAAGTGAAGTGAACAAGAGACTCTATTCGATGGACTGATACCGAGAAAACCCGACGGTTCGACCGATGGCCCAGTGACGAGCAGTTCTGTGTAAAGTGACGCGTGTAGCGGAACTGACTGTCGTGTGTACGATACGGGTGGAGTGGACGGTAGACGAGCGAAAGTCAATCGAATTCGCACATTGCGGCCGTCGTATTAAAAGATTCGAGTAAAGTCTCTGGTCTTTTAATTAATTAAGAGAGTTGTGGAGTTCTAACCCCTCCCTCTGCGACCTGATATATCGTCCGACCGTTTCTCTTGTAGACAAGTTTAATTACTAGTATTATCTTAACGTCCAACGACAGCGTCTATGTCTAACCTTACTCTAGTCTTCGTAGCGTTATGACCTAACCTATCGATAATTTGTTAATAGTTTAGTCTAACTCTTCCACGATAGTTAATCTTAAATGTTAATTCTTCTTTCGAACCCTCGATTATGTTGAAGCCTCTCATTTTCTCCTTTATATCTTTCGTCATGAAACGACATTTAAAACAGGAATCGAATGTGCCAAATTGTTGATATTTTAAAATAGAGTTTTCTTATATTTGAGGTATTAAATGAGTTAATTGGAGGTTAAAGTTAGTGCAAGCGATGTGAACACCAAATTTATTAATGTAGTATTTATAAGAGAGCATGAGGATGCATGCGCTAGTGTTAATGTATTCCCTGTAGAGTTTACATTTGAACAGACGGATAATTTAATTATGGGTTCAAATGTATGCTCTGCAGTCTAACCTAAGTCCATGCTAGTCTATATTTTACATAGATGTCAAATTCTTAATAAATAAAAGTATAATACATTATTGTATCATAGCTTAAACGAATCATGTAAATTTCGATGTCAATTTTTAGAGGCTCGTTTAGATCGGGCGAGATTTTGTATGGACGAGATACATTTGCTACCACCATTTTTGCAACAATTTTGTAGTGTAAATGTAAAATTTTATCAGATGTTCGATGTTGAAACGTTGTTAGTTTTCTATTAGATTGTGTTTCTCTGTTTCCTTTTCTACTTGGATGCTCTGCCTCGCGGTAGGGCACGGTGTTGCGAGTCGTTATAGTTGGGGATGCGGCAGGCGGGATGGGAGGCTGCGGCGCCCGCGCCCTCGCTCACACTGAGAAGAGAATTTAAAACATTTACTAGTTAGTTTAGTTAGTTAGGTAGTAGTGAGATGTATTTTTGTACCGTGTCTGATTACTGTCAATTGGATGAGTTTTAAAAGAGTGTATTTGACAAAAAAAACTGTTTATTTTACGTGAAAGTACCTAAAATGGAAAACGTAATCATCCGTCCATTGCGGAATTCGAAGTAGATAGTTAAGGAGCTACGTAGATCCCTTCCTTCCTTGTCTCGGCGAATCATTTCTTGCAAGTGCATCCAAAGAATAATTAAAAGTAAGTTCCAATGTTACTCTACTCCTTATTTGAGCATTGCATGTTGCATTGCATCCTATCAAATAACTTAGGCTAAAACAGATAACATTAATCACTGGGATCTTTTGGCTTCAAATGAGATTCTCTTCCTGTTCCAACTGCCCCGGGTCTTCGATGCTGACCCCCTCCCTTCCGCACTCGTCCCCCACCCCCGCACCGGGGAAACCCTGCGGCCCCCGCATCTCTATGTAGACGATATGTTGATATTAACCAGACACTATAATGTATGCCAAAAAAAATTACTGTAATTGGCGAGAGTTTATTACTGAGATGAAACCAAAAACGAGGAAAATGCGAAAAGTAAACTCGGTGCGCGACTACACGCATACACACACAGCTGAAATCGAAAGTTGCGTTCGTACACGTTGCGGTCAAAGTGCTTGGTTGTAGGACCATTTTTCAGTAAACAAGTTAATTACCTAACACTTTTTGGTTTCATCTAAGGTTGATCACGATGTGTATTCCAAACGCTATAGTCATCAGATATTGTCTGGTTGAGGTCGATTGATTGTATTGCAAATTAAATCATTTATAAATTCATTAGCGTCCATTTCGATACAATCAGTGTCGCTCGGTGCCAATACATTAAGAGAACATTTAATATATATTTACATTTATTAATATACATTTTAGTGTTTACTTTGATATTGAATGTACAGAATCCATTCATCGCAACGTGTTTATGGAAAGTCGTATACCGAATAAATAAACGATGTATAAAATATATATTGCGTTTTTTTTACAAGGTAGGGTTTTAAAGGAACCTGAGCCCATGATCGTTGGGGTAGAGCGCAATATGTGTGCTGGGAATGTTATAATAAAATTAATCTCGCTAAGAGTGCGTGGAGGCGGCGGCGGCGGCGGCGGCGGCGCGCTGCTGCCACATTGGTGGCAAACAAAAACCACATATTATTATTTATTTATGTTACAACATTGGCCATTTTTAATAGATTTAAGTTGTGTACATGTATTGGTACACATATTGTATATTTTGACGTTCTACTGTTGTTATTCGCTAGTGAACTGGCCGTACAAGTAACTCTAAAGAAAGAAACTAAACGTACTTACTCGTAATTTTAATTATCCAATAGGTAATACTGTTCATACATAGACCTTGGAATGTAGACATTGCCGACCAGATTCTGATATGTTTATCAGCATTTGACAGTGACAGCAAGCATAATATCCAATCTAGAATATGCTTATAAAATATACTTAAGAAAAAACTTAACAGTAAACTGGTTATTTATATTGGTATTTTACCTATACGAAATATTATCACATTGTTTATAAAATCCACCTAAAATAACCTAAAACTATTAACCTAAAATATAGTAGGTATTTATTTTTTTACTACTAAGTCGTACTATATAATTAAACTTATTATAAATCTAAAACTAATCTACAAATAAATAAATAAACTAAACCTAAACCTAAAATAAAATAAATTAAACAGTAAACAATAATTAATTAACAGTAATTAATTAGTACAGTAAACTTGTACTAATATATATTCTGTGACAATAACTCAATTGCCATAAGATCGATAAACTATTTGGAGGTTGAAGTGGACCGTGATAGAGCGAGTGAGCAGCGAGCCGCCGGCAGAGGTCACATTACACAGTCACATTACTTCACTGAGGGAACAGACAGAGGGTCTGAAGCTCTCTCTTGGACCGCGAGTACGATAAAACATAATTGACCGAGCGAGCAAAGCGAGCAAAGCGTCTACGTTTCGAGATTGGCCAAAAATGCTAATGTCCGTCTGTCTTTCTGTCTGTAATTCTCTACAGGTCGCATTTTTCAACCGATTTTGACGAAAATTTGGCATGGGTATAAATTAATTAAGCCGACAGAATGAGTAGAATAAAATCTTGAAAAACATTTTTTTTGGAGTACGTACCATACTCGCAAAGTGGGAGTGAACTTTTTTTTTTCTTGTGAATCCCATAGTGTGGGGTATCGTTGGATAGGTCTTTCAAAAATATTGCGGGTGTGTGAAAAACATTTTTCGATTCAGGGATCCGTTTGCGAAATATTAAGCTTTAAAGTGCAAATTTTTGTCACTTTAGTACAAATCTGTCTCAAACTACAAAGTTGACTTTTGTTCGTTTCTTTTAGGTTTGTTTTATAAGGACTGGCGAGGTCTACTGTTCTCACGGAACTACTAGTTATAAAAGCCAGTGAACACCCTCCCATCGTACCTAGGTACTTATAGCCTTCTTTGAAACTACTAGTAGTAGAATTGTAAGTATAGCCCGTGGGCAATAAAGGGTATTGCGGAAGGCGCTTTCGCCCGTCCCTTCCTCCCGAGGCAGCTGGCAGCCCTCGATCCAATGTCGATAGTGAACCCCTCCCCCCGCCCGGTCCTATCTGGCGACGCATCTCCGGGTATCGTCTCAATATCCATGTTGTCGGCCACACGTTCCCGGATAACTCCGGGCATATCTGTGCATTGTTACGACGTACGGTTATGTCATTTGGAAGGAAGCCTTTTTGTTATTTTCCTTTACGAGTGTGTTTGCTCTTGTTGTTGCCTTCTGTACGCGACCTCGGGCGCTTGTCTCATTCACCTGCGGGTTTATGTACTAATCGTTGCTTGCTTTAAAGAAAAGGATTGTTTAATCTATGAGTAAAATGAATGTATGAAAAACCTTTTATTTTTCTTGGCCACGGAGAGGGGAGTTTTCTTTTTTGACGTGCGAAAGAGGCTCTTTCTGACTTTGTTATTCAAAATCCTTTCCGAGAATGTTTGAGTGTATTATGTATTTAGCGTTGACTTCGTTTGGTCACGCAGACAGGAATATTTCAACATATTCGAACGGCAAGGATCGCGGGTTCGATTCCGCTTTGAGGGCAAACAAATTGATGTTATTTAGCGATGGGGCGAATACAACTTTTCCGAAGTTTGACAAAAGTATGCGTCGTCCATCGTTGTTTGTCCGCGCTGATGCGGTGTGTACGAGTCGTGTGTCCGGGTCAACCCGGTGTAGCCACGGAAGGGTCGCACACAAATGTCGTTAACAACAAAACTCCTGAGAACTTCCGAGCCCTTCCGTAAGGAGTTGTTCTTCTGTAATGAGATCACATAGGTATTGTTTATTTTTCCGTAAACTCTTGATGCGCCGCGTGATCCGGGCGTGGGCGAGAGTAACTTACTTGGGGTGTGACCGACTGAGACAGGCCTGCCTTACGATTGATTATTAATTTGTACATGAAATACAATTGAAATGTAAGTACATACCTACATGAATCCAAACCATAACCAAAACGTTTTGCCGCATCCACACGTTTGGCAAACCTCGGCAAACGGAAACGTGTGGAGCAGGGGTTTGGCTTGCGTTTGGTTCGCCAAACGTGTACATGCAGCATAACGTTATGGTTTGGATTTGGTAACATCGTTAAGAATGAGCGCGATTCGCCTCCAGAACTTGATCACTCTTGTAAGTGGCACTGATTTGTTTCACTTCATCAGGTTGACTGCCCAGAAGGTGTTGTTACGCCTCAGTGCGCGCGCGCCGCGCTCGCACACTAACATATAATTGGATGCCTACTTCATAGTATTATTCAGTATTCTCTCCACAATGTGTAATTGGAGTGCACGCGAGTGAGTGTTGCTTGCTCCGCTCGCGGAGTGTTCGGGAGTGCGAGCACCTACAGGAGCACAATGTTGATGGCTCGAGCCGGGTTCAAGTGATTAAGTGAACAAAAGACTGCGCCGGCCCCCCTCCTCCACCCTCGCTCCCCCCTACCCGCCGCACTCCACCCCCGCGCCCCCCCTAATCGTAGAACAATACAAAAACCCGTCCCGACAACTCAACACGAGCGCCACAGTGTCGACATGTTCAGGAAGTGCAGTAAAATTTAAATAAGTATTTCAAAAATACGTTTTTTTCGTACTTAATTAGGTCATGTTATACACTTATCTTCTTTTCAATTATTGAAATATCTAATACATAATGTGAGAATACGTGTAATACATCAAAATAACGAGAATCAACAATAATTGGAAGATTTCTGTCCGTCAGAGGCTTCAACCGATTTCCATTAAATTTTGCACACTGTCTTCGAGATAAAAATAGGCTAAAACTGTTCCCGTGAGCATAAGAACACTTGTATATGTACTTATTACGTCACATACATACACAGGATAATATAATAAATATGACAAACAAGCAAGACGACCCCAAGCTCCACTCCCCGTGCCGTACTGTCCGCGCGTGTACGGGGCGCCCGCCGCGAGTACTGAGCCAGTGATATATGAAGGCAATAAGATATTCACAAGTGCGTCCAATAAATTAGGGTTCCGCAGTGGGATAATAAAACGGTGGCCCGTATAACGCGACCGCGGGGAGACGCGCGCTCCCGGGGGACGGGCGGCCCGCGGCGAGACGGACTGCGCGATTTGTCCGGGTCACACACACACCATACAACAGAGTTATTAAGTTGGCGGCGAGGGAAACCTTTACATTTTATATAACCCACTTGCTGTAAATAAATTGCAGTTTATTAAATAAATAATAATAATACGAACATTATTAGTAGGTAGGTACTGCCGCAAGGTCAAAAATTGCTACACAGATTTCAACAACCTTTACTAACAAATCGTTGGTAAGTAATCAACTAACTGCATAAGTATCTAACTAATCCATTGCCAATCGTTGTTTGAGTAATTAATTTATTTCGATTTAAAATTAATTATCCAGAATGGAATCTAGAACAAAATGAAACTATAAATATATTTTTCATTGAAATTTCCTGAATGTTCCTTTGCCGGTCTATTTGTATTATTTACATGTAGCATGTAGATACGATCATAACCGGTTCAAATTTCAACTCAATCGTGCAACAGACGATCAACACATCTGGGTACCCGTAGTGACGGACCCCTAAAAATAAACGAACACTTGAGATAAGGAGAGACAGTTAATAAATGACAGTTCTACAAGTGCATCAACTACTCCCATCCATCATCCACCCCCCCCTCCCACCCACCGTCCCTCCCACCACCATCCCCCCTGCACTAAAGCGGTGCACGCACTGCATCCATTACTCATAGTTATCAACTAAGTATTTTTATCTATTCTGTGTCTATCTGTATGTCCGCCGAATTTTCATAAAATAACTCATTATACACAGAAAAAACTGTACATACATGTGGTATTGTATTAATTGTATGTTTGACTTCATGCCGATTGCTTGGCGATAACAGGAAAATTGAAAATAATCTATGAAATATTCCAAGAAAACTAATGAACTTTTTCCACTCTGGACAATTAGGAAACCTCTCGTTACGACAGTACTCACCACCGGGCGAGCGCGTGTGCCACTTCATTCCGTACAAATCCCACTTGTCGGGGGCGTCCCCCGCCCGCTTAAAACTTCTGGATTCCGTTAAAAATGAGTACAGTTGAAGTGAAATCCATAAGGGGCGGGCGGAGCCTCCGGAAAGTTTCCGTCCGACGCAACGACACATAAATCATCCGACACCAGATGATATCGGGCGTTGAAAAAGTTCGGTCCGCGGGGGGCAGGGGACGTAGCCAGGGGGTGGGGGTCGGGACCCCCATTGCGACTGGTTGAATATAAAAATAATATACATTTTCTTCTGTACAATAGGAATTGGCTCTCGATTCTAACGACCAAGCTACTGGCTCAAGGTGGAAGCTTTGGAGCGGCGGTATTTACGCAGTCGAGGTCCCGAGACCTCATGAAGACCACCACAACAAGGAAGGTGGGTCTCGTACCCACCGCCTACAGTGACAGGTAAAACTCCTCCAAAATGTGCAGCAATGATCCGTAAGTGACGTAGGCAACCATAATAACAAGTTTTTTGACATTGCATTCCACCTTTGAAGGGTTCAAATTCCATGCAGTTGAAATTTTAAGTAATGACTCCCCCCGCCCCGAGCCCTCCCTGCGTCCAATGACGTCATCGCCCCGACGCGTGCACACGCCAAATATTTCACATATAAATTGGGGGAGATTTTCATAAGAATATTCTCGGAAGCCGTCTCGTTCGGTTTGATGGAGCGATCCGTGAAGTTTTAATAATTTATGAACAACTGTGCACGCGCCGTGTGTCAGTGAACCAAGCCTTTACAAGTCAAAACCAAAGCTATGGCCAAATTTTTTGCCCGTCTGTTTTTGAGATTTTGAAGATTTTAAGAATAGGGCCGAATTGAACTAAGAATACTTATTAATGATGTCAGTGATGAGCAAATTTAAGATATATTTTTTTATATTCCAGAAAAACAAAAATATATTGACTGAATTCGAAAACTGTGAACGACACTTTGTTGGCCTGAACTAAAGTACATGCTTACGAGTATTTTATGTCAGTCATAAAGAAACTGTCGCGTCATTACTTTACTTTTAATTCGCAGACACAATCTAGTCATGTGTGTGCCCTAGAGGTGTACACCCATTATCCAAACTGTAATCCCATAGTGGAGATATTACTCAAAGATAATTACTCGGGAGCTCGCGGCAGAAGTCGGTAATTATGAAATTCAGAATTTATATCTCCATTAACGGCCCTCGTATTCCAATCGAGTCCGAGGCAGGATAACTCAACCGGGGGCCGCTGGCCGGGAGCGGGCGGGGTCAGGCCCAATCAAATTATCATAAAGCGGGCCGGATCAATGCGGGCCGCAATTAGAGGGGCCACCGTTTTTACTGCGACGGCCGTCGACGGGACGCGGTATTCCCATACACACCTTCGGGAACATTTGCCCACACTGACCTATTATGTAATTTAAAAAGAACAGATAAAAAGATCTGTATTTTGCTAGCCGTATCATATCATCATCATCATTCAACATTACAGTGAGCGTTGTGTATACAATATGACTAAATTGGAGGTGTAGGTACTTACACTTTCATTAGAAGTTTCCATTAATCCAAACAAATAACTTGGTCATAAACGTAGATGGTACAACCATCAGCATTATATTCATCATCATCATCAACAGCCTATTAATGTCCCCACTGCTGGGGCTCAGGCCTACCTCTTAACGAGGGCGTTCGGGCTATAGTCCACCACGCTAGCCCAGTGCGGGTTGGTGGACTTCACATGCGCCTAAGAATTTCTTCTTCGGCGTATGCAGGTTTCCTCCCGATGTTTTCCTTCACCGTTTGAGAGCAGTCAGTAAATGTACTTAAGTTTGGAGAAAAAACCCATTGGTACATGGCCCAGCTGGGGATCGAACTCCGGACCTTTCGATATGATAGGCCGCGTCTTATCCCCTGCGCCACTGACGCTCTGTTATTTTAACTACATTTAGACACAGCTGTGTGATGCAATAAAACAGTAATTGAATATTTACATAAAACATTTTAAATTTGGTTATTAGGTTGAGGTTATTTTAATCGTCTTAAATAGTGGTTACTGTAAGAATGCTTCAACTGGCAGAATCTCACAAATTCTCTCACGCTATTAACTAAAATTGTTTTATAAAATACATTAACAACAAAAATATAATAAAACCAATAGAGATCCATAGTGGTTGGGATTGGGATAAAGTGACCACCGGCCCCTATGTCAGTCCCACAGTGGGAGCGGCGTCCCGGGGCCAACGGGAATACGCCAACACGACCAAGTAATGGTTTTTAAAATAAATGACTTCCAATCCAGATGCTTATTGCTTGTGGGACTGGAAAAACGCACTTCAATTTGTAAAGAAATAAAACGAGCGACGCACAGTGGGGGGGGGGGGGGGGGGGGATGTACTGGGATGGAGGGAGAGACGGTCGCGGCGCGCTCGCGTCGAGTCCCATTGTGTCCACGAGAGCCCTGGGCCGGGCTCGAGAGCTCCGTTGTGTCACTCAGTTTCGAGAACTCACTTGACTGTTTCTGCTCAATCACTAGAACAAGAGTAGGTAAGTCAAGTAAAAAAATGTATGGTTCCTACGTAACAGAATGTCTGAGCGCTACGCCGTAGCACGCAGCGAGGCGTAGCGACCCGAGTCGTAGCACCCCGAGTCGTAGCACTCCGAGTCGTAGACTTTGGGAATATCCTAGAGATGGTATAGCACAGTGGTATAGTGTGACGTATGTCCCGTAGCAATAATAATAAAGCGCCTCTAGAGATTTTGTCGTTGCCCAAATATTATAAACCGGTTTCGAAGTAAATTATAAATAAATAAAACTTAGTGGAGACTTGTGAAGTGAAAGATAAAGACTGGCTAGAAAGGGCTCGTTCCCAAAGCCAAAAACTTTTATATAAAAAACTTTTTTTCAAAGTTTTAGTGATAGGAGCATGGAGATATGATCTCTTTGGTGGGTTCTCGAGTAGCTAATTTTTTTCCATTTTTCATTCAAGGATAGTTGTGACAGAAACCCCGTCGATTGTAGGCGGCCGACAGTAACGCCCGTAAGAGCCTGACGTCATAATCTCGCTTCGAGGGGCGGGCCATTAACAAGGCGAGGCGACGCGCAGTCTTTTGAGTGCCGTGATTTATGGGACGCGCCGTCCGCCGGCGAGATTACTACGGCTTAGCCGGGGATACAGTGGCTGCCTCTCGTATGTCCTCTACTATACTCCAAGTCGACAATGTCTTATTACCGTGGTATTAAGATCCAGATTATGAACGCACAATCCCAAAACGACCAAGTTTTAAATAAAGTAATTGACGCTAACAAACGCGAAGCGAAAACGTTGTTATATTTATCGTATGTCATTTCTTTACGAGTTCGTAAGTAAAATATGTAACTCTCGTAAAAGTCATTTTTATTAAAGTAGGTACTAACAATAACTACTAGGTACAGATATCAGAAAAAATCTTTATACTTTTTACCGACGTTCCGATATTTGCATAGAGATAGGATCTGTTCGGTGGGCGGCCGCGCCACCTACATAGGTGGACGGATAATTAGAAACAGGGCAAGATTTTCATACAATCGAGGTCACTTTGAAGCCATGGGTCTCCGTGAAGGATTGATGGGGGCGTGATCTGATGACGGTCATCGAGAGAGTAGATGGAGGACTCTTAGATTGCTGTAGATATCCAACTGATCAGATTAGCCTTTTGGAAGCAGCATCGTCATGATTCCTTAACTTTTACATTTTCATACATTTTGATGCCATTTTGCGGGTTTTCTTCTTCATGACGATGCTGCTTCCAAACGGCTCATCTGATCAGTTAGATATCTAAGTGTCCTCCATCTACTCTCTCGATGACCGTCATCAGATCATGCCCCGATCAATCCTTCACGGAGACCCATGGCTTCAAAGTGACCTCGATTGTATAAAAATCTTGCCCTGTTTCTAATTATCCGTCCACTTATGTATATTAGCAAATGTTTTTGATTCATGGCTATTTCGAAGTCGCCTTGAACATAAATCAAAAGTACCGTGACAATTTGTCAAAAAAATTTCTTTCTGTCCTTCCACCCGTGGGCCGGCGGCCGGCTACTCATGCGTGGCTGTTGCATGGACTCTTACGCTTCAGCAGTACGTGCGCCGCCTACCAGATGTATCTGCATTAACTTCATATGTGTGATGGGATTATTATTCGTAAGGTTGTGATGCTGGTAGGTACCCCTGCAGATAAACCGGACCCCTTACTTTACTGAGTTTATTGTCATGGGGGATCCGGTTTATCTGCAGGTGACTGTACCTACAGAGGGGTTATTGCACTTTTATGCAAATATATCTGGTACGACAACACAAATAACCCCGCGCGGTCCTGCGTGATTGCACAAAGCCCGCGCTACAAACGCTTTGATACACATTTTTTTGTTATTTTTGTTATTTCCCCATACAAGTGTGGTGCATGCGGGTGGCGGCGGGCGGCGGCGGGCGGCGGCGCGCGGCGCTAACGAGCCCGCCTCCAACTAGCTCGTCCTGTGCCCGGGTTATGTTATTGGGAGGATTTTTAAATTGAGCTCCGAAATGTGTACTGAGCCGCGCCCCCCGCCGCGCGTCGCCCCCGCCCCGGTGTGGTGGAGGCTTAAATCAATTTGCCGAAGGAACAACACCCTGTTTGTTTATACGGCGGGGGCGGGGGCGGGGGCGGGGGCGGGGGCTGCCAACACACGGAACTATAACATTAGCATACGACAAAACGTCTTTCTTTACTCGTCTCCGCGGGTGTTCGCGCCGTCCCGGTGTTGATGGCGCGTGCGGTCATAACCATTATCACCTGTCGCCCTCGCTTCTTACCCCGCACCCCCCTACCCCTACCCAGGGCCTGGCTTAGGATCTAAGACGGTCGGTCACAGCGAAAGCGAAATCTGAAATCATTTAACTTACATTTCTAAGTATATTGTCCATGGTGCAAAAAACATCTTTTAACACAAAAAAAATTAAGGTTTAAAAATTTCACTGGCGTAATTCAAACTAAGACTTTCTTCTGTACAAGAATATGATAATTCACAAATAACTTGTGCAAATGTATTTACAACTGACCTCCCCCATCCCCTCGCCCCGTGACAATGGAGCACACGTTCATAGCTTAGTTTAATAATTTAAGAGCTATGTGATCCTAAAATATCGAGGGGCAGAGGGGGTGGAGGAGGAGTGAGCCGCCCGAGTCCGCGCCTGGCTGTAGCAGTTGTCCGCGAGCGCCGCGCGCGCGCGCCTAACACGTACACAATACAAAAACAAAGGCGCCGCGTCATGTTTAGGAGAGAGCTCTCTCTGCTACTTTCTGTGGAACAGTACCAGTGTGAATCCTTCCGGAACATAATGTTGGATTCTTAAAATGTTGAATCTCAAACTGAATTAATGATCTCGATCTTTGAAGCAATGGTGGATCAACTTTTCTTTTGTTTTTTCTTCGAAAAGGCCGGCTGGTTCTAAAACCGATCGATTATAGCCAGTTACCGTCTTAACAGTACCGGAAGTGAAAAATTGACTTTTCGCCAGAAAATATAACACCGAATAAAGATTTCGACGGCACATCAACATTCCAACCTAAAGCAAGTTACCTGCGATAAATTGACAGTAACTCCGCGGGGACAAGAGAGCGTCGATGTCGTAGTGGGGAAGACGCGGCCCGTCACGTCGAGAGGTCCGAATTCGATCCCCGGCCGGGTCATGTACCGATGGATTTATCTCGAAACGGAGTACATGTACTGAGTGTTCTCAAAATGAAAACATTGTGGGGGCACAAAACTCATGACACGACAATAAGCAGCCGGCCGCGCGGGCGCAGCCCGCCGCCGAGCCAGTCGTTCCCCATCACTCGCCCCCCACACTCGTAACACTCGTATATTCATAAGAAAGTATTTGGACAGTAATTAAATACAGTTTATCCAAATAGACTATTTCATTTAACCGACCAGGGAGTAGGAACCCCAAATCCTACATTGGTGACCCCGACGTGATTAGTGAAAACTTTTTAGTGTCGGTTGGATTTTTAATTAGGGAGCGACTCGCCCGCCGCGTGGGCTTACGAGTGTGAGGGCGCGATCAACACGCATAAACCGCGAGTCATAAGTGAGCGTTAAGTAAAGTGCGAAATAAAATGCAAAACCCAGCAATCGTACCAGAAGAGAACCCACCTCCAGCAGTCCAGCAGCCAGACATCATGGCTGCCGTATCCATTCAAGCCCGGCTGCCAGACTTCTGGAAAGAGCAGCCCAGGCTCTGGTTCGTCCAGGTCGAAGCGGTACTGCACCCGCAGCACATGAGTGACGAGGCGAAATACAACCTCGTCGTGGCAAAACTCGACCGGGAAATAATACTGCAGGTGAGCGACCTTCTGGCAGAGCCACCCGTAGCTAACAAATTCGGGGCGCTGAAAGCCAGGTTGCTAGAAATTTACGAGGAGTCGGAGGCGCGGAAGGTGAAAAAACTAATGACCGAGATGGAGTTAGGCGAACAAAAGCCGTCGCAACTCCTGCGCCGGATGAAGGATCTCGCCAAGGGCAGGGTCACGGAGGAGACCCTCACCATACTGTGGCAGAACCAGTTGCCCACAGCAGTGCAAGCCGTACTGGCCGTAGCGGAAAAAGACCTCACGGTCAAGGCCACCATCGCCGACAAGGTAATCGAGGCGACAACCAGCGGAGGCAGCATAGCATCGGTGAGCGGTCCGAAACCCTCGACCAGCAAGGATACAGACTTAGTAGCAGCGATCGCCAGGCTAACAACAAAGCTGGACGGAATGGAGAGGACCCGAGGGAGGTCCCGCAGAAGAGAGTCCAACGACCATGCCAGGACAGGATCGAGAGCTCGCAGCAACCGCAGAAGCCAGTCGCGGGACAGGAAAGCGCCCAGTGACGTAGGCAGGTTATGTTTCTTCCACTACCGATTCAAAACCAAGGCGAAGAAGTGCATACAGCCGTGCGCCTGGAAAAATGAAAGACAACAGGGAAACTAAAAGAGGTACAGTCGGCCGCGGGAGACTGTACCACCACCGAAAAAAACCGCTTGTGCGTAACAGACAAAAAGTCAGGTTTACGTTTCTTAATAGATAGTGGAGCAAATGTCTCAGTGTTACCTAAAAGTGCAGTGTATAAAAAGTCAAAACTAAACGATAGTGCAACTTATTGTCTATACGCAGCGAACGGCACCGAAATTCGGACATTCGGGTTGCATACGCTAGAGTTAGATTTAGGTTTAAGACGAGCGTTTATGTGGACTTTTATCATAGCGGACGTTAAGCAGCCCATCATTGGGGCAGATTTTCTGGTAAAATATCGGTTACTAGTCGACTTAAGTAGACGGAAACTGATTGACCAAGTGACGACGCTAAATACGATAGGCACTGTGACAAAATGTAAAAACGAGACTGTGACAACCCTAGACTCTAAACATCCGTACTGTGATTTGTTATCTAGGTTTCCAGAGATAACCAAGCCGATGTCGTTCAAAGAGGCACCCAAACACGGCGTCGTACACCACATCGAAACAACTGGACCCCCAGTGCATGCGCGCGTCAGGCCGCTACCACCGGAGAGGTACCAAAAAGCGAAGGAAGAATTCCAGGTAATGCAGGATCTGGGCATCTGTAGGCCTTCAAAGAGTGCGTGGGCTAGTCCATTACACATAGTTCCAAAAAAGAACGGCCAAATCCGGCCCTGTGGTGATTATCGTGCGCTAAACGCAATCACCCAGCCAGACAGATACCCAATCCCAAGATTACAAGATTTTACTTATATTTTAAAGGACAAGTCAGTGTACACGCGTTTAGACCTCAACAGGGCATACCATAACATTTGCGTGGCCCCAGAAGACATCCCAAAAACAGCAATAGCGACCCCATTTGGTTTATATGAATTCGAACGTATGACGTTCGGATTGCGAAACGCAGGCGCTACATTTCAACGTTTCATGAATGACACAGTATTACACGGTATTAAGTGCATAAGCGACAGCGGAAAAGATCAGGTCGGATCAGATTTTCTTTTTTGTTATATCGATGACGTCATAATAGCATCCGCGTCCGAGGAAGAACATAGGGAACATTTAAAACTTATTTTCGAAAGATTTGAAGAATATGGCATTACTATAAATTTATCTAAATGTAGTTTCGGTCAAAGCAAAATTGAGTTTTTAGGTTTCGAGGTTTCAGCAGACGGAGTGAAACCACTACCAGAGAAAGTGAAAGCGATTTCGGATTTCCCAAAACCTAAAACGGTAGAAGAACTCAGAAGATTTCTAGGTATGATGAATTTTTATAGGTCTCATTTACCCAAAGCAGCGAGGCATTAAGCCGAACTTAATAAATTCTTGCATAATTCCAAGAAAAGGGACAAAACGCCCATACCTTGGACCGAGCGAGCAAACGATGCATTTATCGCTTGTAAAAACAGTTTGCTCGAAGCCGTAACATTATACTTCCCGTCTTGCGATACACCTTTATCAATTATGGCGGACGCATCGGATGACAGTGTAGGCGCCGTCCTACATACGCTTGTAGACGGAAATTTAAAACCGTTAGGTTATTATTCAAAAAACCTCAGCGATACGGAAAAGCGATATAGCACCTACGATAAAGAATTATTAGCAATATATCTAGCTGTCCTACACTTCAGATATTTGGTAGAAGGACGAAAATTTACAATCTTTACAGACCATAAACCTCTGATCTACGCGTTCACAAAATTAGGTAGCGCTAAAGAAGTACCGAGAAGGACGCGTCAGATTATGTTTATAGGAGAATTCTCAACGGATATTCGACATGTATCGGGACATGACAACAGCGTAGCAGACTGTCTATCCCGAAGTGGTGTTGAAACAATATTGTGTCCATCACCAACAGATTACGTAGAAGTGGCCAGGGAACAAAGTAGCGATAAGCAGTTGCAAAACATGCAGGCCGAGAACAGCTTACGGTTTAAAAAGATCATATTGCCAGGTAGCAACGTACCTATCGTGTGCGAAACATCCACAGATAAGGCACGTCCGTACCTACCTGAAATGTTTAGACGAACAGCATTTGACAGTGTGCATAACGTTAGCCACCCAGGGAGCCGTGAGACTAAAAGGTTGATGCAAGAAAGGTATTTCTGGAAGAAGATGAATGTAGATGTAGGCACATGGGCCAAAACCTGCGTTCAGTGCCAGAAATCCAAGGTCAATCGTCACACAGAGTCGGCGCTAGGGCAGTTCGAACCAGCAGCGCGCTTCGAACATTTACATATAGACTTAGTAGGTCCCCTACCGACAACGGAGCAGGGTTATAGGTATTGCGTAACCATGGTAGACCGTTTTACCAGATGACCAGAAGCAGTACCGGTAAAAGATATGACCGCTGAAACAGTAGCCAGGGCAGTATATGAGACGTGGATATGTCGTTATGGATGCCCAGCCAGACTGACGTCCGACCAAGGTACGCAATTTCAAGGTCAATTATTTAAAGAGCTAATGACACTGCTAGGAATAAATAAAATAAGGACAACTCCTTACCACCCACAAGCTAACGGGTTAGTAGAACGATGGCACAGATCCTTTAAAGCAGCTTTAACAGCTCGTTTATTAGGTAAGTCGTCATGGGCAGATGAACTGTCAACAGTAATGTTTGGTCTGAGAGCATCCGGCAGAAGCGACACAGGAGTGAGTGCAGCAGAAATGACGTTAGCACACACGCTAAGACTCCCAGGAGAGTTCTTCAGCGAGGTAAGTAAGTCAAGTACCAGCGACGTGTACACGTACGTAGACAGGTTAAGAGGCGTAATTAGGAGCCTGCGGCCTGTGTCAAGAGTATCGAGCAACACACGTCAGATGTTCGTACATAAAGACTTGGAGTCATGCACCCACGTGTTCGTACGAAGAGATGCAGTGAGGAAACCATTAACACCTGCGTACGATGGCCCATACCGCATCATAGGCAGACATGGTAAGGTAGTAGAAGTACAGTTACCTAACAGGACCTCACGGATATCAATTGACAGACTTAAACCGGCCTACTTATTAAATGACGACCTAAAAGACAGTGTAACGCAATCGACGCGTAGCCACAGCGTAGCACCCGATGGAGGGCAAAACGTAGACAAGCCCGTATCGGGCAGTGACGCACCAACTAAGGCTACGAATATATCATTGCGCAAAACGCGCAGTGGCCGCACAATCAGGCCACCCGTGCGATTTAGCTGACACAACTTGGACTGTGGACTGACATCGACAATGACTAGAAGTTAACTAGCATAAATAGTAATAAGCAATATTCTGTATTTTTAAATAAAAATGTAGTTGCATATATATGAGAGCACAAGCAAGCGACAACGCATTATGATAATAACCATGGGTCAGACTCAGAGCAAAGACGAAGTCATCATCGCCCAATCCGGCGCGAATTACGCGACCGCGACATTTGAAGAAAAACGGAATAGAATCTCCATACTGTTGTTAGTAGTACTAGCCATTGTGGCCGTGATTATATTTTTCTGCATGTATAAAAGGTGCAAAAGGGGCACCGAAGGCTGGATGAGAAACCAAATAGTCCGCCTGCAACCCATGGCATCACCACCTACAATGACTGCGGTGTTGGCGCAACCAGGAAAGGGGCCCAATCCGTCGCAGGTCATCATCTCATAGGTGCAGTACAGTTGTGCAGTGTTTTATAAAGTGAACAAAGTGCCGTCTCTCATATATACGCAAAAACTTTGTGCAACAATATGTATAATGTGAAAATTTTGACTATAGGTATTTTCTCTCAATAATGTAAAATTATTAGTCCAAAATAATAAACAATGTGACCAGTTAATATCCAAATATGCAATGTAATTTTTTGAAATTGTATTTTTATAAAATATTTGTGTCCGTAAAAAATATACACGCATATTAATGCACCAAAAGATTATTATAATTTTGTAGTGCAGTATATATTTTGAAAAAAAAAAAGGTATAGATTATTAGTAGCGAGCGACCGATGACATCACGCAAGCGATAACTCGTGTCGACGGCCGTCAGACGGCGCGTCAGCAAAATAATCGAGCGCACTGCGCTCATGGTGTCAGCGGCGCGCAATAGCAAGCTAACTAACATATTGTTGTACTAGTATTTAAGATTTTGTATTTTGAAAAATTTTATGAAAAATTTTTGTTTTTAGGGGAGAGTGATGTGGGGGCACAAAACTCATGACACGACAATAAGCAGCCGGCCGCGCGGGCGCAGCCCGCCGCCGAGCCAGTCGTTCCCCATCACTCGCCCCCCACACTCGTAACACTCGTATATTCATAAGAAAGTATTTGGACAGTAATTAAATACAGTTTATCCAAATAGACTATTTCATTTAACCGACCAGGGAGTAGGAACCCCAAATCCTACAACATCGTGAGGGAACCTGCATACGCCGGAGAAGGAATTCTTAGGCGCGTGTGTAGCCCGACCGGGCTAGCGTGGTGGACTGTAGCCCTGACGCACTCGTGGAGAGAGAAGGTTTCCCCACAGTAGGGTTAATCATAGGCTGTTGATTTCATACAAACAAACCCACAAAATTATTAGATGTTAAATCGCTGGCGAGGCCGCGAGCCGAGCCATAAGGTACAGTCGAGGAAAAACTTATAATTTGTGTAATGTTATCCGGCCCGGGCCGGCCTCACAGGACAATAGCGGCTTTGTCCCGGCTCCGGCGGCCGGACACGTCTCGTCCGGTTTTATCAGCGGCCCACTCTCCGGCGCGGCGCGGGTGTGTCCACGCCTTTATTTTATGCGCGGAAGTGGGTATTTTCTGCCCACTCTCGTCCCCTTGTACGGAAATAATTTATATTTATCCGTGAGATACGTATAGCACATTTCATACACGGTTTTAACGGAACACTTTACTTTTTTTACCGGACTCACAATACGTGTTTAAGGCTGAAAAGTAAAAGGCGGTTGCAGTATGTTATCATCACCTTTGTTCGTTGTCATCAACGAGAGAGAGAGAGAGAGAGTAATTCGTCATCGTCACTACTCGGACGTCGCTCCGCCCGGCGGCGGCGCCGGCGCCGGCGCATGCCTGCAATACACAGAGAATTTCTTTTTCGCAAAGCGCTTACATTTCTATAATGTTATTGTAGCCACGCCCCCTAGTATCGCGGATTTCATGATTTCCCGATATTTACTTACGGCCAAATTGAGGCCAGAATTGGAGCAAAAAACAGAAACACTTTGTTTTTTTTAACTCAGAAACATAAGGCAACGATAATCACAAACAGCCTATTCAATTCAACCAATAAATTAGGCTCTATCAACAAGGTTAGACAGATAGACGAAGAAAAAAGTTTAGCCGAGCGACTCGGAAAGTATCTATCCGTAGCAAGTAAAGCAGACTTGTTCGAAGTGCGCGTCTCTCGGTATCGAATACCGATGTCGGCGCCGGCGTGACCGCGCGGTGTGCGCAGCACGCACGGTGGAACGATTGTTACAGCAACACGGGGCCGCTGCGCTCGGCCTGCGGTGCGACACATTCTGAGAACTTATAAACTCCCATGGACTTGACCATCAGGCTCAACATAGATAAATATTGTAATGAACAAGCTATATGTATGAAAGCATGGCCCTGTGCTGTTGGTTAGTTGCTGTTTCTTCCCCTCGGCGACATACAGGTGGAAACAGAGTAGTTTTAGACAGAATTGACGTCAAAGGGAGAATCATCATCATCATCATATTATCAGCCTGTAGACGTCCACTGCTGGACAAAGACCTCCCCCGGGGATCTCCACGACGACCGGTCCCGCGCTAACCTCATCCAGCTGTGTCCCGCGACCTCCACCAGATCGTCGGTCCACCTCGTGGGAGGCCTACGCTGCACCTTCCCGTACGCGGTCGCCACTCGAGAGAATAAACGAATTTTTATTTAATTTCTGTCATTTTTCGCGGGGGGACCCCACGCACACACGCTCGCGTACTAGAAAACACACACCCAGTCATAACGTGTCTGCACATTTGGATGCGGTCCACCACCAGGGTGGTCGTGTCAGTCCACTATCATATGTTGCTTTGCGGGCAAACGTCGTCAGCAGTTGGCAGGTATGTTAGAGTCGACTCAATAAGTCGCTGCCAATGGAAGTGATATCATAATAACCAGCCGGCTGGAGCTCCCCCGGCGTCGGGCGGCGGGCGGCGGCTGCCGGCCTGTGGGTCGGGGTGCGATATGTTCCCGGGAACATTTTATTATTGTGCGGGGACACACCTGGCCGGCCACACACGCGCCGGTGCGACGCCGCCCGCCGCCCGCCGCCCGCCGCCGGAGCACGCGCGCCCCGAGCGACCACTTTTGGTAACTGATTAAATAGAGATGTCGCTTAATTAGACGAGTGTGACGTTCGTGCACTTCTCAATTTATTGCTTGTGAACTGTCGAATTAATACTTAGAAAGTGTTGGTTTACGCCCACTGGAGCGCTGCTGTGATTGTTTGCGGCGCCAATACTTATTTTCACTTATTCCTTGCAAGTTACTCGTAGGTACGTATGTAATAAATAAAAGTATGGCGATTACCCAAGAGCGTCAGTGGCGTAGGGGATAAGACGCGGCCTATCATATCGAAAGGTCCGGAGTTCGATCCCCAGCTGGGTCATGTACCGATGGGATTTTTCTCGAAACTTAAGTACATTTACTGGCTGCTCTCAAACGGTGAAGAAAAACATCGTGAGGAAACCTGTGTATGTCGAAGAAGAAATTCTTAGGCGCATGTGAAGTCCATCAACCCGCACTGGGCTAACGGGGTGGACTATAGCCCGAATACCCTCGTTAAGAGGGCAGGCCTGGGCCCCAGCAGTGGGGACATTAATAGGCTGTTGATGATTACCCAAAGACAGATAATAATCACTTAAATTGATTTACTAGGCTGGTTGCTGCACGCAAATTCAAAAATTTATTGCATACCACATTTACACATAAGATGGCGCAGAAAATATGTAGGTTTGCATGTGCACTGCCTAATGGAAGCCAAAACCGCGTAAGCGTCATCACAAACTGCTATTTTGCTGAACAGGTATCCAAAATGTCATCAATATTTTTGTCGTTTTATATCGAAAACTCCTAGGTATATATAGTCGGTCCGACGCACAGTCATAGATATACGTCATGGGTTTCCATGGGATTGTTGGTGGTAATACCAGAGTGACGCCATTCTGCCATAACCGGCGCGTTCGACCGCCGCGCGCCCGGGCCGGGCGGCGGGCGGCCGGCGGCGGGCGGCCGGCGGCCGGCGGCGGGCGGCGGGCGGCCGGCGGCGGGCGGCGGGTCCCGCGCGTAAATCAGCGAGGTTGTTTGTCGACTGATTTATGCGCGCGCGATATTGAAGCGTGACGTCACACTGCCTGCGACACACACTTTATTACGGCAAAAACTAGGGGCAGGGTTGTTGCCGCCACCCAGCAGCCAGAGGGTTCTTGCGTCGCCACGTGACCGGCGGTATCTCCAAGTAGGGTTTAATTAAAGTAAACTGATATCGGAAGCGTGTGGTGTGTCGGTCGCAGTGGGCGGCCCGCCGTGTCGAGAGGTCCGAGTTCGATTCCCGGCCGCGCCATGTACCAAGGGGTTGTTCTCTAAACTTGAGTACATACATTTACTGACTGCTCTGAGTGAAGGAAAACATCGTGTGGAGCGCATGTGAAGACCACCAACCCGCACTGAAATTATCAATAGCCTATAACATGTCCCCACTGCTGAGTCCCAGGCCTACCGCCTCAACGAGGGCGTGTGGGCTATAGTCCACCACGCACGCTAGTTGCGAATTGAAGATTCATTTCTTCGTCGTATGCAGGTTTCCTCGCGATGTTTTTCTTCACCGTTTGAGAGCAGTCAGCAGTTCTGCACGATGTAATGTTTCTGCTAAATAAATAAATAATATCAGCCGGTCCGTTTGTTTGTGTGAGTCAAGTCACAGCATCGTTGACGCCCGGGCCGCGACACACCCTGGTAGGTTGGTTGTTGTCGGGACGAGGGGGATGAATCACAGCGCGTCATATTTACATGTCTGTCTGCAGGCGACGCGACGTGCACGCGGGCGGCGGCGTGCTCGTGTGCTCGTGCGCACGTGCCCTTATCTAATACGTGAGCCACATACAACAGGCTCCTAAAGCCGGGTGCACAAGTTCCGATCCACGACTTCCGCAGCGGCCGTGTCTATGGGGGAAAATTGCAGGATATATGCACCGTAACGTAAACGAAACTGATAAATTTCGTTACGTTTCCTTATGTATCGTTGCGCTTCGTTACGAAACTAAGTATAACTTTCGTAACAATTTATCAGTTTCGTTACGATACATCTATTCTGCATTTCAGCCATAACAAAAAGCTTTAACTGCATTCAAAATTATGGTTTCGACAGGTTTCACTTCAAATACTCAGCTTTTTATATGCTTTGTAATAGATATTTTAATAAATTTATTATTCACTTCCTCATTGATTATTTCCTCAAAGTGGTCGGTACTCTCTATTTGCTTCGAAATCGTGTGTGAACGGATCCCTAGTGCATGAGTGAGATGCTCAGGACATTGGTCCGTGTGGCTGGTGGTGCGCGCCGCCGCCGCCGCCGCCGCCGCCGGGAGGCAGCGCTTGATGGAGCTCAATCCTGAGCCTGGAATTAATATTAACATACTTACATGGGATGCATGGGTACAGGTTTTAAAGGAAAACATGGGATCTGGAAACATAGAACTTCTATCCCGGGATTTATATGTCAGGTTTAGGTACTACTCGTATGCGTCATACTCATTTATGATCATTATTTATCTCACATATCAAAAAAGTAAAAATCAAATATGAAATACCTTTCTCTAAAAAAAAGAGAAAATAACTTACCTAGGTACTTACTTTACTTAAAAATCCTATTTTTATTTCAATAAATAAAATACTTCAATTTTATCAAAGTATATGACAAAAAATTTCAATTTAAAAAAAAATCTCCACCGGTGTAAAAAAAAAAAAGAAAATAAAGTTATGAAGTTCCGTGTCACACAGGTAAGGTAGCCGCCCGTAGATGCGGCACACAGGGCGACTGCCGCTCACCACACATCTATGCAAATGCACTGATATGTGGTGAGCTCAGTTGCCGTGTATGCGCGGTATCTATAAGAGGTCCTCGTTAACTTTAAAGGTATCAATCATCGTATGAGGCTCGTAGGGATCCCAAGTTTGACATATTTTTTACAAAATATATGTAATTAAATGACTATTAAACATGGCAGCCGTCACGCCCGCGCCGGCCGCGTCAACTCAACACGCGCCCACCGAGCCGTCGACAACTCGCGCTACACACGACCCGACATGTCGCCACTGATTTGTTGGGCAACTATTACTTGCAAAATCAGTCTCCCAAACTACAATTTTAGTGTCACATTTTTTAAGACACAATTCTATTAAATAAAGAGGAGAGGAGTCCTCATACTCAGGCCCTCTGCCGAAGGTACAAGACCTCCTGGTCATACATCATCATCATCATCATCATATCAGCCTGTAGACGCCCACTGCTGGACAAAGGCCTCCCCCAAGGATCTCCACGACGACCGGTCCTGCGCTAACCTAATCCAGCTGGGTCCCGCGACCTTCACCAGATCGTCGGTCCACCTTGTGGGAGGCCTGCCTGCACTGCGTCTTCCGATACGTGGTCGCCACTCGAGAACCTTTCCGCCCTAACGGCCGTCAGTTCTACGCAGTATCCAAATGTATAGACACATCTAAACATTTGAATACTGCTTATGACGTACCTACACGGATTACGGATACGGTTATGAGCGAGTCTAAGACCGTTGCGTGTAGAAAGAAGCTTACAACTTACACAGAAGTTCCAATATTGATTTGATTAATGATGTTGACACTCATTAAAAGATTTTTTAAATTGTATCCCAGGGTCAGTCGCATTTTATTCTTATCTACCAGTGCGACAACTATAATAGTCATCAAAAACCTAAAGTCCTAAAACTAAAATTAGTGTTTGTACGACCCGACAAATCAGACAGTGTGTAACTGTTTTCACCCATCTCGTTTCCACAGTTCTCGGTTCAATTTTCCGTTTGATTTTTCGTCAACAACGTCTCTCCATCTCCCTTCCCCCCAACCTTCCCCCGCGCCCCCCCGCGCGTGTCCGCGACAGGCGCGCCACGTAATTGGAAGCGGATATGTAGCGACGAGCTATTCACATTCTATTGTACGGGAGATGGCTTTATTTCAATCCCAGAGTCTCGAGGTCGGTGCGCCCATGTTGGCATTAAAATGTGCGACCGGCCTTCTTAAAAAGTGTAAGTAAGTAGGCCGTTGAAACCAAGAAACCTGTAGCAAAATTTCAAATTCTGAGAATCAAAACGCGGAGGCAGTCGGCCATCCCCCTGGGATGTGTGAACATTATTGATTCCAACATTTCCCCTCACATATAATCAGCAGTAGACGCGCGGAAGGCAATCCCATTCGCTTTTATAGCCGGGAGTCGAACCCGCGACCCGCCGCCAGCGCCAGTAGGGTCCAGGGGATACGTTTATACAAATGGAAGCCGCAGATTGCAGGATATTACACGACTAGTGATGGGCCGACGGGGACTTTTGACGAAGAAACGAAACCGAAATTGAATTCGGTCGGCAAAATGACTTTTCAAACAATTCTTCAGTTTTTTACTGTATGTTATGGAAGAAAGCAGAACTACTAGTAAAATATTATATTGTTCTATTATTGAATGAGTTAGAAGACGAACTGTAATTAAAGACGTACATACAAAGTACATTAAAGTACATACTTCAATCATCTACATAAGAGCCTTATGCCTTAGGCTTTTATGTAGATGAGAAATTTTCGATTTGTATCATTTTTAGCATCAGACCACTTAGTAAGTAGCTACCTATGTTAGTTTGAATTTTTTGGATATGGCTGTTGATACTTTTCTGGTCCATCCTGTATACACTTATATACCTACTATAGTATATAGTAGTATGTGCTTACTGGGTAATCGAATTTCGATAATACCAATAATGTGAAACGGAACTTCGAGACATCTCTATACAGAACCGAAAAGGTTTTTAGGTCTTGAATGCGAATTATTGTGTTTTGGAGGTTATGGAAGTTAACTGGACGTACTTATGTACTCACATAATAAATGTAAGATTTGGGTTGTGTTGAATGTAACTTTGAATGAATTTTAATTTTTTTTTAATAATTTGACGTCGATTAGAACTCGTCTGCTCCAATGGTCGTCTGGTTCTACGACAGATGTGGCCTGACCACTGCCACTTAAACTTACTAATCATTTCACATATGTCGCAGTAACCTTAGTTCTTTGTTGGATCTCTTTCCTTGTTCTTTCAAAGTGACCCGAAGAAACCCTACCGACTGCGCCAAGCGCGCTCGATATCGAAGTAGACACGGCTCCCTGCTCTCGGCTGGAGACTGGTGAAGGGATTTACCGCGATCGTAACACGGACAAGTTACGGCGGCGCCCCTCCCCCTCCCCCCACTCCCCACATAGTACCAGCACTTACAGAGACTGGGAATAGTAATTTCGTTACTGTGTCTCAAGAAGCCGTCTCGATTCCACCGCATAATAATTATGTAGATATAACTGGCTTTCTGGTACAAAGTCAGCACCAAGTAGATGTATTTTAAAATCAGAGTGAATCAGCAAATCGAATTAACCCACCGCCCGCCGCCGCGTGCTCCGGCGACCTGCTCGGTGGCTGCATTTGTTCCGATTTAATTCATCGTTTGCTATTCGTCGCGCGTAACCCCCCCCCCCCCCCCCCCCCCCCCCCGGCACTATTGTCCGCACTATTTACAGCCTTTATAGCTTTTAATTTAACAAACACATCGTTCGTAAAAAAGATCCAAGTTTTCTCGCTGCTACGATTTATTTTTCGAGATCGAAATTATGGGTACCACAGTGTCCTATACAGTGCTGTTATGGACCATTATGACATTTTTAATATATTGGTTTGTACACACAACTACACTGGCTCTCTTCTCTCTAATCAATTTTTAATCTTCTCTTTTTCGCAATCATTCACGACGGAAATGATAAAATGGTTATTAAACTATAATGTATCGGTGGGTGCAGTGGTTCAAACAATGAACTCCACTGGATTTTGTGCACCTGATATAATGAGGGCCATCACGATACTCAGTGCTAAACGAAGCGAGTTTATATAGCTGCGGGAACTTGGATCTTTTTACAGGCACGAGTCGACTGCAGCCCGGACAGAATCAATGGGTAATTGCGGAACATTCAGACACGATATTGGATTTTATATGTCCGTCCGTGGCGCTCGGCTCGGACACCACCACCGCCCAGGTTTTATATTGCGGATTGTGGAGGACTTGCGGCGGGACGCTGGGGGCTGGGTTATCCCGTAGTTATCTCATCATCAGCCCTTTAACGTCCACTGCTGGACATAGGCCATTCCCAATGAACGCCACCAAATTATTAGCGTACCTATACGAGTTTTGGGGACCCTCAAAACCGACGAAGTTGTATGCATCACGTGAAAAAACACAAGTTTTATGTATAATGCTGTATTGTTAGAGAAAGCCGCCAAAGGATAACTACAAAATAGTTGTCAAACTGGTTTTGTAGAATTCTATGAAAATTATTACCTACATTTTCGTCCATTGTTGAAAAACGTTAGTATGTGTATCTCAATTTCTTTTATAAAGGACTAAGGCACAAACCTTGCTATTTGAGAGAGAGAGCTGTCCAGCAGTGGACGTTTTAAGGCGGCTATCGTTATCTTCAAGTTTAATAACAATATCTATATAGCAACAACTTCCGAACGTGTCGCAACCCTTGAGCGAAACAAAACTACCTACCCCCAGCAGGCAATTTGAAACTAATGACAATCCAATAAGGGAACACGCGAGCCCGCGTCCCGCTAGCGGAGGTTTCTATTCTACCCACATTTGTCTCGCCCACGAGCCCACCCCCAACGCTGGGAACATGGGAGACGCAGGAGTCAACGCTCGTGGACACTGCTCCAGGAGCAGGTATTAACTGCTCTTCTATATTTGATCGTTACCTTTTTCAACCGACCTCAAAAAGAAGGAGGTTCTCGATTCGACTGTAATTTTTTTTCGCGATATTTCGCCTATTGTAAGCCGATTTCAATAATATTTTTTATTGAATCTAGGCTATATTTCGAGGGTGGCCCTATTTCAAATGGAAAACAATATTTCACTTCTATTTCAGAGTGGAAAAAATAATCGTCGGCATAGAAAAACCGTGCAGCGAAGTCAGTTTTATAAAAAATCGTATTAGACACGAATATGAAAGATAATACATGAACAGTTTTGTCTTCGCTCACCTAGCGCAAATAATATGCGGGCTTTCAATCAATTTATAGGACACTTAACGATATACAGTCCCCGCTTGCCCGAGGCTACACGAGGCTACACGAGGCTACACGGGTCCCAGAGGGTGCTCCATGGCCCGTCATTTCGTAATTTAGATAGTTGAGACAGAGAGGTAGAGGTAGGTGTACTTGTAGGTAGCGGCCCACTTGACGTCCTATGGGGCGCCGCTCACATCGATGACCAGGGTCATTGTAGACAGGGGTGATTGGAAACGAGGTATAATAAATCCCTTGATATTCATACTATGGAGTTCTGCCTGGTACAGAATGTTTCCTATCACCCTGTTTACAATTACTCTGGTTGACAGACTATATTGCAGGATTATCCAAGTCAATACTCCGATACGTTTTGATGCAAAATCAATGATATATCGACCGTATGTGTTGGGACTCTCGCTGTCCTTAACTATTCTTCGTTTGTAGCAGATCACAAGCACGGCCGGAGCCTAAATAGTGTCGTGTCGGTCGAAGCCTTACACATTTTTCGGCCTAGCTCTCATTCGCCGAGTGTGAGGAGTGTAACGTGCGATAAGGAACTTGGTTCTAAATTACTAGGCAGGTGTAAAAATCTATAAAATACAAAAGGATTCTACGTTTATTGTACTTGTTACCGGCTAATTTACTATATGTAAATTATTTATTTATTTTCTTTCATGCGTGCAATAAATGCGCGTTGTCACTAAAATGCGCATAAATTAGGTAGTTAAAGTTACTTTCATAATTTATGTTTTAAATAGTTATCATATTCATATTTAAAAGTTTTCACAGGCGTCTCCAGCCTCATAAAATATAAGAGCGCATAGAATAGTAATTTTGATTAAGCTCTAATTTTACTTTGCTGTATTTTTTTGATAATAAAGACAAAAAAAAAGTATAAAAAACAGGTAGTAACGTAAATACATACAACATGTCTAAACAGATTTTTCAAAGTTCTTCCGAAACACTCCGCCGTTCGTTCCGCGACTGTCGGTGGCTTCGAGAACTTCGCGAACTCTCGGAGTCGCCGACAGACCGAGTTCAAACAAACCATTGTAGTGGGCGAGTCGCAAATAAACATGCATTTGTGTCGGAGTGGTTACGGTAAAAGTTTGTGCGCGAACTAGCCACCTCTTCGCGCGGCGGCAGCGAGCATCGCCCGGGGAGCGATTGTATCGCGATGCCAATTTGATCTCCGCTCGATGTCATTTGAATTTAGAGAGGAACGACTCCAAGGCCTATTGTAGGGTTCCGTGGAAACGGATCACTTATTTATTGAAAATTGATGGGATGACAATAACAGGGAAAAACGTATTTTATAAAATATTCTTGGAAGAAAACATTAATGTGGTCTTAAGTGTGTGTGTGTGTGTGCACAACATTCGAAAACCTGGGTCCTGAACACTGAGGACTTACTCGTACTACGGAGGCACAGAGTATATAGAGGTCATATTTAAATATTCTAACTGGTGCTGTATACGTATACCTCTTCTTGTATTAGCAATGTAGATACGATAGTCGAGGCTCGTGTGTCTCGTCATCTGCTCAGAGCCACCGATAGACCCCTGTAACTTGTAAACGGCTGTGGTACAAATAACAATTTTCGAGTAATAGTACATGTTCGGTACATTTTTTCTCCATAATCAGATTTCAAATGAGAGGCCGTAGCTCTGTGAAGATGACGCAAGTAAGTAGTGGATGGAGGCTGTGGAACAGACGGCGGCGGCGGCGGCGGCGGCGGCGGCGGGAGTGAGCCGGGAGTCGTTATCGCCGGTACAGTACCGGTATACCCGCCGCCGAGGGCCGCACCCAATTTATTTTCTAGTATAATGGTCGGGGAAACGAGTTTCCAGCGCTGAGCTCGCATTGCAGCGCTTTTGGCGCTTCTTGCAGCGCTTTCTGTCACTCAATACCCGCGCAGCTGAACTTTAGTGTCGGTCTCTGCCCGCAGAGTGGACCGCCCCCTCCACAACTACTAAAACCGAATAAAATGATGAGAAAATTATGGAAATTATTCACCAAACTTTTGCGATGTATTAGGTACCTAGTCATTTTGCTATGTAGATAGGTATCTAGTCATTTTGCGATGTAATCATATTGTGATGTAGGTAGTCATTTTGTGATGTAGGTAGTCATTTTGCGATATAGTCATTTTGTGATGTAGGTAGTCATTTTGTGATGTAGGTAGTCATTTTGCGATATAGTCATATTGTGATGTAGGTAGTCATTTTGTGATGTAGGTAGTCATTTTGCGATATAGTCATATTGTGATGTAGGTAGTCATTTTGTGATGTAGGTAGTCATTTTGCGATATAGTCATATTGCGATGTAGGTAGTCATTTTGTGATGTAGGTGTTTGCGAATTGCGATATAGTCAGTCTGGAGCCGCTGTAGCGTGCGAGCGAGCGCGACGCAGCGCGGGCAGCGCTGGTAGCGCGCGCTACCCGGCTCAGGTAGCGCCCGTAAATCGGATTTATAAGCAATAGATGCCCGTATTTACGAGCCGCCGGCGGAGACTTGTTATTTATACACGTATCGGCCGCTGCGAGCCTCCGACACGTCATCACATGACGGCCCTTTCCTTACATCTTGAAGAACACGAAATTAGTTTTATTTTACCTTTTGTGGGTGGCATTTGTAAAAATATTGTTGAAAAGTCTGTACCCAGCCCTCAGGGTTCAGATGGTTATATAATAGCGTGGGCTATAGTCCACCACGCTAGCCCAGCGCGGGTCGGTGAACTTTACACGCGCCTAAAAATTTCTTCTTCGCAATACGCAGGTTTCCTCGCGATGTTTTCCTTCTTGTTTGAGAACAGTCAGTAAATGTACTTAAGTTTCGAGAAAAACCCATCGGTACATGGCCCGGCCGGGGATCGAACTTCGCACCTTTCGATATGATAGGCCGACGCCACTGACGCTCGCAAATAAATAATACAAGGCTCGAATTATGGCAATTCACAAATACCACCCTGACAAGTTAATTGTATAAAATTGTGTATCTTCTTAGATCTGTTGAATTTGAATTGTTGTCTACGCCGGGTGGGTCGGAGGGGAGTGATTGACGTTATCGTATTATTGCTTCCCCCGACTCCGCTTGCTTCGGCCCTCCGTTTGATCCGTCACAGACGGAATTAACGAAGTTATCCCCGTTTTGAAGCATCTCGGAGGAAATTGGTAATCAGTCACGGAGACGGATGGCGGCGGCGGCGAGGAGATATCAGTTTTAATAAAAAGTCAACTGCGCGTGTGTCGGTCGGGCGGCAAACGGTGCGGATTACGTAAAAATATCATTGTTTCTCCGAAAATATTTGCTTTTATTGAAATTTCAATAATAGCCGGGCTGTATATTGTTGAAAGGTTCAGCTCGAGCGCTCCAGTAGTCCCAGTATATAATAGTTCCTGTTATGCGGCGAAGACAAAGTTTTAGTTTTCCTTTCATTATCTTGGAATATATTTTACTTTTCTAATTTTATCTAAATTTTCTCAATATTGCGACACTTTCACACGAGTTTTAAGTTTCAGTTTAACCGGTCCAGTCGGTAGTTTCGACCATGTATACACAGTGCTTTTCACGGTCAACTAGATGCGAGGAAATAATTATAAAAAATTGACATAGAAAAATCAATTTGCAATAATAAAAGCTTACGAATTATTTTTTGCCGTAGTTTTTTATTTATAAAAATAGTTACATTTCCATCCCGGCCGTCTAATAATTGCCACTTCCCGTCCTCGGCAGCCCGTGTATTGCTGACTTATATTTTAAATCCTGACTGTTAATACCTGTCCGAGGGGCGGCATGCGGCAGTCCGTTGTCGCCGCGTGCGCGCGACGCCCCCGCGCGTACGCGTAATGTATGATAGACCCATAGCGTTCGGACGTCGTGACTCACGTAAAGCGGACACAGGTTTGATTGACTTAAGAAACCTTTTTTACCTTTTTCTTTGGGTGCCGTCGTCTTCTGGATGTTGGCGATCCATTAGTGTGTTAATGCTCCCAGTATCGGAGGAAAATTGTATTATATAGTCTTCGTATCGTTAAGTATGTTATATGTTGTATTATTTACTGGTCGTCGATACCGACATTTTATAATAATTTTTGAATATTTGTTTTTTTCCTTTTTAAAGGTGATTTTTTTCTTCCCAATTTTGTCAACGGAAATTTTGTTTTGGAAACGATATGACATGTTAAGAGTTAAAAACTAGAATAACACCCTATTCTAACTAAGGTAGGTACTCATTTGTTATTCTGTTTAAAACAAATGTTATTTCCCAAAGGACATGACTTTACTGAAGCATTTTTGAACCATCTCTGATACAATACAAATGGTTCGAATGCATAGTACCAGAAACGCAAATTACCTTATACGCGGTTGACCAGATGTGTATTTCGCAAATTACCAGATACGTAGATAACCAAATACGCGTATGACCAGATTTTGTTTCGCAAATTACCAGATACGCATATGACCAGATTAGGTAGAAAGTGCTTGGCGGTATGTCCTCTGTATGGTGTATGGTCTGTGGGCGCGCCGCGTGCGCGCGACGCGTCATCCATCAGCGCGTCACGCCGCCGTGACGTCACCTCCATAGTTTTTATTGTTTTTTTTGTCTTTTAATTTCGTAATTTTTGTTACAATACAAACATTCTATACTCATATAAATACACTACATACTTATAGCAAATTATCTTAAATTAAATTAACCCATGTTACAACTATTACATAGCAAAATAAATTATTATGTTTACATTATTAATAGATAGTTAAATATTATATTCAGGGCCTCTTACACCGCTTGCTGATAAAGTCCCAGATACCCTTTCTGCAGGTTATCTGACAGATAGCCTGTTTTTTTGGTTTCACAGGTATCTGATTGCCTATATCTTATATATTTTATATAGTCTATCACAAAGATTTATCTGATAGATTAGTTTATCACTAAGATTACTATCTGTAACAATATCAGGAAGTGGTGAAAGAAGCCCTCAGTCTGCTAGTTATTACATTTAGCTAGATCTCGTCGAGCCCTTTAGAGTACCATGGACATGACTCTAGCACCAGCCGTTCTGTTCCGAAGATATGGCTAAAAGTGAAAATTATTTTCATTTGCCCACATCTCAGGAACGGCTGGTGCTGGACCCATGGTAATGGTACTCCAATCAAAGGGCTCGACGAGATCTAGCTAAATATATATTTTTTGTGAAAGCAGGCACCCTCTTCTCTCGGCGTTCTGTTTAAGACATTTCTGATAAAGGAGTGAAAAAGTTTGTTATTCACAGTCCGGGCTTACTTTCGAAAGTTTTATTTAATGTACAGTCGGGTCCGATGACTGATGCCCAAGTTCGTTCTAATTTAAACTTTCTCGTCATTTAATAAGATTTCCAAGAGTGTAGGTACCTACCTACTTAACTTACCTACATTAAATTTACCCAGAAGGTAATTCCACGCTGACAATTAAAGTAATCAATACTTTACTTTCCAATAGATAGATAGATAGACATTAAGGGCCTCTTACACCGCTTGCTGATAAAGTCCCAGATACCCTATCTGCAGGTTATCTGACAGATAGTCGGTTTTTTTATTTTCACAGGTATCTGATTGCCTATATCTTATATATTTTATATAGTCTATCACACAGATTTATCTGATAGATTAGTTTATCACTAAGATTACTATCTGTAATAATATCAGGAAGTGGTGAAAGAAGCCCTTAAACTACATAAACAATTAACAGCTAACATAAACTAGCTTAAAATAGCTGACTGAACGCTTCGCCGGCACCCAACGAGACACAACAGGACTCCTAATGTTGCCTTGACGTTGGGAGCCCCCGCGCGCCCAGTACGCATCTTTAACGTCAAGTTAGAGTGCGCTAGTAGAGAGAGCCTGGAGCTCGTAAACTGGTGAAGTTATAAAACAAAACATAAAGCGTCTCCGCCTTGTCTTGTATAAACTTGGAGATGAGTTGTATAAACTTGGTAGCGGCGGCGGCGGCGGTGACGAGGCTCGTAGCCGCCTCGTAGCACCGCACGTAGCACCGCTACAGACATACCACTTTATATTATACAGTCTATATCTCTCTGTCTTTCGTAATTAGTGGAAAAGAGACAGCACTACGACCTCATGTTGTCGTTAGCGAGTATCGACGCTGTCAACTCATGGTGGGGGGCGGGGGGGGGGGGGGGCGCATCGACGCTGACACTGAACTCCTATTGTTCAATTTTAATCTGACATTTTATTTAATAAAATTCGAAACGTTCCTCGAAATTCGCATCTTGATTTTTCATATATAACTGCTGCAGCTATACCGAGTATAGCCTGCCCTATTTTTGGCACAACAAGAAGTACTTACTCAACAGTGGGCGTTGACAGGCTGATGGCCGAGCTCAGAGGGAGCCATAGTCTCGCTTAGAGTGTCATAATATGCCTGTTAACGTACACAGATAATTAATTTCTTGAGTAAACTTATATAAAAATTCAATTACAAAATGTCATATCAGCCCATACGACCTTAAGTCCCGCTTCAATATCAATTTCAGTTAATACGTCTCCAAGGACTCTCCCCAACACGATTCAATCACATTTTACTAACGTACAGAAAGCGATGCCTTACAGTTTTAAGTAAACCATTCCGTACAGTTCAATAACAAAAATCAAATTTCTTTGACTTCGAAAACCTATCATAATTACATAATAAAATAAACGAAATCAATGAAAACAAACGCGAAAATATGTCTGTGAGTTTGGAAGTCGTGCAGATGAAGACGGATACTTTATAAGCCGACTAGTCAGATTGAAATTAACTTCAAAATTAAGTTTTTTTGTCTTATTTTAGTCGGATTATTAGTCTAGTTAAATATTGCAGGTGACTAAATGTACACCTGCATGCATATACCTAATTATCTATGTACTTATTATTCAGTAAAAGAAATGAGTAATTTATTTTTACCCACAACGAACGGAACGGAGGCGGTATATGCGGTCAGCGTTAGAGGTTGTTTGTGAGAGTGTGTGTTTGTCTATTACCGATTTACGATAATAATGTCCAACCTGAAAAATGTCCAATCTGGAATATTTCAGTGCGTCCACGTGGTTCGACAACGTGGTCCGACAGTCGAGCCAAGTGGAATTTTGATTCCTCGTGGTTCGACATGTCGGACAGCTGTCATCTGAAATGAAGATCTCGACATGATCTATCATTCCTCTTCAGAAACTAGTAGTCTAGGATCAATAGTTTCCGAGTTACAGCTGTTTTAAGTTTGACAGCTGTCATCCGAAATGAAGATCTAAGATACTTAGGCATTCTACAATTTAGACATTGATTTTAGGCATTTTGCGTTTTAGGCGAACCGATTCCTCGTAGTTCGAGAGGCCAACCAAGTGGAATTTAAAATTCCTCTTGGTCCGATGGTCGAACCAAGTGGAATATCAAATTCCTGATGGTCCGACATGTCGAACCACGAGGAATCAAAATTCCACTTGGCTCGACTGTCGGACCACGTTGTCGAACCACGTGGACACACCCGAATATTTTACACTAAACCGCTATTTATTTATTTTTCAGATTGGACATTATTCAGTTTGGACATTTATCAGTTCGAGCATGGTCGTTGGACATTTTTCAGATTGGACATTAATTTACAGTAAATCCTGTTACCATTTTTCTCGAAAACTACTGGACGGATTTCATTGCGGTTTTTTGCATTTAAAAGGTATAACTTCAAAGCAGGTCATTAGAGATATGTTTTACAGCTGTAAGTAGACTACCAGGGGGCGACATTTAATACTTTTTCAATTACATCCGTCGCGGTTTTTTTTATTATTTTTAATTTTGTGTGTATTTCTTAATACTCTTTGTGTACTACTCTAAATAAAACTTATTATACTTAATGGTAATTTACGTCAACTGAGAGGACGCCTTGTTTGTTTGTCTATCGGTCAGTGGGTGGAGTTGTTACCAGCTATAATCTCCTGGCGGCTTCACTCCGTGTGAGAACACAAAAGTTCGCTAATTGCGAATTAATATTGGCACCGGCCCGTGGCTGGCTGCTGGCTGCTGGCGGGGAGCCAACGGCGTCTCGCCGCCGCCGGCGCGTTGGCTCCCAACGAGCGAGCTGAACAACCTCGAGACACTTCAGAGAGTAAAGACAACGTGAGGTGTTTTTCTGCTGGTTCACGTTACTTTTAACTTTATCTAGTTACTATCTTTGGCCGGATTTCTCGCGGCACAAACAAAAATATCTCAAATTATCAAAAAATATATGTTTATTTATATGAATGCGTTAATCTCGGGAACTACCAGTCGGATTTGATTTTTTTTGCATTTGATAGCCCAATTATTGAGGAAGGTTATAGCCTATTTAACCCTCAGGAGTCGAGTAAAAAGTTAAAAAAACAGAAATAACTTCTAAAACGCGGACGAAGCCGCGGGAAACAACTAGCGTTACTTAATTTCTAAAAGTAATAGTTGATAAGTTGGTGGTATGTACCGTCGACATGAACGCGTCGGCGTCGGCGGCGGCGGCGGCAGCGGCGGCTCGGTCACGTCCGTGCACGCACTTAACGTACGACACAATGAGTTGGGAAACTCATTTGGACTTCCAATACACGATAAGTGCCGCGTAAGTGCCATTGTCAAAGTTTCACAAGCCTCGAGTGTCTCTAATACCGAGCGCCGCGCCCGCGCCGTGCTGCCTCAGTGCCGGCTCGTGGGACGCCCCCGCCGCCGTATTTTGTGAATGGTTTTGACACACGCTTGTGCGAAGTATCGTTTGTGCGAGGCACGAGTGTGCGACGTATCACATAGATACTTAAGTATATCAGGGATCGGTAAAACATAATAGCGATTACTGATTACTTTCCTAATTACTTTTTCACTTTCCCTAATTTCTGTATGTGACGCCCAACTAAAAATTTTAAATATCAACAAGATACAATGAACGGAATAAAGTAATCGAGAAAGTGGTGGGAAGGTAATCGTGATATCGAAACAAATAGCATACATGCAAATAATTGCAATTGCCTTTCGTCCTCCCCCCAACCCCCCGGCCCCCCCCCCCCCCCCCCCACCCCTCCATCCCGGGCCTGCACAAACAGCCCCGCTCCGCACACACATTACTGGAATTAATGATGTTTGCACGACGAGATGAACTTTGGGATAACTATAGTTAATAGTTTACTGGTAGGTATAACGCATACGAGACACTTTTTATCACGAAAACTTAAATGGTTCGCAAGGGATAGCTTTGCACACCCCTTCTGATGTAAGGTTTAAAGTACTTAAGGTTTAAGTTAAGGCTTAGTAAGGTCAGTAAATCATTCACGGGGCAATGTATACGCTTCTACAACAAACTACCAGAAGAAATCTTACATAAGAATGACAGAACATTTAAGACCCACATTAAACAACAACTTTGTAAGAAAGCTTATTATAGGACAGTCGATTATCTAAATGACAAAGATGCCTGGTGTTAATGTTACTTCAGCCTCGCACAATCTTTACAAAATAATGTTATGTACAAACTTGATTTTAAAAGATGTGTTGCGGAAGTTCGTTGCACCGCTTCTTCTTCCCAGCTCTATATAACACCTTGGAGGCGGTGGTAGATAAAAAATTGACGTTGTATAAATGTACCCAGTGTACTTACATGCAATAAAATACTTTTGACTTTGACTTTGCTTTTTTACAAAGACCATTGTCACTTACGTGAAAACACAGTTTTACTTAAAAATAAATAGTTTCAAATGTTCATCATTCATCTCGTTCACTTGTTATTGAAAGTTAAGAAAAAGGTAAAAGTTACACACAATAAAATTGTAGGTATTTGAAACGAGTCAAGCAGACCGTTAACTTTAGTAAACTTAACGTTAGTAAACTTATAAAACCGTTTGTCAAAACCATAGAAATATAATCGTAGCGAGGAGAAGCGTAGCGAGCTTTTTCTGAGTTCTGTGGTCAAAACTACTGATCAATCAACGCCCAGCCAAAACTAAAAAGGATAGAAAGGTTTATTTTACAACGTCAGCATCCGCTACGAAACGATTTTTGGTTCAAATTGAAGGCGGAAAGGTTTTAACGCAGACGAAGTCGCGGGGCGTCCGCTGGTACTAGGTATATAAAAATACTTAAGTTTGTATGTTTGTGCTTAATCGCATATTTGTGATATTTTATGCGAACTGCACTACAAGGCCTGTGACGGAGTGGCTGTTTGTCTCAGAGACGCCTCTCTAGAGCCCACCCCGAGGGTTCAGGTCAGCACCGAGTCCCACCGACAGGCACGGAGCCAGGGTACGCATAGAAGCGTCACTCCCGAAAGCCTACAAAATGAGCACCGCGCATTCTAAATTGAGCTGTATGTTTAGGCGAAAGCGCTGCTTACCGTTTAATATTATTATAATTATTATTTTAATGTATTTTTTGCACCAACGAAGGCCTCCCCCGATTCAAGAGTTGGAATGGAATAGAGTCCTGGACAATTTCTAGAAGTTACCGAAGTTTGTAATCATGGAAAAAACACGTCGAATCTGTACCAATGTGTGTGTTTGTGTGTGTATGTGAGTAAGAAAGTGTGTGTGCCAGAGTGCATCGCCTAGCGATAGATAGAGCGATTTTATGTAAGTGAGTTATCTTTAACGTTTTTTTTTTAGTGCTTCTATTCTATATCCTTTATCTCGCACCGAGCGCCTGCCCGAGTACGTCCCTGTACAGGCTTGCGCTTTACGACCTATCAAATATCGACAGATTGTTCATCAAACTGAAACTGCCGATCACAGCCTTCCTAACCCCCCTCAACCCCCCCCCCCCCCCCTCACCCCGCCGGCCCCTGCCACGCCGCAAAGTCGGTAACCGGTTTGTTTACGATGAAGTACTCAATGGTCCATTTAAAAGTTAAATACAAAGAGGTTGGAAATTCATGTCAATTACAGCCCGTGGGCGCGCGGCGACGCCCGCGCATGCGCATTCTGTGCTCTGTGGTTAAATGTGAAGAGTTTAAATATAATACATAATATATGATACATTATCAAACAAGACAGCTCAACAGGTACTACACACCTACTTAACCTCACAGAATAAATAGTTCAGGTCATAAAGGTAGAAACTTTTTGGTAGCCCGCAGCCTTCAAGGTTCAGGCTGAGAATACGGGCCGAGCGAGAGATAACATTTAGTAACGAACTACATTCACTATTGTAAATGATTATTTATTAATTCATTTTACTAATATAATCATCACCCCGATACTTACCTCGTGAGTGCTGGAGCAGTGTCGGGTGCAGGGTGGTCGCTCCCGGAGGAGCTCCACCATGTTGTGGATCTTGGAGCGAAACTGTAAGTGCACTCCGCTGTGAGGGCTGTGAGGGCCCGCTGCGGGCGGGTGGCACCGCCAGACAATAATAAATAACTATAAATTCTTTAATTCAGGCAATATCCTCGATATAAAGTACAAAAAAAACTACCTTTTTATTAAAGTAGCATCAAGAAACATTACTACCTTAAGTAAAAAGTTCTATTTCATACTCGAAATCAGTTTCGAAAATCGAACTTTCTAGACCCCGGTGCGAAATGACTCTCACGAAATGTTGTAGAAGCTTCATTTCGTACTCGGATAGGTTATTTTGAGGTAATTGTGTGTCCAGACATTAGAAATTATCTCGCGGCCCCGCGCCGTAGCACAGTTGGCAAAATGTTACTGGTCACTTCGGGGCGAGGTCAAAGACCTAATAGAAGAAGAATAACAGTTTGTCGAGAGAACATGGCGCATTTTTCTGAAAGTGATTCTGATACTTATTTTGTTTTATTTTTGTACTGTATCGGACTTTCAGGTAGTAAAAAAGTATCGTACGTACCGAGCACAAAATGGATTTGAATGCTTTGCAAAATGGCTCGGAATAAGCCCCCCTCGGGTATGAAAAAGTGTCATTTTGTACTCAGTATGAAATATACTATAAATCGAGTAGTTATTTATTCGCTCGCAAGCCGCTGTCGCGGGCGCCGCGGCCGGCTGTCGGCCGCAGCTCTCTGTGAGGTATCGAGAGTGGTCTCCGGCGGGCGGGCGGTCGCGTGACGCCGCACTTTATGGGGACTGCGCGCCCCGCTCCGCTCCGCTCCGCTCCGCTCCGCCTGGTGGGCGCGGGTCGCTGCACCTTGTTCACACGTTCCACTAGGCAGGCACGCTGTTACCCACGGATATTTTGTTTCCCTCGGGATTGGTTCCGGTGTCAAATTAGCCTAGGTATATTTATCAGTGTGCAAAATTTCATGAAGAACAGTCGAGAAAGTCAACGATAGTGTATGAGCATGAGAAGGAACTATTCATCATCGCCATCTCATCAGCCTGCAGCCGTCCACTGCTTTTTGCGCATGAATCTAGCAATCAGCCAACTTCAGATAACCGCCAAAAATATTTACGGGGACAATACCAGCTTTATTGAATCTATCTGTCGAAACGTCAGAATAATATTTTGCTGAAAATGTTAATTTTATAAAAACCTCAAAAAAAAAAAAAACATTTTATCTATTCGCTTGTTATTTCTAAACTGCCCGGCAAAGTTGAAGTGTCTAACAACTTGTGACCTTTTATTCCGCCCCTCTACACTTTTCAGCAAAAATGTAATGCCTACTGAACTGTATATCATTTTTAAACGAGTAGACCACTCACTACGCATGTAATTTTACGTTAAAATAACCTCATAAATATTCGTAAAGGGATTTGGCTCGAAAATTACATATTTTCTTTCTATCTCTCTCTCTCTCTCTTCCTGGGTACTAATTAGAGGCTCCTCGCACAGTAATTATCCAATAAAGCAATTAGGCTGTTTTCGTTTCGCGTTTAATGAAAAAATACGTAGCGATGTTAAAAAACGCGTAAATCAAGAACATCCCATCTGACATTATGATTTTATCGTCATTAATTTAGCTATTGTTATTTTTGTCGAGAGCGTAGTGGGGAAGACGCGGCCTTTCATGTCGAGAGGTCCGCATTCGATCCCCGGCCGGGACAATGTACCGATGCGTTTTTCTCGAAACTTAAGTACTGACTGCTCTCAAACGGTGAAGGAAAACGTCGTGAGGAAACCTGCATACGCCTAAAAAGAAATTCTTAGGCAAAGATTATTTTTACCCGCTTTGAAGGCACTAACCCGCACTGGGCTAGCGTGGTGGACTATAGCCTGAGCCCCATCAGTGGGGACGTGTCAATAGGCTGTTGATTTAATTTGAATACAGGCACTGAATACAGCTCGCTTCATTTTTGCGCCGCGTTCACGTGAAATATATAGTTTCTTTCAAAACGCAATACTACTTACGCAAAAATATAGTTTCTTTGGAAACGCAGTTTTTTACGGACTTTTCACGTCAAAACCCCTGCGCAGTCCAAGAATGCTTTGTGAAGTACCAGCAGCCACCCCCTATTACCCCCCCCCTTCCCGCCTCTTCATTTGTATAATTTCCTGCGAGTCGTCTTCATTTCCCGTCGCGCTGAGCGTCGCGCAAAAAATATAAACTCGAAATCAAAGTACAACATTGTCTATTTACTTACATCTTGCTTTCTTCACTAACATACATTTTCCCGTGGTACAAATTGTCCTGTAATATGTATCAGCATGTTATGTATGTACGAGTGGCGACCACGTATCGGAAGACGCAGCGTAGGCCTCCCATAAGGTGGACCGACGATCTGGTGAAGGTCGCGGGACCCGGCTGGGTGAGGTTAGCGCGGGACCGGTCGTCGTGGAGATCCTTGGGGGAGGCCTTTGTCCAGCAGTGGACGTCTACAGGCTGGTATGATGATGTACCAGGATATACGTTTCGTTTCTGTACCACGGCTTTAATTATAAGGGTTCTTTAGTCCAGCAAGAAATTCTTGTAAAAAGGAAAGAAATTGCTTACTTAGAGGTTTGAGATTTTTTTTTAATCTTTATTTTATTTAGAATAATCATTTAATCAATAATCAAAAATGTCATACAAAGTTCGTGCCGCCACATGTGCAGGCTTGGACAAAATTGTCTGAGCCAAACACATACAAGGGTTTGAGATGGTTTGATGAATTTTTGGCGCCGTACGTACGTTTTTAGGTCGTACCATAGACAATAGCGAATTTGGATCAATTAACTCAGCACGCGTTTCACAACTATTTTCAATGCGTTTGCGAGTAAAAATAAAAAATACATGTCGTATTCTGAGCTCCCTTCAATCAGTTAGAAACGTGTAAATCCCCCAGATACGGGGTCCTGTGTGTCCCCCCCCCCCCCCCCCCCCCCGCCCCGCCCCGTCCCTCGTCCCGCCTGCCTTCGATTATTGCTTCCGCATGTGAGAACTGCGCGCGCCTATTCCGTGTCGCTGGTGCGATGTCACACCCATACGACCTTTACGTTGCAGTTAATTCGTGTTATACGAGCAGACGGTCCGCAGAAAAGAGCGTTCTGTGACGCGGCCTGTCGTGTCGAGAGGTACGGGTTCGATCCCCGGCCGGGGGAACATTTACTGCGTACGCCGAAGAAGATATTTGTGAAGTCCACCAACCTGCACTGGACTAAAGAGGCTTGACACATTAATAGGCTGCTAATACTAGCAGACGCCCCGCGGTTTCGTCCGCGTTAAATAAGGATATAAGAATAAGTTTTATTCCTCGCCTATAAAATATACAGCTAGCAATATCGAGGCCATTTTAAAATAATTAACGTTCGGAAACGTTCGAATTTGATTCCATTATCAAATGGGATGAAAACCTTTTGTCATTTATAGCGCAAAAAACGTCGCTAATATCTCTCGGAATAGTCGCTGGAAGGTCTCGGGGCTAACTGCCCCGTCTGCAGCTGATTTATTCGATCCGATGGGGCGCCGCGCCCCGCCCGCCCCGCCCGCCCCGGTCCATACCCACCGACAAAGGGATGCCCTGATTCACTCACTGATCTATCAAACTATCAACGCACCATCGAACCGATAGGTTTCTCAAATGGCGTAGTCAACCCTATGCAAGGATTTTTAGGGTTCTGTAGGACGACAAGGAACCAGAAGCCGTCCAGTCCGTCCCAGACTCCTCACTTTTTTTTAAAGATATAAAATGTTACTTTTATGCACCGAAATGAATGAGATTCAGTACGAGAATACTTTAGATTTCTACATCTATGTTAATTTCAAGAAAGTGAAATGATATTTGTCTTGCTAGGGGTACCTTCTGTAACATCTACTATCGCCCTACTGTATCTGTCTCACTATTATTATGTAACGGTCTTAAGCTAAAATCACAGCTGGACATAGGCCGTTCCCATTGCGCTGTGTCTACCTCTCTGCTTGAATTCTCTCGGTTTGCATTGTGAATGACAATACCACGTTTGAAATGGGCTCGAAAAGCCTCATAATAATATATGGTAGCACAAACATCATATGTATACAGAGTAGAGTCCGGAAGCGTGCGCCGGCCGCCATGTTGTCCAGAGCTGTTGGCACCCATTGTCGGGAACAATCCACTGGAAATGCATTGTACGTACTGTGACTTACAAGGAAACTATTAATTCGTTTTACGATACATTAAAACATAATAGCGTTAAAGCAGCAAATACACTCCCAGACCCAGTTAGTAGTTATCAAGTTAGACACTTTGACTTACAAAACGCCTGAATATAAAATCAAAGCAATTTGATAAGCTGGTTAATAAGTACCAGGATTCTAGTTGTAGAGAATAGTGACGTCACATCCAATCCACATACCCTCACTCATAAAACACACACAAAATTGTACAAAATACAAGTGTTACATTTAATTTACGTCATCTCGTTTGGTCGTTCAAATGCAAATTTCTTTGAAAGTTATAATCCGTAATTTATTTCATATGGCGTTCATTTGTAAATAGATAAAAATTTTCTCATACGTCAACATTCGTGATGAACTAAAGTTAAATGATGAATGAAATTAAGGAAATGAGAACTAAAGTTACCGTCATAGCCGGTTAGATTATCAAGCAGAAGTGTCAGTGGGAAGGTGACACTGCGTCACAGCGCTGAGACGAGTCTGGTGCGGGGACCGCCGGCCGTCAAACGGCTGGATGGGTGATGGGACTCATAGGGGAAGACCTGTGTCCAGCAGTGGACAGCTATAGACTGATATTATGATGAGCAGTCGTCAAGGTCGCGGTGGAATCTTTACTTTGTAAAACAAACTTTAATAAAAAACTACTTTGTAAATAAACTCATTTAAACCGTAAACTCATTTCATTCGCTCTAGAGTCTAACCATCTGTCGGCGTCAGTCACAATCCCAACTTCAGATCCGAGGGAATACATTTGGAATTTAAAACATTTCCACATTGGAAACTTTATCGTTCACCAGCTACGCGCAGTTGACCAATCACAGCGGTGGATTTCCTCACAAAGTTTGAGTAGATTGTCCCGTTACATGCATCCGCTAATGCTTTTGGCCTTGCTATTATTATAATATTGACGATTTATATTTGTGTTGTATTTTGTTTAACTGTATACGACCAGAAGACGTCCACTGTTGGACAAAGGCCTCCCCTGAAGATGTCCATAAGGTTGTTTGTAAAATCATATTATTATTATGAATAATATAGCGATTGATATTTAAGGTATAGTGCATAGCATGCCCATCACGGTATACGGTCAACCGATCTCTTTGTACAGTCGACCGCACGCCAGTGGTAACATTTCGACCTTGAGCTAGCCTAGAGACTGGATACTAGTTCATACTGATCTTGTTTATACTGACGTGCGGTCGACCGTACCCTTATCATTATCACCCATTTCAACCCGTAGTCGCCCGCAGGCACACTGAGAAGTGAACACCTTTTAGTAATAATTGCTTTAATTAACTATCAGGCGCTTATTCTCAACGGTAATATTAATCTATAGCTGTCATACACGTCATACATTAGGCATAGGTGAGTATTTGGTGCGGGTAGACCCTCGTACGGTTCAGTGACACTTGTCCATTCCGACCTTATCAGGTGCCGAGGCGCCCCAGGGCGTAACAGTCGGCCCGGGAACAGTGTGTTCCGCTTATATATTTTGCGGTTATCATCGTAAAAGTGTCGTCTAAAAAGCAAACTGACTTAAAGTAAAATGCATAAACGTAAATTGTCTAATTATGGAAAGTCTAAAATAAATATTTACTACGGTAGGACCTACACAGAACGAGTCCGTCCGTCCGTCCGTCCGATGTTCTAAGGGCTGTATCTCCGCACCAGTGACACGTAGCGAGCTGAAATTTTCACAACCGACGCGTACATGCGACGCATCCAACGACAAATACTCAAAATTAAAAAAAGTCAATACCTAAGGGGGGTGGGGTCTAAACTAAACTTTGTACAGTGATAGCTTATATTAGTGTGGCTGACGGAACGGAAACCTCCGTGGGCGAGTCCGACTCGCACTTGCCGGATTTTTTTAGACGTTTCACAGCTTCGGCAATCTACTTAGATTCATTCCGTTCCAAAACACGTCTCGGCGACATGCGCTTGCAAGGTTTTCAGCAACAATTACCATTTATACTTAGCGGTCATTTCGGAACATCATCTATCATTTCGACTGGCCTGTTGGCGTAGTGGTAGTGACTCTGCTTACTGCGCCAAAGGTCTTGGTTTCGATTTCCACCCGTGACCAACATTTGTGTGATGAGCGTAACTGTTGGTTTTCGGATTCTGGGTGTTTGTATGTATTTAAGTATTTATATATGTTTATCAGTTGTTGAGTACCCATGTACAAGCTTCGGCTTAGTTTGAAAGAGAAAGAAAGAGCACACTTTATTGACACCATTGCATTGTTTGGGACTAAACAGCCGTGTGTAAATTTGTCCAACCATTATTATAAACATCTTCTATGGTTTATTTTCCATTCAGCCGCAAATGCGTTTGTTACACCTTAAGAAAAAACGAATTATACATAGTTTTGGCTACAACTAAGCAACTACCTGAGGAAAACCGCCGGCTATACCGCCGTGTACCGCCCGCTGCGTGGGAGGGAAGCCACTATGGAATTTCCAATCCACTGACTTGGTCCTTCAGGAGTTTAGGATAGCGTGTAGTTACACCAGCTACGAACCAGTATGCTGTGGTTTGTACCTGCTATGGAATGGAACGCATTCAAGCTTTGTTGGTGCGTTGCCATAGAGACTTGCAAAAATGGGAATTATCGAAATGTCGGCCCAATTTTGTATTTGTTTATTTTGTTGGAATAAAACGTTTGTATGGTGTTATTCGCGACAGTTTTATTCTCAAAAGTACCGACGTCCCACCAATCACAGTTCAAGTTACAGTCACTATCCTACTTGTCCTACTAATATTATAAAGACGAAAGTTTGTAAGGTGTTTGGATGTTTGTGAGTTTGGATGTGTGTTACTCCTTCACGCAAAAACTACGGAACTGATTTTGATGAAACTTTACAGTAATATAGATTATACATCAGAATAACACATAGGCTATAGATACCTCGGGAAAACACGGGCGAAGCTGCGGGAAACACCTAGTGGAACGACAACAAAGAAAATATATCTAAACGTGAAACGACAACAAAAAGAAAGTATCTCCGGCAACCTACAAACTACAACACAATGAGTCATCTAGTACCTACTCGAACACTTTCCTTGACTTCTTACTGATTTAGAACAATGTCTAGTTCACACATTTGGCCTTAGATGATACCACAGACCACCCAACCAATTGACTGCGCATGAGAAGGCGATTCTTCGATATGAGAAGGAGACAGCGTTCACCGAACATAAGGCCCTCCGCTTTGGTACATTACCGGTATCAAGCCCATCAAGCCTTAAATTATTGTTTTAGTGTGAGTTTGATTTTGCCTAAGGTAAGGAACAAAGTCCCCTTGTAACACAAATAACTATTGCGGGAGCTCTTACATTAGGCAAAATCAAACTCACACTAAAATAAGTATGGCTTGATGCCGCGTATTATGCCTAGGCGATGGACTTATGTTCGGTGAACGCTTTCGCCGTTAAAGCGCAATGAATTGGTTAGGTGGTCTGTGGATGATACCGAAGGAGAAAGATACAGTACTATTTTCTCTTACATTGAACAAACTCAAATCATATTGATTTGATTTCGATCGTTTTCTAACTCCTCTCTTGACTGGCAAGTGAATGGTCATGATGTCACACACACACACATGCACATAGCATGACTCAACCGTGCGTGAGTCATCGGATCGCAATCATCGAGCGGCCATTAAGTCCATATCTCTTGCAATAGTCACCACATCATTAAATACACGGACTAACCTCATCTATCAATGCACTACTAACGGATTTCTTTAAATTCCACCTCTATAGGGTATAATTCCACCCTTAAGGCACAGAATAGGTAATAATACCTACCGATAAGAGTTAAAATTCCACCCAAAGGGTTAAATGTATAAATAAAGGTGAAAATTCCACCCGGACAAAGTCACGGGTAATGGCTAGTGTATGTGAGCATACTAAGGCCAGGCGTTGTGACTGGAGAGCCGAGGATGTGGCTTCGATTCCCGCTGAGGACGAAAGTCTTTGTAAAAGTTGGTTATGTGGTCAATAGAACCAGTGAATCGAATCCAAACCAAAGCCAACTAATAAAAAAACTGTTAAATATCACTACTATGAATAGTAATACCTTATAAGGTAGTTATTAGTAATGGAGTGGAATGAATCATTATTTACCATTGAATACCAGAGTATGCAGAACTATCTCATACCAATATCGTCCCCCGCGGAGATCTGTAAAACCTTCGAGCTAGGGAGGGGAGGGAGGTCTTTAGGTTTTGGTTGTAGAATACCTACATAAATTATAGAGTCGTGAACTCGTGTATGAGTCAAGTTGACAATGATATTATGATATGTGACACTAGCCGCTGCCCGCGGCTTCATCCGAATGGAACTTTAGTCCATGGATGGAATTTTAACCTCTTAAGGGTTCAAGAAATGATCTGGTAGTGGTTGCTTACGTCATTTTAGGAGCTAATATGCAAGTTTTCAAGATAATAAGCCAAGAGGTTTGAGGTGTCAATTGGCAATTGTCTTTTATGGAACTTTAGTGTTAAAATGTATCACCTGCAACCAGTGTATTGCTGAGAGCAACAATCCAAAGGCTAAGTGCCTACAAATGTTGCCAACCTGAGGGCGACTTACCTCTTAAATCGGAAAACAGCGCGTACTTGCGTAGTTTTCCCCTTCCTTACTACCGGTGAACACCACACTTGTGAAAAGTAAAATTAAATGGGCTGGTATCATCATCACATCAGTCTGGTAGACGTCCCGCGCTACCCTCATCCAGCCGGGTCCCGCGACCTTCACCAGGTCGACGGTCCACCGTGTGGGAGGTCTACGCTGCGTCTTCCGATACGTAGTCGCCACTCGAGAACCTTTCTGCTCCGACGGCCGTCAGTTCTACGAGCGATGTGCCCCGCCCACTGTCCTATAAAAAATCCGGGAAAAGTGTAATACTTACAAAATAAACCGTTGGTGTGTAGGTAGAAGTTACATCCTTGATTTTAAAATGAGATTTGGCTGCATTAGCAGTCCGGTCCGCTCGCACTAATTCTCGTTGTCTCCCCCCGGGCGGGCGCGTCAGCAGGCGGCTAATGGCCGCGGGGACATGTCCCGTCCCGCGGGACACGTCCCGGTAAATCACCGCGGCGGGACACTATCGCGGGACCGCTCTTAATGCATTTTCTCTGCGCCAACGATTCCGCTCATTTGATATCACAGTTTTTTGTTAGGTCCGGAGTATGTCTAGGATACCTAATAAGTAGGTAATGTGTCGTTCGCGATGTTAGTTGATACGACAATTTGGGTATTTTAGTCACGGATAGATTGAATTGAGAAAAGGAGCAATAACCAGCCGCAAAGCTACAATACAAAGGTACAATGCGCGCACTAACCTTCGGAAGCTGCTTCTCTCCACGCAGGACGGGCCCGTCTTCTAGTCGCAGCACGTGCTGGCGGTGGTGAAGGCTGACGATGGATGGAGTTGGAGACTTCGCAGTGAGCAATGTAACTCTAATATGGTTGCACGGCACTTTGTGAGTAAAACGATAAAGTGATATTGAGGTTTTCTTGCGAGATGACCACGAGCTCGATCCATTTGTCTTCTCTCGTTTTCAAAAGTGAAGTTGACCTCTTGTCCGAAGTTAGCAAGAAGCACACGCATTAGCATTGTCAAAATGCTCGATGCCTATTGGCTGGTATTTGACAGATTAACGTTTGTTTAAAAAGAGTGAGAATTGTACAAGTAATCTCCGAAATTCATATTATTACTGATCAATTTTCTCATTAATTATTATCACAATTTAAACAACGGTAGTTTAGTAATGGAAATAAATGTATCAAAACTCAAAAACATGAGTTACAACATTCAAACGAATTGCCGAAACGTTAATACGAATTTTCATGGAAATCAGACCAGGACAGACAATTGAACGCAGACCAGAATTCGTAGTACAAAGTTGTGTGTTCCCTCTGGGATCGAACCCGCGGCCTCCCCGAGCCATCAGGCCAACAAAGCGGTGTTTAAGTGGATTATAATTAAATTATGTTAGTTATGCTACCACTGTATTGTCCCGCGGCCCGGTGGGGGGAGGTGGGTGGGCGGTGGATGGAAGCGCGAAGTGAAGCGCGATCGCGGCTGCGGATAGCAGATATGGGTGATTTACCGCCACCGGCCGGCCGCACCACGCGCTAGGGGTGGGCCTCACTAGGCAACACAGTTTAGTTTATAAATACTAGCTTTAGCCCTAGCTGCGACTTTTAAACGCAGTTATTCAAGTAAAATTAAACCATAAAATAAATTATAATTTTCTGATGTTACGAGTACTTTATTCGCTGAAAACGTCACTTTACCCGCTGAAAACGTCACTTTAACCGCGGAAAATGTCACTTTACCCGCAAATTAAATATTTCTATATAAAGTAAATAAAATTAAATTTATATAATAAAGTAAATTATTCTGTGGCTCCGCTAAATACCAATTAAGTAAGGATTCTGAGTTCGACCCTGGACCACACTCAGCAGGTTTCATGTAGAACAATAATAAACAGCACATTTTGCAGCCAAACAAAAACAGAAGATTGTTAGAAGAGACAAACCCTGATGAGAAAGTAACACTTCCGGACGAATTCGTGGACATCACCCACCCAGCCAGCTCGTGTACAAGGATATAAACGCGCGCCTAAGACGGCTATGACGGGCCGTAAAATAAAATGGCGGATCGCGCGAAATGGACGACATTTTATTTAACTCGCTACGAGTCTACGACCAATCTCGTCGTCGGCACAATATACGAGTAAAGTGGGTACCTACTTTGCCACATTACCACTCCGTATTACGCGTCACTGGTGCCCGTCACCGGTCGTTCAATATTGAAGGGAGCAGTTTTACTCCAAGGAGACTATCAATCCGTTGCTGATTTTGCAAAAGAGTCTATCTCAGATACTTTTCAGATGAATGCATTTTTTATTTTAAAAATAAAACTAAATCTCTATTGCCATCTTCAATACTTATACAAATGTTGTAGCTTTCGTGTTTTCCCACCTGAATACCAACAAATAGTTACTTTGAGTTGAGGCAACATGTGTCGGTGACAGGAGTCATTTGCTAATTCCAGTGGAAGGCAGTTTCCATTCCATTTGAGTGGAATCCCACTTTATCTGGCACGAGTCGGACATATCGACACGAAGAAGGCTTCAGTGTCGCTTCTACTTAATAACGAGGTTCTTTTCGCGATGTACTGTTCTTCTCCAAAATCACTGATTGGATTCGAATGTTTTAAGCGTATCCCAGACACACGCGGCCTGCGGTAGGCCGCCACCGCAGGCCGCGTGTGTCTGGGATACGCTTAGATTTGAGCCGCTGTGAGAGTATACGTAAGAGAGTCACAATCTCCTCCTTTTGGTTCAATACAATATTTCACTTAAAAATAGCCTCCAGTTATAATTGAGCTTGACTCACACGTTTGAGACAAATTTTCTCATTTGCTCTCGCGGCGGTCTCGATCCAGGAGCCCTAATTTTGAATCGCTCTCCTCGCTTCGAGCGGTCGATTCTACTGATTTTCCTTCGACATCCGCCACAAAAGTTAGTAGAATCGACCGCTCGAAGCGAGGAGAGCGATTCGAAAATAGAGCTCTTGTCAGCACCGGTAGCTATTTGACCGTCTCCGCGACTCAGCGATGTGGAACATTATTACAATACATATTAAATTATAGCCGGCCACCCGTGCGTGTCACGCGGGCTTGACGCGCCTCGCGAATTGGGGCAAATCGTATAAAAAAATCACAAAAAATACTGCAATGTCAAAGTGTTCACGATATAAATGCTTACGTTTAAGGTGGATTAGTTTCCGTTCGGCCGGTTTTGGCTCCCGACCACGCCCCGGCCCCGGCCTGGCGACCGGTTCTAATGAAACTTGTTATAGAAGCGATTAAACTAAACTTGTTTGATTTAAAAAATCCTTTCCCATTAGTTGGCTTTCATCATTTTAAGTTTGGGATTTGATCTCAGTCAATGAGGGTACCTACTTTTTATAATCAACAACAGCCTATTAATGTCTCCACTGTTGGGGTTCATTGCCTACCCTCACAAAGAGGGCGTACGGACGGACCTATAGTCCACCACGCTAGCCCGGTGCAGGTTGGTGGACTTAGAATTTCTTCACCGGCGAATGCAGGTTTTCTCACGATGTTTTCCTTCACAGTTTGAGAGCATTCAGTAAATGTACTTAGCCGGGCATCGAATTTCAGACGATTCGTTATGACAGGCCGCGTCTTTCCGACTACACCACCGACGCTCTTTAACTGTTTTATTAGAACAGTCGACCGCATGTCAGTGGAAACACTTTAACTTTGACCCTATGAGAGACACTCAACACTATGAGAGACCAGACTACGGTCGACCGTACATACTTGGTTTAATCTAAGATGGAGTCATTAGCATTCCTAATAACTTGTCCAAAAATACAATCCAAGTCATCAGTGTAACCACGATCGCGACATGTCACGAAGCAGGTTCCAGACCCACACAAAGACCCGTGACCTTAAATAAAACCTTGCGAAATGGTAGCGTTTGTGAAATATGACCTATCAAGTCGAGCTTTTACTTCATAGGCAAACAGTTTAGGGTAAACCCGGAGGGCCCGGGGCGCGCGCTCCCCGCCGCAGGACGGCGCGGTCGGCGACGCAGGACGCATACAAATGCGCCGTTACAAGGATACGGAACCAATTTCGCTGGCGTTTACCCCCTTTCGTTGCTTTACATAATACTTGTAAAACACGATAATTTGATGGCGCTCAGAACGGTAATGTCGTAACAGCCATGCGACAGAAACCCACTGGGGTTTGTTCAACGTTGTGATGAAAGATTTTTGATTTGTTTGAATATCCACAGATAACCCTCGGTCGATACCGCTTGTTGTGCTGATTTGAATTCACCTGAGAACGCGGAGGGTTGAGGGGAGTGGGACGCGACCTACCGTTGTACCTATTTGTGCAAATGCATTGATGAGGGGACGATGAAAATTGTATTGAAATCCACCACCGCTTAGGGCAGTGCGGACGGAGGGAGCTGCGTGCTGATTGGTCCGACCAACGTCGCGCCATGTCGTGATTGGTCCAAACTTATAATAACAATTATGTCTTAGGTAGGTGCGTGGCGTCTTGCATTATTGTTGCCTGGAGTCTGTGCCGCAGCTATGGGCTTATTAGCCGATGCCTAACCCCTTTGCGATATTTTTACGCATGTCAGTGTTCCCCGCCCTCGTTTGCGCGTGTGAGCCAAGTTTGCGCGTGACACGTGTCACCGCGCTGTCACGCGGCTGTCAGGCGGCTGTCAGGCGGCTGTCATCGCCCGCTAACGACGCTAAACTGGCGAAAAACGACGGAAAAATTGTATCTATTTGTTGCAGCGCCGCCCGCTGCGGGTCGATTGAAGGGTTCAAATGGGTTTTCATTTTCTTGTGAAATCAATCAAATTGTGTTTGTTTTGACAAATAAATAAACAGCCCGCATCCCATAGCCCTCCGCTCGGTTATTTTCGAAAAATCACAAATACAAGTGCAAATCGACGATTAATTTTTTGACGAATCCGTATGACGTTATGGAAATATTATACAAATGCTGATGCAGATGTGTGCTTTTAGAAATCACCGGTTATTAATTATTTAATGAAATCAAACTGACTATTCGCCATTACTTATCTTCATTGTTTCTAGACCGGTCCATACATTCTTCGTAATTTTTGTTGGTCTTATGGTCTTCTAATAAATGTACTTTCTTTGACTAACTGCCACAGTACATCAGATACTCCTAGTTTAAAGGAAATGTATAAACTTCATCTAATACTAATGTATTGGATTTTGCTTTGCTGTGGCAGGCAACTAGTCAAAACAGGACATTATTATATTAATAGAAGACCAAGACCAAATTATGCACAAAGTTTTCTGGTCCGCAGCACGAATCGAACCTACAAAAAGCTGAAGATTTATGCAAACAACCTTCGAAACATAACACAGGTAACAGTTTGTAATAGCCAACCTTGCCCAGTTGTAAGTTGTTTTTGTCACAGATAATGACAAGCCGTTGCCCCTCCAAGCAATGGTGTCACGTCCGTCCGTCCGTCCGTCCGTAACTCCGCGGCTCCTCACTCTCCAAGGGCAGCACTCCGAATGTGTCTCAATTACGCCAACAATAACGTGTAGTTACGCTGACTGTGGGAACGTCGCCGAAGGCCTTGTTACTGTTTCAAGTATGAGAAGTCGGAAAATATTTCGCGGAAACTCGAGTGACTAATTTTAAGAATTTTAATATGTGCCTAATGATGAATAGAAACCGGTTTCTATTCATCATTCGACTGCATTTGGATGCAGTCGTACGAATTAATTGAAATAACTAAATCCTCACCACGATGATATGTCAAAATGAGGTAGGCTGTACTCGGTACAGCTGTGAGGGTTTCAAGTGAAACGTCGTAGTTGCCTTCCCCGCCCTTATTTGACACTTATTTTCTGCCCTAGAAGTGTTTGTTTTTTACCTACGGACGGAACGGAACGGAGGCGGTATATGCGTTTGGGGTTATTGTTTGAACGCGTTAATCTCTGGCTGGACCTACCGGTCGGATTTGATAAATTCTTTTTGCATTTGCTAGCAAATTCTTGAGGAAGGTTATAGGCTATTTAACATCACGCTAGGACCCTTAGGAGCTGAGCAAAAAAAATGTCTCTAGTGCTGTTGTGTAAAAAGTTGAGTCGTGGTCTCGGACCTTATTGGTGATTCTTTTTTATGTCGAATTAACAGACGTTTTACGACAAAAACATTCTATTATACGCAAGGCTGGTGGTCTTGTACCTTCGACAGATATCAGAAACAAAGGGAGATGCTCTGGGGGCGTGGTCGCCGTTGCCGCAATATGTTCAAAACAGAAACATTGCCAAAATTGTTGTTAGTTCCTCCCCTCCGTGTTGCTCTATGGGCCAGTCGGATATTTGCACGAGTTTAGGAATCGAACGGAGCAAGTTGGTCCGCCCCAGGGCCGACCACTATTACTAAACTATGCGACCGCACGCTCTGCTCGCAGGCGCGCCCAACCCGCGGGCCGCGCCGCGAACACGTGGCGGCCGCGAGCGCGACCCAGTTCACTAACACGCAAGTGTGACACACAAATAAGTTATCTTTAAGTTAGGACTGCTTCCGCTATTGTGAAACTTCGTAGTCCTGTTTGAGAACACAATGTGAAAATTATTTGCGAATAAATGTTGATGATGATAGTACAGTTCTAGGGCGATTTAACAAAAAGAATGCAAGGCGGTCGTTCGCTTAAAGGAATCTCAGTCGGGCAACCTAATGGGAAAAACCTACTACGAGTACTTCTAATTGACCGAGCGAGCGAAGCGAGCGAAGCGTCTACGTTTCGAGACTGGCCAAAAATGCTCTTGTCCGGCTGTCTGTCTGTCTGTCTGTCTGTCTGTCTGTCTGTCTGTAATTCTCTACAGGTCGCATTTTTCAACCGATTTTGAAGAAAATTTGGCATATGTATAAATTAATTAAACCTACAAAATGAGTAGAATAAAATTTTGAAAAACATTTTTTTTAGAGTACCTACCATACTCGCAAAGTGGGAGTGAACTTTTTTTTTCTTGTGAATCCCATAGTGTGGGATATCGTTGGATAGGTCTTTCAAAAATATTGCTGGTGTGTGAATACCATTTTTTCGATTTAGGGATCCGTTGGCGAAATATTAAGCTTTAAAGCGGTAATTTTTGTTAGAGTCACGTGTCCCCCCCCCCTGCCAGCTAAACGGTTGCTTCTGGAAATGTGAAAAAATTCATGGCAGTAGCATATATAACGTAGTTACAAGGAAAACTATTACGGCTAAGTAGGTTCTATTAGTTTTTGAGTAATAGTGGATCGACTTAAGAAAGTTGAAAAAATAAATTATGTTCATAGAACTGCATACGTAAAATGAAAAATTATTTTTTTCCGCGTGATATCCATGGTGTGGGGTATCGTTGGATGGGTCTTTCAAAAATATCGCGGGTGTGTGATAAACATTTTTCGATTCAGGGATCCGTTTGCGAAATATTAAGCTTTAAAGTGCTAATTTTTGTCACTTTAGTAGGTACTTTTTCTGTTTCCAAAGTTGACTTTTGTTGGTTTATAAGGGCTGGCGAGGTCTACTGTTCTCACGGAACTACTAGTCTAAGTTTATTCGACATGCAACAAAATGAACAGTTAAAAAGAGTAAATTTCCTAAACATACTTAAAATATTTGTAACAAATATAAACCAATGAACTATTCACATATTTCCCGTTTAAAAATTTCAATTGACCTGAGAGACTTCGTCCCGCTACACGCATACCGCGGCCTGGCACACTGCTTGGCGCCCCCTGCCCGCAGACCTGCTGAGGCCGCGGCTTGCATCTCGCGGCGCATTAAATGCCAAAAGTACCGCCGCCGCCGCCGCCGCCGCCCGCGCCGCTTGCGCAACCCTCCTCCGGCTCCAAGGCTACCTTATATACTCCGGGAGCTCGACCACCATTCACGACGTGGATTACAGACTCATTTAGAGGTAACAGACGACTTCGCAACCAGTAAACTTAATCAAGTTCTATTATATCATCAACAGCCTATTAATGTCCCCACTGCTGGGGCTCAGGCCTACCCTCTCAACGAGGGTGTTAGAGCTATAGTTACCACGCTAGCCCGGTGTGAGTTGGTGCACTTTACATGCGCCTAGGAATTTCTTTTTCGGCGTATGCAGGTTCCCTCACGATGTTTTCCTTCATCGTTCGAGAGCAGTCGGTAAATGTAAGTACTTAGTTTCGAGAAAAACCCATTGGTACATGGCCCGGCTCTATTATATGACCAAATAAAAATAGAGGAAGAGCGTGAAGAAACGGAAGAAAGAAATAGAGGAAGGAGAGCGGTCCCTCTTGAGAGGTAGGGACCTCTGGAGAGGGCTTGGGGCCTTGGAGCTCGTCTTGTAACGCAGAGGAGACGAACTGGAGTAACACTGGACGGTTATCACTGGCTTTGTTCACAACTATAGCTGTGTGCCCCGGCTTCGCCCGCGTTTATCGATGCTGTTGGGTACTGTCAGGGCTCCGCCCTTTATCGAAATCAATCCGCCTATAGATCCTTGTTGAAGTGTGAAGTTGGAATAACAATACAATCAAAACAATATAACAGTTTAGGAACTCTATTTGAATTCAAAATTTATTTATTTTTATCTTAAAATACCAATAAAACCATGCCACGTGGGGAAGGAGGGATGAAGGGAGGTAGAGGAACATGCAGAAGACATGATCATAAATTATTTTTCAATTTATGCGAAGCTTTTACTGAGGTGGATGGAGAAAGGAATAGGTATTAAAGGGAGGGAGTGAAAGACGTACACAGGGAGGGGAGACAGGGGTGAAGAGGAACATACGGAAGACACTTAAAAAAACTGCGGAATACATTTTTTTACAATTTATGCGAAGCTTTTACTTATGAAGCTATGCGAAGGCTTTGCCACGCGTTTGCGTGTGTCGCAAGGCGGCGCGCGCGCACCCGCCGGGCCCCTACACACATATAGAAAGCTGTCGTCTAATTCAAACTCCGAGCTCAATCATTATCCATAACTTGTCCTAACCAATGTCATTATCCGAAAGGAGTAGTTGGATTGACGTCTGTTTGTTTGTTTGTTACGCTCTCATGACCGATGTTCATGAAAATTTGGTAAGTCGTGAAGTTCTATAATTATGCTATTGTATGCCGTGGGAAATTTTGTTCCCAATCATGATCACGATCTATGAATTCCCGACACAATCCGAGCACTGCCGGAGAAATATCACAATTATCTATTGTTCAATTAATGTACACAATACCAGACTGATTAACAATTTGTCGAAATTTTTTATCGCTTCACTTTCTTTTAAGTTTTAGCCAGGGCAGGAACACCTTGGCAACAGCTCGACCGTCCACCAACGGTACCCCAATCCGTTTTTCATGGACTTACATACACCTTAGAATAGAAATTCTAATATTTGGCGTACACAGGTTTCCTCACGATGTTTCCCTTCGGCGAAAAGTCTGTGGTGTTATAACAGACCGTAATCATGCTGAAAAACGCATTGGTGATGGATCCTACAACCTCACCCTCTCTGATCTTGTCACCTCACCCCAGATTCAAGTCGAAAGTGGCCAATACCAAACGACAATTTCTTAGTTAAAGAAAGACGCAACACATTGCAGTTTTGTTTCCTTACAGTTGCTAACCACATAGTAATTATTCACTTGATACTATGTACTGTGCTCTTTCTCTACATACACTAGAGAAAAATTCAAAGCTGTTTACACAAGAAACATGTTTTAATGAGCGACCGACTGCCCCCCCCCCCCCCCCCCCCCCACGCCGACACGTGGAGGAACTGGTTTAACCCGCCACCACTATCTAATATGTATGTGTGAGAACTGCGCCGCCGCCGCCGCGACGCACGACGTTGCGAAACTCACAAGCCAGGCGCTAGTGCTGCGGAAATACACTACTTGTCGATAAAATAGACTGTATCGCATTATTCATAAAGGCATGGATCAAACTGTAATACAGTTTGTTAGCAGAAAGTTAAGTACATGTTACTAACAAATTTAAAATGTAATAAATAGAACTGAATTCATTTTTGTATTTTTGAGTCCGCATTCGAACCGGCATCATTTTTTGAGTCCGCATCGCTCGTAGAACTAACGGCCGTTGGGGCAGAAAGGTTCTCGAGCGGCGACCGCAGACCGAAAGAAGCAGCGTAGGCCTCCCACAAGGTGGACCGACGATCTGGTGAAGGTCGCGGGACACAACTGGATGAGGTTAGCGCGGGACCCGGTCGTTGTGGAGATCCCAGGGGGAGGCCTTTGTCCATCAGTGGACGTCTACGGGCTGATATGATGATGATGAATCGAACCGGAGACAAATGTGGAAAAAAATATTGTGTTTTAATGATACCAATCGAAAGGTTCTGTCATAAGGACCAATCTCTGGGAATGTCAATGAAGATTTTTTATTTTAACACGATACCGACAGAATCGATAGGCTAAGGTTCTGAACACTAATAAGTAAGTGATGACACGATAGTATGATTGACTCTACCTGGAAACTCGACAGGTAGGTAAGTTAAGTAGGTATATTGTTTTGACATTTATTTGTATTCAACTAAGTATATCGAGTCGATATTTGCGCAGCACTATCCAAAGCAAATAAAATGTGGCGAATTAACATTTATATTGGTGAAACGGAGTGACCCGTGCGAAGTTTAATAAACTATTCATACGTATTTAGTCGAGATTTCTTTTCGCAAGTCTGTTGTTGTTTCACCACGCGCAGCCTATCGACGACCGCAGCAGGCCGCAGGTCTTCCTGCGACCCATCTATAATTGACAAGACATGAAATAAAATTGCGATACATTCTGATGAATATCTCTGTAAAACAAGATGACTTATTCGTTTTGTATAAAAATTTCAAGGTGCGACAGCGATTTTGGAAAAACAAAATGGCGACTGCCTACCTTCCATACTAAAATCTTAAAACTCCTTTGAACACGTGGCGTTAAATTATTTATAAGTTTTGGTCATTTTATGCATTAAACGATACAGTTTCTAAGTATAGGTTTAGTAATACATAATATTTTAAATTAACGAAGGCATCGGCTGGTCACACCCCGTATACACAGTGTTTCTAGGACAGATAGTATTATACAGATTGCATGAACCAAAGAAAGTAAAAGCACGAAGAATGCCACCCAACAGCACCTCTCGCAACTAGGCCACAGTTGGTCAAACAAAAAGCTGAGTGGGAAAAGTGACAGTACGCACGGCGGAGTACACACGCTGTGTTTCGTAATCCCCCCCCCCTCTAACCTCCCCCCACACCTGACTAAACAAGAACTTCGTAAAGGTGGGGCCCAACTCGTTTCGTAAAAACTATTCCCCCTCTATATCCCCCCTCCCGGCTGTATCTCACGACTCTGCTCTCCGAGGAATTGAACCTTGACCCGTCCGTGGGCGCCCCCCCCCCAAGATTTATGCATTAACTGGTGGGGCGAGTAGGTATTTGGATTACATTCGGAGGTTGGAACATCTATACTCCGTTTTTCCTTAGCTGTCTTATGAAAACAAACGCTATTCGCGTCTCGTCTACATGCGCGCGCAAGGACCCTAGCAGCAAAAACAAGTTTGTATTACCATTATTATATTCTTTGCGGTCCGCGTGGGAACATCGTCAATAGGAACCTAATATAAAGAAAAAACGCATTATACATGTTTATATATTTTGGCCTGAAGACATGTAGGTATTGGACGTATAATTAGAAACAGGGCAAGATTTTCATACAATCGAGGTCAATTTGAAGCCATGGTTCTCCGTCTGACGGTCATCGAGAGAGTAGATGGAGGACTTTTAGATCGCTAAAGATATCCAACTGATCAGATGAGCCGTTTGGAAGGAGCATCGTCATGATTCCTTTGAATCCATGAACTTTAAGATTTTCATACATTTGATGCAATTTGCGGGTTTTTTCTTCATGACGATGCTCCTTCCAAACGGCTCATCTGATCAGTTGGATATCTTTAGCGATCTAAAAGTCCTCCATCTACTCTCTCGATGACCGTCATCAGATCACGCCCCCATCAATCCTTCACGGAGAACCATGGCTTCAAAGTGACCTTAACTGTATGAAAATCTTGCCCTGTTTCTAATTATCCGTCCACCCATGTATGTATTACCCACAGGTATAACCTCAACCTGTTGAACCGCTCGAAAACAAAGTTACATTAAAATCTCTCCAGTGGCTGGGGCGTGGTCGAGTAGAAACTGCCAAAAACGTCCGAACGGAATCTATGTCCACATTTGCATATTGAGTTCCTATAGGTACCTACGTGTCAGGTGGCCCGAGTCGTATAAGGATAGACCGAACCTGTTCCGATTTGATCTTACGTCCAAAGTCCACCACAGCGAGCGGCCGCCGGATATTTGTGTATCGAGGTTTTGTAAATATGTATTAGGTATTGGTACCTACATACAAGCTTTTGCATCTTTGTACGCTTGGATTTTTGGAATTAGGTAGCTGTCTCTCCTATGTTAGACTCGTCTGGTTAATAGATTTAAACATTAGACCTTCAAGAACACAACTGTGTAAACCGCATCCAATTTTGTGCCGTACAGACCGACAGACAGACAGAAAATAATTTTAAAAATTATTCTTTCTTCTTCTAATTGCTCTAAGAACCCTCATTTTTTTCATTAATTAGTGGCAATTTTATAAAAAAATATGATAATCTTACTCAGTATACCTTAACTTTAAAACAAGATAAATTTATTTTTGAATAGGATAATACTATCTCTCAAAATTAACTGAAAAGCAGACCTGTACCGATTGCACAAAGCTGTGTCCTCGCTGGGAATCGAACCCACGATCTCTGGCGCTCGAATCCAGTGACCATAAGCCACTAAGCGAAGCGGAGCTGAGCCAGGAAACCCGTTTTGGTCCACTTCACACATCTCCAGTTGATTGGATTTGTGGCCTGAGTTTATAGGGCTTACGTGTTGTGTGTCCATTGAAATAGTTTAGGGCACGGGCTTAGTGACACACAACTAATGTAGACTTTAAAAAATATATGAAACAAAGGCGGGGCCCAGTGCGGTTGGGTTTGTTGCTGTTTCTTCCCCTCGGCTATAGCTATACAGGTGGAAACCAATGACAAAAAAAACTTCTTACTGGTAAGGAGGACATTGGGAACATTGGGAAAACATAAAATGGCCGACAATTGGCCTGGCACTGCACTGTTTTATTGAACACTTTGTCATGTTTCTTATTGGTACATATCGCAATTATAGCAAGTCAGGTGAATCTCACTAATCCCACAAAATTACACGAAAACCCGTGTATTTCATTGTAAACAGTATATTAAAACACCTTGTATAAATATAATTATCTGCTGACCTCTTATCTCATCTTGTCTAGTTCCTTATCTCGCGCATCAATCTTCCTCAAATTAAAGCTAACCTAAGACTTAACAGCACGTCGCGGCTTTACCTCGCACGGATTATGTGTAGGTACAGTCGACCCGTGCAGCGGTCAGCGCCGGCCGCCGGCGCACACTGACCTCTATTGCGACAACAATCTAGGGATCATCAAACCTAGCAACACAAAATTTTCCAGCACGATAGGTCCAGTAGTTTTGGAGATACCCAGCGGAAAAACTGACCGAGGGTATATTTTCTCTACGAGCATATCTGGGGATACAATATATAGTGCTATCTCTGTCTAGCATTAAGTACTCCTCTCATCAGTCACCAGTTGCGAACATTAATCCTTCCTTCCTTCCTATAAACACGAAATTTCCTAAGAGTATTTGGAGTTTGTGAGTTTGGATGCTTGTTTCTCTTTCACGCCAAAAATGCGGAACAGATTTTGATGAAACTTTACAGTAATATTGATCAGAAAGACACATTATAGGCTATAAATAGATACCTCGGGGAAAAGCTTTACTACGCGGGCGAAGCTGCGGGAAACAGCTAGTGTGTAAATATAAATAACGACAAAGTGTAAATAAATATGCATCGATACTCATTTCATCCTCCAGCCAGGCAGACCCGGCTTTAGGAAAAAAAAACTAACAACTTAGATAAACCATTTCCATCACTAGCAGTGCCCTACCGCTCCGCTTGTGACCACAACGTGACCCTTAGTCCGGGCTTCAATTAACCGAACTGTCTCCGAAATGAGTTAATATGTCGTTAACTCCAATGTAATTGAGTTAAGTGCGACAAGTGGACGCGGCGCCGACTGTCCCTCATCAGCGGCGGAGCTCGGCTCGGCTCGGGCTCGCAATTATCGCAATTGTGATTGAATGTTTCCTTATTAACGTTGAAATTGCAACAATCTGCATCTCGTGTGCGTTTTTGTTGCAGATGAAGTCAACGAGAGGTCATCTCGTAACGTGCCCGGACATACGTACAGTCGACCGCACGTCATTGGAGACAAAACCAGTATAAACTGGTCTCTTATAGTATTGAAACTCCCTGATAGGCTAGGCCAGCTCAAGGTCTTAAGTGTTTCCACTGACGTGCGGTCGGCTGTACAAGGTCTTTCAATCTTTGCCAATTATAACAATCAAATATAACCAATTATCAATTATAACAGGATAATAACAATTCAATTCAATACATTTAATATTGCACATTAAAAAAAACAGACAAAAAAAAAACACATACATTAATGTACATTTAGGCAGTCTTATCGCTAAGAGCGATTTCTTCCAGACAACCTTTACAAAAATCAATTTTGATTGTATAAATCCTCCATTTTTTGAGAAAACCTATAAAACAGTCTAAATTACACTAAAAAAAATCCCCCTTCGTCCGCGTACGTAACTACGATCGTACAATTTTTTAATTCAACGTAAATGCATACATTTCATCATCCAATATAATTATACATATCTACCGATTTTATTCTCAAAACTATCCCACTGCTGGGAACAGACCTCTCGTTTCTTTCACCATTCCCGGTCGAGAGCCTTTTTCTACAGAGCCACCCTTTAAGCAAGCACACTCAAATGCATAAAAAAATTCGATAATTTAGATACACAGGATGGAAAAGACTACTGAAACAATTATGTATTTTAAGTTGGTATTCTTGTGTCCAAATTCCGGTTAAAAATTTAAAATTCCTGGAATAACAGGAATCAGCTTCCCTGTTATCTCCCCTGGAGAAACCAGAGCCGTAGAACCTCCGCTCTCCAGCCGGTAATACCAAGATTCCTTAGAACAAAATACAAGGAAATACTGTCTGCAAAATATGGCTAGAGAATTAGAATCGACCGACGCCACCAATAATGGATACTTGAGGAAAACAACAAAATACGCGTAGAACCGGACACGGGACGGGCGCGGAGCTAGGGCGGGGGGGTCACAGTGTCCCTCGTAGAAACATAACAATAATAAACATTAACATACTAGGTTATTTACAAAATAGGCCAAAAACTGATTGATAATTATTTTAAATTTCATAAATCGTCTTACTAATTTGAAGTTACTCAAAAAGCACGAAACGTCGAATTGCTATGTCGTTTAGGTCCACAAATAGTCGTGTAATCTAAGACTTATTGAATTACCTATCAAAATTCTATCTCTTGACCCAGCTGCGTTCTCCAAACAAACTGCTCTTACTTATCTACAAACATTTTTTTACAGATCCTTTAAAAAACAATAGACAAGCAGATTCTGGCCATTATAGTTTTACCTTACGATATCTATTGACTTTTAAATACCCTTCGACAGCCGTGCGACCCCCGCGACCCCCTCCTAGCTCCGTGCCTGCTCAGCCAACAAGTTTGCATAAAGCCCAATAGCAAACGGGTATTGTAGTACGGCGGTGTGCGCCCGCGCAGCGCGAGCGTCGTGCCGCGAGGTATGCTTGGTTGGTTGGTTGGTTGGTTGGTTGGTTGGATGCCGCTGGCGTGACGTCATGGGTCGGCAAGGTCACGCGTACAGCGGCGTCAGGTATGTACAGAAAGACTTGTGTAGCGGTACAAGGTTCAGCTTCAATAAGCAAGCATACTTGTATCGTAAACAACTATCGTGTAACGAGTGACTGAGCAGGCGCGATCGTGAGGATGCTGCTGCCCGTCACCTGTATTTGTACAGTCGACCGCGCGTCAAGCGGAAACACTTTGATCTTGACCTGATCTAGCCTACCTATGAGAGATCAGTGTAAATATAAATTTATTTTCGCTCTCGGGTACCGTCTGTCTGTCGTCTCTCCGCCCGATATCTCAAAAACTACTGAAGTATATAAAATTCGCTGACATTGATGGTAGAAACTGATGTAGTTAAAAATTTAAAAATATTATACCGAAATTTTGTGCTTGAAGTCTCCAAGTCTCGATTAAATTCTAATGCTAATATCAGCAAAAAATATACCAATGGCAAAAGGTTCTGCAGTTGTCAAATTATATTTCCTTTACATTTCTTTTCGGTTACCTATCTTATAGCAGGGTGCCAGGTCGACCTGGCGACGCTGCGACTCTATATCTGATCTATACTGTCAGCCCCTGTCTTCACCTGCTGCCCAAGGGGCAGGAGCCTGTAGTCCTCGGGTTCAGGACAGGCCCAGAGTGTACCCAGGACACTCAGCCTCGCAGCCAGTGCATTGGATTCGCAGCATCGCATGTCATCGTCTTGCTGGTCTCTCCACATGCTCTACAGATGACAGTCTTCAATAATCTGCGAACTTTGTATCTATCAAAGTTCGCTGATCTTATGTAGGAGGTGCCTTTCATAAGTCTGAGTTGTATAAATGACTCTAAGATGTCAAACTCAGAACGTTCTTTCTGCCTGCCCCGTCACGGGTATAGCGAGATGTTTGTTGTATTGATATAACTTTTCATACCGCGAGTGTACCTTCTGGGAAATCTCTCATTGGCTACTACTACCAATTACTTCAATATACATGTGTTTTGAGCACCCTTTGTAATGAGGGGCTGTAGGTATATTGTTTAATATGTAGTTATAGCAGATGAGTCGCGCGCGGAGGAATGCAATTTTCTGTATTAGCTGTTATTGCAACACGCACGTCTGGGAGCCGCTGACGAAGCCGTCAGCAATGTTAGAGATATATCATTTTATTATGAAGGATCTCTACACATGGATTTATTAGACTTAAAACTTCATTGCACACAATTGTGCAAAATTACTCATTTTTAAGTTTAATACAATCTTTTTATTAATCAAGTTATTTTTCAATTAAATAGTTATTAAATCTAGCAGGTCATCGCAGCCCTAACACATTTTAAAATAACAACACTATATAATAAAGGACATTTTATATTATCTATTGCGATCTTATTACCGCTATGTTCTTGCAATAAAATATTTCAATTGTACAAAGGAGTATTTAAACAGTACTCTCAACAAGAAAAGCCACCAAAGTACTAAACTTTAGTCACTTTCAAAGATCTTGAAGGTCGATTCTTCAATAGATTGCATGTGGGCAGCAACAAAAAATCATCATCATCAGCCAGCACTAGTCCACTGCTGGCCACAGGCCTCCCCCGAGGCGCTACTGAGCCCTATCCTCGGTTCTCCGCATCCAGTCCATCCCGCCGCCCAAAAAAATACATGTACTGCACACGAGACGAAAGTTTTCTTATCTCGCTCATTTAAATGTCTCGATACGAAATATTGTTTTCGAGTCACGAGCGAAGCGAGGGCATTCAATGTCGATCGCAGGAAAAAGACACTTTCGTCTCTCGTTGCGTAAATAACTTTCCGTTCAGACTGAAGCCAGACACTTGGGCACCTTTCCTCGTCTTTTACTGTTCGTAAAATAACATAACCTACTGAAATGCACGACGTAGGTACCTATACACAACCGCGCGTATATTGAATGGTGTGAAGCCGGCCACAAAAAACAATTAATGTACAATTACATTGTATTGTCGCACCGTATCTCTAATTGCCTCTCTATACCACTCTATACGTACCTACACCTACTGTACATGACTATTACCACTCTATACCTACACCTACTGTACATGACTAACTGCAAATAGGTATTTAATGCGTGCTGAGTGTATATGTATATATTTATTTAATATACCTTCTCAAGGTCTCCTTATTATTGAAATGCTATTATGTTAGGTACTGTAGGTAATCCAACAAATGACTCAGAATAAGTAAGACTAAGTTAAGAATGTGTTTACAATTGCCTAATGCGTACCGCGTCCCATCCCTAGCGGATTGTCCGTTCTCTTAAATATAAGAAACCGGACAAGTGTGAGTAGACTCGCGCCCTGAGGGTTCCGTACACACTTAATTTAAAAAAAAATCGAAAGTCTTTAATAGTACTAGTACTTATTACTTATCTGTATTAACTTACAGGGATGGTTTGGTTATAAGCAAAATTAAATTTGTTGGTAATAGAAAAATTACTTTTTTTTGTGATGTAACTACAAATTTACTATTTTCGGATTTCTTCCATTACTTGTGCTATAATCCTTAGCTTCTTGCGAAATTTCAAGATTCTAGGTCAACCGGAAGTACCCCATAGGTTTTCATTACCAAAGTACTCAAAAATGCAGCAAAAAGTGACTTAGAAGTTTGATTTTTTCACAGGTAAGGTACTGCAGACCTAAGTATTTGATATTAATTTCAACTTGATACCTTCACGCGTTCCTGAGAAAAATGGTCTTGACGGACAGATGTACAACGAAGTGATTCTTTAAGGGTTCATTTTGAGATACGGAACCCTAAAAAATACAATAAGACCAACTTGTACAAATTGTACATGGTTATCCTGTCACCAATGGGACCCGAACCTACTACCTCCGGCACTCGAGACCAGCCAAGCCACTGAGCCAACACGGTCAAGAATGTCTTCAAACGCAGGAGTTGGTACTCGCGTCCAAACAATCTCTTTGTTCCAATACACCAGTAAAGATAATGAATTCCGATGCCGGGACTGTGCTGTGCCTGTATGGATGCGGTTGTTAGCTACGGGCAGGCTCGGGCGGCCGCACGCGGCGGGTCGAGGGTTCGGGAGATAACGGGAGCAATCAATGACAGACACACAGACAAGCCACAGAGAGTCACAATGTAGATTGTTCGGGCTCGCTGGACACTCATCAGCAGATGTCATTGTTATAGCACGTACACTAATTCTTTAGTGATTTTAAGTCGACTGTGTTGTGGATAGAGTTCAAATACAATGAAACTAGCTGTCGCCTGCGGCTTCGCCCGCATAGGATAAGTACCTATAAACCACTCGGAAGAAATTATCTGAATGATAGTGAAAACAGTATCAGAATCCGCTGCGTAGTTTAAAAAATCTAAGGCGGGAAGCGACTTTGTTTTATACTTTGCAAGGAAAAACCGATTATATAAGGATTACCCAAGGGTATTCTCAGGTAACAAGTTATAGGTAATCTAATTTTAAATAACTGTAGTAGGTATACATCCTTATTTTTGTATAAAAAGGAATTTTGTGCAAGTTTTTTTTGTGAACTTTTCTTACTACAAAAAAATGAAAAATTAGTTAAAAGATGAATACTTCCTACAATCAAGCAATTATTTTCTATTTCACACCTTTTTCATCTTAAGTGTTTTTATGAAAATAACGAACAAAAATACAGAAAATAAACCTTAATTTTTTTATTATTTTGTTTTTCCTGGACTAGGCACTTACCTAGGCCAGCGTGTCGGACTAACAGTGAGATAGGTCCCAGGTGGTCTAGAAGCTAGGTCCGAGCACCAGGCGGCCATAAGCCCAGAGGTACATTACAATATAACGGCCGCTCACAATGCTCACTTAACTCGCAAGTAAGTCGGATTACGTCAGAGTTAAGTTGTCAAACGGCATACTCGACTGAAAAGTAGGTCGCGAATATACTTACGATCGGCCTTGGTTGTGTACAGACATGCACTTACCATGTCTCAAAGTGCAAGGGACGGTAAGGTACGCTTAGGTACTTGTCGATGGAGTCTGCTATAGCGAAGAATCAGCCAAAAGTATGAAATTAAACAGGTTTTCTCAAACTTCCTGTATTTAGAGAGAGCTAGAGTAGGTACAGATTTCGAACGGGTGAGATTGAGGTGAAGAATTCGCCGTATTCCTTTCAAGGCATGATATGCAAGTTATTTAACCCTGTACTGTCTTATAGCACGGGGTCAATTTTCGAGATATTCCACTGTTTGGATCATACCTACCGATGTTTTATATTCAATTATTTTGCTTTACAAAACTAATAATTTTTGATTTTGAATTTTATTACATGCCTGAATAATGGCAATATATTATTTAAAATAGTAAAACAATCAAACTTTAATTTGAACATAGTTTTTAAAATAATTTACATAAAAACTCTGTTAAATTTTTTTTCTGTGAAATGCAAAAAAACATGGGATGTGCGCTGCTTTTCACCCGTTCTTGTTTAATTATTAATGAAATTGTTCAACAAATTGTCGGATAGATAATGACCCGAGATAATTTTTTTATATAAATTTTTACACATATAATTGTAGTATCGTATTGATTTTTTTAGACAAATGTCTTTACAGCACAAAACTTTAACGAAACGTAAAAAATTTAAGAACCACTCATCTGCAATTTCCAAATGTTAAAGCTTTCGTATTTCAAAAAATATAAAAAAAGTGGAATATTTCGTAAACGAACTTTGTTATATTGGCCTTTTAAGGAATATTGCGAATTCAAACTACTTAGGTACTCTTACGTGACTTAATGGTGTTTACTTAATTTGATGCCCTGACTCCGCTCCTGGGCGGTACCTACTGCCTTTGTCGAGTGCCCTTTTAGAAGCAGCTTTTGTTGCGCAACTATATTTTTGTGGAACTACTCTGCGGTTACGTAAGGAAGTAAAAGTTCCATGTCCATCTCTGTTATAGAAAATATTACGTTGCGTAAGCTGTTTTCTAGTTTGTACGGACTTGCTTCTCACATTTAAAAAGTGATTTGATATTAGAAACTCGACTCGTTTTGACACAAAGAAACAGGTTGAGAGACCCGCGCTTTTTTAAGAAGAACAACTCGCAAACTAAAATTTTAAGCAGAAAAGCAGACAAACTGAATTTTACAGTTAATTCCAAGATATGTGGCAACATTATCGGACCTGATGAACCTATCGTGATATGTACTTACAAAGGCATAATATAAACACAACCGAGAGCTATTGATCCCGCCCCACCTTCTACTATCAACAATGAAAAAGCCCATTAATAACGGTTCAGTGGCTAATGAGATCATTGAACACAATCGAACAAACTATTAAAAAAAGATAATAATCTGATAAATGATGTAAAACTTGAAAGTAGTATTGAGGCATCCTCAAAAGTTAATGAAAATCTGTTGGTGATTTTGAAATTCTAAGAAAAAGTTGTTGGAAATTCTAAGAAAAAGTGGGGACATTACCGATTAAAAAAAGACAATTTCCAAAATATTTTTACATATTTTAATACAACCGAAACAACTTAAGACTAGTTTCGACTTATACAAAACATATTAATTTAGTTTTTGTATAAAAATAACATATGCATAAGCTAATAATTATTTATAGTGGTGTGATCTCATGATTATGGTGAAGCTTACTCTACGCGAAATACATCTCTTATCTTTTTGCGCAAAAAGATATTTCAATTATACCTTTCATGGTTTGAATATTTTGTACCTACTACACACTTCTCTTTGGCATGTGTAAACACACTTTTACATATATTTATTCATTATTACATCTACTACTTTAGACTAACTTATTACGTTTATTTTAAATATGGCTTTAAAATTGTAAAGGACGGAAATTCGTTCCACAAAATGTTACTTAAACTAAAAATATTAATTAATACAAAAATATACTATAACTATAAGATCTTCAAAATAGTTACAATTACAATATAATATAGACGGAACACATCTATTATTATGGTAACATCAGTTTTTATAAATACACAGTCGCAGACAATAGGGACCGATCCTGGCGCCGTGGACGTACATGTTTATAGACACTCCAAGTGTTTCGAAAAAGACAAAATGGCGCAATATATTACCATTCCGGTCGCACTAAGCATATCTGGCCCTCACAAAGAGCGTTGCGTAAAAATTAGCATACTCCGATGGTCCAATCGAGCCACGCGTACAGTCAGCAGAGAAAGTTGTTTATATCGAATATTATACCAATAAATTAAACGTGTACATGTGTCTAATATAAAACAGAAAGTTAATCAAATGTGAAAACTTGCTGTTTTAACTAGCACATAAGCATTTGTAGGTATAATAAATAATTTATAATTGTTATAAATAAATATAAGTACAATGAATATAAGTTGTTTATAATACTTTACTAGCACGTGTGCAAATATTGATACAAAGTGTGTTATACAGGCTGAAAATAAATAAGTAAAAATAAGTAACTATTTCTTGTAGAAATCATTTTAAAAAATTAAGGTTTTTTTCTTTTTTGATGCACAAAATGCTCACAATCGCACGCCGCACGCTTTTTCGAAAACGTGGAAGTGTCATAACTTTTTTTTACATAAGTGAAAAAATCATTTGAGAGCATATTTAAGAAAAAATAGTAAAGCATTATTTTATCACCTGTATAGTAGTGGGTATATAATTAACAATACCTATATTTATTTCAATATAGACAGATAATAATATACTAGTGTCTTTCATTGCTGACTGTACGCACGTAGAGTTCCCATGGAGATATTGAACACAAAATCCACACATTGCGACACAAACACAACAATTACTTAACATATTCTGTTCGGCCGCGCGACCTCTCCCCTCGGCGCGGGCGGCTCGGGACGGGCGCGTAGGTCTAACCAGGTGTCAAAACCTCGCGCCCGCCAGTACCTTATTGAGGTCACATCTTTCTCATAAACAACCTTAGAGGCGCAGCCAACAGAAAACCTTAAGACCCAGTCCAACGCCGCTTACATACAAAATACTGTTCCAGCGAACCAGTCACGAGGCAATGTACATCTAATTACTTTAATAACGCGTCGCGGTAGCGACACTTGGTGGGGGCGCGAGGTCAGCTGACAGAAGCGAGAAGTCTTAGTTACAATTGAGTCTGTGAGTCAGGGCAGGTACCTATGAATCATGAGTTAAGAAGGAAATAACTGATTTAGCCCACTCACTGCTGCAGGCTCAATATAAACTGTGACCTCTGGGCGTGGCGCGAGCTGAGTAAAAGAATGACGCCAATTAAAACACTCACTTAACTACACGAGCGAGTCCGACGGAATGTCTAGAGATTCCTTAAACTAAGTCTTATACAAACACGTCGAAACTTCGACGCGAGGAGAAATAAAGATTCGTGGTTTTCCTTAGAGCAAGGAAACATGGAAACTTTATTTCCAGCCGAGAAAGGAAATGCAATAAAACGCCGCGAAAGATCTACGGAGAAACTTTCGCGGCGCTCGCGAAGGGTGAACTTACTTGAGGCAAATCGAACTTCGTATCGTATCGTAAATGGCGCAAATAAATCGAGAATTAAGCGAATTGTGACGCTTCAATCGGCGGCGGCAGTACAATGTTATATTATAACTTACTTCTAGCACTCGGTCTCTCCTTCCTTCCGTTCCGTTATGTAATGTTCCACTTCGCGCAACGCGTTAAACAGTTTGTACGCGAGGATCAGTCCCACTATCTCCAGCAAACCGATCAGCAGCGACACTCCGGCGATAACCGAACTGATGATCTTGGTGTAAACAGACGCAACTTTAGCACAGCCCAGTCGCTCGTTGGCCTCCTTGTCGGTGAACTCGCAGGTGGATCTGTAGTAGCTGTCGAGGCAGCAGGTGAGCGGCAGGTCGTTCCTCCAGCTCCTGTAGTCGCGGGCGTCGTTGGCGCCGCAGCACTTGAGCTTCCTCTCGATCCGGCCGAACTGCTTGAACACGTCGGGGTTGGACTGCGAGTTGTAGTAGCCGTCGTAGACGATGTCCTTGACGAACGTGTCGGTGTACTCGCCGTCGACGAACACGAAGATGAGCACGGCGGCGATGGCCTGCCCCACGATGATCAGGATCAGGAACAGCCCGTAGATCCCGAGCATGCCGCGGCTCTCCCGGTTGGTGCCGCACCACCCGCAGAACGCCACCATCAGCACGAACAGCCCGAGCAGGATGAAGAGCCATGGCGCCACCTGCGGCCAGTACACCCTGTAGTCCAGCAGGTAGTGGTTGGTGTTCCTCAGGCTGACGAACTCCGACACTTGCACAAAGAACCATATCCCGGTGGCCGCGGTCACCAGACCGAACACCGCGTAAATTATATTCAAGATGTAAAGCACGGCCTTGTACATGTCTTCTTTAGCCATGGTTGTTGTTTAATCGGACACGCAATCGACCGCGCTCGCTGATGGTTGTCAACGGAATGAGAGGTGTGGTGGTGATGCAACTGGTTTTATGAACGCGGGACGTGCGCCCGCGGCTCCATACCTCGGCGCCGCGCGCGCTCGGACCTCAGACCACCGCCGCCTGGCGCCCTCGACTATCGCCTCCGACCGCGCGCGCGGTTATCGCTGACACACTTCGCTCCATGGCGTTTCTATTTGCACCGATGACGCGATACACCTGCCCAATAATATTTGCGCAAGCCAGTTTTTAAACGTCTTAAATGTTAGCAATTTGTGATTCGATTTCGGTCCTTAACATTTTCAAATCTGTTTTTGTAAACACATTTCTGATTGCGACTCTAATTTTCGTGAGTTGTGCAACTATTTGATAGAACTAGTTTTGGAATGGGATTTTTGTTATTAGTTCACTAATGAGATTGTGAATCAAATAAATATTACAATCACACTGGGCCGTATGTTTCACACTGTATATGCAAGTCACAAATAGGAAATTGGTTTATCGAGCAATACGAACAAAATATTTATAGATACAGACAGTATATTTAGTCAGTCATTAAAATATCATAGGTCAGCTTAGTTTTAACATCTATTCGTATCTATTTACACACTAAGACATTCATTGGAAACACATACAAATATTTTGGTCATACAGTTGCGTAAACCAACGTTTTAACACTGTTCGTGTCATTCGACACACTACATCTAAGGCCCCATACGCATTACATAACATAACAGTCACAGTTAGCCAATTTCTACAAACAAGAAATGGAAAACTTTACAGACACGCTATCGAATACTCGAGAAAGCGATTTTTTTAACATTCTGAACACATGTCGTTGCCAGGTAAAGATGTAAATCCTATATTGACAAATAGGGTTTTAACAAAAAGAATCGCATCTCCAGAAACAAATAGTTACTCACATGCCACGGATCGTGGGATCCCATCACAGCTTTACACAAAACCATACCTACAGTCAGTTATTACACTTCTTAAAGTCTCTATCACTTAAAGCAGTACTTTTTTGCTCTCCAACTCGCTGGGGTGTCGTATCACTCTGGGTTTTTTGTTGAACGACTTGGACAAAGAGACCGCGACGGAGAGGCCGACGATGCCGATGAAGGCGATGAACACGGACACGCCCGAGAGGACCTTGGTCACGATCCTGGCGTACTGCGCCGCGACCGTGGCGCACCCGTACCGCTCGTTGGCCAGCTTGTTCGTGAACTCACACTCAATGATGTACTGGCCGTAGAACCCGTGGTAGTACACGTCGCAGCACGACCTCGGGAACTCGTCCTTCCAGTTCTTGTAGTCCCGGGGGCCGTCGGCGCCGCAGCACTGCAGCTTCTTCTCGATGTTCCCGAACGCTGTCTCGGTGGCGATATCGTTCTTCGACTGGAAGTACACGTCCCACACCGTGTCCTTCACGAAGTTGTCGGTGTGCTTGCTGTCGGCGAACACGAGGGCGATGATGGCGGCGGCCAGGAGCAGCAGCACGACGACGCTCTGGCACACGACGTAGATGACGAGCAGGCTCCTGCTCTCCCTCTTGGTGCCGGCGAACCCGCAGCAGGCCACGCCCACCGCGAACATGGCGACCACGAAGAACATCCAGGGGATCGCCTGCGGCCAGTACACGTTGTAGTCCAGCAGGTAGTGGTTGCTGTTCCTCAGGCTGGTGAACTCGTAGACCTGCACGAAGAACCAGAGCGCGGCGGCGGCCAGCGCCAGCCCCAGGATGATGTAGAAGGAGTTCAACACGTGCAGCGAGCACTTGCTAGCGCCGGTGCGAGCCATGGCGGGCGGGCGTTTCCGATTCGTTCACTGCGCACTGTCACTAGAGTCGTGCGGCGTCCGAGTGCGCCGACTGTTTACAATTAAATGGCGTGATGGCGGCGCCGGTTGGTTTTATAAAGTGCGCGCCACGACCAAGGTCGGAAGGATGCGGCCGCTTCCTCTTAGCGGGATGAATCACGAAGGGTCGCCGCTACGCTACTGATAAATGAGTAATAAGTACTCTAATTTTGGTTCTGATAGCGTCTGATGCGCTACCAAAACAAGTTTGCTCTCCAATCGATAATGTATCAAAACATCTCGTTATAGTGTCCCACGCACTTTCGGCATCGGTTTTCGACATTGCCCAAAGTTTTTCGGTAAACTTTTTATTTTTTAAATGTTCATAGTACATACACCAGACGAACATTAACATGAAACAAAACGGAAAGAAAGAACGTGTACAAATGGTGAGGCTTATCTTATTATGAGATTTCTGCCAGCCTACCAGTGACAGGGAGAAGTGCCTGATAGGGCAAACAGCTATAAATAATTTTTATTTTACTTAGGTAAGTTATATGAAAATTAGACGTGACCATTCCTATTAGAATAATAATATTTTAAATTAATTATACAAATATCCTTTTTTGGAGACTTTTATATGAAAAAATAAACTTCAAAAGAAAAAGTATGGAATACTCATTTACTGACTACTTAATCACATGTTGTGTCTACCACATTAGAATAACCTATCGATGACGCAAAGCTGAAGTTTCGGTTTCAGTTTCGGACTAAAGAAAAACCCAGCGTCGTGCCATCTCTAGTTGTTATCAATTAGCCCGCCCCAGTTCGCGTGTAGGTAGCTTCCAGTCGTCGCCTCGGCACGAACCATGCTCTTGCTACAACTAGAACGTATATCGTCTAGTTGGTAGTGCTCTCGTCACACGGTCCTGGGGCCCAGGGTTCAAACACAATAACCCCTGTGGTAGGGGTCACTGAGTTTTCCGGAACTTAATAGTACCTGGTGAAAGGCTGATAAGAGATTCCTTCAACTGGCTCTATCTCGCAGCTCTTTCACAATAAATATTTTATCAAATATATACCTTGAACCTTAATGTTATTAATTGAATAACATTGTCTATGTATCTCTTATGTCTATGTATCTATCTAGTTTACTTATGTATGTATCTAGTATGGTCTTAATTTGGATTGTAAAAACCAAACCTAAAAAAAAGTTTTTGTAGAGCGTTAAAGAATCTAGAGAATTTAATAATATCAATTGACGATATTACCAAACCATTAATTTAGATTATTTGTAGTACTTAATTCAGTAAATCTATAATATTATCAATTGAAATTCCCGAAACCTCAAGATTTTCATGAAATCCAGGCGTAATTCAATCAATAATTTATTGATAGAGTCACCGCCTTGGTTGAGAGAGCTATCTCAACTGCATGGATATTTGCATGCGTTCGTTTTAATACACATTTCCAATACAAACAATACACTTCATGAATGGGTCTCACGTGGCACCTGTGTATCGTACACACACAGTAGTAATTTAAAACAATAAGCTAGAAAACTGATTGCGGTCGGTTTTCCGCTGAGCGCAGTGATTCACGAACCAGCAGGTAGTTAGAACATTAATGTATTTTAGGTACCTATAGCATGACATTAGTTTGTTTCTCTCTGGCTTTGTGTTGTTTCATAACAATTATGTTCAAATCGTTATTTGTTAAATCGTAGGCCTATAAAAATGTGCAGGAGTCTTGATTTCAAAGCGTTGCGGCTTACATTTTACGTGTTTAATATACCAATATGACGAAGCTGAATCGTTTGTTTTGTTTGTTTTTTCGTTCGTTTGTTTGTTTGAGCGCGCTGATCTCTGGAACTACCAATAGAATTTTTAAAAATCTTTTTGCATTTGCTAGCCCAATTGTTGAGGAAGGCTATTTAATATGACGCTAGTACCCTGGGGAGCCGAGCGACAAGAACAATATCAGAAACAATTTTAAAACGCATAATTTCGTATAGGCGCTTAGGTTTTTATAAAACAAATTGTAAGTAGTATTATTTATTGAAGTTAATAATAATAATAATGTTTGGACAAATTCCCACACGGCTGTTTAGTCCCAAACTAAGCCGAAGCTTGTAAATGGGTACTCAACAACTGATAAACATACATAAATACTTAAATACACACAAACATTCAGAATCCTAACACCAACAGTCACACAAATGTTGGCTCCGGGTGGGAATCGAAGCCATGACCTCTGGCGCAGTAGGCAGGGTCACTACCAACTACGCCAACAGGCCAGTCAAATGTTCTATGATTTAATAGATATTTGTGAGGTGCTATGACCTGTTGAATCATCTTATATGTCGATATGAGAAAATTCGCGCTCACGTCATGCGATGTATGTACCTATCCAATGAGTAACGCGCATATATTATTATTTATATGACAAATGCGCACGACCACTGCGCCCGCGCCGGTGACCGCGCAGGACTCGCACACCTACGTATGTTCCCTACGTACTTACCAGTATTATAAAAACCTGATTTATTGTGCTAATTTATTTATAAAACCTCACACTGAAAAAATTTAATTTACAAATTGATTACATTTCTGTATGTACATACACCAAAAAAACCATAGAAATATAAAACCAAGCGGAGCGAGCGGGAGCGTAGCGAGCTTTTTCTGTGTTCTGTGAAAAAAACGAATATAAGGTACAAACAAACAGTGATATAGTTATTAAACTAATACCAATTATTAATTGTAATGTTGCCATAATATAAATTAGCAGTGTTCTCAGTTCACCGTGAAGACATTAATTTCCAAAGAAAATTGAACTTTTTACAACTAGAACAATTTCCCTTAGAATAGGATAAAATCCTATTATAATATGATGATTAGCGTATTGTATTATATGTTAGCAAATGCTATATATCACTTAATTTATTTAATATAAACTATGCTATTTTATTGATTTTGTAATCAACTTTTAAAGTAAATAAATGATATGTTACGGGCCACGGGCTGCACGGCGCCTACAGCGCGCCAAGCGGCCATTGGAACGAAACGACACACAGAAAAATACCTTGGCACGCACGGTGTAGATTAGTGTGGTGGAAATATAAATCTTTTATAATATTTAAAAGCAAAAGTTTATATTTTTAATATACCTACTTATATTTGTTTTTTTCTTCTTTTTGGGACGAAATTCATTATCGCGAGTTACACTCCAGGCACTGAGAGCTAAGCCGAAAGAGTGTAAGAATTCGATCGACACTATTGGTTTACGTTTGCTATTGTTTTTTTTTATTAATATTCTCAACAGTTTTTATTTGTGCGAGTTGGTGGTACGCAGAAAACGACAGGAAGCGGTCCACCTACTTACAATGTACTCATGTATTTTTCACACAATGGCGTCTTTGGGCGCTACAGTTGGCAACAAATAATTATGTTTTTTGACCTAAATTTTCCAAAAGTGTATCTAAGTAGGAAAGAGCAAGAGTAGGAGAAAATTTTAGAAAAAAAATTTTTTTGTGCCTTTTAGTGGCTATGTCATTGGCTTCGAGCGTCAGGGGTCGCGGCTCGATTCCCACTGGAATTTTTTATATAATATATATATTCTTTTTTTAAGTAAAAAATATACATAAAATTTATTTACATACACATCTTCACGCTATGTCCCTGACGGGGTGGGTAGAGAGAACGGAGCGTCGAGTGTCGCGATCCTGACACACCTCTTTCGCTTCGCTCAGTCTCACCATTTTCATAAAAAAATAAAATTTATTTGTACTTGCATATTAAGTAGTTAATCCTGGTCTGGGATATTTGTGAATTGTCTCACTTTTGTTCAATTTCTACAACACAGGGGATGAGATAAGTGATCATGTATCCCACCTACCTTATAATCTTAGTAATGTTTATTTTTAAAAACCATTGGTAGTTAAGATAAACAAACATCTACTCCGTAGACGGTTATTAAAATGCAAATATGTATATAGTTTCCGTTGGACGTTTTTGACCGTTTGTAGCCACGCCCGGGCGACTCCACGCAACTTTATAAGTACCTACAGTTCTTTGGGCGGTTCGAAAAATCTTTTACTTGTTTACTAAGTGAAAATATTAGGAAGCCGAGCAGTAATACACATGTTTTCATGATGAAACTTAACTAAAAACGGGAAACGATTTGTCCAGCTCGTTCCAATTTTTTTTACTTATTAGATCTTTCTTTATTAAAGCTGCTTTTACTTTAGTGAGTATGTGAACTGCAGGGTGGGTCGCCGACTGCCACTAGTTGTGTGCTGTATTTGTGGAGGTCGTGCGGTATGGAACCGACTTTACCCGACCCTTTTCTGTATTCTGAATATTTAAAAACGACTGGCCTAGAAGCACTTTGCTTCCAAATGAAAACTGCCAAACTCCCAAACGAAATTCGACCTAATTGCATTAGAATGTTTGAGAAATTAAGCTTAAGATGGGGTTCGACCTTATAATAGTCCTTAGTACTTATTCTAAGGGTTCGACTGTACCTACTGTGACGGTTAGTATGACAAGCGCGTGCGCGGTGCGAAGGTGACCAGCAGTCGGGGCGTTTATGCTTCTTCGTGGACATACAAGGTGACTAACGGAGAATGATCTAGACAGCTTGTCACAATACATCTGCAATACTAGCTGTTTCCCTTCGGATTTGCCCGCGTCGAATTTTCCCGAGGTCTATAGCCTATGTGTTATTCTGTAGTCATCAAAGTCTGTTCGGTAGTTTTTGCGTGTAAGATTATCAAACATCCAAACATCCTTACAAACTTTCGCGTTTGTAATATTGGCACAGGGTGGACCAAACCAATGGCCGCTGGGAAAATACATTTCAAATTCTATTTAAAATGTTCAGGAAAATGAATAAAACTTGATTAAAGTATTATTTAATTATATTTAATAGATTTCTTATTAAATGAACATGGTCGTCGATTTTTATCCTGGATACTTTCGATTGGTATCTTAGAATACATCTGTTTTTCGCACATTTTGTACGGTTCATTCATCACAGATAAGAAAAAAACTGATCACAGATTATCATTTGGTTTCTTTGCAATTATACAATAGCAGATAAAATTATATTGATTTAAGTTTAATATATTATTTACCTATTACGCTTGCTGTAGGACATTTGTAACCGACTTTCCTTAGTACACTTATACATATAAGTATGTTATAACTAGCTTATATAAACTAGGTAAGTCTATATTTCTTGTCCAGTTTGAGTGACATAACAGAGATGCTATCTTTTATTAACAACCATTCCAGTTTACAGAATAAATGTAGGTAGCTAGGTATAGCACTTTACCGAATATAGTTTTCAGTCGGTTCAACATCATGATATCAGTTTGATTATTGATTAAATACTTACAATTTAATCACTTAAGTATATTACATTACCTATGGCGTTTGTTTTGTGAAAACATTATTGAAAATAAAACAATAAAAAAAACGAAATACAGTTTACATTAATTAATTTATAAAATTAGTATTTCCTTATTCGTAGCATAAAATCAACTAACCTAATTCTAATAATACTCTGTACCTCTATGTACAACATTCATTGTTCTTTGTAACACAGATAATATCCCGCACAGACCCGAAGTATCGATAGAACTGACTCTCGAAACGAGCGAGTCCCAAGCAGACACATACAAACAGATTAAAAATACGTAACAATAACAAATAGATACGGAGCGACGGTCTCCGTGAGGCGGCTGGCAGTGACTGGATGCGGAGAACCGAGGATCGGGTTCAGTGGCGCCTTGGGGGAGGCCTGTGTCCTGCAGTGGACTAGGGCAGGCTGAGATGATGAAGAAATAGCTATATATATTAGCTTCAGCTAACCTCCTTCCCCCTCGATCTGAGCGACAACGTCAACACAACATTAAGTATGAGACTCAGTATCCCGAACAGGCCTGTGGCCGCGCACGCCGCTGTTGCGTACAGGAAACCCTTCCGCGTGTACCTGGTGGCCACCTCGAGGCAGCCCCGCCGAGAGTTATAGTCCACCGCCAGCGCGTTGTAGCAGCTCGTATCACCGTCTCTGCAGCAAGACTTGGGGATGCCGCCCTGGTGGATGTTGACGTAATTCAGGTAGCTGTCCGAACCGCAGCAGTGAAGACCCTGCTCCACGATCTCTCCAAACTGCTTCCTCACGTCTTCTCTCTTCCTCGCTTCGTTGAACGCATCCCTAATGGTCTCACTAATGAACACCTTGTTCTCACCGATGACGCACACCATCGTGATGACCGCCGCGGCCGCGAGGAGCAGCACGGCCATCGTGAGGAACACGGCGTGGATCACGAGGAGGGACTTGCTGTTGACGGCGGCGCCGCTGACGCCAGCTAGGCTGATGATGACGGCGAACACTCCGATGCAGCAGAACGCCCAGGGCATGACCTGAGGCAGATGCCAGTCGTCGTCCAGCTGGTACTTGTCGTAGTTCCTGAGGTCCGTCACTTCCTTCAGCTTGAGGGAGTACCAGCAGCCGCCGAACGCGAGGAGCACCCCGCATATGACGTACAGGAGGTTGACACTGAAGAAGAACACTTTGAGAGCGACGCGAGCCATCTCGACGCGAGCTTCCGTCCCGGAGCGCACAACTATTGCTAATGATTTTCATTCATGGCCACCTTTTATAAAGTAGTGGCTCACGGGACAAAAACCACAGGCTCCTGCTGATTCACTGCGATTCATCTAATGTTCTGAATGTAGCAATTTTCCCATTTGTAATTAATGTCCATTATTTTCAATATTACGTGCGGGGCTTCAGGTTTTATTTTTGTGCGTTCACTACCGTAGTTTGTCCGCGAGAGCCCCGCTCGGACGTGTCAACAAGCGACGCGTATTGGACCAACTGCTAGTAAATCAATTAACCCTGGGCAAATTGGATTGTGAAATGTTAATTGTAATGTCCTTGCGAAGATGGACTCCATACGTTCAGCAACATTAGAAGTATCATTTAGGTTTATGTTACTTAATATACTTTAGGTAGGTTTTTAGTATTATTTATTCTCTATCTAGTATAGTAACTCACTATCAAAGTCTAAGCAGAGAAGAAGAAGAAGAAAGCTAAGAAGAGAAGGTCCCATAGCAGGATAAAACCGATTTTATATTTACTTGTTTCTGTTTGTTATTGTTTCTGTAGATTTTTGGTACAATAAAGCGCTTACGTACATACATTACGTAGGTAAGGTTTTGTTCTGAAATTGTTACGGCTTGTACAAATGAAACCCACGCATTGTTGTTGTCGTGAGTCGTGACCGCATGAGCCGCGCCTTCAAGGTTCCTCGTCGAGAACCGCCTCAAATTGAATACTAGTTTAAAATTATCGTAATTCCTTCAAAGTGCCTCAGCTACTCGTGTACAGGATACGGTTGGACGATTCCAGAGATATGGACCAGCGAGAGGACGATCGATTCAAGAGATGGACCCAACATGACGTCAACTGATGGAATGATGAAGGGACACGTCGGGGTCACAAATTTGAGAGCCGTTGGGAGGAAGACAGGATGAAATAAACCGGTTATGATCAATCCGTCTAAAAAGCAATTTTATTGAGTAAAGCTTATTATTAATATACGCCAGCGTGGTGGACTATAGTCCGTACGGCCTTGGCAGACAGTGGGTAATTAATAGGCTATTGGTTTGGTTTGGACCCAGGAATCGAAACGGACAAAATGTGGAAAAAACATCCGGTATTTTAAAGATAACAATCGAAAGGGTTCCTTGTAATCAGTTCCTTGTAACTTAGTATCTAGTAAAGGAATACGTTAATAAATACATTTCTAATTCCAAACAAAGATTATAAAAATTAGGCAAAGGTAGGAGAATTCACAAATATAAACAGCCAGGAGGCCGAAGGAGAAACCAGTAGTCAACGAAGGTCAAGTAAGAAAATAAACAAACTTGCTTGTAAGTGGTCACACCTACTTTTCGTAAACAAAATTGCTTGTAAGTGGTCACACCTACCTTTCGGTCGACATCAGAGTGCAACAGCTGTCTTATATAATCCAAAACTATTTCCATACTACATCTTGCATAGTAAATGCGCCGTGCGTCACCTATAAGCGATGGTAGTACAACTACCATGCGTCATATACTCTGAGAAAACGACATCAAATACCGAGAACGCAATTTAAATATCAAAATGATTACAAGTTACACTTGCCGTCGTTCAAGTTGAATTCGCTCTTCGGTTAGAGGCGGAACGGGTCCTCGATCGGCACGTGTAAGTTTGTATTGAATAGTTGATTCTAGTATAGTCGGTGAGTCTTGTGTGAGGTCTGAATTATTCTCTTCCGTAGTTTAAACGGTGGTGTTGGGAAAAGTGACTCATTTATGACGAATACTTTTATTATAACCTTATACTTAAGTACTAAGGGAATCAATCCAAAGAGCGATGCCATTCTGTTTGTGTCGCAAACGTCTGATTATTTAATAGAGGTAGGTACTAGAGTTTTGTGACGGGGGATTTTATGAATATCGAGTTCTGCTTGTAATCTTTCAAAATTAACTCCACAAACTTTTCAAATTTTCATTTATTCATCGCGTTTTCGAGAAAAACAACAGTGGCTTAAATTAAGTCCGTTTGACCGTACAACCTATAGGATTATATAGTACGTTTTTTTTACGGAACGCGGTTAATAGATACCTACATTTCGTGAAAGTTCGTACCTACAGATAATTTAGAAATACTACACGGCCCTTACGGACATATTTATCTTCATCATCAGCCTGCACCAGTCCACTGCTGGGCACAGGTCTTTCTTAAGGTGTGCCACTGAATCCGTTCTTGACGTATTTCATTGAAAGTCTTCAAGAAGAAAACTTCGAGAAGTCCATAGTAATTTTCTTCATAAGTTTCTACTGAAGTTACAGATGTTTACAGTTTCTCCATGCAAAACGTCAGGTGGCCAGCTTGTCATGAATGGTCATGATATTGCAATGTAGCCACTATTACCACGGCGTTAGGTGGTTGTGAGACCAGCGGCGGAGTGTACCCGCTCTATGTCTAGCTCGTTAGAGCCAGCGCGCACTAGAGACTTTTAATCGGCCGATAGTTCGTCGGCCATACAGTGTGGGGATACAAGATATTGTTATCTCTTTCTAGCTTAAGCACTCCGCTCAACCGTCGCCTGTTGCGAACATATTTATGTAAATATAAATAGTGATTTAGATATTGAAAAAAAAGTGATTATTGATAATTTGTAAATACATTCATACATCAATAGATCATCGTAGTCTTCTCATTTCTACCTCCAATCAAAAGACCCCAAAATCAGTTGGTATGAAGCTATAATCGCGAAGTGCCACTCCTATCCTATATAGCCCCGTAGCACGGTTGGTAATGACCCTGCCCGCTGTGCTCGGAGTCCCGGGTTCGAATCCCGACCCGGCAAGCTATTATCTGACCGATAAATGCTTGTTTTCTGGTGTTGGATGTTTATCCATGCAACCCGCGACACAGGGGGGAGGGAATCCTACCTGATGCGGGGGTGTGAGTGGGTTGTTATGCTGATTGCTTGACCGACGAAACTACTGACTGAAAAGGCCCTAACAGTGTGTAGTGCGCGCGGGCTGTTAGATCCCGCGCCGGGCGGCGTGTTACGGGATCGCTACGTGTGTTATGTATGAGAGTGGACCGCTCGCGCCGGGGACGCTCCAACCGTTTTTAGGCTGAATGTTCTTGTTGAACAATTCCAATAAGAATACCTATACCGGTCCAGTTCTAACTAGAAACGTGTTATGTAGCAAAATACTACAGTTCTACCCAAAATACAAAATTATAACGCATGAATAGCTAAAACTCGTAGACAGAAAAAGCAAAAACTAAGCTAGGTATACTTAATCACCGTAAAAAAAAATTCGATCAAAGTCAAAGCTAGTGACTGGGGGGTTGAGGGGTGGAAAATTAAAAAAAAATTGCTGTTAAAATCTTAAATTCGTACAAAGAAATCGGTACTATTTTTTGTAAAAAATTATATATTTTTTTATTTCGTCTTAATTGGTGTTTCACTATTAAATAATTACATAGTTCGGTTTTTATCTTATATTGATCCACACTGCGCTAAAGGCAAGGCCTGGTCAACCAGTAGACTTAGGAGGCTCGTGTGCGGGCCGCGGTTGGTCCGCCGGCGGCGCGCGCGGTAGTCCAGTGATTGCGGTGTTTGCGTCGGCGCGGGCGCCGCCGTAATGCCGGTAATGAATACGCCCTTGGCACTGACTGGCCGCCGCCGCCGCCGCCGCCGCCGCCGCCGCTTCCGCAACCAGCTACCACACTGTGCCCTACTTATATGCTGTGACCACTTCTATAAATATCCCACACTAAGAACAAGGATCCCATAGAACAGCTGCTAAAACAACAATAATAATCAGAGAGGGACACACTTATTACAAAAGTGGTAAGAGTAAGCAAGATCGGTATAATATCTTCTATCTCTATCTACGTATGTGAATTTTTTGTTGGGGGGCAGTGAACTGCATACCAACTGCCCCCCAACAAACAACAGCCCGACTAAAATAGATAGTGTTTATTCAGTTTGACCCCGCCATATAAGAAGCGACTTCTCAAATTATTGGAGTAAAAGACTATTGCTATTTCATGCTATACGCTGATTGCGGTTCTAACAAGGATCCCAATCCTTGTTCTTAGATCCCACACTTTAATTGCCTGGAAATCTGACAGCTGTCACTTTTTGGCATTTCAGTTGTCACAAAAACTTTTTTGACCTTGAGTAAACAGTTCCATTTCATACTCGAAATCAGTTTCGAAAATCGAACTTTCCGGAACCCGTGCGAAATGACTCTCAGGCCAGTACGAAATATTGTATAAAATTTCATTTCGTACTCGGTAAGGTTATTTTTGAGGTAAGTTTGTCCAGACATTCGGCCTAATAGTTGGCAAAATATTACTGGCCACTTCGCGCCGCGTCGAAAACTTAATATAGGTGGATGAATTTGGAAAGAAAACATGGCGAATTTTTCTGAAAGTGATTCTGCTGAAATATGTACTTATTTTGTTATTTTTTAAAGTAATGTATCGGAGTTTCAGGTAGTAAAACAAGTATCGTTCGTACCGAGTACAAAATGGTTTTTCTTACCCTCGGAATAAGCTTTAGATAACTAGCTTCCTCCCTCGAATAAGAAAAAGCGTCATTCGTACTCGGTCTATTACTTCCTCTCCTCTGTGACGAAATACTCGGGAAAAACTTTTCAACGCGGGCAAAAACGCAAGTAAACTTATTTATTTTATTATTATTTATTCATTAAACTTACATTAACTTAAGAGTAACAAAACCGAAACGACAACGAAGCAACTTCTATTTTTACCCGACTGTGGCAAAGCTCAAAAGGAGGGTTATGTGTTTAATTACAATTTTACTTAAATAATATTTTATTACTGATATATTTTTTAATTCTTGTGTTGTGGTAGGTTATGTGAATATGTTCATTTCTAAAACCATAGGTTGTTGGCCAATTGTAAATAATTGGTGAGTATCGGAATGTGGACACGCGCTCGGTGACGCGTGTCTCACATACTGGACACCGCACATCTATATAGATCGCAGGTTCAATATACAACTATATTAAGGTTCAATTAGCAAAATTATTACGTACGTAAGTTAACAAAAAATATTTATCTTCTCGATACTATAATAAAATTGTAACGGGAGTATTTCTGTACATTGTAGGGATTTAAGGAAACTATTTTAATACGTTATTTAGGCTTAACTGACCACAAAACACTTTTCGATAAAATTTCTTGTCTATCACGCTAAAACAACTGGTCTGATTTGAACCGGGTTTTTGTTTGTTTGAAAGCATGTGGTCTGACTTAAAATCTAGTGTACCTACTTGGATTTTTAAATTCTAACCCTAAAGGAGTGAAAAAGATAATAAGGTATGTATGGGAACAAAAATTTAGAGATCAAATTTACATGCCGCGGGCAACAGTTATTGAGTAACATATACGATACTTTTTAATGCAAACGAAGTCGCGGGGCATAAGCTAGTCTATAATAAAATTTTATTTTTACTAAGGGTCCAAATTTTAATGCCCTGGCCATGTCACAAATTGCCAATAGATTTGCGACCGTAGAACAGTCGGTCTGTGCTTTTAAAACAGATGTTTTCCAATTTCAGCGGAAAATGCATCAGTTGGCACGACATAGGATTCAATGCAGCGCAGCAAACTCGAGCGCTTGAGCCGCTGAGCTGCTCTAGGCTGAGCCGCTTGAGCTGAGCCGCTGAGCCACTGGAAAGCTTAGAGCCCGGCCATTCTGTCCATTGTACGCGTGCAACATATTTCATGGCAGGCTTGTCGCATATTAAATAAACCAAAACCATCTCATTCACATTAATGCGTGACACACACTGGGCGGCGGCGTTGTGAAAGCGTTTGCGGCGGCGAAGGTTTGTATGAAGAACGCGCCGCGCCGCCGCCGCTTTGATGTAAAGGGCTTCATACTATTTCGAACATTACAGAAAAAAAACGCAACGCTTTCGCAACGCCGCCGCTTTGCGTGTGTTACGCTTAATCCTATTTCTAAAAAACATCCCACCGCAGGAAACCAAGTATACTTGCTTGCTATAATGAGTGTTTTAATTCAAAATTTGTTTATTCAATAAATACAATATCCTCTTTTTGACGTCAATCCTGTCTAAAACTACTCTGTTTCCACCTGTATGTCGCCGAAGGGAAGAAACAGCAAAAAACCCAAAAGCACAGGGCCCTGCCTTTGTTTCAGGCATTAATTTTGTATGTATATATAGGCTACCACGACTGTTTCCGAATACTATCCCATCCTTACCAAACCTACATTACTCACAAATACATTAAATTAAGCACTACGGAACCACAATCCACACGCAAAAAACGTTCTCTGACGAATACTTCATTAAGGAGCACTTAACTCAATTAAAACAGTTGAAGGCTTAGCCCTGAGCCCCCCCCCCCCCCCTCTCTAGGGACAGGGGGGCATTGTGTGAATTCACCCCTAATCTACAGGATTCAAGATGATTTATATGGGGAGTCCAGCCCCCGCCCGCTGTGGACTGTTCTCATTTAGAGATTGCGTTTATTTATAATTATTGTGAACAAGTAGATGGGTATCAAAACATGCTTATTATTATGATAAAATCATGAATCTAAAAACTTTGGTAGGAACCTGTATATATATATACGATTGGCTCGTTACACTATGCAATGACGTACCTAGTAAGTATCGTGATATTTAAATACCAACAACGAGACTTTGCTCCGGGTTCAACCACGGTGAGGATTTTTATTATATTCTCTCATTTTATTTTTATTCTACACCAACATTTGTGTGATGAGCATAACTGTTGGTTTTCGGATTCTGGGGGTTTGTATGTATTCATTTAAAAGTATTTAAGTATGTTTATCAGTTGTCGAGTACCCATGTACAAGCTTCGGCTTAGTTGGGACTAAACAGCCGGGTGTAAATTTGTCCATACATTATTTATTTATTTATTCTTTCATATGTCTAAATTTCTTGCAATATTTCTATAAAAATACTATTATTATTACCGTATTCAATATTAGGTACCTATATGTAATTCTATGCTATTTAAAATGCTTCTGACGTAAACATATGAAATATACCCAAAAAAAATTTTTATGTAACTGCACAGCCTACCTTTTTCTTGTATTGAAATCCTGTAACCAAACGGTTGTCTGGAAGAAATCGCTCTTAGCGATAAGACCGCCCAGATGTACCTCCTAAGTCTACTGTATTATTGTGTACTGTTTTTTGTGCAATAAAGAGTACTGAATTGAATTGAATACCTAAAAAATGCACAAACACTGCAATTTTATGACAACAATGCTCGCACCGTTTCCGCCCTCGGCCGCCGCACGTGCAATAATCACAAATCTGCACGTACGTACGTACGTATGTACGTAATGTACATGTTATGTTTGTAATTATATCACCGCGCCCGTACGAATAACAATAACACCGACAGGCCAGCTGCGAATTTCGCTTACTCATTCGTCGCAACACCATCGCTCTTTGTTTGCCCAGCCAAGCTCACTGGCACTTTGCTTATGCAGAACCACTTCCACGGCTCCATTGACAATTAAATTTATTTAACTTATATGGTTTCTTGTTTGTTTGTTTGTTTGTCCGGGAGGAATCTTACGATCGATTGTTCGATATCCGGTCATGCTCAATTTGCACCACAATAATAGTATATTCAGGGTAAAAGCTTGTTTTAACAATAAACAAATAAATAGTCTTCATTCCCCTTTTAGTGAAGATATTATGTCAGTGTGCCTTACGTTTCCAGTGACGTGAGACCGACAGTACAGGTGTAATACAATGGATTTTCCCAAAAACGCGACTGTCAAAAGACCCCACTCACGATGACAAAACAATTCACTCCTACGAAACATTTGATTCACAAAATGTTTTTTTGTAACTCTACACAAGTTCACATAAGATATTACTACTAAATGCATTAGGTACTATAATTAACATTTGTGTAAATGATTTCTATAATAGTAATAGTTGGTACTGGAGCCTAAAACTAGGTTATCCTGTGACTCAGGCGCCACGTCTCTTGGTACACGTAACAGTTGAAGTTAAAAGTGAACATTTCCTATTCCCTATTTAACTTACTTTACGGTAACTTCCAAAATCGGACTTAAGGCAATGTGCGGAAAATAGTTGTCTAGCTTGTTATTGAATTAACCGTTGCTATTTCCTTGTCGGTGCGTGACTCACTGGGACATAGTTACTCATTTCGCAGACGTTTTTGAAAGTGCACGAATGATTCACACGACGCCGACATGTGGCTGACACCATAGCATGGCCACAGAATATGTAATAGTACAAGTACCATAGCGCAGGTCAAAGCAACACGGGTACAAAACCGGGTAACTGTATTTTTTTCCAGTTTTCCGTCCATAGCTTGGAAATAATTTTTCATTACTCATACTCTGGAAGTAGATCTGAAGTTGCCTGAATAGCGGGTTGAAAGTAATACATCTCAGCCCTAGGGAGAATCGTTTTCAACTGACAGCTGTCAAATTATTTAAAAAAACTAGTACTATTTTGACATTTCTATTGGACCATGTTCCAACTTTCTATACAGCCCTGCGAATACAGCCACTCAATTACAGCGCGATGTAAAATAGAAATAACTTAAAGATAAGTAATAATTAAAGAATATATATTTTTAAATGACTTTATTATAATTATTACTGTCAACTATTTCTTTAAAATAACATAGATTTGGGCAAAATATTTACCATTTTTTCAATGATGGAAATGAAAAATATAATGGCAGAATAGCTGGCCGGCCACAGAAAAAAAAAACCAAATAGGCGGGAAAGCGGCAATCCGATCTTCATATTTGTTTTTTCGAGTCGTAGAGTTTAATTTATACTTCCGTCCGTATAGCAGAGATTCGTATTAACATATATTTTTACTTTCATTGTATTCGCAATGAAAAGCACAGTGTATCCTTCGGGTTCAAGAATTATCGGGACCTAATAAATAAGTTACTTTCACCCCTGGGGTAATCGCAACTGGGGCAATAGCAATAGTGGAGCTGGTCGCGGCGACACGTGCACGGCGCGCGCACTGAGTCACCGCGCGCGCGCGCACGTGACCGCTGCCACTGAATAATAGTAGGTACGGTCGAACGCACGTCAGTGGTAAAAAATCCAATATAAACTGGTCCCTCATAGTATTGAAACTCATTATTAGGCTAGGCCAGCTCTAGGTCAGTGTTTCCACAGACGTGCGGTCGACTGTACAAGTACTGCAGCGAGCGGCGCGGGCGCAGCGCGCGCAGGTGCAAGCTCGTATTTAGGTAGTCTCATTAGTCATGATTGCCCTGTTGAAGGTAGCGTTCAACTATGGGACAATAGGTTTTTTATAACTATGTTATCCATAGACGAAAGTTTGTAAGGATGTTTGGATGTATGTTTGTTACTCTTTCACGCAAAAACTACCGAACAGATTTTGATGAAACTTTACAGTAATATAGATTGTACATCAGAATAAATAATGATTCTAATAGATTCCTCGGGAAAAGCTGTTCCCGCGGGAAATATTTTTCTACGTCAAAAACAGCTAGAAAAATATATTTCTTCAAAACTTGATGAGGTTTATCGGAAGATTCAGGAGTTGCTATAGATGTGATATTATCAATGCAATACAAGTAATTTCAGATTCAAAGTCACTTGTACGGTCGACCGCACGTCAGTGAAAACAGAACCAGTATATACTGGTGTCTCAAAGTATTGAAACTCCCTAGTAGGCTAGGCCAGCTCAAGGTCAAAGTGTTACCACTGACGTGCGGTCGACTGTACCTACAAAGCACAGACCACCCAACCAATTGACTGCGCATTGACAGCGAATGCATTCACCGAACATAATAAGGCCATCGCCTAGGTATATTACCGGCGTTTTAGTGTGTTATATATGTTTGTGCGCGTAGGGTAGTTTTAAGTCTCATCAAGTATACTGTAGTTTGTGGCCTGTCATTCAGTCGTACATTAAATGGTTTATAGTAAGCACGTGTTTCAATATTTAACATAGTGTGAGTTTGATTTTGCCTAAGGTAAGAGCTCCCGCAATAGTTATTTGTGTTACAAGGGGACTTTGTTCCTTACCTTAGGCAAAATCAAACTCACACTAAAACAATTATGGCATGATGCCGGTGATATACCAAAGCGGAGATGGCCTTATGTTCGGTGAACGCTGTCGCCTTCTCATGCGCCGTCAATGCGCAGTCAATCGGTTGGCTGGTCTGTGCTACAAAGTAAACGAGTTTGAAAATCTTATCAGAAGTCAAAATAACTTCAAAATCAGTGGCACGACCATACAAGTTAATATGTAGTATCGATAAATTTTATATTGAAAATTTATTTTATTAACGAAATCGACATAATTTTTCTACTAAACATATGTAGTTATTTTTGTCAAGTATTTATTTTACACAAAGACCCACTAAGTGAGCAATCCACGTAGGATATTGGTTTATCGCATGAGAGAGAAGATATTATAATTACATGTAATCTTTTAAATTCTAATCCGTTGCCTATTTTTTGTTATCGCAGCTTGAAGTAGAAACGCGGTAAGTATGAGTTTAGACATGACGGGGCGTACGGCGAAGGAGCGGGGGACGCCATCGCTTTTTCTTCCGATATGATTTTCGCGGGGAGATCCACTCACACATAGTTACGAAATACACACATCTTCGGGTTCGCCTACCCTCTCAACGGGGGCGTACGGGCTATAGTCCACCACGCTAGCCCAGAGCGGGTCGGTGGACTCACATGCGCCTAAGAATATTCCTTCTTCGCGATGTTGTTCGAGAACAGTCACTCAATGTACTTACTTACATTTGTAGAGAAAATGGGTTTATGGCCCGGCCGGGGATCGAACACGAACCTCTCGGCGCGTCAGGCCGCGTCTTCCCCACTACGCTACCGACGGACTTTTTCGTGCTCTTGTCGGAAATTATTAAGAAAGATACCCTTTTGGCAATCAAGCGTGCATTACCCAAATTCATATAGATAAGTCTATAGATAACCGCATATTTATTAGTTCGATTATTGTTATCACTGATAACAAAATTTAGTGCGTGTTGTGTATTTATTAAGTTTAGTTTAGTGATTCGTGATAGAACATTTAAAATATGTGTAAGTAGCTATTCTTGTAGCGAATCAGAAATGAGGAGATCCGCATCCGCAGGAAAACCAAGGTCACCGACATAGCTCAAAGGAGTGCGAAGCTGAAGTGGCAGTGGGCTGGGCACATCGCTCGTAGAACTGACGGCCGTTGGGGGCAGAAAGGTTCTCGAGTGCGGCCACGTATCGGAAGACGCAGCGTAGGCCTCCCACGAGGTGGACCGACGATCTGGTGAAGGTCGCGGGACCCGGCTGGATGAGGTTAGCGCAGGACCGGTCGTCGTGGAGATCCTTGGGGGAGGCCTTTGTTCAGCAGTGGACGTCTACAGGCTGATATGATGATGAGCCATTCGTGGAAATGTCAAAATGCTTGATGTCCTTAATTGTAATCCACGTGCAGTTCGCCGCCGCCACAATGACTAGAGCGCAAGTACTTGATGCTGACTTTCGCTCGCCGCTGATAGCCCTACATAACACCGGACTGTAGTTACAGCAGCTCCATCTGGCCCCGGGGGCGTCCCACACTACGCTTGCCCAGACTCGAGAACTCGTCTAACCTTATCATCGGTTCTCCGACAGACTCCGAGCGTGGCGCTTGCCATAGCCGTTGAGTGACTTTGAGTTTTGGGACTGGTCTTACTGTCTGTGTACACGTTTGAGAGAAGTATTATGTGTAACTACAGTCCGGTGTTATGTAGGGCTATCAGCGGCGAGCGAAAGTCAGCATCAAGTACTTGCGCTCTAGTCATTGTGGCGGCGGCGAACTGCACGTGGATTACAATTAAGGACACCAAGCTTTTTGACATTTCCAAGAATGGCTCATCATCATATTAATCTTTAGACGTCCACTGCTGTACAAAGGCCTCCCCCAGGGATCTCCACGACGCCCGGTCCCGCGCTAACCTCATCCAGCCGGGTCCCGCGACCTTCACCAGATCGTCAACCCACCGTGTTGCTCATACCCCTTAGCTGCTTACAGCTTTTGTGCAAATACTTGTGAGGAGAGCGCCAGGTAAACACAGGGGCTGACACTATAGATGAGATAGGAGCGCAGTATCGCCGGGGGAACCCTGACCTCCTTCTATAAGATAAGATGGTGGGTGTTACTAGTTTTTTTTTCTTCTTTTTCTTTGTCTACTAACAATACCCTGGAAGTGTGTTGTTTACTAATAAAATGGACTATGTCTGAAATATAAGTTTTCTTCTTTTCCCCAGGGTGGTATTTGCTGGCGGTGCTGCTGCCGGCGGGGCTGGCGCTCCGGCACCTGGAGCCTCCGCCCCCCGAGCGGCTGGCGCGCGACGACGCCGTGCTGGAGGGCCGCGTGCCCGTGCGGCTCAACCACTTCGACGCCTCCAACACGGACACGTTCGATATGGTCAGTTAGTAATTGAAGCTTTCAGCGTTTCACGTGGTCAGCTCGTGACCACGGCCAGTGTAACCTGGTCGAAACGTCGGGCAAGGTAAATAAAACTATTTCGTGTGTAAGACCCGTATATAATTATATAATTATGAATACAAAGCGCGAAAGTCTAAAATGTACCATGGTCAGTTAATAGTCCAGGAAAATCAAATGAAGTTCAAAGTCACCACCACCACTTGCTGATAAAGTCCCAGATCTGCAGTGCAATTCTGTAAAGTAACAGTTAAAACTCGATAATCACATCGCCAAGTCACTACACTTCGCACCCGATCATGAAAGACCTTGATTTCGTATTCTGTAAACAAGTACAAGCCACTAGCGAAGTGAAGTGAGTATCAAATTGTGAAGAGAAGAATAGTGAGTGACACATTAGAGAATTTAGGTTATCGATGAATCGATTTTATCTTTTCAGCATAATTTGGTAAAATAATGGAGTGAAACTTCAAAATATATGTTTCATTTTGATTAAAATTTCTTAGTCTAGATAAAATAGTGTTTAATCAACTTCAAATAATAAATTATGTGATAAATGAGCATGAATGTAATGCAATGCAGAGCTCTTGCCTCCCAATTTAAAAAAACAAAACAAAAATCATAGATATTGTCATTGGTTTGTCCTCTATTGAGGACGGGCAAGGGAAGCTTCGTCCATACAGCCCTGTCTTATTTAAAGTATTATTTCTTATATTTATTTAAACCAGCGGCGGTTACAGCACGGCCTCCATAAAAACAGAGCACGACTAGAGTTAGTAGGCGATTTTCAATAAAACTGCAGCACGGCCTCCACGAGGGCACAACTAGTGCATGCCATTCGGTGATCCACACTGCAGGTTCATGTCCGCATTAAACCGATAGTAGGTTTAATGAAGTCTATCAAGTGACATTTTGAAACGATCCGGTAGAGTCGTTTACACGCTTTTATTTAACTATCCCGCACAATATACATTTTAATAGGCACTTGTTGCATATAAAACTATCACAGATATACACCAAAACCTACAATATACATTTTTTCGGAAAACTAAATAAAAAGACAACAGTCTCCGACAAAATCCCGCCTAAAAGCAAAAAAAACATAGATTTTCCTAGCGGCTTTTTGGCGGGATTTTGTCGGAGACGGTTGTCATTTTTGTTTAGTTTTCCAAAAAAATGTATATTGAAAGTGTATATTGTGCGGGTTTGTTAAATAAAAGCGTGTAACGACTCTACCGAATTGTTCCAAATAGTCCCTTGTTAAATCGACACAACACCTACTATCAGTTTAGTGCGGCGTTAGCTGCAGTGTGGATCACCAAATGGCCCTAGTTGCCGGAGGCCGTACTGCGGTGTAATGTATTCGTGGTTTAAAACTACGATGGCCTTTAGTGACTTGTTTCCAACTGGCCGTTAAACCATTAAAAAAAACGAATGACAAGATGGCTGACTTCTGTCTGTCAGCTGTCATTGTCATTTTGTTTGTCAAGATGGCGGCGTAGGCACCCCGTACACGCTAGGTTATGCTGTCAGTTATATCAAGGTTAGGCGGTGAGTGACGGATGAATGATCGTCTAATGCAGTTATTGATGAAAATCTGCAATTCAGTGTTGCCATATATACAGATTTATCTATATCTAGTACATTTTAGACTTTCGCGCTTTGTACTCATAATTATATAATTATTTACGGGTCTTACAAATTCAAATTCAAAAATTTCAATAGGGAAGATGGTTTTAAATTGTCACCGTCGTGGAATCCAGTGATCGATAAACTTAAATCTCGTGACTTATCGTCGAATACACCCGCGGATACCGTGAGTGTTGTGTGCCGGGACTTTCCAATAATACAAGATCAGCAGAGGGTAGTTTCAGAAACTACTCACAGCGATCAACAATGACAGCTCGCCTCTCCAGTCAGCTCGTGACCACGGCCAGTGTAACCTGGTCGAAACGTCGGGCAAGGTAAATAAAACTTATTCGTGTGTAAGACCCGTAAATAATTATATAATTATTATCTATATCTATACAGATTCGACTACCGATACAGATACCAGATTTTGCCCTACTTTTATACAGATTTTTGTAATTTAACGTAATATATGTTAAATATGGTTAAAATAGAAGTAAAGAATAGAATACATGGATTACACGGTGATTTACATTTGGAAATAAGGATTCGTTTTAGTTTTGGGGTGTTTTTATTATTATTTGTTTGGGTAGGTACTAAATTGTTTTATTATGGCAATCCTAACCGGTGGCGTTTTTTTCTATGAAAAGCCTTCGTTCGAAAAAAGTTCGTTTCAAAAGACTACTACTAATTCATTGGATTTTAAAAAATCAATATACAGATTTTAGAAGATTTCAGTGGATTTTATACAGATTTTTAGACTATCCAATACAGAATTACGGGTTACAGATATGGCAACACTGCAAGTCACTGGTCACTACACTTCGCATCCGATCATGAAAGACCTTGATTCCGAATTCTGTAAACAAAACAAGCCAACTGCGAAGTGAAGTGGGTGTAGAATTGTGAATCGTTGCGGTAGGGACTGACACATTACAGAATTTATGTTATCGATGAATCGATTTTATCTTTTCCTGCTTAATTTCGAAAAATTAATGCATAGATCTTCAAAATAAATGTTTTATTTTGTTTAAAATTTATTAGTCTAGATAAATGATAGTGCAAATTAACTTTAAACAGTAAATAATGTGATCATTGTAATGTCAAGCATAGAGCTTGTGCCTCCTAAAAATAATAAAAAAAACAATATAAACAAACATACCTAGTCCAATTTGATTTCATTTGTTTTTTTGATCAGTTTTCCTTTTAATTCTTTGATTTTGGTGTAATTAATGCTCAGTTGTTTTTAATTAAATCTGTATTAGAAAAGGAGCGTGCTTTAGTTAATTACCAAATGCGTCCGACAAGCTGATGGAATGCAAAAATTATCATGTCAAGGATTAATTCACTATATAAAGATGATAAGTCCTCTATTGAAACCTATGAAACGTCGAAGCAAAGGAATTTCGACTCGAATAAAGGTAAAGTTCCTTGCAATAACCTAGGTATGTGACCACTGTTAAACAATACATATTTTGTGCACTACACCTAACTATAACTGTTCAATGTATTTTTCAGGTGACTCTTGGCATTTTACCTCGGTCTATGCTCAGCGAGCGTCTTCCTCATGACGCCTATAATAACTAAATGTCCAAGAAAATACTGCAGACTGCACTCCAGAAGCATCTCATAATCAGAGACACTCGACCCGGTGGAAGGTACAATTGGTGTTTCAAAAGGTCGTTTTAGATGCATAGAGTATTGGGATAAAGAAATATAAAAAGTGGTGATTGTGTACCTAACCTAACTATTATGATGGCGTGTGTATAATAAACATTGAAATATTTTGTAAAAAATAATGTTTTTGTTAAAATTTTATAATAAAGTTTATTATAAGTTAATATTTTGCAATTGATCACATACTTATAATTTGTTTTTTTTATTTATTTGATTCACCAACAGTAAGGTAGGTACAGTAAGGTATTATGAATAAGTATAATAGAAAACCAGTATCGAGGAGTGTGCAGTGCAGTCCGTGGATGCCTCCACTGACTGGACTGCACTGCACACTCATGCAGTAGAATAAAAACAGAGTGTTTAGCCAATAGTCTGATACATTTATTTATTATAATTTATTGTAACTGAGTGTCGACTGAGCTGAGTAACAAACAATTTTGAGTTTTGCATTTATTACCTAGTAGAAATCTAATTAAAAAACCCGACGCGCGCGAGTAGGACTCGCGCCCTGAGGGTTCCCTACAAACTTAATTAAAGAAATAATTAGAAAATCGTTAATTTCATACCTACGCAAAGTTACGTTTGTTGGTACAAGAAAAAAAGATTTTAGACAAATTTATGGTTTTCGAATTTTTCCTTTACTTGTGCTATAAGACCTTGCTTATTGCTAAATTTCAAGAATCTAGGTCAACCGGAATACCCCATAGGTTTTGATGACCAAGATTCTAAAGAATACGGCAAAATCGGCCATATCTTCTGACATATGCGTTGACTTAGAAGTTTGATTTTTTCACAGCTTTAAGGGACTGCAGACCTGAGTATTTGATATTAATTTCAACTTGATACCTCCAAGCGTTCCTGAGAAAAATGGTCTTGACAGACGGACAACGAAGTGATCCTGTAAGGGTACCTTTTTTCTCTTTTGAGGTACGAAACCCTAAAAATCAATGCAACAACAAAAAATCAGGAGTATTACTTTGAGTAATAGGTATATTAATCAGTTAAACAAAATAATCTGTCATATAAAAAACTAAGCTAAGTAGGTAGGTACATAAAACATGTCAAAAACTTAATCTGCTATATTGTAATTTTAATAGGCTATATTGTTATTTTAATTCTATTCTAGTTTAAATTTACAAATTTTATTTAATTTTAATTCACTCTCCTGGCTATATGTAGGCGTCTTCCGTCATATTAGGTCATCAAGCTGCTCTGGTTCCTGAAATTATAAGTACATTTTAAAACAACCTACAAGAAGTTTAAAATACCATTACATAAATTTATTGTCCTTTAAGATGCTAGTCATGAATCAAAAAATTTTGCCACTCCCACGCGCGCGACCAAAGAGATTTGAAACTTCTTGATAGTATAGCAAACCCACCCAAAGGAGTAAAAAGGTTGTTTGCACAGAGGATTTTATTAGGCTCTGGTACACTGTACCCTGTACCTAACCGTAGGTAAAATGGTAATAGAACAATTTTAAAAACACGTATAATACTTACTTTAGGTTTGCTAAAAGCTTACAAAGCCACAAAACTTGCATTTTAAAAAAAATTTCACGTCTCGACAATGATCTCGCTTACAAAACACTAACTTTTAATTTGACAGATACATTCGAGATAGAAGTGCGTAGTGATGGTCGAAGTGAGCGCAGAATTCCACTACAGAATGCCACTATAAACGTCATACCATACTAACAAACGTCAAAATCTCACCTGCTGTAGTTCAACTCGCCGCCACGCGCGCAACGGCGGCGCTGTTGTAGAAATCGAGGTCGAGGTCGAAATCGATGTACAAATACGCTTACAGAATAGCACTTTTGACAGATTAATTCGAATATGAAGTGCGTAGTGTTGGTCGAAGTGAGCGCGGGATTCCCTTACAGAATTCCACTTTAAACGTCATACCATACTAACAAACGTCAAAATCTCACCTGGCTGTAGTTCAACTCGCCGCCACGCACGCAACTGTAGCGCTGACGTAGAACTCGATTATTGTTGAATTTTATAGAATGCCAATTTGTAATCTCACTGCGGATTCAGGATCGAGTTGTATAAATACGCTTACAGAATAGCACTACTGCAGGTTAACTGAAAGATTGGGCAATTTTTTTTTGCTACACAGGTATCGGATTGCCTTATCTGTCAGATAAGTTAACACAAAGATCAAGTGACTGATATTTATCAGAGACATGAGATGCGAAACACGAAAATTTTACACACATTTGCCTTCATCTGAAACCATTTCTGTGTTACTGAGCGTTGATGTTACCTTCCAGCGGTACTACTACAACGACGACCTGGGCTGGAGCGGGGACGTGGTGATCTTCGTGGGCGGCGAGTGGGCCATCTCTCCGGGGTGGATCCAGGGGGGGCTGGCCTACGAGCTGGCGCGGGAGGTCGGGGCCGGCCTGTTCTACACCGAGCACCGGTACTACGGCCTCACCAGGCCCGGAGCGTAAGTACTATTATACATACGGTAGGCAGAGAACGGAGCGCCGAGTGTCCCGTTCCTGACACACCTCTGTCGCTTCGCTCAGTCTCACCGTTCTCTCCACACGCTCGCCGCGGGTCTGTACATAGTATATGTATAACTACTTAATTAGCATAAATCAAAATAAATTCCACTCCCATATGGATCAGTATTATAGCATTCTATGTGTGTCAAAATCGTGTCAAATAAATGACAATACTTATACTCACTCACACATTCTCATTTTCAAACTCCATATAAATTTGTATTAGCAACCTCCTCCCGCTACTCCGCTTCCTTTGTCCGCACCCCCTCTGTAAGTGGCACCATTGGTTCCCATACTAAATATGCAAGATGCAGCCTCCATAGGGGAGCGCGCGCGCCACCAAAGAGATTCGAACCTTCCTGGGATTTGGTAATATCGTTCAGAATGAGCGCGATCGCCGATTGGCCCGTGATGAAATGGTTTACTGTAATAATGTCCAATCTGAAAAATGTCCAACGACCATACTCGAACTGAAGAATGTCCAATCTTACAACGGATATTTGTTTTAGAATGTTTTGGAACGAACTGAACAGTATTACACGATTTTATACGTAGGTACTTTAGTTCGTATGTGCTTTAGTCGGTCTTCCTGTGCATGTGGTACCAGGTACAAGGCGACCTTCGGATAAATGCTGGTGATGGGCTGCAGTATTTTGCCTCAAACTATATAATATCTAAAGCCCCACATTATTTTATGAAAGGCCTGGTCCAACAGTGGACTAAAGGTGTAATATTCATTATTGTGGACGAGGAACGCACGTTGGGTAGGAGGCGTCAATTTAATTGACTTTAGGTCAATCAATTACTTCAAACAAAGTTACGGTCCCCTAATCCGTGCTCTAAATGGTTGACCAAAATTCAAATTAAATTTACCACTTGGTAACTCCACTAACGAACAATTCGCTCGACCACCCCCTCTTCCTGCCCACCTCGAATTAACCCCCACTCATACTTATTTATATGTTTATCGTATGATTAATAATTACGGCTCACTCATTACCAAAGTCAGGAATTTGGGAAAATAAGGAATTGAACGTTGTACCTATTCTAAAAATACTTTTTTATATACTCGTTCCCGCGGCTTCACTCGCGTGGAATAAGTATCCCGTGGGAACAGTTTGTCTCATCAAAAAGCACAACATGTCCTACTCCAGGAGTGACTCTTACTTCCTCTGTGCCCAGGGTTCCGCGTATCTCCACTTCATCAAAACCCTTTCAGCCGTTTGAGGAAAGGTAACAAACAGACAGACAGACAGACTTTTCATTTACCTATATTAGTTAGTATGGATGGGTCCATCGAAAGATAAAATGAGGCTAAAGAAAAATAACCTTTAAAAAATTTTTAATCTTAATCGAACTGGCACAGGACAGTCTTAAAAGGGTTTTATACGTTCGTTACGCTTTTCCCGTGTGTATTTATGAATTATTGTAATTATCAAAATGTCCGAAAATCAAAATGTAAGCTGAATAATAAATGTATGACATGACACGTGCGTGTCTCCGGCTCCCCCGCACAATAGCGCGGCGATATACGGCCCGGCGCTGGCCGCTGGCGCGCTGCCAGCCGCCTCCGCTCACGCCTTTCGGCCCCGTCAACTCGGCCCTTAGTCAACTCGGCCCGCGGGCCGTATTGTCCACTTTCAAAAATATTCTGTGGCGTTCCAAGTCAAAGGGGATATCTATTGGATATAGGTATAGTTTCCGAGATAATTAGTTTTGTAAAATGACTCGAACGACTTCACGATACGATTTGGTCACTACGAACATTTATAAAAATATAACCATAAGAGCGTCAGTGGCTTCGGGGATAAGACGCGACCTATCATATCGAAAGGTCCGAGGTTCGATCCCCGGTTGGGCCATGTACCAATGGGTTTTTTCTCGAAACTTAAGTGCATGTACTGACTGCTCTCAAACGGTGAAGGAAAACATCGTGAGGAAACCTGCATACGCCGAAGAAGAAATTCTTAGGCGCGTGTGAAGTCCACCAACCCGCACTGGGCTAGCGTGGTGGACTATAGCCCGAGCGCCCTCGTTGAGAGGGTAGGCCTGAGCCCCAGCAGTGGGGAGATTAATAGGCTGTTGATGATGATGAACCATAAGAGCTAGGAGCTTGGTTTTTATATCTTGTCATCAGCCCTGACTGGATTCCGCCACAAGGTCGCTTTTGATTTTCCCTTTGGACTTTTTTAACAAAATGTAGGTACTTTGGAAACCACACACAATGGAGTTGTGTGAGACCGCTATAAATCGTTTTGGGCCGACTGTTTCGGGCGAAACAATCAAGTGTCTTAAAAACCCATGGAGTGTTGTGAACCTCAGGGGCCTTCCATAAACTACGTGGCCCGCTTAAAGGTAGGTTCGTTAAATGTACCTACGCATGCGGGCCAGGGATCAACTAAGCATTTTTCATTCTTTTATTAGAATTACTAGCTCTTTCCCGCGGCTTTGCGCGCGTAGAAAAGTTTGTCCCACGGTAATAGCTTTTCCCGAGTTGTCTTATAGCATAAATGTTATTCTGATGTAATATGAAAGAGTAACAAACATCCAAACATCCTTACAAATTTTCGCATTTTAACTACACATTGACGTTTTGTATTTTCTGTAAAAATAACATGCATATATTATACCTATTTTAAACCATCCAGAAGAAATTATCTGAATAATAGTGACAACCGCATTAAAATCGGTTGCGTAGTTTAAAAGATCTAAGCGAACAGACAGACGCGGGAAGCGACTTTGTTGTATACTAAGATAGGAAAATAATGCGGCGTCAAACGTGCTTAAACTAGAATGGCTTACTGGCAGTCATTGAGGAGTTCCTGTGACCACCTCCCGCCTCCACCATCATACCAGCTCGCTGGTACCATTAATGTATTGACACCAGAATTGCATAACTTTCCAAAGTTTCAAATCGTCAGTCACAATTTAGAAATGTTACCGTTCAAGCTAAAAGAAGCGTTTAAAAATTTATTAGTTCAAGCCCAAAGCCGCGGTAGAAAGAAAAAAAAGTGCAAAAAATCAATGTACTGGCGTTATACCCACAGTTTATGGCAGGCCCTTGCTGGGAATGGAAAGCCTCGTGTCACGCGCCGCGAACAATAGAGACCTCCTCGCATCACTTTGTAACTCACTCGCTGCTCGCTCGGTGAGTGACCGGACTGCTGATGGAGAAAGTGATGCATCGAGAAAGCCCCCAGCGAACTGGACCCTAGAAGTCGGTATTTTGTACGAACATCTATGATGCAGGTCAATCTATGTCAAAGAAAACCTTGACTGCGTCTATCAACTCAAGGCTCAAACCGCTGTGTTCAGATTTTGCAAAATTCCTGAATTGTTTCCGGGAACATTAGGAATATTTCCGGGAATTCCTTTCCCGTCTAAATTTCTAAAGATATTCTCTAATAGAGATTACAATTCTTCCCATAGATTTCCGTTTAGCGAGAACGTTACTGGGAATATTCCGCCAACGACATTTGTATGAAGTGTTTTATCTACGTCATTAATATAATAGAAGCTTTAGAGGTATTCCCTAAAGGGTCGATTCGGCCCGCAACATATTCGGTTCGCAACATATTCGGTCCGCAACATATTCGGTCCGCAACATATTCGGTTCGCAACATATTCGGCCCGCAACATATTCGGCCCGCGGTCCTAATTAACCAATCACAATTTGGTATCGCTTCATGATCACCATTTTTAGTCACGGAGCCCTAAAAAATAAGTAACAGCAAGAGAATCGCCAGGAATGTATTTTTCATTTCTCCGACATTATCCTGCCGGTGCGCCCGAGTTGGCACCAAAAGTAACAAGAAACCGTTCCGTTCCACGTTCCATTGTCAACGTTCCGATTCACGCAGAACCGAGTTTAATCCTCGAAAAATATTTGAAACGTTTCCACCGTCTCATGCATACCGAATGCCGTATTACCAACACCGCTTTGCGCCTCCCGAAACGTAACGCAAACCTTATTTCGTAGCATCTAAGGTTGATTTCAGGTTTTTTCGTTGGAAGGTGGTATTTGTAATGAACCACCAGTTAATTAGCTAAGATTAAAGTGCAGATATAATCGTGAGCCGAATTGGATGAGGCTTTTGTAATTTGGTAGCAATTCTCGCGATCACATAACTTCCGTTTAGTAGACAGATAATTAGAATAACGTTCTTCTGATTACACCCTGCGCCTACAGGGTGCTCCGGGGTGCTCCGGGGTGCTCCGGGGTGCTCCAGGGCGCGCGGGCCCTCGCCATGAATATAAATAACCACGCACGCTTAGATGAAACCACAAAGAGGAACATACGTTACTTGCTCACTATAAATGATCTACAAAACTAAGTACCCACCTAAAATAGCCTGCTCTCAGGCACCAGACTCCAGAAACTAAATTTAAGTCATCATCATATCAGCCTGTAGACGTCCACTGCTGGACAAAGGCCTCTAATTTAAGTCAGCTGTGGAGTAAATAAAGACAATTTGTATGTAGTTGTAAGTACATAGTACTGCTTGGGTTTGGTTGTTCCAGCTCAAAAGGACAGCTTTATTGCATTACGTTCGCTTTTAATGGAATATAACATGTGTTTTAGTGGATAATGCTGTGCGTATGATTTGGGTAGTAGGGTGTACGGATACAACTTCAGCTGTGTGAGTGTGTGTGGGTATATAATGGTGCACCGAGCCTTGTTTTTGTTTAGGCAATGTAAGACAGTATACCGTATCTACCTCATTCGGTTACATCCATGGTCGCAGGAAAACCTTTTTGCAACTTTTGCCTTTCCATGGAAATTAAGTCTTTCAAGTCCTCGTTTGGGAATATCCTAACTTCAAGCAAATGTTGACTGTTTCGTGGCTTGTATTAGGTGCTAGCGATGTATGTATACTAGGGAGGGGAAACTCAGGAGTGACGGCGCGTGCGGGCTAATAGGCCATTGCTCCAGTGACCCCAGGGTCACCAGTGATGAGCTGGAGACACTTAATTAACTGTAACGTTTAACTGAATATAAATGGTTGAACTGGTGTTGCTTTTAGTTTAGTTAGATTAAAATCATATTAACTGTTAAAATTTTTTGATTTTTTTAAATGTTGAAATAATGTAATTGGGGTTATTGTGGACCAAAGGGGGCTAAGACTTTTCACTTTTTTGGAGTCACTGGCCTCGTTGGCGTCAGAGTGTACAAAAGGGGACGCAAACTTTTTTTTTTAAAACACCCTACTTTTTGATGCCATTCGATAGGGTAAGCAACTTTTCTCCACTCCAACCGAAACGTAGGTTGAATCATAACTTAGGCATCCATCTAAGCTAAGAAAGAATTTTTGGAATTTTTCATGGGAGAATAACATAGACAACGCGGACAGAGTCGCGGGGCGTTCGTTAGTCTTATATATAGTTGTCATAAAATTTGTGTGATATCAAAATTAACTTGTAATGTTATTTTGATCACTTCAATCAGTATGACGTGCCGACAATGACGTCACCGCGCCGCATACGAAAGCTTATTACGGCCGGGGACTCAGCGGCCCGTTAGCTCAGTAGGTGAGAGCGCCGATATATATCTGTTGGTCATCGGAGGCCGGAGGTTCAAATCCTCCATGGGTCAGTTCTCTATTTAGCTTTTTAAAAGTAATTGAATAATTAAGACAGGTATTTTTTGTAATTTGATAGAATTAATTAAGGTATACCTATTTAGTTTATATTTTTAGTTTCTTTAGCTTTATTAAAATTGGTAGTCTGTTATTTTAGATCTAAGTAATAGGTTAGATGTTACTTTATTTTGAACTTTGTTAACAATATTAATCAAATAAAATTTTCCATAACCCAAACTAAGACATAGGTATCCATAACGTCGACCATGTGCTATTGTTGTATTAGTTTGTTAGGTACGTTCATTCAGTATCGATTAGGATTGTTCAACACACAATTCTTCTATTCTTTAAATGAAAAAAATTTGAAGATGTTTGAGGAAATCCGGGAAATCCAACAAACTTATTGTTACAAAAAACATAGATATTAGTTTTTTAATTTCCTCAATATTTTCGTGAGCTTTTATAATACCTAACTACACGGAGGTAAAAGGAAAATTTAACTCTCTAGAGTCATTCTGCAACAAATTATAGGGTATTTCCCAACTTGTCACCACTTAGGTATTAACGCGTGGTTTATTGCTCTTAGAGTGAAATTAAGTTAATTATAAGATTCGGGAAAAGCGACATGAAAAATAACCTCTTGGTTTTAAAGCTGGGTAAATTTAAGTTTTCCTGGACTATTTACGGTTTAGAATGCTCGTAGCCTCGTAGAGCTGACGGCCGTTGGGGCAGAAAGGTTCTCGAGTGGCGACCACGTATCGGAAGACGCAGCGTAGGCCTCCCACGAGGTGGACCGACGATCTGGTGAGGGTCGCGGGACCCCGCCGAGCGTCGGGGAGATGTCTGGGGGAGGCCAGCGGATGATGTTAATGTCGGTCCACAGGAGCACGAGTGTCCCTGAGCTGCGCTACCTGACGGTGGACCAGGCGCTGGCGGACCTCGCGCAGTTCATACAGCACATCAAGAGCGACGAGTTCGAGTACGGACGGTTCAGGTACAACCTATAATATTGCATATAATATTTTAAAGTAGGTACTTATTTACCACTTTAATAGTATTTTTAGGTACGTATACTATAACAGTACCTTGTTTTCTATCATGGTATTATTTGATTAATTAATGAGACTGTAAGATCCCCCTGGTCTAACAGTCCAGACGGTCTTGGAATACAATTTTACAATGTCAAGTGTATTTTATGATGATTAATAAATTATTCAAAAATATTAATAATTAATATTGATAACAAAACTTTCTTTACAAAACATACACCATTGCCAACGTATTTTTTACATATTTTTCTGACACTATTTGAAACTTAAATAAGTATGGATTTCAGGTTTTCGATGAAGAAAAACATTGTGAGGAAATTTGAATATGTATCTTCTAGATAGGCATTGAAGTCCACCAATTTGATTATTTGTTTGTTGGCTTCAATCACGCCGTAGCGGCGGCGGCAGTACCGATTTTGATGAAACTTAGTCCAGTTATAGCTTATACCCTATACCTAGGATACGTACTTGATAAAGCGAACTACCTCACGGTTATATGTAGTTTATTACTTGTAGTTTATACACGCGTGGATGCTTAACTTGAAGCAGAATTGACAAATCTTCCAAGAAGTCCTAAATAGGAATGACATTGTCCTAATGCACCTAACGTACCTACTTGTGACAAAAAACCGCATCATTATTGTGTAATCAAATAACAAACAAGTGGGTCCATCTGTCCGCCTGGCCATTTGATACATGAGGTGTCTTCTTCGAACTCCCGTCGAGTGTCTGTGACTCAATGAGCGATAAACCACCGGAAAAATTAATAAAGCACAACACTTCTGTCCCTTGACGTACATTTACGTTTGTCATTGCGGAAATGACGTAAAAGGATAACACATATTTAGACAATAATATAATATAATTAATTTGGTAATAAAAGGAAACCCACAGCCCACAAGGTAACAACCTACTTACGGAGTTCTTCGATCGACGCAGGCAACTAGTTGTATTGATAAGGAAAGGTAAAGGTATGTCCTAAAGGGTCATGAGAGCACGGTTGGTCAGAACATCTAACCTAATCTAATACCTAAAAGCCGTTAGCATCCGTCAGTGCATACTTCGCGGTTTACCTAAAGTAATTTGATTACGCAAATCGGTCTTAGATTCCAATTATCCGGTCCTTTGCAATCGTCAATAAGATTTTTCTAATTATCCTACAACATTACCCTACATTTCTGGTTGAATTCCAATGGCAGTGCGCAGCGACGCTCTGGAGCCCTATTTTTGAATCGCTACTAGGTACTACTAATTTTTCTTCGACATCCGATACAAAAATCAGTAGAATCGACCGCTCGAAGCGAGGAGAGTGATTCGAAAATACAGCTCCTAATCTGATGTAGTTGCCGATCGCGCGCTCTACTGTAGCGTCCCGTGTAGATAACCTTCACTTCTGGTATAATGGCCTTGCGCTACCCGTGCTTGTTGTCCGCAGGGATGCCAAGGTGGCGCTGGTGGGGTGCTCGTACGCGGGCAGCATGGCCACGTGGATGCGGCTCGCGTACCCGCACCTCGTGCACGCCGTCTTCTCTGACAGCGGGCCGCTGCTCGCGCAGGAGGACTTCCCAGGTACCAAACGACCGAGCAGCGACAACCAGACTCACTTTAACCTGATGAAGTTAAACAAATCAGCGCCAAAAGCGGTTCCTAACTGAAGCACTGAACTATAGTGAGGCGGCGATCACAATAGATCAGCAATGGTCGCAGTGATACAAGGCTGGGTGAGCCTTGAAAGAGGGGGGCTCCACAAAAAACAACAACGACACATGTATGGAATGCAAAACAAAAGACACACGTTCAATCCCTGTTCATGAATGATCGACTTTTTACTGAGCGCGTTATAAATCCAGTACCAAAAAAAGTGGACCAACCTTAACTACTTACCTACTTATTTTGAATTAAGTTCATTGGAGACGCACTTTTTAGAACAATAAAGTCAAAAATCAAAAGTTTTAAAAAACTCCTAGTTACTTTTAAAAATGTTCTTGTTTGGTCCTTAGAATACCTGGAGACGGTAGCAGTGGCGATACGCGAGCAGGGGGGCGAGGAGTGCCTGGCCACCATCGAGCAGGCCGTCGAGGAGGTGGTGGCCGCGCTCGGCACGGCCAGCGGGCCCGCGCTCGTCTCAGAGCTCTTCAAGTAGGTGCACCAGCCACAGCTTACAGTAGTCTGCTGCTCCACCAAGCTTCGCTCGAAAATAGAGATTTATGCCGTAAATGCCGGAGACATGACAATATTTGTCGATTAGTCGCCTCGTGACGACATCTGCAGGGGGATGCTGTACGAATCCAGCTCCACCATCGCATCTGCTATATATTCTGTGGTAACAGTAACTTTAATCATCTTCTACCAAGTATGATGATGAAGAGATTGCTCGGAGTTTCTCTGAAGCAGGATCCGAAATGAGGTGACAGGTGCGTTTGTTTCAATGCTAATTTGTTCTTACTGCACCCTTAATTTTAAATGCTACTGTCTGATAGACTGTGCCAACATTCGTATTTGGGATATAGAAAGAGCTTGTTCTGAGCCAGCATTCGAAATGAGCTGATCAGCCAGAGAACCAAAATTTCTATACATGACTGTAATCGCTGTCACTTCGCGGAGTCAGTTATTTCCAATGTTGAATAAGCACGAGGATTTTGGGAGACATTTTGGGGCTACAACATTTCGCTACAGCCTCTGCGAGGATCTAATTTGTCTTATTTCCAGCACGTGCACCCCGCTCCAGGCGGACGCGCCGCTGGACGTGGCGACGTTCTTCTGGTTCGGCATCACGGAGACCTTCGCCTACCTGGTGCAGTACGCCACCCCCGGGGACATCCCCGCCGCCTGCGCACAGCTCACCAGCGCCACTGCTGCTGGTTAGTTCACTCACCCGACGATCTGGAGGAGGTGACCTAGGGCGGAAGACCATGATCATCATCATCAGCGCAGGCTGTGGCAGCGTAGTATGGGACGCCGCCGGCTACATCTACGTAATCTAGATCTGTGTGAGGCGGCTGGCAGTGACTGGATGCGGAGAACTGAGGATCGGGTTCAGTGGTGTCTTGGGGGAGGGCGGTGTCCAGCAGGGGACTAGTGCTGATGATGATGATTGTTCTTGAACGATAGTAATAGTTACCTTTAAGTGTACTATAATCATTTTCCGTTCAACGCTGCTATGCGCTGCGTACAGCGATCTCAGCTCCAGATCACATGTGTCGCAGTACCGCGACACATGTGACCAGCCCACAGTACTTACAGCTTGCTCGTCATTTCGTCTGTGCCTGCGACTTAAGTCCGTATGTCGGTGGTTGCAGAGAGCCCGATGCGTCGTCTGGCGCGCTGGACGCGCGCGCAGGAGTGGACGCCGCCGTGCCTGGAGGCGCGCTACGCGCAGGTGGTCGCCGCGCACACCGACACGGACTACAGCGCGCCCACTGCCACCAGTAACTACCACACCCATCAATATGCAGACCAATCTATACTAATAATGCTGGTTTTTAATAATGAAAAAAATTAGCTACTCAGCACCCACCAAAGAGATCCTATCTCGATGGTTTGAACCTTGTTTGAACGCATACTAATCTCGGTAATAAGTGATCTGGTTTTCAGTGCGTCTACACAAGTAAAACTAATATTATATAATACTAGCCGATGCCCCGCGACTTCATCCGCGTTATAAAGTATACTATTTATATTAATATGTTATTAAAAAAAAACGTTCTAATCATACCCATTTTCTTAGTTTTAAAGTTTGTCAATAGATGGCGTTAGGTGTATTTGACACCCCGCGCAACATGTATAAGATAAGCGTGCAAATTATCCACCACTTTTTACCTCTTTATTATTAGCATAGAGATATATCTATGCTAATAATATAGATCTCTTTGGTGGGTGCTCGCGGCCCCCCAGTAATTCGAACATTCCTGATTATTAGTACTTATAGATATGTAAGTAACTAGGTAGGTACCTCAACTTCAGTCTTCATAACTTCTGTCTTTTCAGACTGAAGTTATGATAAAATGGTATAATATACCATTTACTGTGTAATACTTAGTCTGCTGTTAAAACCTCTGAGTGGGGTTCGCTTTGCATAACAAATAGATTCACAGCGCGCGGGTTCCGCACCTATTTACATAATATTCCAAAAGGATTTTATCAGGAATTAATTAGGATGCGATTTAATTATTTCACACACAATCCCAACACAGACGGGGATCAACAGTAAGGGGGGAATAAAGTTCAATCCTCTTAGAAAGTGTATTTACACTTTTATAATTACATTTTATCACTTACGTGATTGAGTATAACGTAATTAAAATAGATACCTACTGTTTCAAATACAATAATATAATAATAGTCTAGAAATATAAATTAAATTTTACAAGAAATTGGCCGGAAGACACCATAGTTGTAGATTGTTAGTTTTGTAAAGAAATAGTTTTCCCCAGATTATTAAAGAGCTCTTACAATTAAAAACTAGTTATTAATAAGACCAAGCATGCTAGAGAAGGCCTATGCCCAGCAGTGGACGTCGATATTATTTCTAACATAAAACGATGATTATAATTGCAGTGCGGCTGTGGACGTACCAGACGTGCGTGGAGTTCGGCTGGTACCAGACCACCGGTGGCGGGCAGCAGCCGTTCCTGGGCACCGTGCCGCTCCAGTACTTCCACCAGATGTGCCGCGACTTCTTCTCAGTCTTGTAAGATTTAGGGCCTCTTACACCGCTTGCTGATAAAGTCCCAGATACCCTATCTGTAGGTTATCTGACAGATAGCCAGTTTTTTTGGTTTCACAGGTATCTGATTGCCTATATCTTATATATTTTATATAGTCTATCACACAGATTTATCTGATAGATTAGTTTATGACTAAGATTACTATCTGTAACAATATCAGGAAGTGGTAAAAGAAGCCCTTACTCTACATTTTTTAAAGCAACAAGGGGTCGCCGGCTCGACCCGAAAAACAAACGCCATAGCGTTTTCGTCCGATGCGAAAACATCCAGTAATTTTTGGCGGGGGCATCCACGCACACTTCTTGTACTGTCGACCGAACGTAATAAACAAAACCAGTAGAGACTCTCGTATTGAAACTCCCTAACAACTATTGTAATCCTCTGCTAGGCCAGCTCAAGGTATAATCGAAGTGTTTCCTTTGACGTGCGGTCGACTGTACCCTTGTTCGAAGTCGCTACAAAACCTTAGAGTCTACATAAGCTAGCTAGTAGGTGTGTATACTCTAAGCTACAAAACACGCCCACGTAAATTCATACTATTGTAGGTTTAAAACGTATTCGTAGGCAGGTTAGATAAACCTTAATTATAACATGAACTAAAACCACAAGACGCAGTGGGCAGGAGTCAATGTTGGGCAGTGGTATGATCTGAGTACAATTGATTTAAAATTCCTGTATAACCGCAAACTTTGACATACGTTGTGATTTTGTGCGCAGGCATAACAGGATCATTTAATGTAATGTTACGTGAAATGTAACAAAAAGATACAACAGTTCCGTTAGGAAATCTCCGACCGAGCCTAGTCCTAGTTTTCGAGCGGGTAGCAACCCCAGGCATGCAATCCCCCACTAAGAGAGAATCCACTCACCTTGAGTTTGCTGTCAGACAGTAACACTATCAACAGTTTGTGCTGGCCAGCCGTACACACACATTCGCAGAGCAGGAGGCCAATCGCGGTAATTCTGAACGATATTACCAAATACAAACCGTAACCAAAAACGTTATGCGGCATCCACCCGTTTGGCAAACCTTTACACACGCAAACGTGTAGAGCAGGAGTTTGGCTAGCGTTTGTAAAGGTTTGCCAAACGTGTGGATGCGGCATAACGTTATGCTGCTGAAAATATCGTTCAGAATTAGTGCGATTGGCCCCCAGGACTGATACCCTCTCTTGATACTTTTTTAGGAAATTTTATTGTGAAAATTTAACCTATTTTTGTTATTATTAAATCTTCGAAATAATACTTAATTAGTGCCTACAAAAAAATTAATACTGATAAAAAAATCACCAGTATATTACTCTAAAGTTTCATCAAAATCTGTTCCGTAGTTTTTGACTGAAAGAGTACCTAACAAACATCCAAACATTCCTACAAACTATTTGAAGTACCATCTAGTCTTGTGTTGTGTTCCTCAGCTTCGACGAGCGCGTGCTCCGCTCGGGCGTGGAGCGCACCAACCTGCTGTTCGCGGGGCTCTCGCACATGCCCGACCGCGTGGTCTCCGTGGCGGGGGGTCACGACCCCTGGTCCCCCATGGGGCCCAACGTCACCCACGCGACGCACAACGCGCACGTCTACGTCATACCGGAGGTGTCCCACTGCAGGGCTATTCAGTCAGTTCACTTTTATACCTTTAAGGGCACGGCTCGGAAACCGGTTACACAACCAATTCCGGTTTCGTTCAATAGATATTAAATACAGATCTCTTGTCTATGCCGTTCGATGATGGTTATTTAACCGGTATCTCCCGAGTGTTCTAGACTTCTAGATAGGAAACCGCGCGCTGTCTGGCCTTCTATTTCGAGTTAAACCGTTTTATTCAGGTTTCTGCAAATCCCATTCTTCGTGAAAATCGGTAGGTAACCCAAAATGAATCAATGAACGATACTTACTCTACCGGTTTCATGAACAATATTAAAACCTGTTCAGAGTCGTGTCTAATGGTATTCACGTGATACGTAGAGCATTGTAACAAGACGTCTGTCCGCAGGGCCCGCAACAGCACGGACGAGGTGGAGCTGGAGGCGACCAAGCAAGCGGTGTTCCACCACATGGTGCTGTACATGATGTACCCCATGCAGGCGGCCGCTGCGAAGCCGCTTGCGCACGCGCTGCTCGCGCTCGCCGCCGCCACCGCAGTGTTCGTGCTCTAGTCCACGTACCTTTAATAAACCTGTTCTACTGTACTACGTGCCAGCTATATCTGCATAGAAATGTGGCCAGAAGTAAACTAACTTGTGTTTCAAACCCTTCTGTTCGACATTTTGAAACCAAACTGTGCAGAATATTGTATTTTGTGTATTATTTTTTTATAAAAGTTTTTTAATGTTGTTTTCATCATCAATAATTCATCTAGGTATCATTTTTGTTATTATATTTGATTCAAAAATTCACACGTTTTGAAGTACCGTCCTCTATTCCATTTCTACATAAATGAGACAGGTTGGGTGTTTGTTGAGACTTTTAGACCGGACGGACTACTAATACAAAGCGTAAGATAGATATTATGCGAGAATAAAACACCGTAAACACATTTGTATGTAACGGTATTTATTTACCAGCAATTCTACATATTACAGTATAGGTGTTTGTCGCGGCGACGCCGTCACCAGGGCCGCTCCCAGGCGACCACCAGCGACCGGCCCCACACTGGATGCGGCCCTGGTCACAAGTATATACAGTGCATACGACATAAGACCATTTATTCATTATTTCGAGACGATTTATTATTATAGTGGTAAAGTGTAAGTGGGCAAGCGCACATACAGGGTGGAAAAACGAACGCTGCCTAGAGAGGGGTGTAGCTCAAAATGGAATATAGAAAATTTTATTCAAATGATACTTTATTTTAATAAAAAACTGCATTCACTAATAAAAATATATAAAATTAAAATAACTCGATTCGTTTTTTCCACGCCTTACGTTAAAATGTTGTAATATTTCACCGTCATATATATAATTATTATTGTTTTTTGTGTAAAGTACATTTAAAAGGTAAAATGTACATATTTACCATAAACGAACAACATTATAGATCTTATGTCATATACCCGTGTATTTTTTATTATTATAGCTATAATAACGCTTTTTTATAGTATATTTTGACAATTATCGGACATGTATTTAATGTAATATTGTGAATGTAATATACCCAGTTAGTGCCTTATATTTGAACAATTATATATTTTGATTGAAACTTGATTTAACAGACATCGACCTATAAAACTCCTTTACGTCTATATCTACGCCAATGTTTATTATATTACAATTAAAACGTATATCAAAGCTCTGCAATACAAACATATAAATATACGTGAAGGGAAATGGATGGGTTCATTTGGTCTACGTCTAACCTAAGGTATAAAATATATAATTTCCTCGCACACATAATATGTCATATAAAGTATATATACAGTGTCAGTAAATCGTTTTAGGGGAAGACACTGCGTATAATAAATGTTATGTAATATATAAAAATTGTACACAATTATAAAACATCGCTGCTTACTACATGGCGCTAACTACACTATTTAATACAATTTTAGGTACACTGAAACGTCTATTATATTATAAATTTATAATGTTATATACAAGCTGTTTAAAATATGATTGTTATTTGTACAAAATATAAGACAGGTTTAAAATCAATAAAAAAACTAAAGTTCAGAAAACAAGATTTTGTTTAATGAAATATACGAGGTCGACATTAAGTTTTACAATTTTCGTATTTTTAATTACTAAAACATGCATTACAATATTTGGAATCACAGAGATATAAAAATATATATCACATAAAAATAATTCGAACAAGATCTTTTAAACTTGATATCCGCTACGAAGGCTATTCTACGTCATATATGAAAATAAATTAAAATTTAATAAAATAACTGTCCTATCATAGAACAGTTCCTTTATAATTAGTTTCTTAACAAAAAGACAAGTAAAAACGTTGTATAAATTAAACAGCTTATACATTTACAAATATACGATTTTCTTATATAAAATGAGGGTGTATAAGTCGTATATGAGTGGTTAACGTTGTATATATGGCATTGTACAAGGTACTGGTTGCGGATTCCTTCCGACACGACACCACTTTATATTCCATTCCAAATGAGATTGGCACACGAAGACAATCAATATACATCCTACCTAATGTATATAAACCTGTACATGAAAAGATTGTATCACCGAGTTAACTTTGCGGTCCGCTTCGGAACACGATCTATTATTGTTTATTTTGTTTCAGAGACGTAAATGCGTTTGTTTTCGCGTGCCATTTGAAATAAATTCAGGAGAAAATAAAGACTGTTTTCGATCTAGTGTTCCTTACCGTGGCGTACAGTCGGCTGCAGCTTCGACAAGTTTTCAGTTGTCCGCATTAGTACAGGTTTTACAGTAAAAATGGACCTTATTGTGTGACCAAATGTCAACCAGGTCCGACTGTACCCCTTCGTTCTAGTTGTCGGGATTTTAGTTTGGGATGAAAAAAGCGTATCGTGTCATTATATTATTTTAAACAGCTTTATTCATATGCCGTCTATAAATACTTTATGTAGCTAATTCCCATTAGCTCTTTTTGTTCGCAATTTTGAAAATATTGTCTAATGTAATACTCCCGAAATCTAATTGTAAATACGTTTAAAAATTTCAAAATAAACGCTCCACTTGTATTGATGATTTTGATTCTATACATTATTTTTACAAAGTCAACACGATATCGACATTCGAAGCGCTGTCACATCACATTTAGTAGAACATATTTACAACTATAACACGTATATAACTTAGGAGACATTTAATTTTTGGAAGAAATATTACAAACGAAAAAAATACACTTTTCCTTACCATCACATTAAACTTACGTATGGAATAATATACACTTCACCGATCACGCAACTTACACATTTACAAACTTGATTTGCGGTTCGAAAACATCAATTTAATTTAAATTAGTACCTAATCTGGGAACTTACCTAACTAACAATGTCCTGTCAACCGCAAACTTCAAGTTGCCAACGCCAACATCATTCTGCAGTTGACTTCAGTTACAATCGCCTATAGAACATTTGTTTTCGGACCGCAATACAAGTTCGTAACCGCCGTAAGTTCCGATCGGTACGAATTACAATTTTTCTCTAATACTACAAATTAGTTCGTACTTACAACATGTAAAGCTAGTACACAAAAACGAATATTACAAAATATACAAAAGGATCCTTTTTTCAAAACATGCGCTTCGATCGGGAAAACGACAAATTACAAAAATAGGCGATCGAAAAAAAAAATTAAACCATCAGATCATCGTTACTTATAAATGCTGAACCTATTTCGATGGAATCTTCTTGGCCGTCAACGGATAACAAAAATATTATTTGAAGATGTAACTTATAATAGCCGCGTGTGGGTGGGCCAGCCACGTGTAGACAGTGCACACGGTAGGGTCGGTCGGTGCTTGGTACGTGTAGAGCGGTGCAGTGCGGCGACTGCGCGGCGTCCGGTGCGCAAGAGTTCACTTGTCGCGGTGAGATCACCCGCCGTTGCTCGGTTGGTCCTACGGAAAATAAACGAACATTTTTAATACTGAATTTACGATATCCTGAAGTACAAATCAGTATTATTTGATGTGGGTTACGTTAGGTTAGTAGTTATCAGTAAATATTGGAAAAATCGAACGCTTCCTGGAGGGTTAAAAGATAGTCACATTGTTGACGGAAGGATCAGTTATTGTCTGCATTTACCTGTATTGATTGGTCCACGCTCTCCTTTGCGAAATAGATCTCTTCTGTCACCGGGTATCCTGGAATAATACGAACATTTGTTTATATAATAATGAAATATACTTAAACATTCCATATTTTACATCTATCTTGTCTAAGACCAAACAAGGGTTTTTTTAACAATGAAAAATAGATCCGTGTTGCAAAAGTAGTATGATCCATGCTGGTTGGTTTTATGATCCGTGTTGCTAAGTATAATGATCTGTGTTGTTGCTGCTCGATATGCTATAATTCGTGTTGCGAATAAATATCAGTAGTATGACCCATTTTATTTTATAAAGTTTTTTTATGTTGCTAAGTGTCGATAGAGATGAGCATGTCGGTTGGTTGTATGTGTGATCCATGTTGCTAAAGTAATATGATCTGTAGAACTGATTTGTAGAACAATCTGTAACGCTAAGCGTAGTAGGATCCGCGTTGCTAAGCGTAGTAACAAAGTTGTTGGGCGCCCACCTGCGCACGCTTGCGCCCTGAGCGCGTCGTTGTGCTCCCTGAGCGCGTGCGCGTGCCGGCGCAGCGCGAGCCGCTCGGCGTCGAGCGCGGGCAGCGCGGCGAGCAGGCGCGCCAGCGTGCCCTGCAGCCCGCACGTCACGCCCACCAGCCGCGTCGCCAGCAACGCCGCGCTACCATCGCCCTCTGCGACAAACCATATTCACACACGGCTGTTTAGTCCCACATTAATTTCAATGTCTTATTGCGCCCTAATTAATTAATTATCCTTGCGGCGTAATCAAGCCGAAGCTTGTGGATAGGTACTCAACAACTGATAAACCAAATGTAGGTCACGCATGAGTGACAGCACGTAATGCATGTCAAGCGGCATGATCGTGTAGGGACCACTTATGAATACAACACGCTAGAGTAGACGCTCACCGCACGCGGCGTGCCCGTCGCCCTCCCCCTCGCCCGCGTCCTCCCCCGGCGGGTCCCCGCCCGCCAGCCGCCGCTCGCCGTCACCCAGCAATGGGTCACACTCATCTGCAATACACATGAATAAAAAATTAAAAGAAAAAAATAAAGTTCGAACTGTTAAATCGTTCTCTCAATAAAGCAGGTTGCTAATCCTTTCGGTACTTTTCTATCAGTCCAGAACCACTTCTAGCAGGCAAGTTACTGTACACACTTATTTTGCAATCTCAAATTCATCTCATTCATCATTAAATTTTTATAGAAGTCGTTTTTATTGTTTGCAAAAAATCTGATTCTTGGCAGTGCGCAAGTTATACCTTGCGCAGGCGCCGCTGGGTGCGGGGCGGGCGCGCGGCGCGGGGCGGGGTGCGGCGGGTGGGGCGGCGGCGCGCGGGGCGGGGCGCGGCACGAGTCGCAGCGGCCTCCCCCGCGCGCGCGCACCGCCCCCGCCTCGCCCACGCTCAGCGCCGCCGTCAGCGCCTCCGTCAGCTGGTTGGCTGCGGGGGAGGGCGCACGTACAGTACTCGGCGAGACATACATTAGCATAATATACAGAGTGGAAATTATAGACGGTAGTTGGAGGGAAAGTACCCTAAATATTGATGACGGCAGATTGTACTGAAAGGAAAAATTTTGGCAAAATAAAACACAATACTCTACAAACCTACCGCATTCATTTCGGAGAGTTCGCATTCTCAATCTTTACTTTCAAGCGAAGTGTGTGCACGTACCTTGCGCCTGCGCCGCCAGTAGCAGCTGGTGCATGTCTGGCGCGGGGTGCGCGGGCGGCGGGGACTCCTCGTCGAGGCTGCTGGAGCGGGACAGTCGCGCCAGCCGCAGCTCCCCGCACACGTCTGTCGGGGAAACAAGCACCATCAGTGTCTACTGCGCCGGTCCACTCTCAATAGTTAGTGTTAAGTCTGGTACTACTGACCTACCTCACTGACGACCTATCTGGTAGTACCATCAAACTACTGAGCCGTGAGTTGACAACGTCAATACTCGCTAGCGACCACGTAAAAACTGTTTATATCTCTCTGTCTGCCGTAATTAGTCGAAAAGAGATATTACTATTAAGTATTTACGTACTTGCTGACGTTGTCAACTCATGGTAGGTGTAATGGGGGCCGTCAGTCCTGTGCCTGTTGTGGGAGGTGGGGAGGGGTGGGGCGTGGTGCTTGCACTGACCGACTTGACCGAGCGTGTCCGCGACGGCGAGGTCGGCCATCTGCGCGAAGCTGTCTGGCGGCACGCCCAGCAGCTCCGACACCACGGCGCTCTTGGCGCGCAGCGCGCGGGTGATGCCCTCGTCCAGACGACGGAGACGCTCTGCAAACACACACATACACACAAAATTACAATACTAAACAACATTTTTGATGACTTTGAGCAGCGCTACGACGCTATCGGGGTATTTGTGATTTATCTTATGCATTTGATTGGGTGGATCATAAAACATTGCTTGTCAAATTAGGTCATCACGGTATTAAAAAGAAAAGTCTTAGTTTATTGGAGTCTAACCAAAATAACAGAGTTCAAAATGTTTATATTAATGGAGAAAAGTCGCCTAGATCTCTTGTTAAATTATGAGTTCCACAGGGCTAAATATTAGGGCCCTTCCTTTTCTTGGTTTATATGAACGATCTTCCGTATATGGTGCAGAATGATTGGATTGGTGCTTCCATAAATCATTGTAATGAACAAGTTTGTACTTTTTAAACATGGATGAAACAAAGGTGCTGTTTCTTCCCGTCGGCTATACAGGTGGAAACAGAGTAGTTTTAGAGAAAATTGACATCAAAATGTATGTATATTTCAATTTTGAATAAACAAATTTTGAATTTCAACACGTGTATAAATGTACCAAGTGTACTCGTTAAACAAAAAGTAAGTGTTAGTGCCATTGTAGTGGTACCTTGGTGCGTGTAGGCGCGGTGCGCGGTGTGCGCGAGCGCGGCGGCGGCGGGCTCGCGCACCGTGAGCGCGTCGCGCGCCTCCAGCAGCGCGCCCGCCGCGCCCGCGCCGCCCCCCGCGCCGCCGCCCTCCGCGCCGTGCGTGCAGATGCGACCCACCGTCGGACGACGCGGCCTGGCACAACATTCACGGTTCATATTTAAGGAGGTTATGGCTTGGTAGCTAGACCCTACTAAAATCCGGCTCGAAGGACCAATGTAACAATACATAATCTCGAAAACTCTATCTTTATTGAGCTACTGAACGGAACTGATAGATTAAAAAAACGTAGGTAATCCTACTAATATTATAAAGGGAAAAGTTTGTGAGGATGTTTGTTACTCCTTCACGCTGAAACGGCTGAACGTATTTTGATGAATCTTGGTATAGTGATAGTTTATATCATGGAATAACATATAGGCTACTTTTTACCGCGGTAAACTGTTCCCGCGGGATGAAACTAATTCCACAACAGCTAGGAAGAAAAAAAAATGGAGATGGCATATTGAATGCATGTAAATACTCCTTGTGCCATCTATTTGGTAGTTACGGCGGCACTCACGTGTGCGCGTCCTCCCCCCGCGCGGCCGCCTCCTCGCGGCCCTCCTCGCGCTCGACGGACCGCTTCTCGTCCTTGGTGTCTGCGTCCCGCTCCCTCTCGGCCGAGCTGCGCTCCAGCGACGCCCTGTCCCGCTCGCACTCCGCCTCGTCCGCCGCCGCCGTCGAGCCGGACTTCTCCGACGCGTCGGACGGATTGCGCGACACGTTGATGCCTGCAAGCAAACGGCATACATAATCATTACACATAGTGTCATAGTCCCAGACGGTAAGGTTTTGTTTTTATTAAATTATTTTTAAAAGGTTTGTGGGGCTCCGGTACCATTTTAAATTGTAACTGAGTTTCGTAACTAGTTACAAAGATATTTTTTGTTGCTTTGTAACTAGTTACGATGTAAGATTTATAATGTCTTCGTCTATTTATAGTTCTTTGCAACTAGATTACAAAATTAAATGTACTTATACATAGTCTTCCATCGTAACTTACAAATAAAGAAAATAACCCCTATGAAATCATCATCATTCATTTCGCGCAATTCGGTTACCTACAAAGAAAAAAAAATCTTCATTTGTAACTGGTTACAATACTCGCAAGGAGACATTGTTTAGTTTGTTATGTTTGCAATGTAGATGTATGTAATGTAGGTACCCAGTGTGACCAAGTTAAGTAACTAGCGAGAAGGGTAGTTGTGTATTACCCGAGTCGTCCGTGGACCGGCTGGCCTGGTGCGAGGGCGTCAGGCTCGGCTTCAGCTCGGGCTTGGCCAGCGGCAGCTCCTGGATGTGCCTCACCCATCTGCAACACACACAACAGCTGTAATACAACACTCAGGTACAAAAACGAAGAGAGGTCGAAAGACAGCAGAGAGGCACGTCGTCCAAAATTAAGGTCCAGGTGACTAGGGAGCTGCCACACAGCATATCAGCTGATTGCAAGTTATACCCCTTATTGAGATCCTCATGTCCCTGATGGATGAGGGAGGACGTTCCCCGAGGCACTCAACGAAGAGAGGTCGAAAGAAAGAAGAGGAACAGCTCGTCTAATATTAACGATAGGCTGCTGCCACACCGAATACCAGCTGGTAACACGTCTTATTGAGGTCCCCCTGACGAGAGATACTAGAGAAAGTAAGGAGGGAAAGTCACTGTTAAACACATATAATTTATAACTGTGGCAACACAGATGTCTTCTCGTCAAAAACTATTAAAGTTCACACACTCATTCCAATTAAGACAAAACTAAACAGTGAAGCTAGTTTTAGTCGTCCACGGCAAGGAGGCACTCACGTGGCGTACTCCGCGTTGGTGTTGGCGGACAGCTCGTGCATCTGCACGCCGTTGATGTTCATGAGGAAGAAGGTGCAGCGCACCGCCGCGTTCGGACGGAACAGCACCTTGTCCCTGGAACACCACACAACACTCGCTGTCATCATCATCATCATATCAGTCTGTAGACGTCCACTGCTGGATTACTGGCCTCCCCCAGGGATCTCCACGACGCCCGGTCCCGCGCTAACCTCACACCTTTACCAGATCGTCTGTCTACCTTGTGGGAGGCCTGCTCTCGCTGCGTCTTCTGGTACGCGGCCGCCACTCGGTCGCTTTTTATTATTATTGAATAAGTTATATTTCGAGGGTCACCTCTTTTCAATTTGAAACCATTTTTTCACCTCTGAGGGTGGATAATTTAAAAGATTAGAGGATCAACAAGTCATCGAATTCATCAATTTTTTTTATCTCTAAGTATGCTACGTACCACTTGACTAGGGGCGCGAGCAGTCCCTGCTGGCTGGGCTGCGGGATCGGCTTCAGCACGAACTTGTCTCCCTCGCGCTGCAGCAGCACCAGGCTGTCCTCCAGCATCAGCGCCTGCACAAACATTCATCATCATCATCTCCTCAGGCTCCTCCCACTCGCTGCCCGCGCACGGGAGCTTATCTTATCTTTTTAGGGGCCAGGAATACCCGGCGACACTTCGATCCTATGGGATCTGTTGTGCCAAACCCCCTGCCCGCCAAACGGTGCCACGATCCGATTTTTAGTGGATTTCCACACCTTAGAATAGCAGTTCTAATCTTTGACGTATGCAGGTTTCCTCACGATGTTTTCCTTCACCGAAAACCTGTGGTATTTTAACAAACCGTACTTACGAAAAACTCATTGGTACGGGCCAGGTTCGACCTAGGACGTCATGAACGTGAGACGAGTGCACAATCAACTACTCCACACCTCCAGCTTGCTCTGGCTCGTGTCCACGCAACATACTCACAAGCACGGACATCTTCTTGTTGGAGTCGTTGCGGATGGCGAGCTCGCCCTCCATGCGCAGCGTGTGCTGCGTCAGGTCCAGCCGCCGCGGCTCCTCCCACTCGCTGCCCGCGCACGGGATGCGCACCTCCAGCTTGCTCTGGATCGTGCGCAGTCTGTGGCACACGGGACAGTCCATCATGAGTGTGGGGACATAACATATAGTGCTATCTCTGTCTAGCATTAAGATACTCCTCTCACCAGTCACTAGTTGCGAACTGAGTATGTAAAGACCAAATTGCAAATAAATATCTTCAGAACTACTCTAGTCTTCTTATTTCTTCCTTCAACTAGCATAACAAACAGAGGATTATTTAAGTTGTCACTATCAGGATGCCTGACCGATCCGCGCCCTTTCTGCTCATTTGGTTGGCCAGCTTGAACGCCCATGCTAGCCAACATCACCAAACTAATGCCTGACCTGTGCTCATTCTCCGAGGTGCGGATGGCGGTGTCCACGCTGTGCAGCACGTCCTTGGCCACGTCGAGCGCGCGCCGCAGCCGCGCCACGTCCTCCTCGCACTCGTACTCCGGGCTCTCGCCGTCCTTCTCGCACACCGTTTTCAGTATGCTCTCCAAGAGCAGCTGATACTTCGTGAGCCTGAAAACGGGAGTTCACTTATAAAACTGGTCGTTCTATGTAGTAATTGATCGCAGTGAGAAGTTCAATCAGATTGTACCGTGTTGGGCAGAATGCTACCCTCTTAACGAGAGCATAAGGGTCAAAGTGCTCTTGCATCTAGTTATTCTAGGGCTCCTATGCGCTCTCCGACCTCGCCTCGCCCAGCTAAGATAGTTAATTACCCGTATAATAGTATCTGTGAGATCAATTAGCCCGGTGCTGACAGAATACCAGCTATTATGCTGAGTCAGTGCCATTTTGTTGCTGCGACACGAGCCTAACCTTTGTTGTATTCTTGTTTGTTTTGTATGTATGTGTCGTAGTTATGAATAAATGTTTTATCTATCTACGTACCTCTGCCAGACGCAGGCGAGCAGGTCTCGCAGCTGCAGGCGGCCGCACAGGGGCAGCTGCTCGCGCGCCGCCAGGAACTGGTGCAGCTCCTTGCTCTTGCGGCGGCGCTCGCGCAGCGCGTCCAGCGCCATGCGCTGCCCGCGGCAGAATCGCGCCAGGCACGTCGCGTACCCGCCCTCACCCAGCTGGACACAAACAATCAGTTTACGGTTCAGAATAGGACGCTCGTTAAAACCTATAAATTTGTGTATTGTGAATTTAGTTGAAGGGTTTCATCAAATGTAGCATTATGAATTATTAGCACAAACAAAACATTTCAAAAGTTAAGAGCAAACAGACATAAGCATAAAACTTCTTTTATATTCATAGTATATATATACAAAACGATAAAGTAGTTTATTAGATGTTTTATTGATACTTTTACTATTAACAATGAATAGTTATTTCGATGATGTAATTTTCAAAGATGGTCTCCTGTTCAAACAAATCTTTATCTAGATCTTCAACTATACTCACATATGCTATTTGTACTAGCATCAATATAGTTGCAAAAGCAAAATATGTCTACGAAATGTGGACGAACCCTCTTCTGTTGGCAAGCAAGAAATTAGAGGGTGTGAAATCGAACAGTTTTGTTCTCATCAGCCACTGACCGTGGCTAGCAGCGCGTCGGCGACGGGCCGTATGTGCACTATGTGGTCCGGGGCTTCTGCGCGCGCGGCGCGCAGCTCCGCGTAGAGTCGGGCGTGCCGCTCGCGCACGCCGGGCAGGTTGGGGAACAGCGCGCGCAGCTCGTCGGGCGGCAGCAGCGTGGCCTGCGCCTCCAGCGGCCTCAGGAACACGCCGCCCAGCACCTTCAGCCAGCGCACGTGCGAGCCCTCGGACACGATGAGCTCTGTTGGGGGGAGACACGAGGATTGGGGGATCAGTACACTCAAACAACGAACCGACCAGCATTAGCACCTTATCCAATGAAGATAAAGTTAAAAATAGTCCAAATTAAAACCCTAACGTGGTCATTAGGTCCGATTCTACAGTCACATATTAAAAATTTCACAGGACTATAAATGTTTCCTGTCACACAGCATTGCAAAGGTAAAAGACGAAACTATTTTAGTGCTGTCAAATTTTAAATGTGTGTCTTCAGATGCGGGGAGATGTTGAAGTCTGTGGTATATATCATGTATTACCGCCAGACCATTTAAGTCAAAGAATGAGGTACCATAGCCAAGATATAGCTAGCTATTTCTTAACCACCTGTCCGACACCTATTCTCTGCAAATAAATAGAATGTTATTTCAAGTGACTCGTACCGTGTATGACCTCCTGCCGCTTCCTGAGCGTGGAAGAGAGCAGCAGCGTGTCGAGCGCGTGCGGCGGCAGGCTGTCCGCCCACTGCGCCGCGAGCGGCTCGTCCTCCTCCGACCAGTCCGACTGAGAAGCTGGACAACAACACAATATGTCAATTCATGAGTAAGTGGAGTGACCCCAGAAGGAGTGCGTTGGGGAGTACCGGTGCACTCTCCTGAAATTCGTCCGTCATTAGTGTAGTTTTGTCAATATTCAATGCGGTTCCGTTTACTTTCAAACCTTTTTCTTAGTCCGTTATAATTTGAATCTTCTGTTGCATTATACTAATTTGCTTGTCTTTTACACCTAGTGTTTGTGAGTTTGTTTTGAATTTTCTGTCATTCATATTCAATGTTGTAGAATCGTATACATTGCCCCGTGTACGATTTAATGACCTTACTTAGTCTTATCTGTGGTAGTACAAGTATTATTTCTTGTATCATAAGTTGTGTTTATGACACATTGCCTCAAAAATATTCGTTCTATGATATTCTAATTTATGGAGAAACATAAGAGCGGACCTGAAGTCCATTTCTTTCACCACCTACATCAGGTCGGGGCCTTTAACTGCTCAATCGTAGTGTTTAATATAGCTGGGTATTTTAAGTTCAGTCCACGTAGCAGTAGACAAAGACCAAAGTCAATTAGTGTGTGTGTGTGTGTGTGTGAGTGGACTGACCTTGCTGGTCTGCCCCGACGGCGGCGGTGTTGCTTTCGTTGCTGCGCGACGACAGGCTCGAGCTGCTGGAGCTGCCGGAGGGCGCGGTCACGGAGCCCGGCTCCAGGTCGCTGGCGAACAGAACGCTACACGTTACATATTATATTGCCACACCGGCGGATATCATCCAATGTCGTCGGCAAATTGTATAATTCGTCTGATTTGTTGGCAACACACAACATAATGTAATAATTTCACATTTTCATCTGGCAACACTGCCACTACTATAGTACATTATATACAAGTTGGTACTATTTTTTGACCGTCACAGATTACAAACGGCGTCGTCTGTTTATAAACGTTCGCTTGCTTCGCTCGTTCTAAGGGTTCTTGCCAACCTAACCAACCTATTTCTCTATTTTTTTTTGGAATTTTAGGCGAAGTCAGTATCTCTTTTTGGCGCTATAGAAAATGACGCAGACCTCGAGACAGCGACGGCGGGCGTCGAGACAGCGAGCGTATCGACGCCGTTCGTAATGACACGAATTATACAATTTGCCAACAACACATAGACAAAATGTCTCTATAGGTACGACGCCCTGATCTATCGATCTATAGAAACAGACAAAGTAAATCATTCACTTTGCTCCAAGTGACATCAAGGCCAATCTCAAAGTTGTAGGCATATTCCTCCCTACCCCGCCCAGGAAGGGAAAGGTCTTATAATCAAATGCGTATGTCTATGCCTTTGTTAAAAATGTCAGCGCAACATTCGTGTACAATAATATTGACACGGTTGAAGCGCTGCGAGGTTTGTTCTTTTAATAAAATATAACGTGTATTTGTTGTCGAGTGAAATGCGATCATCAAACAAAACAAAATTAACAGTCTTAGAGGTATTTTTTGTTTTAAAACTGACGTTATTGAAATTTGTTGTTAATAATCTTGTTTTTGTATTGCACTCTAGCTACAAAACTGGGATAAGTATTTTATTTTGTTGTAGAATTATTATTTCAACGTATTAACTATATATTTTTGTATTATAATTATTCTAATTTGATAACAATAAAAAACTTATTATATAAAACTAAAACTAAACCTAAACTTAAAAATAAATTATAAATAAAAAACCCGTTTCAACGTATTTATTTTAACTAATCTGTCTGTAGTGAAAACCTTAAAAAGAAACTGGGAAATATACTTTTTTTATACAAAATTTGTCTACTACAGATCATTGTCTACTATCAGAAAAAAAATTGCTATGAATTTTTCCATTCAAGAACAATTTTAAGCAAGTATAATGCGATTTGTACGAATAAATTTTTCTCCACCTATTTTTTAAAACTTGTTGGCTAACAAATATCGTCGTAATTCCAAGCTCAAAACTTCTCTAGGAAGTTTCATATTCCACCAAATGCACAAACTATCGACCAAATTGGCACCATCAGAATGTCAAAGGCTGATTGAATGGCAATAATCAATTTATGGAGAGCCCACGCGTGGCCGGTCTCATTTCATAACACGGCTGATCAAACGGCGGCGTCCGGCGTGGGACGGACGGAATTAGCTCGCCTTTACAGCTTCCTGCTAATGTTTGGGCGCTGTTTCCTTCGGCGCGTGCCGGCGTGACCTTGGCACAGCGCTCCTGGTGCTGACTCATGAGGGAATGACCTTGCAGCCGAGTATTTGAGGACGTTCTGGCGACAGGTAATTGGGGAAAGTCTTCAGTTGTTCGCTGAATGTATATTAGCTGACAGTTACCTTTTGAACTTGTAATATGTGAAATCTCTTATTTTTTACATCCAGAATTTTAATTAGTGTTTTAATTTTAAGTATAATTTTTTGCAGTGAGATTTCCTTTAAAATTCGATAATGTATGATTGGGATAAATATAAGTACAACAACCTAAGCGGACAGTCCGCAGAATCCGTAGATTTTTAAAGTTATCCTCAAGTATCTCGGAAAACACACCAAAACTTTCCTTCTTTTCAAGTTCACTGAAACCATAGTGTTACCCAAATGCGGTGAACGAAAAAAACAAATGTTAATGTAGGTACCTTTGACCTTTTTGTAAATTCGAGTCACGTGCGATGTTTTCAGGTATAGGGGCAAACGCGATCGCAATAGCAATGGGACGGGAAGGACATTTACATGTACTTTTTTTTCAAAGAGATTTTGGCCTGGCTACTAGACCATTAAGTCATTATTTATTAAAAATATAAAGAATAAAATTAAGTGGCACAAATATAAGGCAACAGAAACCTCCGGGAGAAATAATTATTCATAGCAATTCATAGACAAAACAAGACACGGAGATTGTGACTGACTGCAGAGCGTGAAGTTATGGTAATTAGGTGACGTCACGCCGCGGTATGCTGTCTACAGATAACACACTAGACAACAACATAATAAGTATATCGCAGGCGGCCGACACGGAAATATAACAAATAAGTTTAGCAGACAAACTGACGCCGAGCTAGGCCGCTAGCACAGTCGTCTTCATCATCATCAGCTCGCATCATCAGTCCACTGATGGACACAGGCCTACCCCAAGGCGCGCCACTGAACCCGATCTAACAAAACAGGGTTTTTCTTTAATAATCCTTTCTAAAGCATGATGAGACTGAGCGAAGCGACAGAGGTGTGTCAGGATCGCGATACTTTACGCTCCGTTCTCTCTGCCCACCCCAGCAGGGACATAGCGTGGAGATATGTATGTATTCTTTCTAAAGTAACCACCACTCTAAAGATGTAAGAAAACTTTCGCGATAAATTTACTTACAGCGGTTCCAAGAAACATAAAAATTGAGATTCCAAAAAAAAAAATGCGAAACACTTAGCAATAAATTGTTTTAAAATAAATATTCTTCAGCGCTGCCTTGTTCAAACTAAATCACGATGTGCATAAAATATAATTTAACTACAGAAAAATGTGCAATGAATAATCCATTCCCACTGTTTCCCCATTTTATCTGGATGTTTTTTTTACGGATCCGATCACCGCACTGAGAACATCTAAGATTCTTTTTTTTTTTTCAACAAAAGATTTCATCTGAAAGAAGAAAGATCTTGAAAGATTCCTAAACAGCTTTCCTTCCAGCCGACGATTTCCGTCAACATAGCGAACAGAGCTCGTCAAAGCTTTCAAAACAAGACAACAATGAAATTCCCCGAACACCAATCCCGGCGACGATCAGAGCCAAATCCAATTGCGTTTGCAATTGGATCGAACCGGGAGCGACGTCCCCGCCCGGAAAACTCCATCAATCGTAAAAAAACCTTTTAATCTCTTTTTGAGGGTTCCATAAAACGTCTGTCTGTCCGCGAAAGTCAAAACCTACCAGACAGATTGAGGTGAAATTTGAAAAATACTATGTCAGTATTAATTATGTAGCAGCCCGAATTACGTTAAATCCAACCTAAGACTTTGCCGCGGGTAAATTCTACGATTACCAATATTAACCTAACTAAACCAAACCTAAGATTTACCGCGTTTTACTGTAAGTAACATTAGTTATGTACAAGTAGTCGCTACGATATTGTTTGGACAGTTTTAGGGTCAGTTCAGACCAAACGGAAATTTGGCCGCGCACTTTTTGACGTCATGGTCAAATGAACTATATCACTACGTCCTATGAATGACTTCGAGCGCGAGGTTAGTTTTGACCTCATTTCACAGTGCTCGGGCAAATTTCCGCTCGGTCTGAACTGACCCTTACGGCAACAATTAGATTAGTTTGAGTTCTGTACAGTGAAGCACACGTCAAGCAACTTTTGTGGCAATGTCAACGAGATTTTGACCACTGTATAACTTGAGACTGTACTCGCTAGTTTCGGCTGACAATCCGCTGTACATTGATATAAAAAAAGTGTAACATTTTGACATGTGTCTGAAATAAATTGTTCAAAATCATGTGGCAAAATATTTTTCTTTCTTTCTTTAAAAAAAATAATGTTTATTATTAATAATATTTTCTCCAACCCTGGTCATTAGAGTGGTACCTCTCAGACATTGTCCTGCGCGCGAGCAGCCCGGCCGCGGGCGGCTGCCGGCCCGCCGGCAGGGAGATGTTGCGCGACACGCGCGGCGGCGTCGCTCCAGTCGCCATCACGCTTTATATGTCACTTACGCACTCTCACTTACATGGCACTTCACTTACGTGTCACTACACTTGGCAATACACTCACCTACAGTTGGACAATGCTGAAGACGGCGCGGAGCCTACTCTTCACAGCGGTTTACAGAAACCTAGACGATTATTAAAACATTTATGATAAAAATGTCATTTAATTATGTTAATTTTGACAGATGTGCATAATAATAAAACCGAGCGCAATAAGCATTTTCCGTGTTCTGTGTATACACCATTCGAATCGACACCTACATAGGTGGACGGATAATTAGAAACAGATCAAGATTTTCATACAATCGAGGTCACTTTGAAGCCACGGTTCTCCGTGAAGGATTGACCGAGGCATGATCTGATGGCGGTCATCGAGAGAGTACATGGAGGAGTTTTAGATCGCTGTAGATATCCAACTGATGAGATGAGCCGTTTGAAAGCAGGATCGCCATGAAGAAAAAACCCGCAGAATTGCATCAAAATGTATGAAAATCTTAAAGTTAAGGAATCATGACGATGCTGCATCCAGGCGGTTCATCTGATCAGTTGGATATCTACAGCGATCTAAGAGTCCTCCATCTACTCTCTCGATGACCGTCATCAGATCACGCCCCCATCAATCCTTCACGGAGACCCATGGCTTCAACTTGACCTCGATTGTATGAAAATCTTGCCCTGTTTCTAATTATCCGTCCACCTATGTATGTAAGCCAATTGAAAACGCCACGGTTCATATAAACGCTGATGTTTCACTCAAGGCGAGATGGCCGGGCCGAGGTACGTAAAGTGTATCTAATAGGTATACTAGCCAACTACGTAATAATATTTAGTTCACCGCGAAGTGTTCTAGTGCATTTCACAATTTATTGGGTGCTTCGGTGCCGGAATGGGGCTCAGAATATATGTTAGTGCGGTTGTATGACTATACTTAATATACATTACAAAATATACTTGTGGATGTTTGTTTGTTGCTTATTCACGGCTGAACTGTTTCTGATGTAACTTGGTGATAGCTTATATTCTGGAATAATATATAGGACAGGAGGCCGCTAGTCCGCGACCTCTCTGGATCCAAATCATGACGTATTTGGCGGACGGGGAGCCTTTACCATTACCTTTACCTTCTTGGCGAGAGTCCGCGAAATATATAACTGTATATTATATTAGTAATAAATAAATAGGGCAGTAAATAGTGGGAAGAATGTCAGCTTTGGTTTTGTATTACACATCCTCCACTTTAAAAAAAAAACTCCCACTGTAAACGGGCCATTAATTTTTTTAAATTATTATTTTGACATTGTACGAATATATTTTTAATTTAATTTTACTACGAATGTTTGTATCACAACATTGACGATACTCAACTTTATTATGTTCTTCTGCTACCATATTTTGTACTTGTATACAAGACATGCCCCATAGAGTTAGTATACTAGCTATAGAGCGCGCGCATCGCTCATTGCCCATTGTCCAAGTGTAAGCAGGTGTTCTATGGACGCTTCAATATAGATTTTTTCTAGATCGTTTGTTTCCGTGAATCGTGTTTACAGCTTGTGGCACTGCACATTTTACCATTATTACTCCAAATCTTAAAAAACACCGGCGCGAGCAACAATCAGCGCTAATGACGTTTTGTGACTAGTACCGTCGCTCCGAACATTTCGAGACTGTTCAGACCCGTGCTTACAGTTCAAACTTGCTAACGCGCGCTCTATGTATACTAACAACTCTCTGACATGCCCTTATTCAGCGCGCCCTAAACGCGATGTTAATACCAGAAGGCGAGTTTCCGCCACCGTGCCCTTGCGAGGTCCATATACCTACTTAGCTCTATGTCCCTTGCTTAGAGTCGTTTTAGTATTATTCATGTATTGGCCATAACATTTTATATCATTTAGCAGTTCCGCGCGGAAATACCACTGGCGACATACTGTACCGTTTATGGTACATTTTAGACTTTTGCCACTATTAATTCCTCTGTGCTTTTGCGCTTTGTATACCACAGAGGAATTCATAGTTTGTACGTACGTACAGACATTATTATAATAAAACCCGGACATGTGCGAGTAGGACTCGCACCCTGAGGGTTCGTGAGTGAGTGAGGGGAAGTGATCCTATAAGGGTTCCTTTTCCTTTTGAGATACGGAACCCTATAAAAACACCCAAAGCATGTCTTGTATGTTTCCACAAACATTTCTCAAAGGATATTTATGAAAGGCTACCCTTCCTAGCCTAACGGACAGATATACCTATCAATATTTATCATGATTATTACGATACTGAAATTCTGAGCGAGGACTTGTAACTGTAGCCCACGCCGGCGACAGCCAGTAAACAGATTATAATACAGTTTTTATGACCCACATAAAACGCACGAAAACTAATTATTACACTGGAAAAATTAAAGGTTCCCAGTTATTTATTAAAATAGCCGCGGAAATTTTGAGCCATAAAACCGTCCCATCAATCATGTATTAACATCACTGACATAAACATGAGATAGTAAATATAAAGTTTTCTATCACAAATCTACGCGTATAATATGAAGCAATTAAAAAAATCACTAATAGTAGTTGGAGAATCACTGAGCAATGATAAAGGAGTGGTGGAACTGGCGCGGCGCGACACTACCGCTAGCGGTGAGCACTGCTGCGAGACTGCAGCGCTACCGCGACCGGCCGCGGTACCTCCGACACGTCACGGTATGAAGCTCAACATACATTGCTCGAAGCTCACATGTGCTTGATGATATCTATACTAATATTGTAGGGCAGTAGCGTGTATTTTAGTATAGAGGGCTGGAATTCTTCAAAAAACTCTGAAGCAATGGCATATCGTGTACTTCCACTTTGAAGGGAGCACAAGAGAGCGTTTGGTGTTGCCCCCCTTAGTATTTAATGATCATCATCAACAGCCTATTAATGTCCCCACTGCTGGGGTTCAGGCCTACCCTCTCAACGAGGGCGTTCGGGCTATAGTCCACCACGCTAGCCCAGTGCGGGTTGGTGGACTTCACATGCGCCTAAGAATTTCTTCTTCGGCGTATGCAGGTTTCCTCACGATGTTTTCCTTCACCGTTTGAGGGCAGTCGGTAAATGTACTTAAGTTTCGAGAAAAAACCCATCGGTACATGGCCCAGCCGGGGATCGAATTCCGTTAATGTTGCTACACGTAACAAATATGATAGAAGAGTTTGTTTGAACGCGCTAATATCTGGCGGTTTTGAAAAATTCTTTTGGCATTTGATAGCCCAACCCTTGAGGACCGTTATAGGCTATTTAACATCATGCTGCGACCCTTTGGAGCCGAGCAAAACGAAAAAAGTCAGAAATTACTTAGGTATGCCGCGGGTAACAGTAAGTAACATATACGGTACTTTTTAATGCGATTGAAGTCGCGGGGCATAAGCTAGTAAGAAAATAAAATGCAACTCAGCGAACCATCTACCTTCGCAGCACGCTATCGGAAAAGTGTAGACGAGGAACTATTGTTTAATCTGTGGTATCGGCGCGCGAGGCGGGGCGGGCGCGGGCGGCGCGCCGCAAACACTGAACTTTCCGCCCAGTGGACAGCTGTCAGGAGTGGAAAATTGTGACAGCTGATAACTACAGATACTACAATCGACACGCACGCACCCTACTTTCGGTTTGTTCTGTTTCATCGAAGAGTTTAAATACGCAATTGGCCATAAAGTGGTTTGGACGTTTGCGTTCTTGGTCATATGCGTCGAAAGGGTAGCGTTTTCTGTATTGTTTTGACGCAATACGCAACAAAGAAAAACTCATTTTTGACCATTTGCTTGTTCCTACCGGAGGAGGGTCGGAGGGAGGGACAGGGGGATTGGGGTGGGGGGTCCTCCTCGATGGTACTACTCCTCTCATCATATGAATATGAGCATATCTTGTCTCATAAAACTCAGTACTACCACAAATTTAAAGCGGTCCCTAAACGATCATGCTTGCTATCAATCACATAGTACAGTGAAGCAACGGCCAGCACGTAGTTTGCATGTCATGCACGTCAATCACTACAGCTAGACGGTCATGCATGAGTGACAGCACGTAATGCATGTCATGTAGGGACCACTTTACAATGTCGTCTAGGTAGACAGGGCAATCGTGCTGGGCGAGACGGAGGGCGGAGGGTACCGAGCTGCTTACACCACCTTAGTTAGCAGCTTGTTCCCTGTCTTCAGGACTATCGCGTATGTAATGTAACAGTACACTGTGGTACCACCCTGTATGAACAACAAAGCGAATTACATTATAACATCGTCCTTAACTACTTGACCTTAATTCGCGGGGCGACGTGTGTTAGAATGGGGGGGTGATATCTTCTCACCTGATGGGTGGGGAGGCCCCCCTCCCCAGTGGGGGTCAAAGTTCACAGGGTAATTTGCGAACAATAAAGTCAACAAGAGTACCTAGGTTAGTCGTCGCAGCTGATGAGTCTAGAATCTTGAAATTTTGCACACAGAGGCACAGAATACATAATATAGTAGACAGAGGTCTCTCGAATAGAGAAAGGATTCTTGAAATTCCACCGCAAAGTGGATGAAAATGTACGTCTAAACGAAATCGCGGGCAACAGCCGGTGAGGGGAACAAACTAAACGACTCGGAACGATGAGGTCGAGCTAATGCCGAGCGGCACTCGAGCCGGGCGCGAGGGGGGTGTAGGTGGGGGAAGTGGGGAGGTTCTGATCTGACAAGCAATGCCACCATGCTGTGATGACAATAATCTAGGGTTCGACCACAGAACTCGGAATGAATAGACAGAAATTGCAAAATGCGGTGACCTAGTGCACAGTAAAAGTTCGTTTACTATGTCTCGTCGCCGCACAGGTGACGTATAAGCCACCAATTAAGTAAAATATAAGTAGGACAATGTCTAAAAATGATGATTTGCAGTGGTGCCTAGCATTTTTAGCGAAAATGCTGTTTTAAAGTTCAAACACGTTTGAACACAAGTGGCGACAGAATTTAAGTTACCGAAAATAGTGTAGGATTACATTGGATCCGTGAGTTGGGAGAGACACTGCGGAAGATAGACCATAGTTCGGTTGATTGCTGAAACATAAATCATGCAGGCAATCACCACCATATGGTAAAAAAGTCAAAGTCTCAAACAGATGCAGCCAAACATCAAAACAGGTACCTATTTTCGAAACATCCACAAAATGCAATCTAAAAAAACGTTCGTTGAGCCAACCAAATGAAAGCGACCAGAGTCCATCAGTGACGATAGCAGTGCCAATTGTAATGAACGTGGTCGTACATCACAGGCGTGTACCGCGGCAGGTGACCTCAAGTGGGCGACGTTACGACCGCGCAAAGGGCTGTGTGCGCAGCGCTGTTGATCCAGCAATCGTTGCCCCGGGGCGCTGACGTCAGGCTGGTGGGTGCGGTGCCCCGGGGCGGGGCGCCCCGCCGACGGTGCGCAGTTATTGTGGGACGCAGCAAGGGCAAGTCGCAGTTTATGCGACACGGGTTGGCGTGCGACCTATTTCTGTCGCGGGGTTGGGGTGTCTGAGGAGATTATGGAGCTGATGCGACCCCTGGATGGGTCAACTAGTTGCTAATGACCTCCAGTACAATCACTTCAGGTCGAATTCCAAGTCACCATGCTCGGACAAGCATCTACTGCGACGTTTTATACCTACAGCTGAATAAGGGGAAAACGTATATTTCCTAAACAGCGTTTGTCGCCGAGGTCAACTAACTACACATTGACTTGTATGACTTCCATACAAACAGCTCGAGCGCTCCACCAAGCAGACAGTCACTGGATATCGCTTACCATTTAAGTACCTACCATTGTTGTAAGGAATATGTAAATAAACGAAATTTAAGTAGGTATACAATTTTTGAAATTTCTTCTTCGGCGTATGCAGTATTTCCCCACGCTTCACCGTTTGAGAATAAAATGTATAACAGAAAAAAACTAACCGCTGAGCCCAAACCGCTGAGCCAAGAGAATTGATGAAAGTTCCTCATATAGTTCGAACGTCCACTATGAAAGCATTTTCATCCCACAGGAAAAACTTTCTACGCAGGCGAAGTCGCGGGAAACAGCAGTGCAGTTGTTAATGACAAGGCAAAAACATTATCCAAAAAAGTGAGTGAGATTTATTAACGTTTGGGATTGCCAGCCAGCCCACAAACACTCGAACCGAAACCGATTGGATTAAAGCAAAAATGTGTGTTTACACAACACACGTTCATATTAATAGAGGCAAGGTGAGGCGGGTTCGTGTTTGTGTTTCATTTAAGAAGAAAAGCGCGAGCGGCGAGCGGCTCGCGGCGAGCTTGTGTGTAACGAACAATAAGGTTGAAGGAAACCTTCAGGCGCATAGTACCACAAACGCAAATTACCTTATACGTGAGTGACCAGAATTTCATACGTAAATTCCCTGATACGTAGAAGACCTGAATTCCGTTACGCAAAAGGCCAGGATACCTTCTCCTTGTACGAAAGGAAAACGGTATGGGAGGGTTGGTATCGCAAAACTTGGCGCGCCCAATTAAACCTCTTCAAACATTATTATTTGTGATGGAGCTCTTTCAAGCCTTGTGTCACTGCGACCATTGCTGATCTATTGTGATCGCCGCCTCGCTATAGTTCAGTTGCTCAACACGCTTTTGTCACTGATTTGTTTTACTTCGTGAAACTTCTTGTATACTTTCGAACGACTATAATGAGTGAAGACAGTGTTGTGATCATGCGAGAAGAACAGTTATTTATAAAGTCGATATACTAAAAATGTATATTCCAAAGAGAGAAAGAGTTTATTAGCTTTTTAAAAAAAAAATTCAAAATATAGAGAGATATTGAAGACGTAGATTAATAGTCTATTTATAAGCTGGATCGACACAGAACATAAACACTGAATAGGTCAATGATATATCCGCGCGCCGCCGCCCGCGCCGGCGCCCGCGCATACCCCGTCGATGGATGTCAAACATACGCGGCGCCAGACAATCACAATCAGCGGCTAACACGTTCTACTGTTGGACAGAGGCGGGAGGCCTATAGAAGGTCATAGTCCACCACGCCGGCTTAGTCTAGATGGTCACCCACCACCATCTTCTACCGTCAAACAGCAGTGGAGCACTTACGCCCTATCCGTTTGTCACTCCATAGCGATAACAGAAAATCAACTGAAGCGACTGAACATTGAGAGCCTCTTTGGTGTAGTGGGGAAGACACGGCCTGTCATGTCGAGATGTCCGAGTTCGATCCCCGGCCGTGCCATGTACCGATGCGTTTATCACATTTATTGACTGCTCTCGAACTGCGAAGGAAAACATCGCGAGGAAACCTGCATCCGCAGAAGAAGAAATTTTTAGGCGTTTATGAAGTCTACCTGGGCTAGCGTGGTAGACTATAGCTCTAACACCCTCGTTGAGAGGGTTGAACCCACAGGAACATATTAAAAGGCTGTTGACTTGATTGATTTCGATTTGACTGAATATTTGCAATGAACTCATTCGAAGATGGAGGGAATCCATTAGCCGGACACGTATGAAATAAATACGCGTAATTATTTCATCACACCGTGCGTGGTGGGGGGGTGGAGGTGAGGGGGGGGAGCAGATGGGAATAGCAACGGGCACTAGGTCGGGTCGTAGGATCGGCCCAGTTCCGCCCGTCACCGGCGCATCGCCGCGACCTAATTGCCGGCGGGAGTGCATATTGACACGTGCGGCGTCACACGACCACATACGGTTCGGGCGATTTTATTATCTGTTTCGTTCAAAGAAACAGTTGCACCCGCGATGGTACTAGCGGGGCACACGGGAACGGGGGCTTTCGGGAACGGGGGTAAACAGCAACGGGGGTAAACAGCAACGGGGGTAAACAGCAACGGGGGTACACGCCAACCCTTGATTAAATTCCATTTCTCGTGGATCTATTTCGGTCGCAGGATTCGTTGGTGACTGTTGCTGATATATTTTATTTAACATGTTTAAACACAAATCAACATAGAACGTGTGAAAATGTAGTCCTTTAAATAATAATGTAATTAAAAATGTTTCTACTCTATTAGTTTGGGAGGCAAATTCGTTCTTGGTTAGGGACTTTATGCGTCCAAACGTTTCGTTCGCAACTTCGTCTGCGTCAAAATTACCCTATAATATGTTATTCCAGGGTATAAGCTATCATCCCGAATGGTTAAGCCATTCCTCCTGCCTCAGGAAAGGCTACGTCCGTCAGCGTACGTCGACAAGCGGACCATTTTTCATGTTCAATAATACAAAATAGGAGTAACCATGGAGTGCCAAATCTATACGACCTATATTTTTATTTAGGGGCACTTCGGACGCATAACTAGTGTCATTTGTACCCCTGGGGGAACTTTACTGGGGTACAAACGGTTATGAGGACTTATCGCAATGTACCCGAGCTAGTGGTGTGGCAACACAGTCAATTAGGCGGGCGTACTTAGCGCTAAAACATTCACTTATCCCGCCGCGAGATAACGCGCGGTATCGCGGCCGAGTGACGTGCGCGCCGCTCGACGGGCGCGCGCGGAAAATAACAGCCAGGGGGCTCAGATGATTTCGTGTCATTGACATAACCATGAATCTTAAAAAAAAAATTGCCACTCCCATATGGATGAGTAATAAAAGCATTCTATGGGTGTCAAAATCGTGTCAAATGTAAGACAATACTGTGACTCACTCACACATTCTCATTTTTAAACTCCATATAAATTTGTACCAGCAACTTCCTCCCGCTACTCCGCTTCCTTTGTCCGCACCCCCCCGGTAAATGGCATCATAGGTTTCGATACTAAATATGGAAGATGCGATCTCCACAGGGAGCACGCGCGCGACCAAAGAGATTTGAAACCTTCTTGGACATAACATAAAGACTTTCACAATTAACTAGGTACATAACTTTGATCATGTAGGATATTAAAAAAAACGGTTTCTTTTCTTTCTTTTATGTAGTATCATTTCAAAACACACTGTGTTACGTTATTGTCCATGCCTACGGTAAAAAGTACGTCATCTCTTTTATTTATTTACGTTTACTAATGTAGGATTTGAAAGTTTTTGCAATGTTGCTGTTAATTTTTCCTCGCAATCGAAGTGAAAAGCAAAGTGTATAACTCGTTCATTTAACCCTCGACTTAACTATCCACCCACGCTTGATATAACGTCTCTGATAAAATGGCGCATTTTATGCACCTCTACAATCTACTATTTTAGTTTAGATCATAGATGCGGATAATTTATTATTATTGTATGGTACAACCTTCATCTTGAATGGACGTTTCACTGGACGGACATGTTTTATCATAGCTTATCTTCTTAGGGGCCAGAAATACCCGGCGACACTAGGGCTCTACGGGATCTGTTGTGCCAAACACCTGTCCGCCAAACGGTGCCCCGATCAGATTTTTTGATGGACCTTACATACGCCTTAGAATAGTAAAATACCAATCAGTTTTTGGCGTATGCAGGTTTCCTCACGAGTTTTCCTTCACCGAAAAACCGGTGGTACTATTATAAACCGAGCTAAAGTTTTCGAAAACCCATTGGTACGGGCCAGGATGAACCTCAACCCACGACCTCATGAACGTGAGGCTGCCACGGCTCGGACGGAGATGTTTAGTCGTTCGATCTTCCCCGAGGAAGGTAATATTTCACAGATTCACTTTTATTAAAACACTTGCGAGCTGTAATCTATTTACATTCAGTTTGCCATTGCAATGGCCTGACTGGGGCCACTCCGCGGCGGGTAACTTTCCACACAAAAACACTCATGTTTTCATTCCCACATGTTCCCGCACACAACTGTCTGCCTGTTTGTTTACCCAACCCCGTATCAAACTACTCCCCTTCACGTATTTTAACGTTCTAAATTCCGTTTTTCCTTAGCTGTCTTAACGAAAACAAACGCTATTCGCGTCTCGTCTACATGCGCGCGCGAGGTACCCAGCAGCAAATACAAGTTTGTATTACCATATAAACTTTGCGGTCCGCGTGGGAACATCGTCTATCGAACATTTCGCTTTCAGCCGCAAATGCGTTTGTTATCCTAAGACACAGGAAAAACGCATTATATTTAATGTTTTGTTGAAAAATTTCAGGGAAACGTAGGTACAGCTTCCAGCGCTTCCGGCGGGCGATTAGTTTGTCGGAGAATCGAACCTCGTATACTCTATGACGTCTATCGGTATTGAGATAGAGCGCAGTAAGTGTAGGTACGTTTATAATTCGCGCATTCACTATCTCTATGTACTATAAGGTTTTTTACAGCCAGAGGTGGGAAACGGACCAGTACCGCTACCATGAGCTGTTTTTAACGTCAAACCACTAAACTAATTTGACAGTTCTAAAATTCATGCCATCTCTTTTTTAATTCTACAGATAAAAAAGTGCCCACTGGACTAAATTTAGTTAAGTCGTGTACACACGACTGTCGCCCAAACCAAAAACCCTGCAGTCCAAAAACCACAAGTGCGTAGCCATCAAAGGACTGTTAGGCTGCCTGATGTTTTATGTTTGAACGCGCTAATCCCTGGAGCTACCGGTCGCATTTGAAAAATTCTTTTTGCATTTGCCATTAGCCCAACTCTTGAGGAAGCTTATAGGCTATTCAACACCACACCACGGCCCTTAGGAGCAGAGCAAAAAGGAAAAATCAGAAACAACTTCATATTTATTTCATAGATCCCCGGCGGACCAGCACTGTGCGCTTCTCGCGTTCTTTTCTGCTGCGCACGTGCAAAATGTGGAATGACCTTCCCTCTGACGCTTTTCCACAGCGCTACGATATGGGGTCCTTCAAGAAGAGAGTCTAAAGAGCCCTTCAACCTTGGCCGGCGCCGCACCAGCACCCCCCGGGTGTTGCAGGTGTCGGTGGGCGGCGGTGACCTCTTAACATCAGGAGGCCCGCCTGCTTGTTGCCCCCGTAGCAATATAAAAACGCGGGCGTAGTCGCGGGAAACAGCTGGTGTTATGGCGTCCAGTCTCCTTGACTGCAGACATGACTGGCTGACTGGAAATTTAACTTGACAGGACTGAGGAACGGACGACGAGGAGAACAGATGACGACCTATGACAAGAAGAAGAAGTAAGAAATTGGCAATATATTTTGGACGAAGATATATTCTGGGCTTTAAATTCTCCGACCGTTCAGCTGGTAACAAAATGAAATCCTGGTCCGATCAGATCGGACCACCGAATCGGACCACGTGTCCAGCACCGCAATGTTGGCAGAAGGCCAGGCATATTACCGACTGAGATGCATTTAACAGAAAGATATGTTTGACATCTCCCGGTCACTGGCCGATATTGGGTTGAACGAAACTCGACATATTTGGTCCACACTTGACATGTCGGCGTTTTGGGAGTTCCATTTCGTTTGTACAGTCGACCGCACGTCAGTGAAAACACTTTGACTTAGAGCTGGCCTAGCCTATTAGGGAGTTTTAATACTATGAGAGACCAGTTTATACTGGTTTTGTTTCTATTGACGTGCGGTCGACCGTACAAATGCAGCTGATATACCGGGGCTTAAAGAGTTGAACAATCCTATCCTATTATAAGCGTGAAGTTTGTAAGGATGTTTGTCACCCACGCAAAAACTACTGAATAAATTAATTCATAAAGATATGTGAATTGACAAATTTAATGCGGTTGAAACCGCGGGCAACAGCTAGTGAATAAATAAACCCCTGGGGGCTGTGGTGGAACACGCCTCGCGCCTGTAAGTATCTCCTACGGAAGCCAAGCTACCCATTTAAGCTTACTAAAACAATGATGTATTATAGTTCAAAAGCACAGTTATACAGGATGGAGTGTAACAATGACTGCTACACCCCCCACCCCCCGGAAACGCCCCCTGTCTGTTAACCACCGACAATGGAGTTGCTGTAGGTACACCTGGACCTGGACAGCAGTGTACTTCAATACTACTGGTCCAAGTGACAGGGGCACATAATTGTTTATTTTGTATTGAAAATATACAACATGTTTGGATTGGATCGGTGTAGAAATGTAATGGGTGATAAAAAAGGTCATTCAGAACATTCTTTAAGAAAAAAAAACTTTTCTTTTATCATATAAAGTTTTAAAAAAAAGTGTGCCTAGGCATGCAAATCGGACGCGTGCTTTTTTGTGAAAATTTGTGTAAATTGTAAGTTGTTTGTCGTAATAGTACATAGTCAATATTAAATTTTGCCAATGTTTAAAAACATAACTATCACACTTTGTCTATGTATAACCAGCCAAAGCTATGCCACCAGTCATCCCGGTATAAAATAATAGTGATGTCAACCGGTACTGTAGTATAAATAAATGGCGACTACTGGTCTTGTCGATTGTCAGCGTACAGCCCTCCGCGTTCCTCTCGGGCCGGAGTGCGCGTAGCGGCGGCAGTGAACAATAGACAATAGCGAGTCGTAGCGCGTACAATAACATGTAGCCAGCCAGCCACCACCCAGCCAGCCACCCAGTCACCCACCCACCCACCCACCCACACCGTACAACTATCTACACTGTGCAACAATTTACCCCAAGATTAGTTTTCTTGGAACTAAGTTTTTTATATGGACACTAGCTTTTCCCCGCGGCTTCGCCCGCGTGGAATAATTTTTTCCCGCGGGAACCGTTTACCCCGGTAAAAAGTAGCCTATTATTTATTATTATTATTTATTTAAAACTTTATTGCACTAATTTGTACAAAAGGCGAACTTAATGCCAATGGCATATATATGTGTATATATGCCATTCCAGTTATTCTATATGTTATTCCAGGCTATAAGCTATCCCTGTACCAAGTTTCATCAAAATCCGTCCAGCCGTTCCTGAGTTATAAGTGGTCTAACTAACACGACTTTGTTTTATATATATGGACATTCACAATGTATTGAGATTTTAATAGACAGTCAAAAGACTTAAAGAATCTATATTTCGTTAAAGAACGTTTGGAGTGCGTATTCACCATAATAGGATTTATTGTTCTTATTCTAAATAATTTCTCACCCTTTAAGTAAAAAAACTCAGGCAAAAGCTTGAGAATATTTTTCTTTACAAAACTATACAGATGTATAAAAAAAGCATTGAATTTAATGAGATTGTGGAGGCTGTTATAATCAAATTTGATTATTTTCGAATATTTCGAGAAAACAGAGTTGTCTAAATTAAAATCCTATATATATATACTCAATGTAAATGCAAATTAAATTAAAAGCTTAAACAAAATAACGATAAAATAGTGTTCAGTGATGAATAAAAATTTAAAAGATAATTAATAAATACCAAGAAAATATTTATCAACAAGCTTTTAGTTGTCAAGCATTAGTTTTTGACAGTGAAAATAGGCCTTGTTTTATAACGTGCAAACGAATTAACCTTAGGGCGCTACACCACTTTTTGGACCGACTGTACAACCTAATAAAAATAAAAAATTTGTGCAGCAACTTATATCAAAACTTCTAATTATTAAATACATACTTAATCTATCGAAATGGAAACCTTTGCCTTTTTTTTTAGGAGTTTGTGGCTTGGTTGCAAAACCTTTGCCTTTTATAGCAACAGACACAGATTAATTTCAATAACAAAAAGCGCCTAGTATTTTTTTAAATACCACAGATTATAAAAACCACCGTAAGGCCGCAATGCGTCCGCGGCCGCGTCGCGAATGGAACTGAAAACTGAACCTATCTGAATGGAGCGTGCGATCACGACCAGAATAGCAAGACCTTTGACCGCATACTGTCGGCATGTAACGCAACATTCTATGTATACTGGACAGTATTGAAACACCAGGGAACAAGACCCACGTGTCACATATCTGTCTTTAACAATACGAAGCTCAAACTGTGCTGGTTTCAGTCAGTGCAAACGCATTATAGAAAATCAGACACACCTTTTCCATATCATTCAATGTCGTAGGATAATGGAAAACATCGGATCTTTGCGAAAATCTTAGAATATTTGCAAAAAGCCGGATAATTGGAATATAAGGATGAATTTCGTTCTCATCCGAGGTATTTTCAGGATTTTTCCAAAAATGCGGAGTTTGTTTAGGACGATTGGAAATTTGAACGCTGATTGGCTGAGTGAGTCGATTCGCGCATCTGTCAATGCGTAACGCTTAAAGCGGCCAATCAGCGCTCACAACTTTCGAAACGTGAGTCACTTTTCGCTATTATCCTAAAATACGCCGGTTTTTTGCAAAGATCCTGAAAATAGCTCGGATTAACGAAATTCGTTCTTATCTTACATACCAATTATCCGGCTTTTAGCAAAAATCCTAGGATTTTCTGAAAAATTAGAATTTTCCGATTATCCTACGACATAAAAAAAAAGAAGCTGACTGACTGATCAACGCACAGCCCAAACCCCTGAGCCTAGAGCCTTAAAATATTGCACGAAGGTTCCTCATATAGCTCTGACGTCCACTAAGGCTTTCTTCCCGCGGGAAAAACTTTTCTATGCGAGCGAAGCCACGGGAAACAGCTAGTCTATATATAAAAGGATTGCCTGACTGATTGATCTATCAACCCACAGCTCTTACCGCTACGGGCAGGTTAAAATGTCTATCTAACAGATTTAAAATCACAATTCCATACTAAAAAAAGCTTTTAAATTAAGTAGGTATATAGAATAGGTACTCCTTTTATAGATTTCTGGAGAAGTTAACGTAATGCAGACATTTTCAAACGAAAGTAATACGTGTGCCGCTTCGAAATAGAGTTCATTTTGAATTGCGACTCATGTGCTATAGGACGTTGTCAAGTCTGCGAGGTGTTGGGAACGAAGTTTGGCGATAGCACGGGAACAAAAGAATAAAGGTGTCAACACACTGCCGCGCACTCACCGCGTGACGAGGGAAGCGGGAAACGCGGTCCACCCCTTATGCTGCTTACTACATTAAGTAAGGGTCAGTTCAGACCAAGCGGAAAATTGCCCGCGCACTTTTTGACGTCATTGCCAAATGAACCCTTATCAATATAGCCTAAAAAACAAAATCGTAGGAATGACGTCGAGCGCGAGGCGACGCCGACGTGCAGAAGTCATTATACCATTTTCTCCTTTAGGCTATAGTGATACGGTTCATTTGACAATGACGTCAAAAAGAGCGAGAGCAAATTGATTGATTATTTTGGAAGCGGCGAGCGAACAGACAGACGGTCCGCCTGACACATCAACCAAGGTGTTGCTTAATGGATTATTACCACACGTGTGTTAGCGATGTGCGAGCATTGGTTGGCGGTATATAGTTCCGTTTCCGCCAACCAATCGCTGCGCTCTCACAGATGAGAGAAGTGCACATTATTAGGTGAGTATTGGCACATTCGTGCTGTCTATTGCGACACTCGGATTTTAATACCTTTCAGAAACAGTTGCACAAATAACCATAGCGTATAAATCATCGAAAAATAAGAGCGTCAGTGACCTCGGGGATAAGACGCGACCTATCATATCGAAAGGTCCGAGGTTCGATCCCCGGCTGGGCCATGTACCAATGGGTTTTTCTCGAAACTTAAGTACATGTACTGACTGCTCTCAAACGGTGAAGGAAAACATCGTGAGGAAACCTGCATACGCCGAAGAAGAAATTCTTAGGCGCATGTGAAGTCCACCAACCCGCACTGGGCTAGCGTGGTGGACTATAGCCCGCACGCCCTCGTTGAGAGGGTAGGCCTGAGCCCCTGCAGTGGGGAGATTAATAGGCTGTTGATGATGATGATGATGATAAATCATCGTTTACTGACTGCTCTCAAACGGTGAAGGAAAACAGGGAACCTGCATACGCCGAAGAGGAAATTCTTAGTCGCATGTGAAGTCCACCAACCCGCACTGGGCTAGCGTGGTGGAATATAGCCCTGCCCTCGTTGGGAGGGTAGGCCTGAGCCCCAGCATTGGGGACATGTTAATAGGCTGTTGATGACGATAAATCATCACAGCAGCACAGCTATTACAGAGCTGTGTGGACTATGCGCGTAGCGGTGTTGAGACAAACCAACAATGATTTAATTGTATCAGGCGTTACTTTGCGGAAATCCATTATATAACAATATTGTGGTTATTAATTTGCTTTTCCCGCGAATAAACTTTATGTTGTTATATATAGTAAGTAAAACAGAAATTAAATTACAATTCTAATATTAATTAAAAATAAATTTTACAAGTCTAAATTTATAAATAATATCATGCAAATTACTATTCTAAACAAAATGTTTTGGTCAAAATTTACTAATTTATAAATTACAAAATAATAATAATACTAACAAAAAATATACTGTATAAAACAACATAAAATAATATAAAATCGACACGTGTTTCACCTCTCTACGAGGCATCCTCAGGATGTTGACAGAACGGCAGCTTACGACCGAGTGACTGCTCGTATGCACGGCCCTCCCTTTTATATCGTCGCCGTCGCCCCACTACTCCCACCCTGTGGCACGATGACGTTATCTGACTCATTTAAGCGTAGTAGTGGTGAGTTTACTATATTAAGTTGTTCATTGAAGATTTGACCATTATTTTTATGTCTAATTATTTCTAATTGTTCTAACACACATAGTCTAAAGCCTTTATTGCAAGTATGTAAAATATTAAAAGTTTGGTTATCCTGTATTCTGTGACCTGTTTCTATGAGATGTTTCGCGAAATTTGATTTTTCCGGGTGGTTATTTCTATGAGCTGAAATATGTTCTTTATACCGTGTCTCAAAATTTCTACCCGTCTGTCCTATGTAAACCCCGTTACAATCGTAATTGCCTCGTAGAGAGGTGAAACACGTGTCGATTTTATATTATTTTATGTTGTTTTATACAGTATATTTTTTGTTAGTATTATTATTATTATTTTGTAATTTATAAATTAGTAAATTTTGACCAAAACATTTTGTTTAGAATAGTAATTTGCATGATATTATTTATAAATTTAGACTTGTAAAATTTATTTTTAATTAATATTAGAATTGTAATTTAATTTCTGTTTTACTTACTATATATAACAACATAAAGTTTATTCGCGGGAAAAGCAAATTAATAACCACAATATTGTTAAACCAACAATGGTTCAAACACACATAAACATCTATGTGGAACGAACGTGCGCGCCGGTGTGCGAGAGGCCTAACGCTGCAGATACGCGGCTATTCTCGGCGGCAGCACGCGCGGAATGCACTCGTGTTGTGGTTTTTACGACAATACATTATTTGTGTACATAGGGTAATGTACAGAGGGTGTTTGGTGGATGCATGTTGAAATTTAAAGGGATGTTTAACGAGATTATTCTGAATGTTTTTGATCATTTAAAGTAGGTAGGTAAAAAAATATGGTATTTAATAAATTGGATTTATACTATAGTGAAGATTATTTAATTTTATTTAAGTTGAACAAAACGAAGCGTTAGTCGAGCGTCAGTGGGGTAGGGGATAAAGACGCGGCCTATTATACCGTAAGGTCCGGAGTTCGATCCCCGGCTGGGCCATGTACCAATGGGTTTTTTCTCGAAACTTAAGTACATTTACTGACTGTTCTCAAACGGAGAAGGAAAACATCGCGAGGAAACCTGCATACGCCGAAGAAGAAATTCTTACGTGCATGTGAAGTCCACCAACCCGCACTGGGCTAGCGTGGTGGACTATAGCCCGAACGCCCTCGTTGAGAGGGTAGGCCTGAGCCCCAGCAGTGGGGACATTAATAGGCTGTTGATGAAGTGGAACAAATCCTGTGACCAGCAGAGCGGCCTCTCACCAAAATACATACCTGAACCTACGCAATTAACTTAAAAATCTAAACCTTACTAATTTATTTCTCTATGTTTTATTTGTATCGTTCTTTTTCTATTTTCTGTAAATTATTTTGCCGTAAGTCTAGATTTCTCTACTTGAAACCGTTATACAATATATTAGCAAATTACGACGTAGATTTGTGTACCTACCAGATAGATAAAAAGACATAGACATACGCATTCAATACGCCCGAACAAAAAAGTATGTATACAACTGTGCACTTCTTAAGGGCTTCCTAAACGATGATGCGGCATGACATGCAATACGTGTTGTCACTCATGCATGACCGTCTAGCTGTAGTGGCAACGTGCTGGCTGTTGCTGCACTGTATTGATTGATAGCAAGCATGACGGTTCATCATGCAGCATGACATTCACGTAAACTTTGCATGTCATGCAAGCATGATCGTTGAGGGACACTTATATTGCTACTAATATAAAGGCTAGCACTCACTGGTGGTTGTGTGGGTGCGCGTGCGTCGCGGTCAGCCGGTTGGGGTCCGAGGCGTTGCGGTGCTTCCCGCGGCGCGGCGCGTCGCGCTCGCGGCAGCTCTCCGCGCGGTACACGCCGCGGCCCGCCCCCGCGCCCGCGCCGCCCGCCGCGCCACCCGCCGCACCGCCCGCGCCGCCGCCCGCGACGCCCGCCGACGCCGACGCTGACCGCCAACTGACAGGGAATGAATACGCATCGTTACTAGACGCTACTGGCACCGAGCCGGCGGCGGTCACAACGGATCAGCATTAGTCGCAAGGCTGTATAAGCCTTGAAAGAGCCCCATCACACATAACAAGGTACGGATAATTAGAAACAGGACAAGATTTTCATACAATCGAGGTCACTTTGAAGCCATGGTTCTCCGTGAAGGATTGACAGGGGCGTGATCTGATGACGGTCATCGAGAGAGTACATGGAGGACTTTTAGATCGCTGTAGATATCCAACTGATCAGATGAACCGTTTAGAAGCAGCATCGTCATGAAGAAAAAAACACGCACTAAAATGTATGAAAATCTTAAAGTTATTAAGTTAAAGGAATCAAGACGATGCTGCTTCCAGAAATCTTGATTTGTTTCTAATTATCCATCCACCTATGTAGGTATATCCACCGGATGAACCGTGGTAGCCAAATGAGTTTTTCGGAACTTGAGGTACGGTTTATTAAAATACCACAGGCGGCTCGGTGAAGGTAAGCATCGTGAGGAAACCTGCATACGCCAGGAAGCCGTTTGTGAAGTCCATCAAAAACTGACTTAGGATGGTTCCAATCTCAGTGAGGAAGTGGACCCAACAGCAGTAGGTATTACCGCCATCTACCGACGAGTAGCGGAACTAATGGTACGTAGGCTACCACAAAACTTGTAACGAGTCGCCGCTAGGTGGCGTTAGTCTCTGCGGCGTTAGTCCTTACCAAATGAGACAAATGACGAAACATTTAGTCGCCGACTGAAAGACCTTTTGTTGGAAAATGAATTCTATTCTGTTGACGAATTTTTAAATCAGAAATTTACCTAGCATAGGTACTTACATAATGTATCGTGACATTATTATTTTATATCTTATTTTGACATTATATAATTTTATTTAATTAGATTTATACAAAATAGTGACGATCCCTTTTACACATAGACTCTATAATAATGTTGTATATAATATTGTATACTGTTTTATGATGTAATAGCGAAATAAAGAAATCTAAATCTACCTGCTGTCTCTGTCGAGGGCATCCTTGGCGGCGCGCTCGGGCTCCGCCTCCGCGTCCGGCGGGGGCTCCTCCGTCGACCCCTCCCTCCGCGACTCTCCTGGAAACAACAGTCAAGCTGTTAGCAGAGATCATTTATATTTTTTATCTATATTGTTTTACGGCTCTGGAAGCAAACTCCTTCAGAGTCTGTCTAATACAAATATTTATTTCTCAATGTCACATGATTGGTAAACATAAAAAATAGATAAAAATCACCATCGACAGTAATAAGCCCATAGACGCCTCATGCAAGGCGAAAGAACACTCCTCACAAGACACGGCGAAAGAGCCAGGCTCACGAAAGAACAACATAACACAAAGGAAGGTTCGTCGAAGCCAAAGAGAAAAATTCACTTTGGCCGGAGTAAACAAAACACTTAAAATTAGTCCGAATATAGAGCAGCACGGGGCGGCCGGCTCGGCTCGAAGGAAGACAGACGCCTTAGTCACACACTAAATACAAACGAACAGATTTTTAATTACCCACTGATCTAGATAATATTTCAGCACCATAGAAAATATCTAACGTCATAATATGAAGGAAAACATCGTGAGGAAACCTGCGGAGGCCAAAGAAGAAATTACAACCTATAAAGCGTGTGTGAAGTCCACCGAAAAACGGATTTTGGCACCGCTTTGGTGGAAAAGGGTTTGTCGCAACAGATCCTGTTCGAAGTGACACCAGGGGATCCATGGCTCCCTGACAAGTGACGGGCAGCAGGTGGTGCACAAGCACAGAGCAATAAGGAAGGCAGCACAGGACGCAGTGATTTCCGCCATGTGTCACAGAGCGGGCAGATAAGCTGTGTTACGTCACCCGAACACTCGGCATTGAACTCGTCTACGAGTGGACTAATTGACGCTGTGACCTACCTAGCGGTAGCCGTCAGCTACATCCAGTACAAGGCATAAAACAAGACAGGTTTAACGATACTTTATTCTCGTAAACGACAAATATGACTTACATGAGAAAAACACAGTAATAGTATGGGTTAGTTGAGCGTCAGTGGCGTAGGGGATAAGACGCGGTTTATCATAATGAAAGGTCCGGAGTTCGATCCCCAGCTGGGCCATGTACCAATGGGTTTTTTCTCGAAACTGAAGTAAATTTACTGACTGCTCTCAAACAGTGAAGGAAAACATCGTGAGGAAACCTGCATACGCCGAAGAAGAAATTCTTCGGCGCATGTGAAGTCCACCAACCCGCACTGGGCTAGCGTGGTGGACTATAGCCCGAACGCCCTCGTTGAGAGGGTAGGCCTGAGCCCCAGCAGTGGGGACAATAATAGGCTGTTGATGATGTGTGGGTTAGTAGCAGTCATTTCGGCGGTTTAGGGCCACAAATAAAAATGAATTATATTTACTTATTTTAACAATTAATTTATACTAGTGGTTCTGTGAGAACAGTAGACCTTGCCAGCTGTCAACTTTGCAGTTAGAGACAGATTAAGTAATAAAGTGATAAAAATTTGGATCCCTGAATCGAAAAATATTTTCCACACACCCGCGATATTTTTGAAAGACCTATCCAACGATACCCCACACCATGGGATTCACAGAAAAAAAATCACACCCACTTTACGAGTATGGTACGGTACGTATTTAGTCTAAACTGCATCTCCGCTACATCATGTTCACTTTTGGTTTTCAGTTATAAAGATATGCTGGAAAGGAACGCACTGCAATCGCGGCAGTATCGCATCAATTTGCGGTAGTACCGCTGCCTTTAAAACCGCAGATCGCAGCGGCGCAGTGTGCTACCAGCCCATCATACATAACACAGTGCCACTAACAACTTTGTTGTCTCACTGGACATTATCTACTTGATGTCTCCTATCGCCGGCCAATCGGCCGCGCGCAAACACAAGCGGCGATGATCTCACGAGCTGCGCCTGCGCCGGCCGCCGCCCGCCGCCCGCCGCCCGCCGCGCGACACCTATACTAGGTTTCCTCGCGATGTTTTCCTTCACCGTTCGCGAGCAGTCAGGTTTCGAGAAAAACTAATTGGTAATGGCACGGCCGGGGATCGAACTCGAACCTCTCAAAGTGGCACGCCGCGTCTTCCACAATGCGTCACCGGCGCTCTCCGAAACTACGATTGGACGTTTTTCAGATTGGACATTATTCAGTTTGGTCATTTTTCAGTTCAAGCATGGTCGTTGGACATTTTTCAGATTGGACATTATTACAGTAAATCATTCCAAACGACAGTAGGTACATCGCGAGGAAACCTGCATACGCCAAAGAGGAAATTCTTAGGCGCATGTGAAGTCCGCCAACCCGCACTGGGCTAGCGTGGTGGACTATAGCCCGAACGCCCACGTTGATAGGGTAGGCCTGACATGTTACTAAATTTAATTTAATTAAAGATAATCCTCTTATTTATTATACTTCTTTTCTTATTATGGTGTCCCTTCCAAAGGTGGTTTTATCCATCACTGACTACCATTTTGCAGAGCAGTACAATATACCTGCTATAGTTATATAAGGCATATGTATATATAGCGCACAGCCGAGGTATTGTACACTGATTGCACTGGTCTGAGCAATAATTGCGAGTCGCGAGCCAAACGTGAGGAATGCCTTTGTGCATGTACGTACGTATGTATGGCGAGCGTATACATATGGGTAAGTCGAAGTTTATTGTTTCATCATATCATATCAGCCTGTAGACGTCCACTGTTGGACAAAGGCCTCCCCCAGGGGTCTCCACGACGACGTTAATTGTTTATTACAAGTTTATTGAAGAGTATTATTGCCTTCGCGGAGAAACCGTTTCCCAGACTGCGTCATATCATAACCGACACCAAGGAAAACAGTTGGGGGCAGACGAGTTCTGGAGTGGAGACCGCGGACCGGTACGCGCAGTGTTGGACGCCCCCCAGGTGGACCGACGACCTAAAGAAGGTCGCCGGAAGCGGCTGGAGGCGGAGGACCGGGTGTGGTAGCGTTCGTTGCGGAAGACCTATCTCCAGAAGTGGGCTGATATGACCCTAGAAATACAGCCTATTCAAAAAAAAATCATTCAAATCGATTAAGAATTGGCGAACAAAAAAAAACTGTCAAATTGAGAACCTCCTTTAGGAAGTCAGTTGAAAAGTAAAAAAGGTTTCCTTATAATATGTCTCTGATAGAAGAATTTTGGAATTAAAAGAAGCAATTTGGTCCCTAAATGCAATTCTTGACGTTTCTGCATGACTCGGTCCATCTGATAACGCGTTGTAAGTGTACCGCGTCCTAGATACGCTAAAATTGAGTGGAGCGATCCCCTTAAGTTTACATTTAGATTCATAATTCATAATGTAAACATAGAGTTGGACCAATGCAGAAGCAACATCAGAAGCATTATGGAATACATTATGTAAGACCCAGTTTATAATGTACACAATGTAACACGACCTACATCTGATATAGATCGAGCTTTGGGTATCACTAAATGAAGAGAACAGATGGAGCAACTAGAAATTTTAATATTTAACACAGAACAAAAAAACTAATTAGTAAAAGTAATAGTGTTGCATTGTTTTTCTTTATTGTCTCGAAAACTAAATTATTTTGTGATACAGAAACTGGCATCATTAGAACGGGTTAAAAAATCTTTAAATAACATATATAAATAGTATACTTTATAACGCGGATGAAGTCGCGGGGCATCGGCTAGTTTTAGATAAATCGCTCAAAAAAGCTGGACAAAATAAAGGTTCGCCTATCTTGACTGGTCGTACTTGGCCTGATGATCCACCAGCCACTTGGCGATTCATTAAGAGGCACATCTGAATCTGAGGATATATTGTCAGAGGCAGGATCAATCAGAAGAAGCATGACGTTTATTGGTGAGGGCGCTTGTTAGTATGCCCCATATTTACAAACAAGCTAAATTGGAAGCCGCGGCGGGCGGGTCGGCGCCCTGTCGAGGTGATACCGACTATCACATCACTCCCGCCAGGCCGATCACGTGTTTGTGATTGCCCTGACCATGTGAAGTCCACCAACCCGCACTGGGCTAGCGCAGTGGACTATAGCAGGCCTGACCCCCACCATTGGGGACATGTTAAACGCTGTTGATTTGATTTGAAGCACACTCCACCTAATCATTGACATGTTTCTTCGTCAATGAAACTAACTCACCTAATCATCTCCGCGCAAAATATGTAACAACGCTATTCATTATGGAGCCGTGAGCTCCAGAAACACATATCTTCACGCTATGTCCCTGGCGGGGTAGGCAGAGATACTGGAGAGCCAAGTATGGCGATCCTGACACACCTCTGTCGCTTCGCTTAGTCTCAAACAAACAGCGAACACAATAACATAATTGTATAGTGACCTTAAGGTCAAACGAGTGAGGGCTGTGTAGAGGAAGCCCTCCCACAGATAAGGAAAAAGTTAGTGTTTCTCAGAAGTGCAGCCATAAACATTACTCTGGACGCATTCATTGGTGACGCTTGGACTGGTTGAACTTTCGCTTGACCGTACACTCACAGTGTAGCTTCAGTAACGGTAGGGACACTGTTCAAAACGAACCAAATAGAAAAATAAAACAAACTACAAATACATTTGAAATCCTCGCGGTAAGACGGTCGGAACAAAAGGATTGTAGAGTCCGAGTAATCGAAATAACAAGAAAATATAATCTTCGATCGGACAAACCATCGGACCACGCGGCCGAAGCGTTTCATACTCATTCATTTATGCAGTTCATTCGTTCATTGAATGAACTGGATCTGATCTCTCTCTCGCTGAAGTCTTGGTACGAGCAGCACGCCTTACTATCTTTCAAATACAAAATACCAATTAAAAGTTTAAATACCTAGTAGTTTTATTTAAGTATGTTTATCGCAACATCCAACCGGTTGCAGATTCAAATTGTACTGCCTACTTACCCATCTTTTAATTTAGACTATTTGGCCATGTTTGTTAGTACAGAAAACACAGACATAGTGTAGAGAGTGGTCAGTTATGCAGTGACCATACTGTGCTGCACCAACACTGTGGCAGTTATCAAAGTTGAATGTCAAGTGAGTTGACATCGAGTGCGCACGAGTGGCCCGTCCTGCAGCGTCGCGGAGAAACTCGGCAATTTAGAGTAACAGCCTATAATAGTCTACCGCGGACCAACAGGCTTCTCCAACACAATGGGATGTCTATGCTCACCACGCTGGGCATACCGCTGATAATATGTTGTTCCATAGTAGAACCATTGTACTTACTGTAAATATGTATTTTGAAAATGAGATATTATCATAGAAAATGTGTGATAAATACAGGGACCTTTGGTGTCACAATAAAAAAAATACACACGACGGCCAAGTTCTAACAGAATATAGCATTCATTTTTTGGTGTTCGTTCCAGATTTGGGCCAAAATCAAACACTCTCTTGGCCTCAACTAAAATGGTATAAAATAACCCAAAGATAGTGAAGTGAAGAGTCAAAGGCCGACACAAGCCTAATCGACACGTGACACTAAACAATCGAGCCAACCAACAATGAGACGTCCCGAAATAGCTCGGGGCGGGACTCGAACCCGCACCGGTGCGTTTGGCGGGGCGTGAGTCACGCGGCGCGCGCGCAAGGAGGCCGCCGCTATTTATACGGACTTCCCGTGCGCGGCGCGCGGCCATACCCACTAACACATGTCGATAAGCGTGATTTAACATAATCATACATTTTTGCAAAAAAAAACTTCTTAGTAAAAAAATTATGATTTTTGTACACCGACGACTTATTCATCGCCAATTTTTAATTTAATTTTTTTCCCTTAGGTATAAAACTGTCCTTAAACATGCTCAATACATGCGAAAACAAACGCATTTGCTATTCGAAAACAAAATTATGAATGTGATGGCGTTGTTTTAGTTTTTAATGGCACACAGCCATTTAAATTGGCGTTTACAACAAATATTAGAGGTAACATCTGTTCCAACACAAATGACAATGAACTCATTTGGGTCGCGGAAACAAAACAAACAATAGATAAAGTTCCGAAAGGAACGGCTCAAACAGAAAAAAATCATCAAGCACCTCTCGACACTGCTGTACGAAATGGACCAAATAACTGAACCCCGCGCCGCGGTGGCCGGGGTACACTTAAAAATACTGATGACCTTTTAATCTGATCACCGCAACAATAAATCGCGTGACTTGAATGACAAGTGACAAAGGAAGTCTTCCATAGCACAGCACCAATGACTAAGCCACGAAGGCTCGAAACCGTTACAAAAGAAACACAAGTACTAGAAGAAGTAGACGTTGATATTGCGACACATACGAATGTTTGTCATTCGCCAGTTAAAGATAAAACAAACAACAACAACGTGCAGGAGATGAGCGCTAGTGGTACCGCCCCATTGACCGCGGCCGGAATGCCGCACAAACGGACAGACTAACCTGTTCGCACACATAGCGACTTATATAAAATTAATTAAATTGTACGGCACGCGGCGGGTCACTGGCACAATACTGTATGAACGAGCACATTGGTCATGAATGGCATTCCTATTGGAAAGCAATAAACTAATTAAGGTAGATATTCATTAAGCGACACAGTAAAGTTTATTGATACATTGACATGTAGGATGAATATAAAGATATAGATAGAATAATTGACACAATCTGAAGTTACTGTGAATGTGCTAAACGTCACGTAAGAATGTTCAACCAAATACAAAATTTTTGCATTAAGCGTTCTTTCCAATTAGTTTCAATCAAGTCTGTCTTGATTGAAATGTCTATGCAACTTAAGCTGTTATCTGTATCGCCACAAACATTAGGTAGGCTACTGAAACTGTTAGAAAATCTAGAATCTAAAACATCTACATAGGTAATAATTGCTAGAAACCCAATGTAACGTCAGAACTATTCAATTCAATGTAACAGTTCACATACTTAAAGAGAGACACCACGGACGAAAGTCTCTTGTAAACAAGCAAACATAAGAACATCAACAAACTACCGTAGCATCCAATATGTAAACAAGCAGGCGGACAGCAGATAATAACGATATATTTAAGAACGCCGCGTTTTACTGCCCAAAAGATAAACTTTATTGCCCGTTCGTAGCACGTTTTCTTGCTAAATTCGCGTTAGATAGGCCAACCGTGAAGACATTTTTTAAACTAAATGAAGCTATTAAATGTGAAATTAACTAAAGCTTACACTTTGTAAAGCAGTGTGTGTTACCAAAAATTAACATGGGTCCAACGGGAGAAAACTTGCCAGTGGTACATCTAGTTGAACAACGCGGCAACCAAAATAATTATCAGACTAAAGAATTTTTAATATTTGCTTAAGTTTTTCTTGAAAATTAGTAAGGACGTTTCAATATCAAAATAAGCTCCTGGGAATTTACTACTTGGAGGCACTCTATTTGCAATCGTAGCCAAGAGCACACCTTTGCATGACTATTAAAATTTGGCAATTTACGAATACACATTACAAAAAAGAACCTTGAATAATAGAGGATAATGCAAATTGAAAAGATAAGACGGCTATACAAACGATCAGAAATGATTCATAATACGTGTACCTGATCATATATCTCATAAATTATTTAAAGCCAGACACAAAAGATCTGACTGTAGATTAAATGAAGTTAATTATGCTAGTAATATTTCCCGAAATTCTATAACTTGATCCATTATAGTCCGTAATGGGAAAATGTTATTTCCTTGTTTGGAATATATTATGTTTCGGCTTGGAACGTAAGATCCTGCATAGTTGTATGAAATATTATGGAGGACATTTTGATACAGTACTCACACTCCACAAATAGAACAAAAAGCTTGAATAAACTAATGTCATGTATGATGATAAAAGAAACAAATTAACGTACCCACAATGTAGTATGCTCTATAATGCGAGATGTCCCCCCATTAACAATACTGAAGGGTAAATGATGAGTACATACGTGTCGTGACACGGTCGCAAGCGAGGCGAGCAGACCTGTTTCTCAATAACAATCTGAGGTCAAGCCTTTGACAAATGCTGTTTATCTGAAGCTATTAACGAAGTTTCTGTCACCACTGATTTATAATAAGGAGAAACGAAACTTTAATGCCGACAATCACTAAAATGATTTCTAAAAATAACGTTTAAACTACAAAGCTTAACGGATGTCAAGCAGTAAGATATAAATCAAATGAGCGTTTTGATATTTTACTTTAATGTCAATGTCAACGCCGTTAGTGATAATAAAATATGAAAATTAACACTAAATTTGACTTAAATTAGTGAAACCCGCAGTATACGTAAATAATAAGAACCAAACGGGACTTCCTTCCTCATACATCGTAATGCCACTTTAAATTAAATGACACCTATTCAAATGGTAAACTACGTAAACAGTTGTTTAAATAATAAGTAACTACTTACCTCTCGATCCACTGAACAGCCAAGAGTTTTGTTTGAACGTGTCGGCAGTTTTCTTCTTCAATACAGGTGTTTGCTCAACGATACTGGCCTGTCTGCTTCTGCCAGCTAAAGGAGTCTTTATACTCTTTTTTTTCCCTTTCTTCAAAGTGCCACTATGTGATTTCCTTAAAGTATTAACTTTCACCGATTGACTCTTTCCCCTAGCCTTGCTTTTACTCCTAGAAGTCTGTCTGCTAAGCCTTCTTCTTTGTTCTCCCATCTGCTTAGGAGTCATTATATCTTCATCCGAGTCTGTTTCTGCGAGAGTTCTACTTTCTTTATTAGAATCAGATGCATAACGTTTCTCTTCCTCCAGAAACAATTTCGTATAATTCAAAAGTTCGTCTGTACTAATTATTTTGTCTACGACTTCAACGACAGCCTCCACTGCCTTTATGGAGGAAGTAGGAGTCTTCTTTCTTCTAAGGAAATTGAGAGCACTGACTGAAGAACTCTTACTACTTTTTCTGGATTTAGGAGGTTCAGCGGTACTACTTTTCCGACTATTAGATTGACTGGTATCTTCTTTCTTGCTATTCTTCCTCATTTGATCTAGTTTTAAAGTAGAGCCGTGTATTGAATCTCGATCTTCTTCACTCCAAAGGCTTTCTCTAGACTTTCTCTTATCCAAATTCTTATCTAAATCCTTCTTTGCAGTATCGAACCATTCGTCTCCTAGAGTCTTAACTATTTCTAGAGGGTGCGACAGTGACATAGTTTTCCTGTGTCCTTTCTTCGGTTTAGTCAGATCTAGCTCCTCGTCAGTGACCGCTAGTTTAAGAGATTCTTTACTCATTGTCGGAGTTTTACCGAGTCTCGGCAGAGCGTCGTCGCTCGCAGATATTGCGTCACTGTGGCAATCAGCTGATTCGTACAATGACTCGTCGCTTTCATCTCGTCGCTCTGTTAAAACACGTAACAATTTAAGAAAAAAAACCATTTCTACTGTTAAGACGTTTCCTTGCCATTCATATAACCAATAACGTTTTTACGCATTAATTATTGCAGAATCTAAATCAATTGTCTGATCGCAATTTGATCTGTCATCAAGCATGCATGATTGATCTCGGTGTCATATAAAAACGAAACAATGACCCGAACGAGAACAAAAAGTAATTCAATGATCGATCAGACAATGATGTTCGAGACAATGTCAAGATTACTGTGTGACTCATACTAACGACCGTTAAGAAGAAGTTATTTGCTTAATTGTAATTAACATACAATAACGTTTAACCGCCCGACGTTAACTACTTGTGCGTACTCGAGGCGGCCGCCGTGCGACCGCGCTTTCTACGTGTAACGAAACGTGGATTTAGTTGAGATTAGAGATTTACGCGTACTCTATGTAAATGCGTTTTGTTGGTACAAAATATACTTTCAATGCTGAAAGGGAAAACTTTCCACTTTCACATTTCTTTACTATTTATCTTCTATTTAACCTATTCAAAGGTTTATAGAAAATTCGGTTATTTACAATTCTATTAACATTTACGAATGAAAGAAAATCTACTTTAAAGCTTGTATGACATCAAAATATTTATGTATTGTTATACGTACTAAGACTTCTTTATTTTCATCATCTATCTTTGTGGTGAATATTTTCTGCTACAGTTAAATTGTAAAAGACAGTAAAATTGTCTCCATTAAAAGAAGCAACATAATATTCATTCTCAATAGCTTCCATTTTAATTCCAAATTCGTCTGTTACACCACATCTACCAAAACATAACCTCAATTTTACCCGTTGCTTAACACTGTGGATTAATCTTATCTCTTGTTTTGAGACTCGAGTTTTAATTTTCAAATCTCCCATAAAACGCGTATACTGCAATCTGCAAATATTTGATAAATACCGTGCGCCAATATCTCTAGATCTCTCTCCCCTCTCTTCGACAAAGGTTTAACAGAACACTGCAGGGGAGGCAACGCGAGACCCTCGGCTCTTCAGATTCTGGTGATTAAATGCAGTAGGTAGTTGAGATGACATTAATGTTAGGCAAATAACAAGAATACTTACATGAGCTTTCAAGATAACAGTTTGTTATGAAATTCATAACGCGAATTGTCTAGTTATACGAGTATTAGATAGTGATAATGAATTGATTATAATATGCGTTTTTAGGTCCTTGTGGGTGATAATGATAAGACCTATCACCATACTATTACATTGGTTTAAGTATACTTTAATCTAGAAGCGTAAAAACCCACAGTTCAAGTGAGTAATCCGCGTTAAGAACTAAAATACTTATTTAATAATGCACTTCTTTGAGACGGTTCTTCAAAGATTTAATTTGGGCCTTATTTTGTATGGCCTATATTTTATTGCATACGAGTGTGGAGTAACACCACATTTGTACATGTAAATTGATGAAGAAGCGGCGCAACAAACTTCCGCGACACATCTTTTAAAATCAAGTTTGTACAACAATTATTGTTTGTAAAGATTGTGCGAGACTGTAGTTAACATATACTGTAGGGGCCCAATCGCGGTAATTCTGAACGATATTACCAAATCCAAAACGTAACCAAAAACGTTATGCTGCATCCACATGTTTGACAAACCTTTATACACGCAAACGTGTGGAGCAGGAGCTTGGCTTGCGTTTGCCTAACTAACGTGTGGATGCAGAATAACGTTTTTGGTTATGGTTTGGATTTGGTAATATCGTTAAGAATTAGCGTGATTGGCCCCCTTGCACCTTTGTTATGCTGTGCCCGCTCTATCTGCTCCTGGTATTTCGGTCTAGTCTAGCCAATTACATTCACTCCATTCACTCCATTATTCACTCCATATGTCGTCATTCGTTCAATACATTTTATTGTTACACCTTTATCACGCATAACTACCAATTTGAAAATCGTCCGTTGACTGTTGCGCAATTATTCGCGACCGATTCGTCGAGTGACTCACCCGCATCACAATGCACGGAGGACAGGACCTCTTTGGCGCTTTAAATAATAATAACAAAAAAACAATCACGAACGACCGTAGAGGGTAAACGTCCACTGCTGACTGGGGATCACCTACGTGTAACGGAATACTGAAATCATTAGAGGTTTTCGTTAGATTGAAATAAGGACTACGGGCTTTACCCCTTAGCTGCATAACAGCTTTTGTGCAACGAACACTTGGTGAGGAGAGTGACAGGTAAACACAGGGGCTGACACTATAGATGATAGATCCCGTAGGGTCGCAGCGTCGCCGGGTGAGCCTGGTCGAATATAAAACTTGCTTCTAATCGCCGCTGGGTGCCCAGCCTTTGTAAAGTGGACTAAAGTGGCAAACGGACAGACAGCCCGCCTGATGATGGATGGTGACCATCCAGCCAGACGGATCCCGCACCAGAATCCTCCCGTCAGACGAAATATTGTCTCATTAAGTTTTTTTTCCATATACCCGGTGACGCACACTTGAAATGTACCGAGACGCAGCAAATTACCCGCTAAGTCCGCGAAACGTGACGTCATACCCGCGGCGGGTTTTTAACCGACATCAGACGACTTTTTGTGGACTCCCAGACGGCTGGTTGGTACCAGTTCATTCTAATTTAGACTATAATGGAACTATGTAAGGTGTATAATGTTGTTGCTGAACTTACATTAAAACTGTCGTATAAACGAGATAAATTTAGTTGGAGATTTTACAAAGCCATGGGAAATAAAGGAGTAGTTATAATATATTCAGAATAGCTTGATTCGAATGACAGTGTCACGTATAAACCTTATAATTATAGTAAGCCCCTTACATAGGTACTAAGAACAAGGATCCCATAGAACCGCACTCAGCGTATAGCATGAAATAGCAATAGTCGTTTACACCAATAATTTGAGAAGATGGCGGGGTCAAACTGAACAAACACTATCTATTTTAGTCTGGCTGTTGTTTGTTGACAACATCGAGTATTTTCTTGTCTGTGAAGAAGTTATTATATCTGTCTAGCTCACTATTACCACTTTTGTAATAAGTGTGTCCCTCTCTGATTATTGTTATTATTTTAGCGTCTGTTCTATGGGATACTTTTTCTTAGCATAGGTATGTCTCGCTACTTTCGGTCGGATTACTTTAGTGAGTGGTTACTAAAGTAATCCGGCCGAACGTAAAAGTCGCGTAAACCTTTACCATTAGGGAGTGCAATCTTGCAGCAAATTCTTCGATCTCGGTATTTGCAAGATTGAGAGGTCCCAATCTTGCAAGATCTCGGTATTGCGAGATCTTGCAGTTCAGCAATATATTTTTAGAAATTAAAGGTAATCTTTCAACTTTTCCACCATTTGCTGTGTCGGAGTCAATTATTTCCATAAATGTTATTATTAAAGTAATTACGAAATATTTATTCATTATTTTGAAAGTACCTAATTCCTCGCAATCGCAATACAACACGTCTAGCGTTTCACTTAATTGACTTCGGATACCTACTGTGTGCCAGATATCCAGCTGCAGATAACGCCCGTTCTGCCTTAACGCTGGTCGGCATATAGATGACAGGTATTGGTGAGCAAAATTGTCCTTTCATTCCGCTTGTTTCAAATAAATTTAATTATTTTAAAGAAGAATTTCAAATAACGAACATGTTGCACTCACAAAACGTTGTTGCGGACGAGCCTTCAAAGTCATCTCTAATTCTTGATCAAGGACACACACACACCCTCTCACCGCTTATCCTGGCGCACCGACCGTTCTGATCGCTTAGTTATTCATCAGTTCTCAGTTGCCTCTGGCGCGCTCCTACGAATATATAGATGGTCATGAAATGCGACCCTGCGGAATCTCGCAAATCTTGCAAGATCTCGCGTGATTTTTAGTGCAAGATCAATCTTGCAAAATGAGCGCGGGATCTCGGAATTTCGAGATTTCGGTATACCGAGATTGCACTCCCTATTTACCATCTGTCAATGTAAGGCGTTCACCGTAATTACAAGGTTTACACGCGGTGCATCTGTCATTCTAATCAAGCTATTCCGAATATAGTATAATGAATTGGTATTAGAATACAGGATATACCTAAGTTAACGCCATGTCATGTATACTAACAAAGAAACACGTTTTCCCCAGTATGTCCTTGATAATACCTTTTAAGTTACCACTACTATTAAATAATACGCAAAAACTTGTGAATCGATTTATGTTACGCCGGTGTATCGATTACAGCAACTTCAAATGAACGAGTAATAGAATACCAGCACGAATCGGCATTCAGAATTTCTGAACCTTAAATTTTTTCTTCAGCGAATTTACTGTAGGTAACTGCTCTCATTTTGTATACGGGATTTTAATAGGATTTAATAGGTAGTCGTTCAGACCCAGAGAAAAAAATACATGTTCCTTTACGTCCGACGACCGAAGTACCTTTGTCTAGGACCAAATCTATTAGTAACTATTGGTCCTTTAACACCCAGGGGGCCAATGGCGCTAATTCTGACCGATATTACCAAATCCATAGGTCGCTGGTTCATATTCGGCTCGAAGGACCAAAATATAAGCGCTTCGATAGCTTTTTAGTGGTTTTTGGGAGAATGCAAGAAAAAGCCAGTTGACATTACAGAACAAAAGTGTACGTACTATGAAAAACGATGGATATATGACAAAACTTCAAATATAATAAAAATAGAATCATATAAAAGAAAACAAACAATAAAAAACCTAGATATATAACCTTTACACAAACCATAACCAAAAACGTTACGCCGCATCTACACGTTTGGCAACTCGGCAAACGCAATACAAACCCCTGCTCTACACGTTTGCGTTTGTAAAGGTTTGCCTAACGTGTACATGCAGCATGACGTTTTTGGTTATGGTTTGGATTTGGTGATATCGTTCAGAATTAGCGCGATTGGTCCCCTGGGCTTTAAGAGTCTAATGTGGAACTTTTATAGGCTGTTGTTTTTGTATGCCAAAAACATTCGCCATATAAATCTGCCAAGGCTGCACTGCCTCTGGCGTTGCGTGCGAAAAGCTATTGCCGAATTATTACTATGAACAATTTCGCGGTAATGTCAGACGTTATTGTATGTTATTACATGCTTTCAGCATTTAATGCTAATTGCTTAAGAGAACTCCATTACGGGGGCACAACAACATCGTAGGTTCAAATGCCAACTGCGATGGCCAATACATCTAGTACCTAAGGCAAATCAAAACCCGCGTTAAGGGAAGGTATTATATGCCCATCAGTGGTCATTTCGGCCACTCATACACTGGGATAGTCTTAATTGAGACTAACCTAGACCAACGCGACTACCGCCGCACCAGTGTGTGCGTAGCTTTACGCGCTGACATGATGTATATGTAGAAGATTGTCAAAATAAACCGAATAATTCTAGTAAGTAATAATTTGTGTAGGTATTTTGACAACACCTCTTGCTTAAACTTAACGGTCGTTATCCAAACATTAATTATGTAAGATTTTATCATAAACAAAACTATTATTAATATGTGATTGCCGCATGATGTCACTGTCAACTATAAACATAAGTTGAGTTACTAATATTAACTCGATATTTATTTTAGTTAGATAGGGTCATGTGTGGTAACTCGGACACCGGGGAAAGAGGAACGACTAGACCTGAGTAGATTGGTCTAAAGCCTAATCCAGACTCGCGGCGGGAAGTCCCGAGAACACCCGAGAAATGCGAATGTGAATAGTTTCTCGGCGTCTCGTTCTCGCCGCATACAAACCCTTACACTCACTCACTCACTCGAGACTTCTCGCCGTGAGTCTGAATGAGTATATCCAGGGCATTCAGGAGCTCTATAGATCTCTGGTCCTAGTCGTTCCTCTTTCCCCGTTGTCCCACTTACCCCACCTGACATTACGTGATTAGTTTAGATATTTTTTTTGTATTAACATTAACCTAATTATGTGCTTGACAACAATGTTTAAATCACTCTATTATTAGCTAATGTCCCTACATACTACTAGCTATATCAGAATGGCAAAGAAACTTCATAACCGTTATAACGACAATGTAGAAATTTAATAACGTTATAACGAAAGTTAAACAAACCTTGCGACACCTTTATGTCGAGTATGTCAGAGTACCGCCTCTTCTCTTTCTCACTCTCCGTAGATGTCTCCCTCTCGCTCGACTCCCGCATCGGCTTCAGCAGCACCGCCTTCTTCCTCCTCAACTTCCCCACCACACCATTCTCCACCTTCTCCGAAACCGGTTTCGGTTCCCGCTTAAACCACATCATCGGGCCGACCATAGGTTTGAACTCGGTTCACACAACAAAACGTTATATTTGGTTACATAAGTAACCGTAGGTATTAACACGTTAACCGTTATTAACTTCGTTATATTACGAACATTTATAGCGACAAGTTATCGCCACTGTAACGTTATCGTTAGATTTAACAACGTTATTCTTTATCCATTAATCACTTTATATTCACTGTAATCCTGTTTATAGTCACTTCGGCTGTTGTTTTGACATATCCTCGTGGTTTTTGGCACGGGGCGTGAGCTGGGTAAATTGGTATTCAATCAGGTATGAGTTTATGACGTTCTTGGCAGCGCACGTTATAAGTGGTTATAACGGTAAAATATAAAATTGCTATTATTATACGCGGATTGTCGCCCTGTGAGTACGTGAGCTAATTATAAAATACATACACTACTTAATACCTATAACGAAAGAATCTGGTAATTCATTATAGGTACACATAATTAAAACACACAAAAAGAATTAGTTGAAAAAAATGCATTATAATTAGACATTTCAACTGTTTCATATTATGTTAAAATACGTTTAGTCGAAAGATCTGTCAACTCGTTCAACAAATCCTGCAACAAGTCCTGGTCGAGATATTTTAGTTCAGAGTTTGTTTAGGAGACGTTGGCAACACTGAGTCCTTTTGAGGCGTTTTTATTTCCGGGTAGTTAGGTGAGTACAAGCCGAACAATCGGATCAAGTACGAGAGCTGAGCAAACAGGTAGGTTCGAGTGTTGTACATACATCGTTTACAGCGACAGAGGACACCACTAGGACACCTCAATGTCCATTCAAGTGTAGTACTTGTATGTAGCGCTGACGTTATATGCAAATTGACACTGAGTGGGTCGAACACACGAGCGAAATGTGTGCGAGTTCAAACTAAAAACAAACGCGAGACAAGGCTTTGAGGATAGAAAAATGTTGCCTATTAATTCATATAAAAATTTACACACACAAACTTGCACACGATAGTACAAAAGGCGAACATAATGCCAGTATGGCATTCTCTACCAGTTGACCTACCTGGGGGCTAATCGCGATAATTCTGAACGATATTACCAAATCCATTGCCTGGTTTACCAAAAACGTTATAAAGCCACACGTTTGGCAAACCTTTACAAACTCAACCACACCTCTCTCATCACGCAAACCTTTACAAACGCAAACCTCCACACGTTTGCGTTTGTAAAGGTTTGCCAAACTTGTGGATGCAGCATGATGTTTTTAATTATGGTTTGGATTTGGTAATATCGATCAGAATTAGCGCGATGGGCCCCAAGCCATTTCATGAGTATAATAAATAAAGAAAAAAAAACTTTATGTAAAGCCAAAAAAAATGTTTTCACTCGTTTGAACATTTTGATCTGAAAGGTTTTCGAAATCTAACGCGTCAATTGTGTTATCTACTATCCAGTTACTAGCCTATCGCTTGTCCCGCGGTGGGACGTGCGCGGGAGTGAGTGCGGAAGCGCCGCGCGGATGCGGCCTCCGCACTTCCGTCTGCACTTACACACACATACGTAAGTACACTCCATGTAAGTTAGGGCTTTGTATTGCACAACTTAATCGATCCAACGGCCTTGCGTCGGACGTTGGCCGTGGCGGTGAGAACTTTCAAATGTTTTAGAAGTGTTCAGTTTGATAAGAGGCATCTATCTATCTATACAGGTTAGAGAGGACAGAAGTGCGTCCAGGCGATAATTTAGTAACACCATCATCATCAATAGCCTATCAATATGTTCCCACTGATGGGGCACACAGGCCTACCCTCTCGACGAGAGGCGTTCGGGCTATAGTCCACCACACTAGCCCAGTGCGGGTTGGTGGACTTCACTTGCGCCTAAGAATTTCTTCGTCGGCGTATGCAGGTTTCCTCGCGATGTTTTCCTTCACCGTTTGAGAGGCAGTCATTAAATATACTTAAGTTTCGAGAAAAATCCATTGGTACATAGTCCATTTTAATATTTTAAAAGATAATACAAAACTTTAAACGGACACACAAACTGTGTCGTTTAATGCATAAAATGACATTTCTGCAACAATAAATATCTGTCATTCGTAGAGCCTGTGGAGAGGACAGCGAGACGAAGCAACTCCTGCTTTGCGAATCTAATGCACTGGCTGCAAGGCTGCGTGTCCTGGGTACAGTCTGTCCTGAACCCGAGGACTACAGGCTCCTGACCCTCGACTGCATAACAGCTTTGGCTGCAGCAGGGGCTGACACTATAGATCAGGTAGGGGCGTAGTGACGCCGGGTGAACCTGGCATTCTACTATAGATATCTACAACAAATAATGTCATTTCTATGAATTGCTCTAATTAGAGCCAATGATGAAATCATTGCGTTCGAAATAAAACCTTCGGCTATTTCTAGCCGCCAAATGCGTGTAACAACCGGTGATTCAATGCAGATCTACAGAATGCAAGAATGTAATCTAGTTATTTTTGTGAAAAACAAACATTATGAGATCAAAGAAATAAATATTATATCAAAAATATTAAGATAATTTCTACCTAAACATAAATATTTGGATAGCTATATTTTTTTCCATTCAGCGAGCTAGATCTCACTACTAAACTAAATCCTCCATCAAACATGTTTGAAAATATACCTTAAACATATAATTAGTGTTTATTTACTAAAATAGTGTACCCGCAATGGATTTACTTGATACCTCCACGCGTTCCTGAGAAAAATGGTCTCTTGACAGACGGACAGCGAAGTGATCCTATAAGGGTTCCTTTTTTTTTGTCTTTTGAGGTACGGAACTCTATAAAAGAGGTTCCTTTTTACCTCTTTTGAGGTACGGAACTCTATAAAAGAGGTTCCTTTTTTCCTCTTTTGAGGTACGGAAGTCTGAGGTTCCTTTTTTCCTTTTTTGAGGTACGGAACTCTATAAAAGAGGTTCCTTTTTTCCTCTTTTGAGGTACGGAACTCTATAAAAGAGGTTCCTTTTTACCTCTTTTGAGGTACGGAACTCTATAAAAGAGGTTCCTTTTATCCTCTTTTGAGGTACGGAAGTCTGAGGTTCCTTTTTTCCTCTTTTGAGGTACGGAACTCTATAAAAGAGGTTCCTTTTTTCCTCTTTTGAGGTACGGAACTCTATAAAAGAGCACATGACACAAAAATTTTGTTGAATCGTGCACCATCCGGATTGACACCACTATCGATGCAGTTGGCATCCCCCAATATATTTACGTGCGATGGAAGGAACCCTATCTGCACTAATGGCGGACACAAAACAGACGTCTGTCCGTACGGCTGTTTATAGAGCACGGCCTTCGACGCACTTGGAATAGTTGGAACTGATCTACTCGTACCACGTATCTACGATTGCTTTGAATATAGCACCAGGAGGTTTGGGGAAGTATACAAGGTTATTATAAATCTAACACAACACCATTTGTAAAACAGATTTTGAACTACGATACCGATTTAGAAATAGATTACAGAAAACGACGAAAGAAGTGAAAAAGACGTCGGTCTCCCATAAACGGAAAGCCTACAAAAGAGTCGCCAGAAACCCCATTTCACCGATGGAAAAAGTAGACCGTTTGGACAAGTAGACCGATGGGGAAAGTGGAACGATGATTCCGGAGGGGCTGGGGATGGCTGTGGTGGAATTGTAGAAAACTTCCATTTTCGTGGAGTAGGTAGGTTTGCCACCCCCATATAGAATAAGAAAGAAGTGGCAAGAAGCATCCGTTTATGATGGTTACTTTGGGACTTGACTACCCGTAACTATAATAAGCCTTGTAAAATAAAAATTGTATAGGCAAAATCTTTTAAAAAACGCATGCGGAGACATAGAGACAGCCAAAATGCTGGAAGAGTCAAGAATTCACGCCCCAAATAAATAAGAACATTTTTAATCATCAGAAAGCCATTTCTATAACGACACCATCCGGTGCTTTTGTCACTGTCGATTATATTTAGTTACACGCAGTCCACGTAAACTAGATCCTCACACCCCTCTTTCGAGAACATATTACGGAACCCCGCGGGGGAGGTACGTTCGACACGATAGCTCACTGAATTCTGGTTAAGAACAGAAACACACCGTCTGGTTTGGGAGTAAAGTTTCCAGTCGCAGGATGCACTTCCGTGGTTAATTTAGTGGCAAACGACGGCGTTCGGAAGGTGATGGCGCGTATCGAATTATAATTCGCTTTTTTATTAAGTCATCTTCTTGAGGGGATCTTGCACATCTTTGCACAAAACTCCCGTTTCGTGGAGTCGGTGCAGGGACCGTCAACCCCGTCTAAGAATAAGAGGGGATCTCCTAATAGGCTGCTACAAGATTTGATGAACGCTGAAAACTTTGATTAAAGATCAAGGTAAAAGGTAAGGTCAGAGAGTTGTGAGGTTAGGCAAGTTAGAGCAATCTTGTAGCAGCCTCCCAGGAGATCCCCTTAATTTACAGTAAACAGCAATCACTCGCTCTCATCGAGTATCGATAGACTAATCTATGAATGTTAAAATGGACCATGACTGACTCATCTGACCTATCAACGTACTCAGACCTCTGGGTGACAGACAATGATGAAGGAACAGAAGAGACAGTTACAATTAAATATGATAACGATATAGTTAAAATTAGCAGCAACCTTGGCCGTGATGCGGAAATAAAAGAGAACATTTATTTTTTCAATAATACCGTCGACTATGTTATGTTTCAACGGAGCTGAGTTTTGACACATCGACGCAAAACAAACAACATATTGTGCCTTGAGGCGTATTGTTACTGAGAACGAAATCAATCGAGGGGGTTTAAGACATCTATAATAAAAAGGGTATACCCTGACTGACTGATCTATGAACCGACATCTCAAACCACAGCAGGGTCTAGAAACTAGAAACACTGCATCAGGATATTTGAAAAAAAAAGGCGGCACTTAACAATCGGCCTGCGATATAATACACTCGATAACAAGAGTGTGGCTACACGTAACAAAACACGTAATAAAATATCGGTTCGCTAGCAGAGTGTCGAAAGTAGAAACGTGACAGAATGCGGGATTCCTTGTTGCCTGTTTCCGAGAATGAAACCGGTAGGGCTTCAAGGGCTATATTTAGAGTTCCCTGTAGCTACCCTTCAATCATCCATCTGCGCAATTACAAATGTACCGTGACATGCGGCTTTGTGAGTCAATAAAATTCTGTTAAGATATAGAAGCTAACGTTTCGTCCAGTGAAGGCAAATATAGTGAGAACGTCTGCACACGCTGGAGAGATATTTTGTAGACAAAGGTATTTTAAGTTCATAAATATACACTAAGCTCTGGAGTGCCCAGCACCTAATAAAAACTACGTTAATTATGTTAGTAGGACCAATATCTATATGAAATATATGCAACTAAATCATTAGACACAAATGTTACAAATAAAGACTTAAGCACTGTTTGAAAGATTCCTTCGTGCGTGGGAGGAAGTGATTTGTCGTATAATTTCAGAAATGTTCCAGACATAAAAAGATAATTTGAAGGCACTCATTGTCCTACCTACATAATGCCCGAGGATTTATGAATACGCGAGTGAATCTATGAATGAGGAATGTTTAGACTATGTGTAAAAGTTTACGTTCCACTAAAAATATCTCACTCACTACCGCAGCATTCCGCGATACCTTGTTCTTTACTAACAATCTTTCATTTGGAGCTGCTATCCTTGGGGCGGGAGTTTTTAGCCAAATTGACATGAAAGAAGAATTTAAACGACGACAAAACAATGAACATACAAAATATACCTATCTAACCACCATACCTATCTAATCTAGTCATAACCTTACATAAATGACTTATATTTCTTATCTTATTACAGGGCTTGTAGGCCTTGACCCTATAGGGTATCTAAGGGGCCTAGGGTAAGCTGTGCCCAGGACATTCATTCACCTTTTCGGGTAAAAAAAACATCGTGTGAAAGCCTTCATTTCTATGTCATAATAATTCGGTTTTTGAGTGGCGTTGCGTGTTCTAACCTCATTGAAATAATAGAAATGCATTAGGTAACTACTATAGCTTCCCGTTCGAACCCTGCTGTGAGGGGTCAAAACATTGCGTGAGTTATTCAGGGGTTCCAGTTGAATAAATTAAAACACCCGAACACTGAAGGGATCATCTATTATATTACGATAGAGTATTCTTGTCATTTTTACACAGAACACTACAAACCGTAAACACAACTATAAATCGTATGAACAGTAGTAAAATTGCAGGTACTATGTTCAGTAAATTTAATGAATGCATAAATTGTTCGCGAGCGTGGTGCATCATGGTTCCGTAGTTGGACAGGAACCCTTATAAGATCGACCAATTCATTACTATAATACATTAATATAGAATTAATTACATTAATATAGAATAGAAGCCTACACTACGAGTGTTCATACACGTAAAATTTTAAATTGTAAAATCGTGCAAAAATAATATTTGCAATCACGACCCCCATATATGTCCCATGTAACTGTAGTGTCAGTGTCAGAACGATGCATCATGTGATGAGGTCACCCCCTCAACGACACATGTGCTACGTCTATATTCAGACGCACTTGCGCTAATTTCGGTGCTAATATTTCTGACAACATCTGATTCTTTAATTCTAACTTGCTTAGCGTAACATTTACAGATTGATTTGATTCAACATTCAAGATTGTTTATTGCATTTTTGATTTATTTGTTTATTATTTACTGTTTCTTGATTTAATTGTTTTTTTCAAATAGTATGTCGGTGTCTTGCTCCCAAAGAATCTCTTTTAGTTCTTTATCTGTCTTCAATCTTCTCGTCTTGATCTTTCCAGATCTTTATATTTCTTTGCAAAAAAATTTAAATGCTATAATGTGGCTATGTATTAAACAGTATTCTGTCGTTAGTATGGCATGGAACCCTTAGCGCATGTAATTTATGCTCGACCACGGCTATGGTTCGTGCATTTGCACAGTGTCTATGACCTACGTTCACTATACCATATAAGCTATAGTTGTATTCGACGATTTCACTCTTTAGTCTTTCAAATGTTCATAACACATTCACAGTTATTACGCAATTCAGATCACTAATATCGAATGTCTTAATGTCAATTAATATTCTACTCTCCAATTTGTTAGTCTTATTTTTCTCCTAAACACTGCTTGCTCTGTTCTGATTTTTCTTCTGGCTGTCGTCTTTTCTATTATAGGAATTTATAAATATTGATTTCAGACAAAATCTTAGATCTCTTTCCTTATTATAATTTATATCATTTATAAATCACACCAATTTTTTTAACACAGCTAAATCTGTTTTTGGTTTTATGAATATTAAATTCCTGCTTCATAGCATTAGCACCCAATTACACCAAAAACTGTATAGAGTGTACAATCTATCACGCAGCAGTATCTTCCACTTATCATCCCCGCCTACGTTGCTGGTCAAACTGTAGCGTTTAGTAATTCTTTCCTAGAACCAGTGTTATCTGTTATACCATTGTGTTTTTTTAACGCTTTTTCATGTTGTTGGAGAGCTTTAAAGTGGTCAGATATAGGATTTAAAAGGGATTAATGGAGCATTTGTCGTAAAAGGATAGATAAAACTTTGGAGTGTGAGAAATATTATGTTCTAATGCCGGTTTCTTGTGTTTATTGTGCTTGTTCTTGTTCTATTTTAGTTTTCAAATAAAGTTCTTGTTTATACTTTAGATGATCTGGATTCGTGCGCAAAAACTGTTTTATCTCTATATTTATATGATTTCTTTTTTGTGCCATTGCGTTTTTATTTTTGTCAATTTTCGGATGATCCAATGAACGGATGCAACTGATCGCTGTGAAAAAAAAGGCGTAACGAAACCATTTGGAATCATTTTCTTTGTTATTCTTTACATTGGGCCAACATAAAAACGCGAAACAAAAGTAGCACAATCGTCATAAGCGAGCCGCGTGCGCAGTTTTCATTGCCTATATCGCCAACTTTACAGCCAAACGTAAATAAAGCATGAGGTCATATACAATATCTAGAGCCAGATCCGCTTGACCTTCCGTTTCCTAAACTGGCAAAAAAATGACGGGTCCAGCTATGATGGAGGATAGCAGCCACATATAAGAAGAATCACCAACATAGCCTGATCTCCCGAATGTAAGAGCAAAGGACGGCGATAAAGGACTAAGTAAGCTGGTAGACACCGGGTGGTCACATAGAATTATTAGGCACAAAGTTGTGGTTTTATTTCCTGTGGTGCGTCATTTACTAGTGGTTACTCGTTACAATCGGTTTAGTTGTTTTAGTTGGAAGATGGATGATGTTATTACTGCAGGCTTGAGTAATTTGTAGTCTATTTACAATTATACTTAGAAGAATGAAAGGTTTATTTCCACAGAAGAATCAAAAAGAGGAGACGTGTCGTGGGACAGAAGAGAGAATTTCGCGCATTGCTGTGTTAAGACTTCATAATGGAATTGATGAAAACATACACAGTCCCAAAAGTAATCGTTTTATAAAACCAGCAGAAATCTAGCAATATGAACACAAAACTACTTCAAACTGAAACATAATGAAAGTAAACAAAAGCGTACTTGTGTTGTGAGATTTAAGGGTACATGAAGAGCAGCGCATTTGTACGAGGATTGTGAGCAAAGTTAAATTGACCTTAAGATATGATCAAAGTGGGGGTCGACGACCTGCGGAGAGAACGAAACGATTTATAATCTTTTTCCTTTTTCCCTTTACACGCGAGATAAAAGGGAACACCCTAAACCCGGCATTCTTCTATAATAATAGCTTTACTTGTATACGAAACAGTTTATTATATACGTTTTATAATTACAGTCACCACACAGGCTTACAACTTTGCAACTTGGAAAATTCAAAACGGGCCTGTTTTTGCTTTATTGTAAATCTATAGGAAATAGGTAATAGTATCCCGTAAATTTTAATGGAATGTTAGATACTATAGACATTGGACGGGTAGACGCAGCGTTGGACGCCCTTCCGCCAGATGGACCGACGACTTGAAGCTCAATGTGGAGGGCGAGCTGCGAATGAGAAGGTCTATGTCTAGCAGAGGAAGAAACAACCTCCCCTCCCTCCTCCTTAATGTGTGGCAAATGATCGTCTATCAAGATCCCTCGGTGCGGGTTGGTGGATTTTACACCACATAGCGGCTTGGTTGATTTCTTCTTTAACGTAAGCAAGTTTCCTCACGATATTTTCCGTGGTATGTCAAAAATAAACCATACCCAAGTTCCGAAAAACTCATTGCCACCGGCTCTGGTTTGAACCGTCGAGGAACCCTTTCGTGGTCGCGAGACGAGCGCACTGTCGACTACGCTGCGAGCACCACGGCTTGAGGATGAGGATCCTAATGGACCAATTACCCGAGAATTAGGCCCGTGAGACAATTGACCGTTCGACAGAGAGCGCTGCGAGGGAGGTAATTTGAGTTTCCTCATACTGACCGGAAGGACCTTTCGGAATGGTACACAATGAGTCAATTGGGCTTGTTAATGTCCTTTACCTAGACACAACGTCTAATAAGCAAACTAAATAAGACCAATTAAAAACACACGCGAACGAAAAAGCCGAATTCAACTGGTCTTTAAATCGCGAACGGTCGGCCTATTGAGCTGGTGATTTTTTTTTTTTGCATTTTGTCATTATTAAATAAAAGGAGTAGAATGCAAGGATATCCTGTCAAGAGGGCAACACTTTAGTATCTAAACCACAGCAAAATATGGGTATTTATCTATGTCTACCAATAATATGGGAACCATGGAGCTGGTACGATGGTGGAGGTAGGATAGAACCTAGTATGGGCTCGTTTGACTTGTCTCTATGAGTCTTTAGTATTTTTTAAACAATTTTATGATTGGAATCCTATTGCAGAAGAAAATGCGAAACCGGTCGTGTCTAATGTAAATGTAATTAATGAATATGAATGTCTCTTTACTTGTGCAATATAGTAAATTGTTTAGTATTGTATAATTTAATGCAAGTTTAATTTAAATGTTCTTTAATTATTTTTCTAATTAGTTGTTTAATTTTTCTGGCAGTATGAGCAAGCGTGGCAAGCTTATGAAAGTAAAAATCTACAATTATGTCCGAATTTATTTTTGGAACAGTACAATTATGTAAAACGTAAATAGGTAAGTATAATAAGTAATTAAAAATGAATAACTCAGTGCTAGTTTCATCCATAGTTAACTTTCCCTAAGATAGATAATGGATTATAGAAAAAAAATTGTAAGTTTCCCAAAACGATTTGGAATAAACAGGTTTCTTACCATGATCTGTTTGTTTTAGGTATAACTAAAACATAATGATAAAAATCCGCCCCCTAGACTTCAAAAAACTGCTTCGAAAGTTTTAAAAGATAATGGTTCGTTTCCATGAAATAAAAAAGATTACTTAGGTACCTACATACATAAGTGCTGCAAAACGTTTGTTTTATATGGTTACTTAACACGAGTACATTAAAGTATTTATAAGATATAGATAAATAGGTAGGTAATAAACGTGTATCGATAAGCTTATCCATTAATAGGCATGACACTAATCGTTTTGTACGATAAATAAATAACACATATCTTACTCAATGTCAAATATATAGTAAACCAGGGCGACAATCCTTTAAAAAATTAGAACTAAGTATAGGTATAAACTGTACCGGCATTAGTACACCAGTTGGCTAATTTCCAAACAAAAGGATATCCAAAGCACAACAAGAACGCCAGAAACGTAAACTGCAAAACAAAAACACAACACTAGGCATTATTACGGCACAAAGTCATTGCCTTTTCCATTTTAAAAAAGCACTTGTCACATCCATACTGGAGCACTTTCCAAAATGAGAGGAACCAACCGCGTCAGTTGGCTCGGGCCGGCACACTGGACCGACCAACCACCCGGCGGCGGCGGTCGGAAGCGCGCCATAAACAAGAGGTGCGAGCGAGACGGCAGCAGCGTGCACCTGTGCACTTAACACTGAATGATCGTCGGAACGAGACACGAACAAAACACCACATAAATCAAAGAGAGACAAAACATCCGCGAACAATGATACCTGTCGCGGACAGAACGCAGCAAGTGCCGTTTTGGTTTCGAATAAGTTAATCGTGTAAGTAATAGAATGTAAAGTTTATTTTAATTACATAGTGAGTATTGCTGAAGGCTGCGCTTGCGAAGTGAGTTTACTGTCAGGGTCAACATATGGCGAAAAGGTGCGTTCGTTGGCCAAATTCCATTGCCTTCTGTCACAGGCAGCTAACGTAAGAATCCCAGTCCCAGCCACAGAATAGATAATATGTCCCAGCACAATACTCAAGGAGGAATTTAAACTCTTTTGGCGGGAACTGAAGTGTCATGTTTGTCTATCTAATTTAATTTTTAGTATTAACGGGAAACTAACATAAAAGAGTGTAAAAACTCTTTTCGTTCGTTCCAACATTATCCGTTGTTGATCTCCATAAAAGCGTTATCTTAGCCGTAGGAAATCTCCAACTAGCAGTAGTTGTGTTTTGTGGACCGACGTGCTGTAAACGCCGGTCTAATAAATACATCACATATTTTATTAAGATTGATTAAAGCTCTAGTAACCAAGCCAAAAAAACCTTAAAAACGAACAAATATTATCGTTGTCGTTCCTACTTCCTTTATATAATAATTAGTGCTGTAATTATTTAAAAACCAATTGCAGTTTTGCTAGCAAATTCCTTTTATGAACCTCTAAGTACCTATCGCAATGGAGATATGTATGAGAAAAGACTTACTTTTGTTTGTAATGCCATGGATTTCTGTAATGTTACAAATATTGAATTGAATAAAATTGAAAAAACAAACAAAGATATAACATAGAATTTAAGACGAAGAGATGAATAAAAAACGGTAGCCGGAAGTGGCCAGAAGGATGGACCGGATGGAGCGGATGTGGTGGCGCGGATTAGGCAGTAGACGACGTGTAGCACTAGCAGTAGATGGCGAATGATAATGGCCAAAGTCAGATTTTGAGATAAACTGAAAAATAACTGTATTTCATTCCTAGATTAAAAGGTTCTGCAGCAGTTTGACAAAAATATGGTGGAATGAGGATCGATGCCTATATAAATCAATACCATTTAGTAGCGGGTGTTGATAAGACATTGCAATTAAAAGTATTGGAAACATCAAATCACAATCATCGGAATTTCTCCTTAATATTGAACGAGCTTCCCACTAAACACAATTCTGCGAACAATCTCGCTGCTGTAAACAAACGCTTCCTTCGATCGAACCGCGCGGAGATATTCCGATCGGGCTCAATCACTCTACAGGTTGACCAAAACGTAAACAAGAGACGGACGTCTCTGGAGGTAAACGGTCACAATATTGAACAATTACCACCCCTATTGCTGGTTGAGGCCTTCCCAAAAATTGCTACAGCGCATCACCTGGATGTATCCCTTAGTCGTCGTCTACGCCCATGAGACGCATAGTACCAGAAACGCAAATTACCAGATACGCGGAGGACCAGATACGCCGTGGACCAGATACGCGGAGGACCAGATTTACCCTTTATACGTATCAATCATGACAGAGAGTGGCACTACTTGGACCCGGCTGCGGAAAATGTTACCACACAGAACACGTAGAGCTTTAAACAACACAGTGCTCAAGGCATGCTCCTTGCGGGACCGGCAATAGAACGGAGCGCCAAGTACAGCGAACCTGGTAACCCCATCGATTAATAAGACCTTCTGCATACAAGGCGCACATTTCTGGCAATACAAGCAGCGTCATATTACTTTCGACGAATCACTACACGGCGCAACCTCGGCCGGGCCAATCAGCTTGCACCTCACACATCAGCACTATGGCAAAATTGTTCGTTTGTAGAATTATGAGCATTACCAGTGTACTGAGCATGATCTACCTCGTCCACAGCTTATACAGCAGCTCGATCTGGTGCAACAGTTCATCACCTCGCCTTTAACACCAGAAGCTTCATGAGGACGTTCTTGGTGATTGCCTACGTGAATCTCCACGTCAGTTGTTGAACACGACACGCCGGAGTCAGTATATCCTTTTTGGTAGATAACTCATTTTTTACCATTTCAAACTGAACACCCCATACTATCAGTTCAAGTTCGCGAAAGAATTCTGTTTATACAATAAAGTTCTGGTATAATACACGTCGGATAGCGGCGGCGGCGCGGGCGCGGGCGGCGCGCGGACGGCTTTATGTGCATCTTGTATTGCAATACCCATTCATACAGCTCGTAGTGCATCGTCACCTGGTCTAGTTCTCAGAGGAGTGTCATTCCGTGTCATTTGTAGATTCGCAAGTGATATTACGGAATACCCATTAATTAAACCTACGATTTCGTTTCCGTAGTATCTACGAGGCTAAATAAACACAATCTTACTGCAAATAGTTTTGTTTACATAATTCCTAAAAGTTCCCAGTTCACAGAACCATGCAAAGAGGCGATTCAAAAGAATTCATCGCCGACACATTAACAGTATCTTTCCGGGATCCAATGTTTTGCCAATAATACATCGCACCGAAGATCTACTGCCTAGTTTCAAAACTTTACCCCAATACTTCTACGTATTTGAAAATAAACTGTTGCCGTTTCTTAAGGCTGGCTTCGTTCTTAGTATTTGACGTACTTCATACGGTCAGGTATATCTCAGCTAAGGTTTATTCTCCACAAGCCCGTATTCTCACCATAAGATTTATATTAATGTAGCATTTATGTTATTTCAAAATTAACTTCACAAACGTCCGTCCTATTATGTTTTTTAAACAAAATCTTTTTCAGTTTCTTTTCTTCTAAAATAATTTCAATCAATTTATGCTTCCTTTAATCGTAGCAACGATCCGAGCTGCATTTGCTTAACCTTCCTGGTTAAAGCCGGATAAACAGATTTATAAGTATGGTGACCGAAGCAATGCTATCTATTAGCTGTGGAAGACAATGTAATGGAATCATCAACAAAGATGGCGACGACGCGCGTTGACGCGTGTTCGGTAGTCATCGGCATTGTAAGAGAAACAGCTTATGTCTTAAACAATAACAATTCTGTTCGCTGTGATGTCACCGATGTGGTTGATGCTGGGGGAAACACATTGCAGCCCATAAGTTGGTATACATACATACATCTTCACGCTTTGTCCCTGACGGGGTGGGCAGACAGAACGGAGCGCCAAGTATCGCGATCCTGGCACACCTCTGTCCCTTCGCTCAGTCTCATCATTCTCTTTACACACTTTCATCATTCTTCTTTGCACGTGCTCTATCTGATCCTCGTATGTCAGTCGAGCTCGTCCCCGGCTCCTGCTACCACTCACATTGGCCCGATATATAGTTGGTCTAACAAAATCCTGAACATGGAATCTGGTTACAAAATAGATGATTGACGTTGAATGCAATGTATCCTAATAATTTCGATTTTGAACGGCGATCGTCAATACTGATCGCAGATTTTGAATTACAAATTGAACGGAAAGCTACTGTGAATGGGTGAGGCTCGATAAATATTTGTTTCTAATACAACTGACGGCTTTATCCCGTCACTATGACGAATGGCAGGAAAAACAGAAAACAATTAACATGAATCATTGAGCTAAACGCATTGTACTCAATCGACTTCAAAAGAAATAGGTTCCCAAATTAAACACATCGGAATGAAGGCAATTCCAAATTATAAACTACACCGCTGTTTTCTCATCTCGAAAAAAATTCACAAATACCAGACAATGACAAGCTGACTGCAAATTTGTCTAATTTGTTCAAAGAAATAACAAAAAAAAACTATTTTATACTGATTGATGATCTGTCAACGGATATCATACACCACTTGGCGTTGAAAATGTTAGAAGTTCGCAGGTTGCTCAGAATGTTGTACTTCCACTCCACTGGGAGAATTCCACACAAATTCCACTGGGACAAAATCGAAGGCAACTAGAGATACAAACAGGATAGAACAAGAGTCAGTAGAAAGAAAACTTTCTTGAGAATTCTGCCTGGAGAAATTAAGGGAAGGATATGAAAACCGGCTGACAATTAATGACATCAAATTCAATGTTTGGCAGCAAGGTTTGTATTATTGTACACGCCCGGTTGCCATGAGCCACACTTCCACTGACAGAAGGAAAAATCATCGTAGAGGCAAAATTATCCATCAGGAATAAACAGAAGTAGAAAAGTGATGCAAAACACAACTGTTTAATATGAAATGTATGAAAAACAAGCAAATCGTGCGATATTACAAGCTAATGGTCTAGAACAAGCCACGAAAACCAGACAGTGACACAAGAACGTGTCTAGGAGTGGTGTTGTTTGGATTGGAATATTGCAATTTTGGATGATGTCATTAACCTGGCGTAGGTGCTGACACGTCTAGATAACGTTAAATATTGCTACACGTACGTTGCATTAATAATAGTTAAGTATTAGCGGAGGAGCCTCTATATTATTATTATTAGTGATGGGTCTCTTTCAATGCTTAACCCAGCCTTGTATCACTGCGACCATTACTGATCTCGCCACCTTACTACAGTTCAGTGCAAAGTTTTGCGTCAGTAAGCTTCAGCACGATTTTGGCACTAATTTGTTATACTTCATCAGGTTGAAGTGAGTAGTTACTCAGATGGGTGTTTCTTTTGCGCATCAGTAGCATAGCAACTGTTATAGTCCTCAATGTCAGTAGGTCACAAACCTCAATATACAACAGGTCGAAAGTAAATGCAAAACAAGAGGAAGACCTTAGAACTGTCTAACACAAACAGAGAGTCAAAAACTTAAAACCTTCCACGCATTACCCAAACGTAACTTGAAAAATAACTTAAAACCAATCAATCAGCTCTTCACACACTACTTATCAGCTTTGCATCAATTTTTTGCCACCTGTCGACCACATAACAATATCTTCAAATAAAAAGGTGACCAATCCCTTAATTGAAACACCTTCCAGCCGCTTCAGATTCTCGCTAATTTCTCCATAGTCAACCAATGTTAGCGCTTAAAGCTGATTGTTGACAAATGGCAAGGTTAATATGATGTCACTTCCACACGTATACTAGTGCTTGCTTAGTATTAACTTGGACAATGTGGTTATTTTAGGATATACCATCACTCTATACATTTGAGATAGTCGTCAACTCTTCACGAGGCGTGGTGTATATCAAGGTAAGCTCACATTCGCAGGTGGTTGGAAAACTTTCAAATGTTGCTTCGTTAGCATATATTTTTATTGGATAATGTTTTGATTAAATAAATCTACGTATTCTGCACTCATAATACGAGAGAATGCCGCTAAGTGTTAAGCGTATCCCAGAGACACGCGGCTTGCGGTGGCGGTGGCGGCCTGTTGCGTTCCCTATGCAATGTATGTGACACTTCAGAGACGCGCGGCCTGCGTTTGCATATTGAGTTTGCGGCCTGCGGTAGCTGGGATTCGCCTTTAACGTGAATTTCGAGAAAATGGCCAAAAAACACTGTTTTGCTACAATTTTGTGGAAAAAAAAATCAGTTTTATAGTTGAAGGTCAAAAAGATGTAAATCAAAATCAATCATTGACAATGTTATATTTCGAACCATTATTAGTGTTATTATGTGTAAAAGAGAAGTTATAAATCCACAACAATCTATAATCGGAGGTATAACACCATACGCCTGGGTAGGCGGGTTGACGGTTGCAGTAGCTATATGTAGTGCATGCTGCTGCCCACCACCTGTATTTATCGTGTCTAGATTGATGCGAACTCATAATAATTAAGCAGCGAAAGAATGCAAGGAGAGATTTAACAGCCCAAACTTCCGCGCCGGGCCGCATTCTACTTCAACTGATGTGCTGGCGACCAGTTTTACGACGGAATCGACGCGCGCGCAGGCGTGACGTCATACGCGCCATGGAATACCACATCTTCATAACACATAACATATACCAACCAATCAATCAGAACATTTTTTAGGGATCCGTGTGAATGGTGTTCTTAATAGTGAAGCTGTTTTGTCCGTCCATCTGTCTGGTTCTCTGTCTGACTGTTTGTCTCTCTCTTTATTGGTAATTATTCAATTACATGTCAAATTAAGTAGAAATTTGTTTGTATTTTAGTTTAATTTATTCCAGTAGCTAGTTGTATATTATTATAAATTTGCTGGATAAATTATTGTTTTATTTATTCTTTCCAAAAGAAATACATCTCTTTTTTTTAACATTAAGCAATAATTTTTAAATTATAAATTAGTTTTATTTAATACGTACTTATGTATACTATAATTTATAATATATGAATTGTAAATTGACATGTCTAACGTTTGATAAAGTATCTTTCTGTCAAAAAATAAACATAAAAAGTATAAATACTCAATAGTCAGTATCAGTCTCTCGAACAACTCAAAATGTAAAGCACCGATTGATCTTAAATTTTGAACATACGTAAAATTCGCTAGCATTCTAACAAACAATGATGGAAAATTTGAGGAAAAAAAAAAGATACCCTATTTCAGAAACAAAAGAAATTGCGGAACCCACACGTTGTCACACGGCGCACGCTTTGCCGACTTTTCTCATATTATATTCGAAACCTGTTGTACTATATTTTCTTTAACTAATAAAAATAAATCATCGCGTCGCCATTTATAATGATAATGGACATGTCAATTTGTGTGAAGACTTGACTTCCCGCCGCTGGCTGGCGGCTGGCGGCTGGCGGCTGGCGCGCGGCCAACGCCGCAACTTGGAGTTTTACAATACTAGCAACAGTTTATTGTTTTGTATTGTTATACATAAGCTACTTAATATAATATTATAAAGGCGAAAATTTGTAAGGGTGTGAAGATGTGAGGATGAATGTTTGTTACTCTTTCACGCAAAAACCACCGAACAGATTTTGATGAAACTTGGTACAGTGATAGCTTATATCCTGGAATAACATATAGGCTATTTTTTAACGCGGACAAAGTCACGGAGCGTCCGCTAATACTCCCTAAGTAACATAACGCCTACATAGAGGGCGTTGTTTCATAATATACACGGGAAAAACTTTTCTACGCGGGCGAAGCCGCGGGAAAAAGCTAGTCATGTATAAAGTACAAATCATATCAACGGTCTTTATATGTCCACACCGTTGGGGCTCAGGCCTATCCTCTCGACGAGGGGCGTTAGGGCTATAGTCCACCACACACGCTAGCCCAGTGCGGGTTGTCAGGAAATCGTTGAGGAGGCAGTGAGTGCGTTTCAAAAAACTAACTACCAGACTTACTTTCTACGTAGGTATTTATTTATTTATTTAAAACTTTATTGCACTAATTCGTACAAAATGCGAACTTAATGCCAATGGCATTCTCTACCAGCTGACCTTTGGGCCATGCAGATAAATTAGTGGTAGGCGCAATAACTTTATAGTGTGCCAATTAAATAATTTTCCATTCTACTGCAACCGTTTGAATCCCAAGTGAAACGGCCAATGTAAAACAGATTGCCGCACGTGTTGGCACGAACCGCAGCCGATAGGCGCAATTATAAATAAAACGCACGAGGTGGCGCCCGCGCATACACGGTCCCAACTAAATATACGAGCAGTTCAGTGCTTTTTGCTCGTAAACATGTAAACATACCGCTATAAGTGAAACGCAGCGAGTACTTGACGCTAGGCCGGCTTACATCCAAGCAATTCAACAGCCTATTAACATGTCCCCACTGCTGGGGCTCAGGCCTACCCTCTCAACGAGGGCGCTCGGGCTATAGTCCACCACGCTGGCCCAGTGCGGGTTGGTGGACTTCACATGCGCCTAAGAATTTCTTCTTCGGCGTATGCAGGTTTCCTCGCGATGTTTTCCTTCACCGTTTGAAAGCAGTCAGTAAATGTAACAACCTTTACAAAAATAATGTTATGTATAAACTCGATTTTAAAAGATGTGTTGCGGAAGTTATAACACCTTGGAAGCGGTGGTGGATAAAAAATTGACGTTGTATAAATGTACCCACTGTACTTACATGCAATAAAATAGTTTTGACTTTGACTTTGTACTTAAGTTTCGAGAAAAAACCTATAGGTACATGGCCCAGCCGGGGATCGAACTTCGGACCTTTCGATATGATAGGCCGCGTCTTATCCCCGACGCCACTGATGCTCATTACATAAAGGTACCTATCTAAGTATACAGCATCATCATATCACCCCTTCATCATCCACAGCTGGACATAGGCCTTCCCCAATGAACGCCACCACACCCGGCCCTCCGCATCCAGCCGCTTCCGGCCACCTTCTTTAGGTCGGCGGTCTCCACTCCAGAACTCGTCTGCCCCAACGGCCGTCGGTGACCTGCCCACTGCCACTTCAACTCGCTAATCCTGTGTCGGTGACCTCAGTTCTTTGTCGGAAAATCAATCACAACACGGTAGAAACTCAGATTCTTTTGTATAGCTACAGATGTACAGACAGATGCGCTGAGGAAACAGGTGTGTCGGATAAATTTAGCCAAAAACGTCGGCAGGTGGCCGCGGAAGGCAGCGCATCGGCAGCTGCGCATGCAAATCTGATCGACCCAAAATGAATATTGAAGACGAAACATACTATGCTTTATCATAAAAACAAGAAGATTCGTAGATTTTGCTCGCGATCCAATGACAAATACCAGGCGGCCAATCGCGCTCACTCTCAACGATATTACCAAATCCAAATCATAATCAAAACCGTTATGCTGCATCCCACAGACCACCAGTACAGGTAGTCTATGGCTGCATCCACACGTTTGGCAAACCTCGGCAAACGCAAACGTGTGGACCCCCTGCTCCTTATTACATATGTGTAAAGGTTTGCCAAACGTGTGGATGCAGCATAACGTTTTTGGTTATTACGGTTTGGATTTGGTAATATCGTTCAGAGTTTGCGCGATTGGCCCCAAGGTATGTCAAAATTGCACAAACTTTTACATACATACATGCTGTAACAATGAAATTCGAGTAGTATAAATTTGAAAAATCCTACATTATTCAATGTAAATGCAAAATCCCCCCTCCACGCGCACACGCACGCATACCTATACGTCATGACGCCGAGCTATGAATGAGTGACGTCACGGCGAGGTGCGCGCGCGCACCTCGAGCCGTGCTCTCACACTTGTTTGTCTATTTATTAGCACGGCTCCTTTGGTGTGGCGGGAGTAATGGGCCATTCGTTTACATTTACAGGTATTAGTATACTGTACCAACTTCAAACCAACATTATTTCAATTATTAATTACGTAGGTACACGTACCTACATAATAAATAAACTAAAAATCTTTGCTAAAAACATGGTCTGTTTACATTGCAACGAATCCGCCCAACTTATATGTTTAAGTTCACAACTCGCTCTTGTGAATATTATCTCATTAATAATCTTATAAAAACAATTATTGTCAGTAAGAAAATAAAATATGTCACAAGTAACATCGAATGAAACCACTAGCAGTAACACCACCTGGCGTCGAGTAGCGGAACTAACCACACCAAACTAACGAGAATCAACTAACTGTTTGTTCTCACCACGAGTGGCAGATGGCGCTGCTGGAACGAATGTCAAGTAACTCCAATGCAATTAGAGAAGCATCAGCAGACAGACCCTATACTACACAACGATCAAAATATTACAAAAGACCAGGCATTCAGTATGTCAGATGACACAAAAATTTCACCGTCAGAATACGGTTCCCCCTGGCGGACCAGCACCGTTCGCTTCTCGCGGTCTTTATTGCAGCGCACGTGCAAAATGTGGAATGACCTTCCCTCTGACGCTTTCTCACAGCGCTACGATATGGGGTCCTTCAAGAAGAGAGTCTAAAGAGCCCTTCAACCTTGGCCGGCGCCGCACCAGCACCCCCCGGGTGCTGCAGGTGTCTGTGGGCGGCGGTGACCTCTTAACATCAGGAGGCCCGCCTGCTTGTTGCCCCCGTAGCAATAAAAAAAAATGTGTCGAAAAGAGAAACATTTCCTATACAAAGACATTCCAGATTTCAATAAACAAATGAATGACATACAGGTGTCTATGGGCTTACCACGCCGATGTCTATGGAAGACTACACCCAATACGCTTACCTGAAACAAGAATACACATTATTAGTGATACCATCATCATATCAGAAGTGAGCCTTGAGGTCTACGGTTCGAACCCGGGCCGTACCAATGAGTTTCGCGACTTAAATGCGGTTTATTATCATAACACAGGCTTTTCTGTGAAGGAAAAGGAAAACCTCGTGTGGAAACTTGCACAACAAAGATAGCGAATGTAAAGTCCACCATCCCGCACTGGGCTGGCGTGGTGGACTATACCCTCTCCACGAGGGCGTACAAAAGGCTGTCATGAAATGAAGTAAAGTCTTATAATATGACTTATTTTAATGTGGACAAGCGTGGTGGACTACCCACACCATCCTGTGTCCAGCAGTGGACATACTTATAGGCAGAAAGCGATGACTTATCGTCCCACCTAATTGAGCGTGGTAGCTGACATGTAGAAATCTATTCCTTTTCACTTTCCGTTTCATATTTTCACTATTAAAAGCAAAAAAAAAATCACGAACTACATTTTAATGCGAAAAAAAAATCTGAAGAAGTGTTAAAAGTATTGTAAAATTCACTAGCTTCGTCTAGTGTACCTACATAATATACGTGTGAACTTTCACCAAAACCGGTTAAAGTATAAATTCGTAATTAATATTATGTAGGTAAGTAATAAATAAGTAAGTACCTAATAGTTGTTATGACAAATTTTTAAATATGACATTTAGGGCTTCTTTCACCACTTCCTGATATTGTTACAGATAGTAATCTTAGTGATAAACTAATCTATCAGATAAATCTGTGTGATAGACTTTGTTTTTTATTATTATTGCTACGGGGGCAACAAGCAGGCGGGCCTCTATATAAAATATATAAGATATAGGCAATCAAATACCTGTGAAACAGAAAAAAAAGGATATCTGGCAGATAACCTTCATATAAGGTATCCGGGACTTTATCAGCAAGTGGTGAAAGCCCTAAATGTTGAAATAAATGATTTGATTGATAAAGGTCGTCGGCCCATTCATAATTTGTATCCCACAGGTCGCGCCTTGCGCGCAGGTCGCGATGACTTGCATAAAAATGTAAATCAGGTCAGATAGTTTTTTTTATGATTTAGGGTCCCGTCAAGATGGATATTTTATATCTTAGTACTTTTTTGGCATAACATATCTTTCACTGAACTACACAATCGTTGGCAGTATTAATTTTTTTCGTTTAACCATACAGTTTACTAGAAAACTGATAAAACAGGTAGTCCAATGAACCTTAAATTATTCAACGTAAATGCAAAATAAATATAGGTATCTACTACTGGACTGATTAAAGCGTTGATTGAGTATCTCCCTCTACGGGTTAAGGTAGTGAAATTTGGAATGATGGAGAGCCGTGATAGTACAGGAAAATTAAAAAAAAAAACTATTTCGATCGTCGGAGCCCGAACGTTCGTAATTGCCGTACACTTTCAAGTAATGATTACGATTACAAGAGCGAGCGAGCGCAGTGGATGGGACTGCTCCGCGCGGGCCCCTGGATGCGACTGCACTGCACTCTCCTTCCGTTTGAATCAATAGTTTCCAATGTCCGTCCCGTGATGTACACGCAGCAGAAATAGAAATATGCCCATCCATTAGACACTCGAGTGCCTCGCGGTGCTACTGAGGGAACTCACTTTTAATTTTGACCTCAAATGTCTATTTTTATTAATTTATTTTCATAAAAAAAGGCTGACGAGTAAAAAATTATAGACAAGTGTCCAAAACTTCAGAAAATTAAGTAACAAATAGGTCATCATCATATCAGCCTGTAGACGTCCACTGCTGGACAAAGGCCTCCCCCAAGGATCTCCACGACGACCGGTCAAAATAACAAATAGGTACACATTATAAATTAATTATAAACCTTCTTCTTAAAAATACACCTAACGCCATCTATTGACAAACTTTGAAACTAAGAAACTGGTATGATTAGAACAGGTAAAAAAAAATTAACTACATTTAATTAAATAGTATACTTTATATCCCGGATGAAGTCAGGGGGGCATCGGATAGTGCGGAATATAGACAGACCGTTTTGACGAACCCTAAAAATAAAATTCATAAGAAAATTTATTTACCTATAGGTACGTTTACAAGTTTAGTCTTCGTTCATGACTTCGCCCAGAAATTATTTAGGCGAAGAATTGTCATAAAAGTTTAGGCAACGTTACCCGCACACGCACCCGACCGCGTCAGAGCACCCGCAGTGCGGCCTAGCACTGATATGACGCATGATAATGACGTCATATGATCGCGTAAAATAAATATATCAACTTGAGTGATATTTTCTGATTAATGACATTTGGCCCGTCGACCAATAAAACGAATGGACAGAGGGAGGAAAATGTACAGACATTACCCGACCATTTATCAATAGTTTATACCCCAAAGGTTGTCTGGGAGAAATCGCGATAAGACATCGCATAGTCTGATGTACTAATGTATGTAATAATAATAATGTTCGAACAAATCCACACACGGCTGTTTAGTCCCAAACTAAGCCGAATTATGTGAGACAAAGAAAAAACAATATAATTTTATCTATGCGATGCCCAACTTACACGTGAAGTAAGAGAAAGCATGCATTCACACTGCGCCGAAGTGAGTGAGTGCACCTACTTTATCAGCAGAGGTCGGCGGGGGTGTGCTGTTTTTACGTCATTAATGTCATGTAGTTGTGTCATGTAGATATTAATATGGATAAGATCCTTATAGAAATATTAAAAGAAGACATAACTGATTTTTTTTATTGTAAATTCTGTGCTATTGTAATAATTAACTATATTTTTTCTATATTTTCAATTTTTAATGAGTTTCGCCTTGAGTTTAATATCATTAATCACATTCCGCAGGTTCTAATAAAATTCATTTGTTTTGATGGCGACGTAAAGCTCGTAGCAGAAAGGCAGCCTAAATAAAATCATTTCTTTAGTTTATTATAATTGCACATGGGGCATTTATCATTGAATGATAAGGTATGTCCATGTTAAGCAAAAACTGAAAACAGCACATCTGAAGCACATCACCCGCTATCCGTAGCTTAAGCGAGAACGCCGTGAGTATCATTAGTACCGCAGTCGGCGACAGCGGGACAATAGCTCCCCGTGAATAGCCCACAAGAACGGACAGGCCGAGTAGACAATGGTCTTAATTAGAACCCAGTCGAGCGACGGCACATCTGATTGCAATATGCGACTAGAAAGGACCACAGTACCTTCAGAAACTCAAGGAAATATCAAAGTCAAACTTTGTTCTACAAACGTCACGCTTCTAAACTAGATTGCTTCAAACTTTTTAAAAAATATTTACAGACCTAACATCTGTTCCAACCCACATGGCACACGAAAACAACATAAACAATATAGATGGCGCTGCGAAGTGGCATTTAGGTTCTGAAGACTTAACCCCTTAAGACACCGCCTAGTGGGGATCTGATAGACCCGCTAATATTAAAAACGAGTAAGTACCTCTGTTTGTTCCCTTTTCACACCTAAACCGCTGAATGGATTTTGATGAAATTTGGTGTGGAGATACATCCAACCCTGGGCGACAGTATCCGAGAAAAGTTATATCATAACAGTGCGAAGACGGCGAATGATAGGACCGCCAGGGCCTGACAGTTCGACAATCAACCAATAGACAACCAATAGATGGCTCAATATACTTTTTTTTCTCGGCTCTCTTATTACCTATAGCGCTGTCATAATAAGACAGCCAAGAGAAAAAAAATCTTAAGTCTTTAGACAGAGCTTTCTATCGGATTTGTACGGAAGCTAGCCCGGAAAACGGGTCATTGAGGAGTGTATAAAGTGTATAAGTGGAAGTTCCTCGCAATATATCGCGTCGTTATTAGGTGCAACTGACGGGAGCCAGAGCCCACCAATGTACGCGCTGCTCTGGCCTTTGGCCGCGCATTCGCGCGCTGTGTATTGACACGATACGCGGAAACGCGCAAACACACCGTGGAGGCAATCAAATAGATTCTACGTCGCATCATGATACCAGATAACGTTTGATTTTCGTTAGTACTGTACATTAAGGTGAATTCGGCGCGTTATCTATCACAAAATATAATCCTGCGTTACCAGAAAATTGTATCTCCTATTTGGTTCATACAAGTAATCAGATTACATTTATTTCCACTTTCATATGATTCAAAGTGTTATCATTATTGTAAAAGGGATCGTCGAAACATTATTTTAATTAAGCAAACTTATCTAAAAATATCAAGGTCAATAAATATTATTAAAATTAAACAAAATTAAATAACTTAAAAAAATATAGGATTACTTCATTCAATAAACTTTTGACTTTATGAAAGTTACAATGTCCCTATCCTCATGGGATCCCACGGCCTCGCTTGAAGACATAAAAATTTAAAATAATATATGTATTATTTATGTTTTATTTCCAATTTTTAGTCCTCAAGAAAAGTGAACGCCAAAAAATACATGACGACGCCTGGTACGGGGGCTTGCAATCAGAGTGGTCCGACATGATGTGAATCCGAAATAATAGTCGAATTGGTAAACGCGGCGAGTTCGTTACGGCGTGGCGCTCTATCCGACGGCTCAAATCAAACTGACTCGTCGGCCATTCGGCCCTCGCTTTATAAAGCTTTCCTACCAGCAGCGCCCCAGCGGCTGTTAGCGACAACTCCCGTAACGACCCCACGACGACGTTTCAAACTTTGCCGATAGATGGCGCCTGTGTACTTGAAGCTCCGACACGGCCATCTTGACATCTCACACGTCCCCGTGTGAGTCGCTTAGAACAAAAGATCCGAGACAGTACTTGTTCGTTCGGCCAACCTGACCAAGGTCAGGTCGGTTCAGGCTTTACTTGAAAGCGTACAGTTTTTATTACAACTCTAACTAAAAACTCGCTAATTACAAAATTACTCCCTCTCTCTAAATAAGCTAACTCAATCATATCGTCAGTCGAACAGTAGAACCTAATCAAAAGTTATTGAAGCTCAACCATTGCAATTTAGATTTGCTACACACAAAGATAAACGCAGAGTCCAAATTCACAGCTCCTCCAAACACTATGGTAACCTCCATCCGGCGTCCGCATACTACACTGTTCATGGACCACCTACCTGGTGTCCGTGTCCGTATACCAAACTGTTCATGGACCACCCACCTGGTGTCCGTATACCAAACTGCTCATGGACCACCTACCTGGTGTCCGTATACCACACGAGATTCTTTATTTAAGCTTACACATTTAGGTTTTACACGCGCTTGACCTTGAGGCATTTTTCTAAAACGATCATGGCTGTAAGTAGGTACAGTTACCTGTCAAAATTTTGAAAACGTAAAGGTCGCCTTTTGTAACCTTAACGATCTCAAATAGACCCCTGAATCATAATCGAAACAATACAGCTCACCGGACCGTTGTAGCTCGGCAGATACCGCGAATCTCGTTAGTGTTGACCTCGGTCTTTGTGGGACGCCAAGTTCAGATCCCGCTTCTGATGACGACGCCTGGTACGGGGGCTTGCAATCAGAGTGGTCCGACATGATGTGAATCCGAAATAATAGTCGAATTGGTAAACGCGGCGAGTTCGTTACGGCGTGGCGCTCTATCCGACGGCTCAAATCAAACTGACTCGTCGGCCATTCGGCCCTCGCTTTATAAAGCTTTCCTACCAGCAGCGCCCCAGCGGCTGTTAGCGACAACTCCCGTAACGACCCCACAACGACGTTTCAAACTTTGCCGATAGATGGCGCCTGTGTACTTGAAGCTCCGACATACAATTATTTTATAATTTTTTTTTAACTAAGACATAAAAAAAATCATAAAATAATTGTATTTTTTGGCGTTCACTTCTCTTGAGGACTAAAAATTGGAAATAAAACAAAACGTAAAACATAAAAATAACAAGAAATAAATAAATAAAAATTCGTTCACTTCTCCCAGGACACAGGAGGATGACAGTGAAAACTGCATGCATTATATATTCTATAGTTATAGTGGAACGAACATATATATACTGAGATATGTAACGATGTGTCAAACAGCAAGGATATAGCGCAGCGCAGCCTTGACCTAACAAACAGATCTAGATAGGCATTACGCATCGTATCGATAGATTATAGACAGAGGAAACATTTAGTATGGGATGCATTAAACAGTTCGCGGGTTACATCCATTGTGCACACACATACACTTTGTAGTGTTGCACGAATAACTATCGACTGTCGATATTCTATCGATAGTTTCAACAACCATCTAGATATAAATAAGTAAATACTATCGAATGTACAGTCACAAGACTGACAAATGATAGAAGTACTGTAAAGGTGACGAGGTGAAGCGAGCGATACCATCGATATTCCAATTAATTTCGCTAAAACTATCGAACTATCGACATTTCTGCAACACTAACACGTTGGACGACAGCCAACTGGGAAACTGATAAGTAATGATTGTACACATTTACATTTAGCAACGAAAACAAGACAACAAACTTGTATTTTAATGGCCACATGTTATTTGATATTACATACCGAGGGGCATATTATGCGTATATTTCAGAGAAACCAAGGCTTTCAACTCATTCCTTTTCGGAATGGAAAAAAAAGAATGTAACTATAATTGTGCTTATTTAGTTTGAAAGAGTGACCGATCTAGAGAGCCGTGTATAGTCTGTAAACGCCGGTTTAATAAATAAGAATAAAAACCGGACAAGTGCGAGTAGGACTCGCGCAATGAGGGTTCCGTACAAACTTAATTAAAGAAATAATTCTAAAATCATTATTAAAAGAACAATTGCCGAGCTCTCATATCAATTTTCATAGCCTCAGACTTGGCTGTATGGACTAAGATTCCTTTGTATTTCCCTGTAATAAATAAAGTGAACGAAAAAAAATTTTGACAAGTCCTGTCATGTCAAATGTTAAATCACGTATTTAAGTTAATGGTCAAATGTTATTCATTTATAAGTGATTTTATTTTCCAGACTTAAATAGATAAGGGTTCCTTTTTCCTCTTTAGAGGTACGGAACCCTAAAAATGACTATATATTTTTAACGAGACATGGGTTAAAGGTCTAGTAAAAGCCAAAAACTCCGATAAAAAATAGAATGAATCAAATTTGGAGCTTGCCTCGTAAACCACCACACCCACCTGTCTGTAACTTGTCGGCCGTAAGACTCCGCAGCAGCCGCTTGATGCTGCGGCGCCGGCGCACGCCCGCGCCGCCCCCGTCGTCAGGGGAACTCATCACTTCATACTCCTTCACTTCACTTCAATTCACTTCACTTGTACAATTGCGTTTTTCATTGACACAGGTGTGCGTTTTGGTCACAGTTTTGAGGTTATTGAACATTTTCACCGCCCCGGTTTCGCTACACATTACGTAAATAAGTACATGATGATTTTGTTGCGAGTAACCGCAAACATTTATTTACTACTGAAGTATTCAACCATGTGATAAGGCGCCATGACAGAGTTTATCTAGATTAAAACGCTTCAATTGATAAGGAAAGGACTATTGTTTGATTGCTCAATATTCTCGGAGTTCGACCTATATTCTTAATCAATTTTTGAATCACATGTGGTCTTTGAAATTTTAATTTAAAAAAAGTCTTCAGATCAGAACCAAAAGATAATTTCAACTTTTTGAGAAAAAGTGTCTTGACGGACGGACGGAGACAAAGTGATCCTATGGATTTCGTTTTTCCTTTTGAAGTTCGCAACCCTAAAAATAAACCTCTACCATGAGTTTACATACAATGTCAATACTACGTAAAAACTATAGATATATCCATATCTCTCTGTCTTTCGTAATTAATCGAAAGGAGACAATGCTATTACGTATTAACATAGCCGTTAGTGAGTATCGACGCTGTCAAATCAATGGTACAGTCACAGTAAAAGAATTGACTATGGTACAGTCCATTCCACATCCTAACACCTGAAACGTAAGGACGGGAACGAGCCGCGGCTGTAATAACTCACGGCTCCCTTCCGAATATCAATCACTGTGGATTACCCGTGGCCCGGGCCCCAGAGGGACCGCTACCTCAACTTAACCTCACAAGGGAGGGAAACAGTGTTGCCACGTGACCATATTTCACCGTTTTCATACGCTGCACGCTGGTCGGGCCATGTACCAATAGGTTTCTCTCGAAACTAAAGTAACCTCACTGACTGCTCGCAAACGCTGAAAGGAAACATCGTGAAGAAACCGGCATACGCCGATGAAGAAAACCCGCACTGGGCTAGCGTGGTGGACTATAGCCCGAACGCCCTAGTTGAGAATATAAGCCTGTGCCCCAGCAGTGGGGACGTGTAGGCTATTCCTAACTGCCCACCCAGGTGGATAAGGTGGGTGGTTAGGGACATTTGTTCTTAACTGCCCACCCAGGTGGAAAGCTCAGGGGGGTTTTGATACGCTGTCTGTCGAGGTAACTCGAAGTCGACCCAAACAGACGCAAATAGAAGTTTCCCAAAAATCATCACCTAAATCATAGTCATTTATTACTAATTACAATGAGCTCCCAGTAGTCGAGCGACATGCAGCGTGCGGGCGTCCCCACCCTTCCGCCCACGTCAACATCTGCGCTAAATCCGTGCATAATAAACCGGCCGGAAGCCGTGTCGATATTCGATAATCAAATTATATCGACGTTTATGTTATCGACTAGCTAGCTCGTCGGGGGGCAGCCTTTGATGAGGATATATATGCTTGTTTTACTGCCACAAGGTAAGCTATAACAATCTTAGTTTAATCTTAAATAGTGTGAACTGCATTAAAACTTGTCCAGCGGCTCTAGAGTGACCACAGACAGTTCCAGGGCCCGGAGGATCCACCAGAGCTAAACGGAGCCGGAGCTAGACGCGACCAATCATATCGAAATGGCCAAAGTTCGATCTCCGGCTGGGCCAAGTACCAATGGGTTTTTTCTCGAAACTTAAGTACTACAAAACCGGACATTTTGGGAAGTGGTCATAGTGATTTATGGCAGGGGGCCAAGACGGGAATTTTTAGAAGGTATAAATGCTTCGGGGCCGAAATGGGAAGGGGACGAGATGGGAATAAACCAAAAAGGAAGAGTAGAGACATACGTGTTTCAATACATGAATCGATAACAAAATATGTAATACCTAGTATGTCGAAGTGATAGTGTGGCAGGTGCCAGTGTGGGAGGCTTGTTTATGGTTGAGCAGAGTATTTATCTCTGGCACAGCATTGATTGATGTGCGAGTAAACCGATCCGAGAATTCGTATAAGCAACGGGAATTTAGATCGGCACATTGTTTTACATTCCGAGGCACAAGGTTGGCTTACTTCGAGTCAAATAATACGGCGTTCGATTTAAGTACCTACTGACAAGGGAAAGAACAAGTGTCAGGCTCATCATCATGATCATACCAGCCTGTACGTCCACTGCTGGACAAAGGCCTCCCCCAGGGATCTCCACGACGCCCGGTCCCGCGCTAACCTCATCCAGCCGGGTCCCGCGACCTTCACCAGATCGTCGATCCACCTTGTGGGAGGCCTACGCTGCGTCTTACGATACGATTTGATTCATTCTAATACATTATACGGTTACACTATACGGTAGCGTTTTTGCCAAATTGTAAGGAGCTGGTACAAGCTCAGTTATTCTGGCGGGTAATAAACTCGAAATTTTGACCGCTCATTCAAATTCAAAAGTCGCTTATTCAAATCGTTTCTGTTTTTTTATTATTATTATTTGTATTTTCGTTTTTATTAAAAAGCAAAATGCTGACCCGCAGAGCTGCACACCACAAGGAGTTGGAAAGTCAGCTGAAAGTAGTTTTGATAGAACTTAAATCAGCTAAGGAGTTGAATGGGCGGTTGTTAATGGAAAGAGAAGATAGTGAAAAGGAAATTGTAACAGTCATAAATAAAAATAAAGCATTAAAGGATGAGATAGCGGAGATGGACATTCAATTACAGGATGTTGTTGCGCAAAGAGATCAACTTCTATGCGTAATTGACAGCTCGGACCGCGACAGAGGACAGTTTGAGGAGACCCTGGGCCATGTGAAGAACTTGGAAAGAGGCCTACGCGAGGCTCGCGACGAAATTTCACATCTCACAGCCACGAATGAAGACCTGAAGATGCAGCAAACTCAGTCGCTATTTCAAGAGCTTGTCAGCACGTCCTACCCCGCTAGCTCATCCTCTGAGCAATACAATATTAATACCATAATATTACAGAATAATACTATAAATAATACTGTGACTATTGACCTCACAGCTGAGGATTCCCGAAGTAGTTGTGAATGCGACACACGGTGTTTGCGGTTGGAAATAGAGGAGTTAAAACAGTCGTTAGAAACAGTCACCACCAAATATAACCTTGCACTACAAGAAAACAGTGAACTCATGCTGGCGATGGATAACTTGTTGGAGCTAAGTAGATATAATGAAGAAAGGTTTGCATCTCTGACGAATAATCACATGTGTAACTGTATGATATCTCCGACAAGTGATCCGCCGCCGTCCCCGTCTGTGAGTATCACTTTACATTCCGCGCACTCCTCTATGTCTGACGCACTGTGTAGCGTGGCGTGTGACGCGCCGTGTGGCGCGGCAGGTGATATGCCGTGCGACGCGGCGTGCCGCGCACCGTGTGGTGCGGCGTGCGGCGCGCCGTGTTGCGTGCCGTGTAATAATAGCATAGCGTCTAATGATGGCATTGGGAATAAAAAGGGCGACCAGGTGGTGGCGGCGACACCTCCGTGCCCAGGGGACAAGCGTGGGGGTGCCACTCGCTCCATTAAGCGCCGCCGCCGCCGTCAGCGCGGTAAGCGACTCTCGCTGGCCGCGCGCGCTGCAGCGGCTGCTCGGAAAGGTGACGCTGACGAATATGAGACGGACAAGGCCGACGTCAGCGGGGCGGCGGCGGGCGCGGGCTCGGGGGTGGAGCGGGCGTCACTGCCACAGCCGCATCCGAAAACCATTATATATTCAGATGGTATAGGAAAAGATTTTGGTCCCCTTCTGTATAATAAATTAGACCAACAAGTAATAAACATTTGTTGTCCGGATTTGTCCTATAACGACATTATTAATAGATTATTGAGGGACACGAGTACGTTTGATGAGAACACCACGGTGGTTATCATGTTGGGGAGCCACAAAAACGTCACCCAAGCGGACATAAATAGGACTATAGAAATATTGATAGAGATTAAGAACAAAACTAGATGTAAATTCATAAATTGCGCATTTCCCTATTGTTGTAACTTGTCACAGGCGCACAATAATCGCATATTTAAAATGAATTTACACTTATATAACGCACTATGCATGTATAATGACACTATATTGTACTTTGATACAAATAAGTGTATTGACAAATTCACTTTGACTGAAAGCAATATGTATTTATCAATGACATATAAAAGACAATTAGCTACTTTAGTAGCATATAATTTACAACATTTTATGACGAATGTTAGTAGTAATACTAATAAGCTTATACATTTTTTAGAGTAGATACCACGACAATAGAAAATTCCGCAAATGATGGTTTATCAGTGTTAAACCAGAGGCAGGGATTGTCTAGCTCAGTTATGACAAAAGGAAAGCCCAATTTTACTCAATCATTACATCAAAACATTCAGGGCTTTTCTGACACCAAAGTATTAGTACAAAGTATTAGGACAAAGGAGAAGCCAAAGGGACTTAAAATTATTCACCAAAATATACAGAGCTTCTCCGGCAAGATGTTAGAAGTAGAATTATATTTAGAAAGTCAATCTAATATTGACTTGTTATGTATTACTGAGCATCACCTTAAAGAGCATGAAATGTTGTTTGGATACGAAAATTATCATGTTATAAGTTCATTCAACCGAAAGTACGCAGCACGTGGAGGGTCCCTCATACTCATGAGAAATGGTATCAAGGCCAAGGAACGCAAAGACATTGTGGGACTTTCAGTTGAATGGCACATTGAATTGTCTTGTGTTGAGATGGAGAAACATATTGTGGTATGCGTATACAGACCCCCATATGACTCTAAATTTCCTACTTTTGAGTCAGTAATGGAAGATGTTATGAAAATACTTCTTAAAAGTAGAAAACATATAATAATTTGTGGAGACTTTAATGTAGATCTACTAGAAACTAACTCCAGGTTTTCAACTCGATTAATTGGCTTATTTAATTCCTTTAATTTAAAGAATATTTTTCTTGAACCAACTAGGATCACAAGTACCACAGCTACTTGCCTAGATAATTTCTTTTGCAATTGTGATTTTATAGAAAAGACAATTATAAATTGCCTAACATCAGACCACTGTGGGCAAAGTGTTACCTTTCCAGGTAATATAAAACATACAAAAACTGAAATCCTTACTAGGCCCAACACTGTCAGTCGAATGGAGAGATATAAAGATGCTCTTTCAAGTAAATTGCCGATTCCTGTTACTGATCAGGTGGAAATCAATGATTTCTATGTCGATTTCTTCACGACACTGTCTCAGGAATTCGGTAATATTTTTAAAACTAGGAAAATTAATATTAAAAACAAGTTTAAATTTAGTGACTGGGCAACCACTGGTATTCGGAAAAGCAGGACCAAGTTATTTGATTTGTACAACGAAAAGTCTTACAGAGTTGACGACAGATTCCATGAATATGTCAAAAATTACTCTAAAATTTTTAGGAAAGTTTGTAAAATAGCCAAGTCATATTATTTAAGTAATAAAATTAAAAATTCGGATAATAAAGTTAAAGCAGTATGGAAAATCATAAATAATGAAACTGCCAAAACTAAACCACGTGAAAATGAATATGCAATCAGAAATAATGGTAAAATAATTAATTCTAAAACAGAAGTAGCAGAGTCCTTTGAAACTTTTTTCACTAACATCCCTATTAAAACCACCGAAGCTCTGCATTCATCGCCTATTCTTGCCGAAAATTTGCTTGTAAATAACGTTACAATATGTGAAACAGTTTTTAATTTTAGACACATAAACTCTCTAGATATTATTAAGGCTTTTAAATCATTAAAACTAAAATCTTCTGAAGATCTATGGGGAATGTCTGTTAAAGTAGTTAACTCAGTCATAACGATTATTGCGCCTTACTTAGCTTTTATATTTAACATGAGTATTAATCAAGGTATTTTCCCTGACCTAATGAAGCAAAGTAAAATCATACCACTGTTTAAATCTGGTGACAAACTAGATCCCAGTAATTTTAGACCAGTGTCAGTTCTCCCCGTGCTTAGCAAGATTTTCGAAAAGATCATACTGAATCAACTGCTTTGTCATTTCAATCTCAAACAACTTCTTCACGATCGTCAGTTCGGATTTACTAAGGGACGATCAACCACCGACGCAGGAGTCATGCTTGTTAAGCATATTTTTGATGCTTGGGAAGCTTCACACGATGCAATAGGCATCTTCTGCGATCTCTCCAAAGCATTTGATTGCGTTAATCACGAAACCTTGCTACTCAAATTAAAACATTATGGCGTGAAAGACAGAGCATTCGAATTACTTAAACCTTACCTTGAAAATAGAGTACAAAAAGTTGATATAAATGGAGTTAAATCATCTGGTTCAGTTGTGAAAATGGGGGTGCCCCAGGGCTCAGTTCTGGGTCCTTTTCTTTTTCTTGTATATATAAATGACTTGCCATTTTTAATACAAAACATGTCCAACATAGTATTATTTGCCGATGACACTTCTCTGATTTTTAAAATTAGCAGAAGAGCTTGTGATCTTCCTGAGGTAAACAATACTCTCACACAAGTACTTAACTGGTTCAGCATTAATAATCTAGCATTAAATACAACAAAAACTAAATGTATTAAATTTTGCCTACCAAATGTAAGACATGTAGTTAATAATGTAACTTTAGGTACAGAAAGATTAGAATTTATCAAAAGCACGGTGTTCCTAGGTATAACTATAGACTCATCTCTTCAATGGGGGCCCCACATAGCTTCACTAGCTGGCAGACTAAGCTCGGCCGCCTACGCCGTTAGGAAAATTAGACAATTAACAGATATTGCTACTGCGAGATTAGTCTATTTCAGCTACTTCCACAGCATCATGTCATACGGCATCCTACTGTGGGGTCAAGCGGCAGATATAGAAATCATCTTTATTTTGCAAAAGAGAGCTGTTAGGGCGATCTATAATCTACGTTGTAGAGAATCATTAAGAGAAAAGTTTAAAGAAATTAATATATTAACCGTTGCCAGTCAATACATTTTTGAGAATATTTTGTATGTCCGCAAAAATATATCTCTCTTTTTGAGGCACTGTGATATGAACACAGCTTATGTTACAAGAAACAAAAACAAACTTGTACCACCACAGTTAAGGCTTAGTAAGGTCAGTAAATCATTCACGGGGCAATGTATACGCTTCTACAATAAACTACCAGAAGAAATCTTAAATATGAATGACAGAAAATTTAAGACTCACATTAAACAACAACTTTGTAAGAAAGCTTATTATAAAACAGTCGATTATCTAAATGACAAAGATGCCTGGTGTTAATGTTACTTCAGCCTCGCACAATCTTTACAAAATAATGTTATGTACAAACTTGATTTTAAAAGATGTGTTGCGGAAGTTTGTTGCGCCGCTTCTTCTTCCCAGCTCTATATAACACCTTGGAGGCGGTGGTAGATAAAAAATTGACGTTGTATAAATGTACCTAGTGTACTTACATGCAATAAAATACTTTTGAATTTTGAATTTTGAATTTTTGACATTCTGTACCTAAATGCCACGTTTTTTTTGTAGCCGCCAAAATTCAAAAAGTCTTAAAAGGTGACTAAACCCTCCAGCTTGTTTCGAGAGATTTGTTGAAGCCAGACGAAAGTTATTTCCTGCCTCTAAGGTGTGTTTGAAAACATGACAAAATAACCCTACACCGTACCTACATAGAAGCTGATGCGGACGACGCCGCGGACAACAGCTAGTATCATAAATTAATGCGAACGAGCAGTCAACAGTTCGCTTGATGCTGTTATCGGCTAATGTGAAAACACTCATGTCCGATTCTCGAGGTCACTGGACACTTGTGAGGGGGAGTAGGGGAGGGGAGAAGGGAAAATGGAGGGGAAGGTTAGAGGGAGGGGAGGGAGAGGGGCGGCATCGCGCCGGCGAGATCAAAGTGCCCCTTGTACCGTGCGGGCCGCGATACGGCAGGCGCGCTCGTGCGCTCCTACCTCCGATAATACGTAGGTAATGTTGCTAAAAACACCGAGTCCTCGAGTCGTCATTTTGAAGACTCGTGACTCGATTATGCACGACACGCAGCACTCGACGTGGCGATTTTACAAGAGTTTTCATTTTTAAAATGGTTTGGATCCAAAAAAAAAGACTGAATGAAGCATTCATCATATCAGCCTGTAGACGTCCACTGCTGGACAAAGGCCTTGCGAAGGGAGCGAAGCATTACTAGCCTAGAATATTATGTAGTCAAAAATCGAAAACGTTAGTACAGTTTGGTTGTTGGCATGGGTAAGACTCAAAGACGATGAGAACTCGAGCAAGAACTTAACGGCTCCTGGTAATAAGACTCGAGAACAGAAAGAAGACTGAGCTCTTATCAAAAATCGAGTCTTGTTTAAATGGTCGGCGATAAAATAGGACTCGAAGACTCAATTCTTTTGCAACACTAAGTACGTGTCACCGGCGACGGCCTAATCATAATGCTACATAAAGATTAACGGTGATTGAACCAATATACATGGTTACATTTTGCAAGATATCAAAAACAAAAAACTGAAAAATAAAATTCGCAGCTAATATACTATTTGTACATACATTATTAACAACCAATAAGCAATTTATAAAATAACAATTAATAATAACCCTTTTGTTAATCATTAATCAACACGAAAACGTGAGCGAGCGTGTGTGAAGAGAATGGAGAGACCGAGCGAAGCGACAGAGGTGTGCCAGGATCGCGATACTTGGCGCTCCGATCTCTCTGCCTACCCCGTCAGGGACATAGCGTGAAGATATGTATGTAAGTACGCGATAATGGATCCATACAAATTTTTATACGTGAGTTTGCCTAAGAACCTGTATGAATTGTATTTTGTATAAAGGTTGCCAGCAACCACTCAAAACGCGGCGGAAACCGCAGGCGAACGGTAGCAAAGGTTTATCTTAACTTACACGCGCGTCTTGTCAAGGCGTTAAGCGGCTGGTTCAACCGACGCGACGCGACGCGTCTACAAAAATCCTTAATGTCGCTACGACGTCGGGCTCCTTTGTTCTCCTTCGGATCGGCACGAGGCGGAAAAATGTTTTGAACGCGGTATTTGGTAAAAGTTGAATAACATCTTGGGAATGGATTTCTTTGCTAAGTAGAGCGGAAAAATGACAATTAATGGACGGATAATTGTTTGGTCCAGGAAGGCACCATATTAGTCAAGTTTCATTTTGTCTGAACCCAAATGATGATGTTCAAACTGATCTAAAGGCAAAGTACTTACAGATGGTTCACGTAATCCTACTAATATTATAAACGCGAAAGTTTGTTAAGGATGTTGTGAGGATGTTTGATGAAACTATACAGTAATATCTAGATACATTAGAAAAACAAATAGGCTATTCATAGGGTTATGTAAACTGGCCAATCCAAATTTAACGCGGGCGAAACCGCGAGAAACAGCTAGTGTTTTATAGAATGTTGACACGCCGCCCCCTACTAGCGTATGTGACGGAGCTCGTTAAACGCCACTTGCGGATTTTACGCCAAACAGATTATAGTCGGGGGAAAAAGTCTAGCGAAAACTCAAGTTTTCATAGAATAACAATAGACAAAGACAATTGGATAACTAGCAGGAATTATTTTCATCCACAGATTTATCAAGGAACAAGCGGATAACTTCAAGGAGAACGTCAAATTCGGCAGGCACAATTTTTTAAAACAATTTTACGGCTTTGTTTTATACGCTTTTGCGAATATTCTAGCCAGATTCGACATTTGGCGACACAGCCAATGCCATCTATCGAGGTTTTTGAAATATCCGTTTTATTCACAGGGCAGTTAATTACTGAAAAGTGCCAGTCATTAATTTCAGGCTGTAATTATTGCCTGGTTGTCTGCATGTATCACGAAAAAAAAACAAAAATTCAAATGAAACTCAGCGTAGTGATAGCTTCCGGAGCTGGGGAAGGTCTGTGTCCAACAGAGGACGTTAAGAAGCTGAGTATGATTTAAAGAAATAAGAATCCTAAGGTATATTTCCCTGAGTGTATGCTGCAGTGACGTAAACAAGCCCGGCAGCTGGCGGCGCGCCAAGCAATCACTATTGTTTGCTACAACCCGTTTAATTGTTGCCGGACTAGCCAGGAACCAGGCGGTTCATTATCAGCATAGGCCTGGCGACGTCCGCGATTGGACGTAGCCCTTAGTGGCCCCACTCGCAGTCCTACTCTAGCATTTTACCGATTCAGACGTCAATGTCATATTCGCAAAATGTCCCGTTCTCAAACCGGTCAGGTAATTGCCCTTTTTCTAGTTATTTAATAATAGGCAGTAATTTTTTCTCCATTGACATTTTTTCCTACATTATTCGCAAACAAAGAGAAACTTGTTTCACGATCATCATCATATCAGCCTGCAGACGTCCACTGCCGGAGAAAGGCCTCCTCCAGGGATCTCCGCGGACTCATCCAGCTGGGTCCCGCGACCTTGTATAATCAAAACAATCTGACGCTTACGGCAATTCGCGACCGGGACATTTCGCGAACAGCTTACGTGCTCAGGAGCAGACGTTTCGCGAACATGTTACGTGATCAGGAACGGAAGTTTAGCGAACAGGTTACGTGATCAGGAGCGGACGTTTAGCGAACAGGTTACGTGCTCAGGAGCGGACGTTTAGCGAACAGGTTACGTGCTCAGGAGCGGACGTTTAGCGAACAGGTTACGTGCTCAGGAGCGGACGTTTAGCGAACAGGTTACGTGCTCAGGAGCGGACGTTTAGCGAACAGGTTACGTGCTCAGGAGCGGACGTTTAGCGAACAGGTTACGTGCTCAGGAGCGGACGTTTAGCGAACAGGTTACGTGCTCAGGAGCGGACGTTTAGCGAACAGGTTACGTGCTCAGGAGCGGACGTTTAGCGAACAGGTTACGTGCTCAGGAGCGGACGTTTAGCCAACAGGTTACGTGCTCAGGAGCGGACGTTCAGCGAACAGGTTACGTGCTCAGGAGCGGACGTTTAGCGAACAGGTTACGTGCTCAGGAGCGGACGTTTAGCTAAAGGGACATTATCGACATTACCGTTCTCATTGCTCCATCCGTTCCTAATGAAACCGCGGCCTCGACAACTCGTCTACCCTGACGTAAGTGCCATCTACCGCTTCTATCATCGATATTTTTAACAGAAGGGCGAATGCGCCAAATGGCCTTTTATATAATAAGTTTTATTTCAGAACATTTATTCAAAAACTACTCTTTTGCACTAATTAATTGATTTCTCACAGTTCTGTTCTACTCGTCATTGCTGTGCCTTTAATTATGCATTCTTGTAATCTGTTAAAACATTTCTCTGTCTATGTTTTTATTATATTACTATAATAAGTATTTTCTTGACTTTCAGTTTCGTGAATAAAATAGAAATGTTCGACATAATATTATGTCCAAATCGGTGACAACGACGATGTGTGCTAGCAATTACAATAATTATTTTCGGAGCAAACTGTCCTGTGCCGCACGCAGATCCAAGATGGAAGAGAAAGTGTTGCCATAGTATTCCTACACATTTGCCCATTTTATATTATTTTTTTATGTTCTTGTATTGAACAATGTGCACTGTGTTGTGAGGAGGCGATATAGTGCGTGGGGGCGGGCTGGCGGGCCGCCAGGCGGTCAAGGCCGCGTCACCGGCGGGCGCGCTCGGGCCATGCGGAAGGAGATGGGCACGCGCCGGTCTCATTGACACACTGTCTTGATGACACAAGGCGTTGTGTCATTGAAAAACAGTCCTTCGTCTGTGCAGTTGACTGTTTCCCAATGACAAAAGAAACTCCTTACTGGTGTAAGGAGGATAGGGCATATGTGCAAAAAAGCGTGTCTACTTTTACATTGGGAAAACATAAAATGGCCGACAATTGGCCTGGCACTGCACTGTTTTATTGAACACTTTGACATGTTTCTTATTGGTACATATCGCAGTTATAGCAATTAAAGTCCAGTAAATCTCACGATTCCCACTAAATTATACGAAAACACGTGTATTTCACTGTAAACGGCATCAAATACAATATGGCGAATCGGCACGCTCAACAAATTAAAAAAATATGTATGTAGATGAAAGAAAAGAAAGAGAAAGAAAGAAATATGTTTATTTACTGCCTTACGGCAAGGCACACACGATGTATGTAGATGTTGAATAGGGCATCTCCTTTAGTTTCTTTAACCATTGCTCTTTTTGGAGAGTCGTTCGTCGTTAGACCCCACAACCGAATGTCCCAAATGGGACGTAACGGGAAATTCAATTTTAATATTATTTCTATTCGTCATTAGACCCCACTCCGTTTTTTTATTCATTTTAAATGAAAGTCACAACAGGTCCTATAGGGTCGAATAGTGTCGTCAGGTATTTCTAGCTCCTTACAAGATTCCAAAACCATGCAATCTCCTGTTTATTCCTGTGCTTGCACTTACACATGCGCTGTTTTACGATAGAGTAGCACCACAATTACTGAAAAAATGAGAAATAAACTAAGAGTGTGCCAAAATGGAATGGAAAGAAGCGTTATGGGAGTAAAATTAAAAGACAAGATAAAACTACAAAATATAAAGAAACAAACAAAGTTCAAAGACATAGAAGGAACTATCAGGACCATGAAGTGGAGATGGGCAGGCCACATGATGAGAGATGAAACACCAAAATGGACCAAGATTATTACCGAGTGGTACCCCAGAGGGAACAATAGAAAAAGAGGAAGGCAAAATACAAGATGGGATGATGATATAAAGCAGATAGCAGGACAAGTGTGGTCACGAACAGCAAGGAACAGGAAGGAATGGAAAGCCTTGGAGGAGGCCTTTGTCACAAGACAAACTACTAACAAAAGAAGGGAAGAGGAAGGAGAAGAAAAATAAATAAATATGTAAAAATTAAATTATTGTGTTAGTAATTAAAAAAAAAAAAAATTGTAAATTAGTACCTATGTAAAATTTTAGTAGTAAATAAAGGCTTTATTATTATTATTATATAGCACCACAATAGAGTGGCGTGCAATAAAGCCTATTGTCACAGCACTGTGCCGACGTCTAGACTGCAGGGCGCGGGCAGCCTGCCCCTTCAGCCCTATGTCAACACGCCTAGCTGTGAACCTGCCTACACATATATTATGTCGCAGCCATTTCGTTTAATTAGACATTCAATTGACCGCCTATAGCCCCTTACTGAACGGTGCTATTAAATAGAAATGAATGACGTTTTCTCAAACATGCTTGGAAATGTGAACATTATTTTGACAACCTTCTTCGAGTTAAATCGACAATGCTGTACTGGTCAAATGAATGAGAGCACGCCGGCAATTAGCAATATCTATACCTGTGACCATGGCAACCACGGAGGAACATAACAAAAGTTTTATTTAAATTCCTAACTGCCTTGCAAATTGCAAGAAAAAAACAAATGAACATTTTGGCGCGTGGAAATTTATTGTTGTTCGTCATTGATTTTGGAATGTTAAGTATGAAATAAAATGGTGTACATAGGTAATAGTTTGAATTTCCGCGCATTTGTTTGAGAAAAGTACTATACCAGCCTTGGCCACAACCAGGCATTGATGGACGCACGTATTGATGCACACGTTCATCCATCAATGCCTCTGTTGCAGGCCGCGGCAGTAATGTACTATTTTTACCCAAATTCTGTAACATTTTAATTAATGAAAAGGCTGGGCAATATTATAACTAAATCATAACAATGAATTTTATTGGGAATGGAATTTACTATACATATATACCGTGACTTGTACAAGGACCGGACGAATTGGCATTTTCCGAAGCCAGACAAGATGACACTACGGATTCCCCCGAATACCCCTATGTGGATGATCATGCGATAAATGGGTTGATCGATGCCACTGTAAGGAAGACGAAATGTTTCCAGTTGCCGCCGAGACAGCGGGTGGATGGAAAATGGTTTGATGAATGCCTGTACCCACGGGGTAGACGAGCTCTCAAGTGGAGGGAGACCACGCGTAGCGTGGGACGCCCCCCGCCTGATATTTACAAAATTAGCACACACTGTACATCTTAGCATTATAATTATTTAAGTTTATTTGCATTTATTTCAACAGTCATGCAACACCATACAACTGCAGCCCATTTAGTCTAAATTGTATAATCAGTGTAGTCTGTGAGGTCACTTAGGCCGGTGCTGTCAGAATACCAGCGGCGCAGTACCTGCGCGCGCGCACTAGTGCCGTAGTGTGCTGCAGCATTATGCTGAGCCAGCGCCGTTTTGTTGCTGCGACACATACATAACTAATTTTAATTTCATTTTGTAAACTTTATATTTATTTGTATACCTTTTTGTATTTTGTATGTATGTGTCGAAGCCACAAATAAATGATTTATCTATCTATCTTATCTAGATAGAGCGACGATCTGCGGGAGGCGGCTGGTGTCCAGCAGTGGACTAGTGCAGGCTGATGATGAAATCTATTTGCCAAAAACGTGTGATTCATTTCATTACAGATGTTTAGTCTGTCTAGTAATCTCGTCACACAAAGACATAAAACAACCAAGGTGTCATATTCCCCTCGGCGTTGCTCTCTGGTTTCCATGACGACGAGACTTATCTCGCCTCGAACCGTTCCATTTTAGCGGCGATTAACGACAAAAGTTTCCATTCAACCCAACTTTCGTCCCAAAAGCCTTAATTTAGAATTTAAACGGAAATCGGCACAGAATTGGAATCCGGTATTCCGTATTAAATAATTCTGCCATTGTTTCCCAAGTCTGTTCAAAAGTTACGTAGGTATTAACGCCGTGGTAGCGTAGTTAGTTGTGCACTCGCCTCACGTTCCTGAGGCGGTGGGTTTGAGCCTTGACGTTTTTCAGAACTCAAGGAAGTCTGGATGTATGTTTGGATGTTTGTTACCCTTTCGCGCAAAAACTACTGAACAGATTTTGTTGAAAGTTTACAGTAACATACATGGTGGACGGATAATTAGAAACAGGGCAAGATTTTCATACAATCGAGGTCACTTTGAAGCCATGGGTCTCCGTGAAGGGTTGATGGAGGCGTGATCTGATGACGGTCATCGAGAGAGTAGATGGAGGAATTTAAGTTCGCTATAGATATCCAACTGATCAGATAAACCGTTTGGAAGCAGCATCATCGTGAAGAAAAAAACCCGCAAAATGGCATCAAAATGTATGAAAATCTTAGAGTTAAAGAATCATGACGATGCTGCTCCCAAACGGCTCATCTGATCAGTTGGATATCTAAAGCGATTTTAAAGTCCTCCATCTATTCTCTCGATGACCATCATCAGATCGCGCCTCCATCAATCCTTCACGGAGACCCATGGCTTCAAAGTGACCTCGATTGTATGAAAATCTTGCCCTGTTTCTAATTATCCGTCCACCATGTATATTATACACCAGAATAACATTTGTAACGTTGGAAAAGCTGTACCCGCGGGAAAAACTTATACGCGGGCGAAGCCACGGGAAACAGCTAGTTATTCTATGCTCCCGTTTACAATAATTATATTTCCATTACAGAGAAAAGTTATTATTTGTTGCGCTAAAATAGCAACAAGTGGATTTAGGCGTACTACCGTCCTAGAAGGGTACATTATTGCTTCATACGCGCCTTAATACGAGCATTATACTAGACTGTAAATAAATAGAGTCACGTGTAGCGCGGTACGGACAGCAAAAACATCTTGTATCTACTTCGCTTTAAATACACCTATTTAGTCGAAGAAGAAGAATATATCGAGCGAATGTGATTGGTAAAAGGAGCCGGGGACGATCTAGACTGACATACGAGGATCAGATAGAGCGGGTGCTCACAGACGGACACGTGAGGAGCACTCGCGTCCCGCGGCGAGCGTGTGTGACGAGAATGATGAGACTGAGCGAAGCGACAGAGGTGTGTCAGGATCGCGATACTTGGCGCTCCGTTCTTTATGCCTACCCCGCCAGGGGCATAGCGAAAAGATATGTATGTATGTATTGTAAGCTAAGAAATCCCAAGAGAACAAGCCACAAAAACTAGTTACCTAGGTTTTTGTATTTAATTAACATTTTTATACATTGGTTGTATAAAAATGTTAAATACAATAACCTAGTAGATACGTAAAAACACGCCTTATTTTTGCTGTAAGCGTTTTAATTATAGGCACCAACTTTTTTATATAATTAATTATTTCTGTTTATCTTAATGTGTATATTTCAATAATTAATTAGTCAGTATATAAACCTTAACCTAACTAATAAGTCAAATTATAAACATAAAAAGAGTTAAAAATGGTAACACCGTTTTTTTTCTTTACATTACTGAAGACATAAGCGTCTGAACACAATTTAATTACGCTTTTTCAGTGTGCACGCATCCTTACATTCTGTGTATTTAATATTTTGCATACAGAAAAAAAAAAACAAAAAAAAGAATAAATTCGGCTTATTAGAAACATATTTGTTGTGGTATCGGTACTCTCACTGGAGAGCGTAGAGCATGGCGCAACCGGCCCGGGAATAGAAGCGAGGACCGAGCGCGGAACAGCCGGCCGGTAACATTCATATTGTGGGTCGCAATGTACATACCTACTTATATTAGTCAACAAAGTACACAATGAAGTTTTTTTTTAGAAAAAATAAATCGAAAAAAAGCTCATAGGTATATGAGCATATTCCTTTCTGATAAGCGTTAAAAGTCGACTCCTGTGTTTTATCTCTGTTATGATCATATCGTCTAACAAGCAATTTGCCTTTTCAGGTAAAATGCCTAAAATCTCTCTATACTAATATAATAGAGGTAAAAACTGGTGGGTTTACCGCACGCTGAATAAATGATTTTGATTGGTTGATTGACGCCTATCTTACGGAGTAGAAGTCCTCTACCAACTAGCTCATTTCGCGAAGTCAAATCAAAGTCAAAACTATTTTATTGCATGTAAGTACACTGGGTACATTTATACAACGTCAATTTTTTATCTACTACCGCTTCCAAGGTGTTATATAGAGCTGGCGCGTAGTCCCTACACCATCAATCTTGCATGACCGTCTACCAGTAGTGATTGACGTGCATGACATGCAAACTACGTGCATCGCATGCAAACTACGTGCTAGCCGTTGCTTCACTGTACTGATTGATGGTACATCATGCAGCATGACAATCACGTAAACGTAACGCATGTCATGCAAGCATGATCGTTTAGGGACCGCTACATAGGTACATATATAGGTACATGACTTGCGAAGAACCAAATGATAGCGCGGTGAAAAATACACACAGCGCCATCTATTCACTTTCCCCATATTATGGGGAGGAAACGGGAGAGAAAGTTCGTATGGGAGTATAGGTTTTTCAACTACAGGAAAATCCTACTAATATTATAAAGGCGAAAGTTTGTAAGGATGTGAGGATGTTTGTTACTCTTTTACGCAAAAACTACCAAACAGATATTGATGAAGCTTGTTACAGTGATAGCTTATATCCTGGAATAACACATAGGCTACTTTTTAACGCGGACAAAGTCGCGGGGCGTCCGCTAATACCCCCAAAGTAACAAAACGCGCTGTTTCACAATGTACACGGGAAAAACTTTTCTACGCGGGTGAAGCCGCGGGAAAAAGCTAGTACTAAATATTATGATACTTTATAACGCGCATGAAGTCGCGGGGCATCGGCTAGTTTCACGATAATTCGATAAACTACGCACTTCAAATCCGGAAGTTTTGGAGTTAATTCTTTGGGATAGAATCAAGGAGATTATAGCGTAACACACACAGCGCGGCGGGGCGTTGCGAAAGCGTTGCGGCGGCGAATCTGCGGAAAGCGAATAAAAAGCGGAGCCCTTCAGACAACATATACCGCTAGCGGCGGCGGTTTGTATGAAGAACGCTCCGCACCGCGCCGCGCCCGCGCCGCTCTGTGTAGGGGTTCTCATACAATACAAAGGAATACAACGCGCCGCCGCCGCTCCTCAACGCCTGTCTGCGCTAATCTGTCAAATCAAAACGTCAAATCTGTGCGCGCGGTTTTGTCGCTTTCGCCGTCGCACCGCCGCCGCGCCGCTTTGATGTAAAAGGCTTCATACTATTTCGAACATTACAAAAAATTACCGCGACGCTTTCGCACCGCCGCCGCCCTGTCTGTGTTCCGCTTAAATTATACCAGTCTTATTATGTGCCGAATATTGTTATGTCCACATACAGTGTGTATATTGGTTTTGTGCCTAAACCAACACCGTAATACTAAAACTGTGTTTCCTCATTCGCAAGGGATCTCCTCGTTTGAATCATTATAATGAGCTATAAGCAGCTTTCTAGCAATATAATGATGATGCTTTGACATTTTATGATCCAGTCAGTGCATTATATCGAGGTGATTTATCGACATCTGTTTGATTCATACAAAAAAGAGATTTTTCTATTATTTAGACAAGAGGTCTTACACGCGAATATCTTCATTTACCTTTGCCCGACGTTTCGACCAGGCCCACAGGCGGTCATTATACCAGACTTTAGGTTTCCACTGCTGGACATAGGCCTTCCCCAGTGAAAGTCGCTTCCGGCAACCTTTTTCAGGTCGTCGGTCCACCTAGCGGAGAGGCGTCCCGGTCCGCGGTCTCCACTCCAGAACTGGTCTGCCGTCGGTTCTGCGACAGATGTGACCTGCCCACTGCCACTTCAGCTTGCTAATCCTTTCGGCTATGTCGGTAATTTTAGTTCTCCGTCGGATCTCCTCTTGGCGGATCATCCATTCCTTCACAGAAACTCCGAGCATAGCCCTAGTATAAGTAATATAATATAATACAAGCAATAATGTAAACAGCAACGTTTTATTGGCCGCGTAGCGAGGCCCAATAACGTCCGCCGGGGGACAATAAACGTCGCTTCCTATAAAACCGGAGGTGCCCCAGTTATTGGTCCCGCGCGCCGGATGCCACGTTTACGGGAAACACCGCGGCCAAAGCCAATGATGAGCGACACGTCACTCCAATTGCTTTGACAATACGACAGGCAACCTAAAATTTAGGTCGAACTGGACCGGAATATACTTATTGGATTTTTTTTTTACATGGGGGTGGGGGAGGTCAAGGGTTAGCTGGCTGTCAAACTCGGACAGTTGAGTTCTAGGCTCGGCGGCGGACGTTTGAGAGGTTACGAAACATTGCAACTTTTCAACGCATCATGTCGTAAATGATGAGAGTTAGAAAAATTACTACAGTTAGGTATACCAAAAAAAAGTACCCACGCACGAATAGCTGAAAACAAAATCAACGTAAAAAATACGATTAAAGCGTATCCCATACACACACGGCCTGCGGTGGCGGCCTACCGCAGGCCGCAGCCTCAATATGCTAATTATGGCCGCGCGTGTTTGAAGTCTCACAAACATTGCATAGGGGATACAACAGGCAACCACCGCCACCGCAGGCCGCGTGTGTCTGGGGTACGCTTAAAAATGAAATTATCTGACAGACGGCATAAGTCAGAAGCTGTGGGTATCCGAGTTCCCAGGACGTTCGGCCTTAAATTTTTTTGGGATCATGAAGTCCCAGGACGTTTCAGTGGCTATAAAAACCGTCTCTTTGTGTATTTCCATTTCTATTTGACGTATTTATTTCTAAATACCGTTAAACACGCAAATAATCCGCGTGTGTACTCAAACATTACTATGACTAATACACGCAGCAGACATTCTATTTTCAAAAGAAAAATTGACATCTCTCTCGTCTAACGCCAACGCGACGAAACGTACGGTAATACCCACAAGGGTCGAACCCCACTACAGCACGACGAGAAGGAAACACGGGAGCATAATGATGGGCTATGGGCAGCATTTGAGAAGTTACGTCATATCTTCTCGTCGGATATGAATCAAATTAAAAAAAAACTAGCAAATTTTACAGGAAACATTTATGTCTTTTTCCAAATTTATAAAATTGTTATGTTTAATAACCAAAGAAATTAACAATATAATGGTGTCTTTGATTTCAATTACGCAAATTTTCTTTTGTGACGCATATTGGAGAAAAAAACCTAAGGTTTACGCGCATACAAAAATAATGGACGTTCTGGGAGTAACCGGGTGTATAGACATAGCACTAAGTGTTGGAGGCCATGGACGTTGAAAGGACGTTCGAAGAATAAGACGTAAGGGACAGACTGGACGTTGGATAATAAGACGTAACCGAGTTGACGTAACGTACCAGAGGGATTTAAGTCGCTCAGCGGGCAAAGGAAAGGCCTGCGCTCGCAGTTTTTTAGAGAAGCATCTGTCACGAGGTGATCCGCCAGAGAACTAAAGCCACACATCTGTCGGAGAACCGATAACCGCTGGGAGAGACGGGGTCTCGAGTGGAGACCACGAGAGAGCAGACGTAGTGTGGGACGCAGCGAACTTTGATAGGTATACAAGCATTAGTTCATACAAATTTATTTGAAATCGAATAAAAACAAATGCAATTATGATATGCTAGTCTGAAGTAATAAAGCGTGTAAGATGATTAAAGACCATATCGCTATGCGACAAAGTATACATTTGCTTGTATTGAATTCTACATAATACATTTTCATGTCTAGTTCTCATATTCAAATCACCCACATTTTTAGGGCTTAGTTGTATTTCTATACCTATTAAAGTTCGCTGGTGGGACGTCCCACGGCTACGTCCCACGGCATAAGGCATGCGTATTGATGTAGCTCAACCCTATTAAGCTCGCGGCGACGCGGGCGTTTGCGGAAGTTCGCAAATAGATCGCGCCGCGCCGCGCATTCCTGCAACACTACAAACTTGCACCTCGCAACATGTACAAATTCATATATAGAATGATTTTTTGCTCCAAAACACATACATGGTAATGCGATATAAAAATAAAATAAACTACATGGAAACAGAACAAACTAACATGAAAAGTGGGGTGCACTGGCCGGATCACGTGTCGCGTAAAAGCTGATTAAAAAAGATCGAGAAGAAAGACGGACTAGTGACGATGATGAAGACTGTACCATAGATAAAATATCAAATAGTCCAACTGAAGCAGATGATGATGAATTAAAAGAAGTCAAAGCGCGGGGCGTGAGTAATAAATCCGGTAAGTTAGCTAAGTCCACAAGCGATAAAGAGATCCCGACGTCACGCTAGTATAAACGCTATAAATCAAACAAACAGCCGTAAATTTGCCCCGGGGGGCTTATCTCGGCCGTCTTCCAGACGCATCGTACGGTCGACCGCACGTCAGCGGAAACAAAACCAGTATAAACCGGTATCTCAGGACTAGACCAGCTCAAAGTAAAAGTGATTCCACTGATATGCCACAGACCTACTGAACATCAGAAGTAAATACATCAATATAATATGAGAGCGACGGTGGCGTAGTGGAGAAGATGTCATATCGAGGGGTGAGAGCTCGATCCCCGGCCGTTCCATGTTTCCCGTTTCCCTCATAGGTTTCCCGAACCTTAAGACATTTACTGACCTCTCAAACGGTGAAGGAAAACATCGCGAGGAAACCTGCATACGCCGAAGAAGACATTCTTAGGCGCATGTGGAGTCCACTGACCCGCACTAGACTAGTGTGGTGGACTATAGCCCTGCCCTCGTTGAGTGTATATAGGCTGCGTATAGCTGAGCCTTAACAGTGGGGAAATATTAATAGGCTCTTGATTTGATTTTAAAATTTCTTCTAGTAATAGATGATATTCGGTGGGTATCGGTAGGTATCTCTGACACATCTCCGTCCCCTATAATTAACTTTACCCCTCCATTTTTCTCTTCGCCATCGCCCGCAGGCGATCGGTCATTATCTGTACCCCCCTCCTCAACCCCCTTCCCTCCCCCCCTCCGTCCGCCGTGTTCATTTACCCCGTGCCTAAGTAAATTAGATTCTCAAGGGTGAAACGGATTCCGTACGAGCAAACCGAAGGGCGTCGGGGATAAGACGCGGCCTATCATATCGAAAGGTCCGGAGTTCGATCCCCGGCCGGGTCATGTACCAATGGGTTTTTTTCTCGAAACTAAGGTAGGTACTTACATTTACTGACTGCTCTCAAACGGTGAATTAAAACATCGTGAGGAAACCTGCATACGCCGAAGAAGAAATTCTTAGGCGCATGTGAAGTCCACCAACCCGCACTGGGCTAGCGTGGTGGACTATAGCCCGAACGCCCTCGTTGAGAGGGTAGGCTTGAGCCTCAGCAGTGGGGACTTAATAGGCTGTTGATGATGATGAAACCGATGCCCGCCTAGTTGGCTCAGTTGCGTGGCCGTGGGTTCAGTTCCCGCCGGGGACACGTAACATTCTACAGTTTGAACAAGTTGGACGCGGACTGGGTCTGTTATCTTTTTAACTATCTGTTCGCCGCGGCTTCGCCCGAGGTACTTATCTATATTTGACTTTGGCTTGTTGAACACTGTGCATCCCAAAATACCTAACGGGCGCGCTATCTGTCCTGGATGCACGTATCTCGTCCTGTCTAGATATTGGTATCTATTTGCACATACTTATAGGTACCTATTAACATTAGTTGGGGTTTCCCCAGATTAATAATAATATGTTTGGACAAATTCACACGGCTGTTTAGTCCCAAACTAAGCCGAAGCTTGTGGGTGGGTACTCAACAACTGATAAACATACATAATTATATACTTTAAATAAATACATACAAACACCCAGAATACGAAAACCAACAGATATGCTCATCACATAAATGTTGGTCTTGGGTGGGATTCGAAACCACCTCTGGCGCTAAGGCAGGGTCACTACCAACTACGCCAACAGGCCAGTCAATTGTTTGTATATGCTCAGACCGTCTGTCGGATTATCTGATCAGTTGGATATCTACAGCGATCTAAAAGTCCTCCATCTACTCTCTCGGTGACTGTCATCAGATCATGCCCCCATCAATCCTTCACGGAGAACCATGGCTTCAAAGTGACCTCGATTGTATGAAATTCTTGCCCTATTTTTAATTATTCTATTGTATAGATAAATTCTGAAGATAACATGTTTGTAGAAAGTCCCAGCATTATTTTTCTTGTAATTTTAATTCAATTTTAAATCCACTTCCAGAAATCAGTAGGTACTTAATCCATCCATATTAATTTCCAAATTTTTCACTTTACCTGTTTCAATTTGAGTTAATGGGAGTATATTAATTATGGGACTTCACCTAATTAAGCAAGTCATCAATCCGTATTAGCCGGCGAAACATTCCAATTAATTAAATTTACTGATCAAACAAATTCTGTTTACAAATTTGTCAGGAAAATAATTGTGCGAAAGGGTACGTAGGTACAATGATTTTCATGAAACGTTAAAGTATCTAATATTTACAAACGAAATGTTAGCCACCTTATATCAAACATCATTCAAATATCATTCTATCTATGTTGTGTAATATCAAACTATAGATATACATACACCTATGTGTTTTCATATATTTTTTCATCATTCTCCATTTTTAACAAATTTCATCTTTGCAGCTGATTTTGAACAATAAGGGTGAAAAGGTTATAATTATGCGCTAAACCCTTTTAAATAAATGATTTTAAAAAAATCTTATGTTGGTAATTTGCGACCTCGAAATCTAACAAAACTTAAATAAAATTAAAAATTACTTACATTATTTTTTATTTCGGAATACATCATGTATACATTAAGGATGGAACGCTTTCGTATTCTATCGATTCCTACACTCATCGAGCTATGAGAATATCGAGGCCATGTTATTTGTGTTTTTCTTTCTTCTTCTTCGTGTCAGCCGCTGAATATTAGTGTAGGCCTCTGCTGCATAAGAGTGAGAAAAAGCCTTACTTAGTACATATTCTCGTACATAGCCAGACTGCGTGGGTTGAAAAGAAAAGGGTTTGGGACGGAAAATCCTGTGGTATTTCCTTTTACTTGGCACCTAATACCTACCTAACAAGAAGTCCGTCCACTCTAATGACAATTAACAGCTTTTTAATGAAGAAAAAAAGAAAATTGTGTAAACTGTAAGGAAAATGAGAAAAAATATTCCGCCAAGGCGTTTTTTTTTCAAATAACTGAAATTCACAACCGAGCAAAAGTATTTATTTAGTAAGTATTCTTTTAGTAGTATGTATAGATTTTTATTATATTACTAGCTTTTTCCCGCGGCTTCGCCCGCGTATAAAAGTTTTTCCCGTGTACATTGTGAAACAGCGCCCTCTATAGCGTTTTGTTACTTTGGGGGTATTAGCGGACGCCCCGCGACTTTGTCCGCGTTAAAAAGTAGCCTATATGTTATTCCAGGATATTATATCACTGTGACAAGTTTCATCAAAATCTGTTCGGTAGTTTTTGCTTGAAAGAGTAACAAACATCCTCACATCCTTACAAACTTTCGCCTTTATAATATTTTTCCTGTAGTTGAAAAACCTATACTCCCATACGAACTTTCTCTCCCGTTTCCTCCCCATAATATGGGGAAAGTGAATAGATGGCGCTGTGTGTATTTTTCACCGCGCTATCATTTGGTTCTTCGCAAGTCATGTACCTATATATGTAGTACATATATAGGTACATATTATGTACCTATATAGTGGTCCCTAAACGATCATGTTTGCATAACATGCGTTACGTTTACGTTTCATCAAAATCGGTTCGGTAGTTTTTGCGTGAAAGAGTAACAAACATCCTTACAAACTTTCGCCTTTATAATATTAGTAGCATAGGATGTATAAAGATTAGTATGGAGTATCAGATGTATGATGTTTACCTTATTGGATTACATATTATACTTTATTTTAGCAGACCACAGACAAACATTGTCCACGTGGAGAAAGAAAACGATACTGAGTCAAATCTAAAAGTCAGATATAGTGTGGCCACGAAAACTGCGGAAAAATTAAATTGAGTTTTATGTAAACGAACCAGATTTAAGTTTTGCAGAAATCATTAGACAATTCCTAAATACAAGTGAGTTAATAACTTGAAGACTCGATCGAAGGATATAAATAAACGAATATACAGGGTGAAATGTGATCTCTACGTAAACGAGAGATACGCAGTATGGCTGAACTGAATGAAAGTGTCATCCAAGGCATGCTTCGTTGGTTCGGACATGTTGAGCGAATGAGTGATGAACGAATGGCGACACAAATATGTACATCGTGCGAATGATTCGGCATCACATAGAGCGGGTGCTCACAGACGGATACGTGGGGAGCACTCGCGTCCCGGGGCGAGCGTGTGGGGAGAGAATGGTGAGACTGAGCGAAGCGACAGAGGTGTGTCACGATCGCGATACTTGTCACTCCGTTGTATGTGCCTATCCCGTCTGGTATTATTATCATTATTGCGTATTTTCCCGAGGTATCTATAGCCTATTAGTATGATACAAAGGAGACATTGTGAAGCAGCACCATCTATGCATTTTTTGTATCAGCACCATCTGTTGGCTGTTGAAAAGGAAAGAAAAAAATTGAAATACATTATTCTCTTTTTGACGTCAATCTTGTCTAATTTTATTTATTTATTTATTTAAAACTTTATTGCACTAATTTGTACAAAAGGCGAACTTAATGCCAATGGCATTCTCTACCAGCTGACCTCTGGGCCAATTTTCCGTATCAGCGCCATCTGTTGGCAATATAATGTCAGTGAAATGAAAAGAAAAAAAATTGAAATACAATATTCTCTTTTTGGCGTCAAAAACTACGTCTGTTTCCACCTGTATAGCCGAGGGGAAGCAAACCCAACAGCTGTGAGGGTTTATTGAAGCAGTTTTAAAGTCTCTCGCCATTTTTGTGGCCGTGGCGGCTACGCGCCCACCGCCCTTGGCCGCTCCCACAAAAATCTGCGCCCTACCGTCCGCCGCCCACATTACAATAATATATGTTTACATTATGCGTATGTTTACATACTTACTGTGTAAGCATTAATATAATAAAAACTCAGGTCAAACATTTTTGTAACGTTGGGTGATTTTCGGTGTTTCAACATTTTGCAAGATTATTTTACAATGTCTGCATTGTGTGAGTGGAATAAGGCTTATATTATTTCATTGAGATCGGTTGTGTTCGCAAAAACAGGTGAAAGCTCACGTTGGCTTTTTAAGTCCGTTTATACAGACATACTCAGACCAATCACAAACAAACATAACTCAAAGTTAAAATGGTCGATAATGAGCAGAGTCAGCAAATTCAGAAGCCTTTACCTATGTCATCATCATTATCATAATCAGCCTGCACTAGTCCACTGCTGGACACAGGCCTCCGACAAGGCGCGCCACTGAATCCGATCCTCGCTTCTCCGCATCCAGTTACTGCCCGTGCCTACAGCCTTCATTCACACAATGTGCTGATTCCATCAATTTTTGTTTGTTTTCTTTCTTAACCCGGAAAATTAAAATTTTTAATTATTACGTGGCCGGAGGGAAAATTTTACCATATTTGCCGGCGAATTTTCAATTCAATTCAATTCTCTTTATTGCACATAATTAAAAAACACGTTATTAATTTTATGTCATTAATTTTCCACCAGAGCGTCAGTGGCCTCGGGGATAAGACGCGACCTATCATATCGAAAGGTCCGAGGTTCAATCCCCGGTTGGGCCATGTACCAATGGGTTTTTTCTCGAAACTTACATGCACTGACTGCTCTCAAACGGTGAAGGAAAACATCGTGAGGAAACCTGCATACGCCGAAGAAGAAATTCTTAGGCGCATGTGAAGTCCACCAACCCGCACTGGGCTAGCGTGGTGGACTATAGCCCGCACGCTCTCGTTGAGAGGGTAGGCCTGAGCCCCAGCAGTGGGGAGATTAATAGGCTGTTGATGATGATGATGAATTTTCCACTATAAACACGTTCCAAATTACAGCTGAATCGTTCCAGTACTTTTAGAGTTCTGGAACGACAAAAAGCTTCGCCAAAAATATTAAACTACAAAGTTTATCTCACAGCCATAGACATATGTCTGTGGTTTATCTGAAGATAACACACACATACATACATAGGTGGACGGATAATTAGAAACAAGGCAAGATTTTCATACAATCGAGGTCACTTTGCAGCCAGGGTTCTCCGTGAAGGATTGATCGGGACATGATCTGATGACGGTCATCGAGAGAGTAGATGGAGGACTTTTAGATCGCTATAGACATCCAACTGATCAGATGAGCCGTCTGGATGCAGCATCGTCATGATTCCTTAACTTTAAGATTTTCATACATTTTTATGCCAGTTTGCGGATTTTTTTCTTCATGACGATGCTGCTCCCAAACGGTTCATCTGATCAGTTGGATGTCTACAGCGATCTAAAAGTCCTCCATCTACTCTCTCGATGACCGTCATCAGATCATGCCCCGATCAATCCTTCACGGAGAACCATGGCTTCAAAGTGACCTCGATTGTATGAAAATCTTGCCTTGTTTCTAATTATCCGTCCACCTATGTATATACACAGACTGACCGTATACGATTATGTAATTTCAATTTTCAATTAACATACTGTAAATCCGTCATTAGCATTAAAAGCTATGTATAATGCATAGATGCTGTCATAGAGTTAAGATCTCTTTGGTGCGTGCTCGCGGCGCCTTATAGAGGCGTAAAAGAAGCATTCTATGTGTGTCAAAATCGTGTCAAATGTATGACAATACTGTGACTCACTCACACATACTCATTTTCAAACTCCATATAAATTTGTATTAGCAACCTCCTCCCGCTACCCCGCTTCCTTTGTCCGCACCCCCCCTGTAAGTGGCACCATTGGTTCCCATACTAAATATGCAAGATGCACTCTCCATAGGGAGCGCGCGCGCCACCAAAGAGATTTGAACCTTCCTGGATCATCATCATCATCAACAGCCTATTAATGTCCCCACTGCTGGGGCTCAGGCCTACCCTCTCCACGAGGGCGTTCGGGCTATAGTCCACCACGCTAGCCCAGTGCGGGTGGGTGGACTTCACATACGCCTAAGAATTTCTTCTTCGGCGTACGCAGGTTTCCTTACGATGTTTTCCTTCACCGTTTGAGAGCAGTCAGTAAATGTACTTAAGTTTCGAGAAAAAACCCATTGGTACATGGCCCAGCTGGGGATCGAACTCCGGACCTTTCGATATGATAGGCCGCGTCTTATCCCCTACGCCACTGACGCTTTCCTTCCTGGATGCTGTGAAAAAAAAATCGGCGGTCTCAACTGTTATTGAGTTGTTTGTAAGTCCAACGCGCGAGTAATTGCATCATGGCAGGAATTTGGTTGGAAATTGGGTTGGAAGCAGCCATCGGAATAGGTAGAGCCATTTAGTGTGGCAACTTGGTTTTTTTAACATGGACATTCCCAGTCTTTAAAAAATCCCAGGACAATTTGTACCATTTTCACTTAGTCAACTTTCTAAATGATCAGTGGTAATCGAGAACGCATGGGGCACGCCTATGTCCAGCAGTGGACGTTAAAAGGTTGATATGATGATGATAAATCGAGCATAGAGACGGATCCATGGTTAAACTGAGTTAGATTTATTATAACACAAAGTACATGGGGAGAAAGCTAAATATGAGTATTACCACAGACAATAATCGTTTGGTATTACCATAATGCAAGGCTCTAAACATACCGAGTTAGTAATACGTACTGTACCCGAGTGATACATAGTGCTTTTCACTACATCCACGAGGAAAGTGAACGGAACTAGCGCGGTGATATGTATTTTATTATGTTTGATAATTAATAATAATAATGTTAATGTTTGGACACATTTAGTAACTAAGCCGAAGCTTATAAATACTACTAAAGGGTACTTGACAACTGATAAACATACATAAATATATACAAACACCCAGAATCCGAAAACCAACAGTTATGCTCATCAAACAAATGTTGGTACCGGGTGGGAATCGAACCCACGACCTTTGGCGCAGTAGACAGGGTCACCACCACTACGCCAACAGACCAGTCAATTGTTTTAGTAAATGCTGCGAAATTTGAGATAACAATTGGGTATAATAAAGATCTAAAACGGCGCTACGTATTCCGATCTTTGTATTTGTAAGTGGGAGCGTGTAGCCCTATTAGTTCCGCACTGTCGGCAGGTCAAGGTCAACCCGGATCCTTCGCCCTTGCTTCGAGGACGGAAACGACAAAAAACCGGACGAACAAATCGCACGAAACTTTTTTTATAAACAAGGCGGGCAAGAGTCGGGTGGGCGCGAGTAATTTGGAATATTTATACAGTATGATAATGAGCCAATCCTCTCGGGATAGGAAAAAGTAAACATGAACATAAAAAAGTTTTGCCATACACAGAAGTATGTCGAATTTGTCGAACATTTTCAACCGCGGCACCGACTGAAAAAACAGACAAGAGAAAACAACGCAACTAAAACATGAAAATTTCAACGTTAAAATGTAGGTTTCAGACAGGCCCGCCCTCTAACTATACACTGCCTCTCCTCCCTCATCATTATCACTCTGCACCAGTCCACTGCTGGACACAGGCCTCCCCCAAGGCGCGCCACTGACACCGATCTTCGGTTCTCCGCATCCAGTCGCTGCCAGCCGCCTCAGGCAGGTCGTCGCTCCATCTAGCCGGGGGGCGTCCCACACTACGCTTGCCTAGCCGTGGTCTCCACTCGAGAACTCGTCTACCCCAGCGGTTATCGGTTCTCCGGCAGACGTGACCAGCTCTCTACCACTTCAACGTGCTAACCCTTTGAGCTATGTCGAAGGCTTTGGTTCTCTGGCGGATCACCTCGTTTCGGATCCTATCTCTCAAAGAAACTCCGAGCATAGCTCTTTCCATAGCCCGTTGAGCGACTTGAGTTTTCGGACTAGTCCCACTGTCAGTGTCCACGTTTCGGTGCCGTACGTCATTACGGACAGGAGGCACTGATCGAAGAGTTGTCTACAGGCATTGTGGTGTATGCGACGAGAAGATAATGCAATTAAAATTCAATAAGTTTCTCGTTGAGACTGAACGAAGCTTAACGTCAAAAATGAAAATATACAATAACAAAGTTTCACCATAGTTCGACATGCTAAGGCGTTGCGGTCCAAAGGTACAAGACCACCGGGTCATGCGCCTACAGACAAGTATCAATATAGGAATATGAAGTGACAGCGTATGGGGCAGAATGGGTTCTCGAGTGGCGACCGCGTACCGGAAGACGACGATCTGGTGAAGGTAGGACCAGCTGGATAAGGTTAGTGCGGGACCGGGCGTCGGGGGGGAGGCCAGCAGTCCAGCAGTGGACGTATACAGGCTGATGACAGCGTACACATGTGACACCTGTACGCACAAGTGTGCGTGGAATCCCCCTCGAGAAATGGTAGGATGTTACACCGCTCCGTGGCGCCAAGGGCGGGCGGGCGATGTTGCTGCTCTAAGGCTGGTTTCACCCGGACGGGTCTCCGCGCGCTGTTCTAGCGGACGCGTTCCTCCTTTCGTATAGCTGTGAAAGCAGCCTAACAGTATGCCAGGCGTCCCGTTCGTATACACTTGACCTTCCCACTCCCACTATCGCGCACCAATGACATAACTTCACAAAAATACAGCTAAATTTAACGGCGTATGTTTACGTGTTTTTCAACGTCGTCTGGATTGAAAAGCATTCAACGTCGAAAATGTAAAGTCACATTTTTGTGAACAATATTAGTATCGACTCTCTTTTACGAGATTTTAAATATCTCGGTTTTTCTGTCCGGGAGGAATCTTGCGATCGGTTTTTCGACCACTTTTCGATGTCCGGTCATGCTCACATCTTGCCTACCTTTGGTTCTGAAGACAATACGATATAGTATATTCAATTAATTAATACATCCAATATGAAAGCTTGTATGGACGACTGTCCTTTCTAAGTAAAGGAAGCTTTGTAATCGTGCAAAAAGAATCGCGTTTTAGACAAAAATTGGTCAAAAAAGGTGATACCGAAAAAAAAAATTGTATCTGTGATTATTTCATAAACTTACGAATTAATATCTGGATTTTTCTGTTTTTGGCGTTAAGGGTACCCCTCCCATAGAAACAAAAATAAAAAAACATTTACTTAAAAACCAACTGTGCCTACAAAACGTGAACGGATTGGATCGCAGCCAGGTTCAATCCCGCTGGTGCACGAATTTTTGCAACTTTTTTTTTGGTTTCCGATTTGTATCCATCAACTTTTAAACACTTTAAAGTAATATTCTTGAACTCATATCACACAAACTACACTTCATCAGTCCCTTTTAATTCTAGCTACGTATATGCAAAAGTGCGTTTTTCATGTTTGTCAATTTCACAATTTTAATTTATTAAAGCGATTTTTTTAAGGTTTAAATTCAAATGTTTTAAAACGAAAGAAAAACTTAAGTACTTGTATATCCAGTAATTCATTCATTTTCACAGATCTATGTAAACAGGTTACACAAGTTTAAAACGAAAAATACCACATATTTTTGAAAGCTCAAAATGTTTAAAAATTACTTTCATGGCACATCCAACGATCAATTATACCAACTCTACGGACAATTAGCACAACATACTCTTAAAACTGTCTTTCGTATTTTTAAGGCTGCGTCTGTATGTCAATTCAAAAACTACTGGACCGATTGATCGGAAATTCATTCTTTCTATAATGCACAAAAAAAAAAAACAAGAAAGATGTGCACAGAGAGATTTATCTACAAGAGATCTCTTCCAGCCAACCCTCTCAGAGAGACTAACAGATGGCTGGCGATCAAAAACTTGTGCAAGGACAAACGAAAAAAAAAACGCACATAGTTGCGAACTTTTTCAAAAGGGTCCGGTGGTGCCGGTGCGGTGCCGGCGGGCGGGCGGTGGTACGACGCGTCGCGGGCGTGACGCGGGCGGAGGCGCTCGCGGTCGGCGCCGACTGAAACGGCGGCCTAACAAGAGCTTTCAGGCGCGCCCCGAACCGCGCACTCCACGAGTTTCGGCGGCGAACTTGCCTCCACACAATTTCCAAAAATGAAGTCAACTCAATAATATTTAATTGCATATTATGAATCATCATCAACAGCCTGTTAACATGTCCCCACTGCTGGGACTTAGACGTACTCTCTCAACGAGGACGTTCGGGCTATAGTCCACCACGCCAGCCCGGTGCGGGTTGGTGGACTTTAAATGCGCCTACAAATTTCTTCTTCGGCGTAGTTTCCTCATGATGTTTCCTTCACTGTTTGAGAGCAGTCAGTAAATGTACTTAAGTTTCGAGAAAAAACCCAATGGTACATGGTCCGGTTTATTATTTTGCTTGGTACCACAGTTGCAAATGAAAAAGGCTTTTTGGCCGCGGCCGCTATTCGTTACGATCGAGGACATTTTTTCATGATTGGTAAAACATTTGCAAATGAGGAATGCTCTTCAGTGGCCCTCGCAACTACCTATAGTTTCGATCGAAGACAATTTTTTTCATGATTGGTAACTCAGATACAAATGAAGAATTGTGTTCAGCCTCGTACGTAACTATCAAAATCTTATCAATAAAGAAATTTTTTGAATGTGCGAGTTATAAAATAATACGAATTCTGGAATTGAAATATGAACTTCTCTTTTAATGTCCACCATTCTAAATACTTGGAAAAACAATTAAACGCCTATTTCTAGACAGTGTGTTTTGTATAGGAGACGACCAGCGTATCTTGACTTCTCTCGTTACCACCTCCCTTTGACGTCCTGTGAGCGGGACTCCTACGCAGGGGTCAAGATAAAGTGGTTACAACATCTAAGGATGCTAAGCGACTGGAAGTGTCGTGTCACCGCTAAATCGCTGGGTGAATATTATGTTACTTACATTAAAATACAACATTCAACCTTGTTTTTACTAATATAAGGTTTAAATTTCTATATCAATTACACGGAACGAACCTCCGCGAAATGTCAGCGATTCGACATTTGGGTGGGACAAAGAGTGGTGTCTTTTGTGGTCTTAATGGTTCCTAAGAAAAATATAAATGTCAAACAAAATTAATACGAATCTAAAAACGAGCATAGAGATGACGAACAATACAACAGCGTCCTGCCTGTTTTTGAGTGATGCATGATACATCGCCATCACATGACGATGGGGAAGATCCATAAAAAATACATGATCAGCTCCATATAAAAGACGAGTATCAATAAATAAATAAATCAACGCGACCCCCTCACACCCCCGCATCAGGTTCCCTCCTCCCCGTCGCGGGTGGCATAGACACATACAAACACAAAACAAGCGCTTATCGGTCAGAAGAATGCTTGCCCCCAGCCGGGATGCGAACCCGAGACTCAGAGCACAGCCAGGCAGTCACTACCGACTGGGCTACGGAGGCGTCAGATCCGAATGAAGCATAATATACTGGTCCTTCCAACCTCGCGGTTATAAGGGCCGATTCCGCTACTTGTAGTAGTAGTAGTTCCGAATGATCCGAAATGTGATCCATCCAGCATACGATAGATCCGTAGTAACCGACGGGCGCTGTACATCGTGTAGCGGCGTACCGCCGTGCTGACGCGTCGAGAGGCGTCGATCACATTGAAGAGAGCTTATTGTTCCATAACAAACACCCTGTACATATACATGTAGGCGTACGCCGGAGGGAACAAGCAACCGTCTCCCTCCACTAAGTACACTTTATGTTTAAGTACAGCTTTCGAAACTTTTGTATGAATAAACAAAACAAAAATAAATACTGAAGCCTTTGTTATGATATTGAATCCCCTGTAAACAAGCTTAGTTTAGTACGGTCGACCGCGCGTCAATGGAAATAAAACCAGTATAAACTGGTCTCTCGTATTGAAACTTCACAATAGGCTAGACCAGCTCAAGGTGAGAGTATTTCTGTTCTACTAACGATCGGCCATTCTAGATTTTTCGCGTTTTGTAGACAAATTTGTAGACAAGTTTGGCCTTGCTTTATTTAATTTAAGATACTACAAGGAATTGATTCATAAGCTATCATAAATCATAATAACCCTCACATATTAGTAAATACAGAATGGGTTTTTCCACATTTCTCTGGTTCGATTCCCGGTCCAGAAACATGGTTTCTTATAAAAATGTATTAAGGCGTATCCCAGGCGCCAACGCAGGCCGCAGCTTCAATATGAAAACGCAGGCCGCGCGTGTCTGAAGTCCCACATACATTGCGTATGGAATACAACAGGCCGCCACCGCCACCGCAGGCCGCGTGTGTCTGGGATACGCCTAATGCAGTTTCACTAATTTTTGAAAATAAAGGAATCATTCGTTTTAGAATTTGCCGTCATCAATATTTAGAGTACTTTTCCTCCAAACACGGAGTTTCTATTCCACCTGTATTTTAAATTTCTACATCGATTCACCAAACACCCTGCAAACCCAGCGATTTGGAGACAAAAAGGTTCGTTTATTAAAAAAAGTTATCCTATAGGATTTCCGTTTATTGCATTTCCAGGTACGTCACCCTAAAAGTCCAATATCTAGAAAACGGTAAGCGTGTTCTTTCTGAATTTTGGATATGTGTAGGTACATTTGAGGTACATTTCTTCTACATTTACAGAATTTTGATATCTTTTGTAGTTTTTGATATATAATAAATAATAATAAATGAATTGATTTATTTCGAAAAACAAGTTTCATAGTTCACAGATCGACATAAATTAAATAAAATAAAAATCATAAATTAAATCATAAGTCATGTCATAAATTAAATAACTCATCACGTCAACATGTCGAAATAAATAAATACAAAGATGTCAAAACAAGAAAAATATAGTGTTTGATACAGTCATATATAGACCTCTGTAACTTGTAAACGGCTGAGGTACAAAAAAACAAATTTCACTTACATAATAGAACATATTCGGTACATTTCTTCTGCATAGTCAGATTTCAAATCAGAGATCATGGCTCTGCCAAGACGACGCAAGTAAAAAACTGTGCAGGACTCACCTTGCGCGGAGGCCGGCGTCAGCGTCTGGTCCCACGGCTGCTCGTCCTCGATCTTGCGGAAACTGCGCTCCACTGGAACAATACATCACCACTAAGCTGTTGGCATCAACATTACTTTTCATTACATTTCCATTTCCTGGCGGCTGAATGAATAGTCACAGATTGTGCTGCTGCTGCCAGACGGTTCATCTGATCAGTTGGATATCTATAGCGATCTAAGTGTCCTCCATCTATTCTCTAGATGACCGTCATCAGATCATGCCCCGATCAATCCTTCACGGAGACCCATGGCTTCAAAGTGACCTCGATTGTATGAAAATCTTGCCCTGTTTCTAATTATCCGTCCACCTATGTAGCTATAGTATAAAAAATATTTCTTTCTCTCTTAATTAACATACAAACGAATTCAAGAGACTTACTATTGAGAAAGTTCGCGGCGCCCAATGACTTCCTCGACTTCTTCTCACTCGAGTCTTGATCTGAAAGAGGGAACACTCGTATTTCAGCTATTTCCACAGCATCATGTCATACGGCATCCTACTGTGGGGTCAAGCGGCAGATATAGAAACCATCTTTATTTTGCAAAAGAGAGCTGTTAGGGCGATCTATAATCTACGTTGTAGAGAATCATTAAGAGAAAAGTTTAAAGAAATTAATATATTAACCGTTGCCAGTCAATACATTTTTGAGAATATTTTGTATGTCCGCAAAAATATATCTCTCTTTTTGAGGCACTGTGATATGAACACAGCTTATGTTACAAGAAACAAAAACAAACTTGTACCACCACAGTTAAGGCTTAGTAAGGTCAGTAAATCATTCACGGGGCAATGTATACGCTTCTACAATAAACTACCAGAAGAAATCTTAAATATGAATGACAGAAAATTTAAGACTCACATTAAACAACAACTTTGTAAGAAAGCTTATTATAAAACAGTCGATTATCTAAATGACAAAGATGCCTGGTGTTAATGTTACTTCAGCCTCGCACAATCTTTACAAAATAATGTTATGTACAAACTTGATTTTAAAAGATGTGTTGCGGAAGTTTGTTGCGCCGCTTCTTCTTCCCAGCTCTATATAACACCTTGGAGGCGGTGGTAGATAAAAAATTGACGTTGTATAAATGTACCTAGTGTACTTACATGCAATAAAATACTTTTGAATCATATAGACAATAGTTTTTATTTCACACACGTGTGTACTCACTGGCGGGTATGTTGTGGTGAGTGTGTACTCACTGGCGGGCATGTTGATGAGTGTGTGTTCGCACTGGTGGGCATGTTGATGAGTGTGTGATCTCACTGGCGGGCATATTGTGGTGTGTGTGTACTCACTGGCGGGCGGGCATGTTGTGGTGTGTGTGTACTCACTGGCGGGCATGTTGGGGTGTATGCGCTCCATGAAGCGCGAGATCCTGTTGTTGTGGTGCTCGCCGTCCAGGCAGCAGCCCTCCTCCACTGCCTTGGCGCACAGGCGGTGCACGCGCAGCTTGCAGTCTACACAAAAATAATTCAAATTTTATTTATTCATAGAATTCACCAGATCGTCTGTCCACCTGCCTAGGAGGCCTAGCTGCGTCTTCCGGTGCGCGGTTGCCACTCGAGAACCCTTCCGCCCCGGGACCCAGCTGGATGAGGTTAGCGCGGGACCGGTCGTTGTGGAGATCCTTTGGCTGACATGATGAGGTTGCTCAGCCTCTAGTCCCGTATGTTCATTGTAAGAAGTGGTGAGCGTACCTGTGCACACGTAGGCCTGCGGCGCGAGCCCCCATATGACGTGGTCGCAGTGGTGGCAGTGCCCCACCGACGTCAGCGCCTGCAGCTGCAGGTGGTGGCCGCGCACCACGAACTGGCACACACACACAAACACCATATAATATATGTTACTACACTAGCACACAGAGATAATCCCGCGGAAGTAGAACTTGGCCCATAGCTTGCGACGCGCCGTATTACGAACGTAAAAGACAAAACAATCTTTAGTACTGTCAAATTTTAAATGTGCGCTTTCAGAATCTGTCGATTGTATTAGCCGGCAGCAGGCTGGCTGACTGGCGGACTGACCGGCTGCGGGTGCATCTTGGCGAGCTGCTTGGTGCGCTGCTTGTACAGCTTGTCGCGCTGCAGGAAGCACGCGCGCGACCCGCCCACCGCCGCCGCCACGCTCGCAGGCCTGCAACAACACAACACTTTTGTATTGCGATACATTTTATTTTATTATTTTATATTCTCTTCAGCTTGTCCTTGGACATAGGGCTCTTCCGTGGATTTCCACTTCTCTCTCTCTTTTGCATCTCTTCTCCATGTTAGGTTCTCTTTATTTCATCTTCCCACCTCGTTGTTTGCCTTCCTCTGATCCTTTTTCCTTGCCTTGGATACCATTCCGTTATATCTCTGGTCCATTTCTCAATATTTGATCTCATCATGTGTCCTGTCCACCTCCAATTAAGCTTTTTAATACAAGTCGTGATATCCTTTACTATTGTTGTTTTTCATATAGTTTTTAATTTGATTTTGTCTAGCTTTTTTATTCCTAACATCATTCTTTCCATGTTTTGTTTTGATGGAGAGAAGTGTACAGTATTTAACAAGCTTTTATTAAAGTCTTCACCATTGCACTCACTTGGCAGTCTTTATCTTCTGACTCTTGGGTGACTGCCACCATCTCCTCCTCACTTCCCTCGCCTCCGACTCACTCAACTCAGTCAGATTCACCATATTAGTGTAAAAACATACTTTAACTTGTGCTTCCAACTTATTATGAAATGCAATGAATGTAGTAGTTAAATTAAATTATTAAGGAAAAAGACACCAGAAAATTAATGCGGAATGAATTAGTTTTCCTCGTGTGACATAATAGGCACATCTATACTATACTAATAGTTGTGCGTCACGACACACAACTATTGTTTCTCACAATCGAATTAAAGATTTTTATAAATAAATAAAGAATTATAATACCTACAAGTTGTTATATCCCATTTCAATTTGAAGACGATATTACACCTCTAAGGGTGACTAATTAAAAAAAATATTTATTTATTTATTCAACAAGTCATTGATGTAGATACGGTCGACCGCACGTCAGTGTAATCATTGACCATGAGCTGGCCTAACGAAGTTTTAATCCTATGAGAGACTTACTTATACTGGTTATGTTTCTAATGACGTGCGGTCAACCGTACAATTTTTGTAACAAAGAAGTCTGATTTATTTTTTGGAAAAAAATTGATTAGAAATTCTTAATAGGAGGCCACAGTACAAAATATAGAGTATAGTACGTACCGACACTGCAGCGTAAGCGCAACCGCGATGAGCGCGGCGAGCAGCGCGTGCTGCGCGTCCGCCACGCCGCCCGCGCCCCCCGCCGCCGCACCCACCGCCGCCGCCGCGCCCTCCAGCCGCTGGCACAGCAGACGCTCTACCACCACCAGCTCCTGATACACAAAAAATAAACAAAACTATATAAAGGATAAAAAGGAGAAGTCCTAATACGCGGCCTTGAGGAACACCGTAAAAAACTGGCAGGGTATCCGATGATAAGTCTTTTTAATTCCAATTCTCTGTTGAGCCTACAGCATAAAACAGTATACAACACTTATTTCTTACTGCAACACATACATGACAAACAAGATAAACATACAAAAAAGTCCTAAAACAATTATTTTAAATTTTGTTAGGCATGTGTCGCAGCAACAAAATAAGCTACTGTATCAATGTATCTGTTTTGTATATTTTATTGTGTAATAAAGAGTAATTGAATTGAACACCGTCAGTTGCTGCGTGAGATTCTCCTTCGCCTTCTGTCTCGCTTTACACTTCGCGGCTTTCTATCGTGCCGTGGGCTATCCATATAAACGTACCTGCGCCTTGTCCACGTCGCACTTCTCGATGACCGTGTCCTCGGGCCCGTACATGGTGCCGAGCCCCACCTGCCGCTTCACCTGGAACTCCGTCAGCTGCTGCGTCAGCTCCTCCTTCGCCTTCTGTCTCGCTTTGCGGAACACGTTCCGTAACAGCTCCTCTTTGTCGTATTCTGTGAACCATACATACAAACTATTTATTCGTAAACATAGGTCAACAATAATTTTAAGATGGTTAGCATTAGTTGGCTTAGGCTTCTTCAGGTCATCGATCAGATCGGTTGTATCAGTAGCCTCTTCTTGGATACTCCCTGTTGCGTCAAATACCCTTAAAGAAACCTCGAGCACATCTCTCTCCATAGCTCGCTAAGCGACCTTAAAGTTAAGCGCGACTTTAACTGAATCATGACCAGCAAAAAGAACACAGTCATTTTTCTTAATTGCGTTCCTTTCTTTTTAGAGTCTGTAATCAAAAATCATAATATTTGCTTACGTGTTCTTTTACAAGTCGTGATTCAACTATATCTTTTGCCTTGAGATGCGTTTCCACCAGTGAATTTCCATACTGACATAATATTTCTAAATAGTTTAACAGAATATCTAACGAGGTACCCACCGTTCACTAGGACATGTTCGATTTCATTGGCCATGTTCTCGTCGACGCCATTCAGTTGCAACACCTGGAACGGAAGTACAATTAAATCAAATTCCATTTTACTAGTATTATAAACGCTAAAGTTCATAAGGTTGTTTGGATGCTCGAGACCGCGAAGTAAACGCTAGCAGTTTTCCGTTTAAAGCTATAATAAAAGTGGTTTTATTTAGCGGCATAAAAGTACTTGATCATTTTCCAGCCTCGTCTGCATTTGACCGTAAGAGTCGGCTCAGACCAAGCGGAAATTTGCCCGAGCACTTTTTGACGTCATTGTCAAATGAACCATATCACTATACATACCCTAAATAAAAAAATCGTATAACAGACCTCGAGAGCGAGGCGACGCCAACGTACAAAGATATCCATACGATTTTGTTCTTTAGGATATAGTGATAAGGTTCATTTGACAAAGACGTTAAAAAGTGCTCCGGGCAAATTTCCGGTTGGTCTGAACCGACTCTAGCGCGGCGAAGGCCCTAAGTGTTGGTACGGCAGGGCGGGGTAGTGTACTGACCGCGTTGGGCATGAGGAAGGTGGACTGTATCTCGTAGGCCCAGCGGCGCAGCGTGGCGCGCGGCACGCCGCCCGCCGACCGGTACCCGTCTGTGATCACCAGCAGCAGGTTGGCGCACGCGCATCTACAACCAACAACATACCTACACACCATCTATACACATGAAATCTTAAATTATTTTCAAAAAAATGTTCTTTTCATATGACACCTAAAGAAAAACGGATTAAAAAAATAAATTCTTCCCGTTTCTGAAGCAGCACTAAAGACAGTTTCGTCTTTTACCTTCGTAATACGGTGTGACAAGGATAGAAACAATTTAGTGTTGTCACATTTAAACTTTGTATCTTCAGAATGGGACCCACTATCCTACTAATATTATAAACGTGAAAGTTTGTAAGGATGTTTGTGAGTTTGGATGGACATTTGTTACACCCTCACGCAAAAACTATACGAAATAGATTTTGATGAAACTTTACAGTAATATAGATACATCAGAATAACACTTTTTTGTTTGTTGCGCCGCTTCTTCTTCCCAGCTCTATATAACACCTTGGAAGCGGTGGTAGATAAAAAATTGACGTTGTATAAATGTACCCAGTGTACTTACATGCAATAAAATACTTTTGACTTGACTTGACTTTGACACATAGGGCAAAAGCTAGTTAGAAATATAAACATAGCAATGTTACCTCCTCTCCCCTAGCAACCAGTTGAGCAGCACGACGGTCCTCGCCTTCGACTCGCGAACCGAGCGCAAGTTGGAGAACAGACCACTATACGTGGACGCGTCCTGCAAGCAAACACATGACGTCACCATCACGGCACCAGCCTACCCTCTCAACAACGCTATAGTCCACCACGCAAGCATAGTACGCCCACGCAGACTCCACATGTGTCTTCGGCGTATGCAGGTTTCCTCACGATGTTTTCCTTCACCGTTTGAGAGCAGTCAGTAATTGTACTTCAGTTTCGAGAAAAACCCATCGGTACCTGGCCCAGCTGGGGATTCGAGAAATGTGTGTGGTATGTACGTGGGGGGTATACCGGCGGCAAGTGTGTAGGAGCATTTATAGCAGCCTCTCAGAAGATACATCAACAGTAGGGGTGACTTACGGAAGGTGGGGGGTCGTCCTCTTCCATGGATATGATCGCTCGCTGGGGGTCGGCGCACGGCTGCGAATAAATAATATTGTAGCGGGTAGAAATTTAATTGTACTCGAATGAATCGATGTTGTAGTGGAGTGAATCGATGCCAGTCGCTATATAAACGAGACGTACCGATCGCACACAATCAGTTAGTTTCGAGCTCTCGTGCGATAAGGAAGTGCTGTCGATTTAAGTTTTGAAGTGTTTAACGTCTGAAGTGACCCCATATTCATCTCTAAGTGTTAATTTTGTAATCTTGTTTGATGAGTTTGTTTTTTTAAGCTGGAATCGCTTACAATATGATAACCGGGTCATAGCGTGTGCGCATGAGTATTAAGTATATAGTGTGTATGTGTGGGTACCTGTGCGTAGGGCGGCGGGGGGGTGCCCGGCGGGGGCGGGCCGCGCTCCCGCTCCCACGCCTCCTTCTCGCTCTCCGCGCCCGCTGAAATAAACAAACACAACTCTGTTTTTTATTGAAATACTCTTCCTATTTGATTTCCGATCCTATTCCGATTTGAATCCTTGATATTGGTAAATAAAACTGTAAATCCAATCTGAAAAATAAATAAATAGCGGTTTTTAAGGTTCTGTAGTGTAAAATGTTCCAGATTGGACATTTTTCAGATTGGACATTATCATCGTAAATCGAATTTTGATACAACACTCGTTTCAACTAGCACTTGTGTTATAATACCCCTCATTTCGAGACAGCTGTATAACAGTACTCACGTCTCGGCTTCTCGTGGTCCAAGTGTTCTGGCGAGGACTGGCTCCGCACGTGCAGCACGGGCACGCTGCCTCGGTTGTCGGTCTGCGGGACACATCAAATGTTATTGCACATTGTAAGTACAGTTACACTACAAGTGTGTATGTGCTTGGCCGAGCAGTTAGTCACAGTTCGTCACATGTTAGAACAGTTAATGCAGTTAAAGGCGGTTTTGGACACAAAACATAAATTAGTATGATTTATTGGACTCTTCGATGAATACTGTAAGGCATAGATCAATGGAGACCCTGAAATATAAACAGATTACTTTTTGTATAAAAATAATGACGATTTTCTTTTGTAGATTCTAACACTACGTAATGTATCTAAATGATGGCAAGAAGCTGTAGCGGACAATAAAAAGAAAGAAATACGCATAGAGTAAATACATAAAGCTTCTATGTATACCGAAAAGTCTTAAACGCTGTCTTCAATTTCAAAACCTTCACCTGTTCAGACATTGTGAGGCCAGATGAACACTTCTATTCGCCCAAAAAGTGTTCATCAGGCCCCAATCTACGATTGAAGTGTGTTTTTTCAATTGAAATGCGCACGCGCACCCAACAAGGTGTTAGTGCACACCGACTGACCTGCAGCGGCGGCGGCGGCGCGTTGACCAGCGGATAACTCATCTGCAGCGCGATCGAGTTGGGTTGCGGCCCGTCCAGCTCGCCGTCCAGCGAGTGCGACGACCTCCGCATTCGGTTCGGACTGTCGTCGTATCCGGGCATCGATTGGTGCATCGGGTGGTACCGCTTGTAGTACTGGCTGTGGACGGGGGACGCCGACGAGCACGGCTTCGGCTTGGCCAGGGGGTTGACGGGGGGGCTGAGGGTGGGGCTCAGCGGGGTGCGCCGGCGCCGGTCGGTGGAGCGCGGCGGCAGCGGCGGCGGCGTGAGGTTGTCGAGGCACGTGGTGGGCACCATGGGCACCGTGTTGTTGTGCACGTGCCGCCGCTTGGCGCTCGTCTCGTCCGAGCCCTGCCGCAGCAGCGGCGGCGGCTGGTTCTCCTGCTGCGTCTTGCTCCTGGCCTGGCGCAGGTTGCGGAGGCTCTGGCCGGTGAGGTTGCTGAGCGAGCGCGGCAGCCCGCTGAGGAAGCCCGTGTTGGGCGGCGGCGGGGAGCCGGCGGCGGCGCGCGGCGGGGGGGCCGCCGGCTGCCGGCGCGGGCGGAAGGGTTAGTCGGGCGAGTGCGGCGACGCCGGCGCGTGCGCTCGCGGAGAGCTTTGGATATGCTTAGTCTATTTGTATCGGATTGGAATTTGAGACGGTACGTTACTAAAAAAAAGATAAATAAAAAATAACTCAACTTGTTGGTCTGGCATCCCGTCGCAGCCCTCCAACAAGGTGGACCGACGGTCTGGTGAAGGTCGCGGGATCGATCTGGACCCGGCCAGCAGTCCAGCAGTGGACGTCGACAGGCTGGTATTATGATGGCGAATACATTTTATGAATTGTCCTATCCAGGTTCAATGCCCATAATACGGGAGAAAATCCTTGTTTGGGATTAGACTAGTGATAAATTTATAAGAAATATTATTTACTCTTTGTTTCCGTTCTCCGTCTCTTCATTTTAAGCAGAAAACCTTTTTCGCAAAGAATTCTCATACAAAAAAAATTACATATCCAAAACCCCACACAAACCGGAAGAGCTCACATAGTGAAGTAAATGCTACAACATAATGAGTAACTAAGTTACGTCACGTCACGGTAAAGCCATCACCACACAGGCGCGGGGCGAAACTCAAGTTGTCTCTATTGACCAAGTATTGACCCCTATCTGTCCGATTCTATGCACTTTGATACGCGTCCATAAGTACCTAGACAAGGTGTTTCAAAACCACTATGACAAGCTTTTAACCGTTAAGGTTGACTTTGGATCCGCGCGTCAGTGACGCCGGAGCCGCTGCGTCATTGACGCTGCGACAGTATAAGTTACTATGTATAGACCGGCGTTGGAGCTGTACTACCCGACAATTGAAATGAGTCACTTGGCCGCCCTCCGCCTCCCGCTTCCGTACCTCGCCCGCCCGCTCTCGTCCTGGCGCGACAGTACCGTTCGAATAAATGTGAGAGGTAGGGCCTAAGTGACGTCGTGTCATTAACAAATGATGATAAAGATGAAGATTTCTATAAGTAACTAACTGCTTCTTACACAATGTTTTATTTTTTATTGATACTATGTATAAATAAATAATAATTTAATCCCACTCTTTCGGTCAATACTTTCTCAACTGTTTCTGCACTCTGTACCTATCACGGCGGGGCGACGTAGGGGGAAGCGGGCGACGCGGAGTGACTTATTAAATTTATACAGTCGCACTGTCGCAGCGTCAATGACGCAGCGGCTTCGGCGTCACTGACGCGCGGATCCAAAGACAACCTTTACATATTTAGGGTGCAACAATCAAAGATATAAGAATATGTAATTTTCCGGAAAACTATAGATTCTATTATAGAACTACCTAAATTAAAAACTAACATTATTAAACGTAAATACAAAATAAATTAGAGAGCTGACTTTATTTCTGTAATTTCGGACAAAATTAACGATACAAATTCTGTTCCCGGAACTGACAATTATTTTGGAGTGAATTGTACTTACTGCTGAGTGGACAGAGTAAATGTTTAATTTTATCAGTAATTCCTAACAATCCGCCAGAAAAAAAAATACACGTGATTTTAGACAAATAAATTATAAGTATAACATATTACATAATCTATTTTATACCAATTCTCATATGGCAATAAAAAAAACGACTGTCTTTCAGCGCGACATCCACAGGATGAAAACAAAACAAACATGCACAGAAGCAGACGAGGTACAAAACACGTTCTTATACAGCGTGTAACCAAATACATGGAGTAACCTGTTTTACTTTAAAATCTATAGCTCTCTGTCTTTCGTAATTAGTCGAAAAGAGACAGCACTATTACGTATTTACGTAGTCGTTAGCGAGACGTAGACGCTGTCAACTCAAGGTAGGGGTAAAAGTTGAAAGGGTGAAAGTTGTTCTGAATACGATACCGAATACATCTGTAACGTGTTACTACAGGGTGAAACTCTGTAATACGCCCCACTTCACAAAACGCCCCACTCAACTAGCACGCACACTAACAATGCTACGCAACACACGAATATAAACGCAAGTAGCCATCAGTCGCCCGACAAATTATCTACTACGCTGTATGGCTACTTGCGTTTCTATTCATGTGCTGCGTAGCTTTGTTAGTGTGCGTGCTAGGTGAGTGGGGCGTTTTGTCAAGTGGGGCGTGTTACAGAGTTTTACCCTATGTATTTTGTTCGTAACATGTAACTGTATGTATTTTGTCCGTAACATGTAACTGTATGTATTTTGTCCGTAATATGTAACTGTATGTATTTCGTTACACAGTATGTTATCGACCCGCGAGTCCCGGATTAGCGGTTAGTATGAACATTATTCCACCATGGTGTATGTATGGGACATGTATCGAGACAAGTTAACTTTCGCCCGTTGGTTTGCTCGCACTTGCTGCACATAACATATAGTTCGTTGCATTTGCAAAAATAGACTCGCGGCTTATGTCCAATTGGCTCTGGCGTTGGACTCGAACGCCACGGATCGTGGTTTCGGTTCCCACCAGAGACACACTTTGTATAGTTTGGTCCTGATTGATTGTCGTGTCCTTGTCTAATTCTCTTATTACAGGAAAAAATTCTAGTAAGTACATGTTTTTAATATCTTCTAATTTAATTTAAATAATTCATTAGAAATATGGAAAAATACTCTTACTCGTTGGACTTGTCCTATTATATATTCTATGCTCGTTGTTGAGTATTTAAAAAAATTCCAACTACATACAGGAAGGGAATAACTGTGTGATAAATCCTACTTTTGTATGGTTCTGTATTGAAAAATACATAAACACGCAACAAGAAACAATATGCACAAATTGTGCATACTAGTCTGTCCTCAGTGAGCGTCGAAACCACATCTGATTGTCGAAGCCAGCGCCTGAACCATTAAGCCTTTAAAATACCCGCCAGGAAATGAAAAGTTTGTAGTATTGTGCAGCAAATGTTACCACACACAAAAAACACATAAACAATTAAAATAGTAGAATTCGAAAGATGTGAAAAATTCATAGTATAGGTAATAAAAATAACATTGAATTTGGCTGCAACATAGTAGTAATTGCTACACTATAATGAGCATACTATGTGATTATACTCAATTCTACAATTGCTTGTTTGCTATAGTCATGAAGAATGGAATGAGATGGGGCCTTCGATCAAAATATTACCTAGATAAAGCACTTCACACAAATTCAACAAAAACGTGTATCGAATTAAACATCGTGAGGAAACCTGCATACGCCGAAGAAAAAATTCTTAGGCGAATGTGAAGTCCACCAACCCGCACTGGGCTAGCGTGGTGGACTATAGCCCGAACGCCCTCGTCGAGAGGGTAGGCCTGAGCCCCAGCAGTGGGGACATTAATAGGCTGTTGATGTGTATCGAATTTATACAATTGCACTTAAAATACGAGCGTAATCCGAAGCGTTACGATATGTATCGAATGTCTACATAGAGCCGACTTAACAATGCTTAGAGTATATTTTAGCAATGTTTAGCGGTGGTCCGGTATCTGGGTAATACAGTTGATCGAAGGTATTGGCCACTCATCGCGTTCGCTATTTGAGAATTGTTTCAATGGAATACTTATTGATTGACATTCAAAGCATTCAAATATCAGATGTTTTGACGTGTTCATTCTATTGTTCGTATTTAACTAATTTCTAAAAACAATGTTCATCTAACACTGGGAGTGCCGATTTAGAATCACAACAAAAATAGTAAAAAAGCTTGTTCGGGTGACAAGAAATCCAGTGGATACCTGATCCTGTATTCAACCAGCTTTCATGTGGTTCATAATACCATAATATAGGAGTATAACTCAATAATTTAAAGAACGGGATTGAAAATTGCGGCGATTGACAGCTGTATGCAAATTCTTTATTTTTATTTTTATTAAATTCAGTTCAGATTTGGGAGAACTAAACCCTAGGTGAAAATAAAGAATTGTTTATAACTTTTTTTGTTGTCTTTACAGGCGCGTGCGAATAATAGACAGCAACATTGTGTGAGCGAGAGACAAATAGAAAAAGACTGAGTTTATACATCACTAGCCGATGCCCCGCGACTTCATCCGCGTTGTAAAGTATACTATTTATACGTTATTCCAAATTTTTTTAACCTGTTCTAATCATGCCAGTTTCTTAGTTTTGTCAATAGATGGCGCTAGGTGTATTTTACACCCCGCTATCATTTGGTTCTTCGCAACATATGATAAACGTGCAAATTATCCACCAGTTTTTACCTCTTTATTATTAGTATAGATGAATTTAAAACCAAAAACAATAGCAAACGCGATAGTTACCTGTACGTGTATGGATGGACATAGATATACAATAATATGTGGATAGTGTATCACCTGCCCCGCCATGATGGTGTCGATCTCATGCTGCAGCGTGGCGCAGCGCTGCTCCGCCGACTCCAGCTGGGCCTGCTTCCGCACGTCCGGCACCTTGGACAGTTCGACTGCAATTTGAGAAAACAATTAAATTAAATTATCAGACCAGTACAGCCCATAGAAAAAAAACATTTTACATTAAATTGTTATAAAATAATATATTTCGTACGTATTACGGAGCCGCGAGATAATTTCGATTGTGTAGAGAAACTTACCTCAAACAGAGCCTAACCGAGTACGAAATGAAATTTCATACAACATTTCGTCACGACCTGAGAGTCATTTCGCACCGGGGTCCAGAATGTTCAATTTTCGAAACTGATTTCGAGTATAAAATGGAACTTTTTACCCAAGGTGGTAATGTTATTAAAATATTAGAGACGTACGCATATAAAGTATATCATTCATTAATCATTTATAATAATATCATTCATAATGCTTTATCTTTGAATTCATAATATTTAAAAAAATTTGTATGTTTATTGAACCTAAACCCGTTTCGGTCAGGGCGTGAGTGAGGGGCACTCACCGCGCAGGTCTCGGATGTACTTCTGCTCCTGCTCGAGCATGAGCCGCACCGTGTGCACCTTGGACACCTCCAGCTGCCGCTGCTTCTCCGACTGAAACACGCCATATACAATTCATTCATAAATTATATTTGGTGGAAACCTGTATTTTTTTTCCAATATAATAATTATATTATCTATATTTATATCTGTAATTGTTTTTTTTATATTTGCTACGAGGCAACAAGCAGGCGGGCCTTCGATGTTAAGAGGTCACCGCCGCCCATAGACACCTGCAACACCCGGGGGGTGCTGGTGCGGCGCCGGCCAAGGTTGAAGGGCTCTTTAGACTCTCTTCTTGAAGGACCCCAGGTGGAAAAGCGTCAGAGGGAAGGTCATTCCATATTTCGCACAGATTTGCTGTATATAATTTAAGCTTTCTTTTGTATATGTATAACCATGAATCAAAAAATTTTGCCACTCCCATAAGGATGAGTAATAAAAACATTCTATGGGTGTCAAAATTGTGTCAAAGTAATCACAAAATTATGACTCACTCACCCATTTTCATTTTCAAAACTCCTTATAAATTTGTATTAGCAACCTCCACCCGCTACTCCGCTTCCTTTGTCCGCACCCCCCGGTAAATGGCATCATAGGTTCCGATACAAAATATGCAAGATGCGATCTCTACAGGGAGCGCGCGCGCGACCAAATTGAAACTTATTGTGTATAACTATAGGATTTGCCAACAAAAAAGGTAAGTATAGCCATTTCCCGCAGCAGCGTTTTGACTTTTCTCTATTTGCTGGGTTCCTAGCGTGAGAAATTGAATTGCGGTATGTAATGCAACGGCCGGAGGGGCGCTTCTGTAGATTAGTTTGCGCTCAAGATGTAGCTAGCTAGGTTAAAGGCCGGCTCACACCGGCGCGGCACTCACGTTGACGGGCACGGGCGCGGTGATGGGCGTCTTGTGCCGCGCCGCGTTCTGCTGCACCGTCAGCACGGTGCTCGGGTTCGCTGCAACCAACCAACCAATACACATATACACTGTTCGGTATTCCTTCAAATCAAAAAAAATCCTTCTGCAAAAAAGCTGTTTTGTTTTCATGAACAACCCTGGTCGAAACGACACATCTGTGTGTGTGTCGCGATCTGGACCTCCTCCAACCACTCTGTCGATGGCCATCATCAGATCACACCTCGATCAGTCCCTGCTCACGTACCTCGTATCATGTGCACGACCTGCTGGTGCGTGTGTCGCTGCACGGGCACGGCGCCCACGCGCAGGATGCGGTCGCCGGCACGCAGCCCCGCGCGCCACGCCGCGCCGTGCTCTTTCACCGACTGCACGTACACCGGGTTGTCGCCTGCAAGCAAGCAGTGCACCACCGCAGCGTTAACATCGGTCGCACAAGTCGGACAGTCCGCTAACACCGAGAATAGACCACCTTTTTGTTGATTCCGGTCCAGATTAGCCTGATCTGATCATAGAGCGCCGCATGAAGGGAAAACAAAGCAAATTAGATAACCAGCATTTCCCGAAGAAAATAATTTATATACTGCGATATACAGGTGATTTTGAAAACACTATCCAACTTTTTATATCGTGATCTTTGATGAAAATAACAAATACGTGTTTTTTTTTTCTTTTAGTCTCCCCTACCTAGTACTACAATATTGAGATATGGCAGGCACCACAACAGTGTCCCAAAAAAATCAACGTTTGTGACCACAAGGTTGGAACGACCGCTTTTCATAGTAACCACCCACTACTGGTATATTTTTGAAAAAATATATTTTATTGTGAAAATTTTACCTACTTTTTTTTCAAAAATTAAATCACTGAATGACACCTAATGCCTAGAAAAAATTTGAATAGTGATCAAAAAATCCTCCATTATACATACGTGGTGAGGGCATGGGCACCAACCTGAGACCTTCATGCCGTAGCCGTGCTCGTCGCGAAGTACGGTGACGGTGAGCAGCTCGTCGCCCGGCGCGCCCGGCGAGCCCGCCCCGCTCGCCGCGCTCGCCGCGCCCAGCATGCCTGCAACAACACAACGTACATACTTGAAATAGCTGCTGCTCGGCTCCTGAAGGTCGTAGCGTGATGTTATATAGCCTATAACCTTCCACAAGAACTGGGCTATTAAATGCAAAAAGAATTGTTGAAATCCGACTGGTAGTTCCAGAGATTAGCGGGTTCAAACAAAAGTTCAGCTTTATTATATGAGTATAGCGATGTCGTAGGATAATCGGAACAACCGGATTTTTGCGAAAATCCTAGGACGTTGCCAAAAGGCGGATAATTGGAATGTAAGAACAAATTTCGTTATCATCCGAGCTATTTTCAGGATCTTTATGCAAAAAATTTAGGATAATAGCGGAAAACCGGCTCACGTTTCGTAAGTCGTGAGCTGACTGGCTGCTTTGAACGTTCAAATGCGCGATGTTAAAATCAACTCATAGATTGGCTAATCTATGAGTTGATTCATATATTTCGTTCTAATTTTCAATAGTCCTAAACACACTCGGATTTTTGCAAAGATCTTAAAAATAGCTCGGATGATAACGAAATTCATTCCTAGATTCCAATTATCCGGCTTTTTGCAATCTTGCTAGGATTTTCGCAAATATCTGATCATAGATATTGTGAATGGTCCTACAAAACCAAGTACATGGTAAGTAGTGCAGCTATCGTATACGGTAGGCATAGGGTAGGATACTTGAAGAACCGCAAATATAACTTTGTATTTTTAAAACTAAAACTCTCGTTATGTCAACGCCTGGTAGGAGGAGAGCAAATCACTACACATCTTACAGTAATATTCCTACCAACAACAAAACGTCCAAAGTTCCTGATTTAACTACACACTTAAACAAAATTGCCCGTTATTGGACTAGACTAACACAGACCAGTACCGTTTTATACCAAATAAACAGGAAGCCCAAGTCTACACGAGGCGTATTAAAACCGACCATATCCCCCATAATATGCCTTAAACAGTTCCCGTTACGGTCCAAAGGTACAAATAGAAACGTTTTTAATTGAGGATAAAAATATATTATAATAAAACATGTTTAGTTCAGGAGTTCTTGAAAGTGAACATCACGGGACATAAAATATGCCATAAAAACCCCGTGTCCGGCGAATCATATGTCTTTTATACTTTTTTATTGAATCTGTGGCTTCTAGAGAATGTCGTCGGTGGGACGTAAGAACAACAAGTTTTAAAACTGGCATTGGTCGTGCCCTATTTTTGTGGAAGCCGTGCTGTACTGTCCCCGCCAGTTTTTTTGTTTTATGAATATTACTTAAATAACTACGTCTGGCCTCTTCGAATTTATTTCCAGGGCCATAAAAAAACCCTTAAACATAAAAAAGGATTTGATAACTTAACGTACCCTTTGCAGTTTTCGAACCACCAGCTCTACATTCCTACAAAATTATGTCCATTTTGGAGAGTTCGCGTCTGAAAGCGTAATGTTTTTCGTCGTAATACAATTTGCGTTAAAAAAACCTAGAACATTTCGGCGATTACATTAATATAGGTACCTACCAAATGTTTCGTGTAATTTTCAATTCGGTGACACTGAAACACGGATGACGAAAGAATGTCGCGTGCGCCAATAAAGAATGAGACTTTCGTCCAATTTGGAGAGTTCGGCTCTGAATCCCTTGTTAGTTTGATATGACATTCAATTGTCTAGCTAGTTAAAAGCAATCATTCAATCTTGATCCTTGAACCACGGCACGTTCAAGACGCAACAAAGAAGAAAACAGCTCTTTAATGTGAATTGCATTATATTCCCGACACGGACAGACAATGCGACGCCGGCGCGGGCGCAGCGCCCGCCGCGCGCACGCACGGCGTTAAATAAAGATGTTATCTTTTACACGCAAGTGAACCACTGGACAGGTTGTACGGTAGGGACAGTGTAAGGTGCCGTTTCGCTTCAAGAAACACTCCTCGAACCGTAACAGCTCTGTACACAAAGGGAATAAATGGTGGGTACACGGGAAGAACGTACTTTGTCTGCTTTCTTGAAAAAAATATTTTATTAACTTCAAAATGTTCCTAAGGTCTATAAGATCATGTAGAAAGAAAGAGGTAAACTCTACATCAAGAGTTATTTTGACCGATTTACGAGAGAGAAAGCTTTCAGCTTTGTCGCCATCGTATGAGGAACATTTTGAGATTGAATAACATTTTTGAAAAAAAAACATGCCCTTTACGTGTACCCCTTCAGATGATCTATTAATCTCGTTAAACGCTCTAGAGGAGGCTCTTACAAGTGTTACACATTTTCACGAAAACCGACGAAGGACGACAATAAATTGATTGAACACACCTTTCAACAGGAGCTACATAGAGCAACAGGTGTGCTGCTATCCTGAGAACGTCTTAACCAAGAATTAATCATTCACCACCATTGTTAACGTCCCTAATAATCAATCATTTTAGTGACGACAAATTTATTAGTGCCACTACAGTACAAAGCGGTATACGCGCCTGGGGGGCCATTCACAGGGTTAACTGCTCATATTTCCATATTACTGTCCACGGGGTTTTACTGTAATTCGTGTGGGCAGTTAGCAGTTTAACATTTGTCGGGACGAGTTCTGAGACAGAGAACTGAAGATCGGGTTCAGTGGCGCGCCTTGGGGGGCTATGTCTAGCAGTGGTCCGGCATACTTAGCCTGATGATGGTATAAAAACAGACTATACATATAAATCTATTCTCCATTTTTTATTATAGGCAGGTATAAACAAAAATGGAGAAGAAATGGAGACGAATTTAGATAACAAGGAGATAAACGTCACATGGCATGGGTAGGCAGAGACAAGTAGAAATCTCTTGGAAGAGGAGTACGCTAACCTGCTGAAAAAAATATAGAATAAAGATAATAAATAAATAAATAAATATAGAAAAAATAAATATAGAATATAATAAAATATAGATTTTGTGGAAAAAAAAGAAGACAAAATAAATAACGACAAATAGAATGGAATGTACGAAACAAAGGTTGGAGTGGACAAAAGGGGGCGCCAAGGAAAAATTTTTTGAAAATATATATGAAAATAAATATATATAAAAAATAACGCCAGGGCAGCGTCGGATTCCAAAAAAGTGAAATTTTTCTAAGTTTTTTTCATTGTGCCCCCTTTTGTCCACACTGACCAGGTCGTGGGTTCGATTCCCACCCGGGACCAACATTTGTGTGATGAGCATAACTGTTGGTTTTCGGATTCTGGGTGTTTGTATGTATTTAAGTATTTATTTAAAAGTATTTAAGTATGTTTATCAGTTGTTGAGTACCCATGTACAAGCTTCGGCTTAGTTGGGACTAAACAGCCGTGTGTTAATTTGTCCAAAACATTATTATTATTAATAATAATATAATGATGAAATGATAGCCAATGGAGATCTTTGGGGGAGCCCTTTGTCCAGCAGTGGACGTCTTGTAGATGATATGATGATGATGAAATGATAACGATTGACAATATACGTTATTAATATCAGGCATGAAATTCAAAATAAATATATTTTTAAGGCTAAAGTACGGATCTATGTCCTCATTGCGTATGCATTTTTGTTCAATGGCAGGCAGGAGCAAAACGAAAATTGATTGCCGCCAGCCGTGTCTTGTCCAAGACCGGATTTCGCGGGTGAAACTCAAAGAATGCATGTACTGTTACTTGATACTTAATATGCACTTTATAGGGGACATGTTTCTGTCAAACATATATGAATTTAGTGAAGCAATTCTTCTACTTGCAGTGCATGGACACCTGAAGTCTCTAGCCAAGCGAAACACATGTTCGCCGCTGGCTATACCCGTCCGCTCGTGGGTGATTCGAGCTACGGCTTTCTTCTGCCGCCGACACTTCGCTTCCCTTAAATCTTTCTCATTTCTTTTGTCGGGTCATGTCATGTTTGTCTGTACTGTTTTATTGTATTTTATATTTTATTTAGCACATGTCTTATTATTAGATTCTCCCATCGTCCCTGTTTATCTTATCTCGTTATAGGGGATTCTATGTGATCTTTTGTGTCAGCCCCTATGTTTAAATGTTGCTTAAATTCCCAAGTATCAGATGCATTAAATCCAGCTCAGCCCAGCTCTAAGCCCGAAAACGAATACACGATGCTATACTGTCCCCTAAATAAACAGAAGTATGTGATGCGCTGATCACTTTTGTGAAAGTGTTATTAATTGAGTAACGTTTATAATCTTACTTTCTTCGATAGTGTGTTTTGCAATGTCATACTCTCTTCGGTTATTACAACGTTGCCGTTAAAAAAAATACATACAGCCGAACATAGTACCTCCTCCTTTTTTGGAAGTAGGTAATAATAAATTGCCTAAATTCTTTGCAGTAAATGAAGCTTCTAAAAGGGTTTGGACTAACAAGAAAATAACCTGTCACTAGACGAGACGTTTAATTGATAAGATGAAGACGTTGGAAAAAAAAATACGGAGGTGAACGGTGAATGAAAAGCACTAACAAAAGCGAGTAAAAGTGACCTTGGATCGGCGTCATAACGTCATTCTTAATGAGAGTCGACGCCAGTGTTGTCAGATCTAGTGAATGAATAAACAAACAGTTAATGCGTGCCCTCTTTTTCCTCGGCTTTTCCCAGTTATGCCTCATAACTTATGCAGTCGGCTTCACTAATGCTTAGGCGGCATTCCTTTTGGATGTACGCACATAAGTCACATAACATAGAATAAACAGGCACAGAAATGTATCAAATCATGCGCTCATTTCTTCGGAGACATCTTTAGCCTTCCGCAATCAGATACGCTGCAACACACCATTTTTAGAGACTGTCTCCTTATACTGTTTGACTGGTTTTACTTTTATTTTAATCTAACTTTGAAATGTTTCCACTGATTATATCAGAAAAATCGCTCCGTCCACTAATGAAACATCTTTTTCCACTTTAATCCATCATAATCGGATGATCTACTAATTATTGACGTAAGAGGCCGATGCAGGAGTTTATTTCTAAATTATAGCCACCAAAAATATAGTAGACCACTGCTAGACCTCTCTCAAAATAATGGTAGGTTTATGCCCTACCACATTGGGTAGACGGGTTAGGGATCGCAGTAGTAAGTAGTTTAATCTTAGTTTAATGCCCAGACAGACGATTCTTGTACTACATCCACAGGACTGAGTGTGGTGCTAAAATCCAAAGCTATTCTCATAATGACCAGTCACAAAACAGTAGTTTGCCAACACAAATGTCAACTGACATAATTCTAAGTGGGTCGGCACTTTATCGCCCCATAAATTCAAGCAAATTATACACAAGGTCTGTTTGTTAATTAATACACGAAGATGGCTCGCGGTGCGATCGGAATTCCACATCATGTCGTATACAATGTCACCAGTATTCCATGAGATGTCGATTCAAGTGTATTCCCCCGCGGGGCTCTGGTAAACCTACGCGAGAAGGGGGAAGGGTGTCTCTAAAGATGGTTGTACACGAGTGACTCATAAGAAATGCACTTCTAAAACTAGAACTTATAACAGCACAAACGTCACGTTCCCACGGCCGTGGTGCGGGGCCGCCGTGTCGTCTTCCATTACATTTGCATTGTTTCAATGTCTAACGAATTAAAGAAGGAATTATGAATAACATAAGGAATTATGTCCTAAATCCTAAGTAATAAAAATGGTATAATGTTCGATGGTTTGTATACTTAAATGGGAGTCCCTCAAGGTTCCATATTAGGACCATTTCTAGATCTAGTTCAGAAAGTTCCTATATACAGCTGGACCACGTGCAAAACAGCTAATAGAGTCCCTCAGGGTTCCATATTGGGACCTTCTTTATTCAGATTCTAGTTCAGAAAGTTCCTATACACAGCTAGACTACGTGTAAAGCAGCTAACACGGTCCCTAAACACCTGCAACCATTGTATTGCTGCGAATTTGAAAATCCGAGATTGAATTTGCTGGTCGAAACCGAAGCCTTATTAATACCCACGTCACTCGCCTAAGGTCCCGAGATACAGTATGTTAAATCACTGAGTCATCCCTTGCACTTTCTTGCATCCAATCCCATCAGATGCCCGCCATAAGACACTTGAGAAATTCCTTTGTGTATCGTCACGTATATTGCGGCCTCGCGATCTGCATTAATAAGAGCTCTTTTAACTACTGAACATGCTGTAGGCATTTAGGTTAAGTATATTATTTATGTACGATAAGCTACGTTTCATAGAGTTGATAATCGTCAATGCGATTCGGTGAAATCACGATATCACACGCTTAAAGCCGCGGTTACAAAGATCGCTCACAACATCAGAAAGGTCATTTGATTATTAATAAATCATTATGTTTATCAGCTACAATAATATTGACTTCCTCGGTCAACAAGACAGTGATAGAATAAGTTCAAATCATTAAAGCACCGCCCATCCTCTAATTGGCTAAATCAATGTGACATTCAGTAACGTGCCATGCGCGCCCATCCATCGGCGTTTAATTAAAAACAGCAATCGGCATACAAAGCAACATTAGATAAAAACAAGATAGATATTAGATAGAGAGACATTTATTTACTGACAGAACACAAACAATCAACAGATAACTTAGACAAACTAATTTAGATGTAACTGAAGGCTTCGCTGGCACCCAACGAGACACAACAGGCCTCCGAGTCTTGTGTAGAAGACGTTGGGAGCCCGCGAGCAAGGCATTGTCGCGATAACCCGGTAAACTCATTGAAGCGAGGAGGCGACCGCACGCGGTGACTCATCGCGCTGGAATGACATCGACATGGAGTGCGCGCGAATAGTTTTTATTTTTCTCTTTTCGTTGTTTGCAGTGTCTTGACAAGGCCGTGGCCGTGCTGCGCTGGCGGCTCGCGGCTCGTGACGTAACGCGCGCGTACGGTATAAACGTCGATGTAATCATTGTAACCCGCCTGCGCGAGGTTACACAAACACAATATTTACTAACATAACCATATTCTAGTCCGCTAATTGAATCGACGACTGTGGGTGGGGATCGGAAGGGTTACTCTTTATCAGATGCATGCGAAATTGCACGCTTCAGATGCATTCGCAACGCGTTTGATCTTTAACTGTGTGTTGCAACGTGCTTAGAACTATTGCAATAGCAAAGCAACCTTGGGCGGATTCTTGTCATGTTTTATCATCGTGTTACAAAAGAAATTCTTTGTGGCAAACCTGCTGTATTTTTTTACGAACGTTTAATATTAGTATTACCTATATTTTAAAGGAAATATTTGACGCGATCAAAGAATTAATAGAAGCTTATTTTTAAATAGTATATAATAGAAAAACGTAATATTACAAAGAGAGATTGAGTACGCCTACGTTCGTTTAAATATAAGAAACATTGATTTCGAAAGAAATTCATGTCCGGAAAGCTAATTTTAGAGAAGACTGTCAGACAGTACTGTCACATTACAGTAAATATATTTTATCCAATCGAAATACTAACATACAAAACAATAGATTTGGGATATTTTCATTGCACTTGTAGTGTTTGTTGAAAAAAGACATGGAAGATAGAAAAAAACCCGAAGAAAACAATGACAGAAAAGGAAAGAAACTTCCATAAACTTTACCAACCTCACGTGATTCCCACTGCTGGCATAATGCAAAATTAGTATTAAGAGCAAACACCCCACAAAGAATGTACGTGTAAAAAGAAGATAAAAAAGATATTAAGAAGATTTAGGAGCCGCACGCTATTATTTTCGACCACGAACCTGACAATGACGAGGTCAAAGGACTACCAGAAATAGGTCAAGCATCGCCACCAGAATACTAATTGAGCCCAACAAAAGGCCGCCTCTTTATTCCGGTGACATGACAGCTCGTGCAGACAGAGTGTCGGCCGAAATTAGATTACGATCTGCTATTACATCATCCATGTATCATTGAACAAATGCGAAATTTATCTAGAGTGGGACCTAATGCAATAGATAGGTGCAAGTGGGTGTTATATCTTATCAGTCGTGCCTAAACGATGTTGATACCATCGGTGGTGACTTTCCTCCACCGCGGGGCTCGGTCTAGCATTCAAGTGAGGGGGGGACGGTAGCCACTAGTTTTATTTGGTCGTAACGAAATTGGGTCACGTAGGATAGTGTGCTTCGAATTAGTCCTGATTGTTAGTAGCCGGATCCGACGCCTTCCTGTGGTCATCGTCTGTCATTAAACTACTGACACCGGCTATCGCAATCACCAACCCGCCTGCTTGGCGTAGTCATTATTCTTTCTATTTGGGATCTCCCAATCCAAAGGATCTACTGGAGCAGGCATCTGCCTGCTCCAGTAGGTAAGACAAAACTACATCGTGCCAGAAATTCGGCTGTATGTATGTCAGAGACACAAAACCTAGCAACTTCATGTCTTACTGTGTTTCCAATTTGTTTCTCATACGTATTACGTACTTTTAGATTTGGTTTTTCGTGTTTATTTGCATGAAATTACCTTAAACTTAAAGAAATGATTAAAAATTTTAACAGTTAGTTAATTATTTTCCTCGACAATTTGTATGATTACATTAATTCAAGCACCTACCTACCTATCTACTTCTGAGTTTATTAATTCTGCACATAGTGGCTCCTAAATACTAGGAAAGCCGACTCCGCATAACCGGAAAAAGGCGAGGAGAAAGAAGGTATGATGCATTAACTGTTTGTTTATTCATTCGGTAGCTCTGACAACACTGACGTCGACTCTCATTAAAATGACGCCAACCCAAGGTCACTTTGCTTTTGTTAGTGGTTTTCATTCATTGTTCACCTCCGGTTTCTTCATTTTGAAGAAACGAGAGGAGCATAGAATGAGGCTGAGCGAAGCGACAGAGTGTGTCAGGATCGCGATACTTGACGTTCCTCTCTGCTTACTCCGTCAAGGATAAAGTACGAAGATATGTTGTCTTCACCTTATCAAATTAATGTGAGAAGACACCAGTAGTGTAGGTAATACGCCAGGAAATGCTTTTGACACCAGTGATTTGCGAATAGAAAACCATTCGGTAACGGCACTGAATGGAGGGCCCAAATAGAATTTTGCAACAGCAAACCGTTCGCGTCAAAATGTCTTAATATTCAAATAGCACTTTTTGACGATTGGGTAAGATATGACGCAACGCGACCTCCGGACGCCCGACACAGTAGCAAGCATGGCTTACAGTGTACATTTTAAAGAAATACTAATAAAAATATGTAATCTTTGACGAGAAATCCCCGGGAATCTTGCCTATCGTTATTAGACTCTCAAGTCCGCGGATGTCTAAATCTAAATGTTTCACTCGATATGCGGTTCTCAGCATTCAGTCTTTGCCAGCCGCCTAAACGCAGATCGTCGCTCCATCTAGCCGGGGGGCGTCCCACGCAATATAATTCGTCTCCAGCGGTTATCAGTTCTCTGACAGATGTGATCAGCCGACTGCGGTGCTCATTTTCTGAGCTATGTGAAGACTTTACTTATCTTAGTTGAGCGACTTTGGGTTTTCGGATCAGTCCCAAAACCACACTTTACGCACCAAAAATAGGATCAATTTTACTCACGTGCTGCCACAGACAAACACACAAGGCTTCTGTCAGACGTCTCCTTTTCTCCTCAAGAATTAAAGAAGGTGAGTGATAGCGCAGCTTATTAGCTGCTCTGTGGCGAGTGGGCGTGGTTCAGGTGGCGGGCGACCACACAGTGACGGAATGTTTGTTTTGACAAGTTCCCGTTTCCGCCAGGTCAGTCTTTGTGAACGAAACCCCACTTCAAAGCATTCAAGCTATTTTCGATGCCCATCAAAATAAGATTCTTTTATTAGAGCTAATTTATAGGTTTTGTTCGCGCGCCGCTATGCCCGTGTGAAAGCACCAATTCTACCCATTTAGAAGTCGGCGATGGGGACCAAGTCAGCACATCACATTCTAGGTTTAATCTGATCTTACACATACATACTATCTTCACGCTATGTCCCTGGCGGGGTAGGCAGAAAGAACGGAGCGCCAAGTATCGTGATCCGGACACACCTCTTTCGCTTCGCTCAGTCCCATCATTCTCTTCATACACGCTCGCCGTGGGACGCGAGTCTGATCTTAATTTTTGAATTTACAAATTCATATAAACCCGGGTGTCTAATATTTTCCTCGTAGAGTGCTGATTATCTAATTTGGGTTTCTACAAGGAACAAGAGATTCTGACACGCAAATTGCAACAAAATAATTTCAGTGGTTATCAAGATGTTTGTCGAGAGTCCAGACCAGGCATTTCCGCATTTGCGTTTTTCTGTGACAGTTAATTTTCACAGACGAACGGGTATTCTGGAACTAAAGGAGCACAGACAGACAGACGTACGTTTTACGATGACATTGAAGTGATATAATTAGCGTCGACCAACTTTTATTAGCGCATCGGAGCGTGTTTTTACTTTTTATTTCACTTTTTACTGAGAAATTATCAAAATAGAAGGCGCGCGCGCACGTGGATGACAATTAAGCGTAACACACACAGCGCGGCGGCGTTGCTAAAGCGTTGCGGCGGCGAATCTGCGGAAAGCGAATAAAAAGCGGAGCCCTACGACAGGAATACCGCTAGCGGCGGCGGCGCGGCGGCGGTTTGTATGAAGAACGCTCCGCACCGCGCCGCGCCCGCGCCGCTCTGTGTAGTGGTTCTCATACACTACAAAGGAATACAACGCGCCGCCGCCGCTCCGCAACGCCTGTCTGCGCTAATCTGTCAAATCAAAACGTCAAATCTGTGCGCGCGGTTTTGTCGCTTTCGCCGTCGCACCGCCGCCGCGCCGCTTTGATGTAAAGGGCTTCATACTATTTCGAACATTACAGAAAAAAACCGCAACGCTTTCGCACCGCCGCCGCCCTGTCTGTGTTACACTTTAGTCGAACGCAGCGACCACTTCCGACTAATAGATAATCAGCCTTTGGATTCTAGCATCGGCAGCTTTTTAAAGGAGGTTTTGGCTTGGTTACGAGTCTTTTCAGCTATTTATAAAATAAAGTCATATTCCTTATAATTATTAAACCGGCGGCAACAGCACGGCGTTTCAAAGAATTCCGGCAAAGAAGCTATAATCCCCGTAGAATTTTTTGGCGGTTGAGTGAATATAGTCACAGATTGTTTGCACATCGCTGACAGTGTAGTCTATGTGTGCGTAAGCGACCATAGTATAGAGATGTCCAAAACTTGAAAAGTTTGATGCGGTTGATCGAATCAATGAACTATTTCTTGAAATTGAATGAGCGTCTCTAGTGAACCCCCGTACAGCTACCATGACACTTAAACTTAATCATTGCGCAGAACTCGGCAAACTTCACACAAATGCTTCGCTTTTGCTTTATGCGGCATTCGAACCCGGGACTCCGAGCACAGCAGGCAGGGTCACTACCAACGGAGGCGACGAAGGCGATTATATGAACCGCCAAATGAAATGATCTATTCGAGATGGCGAGTGAACGTCCGCCGTGGTGTTGTCAGAAAGCTGTTCCACTAATGGTGCTGGTTATTAATGAGTCGTCAAATCTCCAAGCAACAGGTCCTCGCCTCGGTGCCAGTTGATTTATTACCGACAGAGCATGCAACGTATTCCACGAGTGCTAGCGAGCGTCAGTGGCTAGCGGATCAACATATCATCGATGTACAAAAATATTTTTCACCTCACAAGCTCGGAAGGGTATACTTTTTCATTCGAAATCTGCGTGGAAAACTGCACCTGTAAAAAAACTTTTTAAAACTTTTCTTCTAATTTGTAGAAGGTGGACATTTAAAGAAGTGGTCAATTCTAATTGTGGTTATTATTATTTGTGGTTCTAAACCGCCGAAAGGATTCAATTCACCTAGTATTTTCCTCGCTGTAGTGGGTTGAAAATTTGTGTGTTGCGCTCGGCAGCAAAGTTATTTTGTGTCTCGTACCTTGAAACCCTCACTACGCTCAGGAATCCTAGTACCCTTCGCTTGCACAGTTTTCAATACTAGTACTCGCACAAAATAACCAACTTTGCAGCCTTGCATAACAAATAACTATTTTTTTACAAAGAATTCGGTTTTAAATTTTGCAAAAGATCTGATTATGATTATTAAGAATTCTCGTTCTACAACCGGAACGAAACATCAAACAACCTATTTCCCCTTCCCTACAATGTATCGGCTCTAATTGCGGCTCACGGCCCAATTAGTGCGGTCAAATAGCAAAGCAGTTAGAGCGGCCGCGCGCGCGCCGGCCGGAGGTAGTAAGGTCGGGCCAATTGACATGGATACCAGGCCACATACTTCACCTTTCACATTGAAAAAAACTGGGCGTGAAATTGTTCCTCACCGCTGCATTTGGCTAAGATACGGGTCAGAGATTCATCATATCAGCCTGTAGACGTCCACTGCTGGACAAAGGCCTCCCGCAAGGGTCTCTTCGACAACCGGTTTGACCGGTTGTCGAAGAGCCAGAGCTTAAGCGAGTTAAGGCGTCCTTAAAAAAGGGAAGTTTAAGGGCTTCTTACACCAGTTGCTGATAAAGCCCCAGATACCCTATATGCAGGTTATCTACCAGATATCCGTTTTTTTCGGTTTTACAGGTATCTGATTGTCTTATCTGTCCGATAAACCGCCTTATAAACTTACAGCCAGATCAAGGGGCTGTTATTTCTTTATCTGTCGGATATGGATTGTTTTTTTTTCGAATTTAACGCGGTAATACTTCAGTTTTGTGTTAACTTTTTATGATAAATGGATTTATCACTGTTTCATTTATAAATAGTACATTACTGCCGCGGCCCGCAACAGAGGCATTGATGGATGAGCGTGTGAATGTAGGCCGAGGCGAAGCCGAGGCACACATACGTGAGTCCATCAATGCCTGGTTGGGGCCAAGGCTTGTATAATGCTATTCTCAAATAATGCGCGGAAATCCAAAAATATCAAGTTTTATTAAAATTATGAACCGTCTGAACTGAACGATCACGAGTTAGGGTTGTCACAATACTATCGGCAAATCAAAATACTTTTGGCCATATCTCCGGAACGGCTAGTGCTAGAACCATGTTCATGTACTCAAATGAAAGGGCTCGACGAGATCTATCTGAATATAATATTTAAAAAAAACACCCTGTATATTCATATAAAATTGTATATACAGGGTGTTTTTATTTCATATTATATTCAACTAGATCTCGTCGAGACCTTTCATTTGAGTACAAACACGAGGGGTCTAGCACTAGCCGTTCCGGAGATATGGCCAAATGAAAAAAAAACCACTCTTTTGGCCATATCTCCGGAACAGCTGGTGCTAGACCTTTGTTCATGGTACTCAAATGAAAGGGCTCGACGAGATCTATCTGAATATAATATTTAAAAAAAACACCCTGTATATTCATATAAAATTGTATATACAGGGTGTTTTTATTTTATATTATATTCAACTAGATCTTGACGAGACCTTTCATTTGAGTACAAACACGAGGGGTCTAGCACTAGCCGTTCCGGAGATATGGCCAAATGAAAAAAAAACACTCTTTTGGCCATATCTCCGGAACGGCTGGTGCTAGACCCTTGTTCATGGTACTCAAATAAAAGGGCTCGACGAGATCTATCTGAATATAATATAAAAATAAACACCATGTATATATAATTTTTTATTAAACAATTTCCGCGCATTATTTGAGAAAAGTGCTATACAAGCCTGCAATCAATGTAATTTCATGCATCATTCGAAATTGAAATAAAACTTTTGCTATGTTACCTCCGTGGTTGCCATGGTTACACGACAGATATGAATTAATATGGTCATTATTTGACCGCTAGGCACGACAGATATGGATTTTCATTCAAATTATTTGCCCGCCTGCTCTCATTTATTTGTCCAGTACAGCATTGATAATTTAACTCGGAGAAGGTTGTCAAAATAATGTTCACATTTCCATGCATGTTTGAGAAAAAATAATAAACGTTGAACCACAGACGATGAGAACAGAAGTCTGCTTCGCTTCGTTATACGCAATAAACGTGGTTACTTTTTATTTTATTTTAAAGGATAAATTACAAAAAACGGACTCATAAATGTGTTTTCTGTATTTTATACATAAATACATAATTTATTGGTATTTATGAATACTTTTTTTAAATAAAATTTAAGTTATTAATTTATAAATATGATACTTTTCGATGCTCAAAAATGCTTAAATAGAAACGCAACAATGAATTGAACTGAAGAATGAACTGAATGAACGGAATGTTCCGACTCCCCGGTAAATCGCTGACAGTTTAGCTGCCCGATATTTTAACAGAGACTTGAGTGGTGAAAACGGAAAATATTATCCGACAGCTTTATCCGATAGATTACGTTATCTGTCCGTTTTCTATCTGTAACAATATCAGCAACCGGTGTAAGAAGCCCTAAATTTTTTCTTCCCTGTGCTTAATTCAGCCTTGAAGATTCAGCCGCCGTGATCTAACCAGATATCGCAACGCCATAGGTTCGAAAATTTGCTGTAAGCAGTGGACCTTCCTCCCAATATAGAAGTGCGATTCCCTTCCCCGTGGACGAACGGCGCAAGAGTGGACCGACAGAACCGGTCTGTGCGATGAGCTAATACGCCGGTGACGCAAGCGCTGTGACGCCCGCGGGGACACTGCATCCACATATCAATAGCCCTACAAGAAAACAAACGCATTTGCGGCTCGTAAACGAAATAAACAACAGATGGGGACCGCAAAGTTTATGTGGTAATACAAACCTGGTTTTGCTGCTCGTGCGCCTTGCACGCGCATGTGGCCGACACGCAAACAGCAATTTTGTTTTCGTACGACTGTCGCTTTGGCATGGAATGGAAGTTTGATAGACTTTTTGCTCGGTCCAGAAACTGCCATCGCGGACTATTCGTGGATATCTTATTAGTGACCAAGGTCTGTATGACGTAGTTAATCGATATATTTCACTCTTAAAGCTGACATTCGAACGTTAGTCTTAGCATGTTTGTGGAGACAAGAATCAGGGGTTTGCAACATACAATAGGCAGATATAGAATAGAACACCCTCGTTGAGAGGGTAGGCCTGGAGCCCCAGCAGTGGAGACATGTCAATAGGCTGTTGATGAAAAGGTAGATAATCCCATAAAAATTTGTACACCGCCACAATGTATTTAGAGTACTGTCATATTGTGCTGTAAGCGATAATTTTCACACTTCATTAGAAGGTAACGGTGAAGAGAAAACATCGTGAAAAAACCTGCATGTACGCATAAATTCTTAATGTATTGAACAGTCGACCGCAAGTCGGTGGAAACATTTTGACATTGAGCTGGCCTAGCTTATTAGGGAGTTTCTATACTATGAGGGACAAGTTTATAAGCACCAGACACACCGCATTGTTCCACGTCCCCCCCTCCCGTACTAATTATGCACAAAACTCAATTATTTGCCGCATGCAGTCGGCTTATAATAAATCATTTGCAAGCGTGGATTTATTTAACTGTGGAAAAAACACTTTTAGGAAACATGTAACAGAATTACTATATCAGAGTTAAAGAATATACTACCAATACGAATGAACCTTTGCACGAATATCTAATAAAATATGTAATAAAATAAATATATAATATATTATAATCTTAAATAACATACGTATAACATCACCACAAACACTCACACATATACATGCACACACACACGCACACACATTCATAAACGTACAGACTGTCTATGATAATATGTATATTGAGAGTAAAATTAGCATATTGTAAATCCTTATTATTGGCAGTATGAGCAATGTAACCTTTAATAACTATTATTTTCTAAGTGCTGTGGATTTTGTGATAATAAAAAAAATAAAAAAATAATTTTGTTCTGAGCTTTTCAACAAACAACAGCAAATGCTTAACATCTCATATCTGTCTCACCACCGGTTGTCTGAATTAGGCAGATTAGAGTCAAGACAGTCTTAAAACAGACTATTGCTCTACAAAAATATTGCGATTTTCTTATTTTCTTGGGGCAATAGTCGGTCTTAAGACTGTCTCAAGCGAGTGTACTATGCCATCAGATGTTAGTCCCATCTGACCGTAGTTAGTCGTGTGTAGCGCCCTTTACTGTGTTTTATTTACCTCGCCGTCAATAATAACGGCCAACGCTAATGTGGAAAGCAGTAAAACACAAACCAGAGCCGGCACAGAGAGACGTCGTTCGGGGAGGCGGAAACACGATAGATTTAAGAGTGCATGGCGCGAACACTACTACATGAAAAAGTATGTGCGCACGCGGCTGCGTTCACTTAATAACAGTAGATATATACTTCAGGACAAATAACGTCCAATAGCATTCTAGGTCGTTTAAAAAGTAGGTTTTGGCTTGGTTACGAGGACCTTTAAGCCATATCTTATTTAGAATTTAAAGTCATATTTCATTTAATATATACTATTAAATCGGTGGTTACAGCACGGCCTCCACAAAAACCGAGCACGGTTACTCGGCGATTTTCACGGTTCATATAACGATAGTAACTTTAAAATAGAGATTTGCAATGGACAATTTTGGTACGAGCTGAAGTCTCTTGGCAGAATCACCAGAGATGATCTATTTAAGCTTGTGGGACTTTCTCAAATCTTTAGTTTGTTGCGCCGCTTCTTCTTCCCAGCGCTAACACCTTGAAAGCGGTGGTAGATAAAAAATTAACGTTGTATAAATGTACCCACTGTACTTACATGCAATAAAATAGTTTTGACTTTGATTTCTTTACAAGTAGTATAGGTAACTCTATCATTTCATTCATCGTTCATTCGAACATTAAATCATCATCAGCCTGCACTAGCCCACGGCTGGACATAGGTCTCATCCAAGGGCGCCACTGAACCAGACCCTCGGTGCGTAATGCGACGCAGGTCGTCGCTCCATCTAGCCGGGGGGCGTCCCACACTACGCGTGGTCTCCACTCGAGAACTCGTCTGCCCCAGCGGTTATCGGATCTCCGGCAGATGTGACCAGCCCACTGCCACTTCAACGTGCTAACCCTTTGAGCATTAAAACCCTTTGAACATTGTTTAATGGCTATCACCATGTTTGTGCCCGATATTGAATCGCAAACCGAATGCCACCGCCATCCAAACAGATTGCATGGGTCCACTATTACACAGTCTATCAAGACAATTATTCTAGAATAATCTTTATTTCGCACTAAATGGCAAACAGGACTAGCGAATGCAGTTTATGGCATGGGCATGATTAGATTAAATAATCAACAATAATAAAATAAAAATTATTTGGTAAAGAAGCCCAGTTATTTCGTGTCGAATTTAATTGAGACTGTAAGTTTCGTAATATCTTTGCCTATCAGGTCGGTGTTGCCTCCCTAGAAAATTGTGGGTCAGATTCCTGCTGGGGTCAGACAACTTTTGAGACTAAAAAAAGTTCGGAACGGATGCGGAACACAGTCCATTAAACGTTCAACTTCGACAGTCTGAAGTCAAATAACTTCAAAATGGGACACAGAGTATCACGTCCAAACAACGCCACAACACAATCTTGAGGCGTTTGACCAGGCTAACGAAATAGATAATATGGTGTTACAAGAAACATGATTATACCCTTTTCGTTAATATAGGTGTCCGGATAGAATGACATTTGAAGTAGGAATCTTCAGAGAATCAAAAGGTAAACCGTTCTAGAAAAATTTGAATGTTAAACAATATTTTAAAATGGCTAAATGAATTAAGGAGAGACAGAATCTACCGCTTCGGAAAGAAAAATAAATGATGGTAAAGAGCATGAATCAAATAATTTTGCCACTCCCATATGGATGAGTAATAAAAGCATTCTATGGGTGTCAAAATTGTGTCAAAATAATCACAAAATTATGACTCACTCACACATGCTCATTTTCAAATTCAATAGTGAAAAGATACTTCCACCTCCTCCCGCTACTCCGTTTCTTTTGTCCGCACCCCCCCAGTAAATGGCACCATAGGTTCCGATACTATAATAGCATACAAATAGGGAGCGCGCGCGCGACCAAAGATATTTGAAACTTCTTGGTAAAGAGGCACCAAACAGTAGGTACAATACAGCGCAGTAAACGCAATCGGGCGTTAATTGACGTTTGAGCCACGGTTTACGCCGCCAACTACAAAGCAACGTTCTATTTGCACCGCGCATCGGATTTAACGACAAATCAATGTCTTTCAAATGTTCCAATGCCTCAGTTCCCCCACGTACGTACGCGCCAAGTAAACAATACACGTTCGCAACTACACACGTATCGAGCATGTGATACGCTGCCGGTAAAAAGTTTGGATTCCCGGCTACATTTTGAAACAAACGTGGTGACTTTGAAACCTTCGTCCTCCGCCGGGGATTGATCTGATTATGGCCATCCAGAGAGTGAATGGCGGAGGTCCAGATCGCCATACACAAGTCGTTTCGACCAGAGACCATGTGGAGTATAACTTAACTTTAGATTTTCCATACATTTCGATGCCTTTTTGCCAATCCTGGTCTAAGCGGCTTGCTTGATCAGTTGGGTGTACAGCGATCTGGACCTCCTCCATTCACTTACAGACTCGTCTAGTTTAAATTGCAAGTCAATGGCAACAAAGCGTCGATCGATGGCTGGATCGCTCCCCGCTTTGCGTATGCACACAATGTCCAGGCAATTTCAGAAGACCGTCGTAAGCGACAACATTAGAGACTGTTACTTTTAACCCTCTTCGCTCACTGTTAAGTCTTCTTCTATAAAATGCAGTGTATGTCGCTTGCGACGTTCTGTAGCAACGGGCTCGATAGAGTTCACCCCGCGCCCTCGCACAATGCGGTGCCTACTCCCGGCGAGGCGGCGCGGCGGCGGCGCGGGCGCCGGTGTCAGGTTTCATTCATCACACGTCGTAGCTACATACAAGCCAGCCATACAACAATCTCCCGTGTACGCGGCACGGTAAACTGGATTTGTTAGTATAGTCACCCAAACTTTTTTTTATTCATTGTATGTTTTTATTTTGCATTCGCGTTTTCCCCACGACGAGATCTATCATTCCTCTTTAGAAACTAGTAGTATAGGATCACTAGTTTCCGAGTTACAGCGGTTTTAAGTTTGACAGCTGTCATCCGAAATAAAGATCTCAACGAGATTGCTGTGTCTGAATGTAAATATTTTTAATTTGAATACAAATGTGTAAGACCGAAAAATACTCCATAAATATTAAAAACTGATAAACCCATTGTTTATTTGCGAGTATAACTAAATGGAAGAATCCAACCCAAATTAATCGGATCCATTTAGTTATACTGAGCAGTATAACTATTTCGACTTTTTTTGTCCATTTTGTTATACGGTATAACTAATAGTATGACTAACTAGTCATACTATTAAACAAACAGGGACAAACCCCCGATTTTGTTTTCAATTCAACAAACGCAGATAGAGTTTCTCGATGGTATAACTACACGAATGAAATTTTTATTGTCGCCTTTTTTCCCAAGATTCAAACAAACACCAGTCGCAGAAAGTCCTTTCCATCAGCTCATATTGAAAATAGTGTAACTGCTTGTTTGTTTGTTGTGTACTGTGGTAGCTTATATCTCGGAATAACACATAGACTATATAATCCCAAAAAATTTGAAAAGGTAAACGAGATATTCGCTCATCAACAGTAAAGAATTATGCTGAGCGAATGAGTGATGAACGAAATATTGAGCGAATTGGAGTGTCAGCAGGAGCCGGGGACGGACGAGCTCGACTGACATACGAGGGTCAGATAGAGCGGGTGCTCGCAGACGGACACATAAAGAGCACTCTCGCCCCGCGGCGAGCGTGTGGAGAGAATGGTGAGACTGAGCGAAGCGACAGAGGTGTGTCAGGATCACGATACTTGGACATAACGTGATGATATTATGTAAAATAATTATGTTTATCGCCTCCGTAGTCCGGTTGGTAGTGAAACTGACTGCTGTGCTCGGAGTCCCGGGTTCGGATCCCGGGCAGGGCAAGCATTAGTCTGACCAATGAATGCTTGTGTTCGGGTCTTGGGTTTCTGTGTTTGTATGTGTCCATGCCGCCCGCGACACAGGGAGGAGGGAATCCTACCTAATGCCAAGTAACTATTAATTCATCATTATCAACAGCCTATTAACATGTCCCCACTGCTGGGGCTCAGGCGTACCCTCTCAGCGAGGGCGTTCGGGCGATAGTCCACCGCGCTAGCCCGGTGCGGGTTGGTGGACTTCACATGCGCCTAAGAATTTCTTCTTCGGCGTATGCAGGTTTCCTCACGATGTTTTCCTTCACCGTTCGAGAGCAGTCAGTAAACGTACTTAAGTTTCAAGAAAAAATTCATTGGTAATGACCCGGCTGGGGATCGAACTTTTTTTTCACTATTACTTATACTTATTCTATGCTAATGTGGGGAGAATTGTAGCCATAGACATGAAGATTTTTCGCTCCGCTAACATCTACTTCATAGATCTATGATTGTAGCAGTGCAGGCATAGGCCTCCCACAAGGTGGACCGACGATCTGGTGAAGGTCGCGGGACCCGGCTGGGTGAGGTTAGCGCGGGACCGGGCGTCGTGGAGATCCTTGGGGGAGGCCTTTGTCCAGCAGTGGACGTCTACAGGATGATACGATGATGATGTGGGGAGAATATATGAGTGTCGCGTTTATTACTATTATTCGTTATTATGTATTTAATAACTACCTAGGTTAAGACGCATTAGATTTTTCTTCTCCAGCCAGAGCGTCGTGTAAATCTAGTTATTTACACATTTGCTCTGATTTATTGTCCTCCACTATTTGGCCGGTGGCCGAGTGAGAGTAGCGTCTAATTTAAAGCCTATGGATGACGTCACACCGCGGCAGTAGACACACACACATGCCAAATAATTGTGGTGTGCGGTAAACTTTTATTATAACACACGTGCGGCTCGGCGCTGCCTTATATCACAGCAACCGGTCATTGGGAGACCGATGACGGGTGCCAGCGGCCTAGACTCGATATCTTAAGGCTGTACTTGAGTCCTAACTAACCCGCGATGTTATTTTACAAGAGACAAAACTGTACCTGTACAAAGTTTGATCAAAACCGGTTCAGACGTTATGCCGTGTCGTGTATGATTGATTACAAACATGAAATACTTTCGCATTTATATTAATTAGTTATAAGTTTGAGCTACTTTACAAGTCTATGTCTATAGGTAATTTGATAATTTCCTTAAAGTAAATAAGAATATCCTTTCATCATCATCAGCCTGCACTAGTCCACTGCTGGACACAGGCTTCCCCAAGGCGCGTCACTGAACCCAATCCTCTCCGCATCCAGTCGCTGCCAGCCGCCTCACACAGATCGTCGCTCCATCTAGCCGGGGGCGTCCCACACTACGCGTGGTCTCCACTCGAGAACTCGTCTACACCAGCGGTTATCGGTTGTCCGACAGAACTTTTTAAGTTATGTCGAAGGCTTTGGTTCTCATTATTTAGGTTACCAATTAATAATAAAAAATACTGAATTACTCAGTTCAAACTCACAGTGGTCCCTAAGGCGTTTCATACGGCACTTAACGCGCGTGTGTAGGGTCCGTGAAGGGCAGCAGCTACCTCTCCCGCCCCCGCGAAGCTCCGAGCCACTACCACGCAAGGTGGGGTGGGAAGGTCACACTTCTGCTAACCTAACCTAGTTTCCGAGAGCGTTAACTGTTTATATCCCATTTAATTTGTTCGCCATTGTCTTTGTAACAATTGTACAAAGTGATTCTTTAAGAGTAATAAAAAGCCAGCAAAGAACAATGCATTGAAAGAATGCACCATGTGAGGTGTCACTATCAATTTTAGTTTTCTAGAATTTTTTTTATTTATTCTGAAAGTTTCATAATTTCGTTGTCAAGTAATTTTACATGTTCCTAGTTTCAGCTGAATCAGTCTAGTGTAGTTCTCGAGTTGATCGATGGACAGACACGCGGACAAAATATCTTCGCCCAACATCGTCTTTTGTCTACGAAAAAGCACGTCAAAATAATTTACTATGATCATGTAGTGATACCATAGCAGTTCCTATAATAAAGTAAATACTGCAAGATAAAAGCTGCCAAATCTAGGACCATTGCCACAGAAGCAGCAAGAGTTTGCCGTTGCACCATGGACCGTTACCCCAGCTACACATGACCCCTGGGTGGTGGTAACAGTGCAACTTTAGCAGCCAACCCTGACCTCGCAGCTCAGAAATAAATGCCATGCGTTAACTAAATAAATAGTGTGGAACATTTAAAAAACCAGCCAACTGAATGTGACCTGGTGGTAGTGACCCTGTCTAATGCGCCAAAGGTCGTGGGTTCGATTCCCACCCGGGACCAACATTTGTGTGATGAGCATTTAACTGTTGGTTTTCAGATTCTGGGTGTTTGTATGTATTTAAGTATTTATTTAAAAGTATTTATTGTAAGTTTATCAGTTGTTGAGTACCCATTTACAAGCTTCTGGCTTAGTTTGGGACTAAACAGCCGTGTGTAAATTTGTCCAAACATTATTATTATTATCTCTTTATTTATCATTATTCGTAAGTCATTCTTAGGTCTAAAATTTTATTATTATTATTTAGTGAGACATACGAAAACTAAAAAATAGTGCAGGTCTGCCTAAAAACCAGCTAACTAAATGTGACATGGTTATGTAGACATCTAGCTAGCACTTGTACACACCTGCCCGACTGGCTATATCACTACAATCATACATGGCGTGACTTACGCAACCATTCCTCTTGTCTGTACCTACGTATGATGTATAAGTAAGTACGTTTAATTGGTTACATTGCAGTTTCACTTCCTCTAGTTGATCGAGAGATACCACTTGCCATGTTGAGGGCATTGTTTATATTACTTTACTATAATACACCTACTTAAAGGTATGTTGCAACTGATTCAATGCAATATTTATTTTTCAATGGGTAGACGGAGAGTTCAAAAGGTGGTCAGATGACTTATGGACGGTAGCTGGAACACTCTGGCTCAGGGTAGCCAAGAACAGGTCTGAGCGGAGGAAGCTGGAGGAGGACTACGTGTCAGCAGGACACGCTGATGCGGGTAACTGATGTGCCATAACTTTTAAGTACCTAGTGTAAAATATAATCAGCAAAAGGCTTTTGTATTTTGTAGAATGGTTAGATTAGACCTACGACAAAGGGTTATATGAAAGAATCTGTATGGGAAGGCCTGCAGTGGAATCATTCAGGCTGATAATGGTGATGTTCTGGTAGAATATGCTATGACCTGAATATTGAGCTGTACTGAGCAATACAACCAAGTTGAGGCGTGATAGGAACAAAGCAAACAAAAGGCAGACTATATCAGGACTAAAAGTTGTGTTGTATTGTATCCTACTTTCTGCAATTCACTTTTATCTGTCACTCAGTTAAATCTACATATAAACAGATAAATAACATTATGTAGATTTAACAAGAAAAATATGGAAACTAGGAAGAAACTATTCATATTATTTGGACTTAATTATAGCCATTTAGTATTGTACCATTTCAGTAACACAATCACACTCACAATTTGGCGAGAATAAAACTATTTTGAAATACCTAACATTCCATATTTTAAAGTTATAATCATAAAATAAATTGGAGCTTGTAGATGTATGACTCCCTGAATTGCTTGCATATATTTCATACCAATAATGACTATCTATAGCATGTGAAGGATTTAAGATACTTTCACACAGGGGAAGTGCTAATAATAGTGCCTAATAACTCATTATAGATGAAGACAACAAAACATCAGTCAAGTATATTATGGTACGCTACACCGGGGCAATTGCTACTAAAGGTACAATAAAACTACAGTTTTTATGTATGACTAGAAGGAGCTAATCATTGTTTACCTCACCCCATTATTCATCATACCTACCTAATATTATTTTGATGTTAAGGATGATTTTCTCCATCCAGTCATATCTAGAATGTTAATGTTGTTAGTCTGTTTTTTTATGTGACTGTTAATGTAACAAATCCCTAGAAAAGAGAAGGAATGACCTTTTCTTTACAGTATTCCAAGTGTCTCTCGCAAATCCATTATTTGGCTCATAGTACCTAGACACAAACAAAATTAAATGCCCAGGTGTGCCAGGTGTTTTTACCTTCAACTGTACTAGTCAGCCCAGAATCTGTAATTCAGCATGCTCTTACGTAAACTGAATAGTGAAAATGCTCTAAATATTTTTAAAATACGTGTAAATTGTCATTGCAGCGACGTCGCCTGCGCCCACGCACCCGCCGTGCTTAATCTTAGGGTCACAGAGTAATTGCTTCTATTCTAACCGACTTCCGAACAAAAGCTGTGAGGTACAAATCAAACATTTCGTAATAGGTCACCACCAAAACAATAACAGGCGGCACACTTTCCATTGCATGGATAGGGAGCAATACTTGAATTGAATGTACCAGCATGCCGTCCATCTCGCTCGCTCTTACCACAAAACAAAACAAACGAGGGAGACGGAACGACATGTCAAAACTTTATGAAATAAAACTATTTACATGCACTATTTTGGGACAATATCAGGCTGAAATTGTATTAAATATGTGTACTAACCGTAGTCAAGTCAACATAAATCCAATACAGGAGACAGGGTATAGTTATTTGTGAAAACAAGGCACACAACACTGGGTAAACACTTTTTCTTTTGAAACGTGGAATCACAAGGTAATCACTCGGGTTGACACAGCATTCACTAGCACTGGGCGTTACGGGAAAATGGGCACGTGCACTAAAACGTTTATTTACAGCGAGGGACATTCAACATTGCGACTAAATACACGGGACGTCTGTCGCTGTCCAACATTTTTCGGCCATTTTGCTCTGAACCTGTCAGTGTTGCCCTCGCTTGATGTATATATCCTACCTAGATGTCAATTTCAAAAAAACACCAGAAACCATTCCGTAGACTAACAAAAGTATCAGTAGTTTTTGTTTTTAATTATTTTTCACCTTCATCATTCTGTGCGTGTGACCCTTCAATAATCCAGTCAAGCCTGCCGGTGGCGCCAGCGCCAGCCATTAGAAAAAAGCGCCCCCCTTGTGTGTGGTTTAAAAACTAAAAACGTTCTAGACTTTTGGGTGAGCTGATCGACGACTTTTGCCCATGAGCGCTCGAAGTTAAATCGACAGGTATTTTTAGTTAAATTCTCATGTTATTAATTAAGTAACAATTATTTTGTAAATCGCTTTTCCCTTACTTTTCGGACTTTTGCGGATCTACGAACACGGAGACTCACTTCTTCGCTGGCAACACTGGCGAAAGCTGTCCGTCATCACGTCGATATTGAATGGCAAAGGGAATATAGTGCATAGAGTACATTATTTGTTAGTGCAATACGTATTAAAAATATTGTTGCCGGACATCTGCGGAAAACCGATTAATAACAGAAGTGACTGGCACGGAGAACCCAACCGAGGATCAGATTTAGTAGCTCGCCTTGTGGAAGTAGTCACAAAATTACAGTAATTTTCAAGCTTCCCACATGCAGAGAGAAGATAAAACCTTGGTAAGCGTCATGCTGGCATGTCCATCACAAACTGCAATTCTGAATAGATTAGTAATGTTGAAATACTTGGAAGATTCTTCAGTTAGAATAAGTTTAATTCCAAGTTCGTAAACGCGTTCTCAATAGACCTTATGTTTCAGTTTTTCAATCAATAGGCCCAAAACGCTGGTAGATGAAGGATGGAAAACTCAATCGATGGATTTTGAGACATATATAAAACAAATACTTTATTTAACATTTTATTAAAAGATAACTTAAATCAAGCAGTTAATTAACAAAATAAATACAACGTACATTTTTCGAGTGAAGCGACAATAATAGATTTCATATTTTATCTAATTTACACACTTTTAGCAAATAACATTTAAAACAGATACGATTTACAAATATATTACAATTTAGACGTTAGTGTCATCGCATATACCTTTACAAGTGAGATATTTTCAAAATGGCTAATGAGACCAAACTTTCACGAAATTCGAAATAATACGACAAACGTAATTACAGTCGCGTTTCGGATTTATTGACAAATTTTTGAGTCTCGACACAAAATTAAACTGGTAGCAGGAATTCCACTAATATTTTTGTCGCTTCACCGGAAGCGGTTTAGTGCGCCTAGACTCAGCAGTTCGGTTGTGCAAAGAGCCGAGATATTGAGACTAAAATACGCTCAGTGGTTCGGTTCCCGATAATCGAACTACTGAGGCAAGACTGTTTAGTGAGAGTGTGTTAGATAGGGAAACTGATATATCTGATTATTAATTATTAAATTAGTAAGCCTGTAGAAAAGTCATGATACAGCAGTATCATGACGTCTGCGAGAAGTCATGATACAGCAGTATCATGACTTTTCTACAGGCTTACTAATTTAATAATTAATAATCAGACATATCAGTTTCCCTATCTAACAAGTGCATACAAGTAAATACTATACACAATTGAATCGCTAGCCTCGAAAACAAACCAAACTAGCATTTTTCCAATCACTTTTAAATTCCATTCTAGTAGTTTGTACTAATTTTCTCGTGATCTACATGATAGTACTTCGGCTTAATAAAATATTTAGTAAAACCAAAATTTCATTGTTTTTAAATAAACCACAAAAACGGTGTAAAGTGGTAAATAAGCTGAATATATTTAATACATTTGTTGCGCAAAAAGTTAATTTCATTTTATGTAAAATTAAAAAAATTACCACTATGGTCGTTTCAAGAATAGCGATACAATTTCAATTAACATAATAGAGTATAATATACACATTAGCGACTATTTTTCTTTGTTCAGCGCCTCTATAAACTCCTCCAGTCTCTCTTGCACTTGCCGGACGCGCTCTGGGGGCAGAAAAGGACAGATATAGATCATAACGATTTACGATAATAATGTCCAATCTGAAAAACGTCCAACCTGAAAAATGTCCAACCTAAAAAATGTCCAACCTGGAAAATGTCCAATCTGGAACATTTTACACTACAGAACCTTAAAAACCGCTATTTATTTATTTTTCAGATTGGACATTTGTCAGGCTGGACATTTTTCAGATTGGACATTTTTCAGGTTGGACATTTTTCAGATTGGACGTTTTTCAGATTGGACGTTTCTCAGATTGGACATTTTTCAGATTGGACATTATTCAGTTTGGACATTATTCAGTTTGGACATTTTTCAGTTCGAGCATGGTCGTTGGACATTATTACAGTAAACCATCATAACATTGAACTTTTGTGTATTCATTCGAATATAGGTAGGTGGGAATGTATGTTTGTAGCTATGAGGTTGGATAAAAATATTTTGTTCCAAAAAGTAGTATACAGATTAATTTCCTTTTTTCTTACGACATTAATGTTTTGTTCGGAACTACTATCTTAACAAAATGGAAATAATTACAAAATGCTCAATGGTAGGTAGGTAGTTTAGAAGGGATTGATTCTTATGAAATACAAAATTTCTTTTCTATATTTGTCCGGTTCGATTTGTTTGGCGAGATTTTAAAGTGCACTTACTAAGCTCCTCCGCGAGCTCGACTCTTCTGCCCGATAATAATTTCTTCTTGAGATCCGGGTCCGCTGCCATCTGAAAATATATTTGTATAACATTAACAATAACCTCTTGTCTTCTGCTGGAGTCGGGGAACTGTGTCGGGGCTTCGGTTGGTCTTTAAGGTTCTCCTGTTGGGCGCCGTCTCATTGTCACGTCAGGGGGCGTTAGTTATTAGGAAATGAATGAAATGAAAATTCGTTTATTCAAAATTGGAGTTCAATATTCTGTTTTTGAAGCCAATTCTGTCGAAAACTACGTCTGTATCTACCTATATACCTCTGTATAGCCGAGGGGAAGAAACAGCAACAAACCCAACAGCACAGGGCCTTTGCTTCATATAGACATAGGTGGACGGATAAATCCCTTGTTAAATCTTCATTAAACCTAGTCTTTTCAGTTTAGAGCGGTGAGAACTGCAGTGTGTATCACCGAATGACACTAGTCGTGTCCATGTGAAGGCGGTGCTGCAGTTTTATTGAAAATCGCCGACTAACTATAGTCGTGCCGATTTTGTGGAGGCTGCTGTAACCGCCGGTTTCAATTAAAAAATATATACAAAGAAAATATGACTTGGCTGTATGGTCTATGACTTTGGTTCGATCCTGGCCCGTACCAATGAGTTTATCGAAACTTAAGTACGGTTTATTTAAAATACCACAGGTTTTTCGGTGAAGGAAAACATCGTGAGGAAACCTGCATACGCCAAAGACTGGTATTTACTATTCTAAGGCGTATGTGAAGTCCACCAAAAACGGATTGGGGCACCGTTTGGCGGACAGGGGTTTGGCACAACAGATCCCATAGGGTCGAAGTGTCGCCAGGTATTCCTGGCCCCCTCAGAAGATAAGATGGTCTATGACTTTTGCCTGTCCATCATTGGAGGAATTCAATTCAACAACAAAAACAAACCTCGTCGAGCACCTCGCGCAGCTCCCGGTCGAGGCGCGCGGCCTCGCGGTTGCCGATCTGCTGGCGCAGCGCGTTGGCCGTCGTGCGCAGCGTCTGCTGCACGCGCCAGAACATCACCACCTCACAGCACTCCTTCTACAACACAAGCCAACAAACACACTATGTCTGCATCCCGCACTATCAGTTGACAGCGTCGATGCTCGACTACGTAAATACGAGATAACAGACAAGATAGAACTGACGGCCGTAGGGGCAGACAGGTTCTCGAGTGGCGACCACGTATCAGAAGACGCAGCGTAGGCCTCCCACAAGGTGGCCCGACGATCTGGTGAAAGTCGCGGGACCCGGCTGGATGAGGTTAGCGCAGGACCTGTCGTCGTGGAGGTCCTTGACAGTCTACCGCACATCAGTGGATACACTTTGACCTTGAGCTGGCCTAGCCTATTAGGGAGTTTCAATACTACGCGAGACCAGTTTATACTGGTTTTGTTACCACTGATGTGCGGTCGACCGTACAGCAGTGGTCGTCTACAGGCTGATATGATGATGAACAGTAGTAACAGAGACCAAAGAAGCTGTGGTACATACCCCGTTGCCGTTCTGTTGGCTGTACAGGTAGAAACTCTTTTTACAATCCCGCGCTCTCGTTTGCGCTCGCTGTAAGAAGTTCCTGCGAACAAACATACATAGTCAACTAGACAATCGGATCAACGGCCTCCAGGGCGCACGGGCTATAGTCCACAACGCTAGCCCAGTGCGGATTGGTGGACTTCACGTACTATAGGAGCCGGGTATTATAATTAATATTAATAATTTTCGTAGGTAATAGAAGCCGGGGCTCTAATATGAGCTTGACTGACATACGAGGATCAGATAGAGCGGGTGCTCACAGACGGACATGTGCAGAGCACTCGCGTCGTGAAGGGAATTGTTACAGACAGCGAGCCTGCCCGCGGTCGATTGAGCTGCGCGCGTGTGCGAGTGAGAGTGGCGCACAAGCCACGCCCCCTCCAGTGCGGCTCAGAACCTTTAGTAGTTAAGAACTTGTAAATAGTAGATAAGCCGGACATTTTGTAAATAAAGTATGGTGGTTAGTGAATGATGATCTTTGGAACAAGGTGTGGCCGGTTCGCGATCGTTCTATCTGCGTACCCCGTCAGGGACATAGTGTGAAGACATGTGAGTATATTCCGTTTTTCCTTAGCTGTTTTATGAAAACAAACTTTATTTGCATTTCGGCAACATGTGCGGGCAAGGTACTGTAGCAGCAAAAACAAGTTTGTGTTACCATATTTGTGTTTCTTAGGTTATAAAAGTTGTAATCTTCCTATGTAAATAAATAAATAAATAGTAAGCTTTGCGGCCTACTCGGGAATATCATCTATCGTTTATTTTGCTTTGAGCCGCAAATGCGTTTGTTGTAAAAGGAAAAACGTATTATACTGACTTGAGATAGAGCGGCTTCCACGTGTCCCGCAGGTAGTCGTTGTCCACCTCGACGCCGCGGCGGCGCAGGTTGTCGCGCGCGGCGACGAGCGCGTCGTGCGCGAGCGCCGGCCGCGCGTCGCCGAGCCGCTCCAGCTCGGCGCGCGCCTCGCCGCGCCGCCGCTGCTCCTCCGTCGTGTGCTGCCAGTACAGCCAGCGCTCCTTCAAGCCGGGGCCTGCGCGCGCAGCACCAAGCTTACATATACATCACCAGCTACCAGACATCATCATCAACAGCTAAGCTTCGAGCTACCAGACAATATTGACACAAATACTGTAACCAAGCGATGTTAACGAAGATGTTTAGGTGCAAGAGCGAAAGTTAAATAGTTCGAGGGCGCAGTTGATTTGATAATTTACAACTGAGTTAAACACTCTGCTTTTCAACACACATGCGAGGATCGATTCGCGCAGTGTATAGAAAGTGGAAATGATACTTTTAGAATACGCCTTAACTGAAAAAAAAAAGTGTTTTATCTTAACTTGAATAAGCATATACTCGTATGTTCTCATATTCCTTTACTCTTATTTTCAGTTAAACTTGTTTTTCGAAATAAATGAATTTATTTTTATATTATTATTATTATTTTGTCTTTTTTTATTATTGCTACGGGGGCAACAAGCAGGCAGGTGTGCAGTACCCGTGAGCGTCTTGATCTCAGCGTCGGCGGCCGCGAGCCTCTCGCCGAGCGCGGTCTCCATGAGCCCGACGGCGGCGTCCCAGTCGGCGCGCGCGCCCACGCACCGGTCCTGCAGCGCGTTCAGCTGCAGCACGCGCAGCACCTGCGAGTAGCGCACACCTCATACACTACTCAATAGAAATTACGGTCTTTTTCATACATTCGAGGCCACTTTGAGCCCTTGGATGATGAAACAGTGAAGGGAAACATCCTGAGGAATCCTGCATACGCCGAAGAAATTCTTAGGCGCATGTGAAGTCCACCAACCCGCATTGGGCTATCGTGGTGGACTATAGCCCTAACGGTCTCGTTGTGAGGGTAAACCTAAGCCTAAACAGTGGGGACAAATGATATAAAGCTTTATGTACTCACGTCCTGCGCCCTCTCCTCCCACTGGTGCCTCCTGAGGGCCTCCTCGACGGCCTCCCGCTTCACGGGCTCGTACACGGGGTCCGAGTCCTCGGCGCGCGCCATCAGCTCGGCGAACTCCGCGCGCAGGGCTTCCCTCCCGGCCCGCACCGACTGCGCCGGGAGCTCCGCCTCCGCCCACTCGCGCAGCTTTATGTCCACGGATGTGTTGAACTTGTCTGGGGAAGTAACAGGTCGTTTTAGCTGCAAATAGTATGAGAACAGTTCTTGTATTAAATCCAACGATTTTTTGTTTAATATGAATATGGCTGAAGAAGACTGACTAGTAAATAACTAATTTTGTTTTTACATATCTAGTGAACCCCCGCACAGCTCCCCTTTGTCACCTAATATTAGTCATTGCACAGTAATCAGCCAACTTCACATAACCGCCAAAAAGATCTACGGGGATTATACTTGCGGACAAAACCAAGTGGCAGCCTTACTAGTGTCTATGTCGTAGGCGTCCAGCCATATCGTCGCCGCGCCCCGCGCGCCCGCGTGCTGGTACTTCACCTTGCGGACCGCCGCGGACGCTGGGGAAGAGGGAGGGGCGTGAGGAAGGGACGGACGAGGAACGGAGTGGAGAAACTTCATGCGGGAAATCAGTTTGCTGTAGTAAAAGTTTGCCTATGACATGAAGTATAAAAGAGGAGATAAAAATCAAGAGGTGTCGCCGCGGGACGCGAGTGCTCCTCACCCGCTCTATCTGATCCTCGTATATCATATCAAGTCTAGCTCATCTCCAGACCAACAAATAGGAAACCAAGTTAAATAAAAGCTGGTGGGGACAGAAGATAGTGCTATCCTTTAAGATTAAGTACTCATCCCAGCAGTCGCCTGTTGCGAACATATTTATGTAAATACAAAGTGACAAAATGTAAATAAACTATGCATCAACAGATCATCAGTATCTTCTTATTTCTACCTCCAATCAGAAGACCCCAAAAGCTGGTAATAAGTGTGCTGGCGTTTGATTTTTTGTTTTGTTTGTATCATGGTTATTCCTCTAGCATTGGGCAGAAACATTTTCCACTATACAAGGATTTCATGCTTTTTATTTATCTATGCTCTTTCAGGGGTCGGAGGTCCGGGAGGAGGCCTGCCACAATATTTATCAGAAACATAATGCTGGCATGCCGGGAACAGTCTGATTGTCGCAGTGAGTGACTGACCGACGTCATCTGCGGCGTGCGCGGCGGCGGGCAGGTATATCCCGGCGAACACCTTGCCGGCGGCTGCGGCCCACAGCGCGCGCTGCAGGCGCTGCTCCCACGCGGCGGGCGGGACGGCCGACAGCTCGGCCGACTGGTCCAGCAGCTCGGCGCGCGCGCGCTCGAACAGCTCGTCGCGGTCCAGCTCGCGCTGCCTGCCCAGTGCGCACACACACACACAATACAATAAACTTTGAAGAGCCGTAATGTTTTGCCGAAATGTTTAAAAATACTGACATAGTTCTTTTGTACGGTCGACCGCACGTCAGTGGAAACAAAACCAGTATAAACTGGTCTCTCATAGTACTGAAACTCCCTAATAGGCTAGGCCAGCTCACTGACGTACGGTCGACTGTACAAATGCAACACAATCGGACATTTTCAGGAGAGTGGGTCGTTGTGTCCCACCATATATACTAGAATAGCATATAGGATACTTTCGTGGACATGTCCGCTAGTAATAACCAAGTAAACAACGAGCTAAAAAAAAACACCAAGAATATGTGTGCTGTTTGCGAAGTCACTGGTCACATCTCAGCAAACTGTTCATTCTGACCGGTACTGATCTCCTGACCTGGGGAACGTGTTCTTCCACTCGGTCTCGAGGTTGAACCGCATGGCCTTGAACGCGTCGGCCTGCTGCTCCACGGAGGCGCGCACCATGCGCCAGAAGCAGTCGGCCACGGCCAGCGACAGGTTGCGCGTCGTCACCTGCGACGGCGTCACCAGGCCGTCCCTGCAACGGGGAACACAAATATACTTTTTATATGAGGTTTTGGCTTGGCTACTAGACCTTCAAGCCATAATATGGCCAAGGCTGTTAACATGACCCCACTGCTAGGCTCAGATCTCTCACAGATCACAGAGATCTCGTTCGCGCTATAGTCCATCACGCTAGCCCAGTGCGGGTCGGTGGACTTCACATGCGCCTAAGAATTTCCTCCTAGGCATACGTATGCAGGTTTCCTCGCAATGTTTTCCTTCACCGTTGGAAAGCAGTCAGTAAATGTACTTAAGTTTCGAGAAAAACCCATTGGTACATGACCCAATCGGGGATCGAACTTCGGACCTTTCGATATGATCGAATACGCTCTTATCTTGCAACGCTCTTAATTGTTGCATGTGTAAACTCAATCAAATATTATTTTGCAAGCTGGAAACGGCAGAATATGATGTGACTACACATATTTAGCAAATAAAATATGTGTCGGAGCTTCAAGTACACAGGCGCCATCTATCGGCAAAGTTTGAAACGTCGTCGTGGGGTCGTTACGGGAGTTGTCGCTAACAGCCGCTGGGGCGCTGCTGGTAGGAAAGCTTTATAAAGCGAGGGCCGAATGGCCGACGAGTCAGTTTGAGTTGAGCCGTCGGATGGAGCGCCGCGCCGTAACGAACTCGCTGCGTTAACCAATTCGACTATTATTTCGGATTCACATCATGTCGGACCACTCTGATTGCAAGCCCCCGGACCAGGCGTCGTCATATGTATATTTCATTTCCCTCACTTGAACAGCTTGGATGACCTGAAGAACCTCTCCTCGTACTCCCGGATGCTCTGTATGGAGTCGTCCTTGCGGCTGCGGCCCGTCACCACGGCGTAGTACCCCAGCGCGCGCATCGGGAACAGCTTGCCCTCCAGTATGCGACGTATCTGGGAAGGGAAATGAAAAATGTTTATTGCAGCGCCCCCTGGTAACACCAACTGGAATGACTAACCATTTACAGTGAATCGTGTCTAAATCGGTCGGTAGATTAATTGGCCTTTGATTCCAGGGCCGTAAAACCGCTAAAAAAGTGTAAGGTACCCTGTTGGGGTTGGCGAGGTTCTCCTCCGCGAGGTCCACCTTGGTGAGCACGAAGATGGTCCGCTTGCCGTGCGGGTCGCACGCCGCCACCAGGTCCGTCACGTTGCTGCGCTCCGCGTCCACCGACCCGTCCTGCACACCACACATAGTTAAGACTAGCTTTTTCCCGCGGCTTCGCCCGCGTAGAAAAGTTTTTCCCGTGTACATTGTGAAACAGCGCCCTCTATGTAGGCGTTTTGTTGCTTAGGGGGTATTAGCGGACGCCCCGCAGCTTTGTCCGCGTTAAAAAGTAGCCTATATGTTATTCCAGGATATAAGATATCACTGTACCAAGTTTCATCAAAATCTGTTCGGTAGTTTTTGCGTGATAGAGTAACACTCATCCTCACAAACTTTCGCCTTTATAATATTATAGTAGGATAGGATAGTAGGAAGTGGGATAGTAGGACTATTAACTACGTGTAGTAGAATGACAGCTAGCTTCATGTCATACGGCATCCTACTGTGGGGTCAAGCGGCAGATATAGAAACCATCTTTATTTTGCAAAAGAGAGCTGTTAGGGCGATCTATAATCTACGTTGTAGAGAATCATTAAGAGAAAAGTTTAAAGAAATTAATATATTAACCGTTGCCAGTCAATACATTTTTGAGAATATTTTGTATGTCCGCAAAAATATATCTCTCTTTTTGAGGCACTGTGACATAAACACAGCTTATGTTACAAGAAACAAAAACAAACTTGTACCACCACAGTTAAGGCTTAGTAAGGTCAGTAAATCATTCACGGGGCAATGTATACGCTTCTACAACAAACTGCCAGAAGAAATCTTAAATATGAATGACAGAAAATTTAAGACTCACATTAAACAACAACTTTGTAAGAAAGCTTATTATAAAACAGTCGATTATCTAAATGACAAAGATGCCTGGTGTTAATGTTACTTCAGCCTCGCACAATCTTTACAAAGTAATGTTATGTACAAACTTGATTTTAAAAGATGTGTTGCGGAAGTTGTTGCGCCGCTTCTTCTTCCCAGCTCTATATAACACCTTGGAGGCGGTGGTAGATAAAAAATTGACGTTGTATAAATGTACCCAGTGTACTTATATGCAATAAAATACTTTTGAATTTGAATTTGCTAGTTATTCCGCCGGATAATGTCCAATGACAAAAGAAACTAAAGGAGACGCCCTATTCAACATCTACATACATACTAATTTGTTGAGCGTGCCGATTCGCCATATTGTGTTTGATGCCGTTTACAGTGAAATACACGTGTTTTCGTGTAATTTAGTGGGAATCGTGAGATTTACTGGACTTTAATTGCTATAACTGCGATATGTACCAATAAGAAACATGTCAAAGTGTTCAATAAAACAGTGCAGTGCCAGGCCAATTGTCGGCCATTTTATGATTTCCCAATGTAAAAGTATACACGCTTTTTTTGTACATAATGTGTCCTCATTGCGCAGTCAGGAGTTTCTTTTATCATTGGTAATGTCATATTATCCTGACATTGTCCTTGACCTAGTAACAATGACAGTTTTTTAGTGACAATGTCAGAGTGAAATACGTTCCGAGTTTCAGAGGTGCTCTGCTCTCTCGAATCTCCCGAGCCAAAGGGTCAAGAAAACGAAGTGGTTAAGGGTTTTTGCCTTTGTGTGATGATGATGAGCATAACTGTTGGTTTTCGGATTCTGAGTGTTTGTATGTATCAGTATTTATTTACAAGCTTCGGCTTAATTTGGGAATAAACAGCCGTGGGTGATTATTCATTATTACCTGTATGCACAATATGATTGCGTTGGGATTGTCCATGTACTGCTTTGTCATCTGTTTGATCGCTTCCCTTGTGTCTGAAGCCATGTCCACTGTTTGCGTCTGCGAAAGGAATCACTATTATTTTTAAGAGATTTTGGCTTGGTTACCATACTTTTAAGCCAAGAACTGGCTGTTTCCTGTGGCCTTGCCCGCGTTATTACTGACTTTTTTCTATTCACGCGGCTCCTAAGGGTCGTAGCGTGATGTTAAACAGCCTATACCGGCCTCCAGAATTGGATTATCAAATGCAAAAAGATATTTCCAAATCCGGCTGGTAGTTCCTGAGATTAGCGCGTTCAATCAAACTCTTCAGCTTTATTATAAGATGTTGACATTTTAATTTATACGTGTTATATTAACAGTTCGATTTTTCTGATTAACAATTGAGGGAGACAATGGTATTTGAAATGTACAGCCTTGTCACAACAATAGTATGCATGTTAAATTGTAGTTAACAGCGGGTACTCACCGAGATGACCCCTGGCAGGTCGACGAGCACCATGCGGTGCAGGCCGGGGCCCTTCACCGACATGGAGATCACCTCCGAGGAGACGGTGCGCCCGCCGCGCACGCTGTTGCGCATGCGCAGCTCCACCTCTCTACACAACACAACAACCATAAAGGGTTAGTTTAACCTCAAGATACCCGCCGGCTCACCAGGGAGCCTGCACATCTATAACTTTACATGAATTCGAATTTTTATATCACGTTCAAAAGTTCTGAATTAGGTTACAGAGCTGAGGGGCAAAGATTTTTTTAATAATGGTTTTACGACCAATTGAAAGGCCTTGTAGGCCAATCGTAATTTAAAATGTTCAGTACATAAAACCGCAACACGGCGCGGCGGGCGTCCACCAGGGCACAAAACTAGTGCCATTCGGTGATCCACACTGCAGTCCACATCCGCACTAAACTGATAGTAGGTTTAATGAAGATTTACAAGGGACAATTTGGAACGATCTGGTTGAGTCGTGAACTCGTAACACACTTTTATTGAGGTGCAAAGAGGACGAGGTACGTTTAAAAAGTTACACAAGGTTTTGTAAGCATTTGACACGAGGCGCGTTCATAAGCTTACTACAGCGCCCGCGTGCCCTATGAGAATATAAAGGAGTCACTAACTTCCTCAGGTCGGCGAGGTCGGACTCTTTGTTGAGGTCGAACTCCCTGGAGGAGTCTCGGAACTGCGCCACGTGGTAGGGGCCCTCAGACAGCGTCACCTTCACCGGTGCCCTGCAACAAACAAGCCGTGAATGAAACAAGACGTCTCTCTTTTTCCGTTCTGTCTGCCCCGACGCTAAGACGTTCTGACACGAAGCTGGTTAAGTATTCGTTCGAGGAGGGGTAGCGTTGCTGCGGGTGGGTACCTGGTGCACATCTCCCCGGCGCCGCGGGGGAAGATCCTGGCCTGCGCGACCATCTCCAGCACGGAGGTCTTCCCGGCGGACTGGTCGCCGACCACCACCACGCGCGGCAGCCGGTCCGTCTCGCCCGCGTCCCAGCCCGACAGCTCGTCCAGCACCGCTGAGTACATGTCGATCAGGGAACGCTGCAAACAACTTTTTTTAAATATCTACTAGTCTATGGTGAATAAGGCTTGCCTGATCAGTGAGGTACATTGCGATCCAAGGGCCCAAAGTGACCTCGAATGTATGATAAAGACCCTGGCCCTTATTTTCTTTTGAGCAGTTTATAAAGATGGTTTGTCGTACCTTCATCTTCCTGGCGGAGGGCTGCCGGCCCTGGCGGAGCAGCATGTTCTGCTGGCGCAGCTCGCGGTTCTCCTGCTCGAGGCGCTGCAGCTCGCGCTGGTAGCGCGCCTGCAGCGACAGCACCTCCTCCTGCAGCGCGTGCACCCGCTTCTCTGTTCACAGCAAACGACACCATCAGCTCTTAGCCAGATATTGCAATGATTGGGATACCTTCGACCCTACGATGGGATCAATGAACGTGGGAAAAGTCATAGCTCTTTACAAAACCATCAGATCTTAGCCAGATATTGTAATGATGAGAGGTTATCCTATCGTCAAGTTAAGGATTTTGTTTGTAACTCGCGTAGTATAAGCAAGCCCTCACCGTATGATGTGGGAGCGTCGTCTCCGGAGCCCCGGGCGGCGGCGGGCGTAGGCCTGCTCTGCAGGTTGTTCACAATCTTCGGCGCTGGCTCTGCAAATAATCGCAAAGTTACTTTTTAGCGTTCCGTATCAACTAGGTATGTAATGTAGTTACAGGTATAGGCTGCCGGTAAAGCAATATTTTTGTACAAAAGTGGTAACTTTGAAACCTTGGTCCTATTTAACATCTACATACATATTTTAATTTGTTCAGCGTGCCGATTCGCCATATTGTGTTTGATGCTGTTTACAGTGAAATACACGTGTTTTCGTGTAATTTAGTGGGAATCGTGAGATTTACTGGACTTTAATTGCGATATGTACCATTAAGAAACATGCCAAAGTGTTCAATAAAACAGTGTAGTGCCAGGTCAATTGTCGGCCATTTTATGATTTCAATGCCAATGCAAATGCTTTTTTTGTACTTATGCCCTGTCCTCCTTACACAGTCAGGAGTTTCTTTTGTCATTGAAATGGCCGTTTAAAAATGACAGTATTTTTGAGTGATCACGTCAGGGCGTCCGATACGGCGGCGACTGGCGCGAGATACGTTCGAGTTTCAAAGGTATTGCGCCTGGACTTGTGTGACTGCGGGTTGGGGTTAGTTAGTATTATTTGTGGTGGGGGCTCTTTCAAGGTTTATCCAGCCTTGTATCACTGCTACCATTACTGATCTATTGTGATCGCCGGTGGTGTTAGTTACCTATGTGCGCGGCGTTGTTGGCGGCGGCGGCGGCGACAGCGTCCTCGTACCGCTGCGCGATCCACTCCTTGAGCTCGGCCGCGCGCGCCAGCGACGCGTCGCGCAGCCGCGGATCTGCGGGCACCCCCCACACCGTCAGTGGGACACCTAGCGGTTACATTGTTACCGGCAGCGGTTACATGGTTACCGGTAGCGGTTACATGGTTACAGGTAGCGTTTACATGGTTACCGGTACCGGTTACATGGTTACCGGCAGCGGTTAGATGGTTACCGGCAGGGGTTAGATGGTTACCGGCAGGGGTTAGATGGTTACCGGAAGCGGTTATATGGTTACCGGTAGCGGTTACATGGTTACCGGTAGCGGTTACATGGTTACCGGTAGCGGTTACATGGTTACCGGTAATGATTACACACAACGCCCGATACCACGCACAGGTTAGATAGATAGTAGAGATGGTCGAAATGAGGATGTTCAACTTAAGCTCCGTATTCGGTTGAAGTTTGGTTCGAATGATACTGAATGAGATAGTACCATTCATTTCATTGATATACTTTTGCTCTGCTGCTGCTGTGGAGAACCCTGCACTGACTCTACGAAAGCGGGTGTTTTATGCAATTCTTCGGGCCGTCTGTCCAGCCATCACAACTCCTTGAAGTAGTAGGGTAGGGCTTCTGTTGAAGTGAAGGCTGCTTGTTGCAGAGAGGTCAAGATCTATGGTTGGCCCCGTTTCGGGGCTGAATTCCTGGGTTGCGGGACAGTGTAGCAGCACATGCTCCACTATCTCACTCTACTCTCTAACAATAAGCTATAACATTATCATAACTGCTTACCAATCTGCAAGTTATCTCCAATTTTGTCCTTAGCCGAGATGAGGGTGGTTGTGAACCTGTCCCACTGCTCATTGTCGGGCAGCAAGTCATTTAACCAGCCCATGTCTGGCAGACCGTCTTTCCATTCTGAATATTTCTGTTGACAGTATATTATTTTCAATTATTTAAAGGTTTTGTACCTAAAAAGGAGATAGGTTTAGATACTTCATAGATGTCAATATTTATTCAACATCTTGGTGAGGTATCTGGATCAGAATCTAAGGACCTGATACCATCTTCATACAAATTTCTATTGAATTACATAAAAATAACCTTGTTCAGAGTCATGCCACCTCCAACTGCTCCCCCGAGCAGCAGATATCTGATCTTGAGCATCCCCCTCACGGCCCGGGCCACCAGCATGCCGTACCTCCGTCTCTGGATGTGACAGGTGTCTACTGGCTTGCGGAGGAGCAGGCTTCGGCCAGTATATACAGAGAATGCAACTGCTCTCTTGTCTACGCATGACCATGCTGTCGATCTGGAATATAAATGTTCACAAACTCTATTCAGGAAAGAACTGATAGACACAAAAACTCAGAACCATACATATCACAAAGGGAGTAAGGGTTTTTGTGAAAACAGATATTTTTATTTATGACTTATGTACAATATTATGTCACATAAAACTTATTGGAAGTGGGCATGGGCTGGCCAACTTCGTTGCAAAACAAACGGGAGATGATCAAGGATATAGTTCACATGGAGTTTCTTGACGGCTGAATGAATATAGTCACAGTATAGACATCTCTGACAGTGTTTATAGTCTATGTGTGCATAAGCAAGACAGTGTGCTACATAGAGATGTCCAAATACTTGAAATTTTGATTCGGTTGATCGAATCAATGAACCATTTCTTTAAATTGAATGAGTGTCTCTCGTGAACCCCTGCACAGCTCCCATTTGACACCTATGTTTAGTAACTGCACTGAAATCAGCCAACTTCACAAATCCGACATGAAACTCGGTGGAGACTATACCACCGGCTAAATAGACAGACATCGAGTACACTACAGGTCCAGCATTGGCATAGTGGATTGCTTGTGCCCAAGTTGGACGTATAAATAATAGAATGTGGCACGACCAAGGGACCAGTCAGACAAAAAGACAGGCTAGATACAATTTTCCACACAAGACCTTGAATTTGTCAAGAATTTTGACATTTACTGCAGAAAAGAGAAACCAGGCTAACAAACTTATAAAGTGCTTAGTTGGGAGTTACCGTATACGATTGTGCAGTATCCTCGACATCGTTTACGTAATTTCTTCAGTTTCTGTGTAAAGATTCACTTCATAACATAACCAATAAAAATAACGAGAAAAAATCTTATTTCATAACCTCCACCGGTACTTGTTAGACAAATAATCACGTAATACGAAAAGGTACGTGTAAAATGTTATCTATTTGGATAAATGTACACAATCAACGTTGTAATTCATTATAAATCACTTCATGTTACGAAAACCCGGAAAAAATAAAGAAATTCATGACCATTTCCAATTTTATGACAGTTCGATTCGACCGACATTTCTTTTTCGTTTCGTATCGTAGCCTACCCGTCCCATTCATTTCATTCATTGGTTCTATATCCCTCTGTAGCGTAGAGGGAGAAAGCAATCTTTTCTAAGCTCTGTAGTCTATCTGTACATTGGTTGGTACGTTCTTCGATCGACTTCGTTCCGATCTGTGCTCCGATGTTCCGATACAATACTGGTAGATTTATTTGGTAGAATTTGATTTCAGCCGTCATTCTGTCGCATTTTTTCATAAAACGGCAACATTGTTTGTCAAAACGTCAAGTCAAAATGGACTGAAATCTGCTGTGTGTGTGCTAATAATTTACGTAAAAATTAAGCCCCAACAAAAAGGATTTCGTCATTTTTGGGACGAAACTGTGTGACACAAGGACTATTTAGTGTTCAGTGTTAAATAACAAGCGCTATGTGTTGAAATGACATCGTTTCTTTGACGCTACATCCATCGATATTTTCCATGTAAGTTCATTTTTGGTTCTATGCGGGTCGAGTCAAGGCTGGGTAGGTGTTTATTGGTGCATTCGATCAGGAAGCGATGATATCACGGTCGGTTCCTTGAACTCTGCCCGTATCTCAAAGATACGCATTGTAAAAGTAGTGTAATGAGTAAGGTTTCATTTGATTGGTGTTATTTTTAGCCCTCTAGTACTACGCGCATTGCGGCCGTCTGTTTGTTCAGCTTCACGCTGTGTTTACACTGTCGTACCCTTCATGCCCTTTGAGCTATAATTTTTTAATGCCTCGCCCTGCACTTTCATATTAAAAGTAGGTAAAAGCTAAGCTAGAACTGACTGATGTTTTATTGCTGAAATGGTAGAATTGCAGTGTAAATTGAATGCTAGGAGGTAAACAAAACTGAAGAGATACAGGATACTGTTTCAATTGATCATTTAGATTTGTCATTAGGTACCACATCAAATCACTATTCAAAAAATCAAGCAGGTAAGGAAGAGACTGGATGAAGAGATGGGAGAACCTAGTGGAAGATGACATTAACTGCTAGGCAGCCTGTGAATTAGTATCAAAAGATTAAAAATTAAAATCTTAATTATTAAACACTGAAAAGAGAGCGTCAGTGGCGTAGGGGATAAGACACGGCCTATCATATCGAAAGGTCCGGAGTTCGATCCCCAGCTGGGCCATGTACCAATGGGTTTTTTCTCGAAACTTAAGTACATTTACTGACTGCTCTCAAACGGTGAAGGAAACCATCGTGAGGAAACTTGCATATGCCGAAGAAGAAATTCTTAGGCGTATGTGAAGTCCACCAACCCGCACTGGGCTAGCGTGGTGGACTATAGCCTGAACGCCCTCGCGGATAGGGTAGGCCTGAGCCCCAGCAGTGGGGACATTAATAGGCTGTTGATGATGATGATGAAACACTGAAACCCCATACAAAGTGGACACACTTGCGCGTATTGTATAAAGTTATTAATCAACTTATCTTACAGCACTTTTATGACATAAATGTCTTAACAATTATTGTCTTATCTAGTTAAGTGATTGGAATAAGTCTAGTGCATTTTGTTTGTCACAACACAGATGATTATTCTTTAAAGTACGTTACCTATTGTTTTTAAATTTTGTACCTAAATAAAAATATAGAGTCAAATATTATACCTATATGAATATTTATTAACATTAATTGGTAGGTAAGTATAGGTATAATTATATAATTATTTACGGGTCTTACACACGAAATAGTTTTATTTACCTTGCCCGACGTTATACAAAGCGCGAAAATGTACTAAGTATAGGTATTTTGTATTTGTATTTAAAATAAAAAATAAGTTTTGTATATTGGACAATTTAAAGTAAAAAATCTTAACTTCTAAAATCTTTACTTATGTCTTATCTGAAATAAATAAATTAGTTTTGTTAAAATACTGATGATTCCAAATATTATGCATATATATACAAGTATCCATATCATAAATGTATTTTTCTAAAATAGATAGAAGTAAGGGTTTGGACCGTTGTCCAAAGGCTACAGGATTAATGACAACAGTGACTGCTAACCATTAGCCGAACTGTAGAAAAAGTCTGCTTACTCCAATCACTGCGTTATCAGTTACTGCATTGCAACATTGAGCAGTGAGCACAGTATACTGACAACAGTGTGGCAACACCACACAGGATAGAAAGTTTTTAAATGTTAAGTGGTTTGGTTAACTTCAGATTGTTTTAGATTTGTAATAAATTAAAGATAATTTATCTCATTTTTACCTTAGGACAAATTGTCAATTTGAAAAATTCCCCTTTTGAAATGTAAATTCTGGGAACAAAGGAATTATACAAATGTAACTGCATATTCTTTAGATATAATAATTTTGTGAGTTCCATATGTCCTAAACTAAAAGAGGCTAAACTAAGAATTGTTAGTTTGCCAATGATTAATAACTTGTTCTTTCAGACCAAACACTTCTGTTAGAAGACATGCAACAGATTACCAATTCTTCATATATATATATCTTCACGCTATGTCCCTGATGGGGTAAGCAATTTCTGCATTGAAATCTTTTAAAAATTTCTTGAGTTCTTCTGACATTCATCCATTAGGTAGTTAGATACTAGCTTTGGAATGTTTTAACTAATCAAGAAAAATATCATCATCCTCAAATATTTCAATGTATTGTAATGACCTAGGTGGTTATCACAATTAGAGTATAGAGTGCAGGAAATGAAGTGTTAATTTCAATAAAATGTTAATGACCTCAACGCCAACTCTCGCTAAGGTCAAAGCACTAGACTACGCATTTCCGTAGTACGCGTAGAAAGTCAATAAAAGTTTTTAAAGTAATCCTTTACAGCAGAATCCCGATTAAATTCAGTACATTATTGTTCATGCTTCAAGGAATATGACATTATGAAGTCACTAGCTTTTTCCCGCGGCTTCGCCCGCGTAGTAAAGTTTTTCCCGTATACATTGTGAAACAGCGCCCTCTATGTAGGCGTTTTTTTACTTAGGGGGTATTAGCGGACGCCCCGCAGCTTTGTCCGCGTTAAAAAGTAGCCTATATGTTATTCCTGGATATAAGCTATCACTGTACCAAGTTTCATCAAAATCTGTTCGGTAGTTTTTGCGTGAAAGAGTGAAAAACATACATCCTCACATCCTTACAAACTTTAGCCTTTATAATATTAGTAGGATGAATCTAGTGTAACCAAGACTTCATGTGAATAAATAGATTTAACAAGTGTTTGACTGAATACATCTGTTGATTACTAAATTTGTACAACTCAGACAGGGAACAATTCACACCTACTTTAAAACTCCAAAATGAGCTTTATCCATAAGTATACGAGTATATATATTGATGAGATCATCTAGATTCGTTATTGATTTATATGACGTATGTACATCTTCATATCGGAGGGCAGAGAAACAGGAGGAGAAGTCCACCTGATGACGCCCACAGATACCAGAAACCTGGAGGATTATCTTGGGAGACTTAGGGACTGCGCAGACCAAGCGGAAAAATGGCCGTGCTCTTTTTGACGTCATTGTCAAATGAACCATAACATCTGTAGCCTTAGGGCTTCTTTCACCACTTCCTGATATTGTTACAGATAGTAATCTTAGTGATAAACTAATCTATCAGATAAATCTGTGTGATAGACTATGTAAAATATATAAGATATAGGCAATCAGATACCTGTGAAACCAAAAAAAATAGGCTATCTGTCAGATAACCTGCAGATAGGGTATCAGCAAGCGGTGTAAGAGGCCCTTAAAGAACAAAATCGTAATGAATATCTTTATACGTCGGCGTCGCCTTGCGCTTGAGGTCATTCATACGATTTTGTTCTTTAGGCTATAGTGGTACGGTTCATTTGACAGTGACGCCAATAAGTGCGCGGTAATTTTTCCACTTTGTCTGCGCAGTCCCTTCCGCATGTACTAGCTTGACCTCTCTCAAAATAATGGAGGATAGTACAAGTAACGCAGCGGTTTATGAGCGGTGACCTTGAATGCGCAGAATTCATTTTTTGGGTCCCTTTGGCGGGGGGACTGAGGCGCGACGCGGGGAGGTAGCCCCCCGCGCGGCGCCAACGCGTTTTATTGGTTCGTACGGTCGCTTCCCGCTCCCGCGCCCCGCTCGCACGTCTCACGCCCCTGAAGTACAGTTGCACACACCTACTGTTTAACTATTAACTGTTGGTTGTTTTTTGCTTGTTTTTGTTGTTTATTTTGTTTATTTTGTTGATTTATTTGTTATTAGTAAGTCGTGTATTGTTGGTGAAATACAGAAACAAATAAAAACCATAAAAAACAGAAATCATAATAACGGGTGTTTCGGTTTTACTGATGAGAAGTACCTATATTTATTACAGTCAAATCTCAAAAATTGACTAAGAAACGAGCTGAAGTAGGCCTTTAGTACTCATTGTAAAAGTCTTGGTATTAAGATTTTTGTGCGCGACTGTACACCTGCGCAAACACCCCCACCACTTTTGCCGAGCGCTCATTAATCGTTGCGACACCTATAGCCACCGTGCTAATGGTGCTAGGAGTATTACTAATATCCTATCCTACTAATATTATAAAGGCGAAAGTTTGTAAGGATGTGAGTGAGGATGTTTGTTACCCTTTCACGCAAAAACTACCGAACAGATTTTGATGAAACTTGGTATAGTGATAGCTTATATCCTGGAATAACATATAGGCTACTTTTCAACGCGGACAGAGTCGCGGGGCGTCCGCTAATACCCCCTAAGTAACAAAACACCTACATAGAGGGCGCTGTTTCGTGTGTTTATGTCACAGTGCCTCAAAAAGAGAGATATATTTTTGCGGACATACAAAATATTCTCAAAAATGTATTGACTGGCAACGGTTAATATATTAATTTCTTTAAACTTTTCTCTTAATGATTCGGTCGACCGTTCAAATGGTAGTTACCCATTTTATAAGGATAATAGCGTTTGCCTTGTTCACACAATATCATACTTATTCGACCTCCCACTGACACGTAAATTATAAATAGGCGCGATGATATCATCATATTTGGTAAACTACATCCAACTACTTGGCTGCAGCATCCTCTGTGCATACAATTCCACTAGATGTTTTCTTCATTTTGTCAATCTTTATTTTGCAAAAGAGAGCTGTTAGGGCGATCTATAATCTACGTTGTAGAGAATCATTAAGAGAAAAGTTTAAAGAAATTAATATATTAACCGTTGCCAGTCAATACATTTTTGAGAATATTTTGTATGTCCGCAAAAATATATCTCTCTTTTTGAGGCACTGTGACATAAACACAGCTTATGTTACAAGAAACAAAAACAAACTTGTACCACCACAGTTAAGGCTTAGTAAGGTCAGTAAATCATTCACGGGGCAATGTATACGCTTCTACAACAAACTACCAGAAGAAATCTTACATAAGAATGACAGAAAATGTAAGACCTACATTAAACAACAACTTTGTAAGAAAGCTTATTATAGGACAGTCGATTATCTAAATGACAAAGATGCCTGGTGTTAATGTTACTTCAGCCTCGCACAATCTTTACAAAGTAATGTTATGTACAAACTTGATTTTAAAAGATGTGTTGCGGAAGTTTGTTGCGCCGCTTCTTCTTCCCAGCTCTATATAACACCTTGGAGGCGGTGGTAGATAAAAAATTGACGTTGTATAAATGTACCCAGTGTACTTACATGCAATAAAATACTTTTGAATTTGAATTTGAAATTTGCATGTCAGTGGAAAATTAACCAGTATAAACTGGTCTCTCATGGTAGTGAAACTCCCTAATAGGCTAGGCCAGCTCAAGGTCAAAGTGTTACCACTGACGTGCGGTCGACTGTACTGAAGTTTACTCTAGTGTAGCGGGTAGAATGAATCGATGTCGTACTCGAATGAATCGATGTTGTAGTAGAGTGAATCGATGCCAGCCGCTATATAAACGAGCCATACCGGTCGCACACGATCAGTTAGTTTCGAGCTCTCGTGCGTTAACTAAGTGCTGTCCGTTTACGTTTTGAAGTGTTTAACGTCTAAAGTGATCTCATATTCATCTCTAAGTGTTAATTCTGTAATGTTGTTTCATGAGTTTGTTTTTTTAAGCTGGAATCGCTTACATCAGAAGTGGGACAGGATCCAGTGATCCTATTCGCTTCTGTCCTGACTGGTTGATTCGAAATCTCAGACCGTAGTTGTCGCGAACTATGTTGCCTGTTGGCGACTACTGACTTGGGGTCTGGCTCCGGAGCAGCGTTCGGCGAGGGAGGCCGATACACCCGCCGCGTCCGTGGGTGCGGAGCTGACCGCTACGGACCGCATCGTAGATGCGAAACGATCTATCAACGATTCGGTGAGTGGTTAAGAGATATGCTAACGTCGTGCCTCTATCTCAAAGGGATAGCTAACGTCGCGCTTCCTCCCTGTTACCGCCTTTCTTTTTTTCGAGATATGCTAACGTCGTGCCTCTATCTCAAGGGGATAGCTAACGTCGTGCTTCCTCCCTGTCGTAATTTTTATCTTGAGGGGATAGCTAACGTAGTGCTTCCTCCCTTCACATGATTTGTTGGCATAACTAACGTAGTGCTTCCTTCCAGCAGGAATATGTGAACCTCGTACCTATGTTCCTGTAATTGATGTTCTTTTTCAGTTGCAAGTGTTATGCACCTTGTAATAATTTTGTTTAGTAGTTGTTCGTGCAGGCGCAGACAATAACATTGTGTCCACTACTTCTGACAACCCTGCGACGAGCTGTGACAAGTGCTAAGAGACAGAGGTAACCGAGTCACAGTCCACTGCCTCTGATCCCCATGATCAACGGCCAGTCTAAGCCTGGTACATCAAGGGAGCCCGAGGACGGACTCATGTCAGGAGAGGCCGTGTAGCGGGTAGAATGAATCGATGTCGTACTCGAATGAATCGATGTTGTAGTAGAGTGAATCGATGCCAGCCGCTATATAAACGAGCCATACCGGTCGCACACGATCAGTTAGTTTCGAGCTCTCGTGCGTTAACGAAGTGCTGTCCGTTTACGTTTTGAAGTGTTTAACGTCTAAAGTGATCTCATATTCATCTCTAAGTGTTAATTCTGTAATGTTGTTTCATGAGTTTGTTTTTTTAAGCTGGAATCGCTTACACTAGTTTATAAGCAAGTCGAAATTTTCTGATTCTGACATTTTATAATGTCATTGGATGTTTCTTAGCTACACATCCATCCTATCTTCTATCTATCCTACACACATCCTATAGCATTTAAATGTCGGAAAAAAATTCGACTTTCGCGGTGTTTAGCTGAAGATTTGTTGGAACAAAACAAATGGGAATAACCTATAACCCACAGACCACCCCCAGTGCCTGTCTGTTGAAATGAGGAAATAATAAACTGCAGCAAATATTAAAAATATGGGCGATGAAACCCTGAACTTGATTTTTAACAAACTGCATTTGAGACAGAGAGAAGCGACAGAGGTGTGTCAGGATCGCGACACTTGGCGCTCCGTTCGCTCTGCCTACCTCGTCAGGGACATAGCGTGAAGATATGTAGGTATTAAAGGATATCGCTAATCGCTACAATACGAAGTTAAGTTTGTAACATGTCGAAAAGTTCAATTTGTGACGTTATTGGCTATAAGTAGCCCCTCTACATTTGTAAATAATAAAATACGATAGATAAAGCGAGGTAGGTGGTGGGAACACTAACCGCAGCTGGCGTGGTTTTACGTTGTCTGCGGTAGTAGGGGGGGGGGGGGGGGGGGGTCAGCGCGCGCGCAGCACTCATTATCGCGCGCCGCTCCTGCGACGGAAGCCGCGCTGTAATCTACACTCACTACTACAATAACGCAATATTACTAACATTATTTAATATATGCGGCAAAATCGGCCATTACACTATCATAGACAGACAGACGGACAACAGAGTGATCCTATATGGGTTCCTTTTTTGCTCTTTTGAGGTACGGAACCGTAAAAACATCTCACTATAATTTTATAAACGCGAAATTTTGTAGTGATGTTTGTGAGTTTGTGAGTTACTCTTTCACGCAAAAACTACGAAAAAGATTTTGATGAAACTTTACAGTAATATAGATTATTACATCAGAATAACACAGGCTAAAAAGAACGGAGCGCCATGTATCTCGATCCTGACACACCTCTGTCGCTTCGCTCAGTCTCACCATATGTATGACCTTTTTATTTGTTTTTTTTTTTACATTTTTTAAATATTATTTTATTTATTTTTTAGTATTTGTACCGATCTCGCGTGGCTGTCAAAAATCAAAAAACTCCGATAAGTGTGGCTGTCAGTTTTGGTTTTTGAAAAATCACTCGTATCAAAAAAAAATGATGTAAGAAGGACGTTAAAGACCCATCAACACTTGAAGCATTATCTTCTCAAGTGTCCCTTTAAAGACCCATCAACACTTGAATAAATGAATAGATTGATTGATTGCTTGATATTGCAGAGCGCGGTGGGTGTGTGTGTGAGCGATGGCGTCGGTGTGGAAGCGGCTGCAGCGCGTGAACAAGCGCGCCGCCAAGTTCCAGTACACCGCCTCCTACCACCGCATAGACCTCGAGACCTCGCCCAAGTGGTGAGACCATCTGATCAGCCCTTCATCGTCCACTGCTGGACACATGCCCTCCCGCGGTACTTGAGGGAGCTTACAGCGCAGGCACGGCATGGCGTACTTTAGACGGTCATGCGAGCGTCAGTTAGTTCCATCAGTCATGACTGATGAAAAAAATAAAGTAGTGCAGATTTTCATCAGTCACCGCATTAGACGATCATTCATCCGTCAGTCACCGCCTGTCTGTGGTAAAACCATGGAGCAGATACGAAGAGGGGATGTTGTAATAAGATTTCCTTATGAAACAACGCGTGACGCTTTGCGGGGCGAGGGGGTGTTAGATCCCGCCCACTTCTTTATTTTCCATCTACCGGTCAATAGCAAAACTATATAATACCTTCAAAGTCAAACTCGTAGCATATTTTCACAACCTGCAAACCCAACCATGATGCTTTGTACCTTTAACTTGGTATATTAAGTAAGATTTTCATCTATATGTATATTTATTTATTTACATACTATATCAATTACTATACCTATACTATACTAATTATGTACCTTTAATTATTACAACTATAAATTATTATTATTATAATATAATTATGTATGTCTACTTTTGAACGCACACACACACACACACACGGACATCTAGCTAAGGCCCCCAGCAGAAAACCAGCGCTGCGCCTCCTGGGTGCAGCACTATGCTGAGCTGGGGACATTTTCACGATCATCGTCTACCACCTGATTTTATGTCAGGTTAATCAATCAATTAATTTTACTAATAATATTTTGTTGTGATTGTTGAATAAATTATTTTTCTTTCTTCTTTTCTTTCTTTCTATTTGCTTCTTTCTATATCGATGTTACTACGCAGTTTAACTATCTCACACTTCTAGAACCAAGCTCATAAATTACGCATATAATTACTTATAAATGAAATATGATGCCATTCATAGCATCAGAACGTCTATCCGAGTAGTTTTTACACGATAAAACACAACACTTAATCTTTTTTATATATTTTAACACGAAAATACGAACGTTGACAAAGCTGTGCACAGGACGAACGCCGACTAAACTACACTGACTAAAGCCACGCCTACTGTGATGACGTCAGGACTTAGTTGAGAATCACAGTGCACCATCAGTGCACAGTTGCTTAAGCCGCCTCCTCTTCGTATCTGCTCCATGGGTAAAACCATGGTAAAACTGACAGCGAAACCTACCGTGTGATGGGCCCCTTACGCCGCTTCTGTATAATGCAAGCCTAGACGGGGCTGCCTCTCTGTCAGATTGTAAAACAACCTATATGAACGTAAAGAGAGAAAGCAATAGAGGACGCACTAAAATAACAATAATAATCAGAGAGGGACACACTTATTACAAAAGTGGTAAGAGTAAGCAGGACAGATATAATATCTTCTATCTCTATCTACTTAACTAGTCACGCGTCGGTGTCCCGGCATCGGGACGGTAGAAAAAGAGTTTAAAGTGTCGGTGTCCCGGCATCGGGACGCTTACGTCACGCGTATTGTTCTTTATTTATTTATTGTCTAAGGGTGTTTTTTCAACAACCAACCCCTGACAGCGACACTTTTCATTTCATGGTTTTTTTGACACTGTCGCTAGATTGGGTATGCGAGTTTTTTATTGGGGTAGCAGTCAACATACCATTAACTGTCAACAAACGACAGCCCGACTAAAATAGATAGTGTTTGTTTAGTTTGACCCCGCCATACAAGAAGCGTCTTCTCAAATTATTGGGGTAAAAGACTATTGCTATTTCATGCTATACGCTGAGTGCGGTTCTATGAGATACCAGTTCTATGTATATGAATGAATGATTTAAATGTGTATGTATGTACAGGAAGCCGAACAAGCTGAGCGTGGTGTGGACGCGGCGCTCGCGGCGCGTGCACACGGAGCCCTGCGAGTGGGAGCCCTCGCTCAAGGATCCCCTCAAGTGAGCACCGACACGACGCACGTCTACCTGACGGAGTATAGCAAATCAGTGCCAATAGCGTGCTGACGTTCCTAACTGACGCGAACTTTGGGGCTTTTTGGCGGGATTTTGTCGGAGACGGTTGTCTTTTTTATTATTTAGTTTTCCTAAAACATGTATATTGTATGTTTTGGTGTATATCTGTGATAGTTTTATACGCAACAAGTGCCTATTAAAGTGTATATTGTGCGGGATAATTAAATAAAAGAGTGTAAACGACTCTACCAGATCGTTACAAAATGTCCCTTGTTAAATCTTCATTAAACCTACTATTAGTTTAATGCGGATGTGAACTGCAGTGTGGATCACCGAATGGCACTAGGTGTGCTTTCGTGGAGGCCGTGCTGCGGTTTTATTGAAAATCGCCGACTATTATAGTCGTGCCCTGTTTTTGTGGAGGCCGTGCTGTAACCGCCGTGTTTTGAAGAAAAACAAACAAAATATGACTTGGCTGTATGGTCTATGACTTTTGCCTGTCCATCATTGGACGAATTCAACAAAACAAAACAAAAATGACGCGAACTTTTAAAAAAATGATTTTACGGCCTTGAGGACGAGCCCTTTCTAGCCAATATGTCACTTCTTCACATAACTTACAAGCTCGTTAGTGTTGCCCCCACCTTTTATTTCTACCACGTGTTGATTGTTTGTTTGTATGTTTATCTGTCCGTAGGGGTTCAGTGATATACACGACCCCGCAGAACCACACGGTGGCCGTGACGCTGTTCAAGGACTCGCGCAACGAGCTGGAAGACAAGGACTGGACCTTCGTGCTTGAGGATGTGAGTGTTCTCTCTCTCTCTCGTGTGTCTTTCAAAATTAACGTTGTAGCTATAAGTGACGCGTCGCCTATGCCGCGCCTTCGCCTTACGCCGCCTCATAATAATTAATTAATTATAATTTAGGCCTTAGTAAAAGGAGGGTGACTCCCCCCCCCCCCTGCCCCAACGTACTCGTTCCTTGTATGGGATCTGCTGGTTAGAGGTAGAAATGAAACAACTGATGATCTGTCGATGCATGATTTTATTTACATTTGTCACTATTTATATTTACTAAACATGTTCGCAACAGGGGACTGTTGAGCGGAGTGTTTGAGCTAGAAAGGGATAGTAATATGTTGTGTGTCCACACTTGGTTGGTTGGTTGGTTGCAGGTGTCGTCGACGGGCAAGCGTCGGCGGCTGGCGGTGTGCTGCATCAACATGCGCGCGCACGCCAGCCTGGAGCCGTCGCAGCGCGCGCTGCAGCTGCGGCTGGAGCCCACCACGCACAAGATCCTCGCCGCCTCGCTGCACCTCACGCTGCACTGCGTGCTGCTCCGGGAGGGGCAGGCCACGTGAGTCTCACACTCTCATAGCTCGGACTCTTCATGGGGATCTTCCATAACGCCACTTTGGTCCACGATCACTCCTAGGAGAACTATTATGTCAGTGAGTGAGTGGTAGTCGAGTTTTTGAAAGTTGTCTCAGATTTTTATTTCTAGTTGCTCTGTTCTTAGGGTCATACCGTCATGTAAAATAGCCTATAAGCTTTCTCAAGAATTGGGCAATGAAATTTCAAATGCGATTGTCAGTTCCAGACATAGAGTTAAGATCTCTTTGGTGCGTGCTCGCGGCCCCATAAAGAGGCGTAAAAGAAGCATTCTATGTGTGTCAAAATCGTGTCAAATGTATGGCAATACTGTGACTCACTCACACATTCTCATTTTCAAACTCCATATAAATTTGTATTAGCAACCTCCTCCCGCTACTCCGCTTCCTTTGTCCGCACCCCCCCTGTAAGTGGCACCATTGATTCCCATACTAAATATGCAAGATGCAGTCTCCATAGGGAGCGCACGCGGCACCAAAGAGATTCGAACCTTCCTGGTTCCAGAGATGAATGGTACTAGGTATATAGACTCGTCTTGGAACTACACGCGCGTGCTATTATATATTCTATGGTTGTATGTGATTGGCCGGTTTCCAGCGACGAGGACATGCAGTCCCTGGCGTCGCTGCTGTCCGTCAACAACAACTCTGACATCGCCGTCCTGGAGGACCTCGACGAGGACGACTACACGCTGTCAGACAACTCCACCAGACAGGTCAGCCTTTTGACGTCCTCTGCTAGAATTATACCTTTCAGAATTAACGATTTAAGTAACACAGTATCTTATATTAATGGAATTCCTGATATTTAACATTTAATGTTCAGGAAAATGTGAGGTAAGTGACTTTTAGTTGACTAAAAAACATTTAAGCATATCCCAGACACACGCGGCCTGCGGTGGCGGTGACGGTGGCGGCCTGTTGTCTTCCCTTGCAATGTATGTGAGACTTCAAACGCGCGCCTTAATTTGTATATTCAAATTCAAATAATTTATTTCAGACTAGGTCCATAATATTAGTAATATACCAAAGACTTAAAAACTATGTTAGTAATCAATATAACGTAAAAGTAAACACATAATAGAGACATTAGATACCTAATTATTTCCTATATGAGACCCTGGAATAAGACACGTGTGTCTTATTCCAGTGTCTCATAATAGGGCTATCAATTTTATCACTGACAACGCACAGGAGACTGTTGGAGCTGCCCCTCACGCGGCGCATCAGGGACGCGGTTCTTTTGCGCATAATCGCGAAAAAGTCGTCTGTGCGCGCCTCCGCGAACATTCCTGATGCGCTGCGGCCTGCGGTAGGCCGCCACCGCAGGCCGCGTGTGTCTGGGATACGCTTTAGTCGTTTTGTTATTTAAATGCTAAGTTTGATTGACTTCCTTTATTTCAAGATACTGTTACTTACAAGGAATTGATTGTTATGATTGACCCTTTCGATAGCTATCATAAAATTAAGAAAGAATGTGTTTTTTCACATTGCCTGCTTATTTTTGAAAAAATGAATATTTTGTTTGATTAAAATGTGTTATCTTTAGTATTTAGAGTACTTTCCCCTGTATATATGAGAATAACTCAATGTCATACAATGGGTGGAAACGAGAATAAAATTAATGATATAAGCTAGGTATACTTCATTTACAAGACTTTTCTTAAAATACCTATTTTTCGTCCAGATGCTGGACCTCCGCCAGCAAATGGAAGAGATGACCCACAGCCTCACCAACAGCGACATAGCAGCGACCCCCAACAGCGTGCAAAGCCTCAACTTCGACTCGCGCACCCCTACCGCCCCGATCACCCCAGAGCCCGCCACCCCGACCACCCCAGTTCCCAAAGACCCCTCAGAGCACGACCTAAAAACCCCTGAACCTAACCCCACAAAAACGCGGCCGGAATTCCTGACCAATCTAACCAAAATGGCCATGAAAACGGATCAGCCGAAATTCACGTCTACCCCCAACAAATTCAACACTCCAATTCAAGCCGATACTAAATTGGAGACGAGTATCAAAGGGGTGGTGTTCAAACCGACGCAAGTGGTTAAGAGAAATCTGAAGCCTTTGGATTTGAAGATCAATTTGAACAGCATAAATTTGGATAGGAATGATAATGAATGGGATGAAGATGATGATAAGACTCCGACGGCGGACGCGGAGAGTGTGCTGCCGGGGAAACTGGATAAAGATAAAACACCGGTGAGTTGTTTAGGAGGGGACCAAGGTCACCGACATAGCTCATAGAATTGCGAAGCTGTTTTACCACAGTCAGTGGGCTTTGCACATCGCTCGTAGAACTGACGGCCGTTGGGGCAGAAAGGTTCTCGAGTGGCGACCACGTATCGGAAGACGCAGCGTAGGCCTCCCACAAGGTGGACCGACGATCTGGTGGAGGTCGCGGGACCCGGCTGGGTGAGGTTAGCGCGGGACCGGGCGTCGTGGAGATCATTGGGGGAGGCCTTTGTCCAGCAGTGGCCGTCTACAGACTGATATGATGATGATGATGAGTTGTTTATAAGGGTTTAAGGTTCAAAAGGAGAAAAATAAGTATTACTTTTGAATTTAAAGAACTTACAGTCACACTCTGTCTCTGGTCGGACCTCCTCCATTCATTCTCTGGGTGGCTATCATCAGATCCACCCCGATCTATCCGTGATGGAGGTCGAGATGTTAAAGTTACAGTTACGTTGAATGATTTAATGAATCAATGAATGAATGAAGCAACACAACACAGAACATAGAAAAACAAACACAATTTTTCTACATGAAAGAGTGTTGCCGTGCAGCGTCAAAAGCGACTCCATCTCAGCATATGCTGCAGGATCTGCAGCGCTGCATACGTTTGTATGAAAATGTGGCTTTGAAGTGTCAATCAAACTTTTTGACCGGCATTGTATGATGTATCATGCAATTGAAATTGAAGTTGTATGACATGCTGTGTGTATGTACTAGGTGCAGGACCTGCTGGAGTGGTGCGCGGGCGCGGCGCGCGAGTATCGCGCGTGCCGCGTCACCAACCTCACCACCAGCTTCCGGTCGGGGCTCGCCTTCTGCGCCATCATACACAGATACCGGCCGGACCTCATGTGATTATTAACATTCATTTCTTACCAGCTGCTTCCCGCGCCCTCGCACATGAATTTACATAATATCTTTATGAATTACTAGCATAAAGTTTTCCCGTGTACATTTTGAAACAGCGCCCTCTATGTAGGCGTTTAGTTACTTAGGGGGTATTAGCGGACGCCCCGCGACTTTGCCCGCGTTAAAAAGTAGCCTATATGTTTTTCCAGGATATAAGCTATCACTGTACCAAGTTTCATCAAAATCTGTTCGGTAGTTTTTGGCGTGAAAGTGTAACAAACATCCCCACATCCTTACAAACTTTCGCCTTTATAATATTAGTAGGATTAGGGCATTGGCGAAATCCGTCAGCCCAGACATTATGCAATTACGGACTTCACGGACACATAGACTGTAAACAATACACTGACAGCGATGTGCAACCTATCTGTGACTATATTCACTCAACAGGTTATGGGGGCTATAATATTATAATTATTTTATTTATTTATTATTTATTTTATAATAACGGAATGTGTTTTTTTTGGTCAGTGACTTCTCGGGGCTGCAGCCGGAGGAGTGCGAGCGCAACGTGCGCGTCGCGCTGGAGGCGAGCGCGCGGCTCGGCATCTCGCAGGTGCTCACCGTGGCCGACGTGTGCGCGCGCCCCACGCCCGACAGGCTCGCGGTAACTACCTTGTACACCACTACCTGTTGCCCCCGGCTTCGCCCGCGGCTAAAAAGTAGCCTATATCCTGCTCCAAAGTCCGAAGTATCTCCACACCAAATTTCATCAAATTCCACTCATCGGTTTAGGCGTGAGGTAACAGACAGACAAGTTTTAAGTCCGATCGGTAGTTTTCGTTTGTGCAGAAAAGCGCAGACCGGTTTCCGACAGTTATTGAACGTGTAGGCAATCTATATTGAACTTTATTTGCTAGCTCAAATGGCAGAGTATTGCTTACAATGCATTCTTAGGTATCGCATGCAATCTACGATGAATAAGATGGGTCCCTATAATGCACGACATTGTTTTGCACATACCAGTAATGTACGACATCAGCAATGCACGGCACGAGAATGCGCGACACGTATTTTGAATTCCAATGACGCGCATTGTTATGTCGTGCATTCTCGGCCCGGACCAAGAGTGCCCGTCATAAGTATTGTACAGCATAACAATTGGAATCAAAACAAAGAGTGACGTCACATTAAAAAAGTAAAAAGCCACTAGGGATGGGTGATTTACTAATTTGATTGATTTTTCTTATTTGACGATGGTTGATGGTTCACGTTGCCTAATGTTCTAACTACTGTCGCTCGCTTCGCTCGCTCCAAAAGGGTTTACATTGAACCTAACAGCTCGTCGCTTCGCTCCTCGCACCTAACCTTCGGGGTGGGCTGACTACATTTCTGGATCTATCTATGAAATCGACTCAATGCAATCAATCGTCTTTCGGAACAGCACTACCTAGTATCCAAGCCTCAAAATTCCGAGTCACCTGATTGGCCAACCAATCGGCCAATCACGCGATGTCGCCAAATACGGTGCTGTACACTCTCGGCTCGGACGAGCAAGGTACAGCGGCGTATTTGGCGACATCCCGTGTTGTGCAATCCGTTGTCGCGCACTGCTGGTGTGTGCATTCTCGTGTCGTGCGCTCTCGTGCCGTGCATTGTTGATGTTGTGCATTGTTGGCTCCCAATAAGATGGCAAGCGGGCGGCCGCGATTTTGCCGCGAAATCGATCGACCAATAACAGTACCCTAAATATGGCAAACTATGCTGAAAGGAGTCATTCCTATAATCGCAATAGAAAGGCATTCAAAGATTTTTTGGAAAACTATAATAATAAATTCATTTATGTATTTCGAAAAACAAGTTTCGAGTTCACAATCGACATAAATTAAATAAAAGTCATAAATGAAATCATATAAAAATTAATAAAATAAAATAACTATTATAGCAGTTTTTTTGTTTATTACTTCGTGTATCGTTGATGAACACTTTTCGAGTTATCCAATATGCTCTTTACAAGAGTTGGTTACATTTTGTTTTATTTTCCAGATAATGACATATCTGTTTCAACTGCGAGCGCATTTTACTGGCAACGAGCTACAAGTGGAGCAACTGGGTGAGATTACTTTTATTTACCTCTCCCGTTGCAAAAGTCCGTTGTTATTTTTTCGAATACACAACCGCAAAGTTATCAATAGCTTCATCCGATGCTGCTCTAACTTACACAACGAACTGCATAAAATTCCTTGAAATCGCTTTAATTCATTAGAAATCCCTCTTTTTTGGGTTCCGTACCTCAAAAGGAATGGAAGGAATTTGTACTGTTATGCCGAAAATTTACTTAATGTATTACCATGCAGTAAATGTACCAATTGAACTATTTATATTTACCAATTGAACTAACATCTATGGACATTTGTCTGATAATAAAGAATTTGAATTAATGCAATGAATGTACCGATTGCACTGTTATGCAGTAAATGTACCAAGTATGTATACTGTTATGCAGTAAATGTACCAAGTATGCATACTGTTATGCAGTAAATGTACCAAGTATGTATACTGTTATGCAGTAAATGTACCAAGTATGCATACTGTTATGCAGTAAATGTACCAAGCGTACCTATCTATGTTGGAGTGTGTGTGTGTAGGCAACGACGAGACGGAGTCGTCGTACCTGGTGGGGCGGCACGACACGGACGGCGCGCTGCCGCCGGAGCTGTTCAGCCGCGAGGTCAGCACGCGCCGCTCCAGGAACATGGCCGACAGGCACACGCCGGGGTCAGTCAACATCATTCAATTCAATTCAATTCATCAACATCAACAGCCTATTAATATGTCCCCACTGCTGAGGCTCAGGCCTACCCTCTCAACGAGGGCGTTCGGGCTATAGTCCACCACGCTAGCCCAGTGAGGGTTGGTGGACTTCACATGCGCCTAAGAATTTCTTCTTCGGCGTATGCAGGTTTCCTCGCGATGTTTTTTTTCACCGTTTGAGAGCATTCAGTAAATGTACTTAAGTTTCGAGAAAAAACCCATTGGTACATGGCCCGGCCGGGGATCGAACTTCGGACCTTTCGATATGATAGACCGTGTCTTATCCCCGAGGCCATAGACGCTCTTCGCGTACTCGTATGCAGTAACTTATTTTTAACTTGAAGACTAATGAATGCAACGCTTGCGTTTGGCAGGTCCCAAGCCTCGCCGGCGGAGCGGCCCACCCCCGACAAGCCCCCCTCGCCGGCGGTCAAGGACGTGCGCGACATGCTGCTGCACCAGTCCAAGTCGATCCTCGGCAAGATGCTGTCCCCGCCCAGGGACGGGAGGGAGAAACCCACCGCCAAGTGGTTCGCGGACCCCGTCAAAGTTAGCGACGTAAGTCGAAGTTTTTATACTAGTTGTCTTACTTACTTTTCGCTACGAAAATTCCGGACCTTGTTGACGATGTCGGGTTATTTCCAGCGGATCATATGATCAGTTCGTGGTTGCATCTGATCACGGATCACGTTATCCGATGCTACTAAGAAATTGTGATTATATTTTCCCAACGGATCACAGTCACCCGCAATTGATACCACATTAATAAATATGCTTTTGCCGTAAGCTTTTTAAATACCGGCTCGAAGGATCATTATGATCGGTCGGAGAATTAAAAGCCAAAATCTTGGTCGAAAATATATTAGCCAATTTTTTCTCTCGTCTTGTCAAGATCGTCGTCTGTCACTTTTTTGTCGTCCGTTCCTCAGTCCTGTCAAGTCAAAAGTTCCAGTCAGCCAGTCATGTCTGCAGTCAAGGAGACTGGGCGCCACAACAAACAAACAAAAGTTGTTTGTTGTTCTACTGTAAAGTAGGGGCTGGGAAATAAAACATGAAGTTATTTTAATTAAAAAGTCAGTATTTTATTTACAATATTAAATATTAGTCAAATAGTATACTTAGTTAAAACGATCAATAAACAAACCAACAATACTTATTTTTAAAAAAATGTATTGCAATTTTGTATAAACGAATTTTGAATTGTTGGTTGCAGCCCCCGCCGAGGCCCGGCGCTCTCATGACGCGCAAGGAGCTGACAGACCCGTTCGGCTCCGACGACGAAGACGAGCCCGCCCCGCCGCCCGCGCACACCCCCGCGCCTGCTCACGCGGTCACCACACACACAGATGCGGGTAAGTTACATTTATAACGGGTTTTACGGCCCTGGAAACGAAGTCCGTTCAGGCCGGTCGTAGTTTTTAATATTCAGCCAAATATGTAGGCGTCCACGGATACAAGGCGCAACTAGTGCCAGTCGGCGGTCCACACTGCAGTTCACACCCTCACTAAACTGATAGTAGCTTTATTTTATTTATTTTGTAGTGTTTTTTAATTTATAATTTTTTTTTAATATTGTTATTATCTTCTTGTTTTCGAAAAAAATACATTGAATTTGAATTTATTAATAATTTTGCGAGGGACTATTTGGAACGAACTGACGTCGAACTGGACGAATAGTTACGTGCTTTTAATCAAATTTTCCACACAATATTATTAAATAAATTAATTATAGACTATATAAATTTATGACTCGTTTTGCAGTACAACCGGAGCAAAAACCGTCCCAGCCGGAATCCCCGCAAACGGATCCGTTGCTCAACCCGCACCCCCCTCACCCGGAACCGGCCGCCGACAAACCGGAACCGGATCTGCCGAAACCGACGCCGGTGAGTGAACTGTTGACCGGCGAGACCTGGCTTTGGTATGTTGTACCGTTTGCGAGTTGTGCTGTTAAGAGTGAATGATGACTAGTTTTTGCTTCCGGTTTCTCCTGCGACTTTGATTATACAAATTCAAATATAATTGAGATGGATTTATGATGATGATGAAAAAGACACAATATATGTTTTGGTTCCCGTGTTAGACATGGGTGGGTTTATATCTGGGAAACCAAAGTTCCATGTTACTAGAAGGCAGGAAACCTTTAAATTCTGAAAAATTAATTATATGCATATAAAAAGGTTATTCCTTGTTTTTATCCCTCTAATGTATTGGTTAACTGTAATATTAAAGATAATGAAATTACACTCTTAACAACAAAACTTGGGGACAGCGCAAAAATGTAATACATAGTTTCGTTGAAGTTTTTTTGGTAACAAACATGCTATGTTCTGCGCTTCACTGTTTTTGGAAGTAATCCATCAAAATCACATAAAATTTTATATATAAAAAAAAAAATGTATTTTTAATGATAGTTTTTGTTAGCTTCTTCCGCTGGCTACAGTCCTATCACGACAGAGCTTCAACCAGATACTAATTTTCCTAAAGCAGAACTAAATCGAATCAATTTATCGAATGATAAAACATTAATATAATTTTGATATCATTTCTTTACATTCTCATCATCAATCATCGACATCGCTTTGAAAAACCTGCCTATGTGTGCGTGTGACAATATGGCCGACAAATCCCCGCTTCCTATTGGACAATGTAACCGACGCTTGCGATTGGACAATACACATGACCGCTTCGCTGTGATTCGTCAACGGTTCGCCGCGTGATCAGCAATTGTTGTCACGTCACGACGAGCTGAAAGAAAGAGCGAGACTGCTGTTGGAGACTACGAAGAAGGAGGCGAGGGAAAAGGAGAGGAATAGACGACAGAACTCCAAAGAGGAAGACATGATTAAAATTGAGGTGATGAACGGCCTGAAGAATGGAGAACTGAGCCCTAAAAAGGTATTTTAGCTGGTAATTGTAGGAAATAGTCTTAAGTAAAAAACAAATTAGATTATAATACGAGCCGGAATAAATATTGAAAATTGCAAGATTTTCTCAAAGGAGACTTTATTTTTTACCGACTTCCAAAAAAGGAGGAGGTACTATGTTCGGCTGTATGTATGTTTTTTTTTTCCTTTTATGTATGTTCACCGATTTCTCTGTCAGTTGTGGACCGATTTAAACATTTTTTTTTGATTGTTTGAGAGGAACAAAAATATCTGCATACGCCGAAGAAGAAATTCTTAGGCGTATGTGAAGGAGACTTTATTTTTTTAAATATAACATTAAAAACCGCCGGCGGGAATCGAACCTGTCTGTATTTTTCATCAATATGGTCAATATATTATAAGAAGACAACATTAAAGCGGAACACAGACAGGGCGGCGGCGGTGCGAAAGCGTCGCGGTAATTTTTTGTAATGTTCGAAATAGTATGAAGCCTTTTACATCAAAGCGGCGCGGCGGCGGTGCGACGGCGAAAGCGACAAAACCGCGCGCACAGATTTGACGTTTTGATTTGACAGATTAGCGCAGACAGGCGTCGCGGAGCGGCGGCGGCGCGTTGTATTCCTTTGTAGTGTATGAGAACCCCTACACAGAGCGGCGCGGGCGCGGCGCGGAGCGTTCTTCATACAAACCGCCGCCGCGCCGCCGCGCCGCTGCCGCTAGCGGTATTCCTGTCTGAAGGGCTCCGCTTTTTATTCGCTTTCCGCAGATTCGCCGCCGCAACGCTTTCGCAACGCCGCCGCGCTGTCTGTGTTACGCTTAAATTACAATGAAAGTTAACATTAACTTACCAATCAAATTTGCTTTTAATCATTGCATTGAAGTTAGCACTTTTTTTATTGCAAGACTAGCGGCCCGTCCCGGCTTCGCACGGGTGGACATTTTTTTGCAATAAATATAGCCTATGTCACTCAGGGTGAATGTAGCTTTCCAATGGTGAAAGAATTTTTGAAATCGGCACAGTAGTTTTAGTTTATTCATTACAAACATACAAAAATACAAATCTTTCCTCTTTTTAATATTGGTATTGATTAGCACTTTTTTTTTATTGCAAGAAGACTTTATTTAAAAATATATATTAATAAGAAAAACTGTATTAATAATTTGTATTCGCTTCTCGAGTGATGCATCATACGGGTTCATTTATATATATGTATATGCATCAGTTATTGTATTTTTTTTTCTTGAAAACTGTAAATATATTTTTATGTAAACAGCCGGTGACGGACGAGGAGAGGCAGGCGATCTTGCGCGAGCGAGCGAGAAAGCTGATCGCCGACGCGCGCGCCGGTATTGTTAGGTCAGTTGGGATTTGTGGGTTTTTTTCAAATATTTACATACATATCTTCACGCTATGTCCCTGACGGGGCAGGCAGGGACCATAGACCAGAGGCAGAGCACCAAGTATCGCGATCCTGACATACCTCTGTCGCTTCAGTCAGTCACATCATTCTCTTCGCACGCAGTGGTACCAACAAGTGCCGGAGTCTCGTCTACAATGGGCATACAAATAACAATGTAGGAAGGGGAGGGGGAGCTGGAGGCAATTACTTACTCTGTGCTGGAGGGCAGAGGGGAGGGGCGGAGTCTGTGTAGTATTATAACGCGAATGAAGTCGCGGGGCGTGTGCTAGTTCAAAAATTCAAAAAAAAAAATGATTCATAATTATATTATTTTTAAATCGTGCTATTGTTAATGTTGCAGCCCGACGTCTCCGCTGTCGCCGAGCCGCTCGGCGCGCGGCGGCACGCTCGAGATCATCAGCAAGCAGTCCGTCATGGACGAGATAGCGGCCGGTGAGTGCACAGCGAGCAGGGTTGCAAATTATCAAGATAATTATTTTCACGGATAACTATCTGATATTTTCGCTTATAAAATGACATTAAAAATTAAAATTTGTATAGGAAATGTGTGATAATTTCCATAATCATACAATTATACTGATTGTCTGCCTTTCAGAGTTTATTTTTTCACTATTTTGACGTTCGTTTGGCGTTTGGATACACGCCTAACATCGTGGCGTAAAAACATAAAGTGTTGCCTGTGTTTGGATACACGCATTTTTTGTACACGTTATTTATTATCAACGATAATTATCAATACGTAATTTTCTTGATAATTATCGTTGATAATTATCCAGTGCAACTCTGACAGCGAGCGTCAGTGGCGTTGGGGATAAGATGCGGCCCAATGCGGGGATGTACCCAATGGGTTTTTTCTTTACTGACTGCTCTCGAACGGTGAAGGAAAACATCGTGAGGAAACCTGCACACGCCGAAGAAGAAATTCTTAGGCGCATGTGAGATCCACCGACCCGCACTGGGCTAGCGTGGTGGACTATAGCCCTAACGCCCTCGTTGAGAGGGTAGGCCTGTGCCCCAGCAGTGGGGACATGTTAATAGGCTGATGATGAAGTTCATATCGACGGTGGAATAACAGTTGTACATTTTCCGACAAGCAAAAATAAATTTGATTGTTTGTGTTTGCCAGCCGGTGGGGCGGAGCACCTAGACGCCCTGCTGGGGCGCGCGCCCGGCAGCCCGCCCTCACGGACCAGTTCCACCAGTCCCGACCGAGGTACCATGAACTAAACTAACGCATACTTATAGCTAATGTAACATCTATACGCAATGTATTTTTGGGGTCAGCTGGTTGGAGGTAAATGATACAACTGACGATCTGTAAATGCATAAGTATATTCCCATTTGTCATTATTTATATTTACATACTAGTACTAAGCACTTCTCTCAACAGGTGACTGTTAAGAGAAGTGCTTAGATCTAGAAAGGGACAGCAATATCCCGTGTCCCCACATATTCCTACTCATACTTTTTAGTGAAACCATTAGGTACAGTAAGGTTCATAAGAGCAATAGCACGCTAAGAGTCATATTTCTATACAATGGTGCGCACGACAACACCAAAACCAATTAGATATAACTGACTACTTAAGTCAATTTTCAAGTCAATGTTTTAAACCTTATTGTCATGCCAATAAGTCATAAATTCATAGGCTTATTGCTTCGTTAATCCCCGCCAGGGTATTTTCACATGTTTGTGTGTGAACAGAGCGGCTCGGGGACGAGCCGAAGGTGCTGCCGAGCTTCACGAGCGGCTCGGAGCCGGCGGCGGCGCGCCGCTCGCCGCTGCGCTCCTTCTCCGCCATGCTCGACCGTCTCACGCCCGACAAGGACGGCATCGAAGAGGTAACACCCACCACCAATAACCACTAGTACTTATGCAACGAAGTTACTTAACACTCCAGACATTTGGCCACTGAGAGCTAGGCCGGAAAACCCCGGCCAAGTGCGAGTCGCCATCGCGCACCGAGCGAACGAAACGATGAGGATTGATATTTATTCTGTGCTTAAAGGAAGAAAAGAAAGAAAGAGTACTATTTATTGACACCATTGCAAAACTAATAAAAGCTTACAACTATTACCTACATAGGTGGACGGATAATTAGAAACAGCAAGATTTTCACACAATCGAGGTCACTTTAAAGCCATGGTTCTCCGTCAAGGATTGATCGGGGCATGATCTGATGACGGTCATCGAGAGAGTAGATGAAGGACTTTTAGATCGCTATAGACATCCAACTGATCAGCCGTGTGGAGCCGTCTGGAAGCAGCAACGTCCATGATTCCTTAACTTTTAGATTTTCGTACATTTTGATGCCATTTTGCGAGTTTTTTTCTTCATCACGATGCTGCTTCCAAACAGCTTATCTGATCGGTTGGATATCTATAGCGATCTAAAAGTCATCCATCTACTCTGTCGATGATCTTCATCAGATCATGCCCCGATCAATCTTTCATGGAGACCCATGGCTGCAAAGTGACCTCGATTGTGTGAAAATTGTCCCCTGTTTCTAATTATCCGTCCACCTATGTATATAAATGTGTGAGCAACAGTGTCAAAAGGACGCTGCCACAGCTTTTTGCCGCAAAATAATCTACGGCACTGATTTTCAGGCAGAACCTTCAATTTGTTTGCTTGACCAATTGTCGCTGTAAGCTGTTGTTTCTGTCTGTGGTCGCCAGGAGCAGGAGACGGGCACGTACATCCAGAGCGAGCTGGAGGCGCTGGAGCGCGAGCAGAAGAGCATCGACGAGCGCGCCGCCGCGCTGGAGAAGCAGCTGCGCCGCGTCATGGAGTCCGCGGACAACACCGAGGTACCTCCGACAAACTACCCGCCTTACCAACTTAAGGTTTATTATTGCGTGTGGCTACTGAACGCCGAGTGACTGCCCGCTCAGGCCATTGTCCTCGCTAAACTATAGAATAGCGAGCGAAAAGGGCTTAGCTACGATCGCCACATGCAAGCAACAAAATTTTAAAACTGGTAAGGTGAGAAGTTTGTTGATAGTACTGCCTGTGACTAGCGGACGCCCCGAGACTTCGTTCACCCCCTATTTCCCCCCTTAAAATGTGAAAATCCTAAAACCCTGAAACCCGTGATTATTTATTTATTAAGAGTAGCTACAATTCCAATTTCCATGTTCCTACCTTTATACAAACCGATACTCCCCTACAAATTGTCACCCCCCGTTTCCCCCCCTTAAAATGTGAAAATCCAAAAACCCTGGAACACGTCATTATGTAGCTGTTATTCAAATTTTCCTTCTAAGAACAAATACTTTCATACAAAGTTATCTTCTTTTATGCTCACTTCGTACTCTGGGGATGGGGGGTCAGCTTTAGGCAAAATTTCAACTTATCTGAATTTGTCCGTTTGCAGAAGAAGTGGCGAAGGCTCCTATCCTGTGTCCAAGATCCTACTGATCCGGTATTCCTATCTCCTTTATTATTATATTTTTTCTTTGAGGTATTCCTAGAGCACCAATCTGTATAGCACCAACGCGAACAGCACCAAAAGTGGTCTACGAAGAGCGCCAATCAATATTTTGATTGGCGCTATTTCGACACAGTTATTTCGACTTGCACAGTACAGGTAAACCGTGGGTAAACCATATCAGATACAGGAAAGCTCTCCTAGAAATCATTAGACCTTTTTTACGGAGACAATTTTGTGATAGTAAATTTTTTAACTAATAAGCTGTCGATACAAATGAATAAAATTAACAAAATTCATGTGGATCGACTTAGTTTCATTTAAGAATCATTTGGGAATTGTATGGAAATGGAAATTACTGCTCTGCGTTGAATAAAATTTTATATTATTATCCTCGAAGAGCACCAAACGAAAATATTGGTGCTATTCAGATTAATTCTCTTCGTGGGATACCTATTTATTCTCACCTGTAATACTCTATACTCTTTTATTTTGTGTTGTGTTGTATTTATTTCCTTGTTCGTGTGATATTTATATACTAAATCCTTACTAACTGAATCCTTTAAGCGAGACAGGTTTTACGCGTGGCTTCGCTCGGCGTATTCGCGTATTTAATATCTAATCTAGCACAGAAGGTGGGACAGACAGACGGACTAAATAGCTATAAGCGTATTAGTTTTGACGTATCCCTAGAAATAGGGTAAGATAAATACAGTGCCAGAGCTATAACAGTATGCCGATGTTTGAATTTTGTACTAAAATTTAGTAGCAAATGAAAAAGACTGATGAATGACTTTGATTGAATCAAAAGGAATCAAAATCAATAAACGGGATCGTATTTTTTGCACATGGCCTTGAGAGTACGTTTTTAGTTTGAATTTAAATTGCAGTTTTTCTTAACTTTAAGATTTTTATACATTTTGATGCCATTTTGCAAGTTTTTTTCTACATGACGATGCTGCTACCAAACGGCTCATCTGATCAGTTGGACATCTACAGCAATCTAAACGTCCTCCATCTACACCCTCGATGACCGTCATCAGATCGTGCCCCGATCAATCCTTCATGGCCAATCCCGAGACTCATGGCTTCAAAGTGACCTCGATTGTATGAAAATCTTGCCCTGTTTCTAATTATCCGTCCACCTATGTAGTAGATGTAATGTTGTATGCGTGTGCGCAGGAGGAGGGTCGCCTGATGACGCAGTGGTTCAACCTGGTGAACAAGAAGAACGCGCTGCTGCGTCGCCAGATGCAGCTCAACATACTGTGAGTGCCTCCCCAGGAGTCATCATCAACAGCCTATTAATAGAGATAAATGATGAAAGAGAGGCAGTAGTCTATTGAGAGCCGTTTGAGAGCAGTACAATATTTTAAGTTTGTGTGTATGTTCGCAGCGAGCAAGAGGAGGACCTGTCGCGGCGCTGCGAGCTGCTCGCGCGCGAGCTGCGGCTCTCCCTGGGCGTGGACGAGTGGCGCAAGACGCCCGGACAGAAGCGCCGCGAGCTGCTGCTGCTGCAGGTCAGCGATTACAACTTGTGGCATACTTGCAGCCACTTGTCTCACTGACGACTTGCGTCTGAATTCCAGGACTCTGCCTGTCACTATGACCGCCCCCTTCTTTATGGGTTCATCGCCATCATATCAGCCTGTAGACGTCCACTGCTGGAGAAAGGCCTCCCCCAAAGATCTCCACGACGACCGGTCCAGCGCTAACCTCACCCAGCCGGGTCCCGCGACCGTCACCAGATCGTCGGTCCACCTTGTGGGAGGCCTGCGCTGCGTCTTCCGATACGTGGTCGCCATTCGAGAACCTTTCTGCCTCAACGACCGTCAGTTAGGTTCGCGACACACAAATGGGTTGTAAATTAGGACAGCTCACACCCGCATCAACTGTTTCACTGAGTAGAAACGGACTCCCCGCGCGATGCCGTCTGATGATGCTAGTCATCATCAGCCTGCCATCACTGTATCAGAACGTCCACTTTATCAAAATATACCCCTCATACATACGCCTATACGACTTTCATATATTTTTGATACATTAAATATACAGTGAACATTTTGATACATTGAACATTTTGATACATTGAACATTTTGATACTGTGAACATTATACGACTAAAGGAGCCTACTATAGTCTATTTCTTTTACGATGCACTACTACGAAAAATAAGACGCTGTCATTGGTCAATTGCTCTTAGGGTTCCACTCCTGCGCGAGACATTGAAATAACGTAATTTTTAATATTCCATTTATTTATTTTTTATTCTCTTAACTATTAGATTTTATTATTAGAGCTTTTTCTCCGAGATACAATGGTTTTGGTGGTCTTTTCAGTGCCATTAGTTTCATGATTCAATTTGTCGTAACACTCACCTCGTGTATTCTTTACAGGACCTGTTGTCGGCCGTCAACGAAAGAGACAGACTGGTGCAGGAAATGGATGAACAAGAGAGAGCGTGAGTGACATTATCACAAATAATGTAATAAATGATGACTCAACAAATGTATTAAACGATAACTCAACTGGCAACAAATGATGACTCAATCTACAGAACACGGAAAAGCTCGCTACGCTCCCAGTAGTATGGTGTATAGTAATCTGTGACTCAATCAATATAATAAATGAAGACTCAACTAGCAAAAAATGATGACTCCACCAAAATAATATAATAATGACTCGACTGGCAATAAATGACGACTCAACCAATATAATAAAATATGAATATATGATGAGAAATAAATATATGATGACTAGATGAGTATCTGTCACAACCGATGGTCCAGATGAATTCTGGTTTGTACGTACTGGTCCGCGGTCTTCACTCCAGCTCGCTGTGGCCTGCCCGCGGCTTAACTTCCTCATCCTGGCCCCTATATCGGTCGCCCCTAGTTCTTCGTCGGATCTCCTGATGACGTATGTTAACAATCATTCTTGTTGTCTGTTACAGGATAGCTGACGACGACGAAATCGAGCGTAATCTATCTCAAGTTGAGATTCAGAGGAAAAACAATTGCATCCTTCAGTGAATAAGTTATAACTTGACAAGTTTGTGAAGACTGCCCACTAGATGTGTTGTTTCTTCCCTATACAATATAGATACACGTAGATATAGTAGCCGGCAAACTTCTTGACATTGAGTGACGTAGTGGGGGAAAGTTCGCGCATGTAGTCGACTGATCTACCAATACCGCGCTCGATTCGGTGTGATCTACCAATAGCGCGCTCGATTCGGTGTGATCTACCAATAGCGCGCTCGATTCGGTGTGATCTACCAATAGCGCGCTCGATTCGGTGTGATCTACCAATAGCGCGCTCGATTCGGTCTGATCTACCAATAGCGCGCTCGATTCGGTGTGATCTACCAATAGCGCGCTCGATTCGGTCTGATCTACCAATAGCGCGCTCGATTCGGTGTGATCTACCAATAGCGCGCTCGATTCGGTCGCGCCTCGCAGCCCGTCGCCAAAGAGACCTGTAATTCAGTTATTATTCAAGAAGTGTGCCGGCTACTATATCTAACACCCTGTATTAGACGTTATTTATGTATTTATTTTTAATTAAATTTGAAAAGGGGTGGTGCATAATGATGACAAATAATTATAATTCTGTTGCTATTAAAAATTATAATTGGAATATTCAGCTTAGAAACTGGTGAAAGGTATGTGGGTAGTTAAAAATGAAAGTTGGCTAATTCATTACTGTCGTGATGATTTGTTAAATCATACATTACCTAGATGAGGTACTTCATACAAATCAACGTGGGTCGAACTTATTATATGCAATTACAATTAAAATAGAGCGTCAGATGGGGAAGAAGCTGCCTATCATGTCAAGAGGTCCGAAGTTCGATCCCCGGCTGGGCCATGTACCGATGGGTTTATCTCAAAACTTAAGTAAGTACATTTACTGACTGCTCTCAAACGGTGAAGGAAAACATCGCGAGGAAACCTGTATACGCCGAAGAAATTCTTAGGCGCATGTGAAGTCCACCAACCCGCACTGGGCTAGCGTGGTGGACTATAGCCCGAACGCTCTCGTTGAGAGCGCAGGCCTGTGCCCTAGCAGTGGGGACATTAATAGGCAGTTGATGAAGATAACACGAAATCCAAAGTGTTACAGACTTGAATGATTACAAAACAATGCTTAGGGATATGTTTAAGCACGTTTTGTCGAGCACGATTTAAGCACAACGTAGTATCTGGGTCATATATGATGAATGAGATGTGTTTTTAGAACGCCCTGTACATAAATTTTATTCAAACGTATTTGCGTCCAAGCTAGCCCGTTAACGATGTAACTTTGGGTAAATAACAAGTAAGTTGGTCCAGCAGTCCATTAAATAATTATTATATTGTAATAATAATAAAAAAGCTTTCGATTCATGTCTTTCAGAAAATAAACCGACTTAAAAATGTATCCGATTTTTTTATATTAATTTTATTTATTTATTTCAATTACAACAGTTTAACCAATTACAGTAATCAATCTAATAATCAAATTGTAAATATCCATACAGAGCAGTGTCATAACATAATATAAATCGAATAATAATAATAGAATGTCAAAATTTTACAATGAACATGTCAAAACATGTCATTATATATTAGTTCTTTCTAAGTTATCTCGATAACTTTTTTCTGCAAGTTTTTTTTATATTTCAACGGGCTTAGAGTAGTTGGAAATCATTCATACGCTATGAATTGACAATCTCCATTTCGAAAGCTGGCCAAAAAATGAATCTAGTTACATTAAAATTTAATAAATTGGTGGTTTTCTATAAATAAATTACTGATAATAGTGCGTGCTTTTTTTTATAATAGGGTTTTATAAATTTAGGTGCGGAAAAAACCCATTCGGCCTTAGTTGTGAGACAGATAATACTCAGTTGTTTCCTACGTTATTATTAATTTTATGTAATTTTAAATTAATATTGTTAATTAATTAAAATACTAGAGTATACATAGTTTAATTAGGAAATATCATATAGTCGATCGATCGTTCGATGGAACTAGTACAAAAAATGTTTTTTTTTCTTTGTAACCAAGTTACGAAACAATAATAATTTGATCGCTGTATTTTCTTTCCTTTTAATTACAAACAAATAATTTTCGGATTTTCAGTTTTTCTTAGTTCGTAATTATGGCACGCCTAAACGGCTCCGGCCGGCAGTGAGTGTAACCGTGTTTTGTAACCAGCTACCGCTGTATCGAGCTACCGCTGTAACCAGCTACAGCTGGATATAACACGGTTACAAACATGGCCGAAGCCCTCCATTCACATCAGATCACACCCCGATCAATCCCTGGCGGAGAACCAATGTATCAAAATTATTACCAGTTTTGAATACTCTTGCACATCAAGTAATAATTACAAAAAAAACAGATAAATGGTACATCTAGGCCATCTAAAAGGTATCGCTAAAAGCGATTTCTTCCAGACCACCTTTGTTGATGTGAATCCATACTTTTACCGGTAGTTTATATTATAGCCATTAATAAAGTCCAACATTTACGGATTTCTACAAATTCGACTCTAATAGCTCAGTTCTTTGCTAGAGTGAGACCCCGGTTAAATAGGTCGCAGGTTCAAGCCCTTTTCACAAAATCCGTATAAAATGCATACTCTAGTATTTTAATTATTCACTGTGCTTAAAGTAGAAATAGATTTTTTTATTACTTCATTTGAATGAAGGAGAATTTATATTTGCAGAAATCAATATTTCTAATAAACCTAATTGATTTCTGTCAATATAAATTAATTTGATTATAATTTTGGTATGTACGTTTACCAAAGAGTCCCTAATAAATATAAACTGACATGTGTTTTTTAACCAAACTCGGTTTGTTTAAATGGTGATAATGAAGTACAATTTGCCATCAGATGATTTTTTTTAAATAAAAGCTACACAAATAGTCCCCGTAAATCCTTATGGCGGTTGAGTGAATATAGTCACAGATTGTTTGCACATCGCTGACAGTCTATGTACGCGTAATGGAGATAATGTGAGGCGTAGAGATGTCCAAAAACTTGACCATTTGATTCGGTTGACCGAACTATTTGTTTAAATTGAATGAGCGTCTCTAGTGACAGCACAGCTCCCCTTGGACACCGAAAATTAGTCATCGCGCAGCTCAAAAATCAGCCAACTTCACACAACCGCCAAAATAATTTACGAGTAGAATTTTATTCTCATAAGTAGAAACATTTTAATGGCGATATATTTTTTATTATTAGTTGTAAATATTAGTTTTAAATCGATATTTATTTTGTGGCTTTGTTTTTTGTTGTGGATGCTTGGTTTGCATTTTTATTTATTGCGTACACTCTATGCGACCAAATACACCCAAATTCCCTTAAAATAAACCTAAATTAACTATAACTTTCAAAATTCAATGTCATAATTTTTTAAAATCTTTTTTTAAGACTGCCGCTCCTTAGTGTTTTCATTTTAAAGCGATCGCACACACACCAATGTCATTAATGGTAATAATATAAAGAATATGGTTAATATTAAATATATTTTTAATATACTACTCTTTATATTATTATTAATTAATTACATTGAAGTTTATGTTAATATCAATTCTACGATGTTACTTCTCCTCCGGCTCTGTTATAAATCTTTAATAAAAAAGAGTTTTAATTCTAAAACGTTAATTATCATTTGAGTTTCTATAGAAATAAAATATTTTTTTTATTTCATTTGACTATTAAATTGGTGCGCTGTCTCAACTTAAAATACAATGACTTACATTATTAGCTAGGGTTGGGATAATTATTTGTGGTAATACTGATTATAATATTTCAATGGTTTGCCTTTAAATCGTAACAGCTGTAAGTAGGGTTGTCATTCGTCCGGAATATTCTTTATTCCGAAAAGCTTTTTTTATTGTTCTGGTAACCCTATGTGTAAGTTACTAGTGATCATAGAAGTATTACTGTGACAGGAATGCGTAGCTACTCGAAGCTGAAACACAAGCTAAAATAGACTTTATATGGATGTATTAAGACTGAATGCAAATATCAGACTGAGAAGAAAACAAGCCGAAAGAGGGCTACAGACTGGTGTGTCGTGTCCATAGAGTTAGTATACTAGCTATAGAGCGCGCGCATCGATCTTTGCCCATTGTGCCAAGTGTAAGCAGGTGTTCTATGAACGCTTCTATATAGATTTTTTCTAGATCGTTCTTTTCCGTGAATCGTGTTTACAGCTTGGCACTGCACATTTCACCATGATTACTCCAAATCTAAATAAATACCGGCGAGAGCAACGATCAGCGCTCCTGACGTGTTGTGACTAGTAGCGTCGCCCCGAACATTTCGAGACTGTTCAGACCCGTGCTTACAGTTCAGACTTGCTATCGCGCGCTCTATGTATACTAACAACTCTCTGGTCGTGTCCCTTTCTAACTTATTAGAAGCTTACACCATTGACTTATAGAGTGTTCTTATTTTGCCGCACGGCTGCTGTGAAAGAACGGGACGCACCACACCTGTTTTGACATCTCGCTGTTTGAGTAGTACTTCTATGGTTGTAATTAAATAGAATTAACATAAAAATCGTCCCCATAGTCATAGTATATCGTAATATAACATTTATGTAGGGTGACATTAATAATAATGAGCTTTCGAAAAATTTCAGTAAGCACGGTTTTGTACTGTTTTCTTGGTGAAGCCTATTTATTGCAATGTAATTGTATGAATTATGATGTTTTTTTGCTAAGAAAAAAAATGGTGAATTAATAATAAGCAATGTATTTATTCATTCACGCGTGGTTATATTAAAAATTATCCGCTGAATAAAATATTGTTCGTTCAAACGGTCTACAAACTCATTAGGGAGGTGCTAATGTGGATTTTTGTACAAATTTGTTTGGTAACTTATTATTTCGATAAAAATTCGAAAATAATATTGATTTTTGAATAATTATTCGAATGATTATTGAATTTTCAATGTTTATTCAAATAATTATTGAATTTTCATTATTAATTACTCGAATAATTATTGAATTTTCTATGTTTATTCGAATAATTATAAAATTTTCTATGTTTATTCGAATAATTAATGAATTTTATAATAATTACCAATTCAAATTTTGTTAGATCTCCGTGAATCCGCTTCACGATTAGTGTGCAATTTTGAATAATGAAATTCGCTTTACGTATTGTACATACTATTTAGGCTTTAAATATTGTAACTAAGTACTTGATTATTCTAAAACACCCTGTATTGCGTTTGGTGGTTTTGCCGGAAAATAGTCGTACGTACGTCATATTTTTTTTACAGAAGAAAATTTGAAAACTTGGTTATATTTTAATTAATTGATATGCGTCATCTTGACAGAACCGCGGCCTCTGATTTGAAATCTGACTGCAGAAAAATGTACCAAACATGTACCTTTATGTACTCGAAAAATTATAATTAATATCAGAATTGCTGGCAAAAACACGAATACAGTGTTATCAGGGCTATTCGTGGGCAAAAATACGAATACAGGGTTATGAGGGCTATTCGTGTTTTTGCCTCTGGCAGCCTGCCAGTAGACGTCCACTGTTGGACAATGGAATCTTTAAAATACTTAGTTATCCTGCGCCATATTCATATGTATCCGACATGTATAAATACTATTTATTACTACGAAAACGTCATTATAATAATATTGTAAAAGATTCATTGCGTTTCATTAATTTTTTTGGCCTCTTTTACCCGACACCGTCAGTGATACAAAAACGATGTTATTGATTATTAATAGTAAAAAATGTTTTAAGTAAATTCTTTATTTATTCGATTAATCGTTGTACAAGCAACTAATATAATTATTAAATATAATAATAATTCAAACTTAATGTAAGTAATTATTTGTTACACAATTAATATTTTGTATTTGGAAGAACTCGATAATAATTGTAATTAATAATTATTTAATTTAAATAATTTTGACATCTTTCTGAAAATATCACAAAAAGCGATAAAGTTTTCGTAATAACTGGAAGTTTAATGATAATTTTCATTTAATATAAATATTAGAACTTAAAATTAAGTAATATAGGTAATTATTTTAATGTTAAAATTAATGCCATGGTAAGTAATAATTCTAATTTGAAAAATGTCAAAAATCTACTTGTTTTTCCGTTATATTTTCTACATAAAAATGTTTATTTATTAGTGGATGCTACTTTACTATAATTAACATTTTATTGTTATTTTGGTCATGTACAAAACTTGTTATTAATGAATACAAGCACTAGATAGGATTCATAGATCAATCCCAAACAATTACGGAGTCTGTACAGAACTATTCAACATAACCGCTCTATATTGTGGCTATACAAGGCATTTCAAAACTAACCATTCACTAGCTCGAAGTTTACGAGAAATTCCATAAAATAGTTTACATTTAAAAATCTTACGGCTTCCAACGTAAATGCGAAATAAATCAGAGATATGGTAGGTATTTACAATTACTGTAATAAAACCACAGACCTAAAAATTTTTCGCGTACATCCTAAATCTATGAATAAAACAGTAAAAACTGTGTACCCACAAATTAAAGAAAAATTTTAACGATCTAATAAATACAGCCTATATACTCGTATATAAACCTCTGAAAGTATGTAGTTAATTTTGAAAGACCTTATATAATTATAAATAAAATACACCGACTAGAAAAAATCTAGTGAATAGTCACATAAACGACGATATTCTCCAAACTATAGTCAACATAGCTCGTTGAAGTAGAAGGTAAGTAATATGGAAATGGAATATTACACATAATAAAAACAGCACTTGGTAGGTAACAATGAACTGAAATTTAATGTGATAATAGTGTTTAGGGAATCTATGGAATTTTTTCGGCTAAAGATGACGTTACGCCAGTGTGTGGTTCTTGGCCAAAAATGACGTTACGCTCGCTTATGGTTGCTGAACAAACGTGACGTTAGCTATAAATAAGCATTAAAATATCAAAAAGGTTTTGTGATTAAAACTCTTTACAACTGACAGGTTTAGGATATTTCGTCATTTATGTGACTACCTACTTATTTTTGCTCTTCAGTGTTATTTAAACGTATATTGTTTATTACTTTTTGAAAACTTGGGGCTTCATTAATTTTATAGATAATTTTGAATTGTACATTATAATGTGTTACTTATTTCTACCTTAGATTTTACAAAAAGACCATAAAGTGGTCGGAAAACTTCGAATGGAAGTTAAGTTTTTGAAAACCACATCATATTTCGTGGTGAATGTAAATCTGACCAGCAGATATTTTCTCATTCATTTATACTTTTTTTTCTAAAGTAGATTTTTTGTTTAATTTAGGTATCTAATTACAATCCCTATTTTCTATATTATTATCTCAATTAGAGTATATCAGGTAGAAAACAGGCAATGTTCGTGATATTATATTTACACTTTAAACCAATGCCTAGTAATTTTACGATTACGAATATTCAGTAATGGAAAAACTGATGACGTTACGCTGACGTGTGATTGTCGGCCAAAGATGACGTTACGCTCGCCTGTGATTGTCGGCAAAAGATGACGTTACGCTCGCGTTTGATTGTCGGCCGTTACTCTCGCGTGAGATTGCCGGCCATAGATGACATTACGCCTTCGAGTGGTTGCTGGCCATAGATGACGTTACGCTTGCTGGTCAAAGATGGCGTTCGTTACGCCCTTGTGTGGTTGTTGGCGGTGACGGGCGGCGCTGCCTCCGCCTCCTCCGCAGCGGCTTCTGCTTTCAACTTGCGATATTTCCCTGAAGAGAGAATCATAAGCTTTTAATTAAAAAATTCAAATCTTGGCGCCGGAAATGAGACTTGTTATAATGCAAAAATCTCACGTAATAAGTGTATATTTTACAAATTATTCTGCAAGTTTACTCAATTTTTAACGTCGCGTATAGTACAGTCGACCGCACGTCAGTGGAAACATTAACCTTGAGCTGGCCAAGCCTAGGCAGTTTCAATTACTATGAGAGACCTTTTGCGCTGGTTTTGTATCCACTGACGTGCGATCGCCATCTCAGAACACTGCTCTCTACAATTTTACAAACATTTGTAGGTATTGTTTGAAGAGGTACTCACGCGAAGTCCTGACCATGATGACGCCCCACCAGATGGACCACCCCCAGCCGACCAGACAGAAGAGCACCGTGAACAGCTGGCCGCAGCCCACCAGCAGGTTGATAAAGAACGAACCTGACAACATGCAAGAGGAATTTATCTACTAATATTATAAACGCGAAAGTTTGTAAGGATATTTGGATGTTTGTTACTCTTTCACGCAAAAACTACAGGACAGGTTTTGATGAAACTTTACAGTAAGTAATATAGATTATTTATCAGAATAATACATAGGCTAATAACACGAACCAACCGTCATCATATTTTTTTTTTAATAACGTAGGTAGGGGAACCCATATTTTTAGCTTCTTTGTTAACATCATGTCCCGAGCCATGTTAAGGTATACGTAGGTACGCAGATTAAAAAAAAATGATTTGATTCATAAATGAGACAACATCGTAGTAAAAAGTTGACGTTGTACGGTCGACCGCACGTCAGTGGAAACAAAACCAGTATAATGGGTATCTCATCGTATTGAAACTCCGTAATAGGCTAGGCCAGCTCAAGGTCAAATTGTTTTCCACTGACGTGCGCTCGACTGTACGTACACTGTATAATTTTTTCACTCACCCAGTCTATACTTGGCTCCGTCGTGAACTCCGAACCGCGGTATTCCGAAGCAAAGACAGAACATCCCGCTGAATATTGAACCTAAAACATAATTTCAACATTTTATTGACGCCTCTGTAGCCCAGTTGGTATATAGTGACTCTGCCTGCCTGCAGGAGTCCCGGACTCGAACCCCGGCCGGGGCCATCGTCGATTGTTCTGGGCAGGAAGGTTCGAAATTCCCCCTAAATTCCGTCATTTTATTTCTCTATGGTTCTGGGGTCTCGGACGTTTGTGATTGTCATGCCACCCGCGACACAGGGAGCAGGGAATCCTATCTAATGCGTGTATAGTTTATTTATTGTTATTACGAGTGAACGCTTTATTCGTCCTTCCTTAAAATTAACAACAAATAGGAATAAATTGTGTAGGTACAACGGCAAGGCACACCCATCGACGATTTGTCAATACCAAAAACACTATTACTTAGAAAGATGCCGTTTCGGCGAACGGATACGAATGGCCTACTTAGAAAGATTCCGTTTCGGCGAACGGATACGAACGGCCTACTTACAAAGATGCCGTTGGGAGCCAGTAATGCACAACATCAACAATGCACGGCACGAGAGCGCACGACACGAGAATGTACACACCAGCAGAGCGCGACAATGGATTGCACAACACGGGATGTCTCCAAATACGCCGCTGTACCTTGCTCGTCCGAGCCGAGAGTGTACAGCACCGTATTTGGCGACATCGCGTGATTGGCCGATTGGTTGACCAATCAGGTGACTCCGAATTTTGAGGCTTGGATACTAGGTAGTGCTGTTCCGAAAGACGATTGATTGCATTGAGTGATTTCGTCGATTGATCCAGAAATGTAGTCAGCCCACCCCGAAGGTTAGGTGCGAGGAGCGAAGCGACGAGCTGTTAGGTTCAATGTAAACCCTTTTGGAGCGAGCGAAGCGAGCGACAGTAGTTAGAACGTTAGGCAACGTGAACCATCAACCATCGTCAAATAAGAAAAATCAATCAAATCAGTAAATCACCCATCCCTAGTGGCTTTTTACTTTTTTAATGTGACGTCACTCTTTGTTTTGATTCCAATTGTTATGCTGTACAATACTATGACGGGCACTCTTGGTCCGGTCCGAGAATGCACGACATAACAATGCGCGTCATTGGAATTCAAAATACGTGTCGCGCATTCTCGTGCCGTGCATTACTGGTATGTGCAAAACAATGTCGTGCATTATAGGGACCCATGCCGTTTCGGCGAACGGATACGAACGGTATCCAACCTCGGGGAAGAACCCTCGACGAATGTGTCTTGATCTTTGTTATTGTGCCTCTAAGGGATACTCGCAGGAGGCGAGGGGGAGGGACTAACCGAGGCCGGGCACGACGACGTTGCAGAAGAGGCAGAAGTAGGCGAGCGCGATGGGCAGCACGGGGATGGCGCCGCGCATCACGCTCGTGTGCTCCACCAGAGAGGGGTCCAGCTTCGTCCGCGTGTCCTGCAATCAGGGTGGGAAAAGTGAGAAACAAAGCTCATTTTCCAACTAAGTACCTTTAGTAAAAATCAAATCAAATATACTTTACTGAGCACCAATATTAAATCTAAAAATTTACACTACGATAATTTGATAAACTAGAGTACAACTAGTGGTTCTGTGAGAACAGTAGACCTCGCCAGCCCTTATAAACCAAACCTAAAAGAAACGAACAGAAGTCAACTTTGCAGTTGGAAAAGTGACAAAATTAGCACTATAAAGCTTTAATTTCGCAAACGGATCCCTAAACCGAAAAATGTTTTCCACACCCGCGATATTTTTGAAAGACCTATCCAACGATACCCCACACTATGAGACTTACTCTACACCACGAAATTCCATTTCGTACTCGAAATCTGTTTCGAAAATCTAACTTTCTGGGCCCCGGTGCGAAACGACTGTCAGGTCGTGACGAAATGTTGTATTAAATTTCATTTCGCACTATTTACCACCACTATTGGCAACTGGGAATAAAATCACAAAAACGCATAGTTCGATCATTCGTTACTTGCAAGAAGATTCGAATCTCTTTGGTCGCGCGCGCGCTCACTATGGAGAGAGCATCTTGCATATTTAGTATGGGAACCAATGGTGCCATTTACAGGGGGGGTGCGGACAAAGGAAGCGGAGTAGCGGGAGGAGGTTGCTAATACAAATTTATATGGAGTTTGAAAATGAGAATGTGTGAGTGAGCTACAATATTGTAATCAATTTGACACGATTTTGACACCCCTAAAATGCTTTTGTTACTGATCCATATGGGAGTGGCTAATTTTTTAAATTCATGGTTATTTGGGAGCTGCCTGGAGGACCGCTGTACCTCGATGTCGTCATCGATGTCCGTGTCCCGCTTCATGAGGTCTGTGCTGATCTTCATCTGGCGCACCGAGGGTCGCGGGGAGCCCCCACCGCGCCGCGACGGCAGCGGCGACGGTAGAGGGGTTACCGTCAGTGTGTTCGCCATTATACCTCACTTTTTTTAGAGTTCCGTACCTCAAAAGAGGAAAAAAGGAACCCTATAGGACCACTCCGTTGTCCGTCTGTCCGTCTGTTTTTGATGAAATGAGCTTTCATAATTATATACTTATGTACGGGTCTTACACACGAATAAGTTTTATTTACCTTGCCCGACGTTTCGACCAGGTTACACTGGCAGGTTAACCTGGTCGAAAGGTCGGGCAAGGTAAATAAAACTTATTCGCGTGTGAGACCCGTAAATAATTATGAATACAAAGCGCGAAAGTCTAAAATGAAAGAGCTTTCCCAAAGTGTTTTGTTACAAATACAATTACAGGTAAACTTTGTTGAAATCCCACTTAAAGCACAGATTAACTACCTAATAGTTCGCATGCTAATAGTTTGTTTCTATGTTTCCGCTAGAGGACTGTATTTACAATTCCTGTATTACCTAATGCAATGATCAATAATAATAATAGAATGTTTGTTGGTAAATCACACCACATCGGCTGAAAGGATATTGATGAAACTTGGAATAGTGATAGCTTATCGAAAGTATTGGAGGTATGGTCGGTAGGCCGATGGTAGATTTAGCTATTTTTGAATTTTGAATCTAATTTTTAACCCTTTCTTTTACTTGTAACTGTGATGTTTCAATTGTTTTTTTTGCAATACGAGTAGGTACCTAACTATCTGCGTATTATACAGGGTGATTGGTAGATGGGTGCATAGCCTTAAGGTGAAGCTAGTACAGACCGTTAGGAACCATTTGAGCCATGGTTGTCTTAGACAAAGTCTCGCTATTTTTTTTTACTCGACTTTTAAGGTTTTTGGCTGAAAAACCCAAAATTTTACTGTTAACTGCTTATAACGACCAAGTTGAATGATAAGCCAATTCTTTTTTATTTTATTTAATTAAAGTAATGTGTAACCAATCAGACAAAACATGTTCTAAGCATCTGTGTCATCAGACATTTTTTTAACAGACATTTGAAGTTCATAAAAAATTTCAAAAATTTTAGAATACAGTTTTTTGACCTCATTAAAAAAATAACCGAAGATGCTTTTTTTGTTCAAACCTTTTTAAAAACATGCTTGATTATCGCTCTTTCTTTTGAGGTATCATTTACCTGGATATCTTACAAATTATTGAAATTAGGATCTGCAAACCATGTTGAGGGAGAAAATTTGAATTTTTAGGCAGACTAATTAAATCAACATTTTAATTGAAATAAATTATTATTTATGTTCAAAATGACTGCCGCCGCTCCTAACACAAGCACGGGCCCGTCTTCTTACTTCTGTAGATTATTTATTTTTTATTGATTATTTATTATTTTAAACAACATCTCTAGCTTCATGATATTAAACGCTGAATTAATCCTGTCTATCAACTCTTCCTTTGAATTCATTTCTAAACTCGTATACACAAGTTCCTTGACCCGACCCCACACGAAAAAGTCCACCGGGGTCAGATCGGGTGACCGAGTCGGCCAAGGGATGGGTCCATCTCTGCCGATCCAACTGTCAGGGAAGCATTGGTTTAAATGTTCCCTTACATTTAATGTCCAATGCGCTGGACAGACGTCTTGCTGAAAGATGACTTCACCCGAGAGTGGACTTTTTCGTGTGGGGTCGGGACAAGGAACTTGTGTATACGAGTTTAGAAATGAATTCAAAGGAAGAGTTGAGATAGATAGGATTAATTCAGCGTTTAATATCATGAAGCTAGAGATGTTTAAAATGTTTAAAGTGTTTAAAATAATAAATAATCAATAAATAATAAATAATCTACAGAAGTAAGAAGACGGGCCCGTGCTTGTGTTAGGAGCGGCGGCAGTCATTTTGAACATAAATAATAATTTATTTCAATTAAAATGTTGATTTAATTAGTCTGCCTAAAAATTCAAATTTTCTCCCTCAACATGGTTTGCAGATCCTAATTTCAATAATTTGTAAGATATCCAGGTAAATGATACCTCAAAAGAAAGAGCGATAATCAAGCATGTTTTTAAAAAGGTTTGAACAAAAAAAGCATCTTCGGTTATTTTTTTAATGAGGTCAAAAAACTGTATTCTAAAATTTTTGAAATTTTTTATGAACTTCAAATGTCTGTTAAAAAAATGTCTGATGACACAGATGCTTAGAACATGTTTTGTCTGATTGGTTACACATTACTTTAATTAAATAAAATAAAAAAGAATTGGCTTATCATTCAACTTGGTCGTTATAAGCAGTTAACAGTAAAATTTTGGGTTTTTCAGCCAAAAACCTTAAAAGTCGAGTAAAAAAAAATAGCGAGACTTTGTCTAAGACAACCATGGCTCAAATGGTTCCTAACGGTCTGTACTAGCTTCACTTTAAGGCTATGCACCCATCTACCAATCACCCTGTATTAGTGGTAGGTATTTATGTCAGCAACCATTTATTTACACACGATTGGAATGTTCTGAACACATTTTAAGAATTATTTATTTTTATATTACTGTTCTAAAGAACAGTTTCGTTTTTGTAATTTATAATTAAATTTTTAATGTTTTTAATTTTGAAAAACTAGTGTAAAATATAGCCATTTGCCAAATCGTTGCTTTCCCGATAACACTTCGACAGACACTACCCCAAAATACAAGCTTTTTGCTAATCATATACATTTTGTCAATTGATTGTGTAAAAACGTTTCATTCCGCCATTGTATTCGTTGAAAAGTGCCGACCTTGCTAACGGTAACCTATTTCTGTATAAATAGTAGAGGAAACAGCGTCATAATAATATAGTTTTAAATATATGCGGACGATTACGATCGCTGGAGAGAGGAAAGGTGCTGGCTCACGCGAAGTGCTTTGGTGGACAATATAGTGGTCCGAAAGTCCACTACTAAAGGCCACTAAGTACACAAAAATTATCAGTTGTCAGTTCAGATACCTAATAATAATAATGTTTGGGCAAATTTAGACACGGCTGTTTAGTCCCAAACTAAGCCGAAGCTTGTACATAGGTACTCAATAACTGATAAACATACACTTTTAAATAAATACTTAATTACATAGAAACACCCAGAATGCGAAAACCAACAGATATGCTCATCACACAAATGTTGGTCCAGGGTGGGAATCGAACCCACGACCTCTGGCGCAGTGGGCAGGGTCACTACCAACTACGCCAACAGGCCAATCAGATGGAAAGTAAAAATATGAATCTTTCGTCTTACTCTTGACTTATTTGGCTTTGATTTTGGAACATTTTCACATTGAAGATTTCGATTATAATGGCCTCATGTCGGGCGCCTATATAAAATAATTATTAAGTCTTGAGCTACCCACTAAACAAACAAAATACTTATTACCAAAATATAGATCTAATTTCTCATTCCTATACGACTGTAATCAAACGCGTAACGATTTTTTTAACTTCTACAGTTAGCATAATGAATCACAAAACAGCTCGGACGCTCTCAAATGATATCAAAACAAGGCTTTAAGCGCGATTTGAGCACTGATACGGTATATCTATATTAAATTATACTTATATCATCATATCAGCCTGTAGACGTCCACAGCTGGACAAAGACATCTCCACGACGACCATCTGCGCTAACATGATCCAGCCGGGTCCCGCGACCTTCACCAGATCGTCGGTCCACCTTGTGGGAGGCCTACGCTGCGTCTTCCGATACGTGGTCGCCACTCGAGAACCTCTCTGCCCCAACGGCCGTCAGTTCTACGAGCGATTGTACCTATATGTTCTTATAAATCGTCCAATAATTATACTCATTATGTCATTTACCTACTTACATGACGCGTTTGTTTCCGTCCGTGATGACAGATAGATGACTCTTTCTCAAAACAGCATTCCCAAATATCATGAAAACTTGTGAAGGAAATGATTCATGTAACTACTGCGTTACAAACTCATGAGCTCACCGAGAACTTCAGAAGTCATGAACGTACAGTCACGGGCAAAAATAACGGGTCGAGAGTGAAGAGGGGGTAAATTTTCATACATTCGAGACCCCTTCGAGGCCTTGGATCTCCGCCTGGGAACGATTTGGGTAAGATCTGATGGTGGCTGTCCGGAGTACAGATGGAGGAGGTCCAGGGTAAAGAACATAACGTCTTTTTTGAAAGCTATTCACCAGTGACTATTCAAATTTCTTCCATCTTTTTAGGTCATTTTGACGGTTTTAGTTAGACAAATGGTTAATTTTATTGTAATTAGATCAATCGAAGAGGTATGTTTAGCACTTTGGTCCTAACTCCGAACAGCCAGCATTGGATAGAACTCAAACACTCCTTGGCGGAGATCTAAGTGCTCAAAACGATCTGCTGTGATTGGTCAGCTGGTATTTTTACGCTGCGCTGATACTACGCTAGTTGCGAACTTACATTTTGTATATAGCTCGGGATTTTCACTTAAACTCCTTGAGTTTTTCTTTGTCGACAACCACAACGCCACCATCTCCTAAAGCCTCGAATGCATGAAAAAGGCTCCCGAGCAGTTATTTTCGCTGTCGAGTGTTCAGTCCTTGAGGGCCTTTCTTCCCCTCGCGTAGGTGATTCAAAGCTTCGACCGCGGCTCGCGTGCTGAGTGCCGGCCACATTATGCGGGCGGGTCAATGATTTTGTATGAGAATGTGGCTAAAGTCGCCGGGCGTGGCGCGCACACGGCCGGGTAACGTCGATACTAGCCCGTAGCTCGCACGCAATCTCACAACACCCTCTTAAGCGTAACACACACAGCGCGGCGGGGCGTTGCGAAAGCGTTGCGGCGGCGAATCTGCGGAAAGCGAATAAAAAGCGGAGCCCTTCAGACAACATATACCTACCGCTAGCGGCGGCGACGCGGCGGCGGTTTGTATGAAGAACGCTCCGCACCGCGCCGCGCCGCCGCCGCTCTGTGTAAGAGTTCTCATACACTACAAAGGAATACAACGCGCCGCCGCCGCTCCGCAACGCCTGTCTGCGCTAATCTGTCAAATCAAAACGTCAAATCTGTGCGCGCGGTTTTGTCGCTTTCGCCGTCGCACCGCCGCCGCGCCGCACCGCCGCCGCGCCGCTTTCATGTAAAGGGCTTCATACTATTTCTAACATTACAGAAAAAAACCGCAACGCTTTCGCAACGCCGCCGCTCAGTGTGCGTACGCTTAAAAGTATTTACGCGTGTGAATATGTGGCCCTTATAACCGCAACGTTGGAAGGGCCAGCAGTTTCATGGGTTAGACTGCGATTTTTAAATTTTATTCCGAGATTAACCAGTTCGACGACGGTCATGATTATTTCTTCATTATCATATTTTTGTACAATTTTCTATAAATACTTCGAGTGTCGTTAATCAAAATCAATTATAATTATTTTAAGGCTACACACCCAATCCTGCTTGCGTAAAAGCAAGCAGGTACCGTTTCATATAGGTAATTACAAAAACACCATTGTACATTTTTACATTCGTACTTTTGTACCCACTACGTAAAAAGATCGGGCTCAGTGGCACGGGGCCTATGTCCAGCAGTGGATGACCATGCTGATGATAATAATAATAATAATGTTTGGACAAATTTTACACACGGCTGTTTAGTCCCAAACTAAGCCGAAGCTTATACATGGGTATGTACTCAACAACTGTTATACATACATAAATACTTATAAATAAATACTTAAATACACACAAACACCCAGAATCCGAAAACCAACAGTTATGCTCATCACACAAATGTTGATGATGATGTGATATGAAACGTCAAAATTCTGTACCGCCCAGTTCATTGCAGGTGATTAAATGTACAGTGGAAAGTTGGTAGTTACCTCTGGAGGCAGCGTGGGGGAGAGGCTCTTGTTCTTGGAGAACAGGCTCTGCCGGCGGCTGGAGGAGAGCTGGTCGGAGTGGTGGCGGCGGCACGCGCCGCGCACCCACCGGGACAGCCGGTTGTTGCAGCATCTGTTACAGGGACCACCGTGTTAGGGAATGTCAAGACCATTAAACTAACTCTATGGTCAACACTTCAATTTTGACGTATTTATAAATGAACTAGCTTAAGCCTCGCGACTTTGTTCACTATAAAAAGTATCGTAGGTATACATAGGTGGACGGATAATTAGAAACAAGGCGAGATTTTCATACAATCGAGGTCACTTTGAAGCCATGGTTCTCCGTGAAGGATTGATGGGGGCATGATCTGATGACGGTCACCAAGATAGTAGATGGAGGACTATAAGATTGCTATAGATATCCAACTGATCAGATAAACCGTTTGGAAGCAGCATCGTCATGAAGAAAAAAAACCGCAAAATGGTATTTAAATGTATGAAAATCTTAGAGTTAAAGAATCATGACGATGCTGCTTCCAAACGGCTCATCTGATCAGTTGGAAATCTGTAGCTATCTTAAAGTCCTCCATCTACTCTCTCGATGACCGTCATCAGATCACGCCCCCATCAATCCTTCACGGAGACGCATGGCTGCAAAGTGACCTCGATTGTATGAAAATCTTGCTCTGTTTCTAATTATCCGTCCACCTATGTATGTACTTACTAACTGTTGCCCGCGGCATGTAAATTTTTGTTCCCTTACATACCTTTTCACCCCTTTAGCTATAGAATTAAAAAAATCCAAGTACACCAGATTTTAAGACACACCACATGCTTTCAAACAAAAAAGATACGGTTCAAATCGGACCAGTAGTTTTAGCGTGATGCGGGTTCAAACAGACAGACAAGAAATTTTTTGAAAAGTATTTTAGAAATTTTTTAAATATGTAATGCGCTGCCGGCCGTTTGGCTGCCTGCACAGTTATTTAAAAAATTAAGGCTCCGGGATCAAGCGCTTTTGAGCCAGTTTACAATCAGGAGCGTAAAGAGGCGGCATAAGAAGATCCACAAATAATTTACTGTTGTATACCTGTGGACGCAATCCGCTGCTTTTTTAAATCCTGACAGAAAAAGGTACTAACGTGTTTGGCGCTCGATCGCTGAGTATGCTGTCCCTCCGCTCGACGTCGGGCCGCCGGCGGCCGCAGCACCCCGCGTCCACGGCGCCCGGGGGCGGAGCGCCGTCGACGGGCACGCGGCGCGCCGCCAGCTCGGACGCGTCACTCACGCGCCGCCGCCGGCCGCAGCACGCGCACAGCGCGGCGCGCAGCGAGCGCGGCCGCTGCGTCTCGTTCTCGATTTGTATAGACGCCGCCTGTTCAGATTATTATTATTAGCACAACGAGGTATGACACACCTCTGTCGCTTCGCTCAGTCTCATCAGTCGCCAAGGACTTGGCGCTCCGTTGTTTGTGACAATCTGGAGAGGAACATAGCATGATACCTATATATCTTCTATACTAATAATATGGTAAAACCGCAAAACTGCGAATGAGGTGTTAGCGCTAAGCAGGAAGAATTTACGCACACTAGTGAGAGCACTCACCGGACATTCCGGCCTGGACAAACACATGTTCAACCTCAATCTCCGATACAAAAATTTGCAGACTGCCAAGAGGCAGAGGAAACACCATTGCACCTTTTGTGCGAATGTGGCCCACTGATGCGTAAAAGAAGCGTCCATCTGGGCAACTACATACTTCAACCCGATGAAGTAAAACTAATTAGTGCCAAAAGCGTGCTCAAGTTCCTAACGGATGCAAAGCTCAACACTGAACTATAGTAAAGGCGGCGATCACAATAGATCAGCAATGGTCGCAGTGATACAAGGCTAGATAAGCCTTGAAAGAGCCCCACCACAAATAATAATATGGTAAAAACTGGTGGATAATTTGCACGTGTATCTATATATGTTGCGAAGAACCAAATGATAGCGGGGTGTAAAATACACCTAGCGCCATCTATTGACAAACTTTAAAACTAACAAACTGGCATGAATAAAAATAAAACGGGTTAAAAATTTTTGAATAACATTTATATAGTATTATACTTTATAACGCGGATGAAGTCGCGTGGCATCGGCTAGTGTACTTATAATAAACTAAGTAGGTACATAGCGCTTTTACTTTTAGCGACACATTGGAACAAAAACATTACATTTACAAATGAATGCCAAATCTTTGCCTTGGTGTTTTCATATACTTACTACGATACGAGGAGGTTGACAGATAATTAGAAACAGGCAACATTTTCGTGCAATCGAGGTCACTTTGAAGCCATGGTTCTCCGTGAAGGATTGTTCGGGGCGTGATCTGATGACGGTCATCGAGACTTTCGATCGGATGGAGGACTTTTAGATCGCTGTAGATATCCAACTGATCAGATGAGCCGTTTGGAAGCAGCATCGTCATGATTCATTGACTTTAAGATTTTCATACATTTTTATGTCATTTTGCGTTTTTTTTTCGTCATGACGATGCTGCTTCCAGACGGCTCATCTGATCAGTTGGACATTTATTAATAGCGATCTAAAAGTCCCCCATCTACTCTCTCGATGACCGTCATCAGATCACGCCCCGATCAATCCTTCACGGAGACCCATGGCTTCAACTTGACCTCGATTGTATGAAAATCTTGCCCTGTTTCTAATTATCCGTCCACCTATGTATAAATGCAATGCAATTTATTCTGAATCTTGTTTACATACTAACGATCTAAACACTAAAAGCGGGCAGCTAAGTGCAGTCGGTCTTGAGCTGGCCTAGCCTATGAGGGGGTTTCAATACTACGAGAGACCTATTTATACTGGTGCTGTTTCCACTGACGTGCGGTCGACCGTACTACTTCTGTAATATCTCACGCTAATAATCGCGACGCCTTGAAAGCTAAAGTTTTTATACTGAGTTTTCATTTAAGTCAAAAGTTTAAAAACTGCAATTTGTCATACGGACTTGGTATTTATTATTTTAATTATAAGTAACTAAAGCATTGAAGCGAGAAACAAAAGTTCAGAGGCATGGTATAATTATATAGTCCCCTTAGAGTTTTTTGGCGGCTGAGTGAATATAGGCACAGGTTGTTTGCACGTCACTGACAGTGTTTAAAGTCTGTCCAAAAATTTGAAAAGTTTGATTCGGTTGATCGAATCAATGAACTATTTCTTGAAATTGAATGAGCGTCTCTTTATGAACAGCTTCTCTTTGACACCTAAAATTAGTCACTGCGCAGGAATCCGCCAACTTCAAACAAATAGATTCGATTCCATTTCAATCGATCCGTCAGCAACTAGTCTTATAGCACAAATAAAGAAAAATCCGAAAACAGTAAATTTGTTAGAAAAGTTACATCACAAAAAAAATAAATTCTTGTACCAACAAACTTAACTTTGCGTATGAAATTTTATTAACGATTTTCTAATTATTTCTTTAAGTTTGTACGGAACCCTCAGGGCGCGGGTCCTACTCGCACTTGTCCGGTTTTTTTTATTGCATTGCTCGCGCGATGCTGTTGTGAATACTACTTATACTTTATCCTAGAGCATTATTTAAAAAATACAATCCTTACGTTATTTTATTACTAGCTTATGCCCCGCGACTTCGTTGGCATCAAAAAGTAGGTATCGTATATGTTACTTACTAACTTGCCCGCGGCATATAAATGTGATTTATAAATTTTTGTTCCCATACACACCTTAATATCCCTTTTCACCCCTTTAGGGTTAGAACTTAAAAAATCCAAGTACACCAGATTTCAAGTCAGACCACATGCTTTCAAATAAAAAAAACCCGGTTCAAATCGGACCAGTAGTTTCAGCGTGATGCGCGTACAAACAGACAAACAGACAGACAGACAGACTGACAGACAGACAAGAAATTTTTTGAAAAGTGTTTTGGGGTCAGATAAGCCTAAATAACGTTTTCCAAAAGTTTTTTTTTAAATCCCTTCAATGTACAGATTTACTCCCGTTACGATTTTATAAGTAGTATAGAAGATAGATAGATATAGATATAGAAGATAAGACTCACTTTCCCCGCAGCTCTTTCAATATCGCTGACCATGTCTTCATCCTTCTCCCTCCGACAGCAGTTGAGCCTGCTCATCCCCCCCCTCATTTCTTGCGCTTCCACATCCTTTGTCTCTGTCTCGTCATCGTCCTCGGCCTGGACGCAACAAGGACAGCACTTGCTCCGGCACTTCCCCATGAGCCTCTGACAGATGTTGGGTTTCTTCTCCGATTGGTGGCTATCGGGGGTCGTCTCTTTCTCATTGGAGGACTGTTTCGAGTCTTTTGATTGGTCCTTGCGCGTCCGCGCCGGGGGCTTGGGGGTGGTGCTGGTGCTTTGGGGGAACCTGGGGGGAAAACAAGGAACTTTAAAGACAGAAGAAGACAATCCCTGTAAGAAAAGTCGACAGTCTTCATACAGGGTGAAAAATACGAACGCTGCCTGTGGGAGAGTACCATTAAATATTGAAGATAGCCAATTATACTCACAAAACTGCATTCATGGATTTAAAAAAAAAATTGAAAAATTATGCAAGAATTTTGTTTAATTTGAAAAACTCTACAACTTAAAATTTGCTCTCTTCAAAGTAGGTCTACTAAGATTTTACAAGTTAATGTTACATTTCGTAGTCTTTTTTCATATAGTTGATTGAGTTGATTACATTAAAATAAAATTAATTACAGTATACCTTACAATTTGTTACTAAATCATGCTCATGCCCGTCATAACTGTATTGAAAACGTCATCCAGTAAAATATACAGCGTGATTTTTTGAACATTGCACCACGATTGTTTTCAACTACAGTGAATCTAAAATTGTCGTCACGATTTCGTACCTTCAAAAATCACCCTGTATAATTGTGTAATTATTTGCTTGTTTCCAGCATAGGTATAGTAATGATTTGTGTGCGTGTTTCAGTTAATATAAAATCAAGTAGCGCAGTGTTCCATTCACAATGTTTTTTCTTTCGCCGAAACCGAAAATTCACCTTTAGCACTTTTGAATTTTCCATCATATTATGAAGTTAGGATTACTTATTATTAGGATTATTAGGACTAAGGACCGCTATAAAAAAACACGGAACTGTTACTTTTTCATGTTTTTAGGCAATAAATAACTTGCATCTTGCTTGCTTCAACAAATCTCTCAAAACAAGTTAATTGACCAAAATACTAAAAAAAATCTAGTGACTAGATTTTTTAAAAGTATTTTGGTGATCAAAACTGTATATGGGGTACTTCCCGTTGACCTAGGATCATGAAACTTGGGAAGAAGCAAGGACTTAAAGCACAAGTAAAGGAAAAAAATCCGAAAACCGTAAATTTGTAGTTACATGTATCACTTTTTTTTTCTTGTACCAACAAACTTAACTTTGCGTATGAGCAAGTCATCCATATCAGTTAGCTACAAATTATACTAACGATTTTCTAATTATTTCTTATATTTACTTTGTACGGAACCCCCAGGGCGCGAGTCCTACTCGCACTTATCCGGTTTTTTTGTAAGTTTTTTTTTTGTTTATTTTTGACGATGAAAACGCAAATTGTAAATTAAATAAAGACTTCAACCAAAACTTAAACATTTGAAAACCGAAATTTCTGAAAATACCGAAAGTGCCGAAAGCTGAAAATCGAGTCTTCGGTTAACATCACTAGGTTAGTGAGTGTAAATGCTCAAGTTAGAAACACTACTCAATAGTTGCATGCAACCTTAGGTAGTTAGGTACTGTTCCGGCAATGTAGTTACCTTAACAGCTTGGATTGGCCGGTGTATCTAGAGTATGGAAAATAAATAATGACTTTAATAAACACCTTACAATTATCTGCTACCTATTTCCTAGTCAATCTAAAGCGAAAATAATTAATCGATCGACTAAAAATACTGAAACTGGTTGCTAAAATAATTAGCTGGCGACTAAAAATTAGGTTAGCAGCTTGAATTTTTATTTTTAGTCGCTCGGTTAGATCAATGCTAGATTAATCTAACAGAACGGAATAGAAATCAATTCCTTCTGGTGACCATAGAGCGAGCGACCGGATTTATATTTACGGATCTCAGATTAAAATATCTACCTATAATAATGTTTGGACAAGTTTACACACGGCTGTTTATTCCCAACCCAATCCAGTCCCAACTAAGCCTAAGCTTGTACATGGGTACTCAACAACTGATAAACATACTTAAATACTTTATAAATAATATACTTAAATACATACCAACACCCAGAATTCGAAAACCAACATATATGCTCACCACACAAATGTTGGCCCCAGGTGGGAATCGAACCCACGACCTTTGGCGCAGTAGGCAGGGTTACTACCACTACGCTAACAGGCCAGACCTATATTCCATTCAGATTGTTTCCATCTTCCGGGTAATGTAACCTATGGGTCAGGCGGACTTATAGTTCTCGAGTTCAAAAGTGAATCGCTATAAGGGACGTACCCAAAAAAAGCTTAGACTTACAGACGGTGGAAAGCTCAATTAAGTATACCACAGCACCGGAAGTAAGTACCCTGCCATATTTACTACGCAGTGGCGGCGGCGAGGAGAATGTTCTCCAATGGAGAAACAGGGTTCAAGTAAAGAGGAAAAGCGAAAAAGAAACGCATGGAGACGCCATAGGTATTTCTTATAGCTTATACATGCGTATAGAACCGACGGCCGTTGGGACAGACGAGTTCTGGAGTGGAGACAGTAGCCCGGTGGACCGACGACCTAAAGAGTGTGGCCGGAAGCGGTTAGATGCGGAGGGCGAAGGACCGGGTGTGGTGGCGTTCGTTGGGGAAGGCCTTTGTCCAGCAGTGGACGTTGAAGCTGATATGATGACTCATGGGTAAAACATTGACAAACAGCCTCAGAACTTAATCTTAATTTTACCCGTTGTCATTCCCGTACCGCTTTGGCAGCAGCTCATTTGGCAAAATGTACACCGTCCTGTTATGTATCATCGTATCACACTGAAAAATCCACTGGAAATCCACAAAAGCACATCGAAAACGGCACAGTCGATCGTAATCATAATCGAGTACACTAGATCAGGTTCTCGAATGAATCTTTTTCGGCAATTTTCCGCCTTTCGGCCGAATACATTCCGTTGTATTCAATTCATTTAATCTTTTAAAATTGAAACAAAACGTAAACTTGCGCAATTTTTGTTTCTTTATTGTTTCACCGACGGGTGGCTATGGAGGCAGGCGCGGGCGGACTGCTCGAGGCTCCTCTAAGAGAGCTGGTACACTGCTCCCTATCCGAATGCGTCAAGTCGTCAACATTCGGTCCGAAGTAGCTGTGTTAGAACAATTTGTATAGCGCTCGGGCGAAACTACACTCGAGAACCGTCATCCGAACTCTGAATATATTTACTGCGGGACCATTTCAACGAGTGACCATTTCAAGAAGAGATCAATTCAAGTAGTGATCATTTTAAATTGTGGTCTTAAACCGTCGCAAAGATAATGTCAAATAGATAATCACGACCGTGTCCAAAATATGAACTTAAATTTTAAAGTTTATAGACGGTCACAACATTCTTCAACTCTACGCCGTTGCAATCCAATTTATACTTAAATGAATTTTATTAGTAAACTAGCCGACGCCCCGCGACTTCACCCGCGTTATAAAGTACACTATTTATATGTTATTCAAAAATTTACAACCCGTTCTAATCATGCCAGTTTCTTAGTTTTAAAGTTTGTCAATAGATGGCGGTACGTGTATTTTACACCCCGCTATCATTTGGTTCTTCGTAACATATATGTATAAGATAAGCGTGCAAATTATCCACCAGTTTCTACCTCTTTATTATTAGTATAGATATAGATAAGCGAGTAATACTCATTTCACAACAGAATCTTGTGATCCCGGCAGCGGTTTATCGGTCGGCAGTGCACAAGAGTCGTCATAACACGGTCCGAATTTGACGGTGGGCGTGTTGACGGATTCGGCCCGAGCGCAGTGTACAAGCGCTCTAAGGCTGTATTAAGTGCCAAGTAACCTGGCTGTTCCGTGGCGTGTCGCGAGGAAAGCCTTCGATATCGTCGCCTTACAGCTCAGGTACGTTTGAACAAAGGCTGGTGTTGGAAAAATATATTGAACTAGCTGGTTTCGTATGTCATTTCTGACTGTTTCTTTTTGCTCGGCTCCTCCGGTCGTAGCGTGATGTTAAGCGGCCTAAAACCTTCCTCAAGAATCAAATGCAAAGTTCCTCAGTGCGTTCAAAATAAAACAAGCATCTCAGCATAAAGCGCCCACACAATACGATTGGCAGTGGCACTGCAAGCAGAGCCCTGCTTGAGTAGGGCGCTTTATTAATCGAAAGAACACTAATTCTAGTCGAAACTAAGGCAATGATTAGAATCACAAACAGGCTATTGCATTAACAATGAAACACATTTTATAATAAATCAACAAAAAGTATTAAAGTTACATGAAAATAGATATAACACTAATATTATAGCGAAAGTGTGGGTTCTGTTTGTTCTTAATCTCGCCATATAATTTATGGACTTAATGGTTTTAGATGAAACTCTGTACAGTTATAAATCACTTATCGGAACAACATAGCTACGTTCCAAGCTTCAGGTAGATCTTACCAATAGTTTACGAGCTATGTGGTTGACAGACGGTGAGACAAAATATCACGGAAATGATTGTTTTCAACTTGTTAACAACTAATACCGTTAGTCTAGACACTTTTTTAAGGTTAATTTAGTTTTTACTTTTGGCTGTTTACTGTTTAAAAACAAAAAAAAAGTCATTGTACCTCGCTTGTCGAATTGTAAGTTCTACGAGGGAACATGACAACATACATCTACTAAAGTAAAAACCCTTAGCCTGATTAGCAAGCTGCAGTGGAAGTGGGCAGGTCACGTCGGTCGCCTAACCGACTTCCGTTGGGGCAGACGATTTCTGGGGTGGAGACCGCGTGGGTATGCGCAGCGTGGGACGCCCCCGCACAGGTGGACCGACGACCTAACTAAGATGGAAGCGGCTGGATACGGAGGGCGGAGGAGTGGTGGCGTTCACTGGAGAAGGTCTATGTCCAGCAGTGGACTCGAAAGGCTGATATGATGATGATGTAGTCGGATTAAAACTATTGGACCGATTGAGCTGAAGAAAACAAATCATCTCGCGCGACCGCACGTCAGTGGAAAGAAACCAGTATAAACTGGTATCTCATAGTACTGAAAGTCCATAATAGACTAGGCCAGCTCAAGGTCAAAGTGTTTCCACTGACGTGCAGTCGACTGTACGTAAAATTGTTCGGCAATGATACAAAAATTGACGGTTTTAGAAAAAAAAAAACTGAGATACTGCAGGAAAACTTAGAAAAAATTAATTGTGAACAAACTTGGTTGTGTTCTGAATAAAACGACAGAATATGTGAACCGTGTTACACGATAGGGCTGCCCAAAATTTAATATAACGTAAATGTACGCAGCGGAAATTAGTGTTTATTGATGAAGTAGCTCCCGGTAATGATGCGAGCCGACCTCGCTATCATTAGCTGCTCCCCGAATAGACTGCCGACTAGCTGGGCCTGCGACTTCGTCTGCCTTTTGTGGGCGATAGTAGCCGCCTATTTATTGCTTTAGATATACAAGCGTTAATACTGTTTATATGGTTATTTGTCTGTCCGCCGAATAACTCGAAAACTATTCTACTGAGAGCTGCAATTTGTAATTAAAAAAAATATTGTAATAATAAGAAACAAATGGAGGTCGAGCCGATGATTTAAGATCAAACAGGGAAAATTTTTCGCGGTGTATTTTCCAAGATATTCTAAAAATCAAAAACTGACGGAACCCCCTCACATTCTGCACGACGCACGCTTGGCTGAATTTTGAGTGTGCTGGCAACCCTGGGCCAGTGTTGTATGGTAATAAGTGGCCCGGTCACGCCACGGCCGGCGCCGCTCGATACGCTGACCTCCTCCTAGTACGGTCGACCACCGCTCAAATCTAAATCAAATCAACAGCCTTTTAACATGTCCCCACTGCTGGGGCTCAGGCCTACCCTCTCAACGAGGGCGTTAGGGCTATAGTCCACCACGCTAGCCCAGTGCGGGTTGGTGGACTTCACATGCGCCTAAGAATGTCTTCTTCGGCGTATGCAGGTTTCCTCGCGATGTTTTCCTTCACCGTTTGAGAGCAGTCAGTATATGTATTAAGTTTCGCGAAAAAAACCATTGGTACATGGCCCGGCCGCGAAGCGTCAGTTGTATCATTGAGTAGTACTATCGATGGTACAAGTGACATAAATTTGTATCCTTAGTACCATTAAAGAAAAAGTGGACATTCCTCGCAATTGTTGATGAGATCGGTTATGATCATTTCGTTTGAAAAGCAATTTGCCTAAAACGCAAAATGCCTAAAATCAAGGCCGGGGATCGAACTTCGCACTTTCGATATGATAGGCCGCGTCTTATCCCCGCCGCCACTGGCGCGCTCTACCACCTCTGACTACCGCTCAGGTTGAACAAAAACATTTTATTAGGCTGTTGATTAATAAAGCCGTTATAAGAAAATGCAGCTGCTGCCGTATACAGGAGGACGTGGGGGCGACTGTACCTCGCCCACACCCGTCACAAACCGCACGCTACTGTCGTCTTTACAAATACTTCAGACCGCCTGAAATACTCGCTTCAGACTGATAGAATTACACTTTAATTTGATTTGTTTAGCATACTCGTACAGTCGACCACACGTCTGCGGAAATAAACCGTATAAACTGGTCTCTCATAGTATTGAAACTCCCTAATAGCCTAGGCCAGCTCAAGGTCTGTGTTTCCCTTGACGTGCGGTCGACTGTACTGTAACTCGGTACAAATGACATGGTACCTACACGCGAATGTAACACGTGATAATCTACATAACATTTTGGTGGAGAAAAGTTCATTTTCGAAAAGTATTTCCAACAAAAGAGAAAAAAATTACGGCCAAGCCGCATAACTTCATCACTTGAAAAAGGGTTTTCAACATGTTTTTTCACATTGCAGTTATGTCTAATAACATTAAATAAAACAAACTTTGCAAAAGCTTGTTCGGCTGGGTGCAGTACTAAGAGAAAATTTGATAGAGAGGAAATGGCATTAGGAATTTAAAACAGGGAAATGCAAATAAAAACTAGAAAAAAACAATATTTGGTAAAAATATAAAAGATAAGATTATATTCATAATTCGAGATAACATAATAAAAATAATAAAATATATAATAGATAATTTATTCATCTCTCGTTGATGTCTTTTGTATAGGACCAGTGACCGCAGCGTATGAGTTTTTAATAAAAGGTATCTCTCGCATATTAGTGTAAAATTGACAATTCCGTGGAGTCTGTACATTAATGTACAGTCGACTCCACGTCAGTGGAAACTGAGCTTGATCTGGTCTAGGGAATTTCAATACTACGAGAGACATATATATAGTTTATACTCGTTTTGTTTCCACTTACGTTCTGTGGACCGTACGCTTTGCTGATTTTGTGTGCTGTACGCAGCCTCCCGGGAGAAGGGGCACTGTCACCACGTACAGCCGACCGCACGTCAGTGGAAACAGTTTGACCTCGAGCTGGCCTAGCATAGCTATTAAGCGTGACACACACTGAGCGGCGGCGTTGCGAAAGCGTTGCGGTTTTTTTCTGTAATGTTCGAAATAGTATGAAGCCCTTTACATCAAAGCGGCGGCGGCGCGGCGCGTTCTTCATACAAACCTTCGCCGCCGCAACGCTTTCGCAACGCCGCCGCCCAGTGTGTGTCACGCATTAGGGAGTTTTAATACTATGAGAGACCAGTCTATACTGGTTTTGTTTCTACTGCCGTCTTCCGTACAACAAAATGAAGATGAAACAATCCAACCGTGTCTTAGACTACGCCAAAAACATAAGTGGAAAACTAAATATTTCATTAAACCAGTAATTGGAGCGTGCCCAGGATCTCGATTCCACTGAGTGGTTCTATGACGTAACGACAGAGGAAATAATAGACGTAATCTCACCTAACAACTAACAGAGCCAATACAAATGGCATAAAATCAACGCATTTGAATTTCGGAACCAAAAAAAAAGAAAAAGATAGATTGGTGTTCCGAAGTGTACTGCAAAGTTAAGGCGTATCCAGACACACGCGGCCTGCGGTGGCGGCCTATCGCAGGCCGCAGCTTCAATAAGCAAACGCAGGCCGCGCGTATCTGAAGTCTCACGTATGGAATACGACAGGCCGCCACCGCCACCGCCACCGCAGGCCGCGTGTGTCTGGGATACGCTCAGTTTTGCCGATATTTACAGTTCATTCCTAAGTAGGTACCTATCTTTTGTTTCCGGGTGCTATATCGTTTGTAATAGAATATACGTGAATTTTTACATAAAATGTGTTTCGAAATTTCAAAGATAAATTTATTACACAAAAATAATATAATCTTTGTAAGTACAGTCAACCGCACGTCAGTGGAAACACTTTGACCATGAGCTGTCCTAGCCTATTAGGGAGTTTTAATACTGTGAGACACCAGTTTATACTGGTTTTGTTTACCCGTACCTACATAAAAACTGATATTCTGACGTATATCTATCCATCGAGAATTTGTTTTGTTGTTTGAGCGCGCTAATCTCCGGAACTACCAGTCGGATTATATAAATTCTTATTACATTTGATAGTCCAATTCTTGAGGAAGGTTATAAGCTATTTAACATCACGCCACGACCGTTAGGAGCAGAGCAAAAAAAATATTCTGAAATAACTTGTACCACGCGGGCGAAGTGAAAAAACAGCTAGTAACAAATAAAATGTATACAAGACGTTGTGTAAGTGAAAGAAAGTGTATTATAAATCCCTTGAGAGCTGGCGAGGTTTCACTGCTCATACGCACCCGCACCGTCAGTGTAATACCCCAGTGATTTTGATGCGGTTTGAATATAATGACGGTAGTTTTGATCCGGTAAAAGTGTTGTTGTGAAGGTACTTTATACGGAGTTTCACTTGAGTCCCTTGCGAAGTGGCGAGTAGGTCAGAGGTAAATAGTTTGATTTAAACAAGTCATTTATACATGTATTAACTGTAGAAAAGTTGTGTCTGTACAGGTGTTGTTTCAGATGGTGCACGCTTTAAAACTAAATTTTAGTCGCTTCTGGTCTTTTTTAACTTTAAAATAAGAAAGAGATATTGTCATGAATTTTAGAACTATTAAAATAGTTTAGTCCTGTCAGACACAAGAAAATGTACCGGGTTTCTATTGCAACGACTAAACCATTTTGATAGATGTAAAATTCATGACTTTCTTGATTTTAATGTTAATAAAAAAAGAGCAGCCCTGCTATTCTGTAAGCGTATTTGTGCAACTCGATCCTGAATCCGCCGTGAGATCGGTCTCTAACTCAATGATTCACAGTTCAATACTCACTTTACTTCGCAAGTGAAGTGTTTATTGTGTAGCTTGTATTTGTTTACACAATGCGACGTCGAGGTCTTTCATGATCGGATGCGAAGTGAAGTGAGTGACTTGCGATGTGATGGTCGAGTATTAATTCGTACTTTACAGAATCACACAGCAGAAGAACCTAAAATTTAGTTCCGAATAAGTAAAATTTAGTTATTTAGTACACCGAATCGACACGATTAATTATTTTTAGAAAAAAAAAGTTCGGGGGAACTTGCAAAAGATAGCGATGCCGAATAGGTATGTGATTTTTGTAAACTTTGTCTGTCTGTTCAGGCATCACGCAAAAACCATCATCATGATGACCTAGGGGTCACAGAATTCCGAATATAAAATGTCACTTAAAATCCATCAAATCACTCGCTAATTTCCATCAAGACTTCTGTCGGCATTTCGTTTAAAACCTCCCCGTTGAAAAGTTACCCCATTATTGGTATTCCTAACTGTTAGGACGAGTTACCCCAACCAGTACAGACACTGTTTCACTATACTGTTAACTGTTTTACTAACTGGCGTTTTATACGTCACCTGTGCGGCGGATGTGAGATTTAAAATGCCTATTTATTCTGAGTTCTGTGGCATCAACAAATAAGATTGTATATCTAAAACTCACCCGCCGTTGCTCTGCATTGACTTGTCTGATTCGCTTCCTTCAGCCAGTTTGGCTTGCACTTCCATCTTCTCGTTCGAAGGCGAAGACACGTTAGAACTTTGTACCTCCACTTCCGGTTCACCCTTCACTAAAGTCTCGGTCATTTTCTCCAAAACCTCACTCCTGATCGGGCTGTTTTTCTTTTCATTCACCACCATCACTATCGGTTCTATAACTTTTTTCACCTCTTCCGGAGCTTTCTCTACATCTTTCGGTTCCTCGACGGGAGTTATTATGCTATCAACAATCTTAGTAGCCTCTGAACGAATTTCGGCGGTGGTTTTTTCGTTTTGTTTTACAATTTGGTCTTTCAAATTTGCGAATTTATTGGCAGTTTCGTCTTTAGCCTCTTTAATGTCTTTTTTCGTTTTGTCGGCAAAGTTTTTGAAAGTATTTTTGGTTTCCTTTACTTTTGGTGGGTTACTAATATGTTCAGTTGAAACTTCAGGAGATTTGAGTATGTCGTCTATTTTTTGTTTAGCTCTTTCTACTTGAGGGTTATTATAAGGAGGCAGCAAAGGTTTTAACTTGACATTATCTTCAGCAAATACAGTACTTTTTTCTCTAACTGGTTTCGTAACCTTTTTGTCTTCATTTTTATCTTGCTCGGATTTTTCTTTCGCAGGTTCCTTAATATCCGCCTTCTCTACTTCCACCCCTTGTGGTTTGGTTGACTCTTTATCATCTTCTTTCGGAGCTAAAGAGTCTCTGGAACTGTGTCTCTCAAAAATACCTTTCTCTCTAGCTTTCTCGAAAGCAGCTGGTAGTTGATTAGTAACTTTAGTAACCACTTCTAACGGTTGTGAGGTTATAGCTGCAGTCGTCATGGAAACGATATTTTTCTTAGTAAGAATAACGAGTTCCCCCTTTTCATTTGTAATTTTGTCGTACTGGGTCTCATTATCTTGCGTCGTGATTTCTTCAGCAGAAGCACTCGATTCCATATTGCCAGTTGTCTTCGTGCCTTCTTTAACAATTTCTTTTTCAGCTTTACTTATTTTGTTACCTTTGTCTGTAGAATCCTTACCTTTTTCGACCTTTTTAGAAGATTTATTAACGTCAACATCTTTCTTTGAACTAACTTCATTAATTTTGCTCATCGATGTGGCTTTCAAATCCATTCTACTGTCTCTTTTCTTCAACAACGGAGGTTTGTCGTTCAATGTCCTCGCGCTAGGTGTTCTAGTTAAACTTTTCATGCTATTGGTACGGTTGATAGGCTTCTTAGGATCAGGTTTGATAGGAATAGTAGGTCTTATAGTGGACCTCGTACTTGCTGCTCGTGTTACTGGCTTACTTCTAGCAGAATTGTTAACTGGTTTAGTTGTATTATTAGGTTTAGATACAGTTTTTCGTTTGTCAGGGCTAGGATCTCTGCTCACTTGTCTGCTAGGCTGTCTAGAATTCAATCTAGTTGTAGCAGGTGTGTTTCCAGCAGTTTTAACAGGTTTTCTAGCAGCAGGAGAAGGCTTAGTTGGAGTTTTAGCTGAGCTGGGTTTTAAGTCTTCAATCGGACTTTTATTTGGTGTGCCAACTATTGGAGAAAGTCTTTTAGCATTAATAGATTTGTTCGACGGTGGAGGACCTCCTCTGCCTGGAGAAATCGGAGGTTTGCCCTTGATATGTGCAGGTGCTATATTCAAAAGCTGAGTGCTTTGGCTAATGCCTTTCTTATCGTGACCTTGACTTCCAATCCTTACAGTCTCATGAAGACTACTAGTGCTGTTGGATATGAATCTTTGACTCCTATTAAGACTATTCTCTACTGGTTTTCTAGAATTTGAAACTTCCCGTTTATTATTATTCCTATTAGGTGAAACTGAGTTTTGGCGTTTAGGGATTTTGGAATGTTTTGGAGATCCGTCATTCGATTGAGGTTGAGATTTTGACACAGATCTGACTCTAGATTGATGCGTCACGGGGTTGGACATCCCATCGTTAGCGTTGATGTACTCTGTGCTATCAGTTGATAATTCATTAAAGCGAACAATTGCGGCGGGTGATAAAGCTGGGGAGTTGGATCGTGATCTTAGTTTAATTTTATTTGGAGAATTGCTCCTGGAAGTCGTTCTAGAACAAACGACACTTCTGATCGCGTCAGTTTTACCGCTCTTCTCAAACTCAGCCATTTCTTTGAGCAGAGCTTCCTCTTCTTTCCTTCTCTTCAGCTCTGCTTCTTCTTCGTGCATCTCTCTGTTCAACTCACTGAGTTCTCTTACTTCTTCTATGTTCTCTTTCAAGAAGTTCCGAGGGGAGTGAGGTCTGCTCAGGGTGTGTATGGGCGGTGGGAGCGTGGCCGCCGCCATTTTGTCGATTCTTGACAAGGAGTTGGTTCGCCGTCGGGGCGGGGAACTCGCTCTGGAGTTGGCGGCTGAGGTTCTCGGGGTGTTGTGCCGTGACGTTTCCTCTCGGAAGCCGCGCCCTAAAAAGAAATACGCGTCATTAAAGTACAAAAGACAATAAAGTTAACATTTTACATCTTAAAAAATGATTTTGAAAGTATTTTTGAGTTTTGAGAAGTAGAAATTTTCACTGCGGCTGGATGCTAAGGGGAGAGAACCAGGTGCGCTGGCGTTCATTGGGAAAGGCCTGTGTCGAGCAGTGGACGTCGAAAGGCTGATATGATGACTTATTTACCTTTGAAAGGCGAGACTCTCCCGGGCCTTATTTCCACCGGCAACGACCTGGGGCTGGAGGGACGGGAGGCGGCCGGAGTCTCAGTGATGATTGCGAACGAGGACTCTTTCTTCTTTTTCGGCGTTTGCGCCACTCTGCAATGAAGGATTAAGATATTCTTAGTTTCGGGAATCTTATCTTAAGTACAGAATACTAGCGGACGTCTTTGTCCGCGTTAAAAAGTATATAAATAGGTATTCTTCTCTTCTACGTATATTTGTGTTAGGTATTCTTCTATGTTACATTTCGTTGCTTCCAATAACTTAAATGACATTACAGGGGTCCATCTTGACATAACTATACTACTTTTACTACTACATAGAAATGTAGGAAACCAGTGTATAACATATTTTGGGTCGGGCGGCATTTGCCTAGATCGCTGAAAGTCTATATAGAGATATGGTAGGTAACGCATAATGCCTTCTTTGTTATTTAGTCTACATCGCAAAATGTCTTACTCGCAAAATGACTACTTTTTTATTTCAGTACAGTCACGGTCAACATAACTAGTACAAAATAAATACCCATCGCGAAGAATAAAACAAAACAACGTTCTAGGCAAAAGCCGCCCGACCCGCGACTTCTGACTACTGTAACTCGGAAACTATTGATCCTAGACTACTAGTTTGTACAGAGAAATGATAGATCTCGTGTCGAGATCTTCATTTCGGATGACAGCTGTCAAACTTAAAACCGCTGTAACTCGGAAACTATTGATCTTAGACTACTAGTTTGTACAGAGAAATGATAGATAGATCTTTATTTCGGATGTCAGTTTCACTTTTGACAGCTGTCATCCGAAATGAAGATCTCGACGAGATCTATCATTCCTCCTTAGAAACTAGTAGTCTAGGATGAATAGTTTCCGAGTTACAGCGGTTTTAAGTTTGACAGCTGTCACCCGAAATGAAGATCTCGACGAGATCTATCATTCCTCTATACAACCTAGTAGTCCAGGATGAATAGTTTTCAGGTTACAGCTGTTTTATGTTTGACAGCTGTCATCCGAAATGAAGATTTCTCGTGGTCCCACTAGTCAGACAAATTAGTAGGACCACGAGGAAACACCCAACTTTTTTAACATTGACTGTACTGTGCACATTGTAGTCATTTTACGACTATGACATTATGCTACGTGTACATTATGAGAAGTAGTCATTTAGCGTATTCGACATTTCCCAGCATAGACTTTCTGCGATGTAGGAAAATGCCGCCCGACCCCATATTTTGACTTTGACGCCATAAAAAATACATAGGAATGATGTTTATTTCATATTTTTTCGCGACTTATGTAATATGAATTCAGTATTTTAAGTTTGATAAGCTGATAGGATGGCGATCAATCGGACATCATCATCATCATATCAGCCTGTCGACGTCCACTACTGGACAAAGGCCTCTCCCAAAGATCTCCACGACGACCGGTCCTGCGCTAACCTCATCCAGCTGGGTCCCGCGACCTTCACCAGGTCGTCGGTCCACCTTGTTAGAGGCCTGCCTACGCTGCGTAATCGGACATATAGACAGATTTTTATGGATATTGATAGACATATATCGGGTATTTGTAAGGCATGGCACACACGTGCCGAGATTAAAGGCAAATGACTTGCAACACAGAACAAAGCACCGATTGCGGAAACGGTGTTCGAAGGGAAATCGATTTATCTTTGTGTCGGGAAAAATTAACGCGATTCTAGAAAAGTATTACGAAGCTAGGTGCGATCGAGTGATTAATGGTGCAGTCTTGAAAGAACGAATGGGGGCGCGTCTTCAGAATGCAGAAACGCGCTATCCGAGCGATTGCACGGATCCTGTCTGACGACTCTGCCAGACCATATTTTATGGCCCTTGGAATAATGACACTCCCGTGTCTGTTGGTATTCCATGTGGCCATATATGCGCGTCAGAACCTGGGCATGTACGGGAGGCGCGGCGACCACCACAGGTACAACCTGCGTAGCGCCACTAAACTCTGTTCGGTCCCGCACACCCTGGAGAAGGCGTGCCGCTTCGTCCGCGCCATGGGCCCCGCTGTATACAATAAGCTCCCACGGACCATAACAGAGGCGTCCAGTGATGCCATTTTTAAGACAAAATTAAAAAAGTGGCTTGTCGAGCAGGCATTCTACACATACAATGAATTTTTAGCTTTTAAAGCTAGTAAGTAAATCTCACTGTGACATTTAGATTAAGATTATTTTATTTTATTTGACATTTTATTAATTTGACATTATTACAATTACAATTAAGTAAGAATGTTTATAAAATTTATGACCTGTAATGAATATTATCAATAATAATAATAAAAAAACGGCCAGTAGTTGATTTAGTATACTTGTAGAGCGAACCCAAAACGAAAGTTCTAGGGCGCTTTGTATATTTTTAAGATTTCGTAAAAATATACCCAAGTTTTTGTCGTTAGGAGCCGTGGTAGCCTAGTTGGTTGTGCACCCAACTTACGTTGAGTTTGAACCTTGGCCCTTACTAATCAGTTTAGTTACTTTTTTAATCTGCAGAACCTTTTTCTCAGGAACACGTGGAGATATCAAGTTGAAATTAATATCAAATATTGAAGTCTGCAGTCCCTTGAAGCCGTGAAAAAATCAGACTTCTAAGTTATGCAGTCAGAAGGTATGGCCGATTTTGCTGCATTTTTGAATATCTTGGTCATCAAAACCTATGGGAGTACCCCATAGGTTTTGATGACCAAGATATATTCAAAAATCCGGTTGACCTAGAATCTTGAAATTTGGCAAGAAGCTAGATCTTATAGCACAAGTAAAGGAAAAAAAACGGAAAACCGTAAATTTTTAGTTATATCACAAAAAATCTTTCTTTTCTTGTACCAACAAACTTAACTTAATTTTATTTCCCATTTTCTAATTATTTCTTTAATTAAGTTTGTACGGAACTCTCAGGGCGCGAGTCTTACTCGCACTTGTCCGGTTTTTTCTGTGCTAATTCAACTTGACCCATTGAAAGTGTTCCGGCCGCAAGCGCCGGTAATCCACCGATAATTTCCGTGACCAATTCGTCGTTATCGTGGAAAAACACAAAATTACTCGAGCGGCCGAGGAGCTTGTACTTGACCTGAGAAATAAACACTCAGTGACGTCTGAAACTAGAGTACAGTGGCCGTACGAAACTGTCCGTCTACTGAAAGTTTGTTTTTACTTGTACCAGTGCAAGAGGTATGTCAGCCTGACAAAGCGTGAAGATATGTTTGTATGTAGGTATCATAGAGTAGAGGGACCTTATAGAGGCGTAAAAGAAGCATCCTATGTGTGTCAAAATCGTGTCAAATGGATTACAATATTGTAACTCACTCACTTTCACATTCTCATTTTCAAACTCCATATAAATTTGTATTAGCAACCTCCTCCCGCTACTCCGCTTCCTTTGTCCGCACCCCCCCTGTAAATGGCACCATTGGTTCCCATATTAAATATGCAAGATGCGAACTCCACAGGGAGCGCGCGAGCCACCAAAGAGATTCGAAACTTCTTGCTAGGTACAGTCAACTGCACGTCAGTGGAATCACTTTGACCTTGAGCTGGCCTAGTCTATTAGGGAGTTTCAATACTATGAGATACCAGTTTATACTGGTTTTGTTTCCACTGACGTGCGGTCGACCGTACCAATGCAAGAAACTGTATTGCCAGGATTGAAAAAAAACCGCGGGCAACAGTTAGTAAGTAACAATGATACTTTTTTAATGCGAACGAAGTCGCGGGGCATAAACTAGCAATCTACCTATAGAGGCTAATCTATACTTATAATAAATCTGTAGAAATCGTGTGTCTGTACTTTGAATAAATTTATAAAAAAATGAGTGTGGACGATAAAAAAAGAGTAACAGAACACAAAAAAGCGTTTTTAATTTTTTTTGTCTTTCTGTCTTTCTGTCTGTCTGTCTTTCTGTCTTTCTGTCTTTCTGTCTTTCTGTCTGTCTGTAATCGCTAATCTCCGAAACTACTGAACGGATTTTCTTGCAGTTTTCACAGGTAGATTAAGCACAGCCTGGCGCAACTTATAGGCTTTGTTTCATTGAAATCGGATGACAGCGAAAAAAGTTATCGTCATTTACAGATAAATCATTTAACGTAACAAGACGATGTCATAGACATAGGAGATATCAGTGTTTTTTTTAACTGGGACAGTATAGGCAAGTCCGAAACCATAGGAGATGCAGGGAAAGTGTCTTATGACATAGAAATTTTTTGGTCAAGCGTGTGTTGTCCATAAAAATGAGACAATTTGCACATTTTTTTTTAATGCGGTTCGACTCAGTTTCATGTAGGGATCACTTTATTATATCGGTAGAAAAAAATCTGAGCAGCAGAAGTTAGTCAAATTCAATAAAATGTTTTCTCATAGAACGCCAGTGAAAAATAATTTTTATTATTTTTAAAAAATGCGTATCGACTTAGTTTCATGTTAGAATCATTTTATTGTATCGGAAGAAAAAAATCCAAGCAGCAGAAGTTAGTCAAATTTAATAAAATGTTTTCTTATAAAACAGACTGTGCAATGTACTTAGGAACTTACTACTTATTCATTCATGCCACCCGAACTCCAGCTGCTCCGATTACTATGTCAAAATTGTTATCACGAAAAAATACCTAAAGGTTCCTAAGACAGTTTCCCTGTATCTCCTATGGTTTTGGTTTTGCCCATACTGTATCAGTTAAAAAATACACACGTATAATAAAAATTGATATGAGAAGTCTTATGAGCAATAGAAGTGAAAACAACAATTTTTTAAATTTTTATCTGTCTTCACCAAATTGGATACGGTGTTCATAGTTTGTTCCTGAAGGTATGGTATACCTTAAATTATGGTGAAGGTACTTAGAATGATCCATTTTACCATTGGAAAATTATAACTAGACGATGTATGTCTGTACATAGCAGAGATAGGTACCTACTTCCAAAATCCACGCGGACGAAGTCGCGGGCAACAGCTAGTAACTAATATAACAAATTGCTTCTTTCATGAAATTTAGAATTTTATTAGGTAGGAACCATTTGAAGACTGCGCTGTGCCTTACTGTTATATTATTAGGGATCCGTAGGCGCGCAGTGGGACGCTCCGAGGTTCCGTACCTTTCCAAATGCATTAGTTCAATGAGTCATCGTCAGTGCATCGATATGCAACACCACGTGTGGGTGAATGATGGAATGATTACAATTACATTATTACACCTACTTGAATCATTTCTACTCAATGAGATGAGACCTTCGATTACTTTTATTTTCAATCGAAATACCTACCTATTCATAAAATTCAAATTCAAAATCTGTTTATTCAAAATTGCAATACAATATTCTCTTTTTGATGTCAATTCTGTCTAAAACTACTCTGTTTCCACCTGTATGTCGCCGAGGGGAAGAAACAGCAACAAACCAACAGCACAGGGCCATGCTTTCATACATATAGCTTGTTCATTACAATATCTGTCTATGTTGAGCCATCAGGCACTCCATGGAAGTTTATCATTTAGGTAGTCATTTAATTAATCATCAATCATTTAATCAATCATTTAAATAAATTTAATAATCGAGCGTCAGTGGCCCAGGGGATAAGACGCGGCCTATGATATCGAAAGGTCCGAGGTTCGATCCCCGGCTGGGACATGTCCCAATGAGTTTTTCCTCGAAACTTAAGTACATTTACTGACTGCTCTTAAACGGTGAAGGAAAACATCGTGAGGAAAACTGCATACGCCGAAGAAGAAATTCTTAGGCGCATGTGAAGTCCACCAACCCGCACTGGGCTAGTGTGTGGTGGACTATAGCCCAAACGCCCTCGTTGAGAGGGCAGGCCTGAGCCCCAGCAGTGGGGACATGTTAATAGGATGTTGATGATGATGATGTAGTCATTTAACTTACAATATGCTTTTTTATTTTATTTAAATGGAAAGGCAGCTAAAGCTGATGCTTCCATATCAGCAGTCGACTTGCATTCATAATTTATATTAATTTATTGCGTCTTTTTAGATTTGAGAAAGTTGTCTAGTCTGTTCTTGAACATGTTTACAGAAGTGGCAGATACAACAGATTCTGGCAGATTATTCCATTTGGATGCAACCTTGTTGCCTAGAAAATTTCCGTAGGGGTTCAGCTGTGCATTGGCTCTTTGTAATCTCAAGTTGTGCCCTCTGAGTCTCTCTATCGGGTTAGGGTTAAATATGTTCCTTATGTCAGATGAGTTGTAATGGTTGATCAGAATCTTGAATGTCAATTAGATCTCCTCTTTCTCTGCGTTCTTTTTTGCACAAGTTTGATTTTACGGAAGAAGAAAAAGAATTCAAGTGAAAAAGATTCCAAGTTATTAAAGGAAAATAAAGAAACGTGGATATGAACCGTAGTCAGGAGATCTGACAGAGAACTATGGTTACCGACATAGGATTAGCGAGCTGAAGTGGCAGCGGGCAGGTCACATCTGTCGCAGAACCGACGGCCGTTGGGGCAGACGAGTGGAGACTACAGAGTAGAGACCGCGGATGGGTTCGCGCAGCGTGGGACGCCCCTCCGCCAGGTGGACCGACGTCTTATAGTTTCTTACCTATTTATAAGAAACTATTAAAATAAAAACCAAGCTATTATTACCTTTTAAATTACACTTTCCCAATATCTGACTGACTATAATATAGTTACCGCTGGAGACGCCTTCTTCGTGTTCCATGAGACGTCGCTAACCGCACTTTAACTTAACTGTCGGTTAAATTATTAGAGAAATTGAGTTCAGCTTAACTGGTGTGGTCAGAGGAAACTGAGATACGTTGCTTTTTACAAGTCAATATAACTAGAACCAAGAATATAGTGGTGCGGATCGACAAGGCAACAAATAATTAGGTACTAATATTATTCTAAACGCAAAGTTGTAAGGATGTTTGGAAAAACTACCGATCAGATTTTGATGAAACTACATCCGCGTTGAAAAGTATCCTATCTGTTATTCCGGTCTGTTATCAGCATGAATCAAAAAATTTACCCACTCCCATATGGATCAGTTCTATGGGTGTCAAAATCGTGTCAAAGTAATCGCAAAATTATGACTCACTCACACATTCTCATTTTCACACTCCATATTTTGTATTAGCAACCTCCTCCCGCTACTCCGCATCCTTTGTCCGCACCCCCCTTGTAAATGGCATCATAGGTTCCGATATGCAAGATGCGATCTCCACAGGGAGCGCTCGCGCGACCAAATAGATTTGAAACTTCTTGGTTATCAGTGTGCCGAGATCAGAGAGTTGTTAGTATACATAGAGCGCGCGTTAGCAAGTCTGAACTGTAAGCACGGGTCTGAACAGTCTCGAAATGTTCGGGACGACGCTACTAGTCACAAAACGTCAGTAGCGCTGATTGTTGCTCTCGCCGGTATTTATTTAGATTTGGAGTAATCATGGTGAAATGTGCAGTGCCAAGCTGCAAACACGATTCACGGAAAAGAACGATCTATAAAAAATCTATATAGAAACTTCCATAGAACACCTGCTTACACTTGGCACAATGGGCAATGAGCGATGCGCGCGCTCTATAGCAGCTAGTATACTAACTCTATGGCCGAGATTCATTAAAATCTCTTCAGCCGTTAGTGTAAGCAACAAACTTCCAAACTCATAAACATACAAACTTTATAAAGGTTTTGCTTCGTTTTATTTTTATCTCTCTTTCTCTTCTTATACTCTTTCTTTTTCATTTCAATTCAATCCCTTTTCTTTCTTTCCTCCCCTGTCCAACAAGGTCAGTGGTTCCGTAACCATAAGCCACGGGCTGTCTGTCCGTCCGTCCGCAATCATCTAAGGTCTTCAACCTGCGCCTGCGCAGCAATTACCTTCGCCGTGTTTAGCCATTGTGCGTACTATCGAGCACGCCGCAAGGCACAGGCGGTAGCGGTTACCCCACTAAGGGTTACAAGGTTACTTTAAAAATGTATTAGAAACTAGTTTTGCCCGGCGGTTTCACCCGCCGTTTGTCTCTCGTCTGGCGCATCGCCCGCCCACGCTATTACTTCGGTTTTGCTTAGAGCGTGATGTTCAACAAAAATCTAACATTTCTTAGAGGTGTTATTACAGACACATGCGGCCTGCGGTGGTGGTGACGGTGGCTGCCAGGAGCCCTATTTTTGAGTTGCTCGCCTCGCTTCGAGCGTTCGATTCTACTGATTTTCCTTCGATATCCGATACAAAAATCTGTAGAATCGACCGCTCGAAGCGAAGCGAGTGATTCAAAAATATGAATCCAGTTGTATTCCATTATTAAAATTTGTGTATTGTGGCTGCGGCCGGCGGTAGGCCGCCACCGCAGCCGCCTGTGATTGGGATACGCTTTAGGCGTAATCCAGACACACGCGGCCTGCGGTGGCGGCCTACCGCAGGCCACAGCCTCAATATACAAACGCACGCCGCGCGTGTATGATCTCACATACATTGCATAGGGAAGACAAAAGGCTGTTACCGCCACCGGCACCGCAGCCGCCTGTGTGTGGTCGCTCCCGCTACCGCCCCCGCTCCCGCTTGCGCCTTGACCCCGCCTCGGTGCACGTGGGTAGCGGCGCGTATCCGGCGAAAGTAACGTTGCGTATACGGCTCGTTATTAGTAACTAGTATTATATTAGGCTAATTATACTACGCGTGCTTCGATCGTGTAGTACCCACTACATAATTCAACTAAAAATGTGTCTACTCTTACGGCCTGTGGAAACAAAACCAGTATAAACTGGTGTCTTATAGTATTGAAACTCCTTATAGGCTAGGCCAGCTCAAGATCAAAGTGTGTCCACTGTCGTGTGTCGTGTGTCATTACACTCGAGGCTGGGTAGCACAACACGAGCCGAAGGCGAGATCGTAATGAAGCCGAGAGTGTAATGACCAAAGCTCCCGAGTTTCATACGACGTTTTTCAACACATTTTGCGAGCAGAAAAATCATGAACTTATTTTCCTTTGATTTTGATGACGAAAGACTATCACTTACATTTTGTGTCTAATGTGTCATGACTATTCTTCATCACTTGAAGCTTTATTAAGCTGCAGTGTACCTTAATGCGGTGCATTACGAGCCACATTACGAGCAAGTGTTTTTAAAAACTATTTTAACTACTTTTTGTGACTCAAAGTTGTGAGTCAGAGTAATGTAGGAACACCGTGGCATTAGGCAATAATTGAACTAGTCTAATGACGTTTCAAAACAAGGGCACGTCATAGAAAACTTTGGCGGTCAAGTCACCACCGCTGAGCTATTTCACTCAAGGATACGTGTTGACTTCATAATGTAGACTTAAACAGTACTGTAGCACGCTCACAGGGATTCTATGGGTTATTGGTACCTAGATGAAAACTCGGAAGAATATATGAGATAAGATTTAACTTATTGACCTCAATGAGATGAGATTTAACTTATTGACCTCATAATGTACACTGAGACACGCTCACAGGGATTCTATGGGTTGATGGTATCTAGATGAAGAAAACTCGGGAGATTACATGAGATGAGATTTAACTTAGACTTAAACAGTACTGTGGCACGCTCACAGGGATTCTATGGGTTAATGGTACATACCTAGATGAAGAAAACTCGGGAGATTACATGAGATGAGATTTAACTTATTGACCTCATAAAGTACACTTAAACAGTACTGTGGCACGCTCACAGGGATTCTATGGGTTCAAAGTCAAAACTATTTTATTGCATGTAAGTACACTGGGTACATTTATACTTTAAGGTTAATGGTACATAGATGAAGAGAACTCGGGAGATTACATGAGATGAGATTTGAACAACACTGACAACTGGGAAAACTTACATTTTTCATAGAGAGCAGACACTATTACTCAAAACACTCAAAATGACCAATATATAAATTACTCTCAAAGGGTAGGAATACCTACGCAGAACAATCAATTCTCAAAAAGATCAATACTATAGTAGCTTAATGACGAATAGGAACATTATTGATCACTTGTATTTTTCTGTAAAATCTTTTTCTGCGAGCATTTTCTAAAAAAGTATAAACTTAACCCCTATTTGAATCTATTTCTATTAATTTATATTACTTACTTACCAAAGAACTGGTAGGTAAGTGAAATAGGTTATAAATAAAGAGTATTCAAAGATTGGATTTCAGTGGTCGTATTGAGTTTATCTTATTTGTATGTATAAAGTTTTTCACATCACTCTTCTCGGTTTTTTTTATATTCAGTCTGTTTTTAAATTGGTTCATTATTGATAAATTATTTATTTTTATTTTCTGAGATGCTTTAAGAAAACTAAAAATAAATAAAACTAATAATAAATATATAAATAATGCCAGTACGGCATTGCTTATTTATTTTATTTAAAAACTTTATTATAATCGCCTTCATTTAAAGTAAAACTAACACTAACAAGCGAGTTAAAATAGTTGTAATTAAGGCCGAAAATAATGATAGGACGAAAATAATTCGTGTTTTGTTTTTGTGGTTTAAAGCAACACGGAGGGAAGTCGCCACGGTCAGGCGTTCCGCCGAAGTACAAGACCAGCCGGTCATGCGTCGTATAAAATTGTATCCCTACTTTTGAATCGCTCGCCTCGCTTCGAGCGGTCGATTCTCCTGATTTTTGTATCGGATGTCGAAAGAAAATTAATAGAATCGACTGCTCGAGTGATTCAAAAATAGAGTTCTTGGTCTATAGAAGACCTAGCTCGAACAATACTAACAGGATGGAACATGTCTTTAGTATTTCGAAGCCCGCGTGGGATCCCTCCGTGGTAAATGGCACCCCTCCGAGTCGAGCCGGCGGCCCCGTGTTGCTCTAACGTGTCTTTTAGTAAAGATGACTCAGGCTGTGGTGCACTCAGACACCCACACCAAAAGTGAATCTCTCATGACCTTGACTAAAGAAGTTATGCAATACGACAATCGCACATTCAAAACCTATGAATATTATCTAAAGCTTTTGATACAAATTTTAAGGCTTCATTCGTACTGTCGTGGCAATGAGAAGTGCGCTACATGGCAACAATTAACTCCTGTCAATGACAGCAGTTCTGCACTCCTTTTGGAGGGTTTGGTTTGGTTGGTAGACTTTTGAGCCATAATATCTTATAATACCTTTAAGTAAAGTCATTATTTACTATAGCGGTTAAAGCGGTAGTCAGCTGGTTTTTGCGATTTGCACTGTTTACATCCTCACTAAAGTGATAGCAGGATAGAGATTTACAACGGGCCATTTGGACCGAACTGGAAGAGTTATTACACGCTTCTGATGATGACGAAGTTAATTATTGTGTAAATTGTTAATGAATAAATTGTTTGATTGATTGAAAAAAAAAGTATTGACACAGTAGACGGACTACTATTTCATTTGAAATCAATTCCACAGTAACTGTAAATTTTAAATGAAATATTTTATAACCAATCAATTGTGCGCGACATCGGCCGCCGGGTGGGACAGGGGCGCGGACCCCCGCTCCGGCTCGTATCTGGTGCAGAGGCTGTCCATAGCCATACAGCGCGGCAACGCCGCGAGCGTTATGGGCACCTTTGCACCGGCTACGAGGCGAGGCGGGCTGTTCGACTGATAGGGTCGTACATAGTTTATATCTTTGTATTATGTTATCTATAATTATTTGTTAATTAAGTATATTATTTTAAGATTATTGGACTAACTATTTAGTAATAAATTTTACTTATCAATTGTAATGAAAACATTTTTTTCAAAAAATCGACATCTTAGTCATTGAAATAATCATCAACTTTATAATAAGTTTTCTTATACAAAGTTTTTTAACGTGACTGAATTTTCTGTCTTTCATTCAAGATATCCTCTGGTAGTTTGTTGTAAAAGCGTATACATTGCCCCGTGAACGATTTACTGACCTTACTAAGCCTTAATTGTGGTAGTACAAGTATTTATCTGCAATTCCTAAGGGTCCAAAATGACTATATTGTTTAACTAATAGCAATAGAATGTAGGCAACCTACGCTGCGTTGCCAAACCTTTGCCGCGCCAACGTGACTGAATCTTAAGCTTGTGTGGGTGGATAGTTTGTTAGTGCGTTGCATCTTTCATTTCGAAGGCCCTCTCTTTGTTTTGTCAGTATATCTATGTAGATAATTGTACGAGCCTACGGTTATTGGGAAATAAGTTAACGGCAGTCAAATTGCTTAATAACAATTGTAGAATGCCAATCGCAGTCTCGCACAATCTTTAGAAACAATAATTGTTATACAAAGATTTTAAATGTATCCTGCGTGTTGCGCCGCTTCAAGCGGTGGTACCTACCTAGATAAAACATTATCTTATCTTCTTAGAGCGCCAGGGATACCTGGCGACACTTGGGCCCTATGGGATCTGTTGTGCCAAACCCTTGTCCGTCAAACGGTGCCCCAATTTGGTGGACTTCACATATGAATTAAAACGATTTACCTAAATACTATTCAGTATTAGATTGCCAATTAAATTGCCAATCCACAAGGCGTTTGGAATTACACTTGTAATTTGTATAATTGAATAATTACCATCGTAATTCACTGTTCACGCGATAGATGTGGCAATTGATCATTTTGAAGTATTGATTTGACTCTGTTTAATAAAGCCAAAGGAATTGATATCTTCACATCAAAAAGTCAGTTTTTCTCATCTGTTATGAATATACCTACGTATCTTAATTTGTAATTAGGAAGGTACGTAGACTAATAATTTGACAGGTGACAGCCGTCTGCGTTGACAGTTCTCAACTCGCCACTTCCATGACGAACGTCCAACAGATAACACACAAAATTGTAACTTTTCTTCTAAAAATTAAAACAGTGCTTAAACCATTAAAGTGTGCCTAATTTTACCAATAAAAGCTGTGCGTGACCCTAAACTCCTACATTAAAAGTGGTCCTTCGAGCCGGATCAACTAAAAATTCCCATCTCGGCCCCCTGCCATAAATCACTAGTATAGTCACAGAAGGAATGAAAGTCAAACTACATTCAAAATAAGTACGTAACTATGTAATAAGGGACATTGTTTTAAATTTTCATACTAAATCCTTATGTGGGTTAACCGGCCCAGTAGCATTCAAGTGATAATGGAGAGAGACCAAACATACCTAGTGTGTTGTTTGTAAGTACGTACGAATAGAAAAGCTTCATGTTTTCAGAATTTATGTATCGGTTGTAGGTACCTTGAAAGAGTTTGAATTGGATTATTTATATCTAAGTATACCTTTTTTTTAATTTCTAATTCATTCCAGCAACATTTTCAAAAACCAGATGAATCTTTGATCGTTACTTTTTCAAAAATTATTATGAAGTTAGGTTATTTTTTTATGTTTTTAATTTTTAGTCGTTACAATATTTCACAGTGTCATTGACCCCGATCAGCTGGGGTAACCTAACCTGTAAGCTGTAACTTGAAAGCTGTTAGAAAAATTAACATTAATTCCCCAAGAAAAAAATGTCTAAAGCAACATTTTTAGCGAAGTGTCCCGTCGTGTCCCCTGTACGCGGCCACAGAATAAATAACAGTTGACGCGGCGGCGCGGGCGGTGTAAACGCTTGAACTATTGTAGTGTGTAATAAATATACGCTTTCTAACTAACTCATTATTAAGTTAATTAAGTAAACAGCGAATAACCATATTGTAGCCGGCGGCTGCTTGCTTCTAACTTTAACTTTCGTAATATTTCACGGTTGTAAAATGCACTTTTCATTACTCATACTCTGAAAGTAGGTCTGAAGTTGCCTGAGGAGCGGGTTGAAAGTAATACATCTCAGCCCTAGGGAGAATCGCTTTCAACTGACAGCTGTCAAATTATATTTAAAAAAACGAGTACTATTTTGACATTTCTATTGGACCATGTTCCAACTGTCTATACAGCCACTCAATTACAGCGCGATGTAAAATTGAAATAACATAAAGTTATATAATAATTAAAGAATATATTTTTTAAATGACTTTATTATAATTATTACTGTCAACTATTTCTTTAAAATAACTTAGATTTGGGCAAAATATTTACCATTTTTTCATTGATGGAAATGAAAAATAATGGCAGAATAGCTGGCCGGCCACAGAAAAAAAAACAAAGGAGACGGGAAAGCGGCAATCCGATCTTCATTTGTTTTTTCGAGTTGTAGAGTTTTGTTTATACTTCCGTATAGCAGAGATTTGTATTAACACTCATTTTATGTATTTGTTTTTACTTTCAGTGTATTCTTAATGAAAAGCACAGTGTTTCCCTCGGGTTCAAGACTTATTTAGAGGTCTCTCGTAGCGTCGGGCGCCAAACCCCGTCTCGGTGCTTAAATAAGTTACTTTCACACCTAGGTTAACAATGTACTATTTAAATGGCACTACATCTAGTAATCCTACTGATTCTATTCCTACCATTCCCACAAAATTATTATAAATGCGAAAGTTTGTGTGGATGTTTGTGAGGATCTTGGTTACTCTTTCACGCTGTAACGGCTGAACGGATTTTGATGAATCTTGGTACAGCGATAGCTTATATCCTGGAATAACATACTAACTGTTCCCGCGGGAAAAAAGCTTATTCCACGTGACAAAGCCGGTAATATAAACAGCTGGTATTGTAAACGCGAAAGATTGTTTGGATGTTTGTTACTCTTTCACGCAAAAACTTTGAAAGATATAGATTATACATCAGAATAACACAGAATACTTAAAAGTAATTCATAAAGATATTATGTAAATTGGGCAATCCAAATTTAACGCAGGTGAAACCGCGCGCAACAGCTAGTTATATAAAAAATTAGACATTCGGGGAAGTGACGATCGGGGAAATGGTGGCCTAGGTAATTAGACGTTCAAGCAATTGGTTCGGAATCACTTTGTCACATTGTAATTCAAATTCCTAATAGTTTTCAATAACTTCATACTTTCACATGATTATAATAATATAGTAAGGACTTTTTTGCGGGATTTTGACAGAAATGTTTGTCTCGTGCGGGATAGTTAAATAAAAGCGTGAAACGACTCTACCGGATCGTTAAAAATTGTCCCTTGTGAAATCTTCATTAAACCTACTATAAGTTTAGTGTGGATGTGAACTGCAGTGTGGATCACCGAATGGCACTGGTTGTGCCCTGACCGTGCTGCGGTTTTATGTATTCGTTGTTATAAACTACGATTTGGCTACGGACTTGTTTCCAATTGGCCATAAAACTATTTTGAAAATAAAGCTAGTAGGTAATGTAATAAAATACACAATACGTCGTACGTATGTCTGTCCCACCGTGCACTCGGAAGCCTCCTCATTTCAAGAGTTTAATTGAAGCAACCTTCGAATCCACATCCGTCACAATTACACAATTGTTTTTCATGGTTTCGCGCGAGTTATAGTGTATAGATTGGAAAATTAGACTCTTCGTCGACGTCTGTCGAAAGAATTAGGTGTTATTTTGAGAAGCGGTCATTTTGAGAAATGGTCATTTTGGGAAGTGGTCACTTTGGAAAGTGGTCATTTTGGGAAGTGGTCACTTTGGAAAGTGGTCATTTTGGGAAGTTGTCACTTTGGAAAGTGGTCATTTTGGGAAGTTGTCACTTTGGAAAGTGGTCATTTTGGGAAGTGGTCACTTTGGAAAGTGGTCATTTTGGGAAGTTGTCACTTTGGAAAGTGGTCATTTTGGGAAGTGGTCACTTTGGAAAGTGGTCATTTTGGGAAGAGGTAATTTTGGGAAGTAGTCACTTTGGAAAGTGGTCATTTTGGGAAGTTGTCACTTTAAAAAGTGGTCATTTTGGGAAGTGGTCACTTTGGAAAGTGGTCATTTTGGGAAGTGGTCACTTTGGAAAGTGGTCATTTTGGGAAGTGGTCATTTTGGGAAGTGGTCATTTTGGGAAGCGGTCATTTTGAGAAATGGTCATTTTGTTGAAGTAATCTCGTAACTATTGAACAAGAGTCTGTACCCGAGTTTGTTGTGCACTCGCCTCACGTTCATGAGGTCACGGGTTCGTACCTTGGTCCGTAAAAATTAGTTTAGGAAAAATTAGGAACCTAGGTAAGTACTGCTTAGGTATGTTAAAATACCACAGGTTTGAAAACATCGCGAGGAAACCTGCATACGCCAGAATTTATACTCTGGCGTATGTGAAGTCCACCAAAAAACGGATTGGAGCATCATTGGTGGACAGGAGTTTTGCGAAACTGCTCCTGTAAGGGCGAAGTGTCTGTTCGTCTGTCAGTTTTCCACTTCAGACCAAAATAAAATCAAATTCGTAATGTTAGAAGCGGTTACTTTAATTTAGTATTAAAAATATTACTTAAATTTCTGTACCACCGGCCCACTGGGTCATTCACCGCTACAGTATCCCAATATGGACGAACGCCAAGTTCAAATTAGGGTATTCAAGTGTTACCGGCCATGATTCACTTCGTCATTATGTTGTTTGACCATAAAAAAATACCGTAGATGTCTATATTTATAAACACATATAAAAACTTCATTCTTCACTCAGTAATAGATATAATAAACGTAATTTTCGGAGATTAGGCTTCATGCATACCATACCTCTTTTTCGGTTGTGACATGGAAAATAAAAGCATCATCATCAACAGCCTTTAACATGTCCCCACTGCTGGGGGCTCAGGCCTACCGTCTCAATTAGGGCGGTCGGGCTATAGTCCACCACGCTAGCCCAGTGAAGGTTGGTGATGGACTTCACATGCGCCTAAGGATTTCTTCTTCGGCGTATGCAGGTTTCCTCGCGATGTTTTCCTTCACCGTTTGAGAGCAGTCAGTAAATAAAATTAACAGGAAAAATTTTCAGGGTATTTTACAGCACCCTTATGTATTGAAAGAGAATCGTCCGTTAATATTTTAGGTATTAATAATATTCTTTTTTAATATGAGCCTAATGTTGCTTGCAATAAAGATTTTTTAGTATTATAAACCGAGCGACTGAAATAATAAACCGAGCGACTAGATTTAATAAACCGGGCGACTAAAAATACGAATTCAATAAATAAAAACCTAACAAAACCTAATTTTTTGTCTCTAGTTAAGTATATTAGTCGCCAGTTCAGTATTATAGTCGCTCTGTTTATTACTTTCTAATATTATTTACTAATACTAAAGAAAACACAATTTATTTCAGCGTTTGAAACGCGGAGCGTGCATAGAGTCCTACAAATTATAGTTCTGACAATTACCACAGCCCCAAAACAATGGAGTAGGTGGTATCCGTTTGATGGAAAAATAACAGTTCCACAAAAAAAACAGTGCGGCAAAAAATTATAATTATCATTTCATAGAAATAAAGCAAGTTTTTAGTAAAGGTGTCCTTTCGTTTTAATGTAAAAATTTTTGAGCTTAGCTGTGGTTTTCGGACCCTGGGTGTTTGTATTTATATAAAAGTAATTAAGTATCTTTAAAAGTTGTTGAGTAGCCATTTACAAGCTTCGGTTTAGTTTGGGACAAAACAGCCGTGTATGAATTTGTAAAAAACATTATTTTTTAGAAAATTAATGACATCTAATTGTTTTGTTGCCCTTTTTACGTCCCTTAGTTGTCCTTCAAGGTTTTCTTCAGGTACCTAGTCGATGGTACTTCTACAGATCAGCGTTCAAGTATCGTGGTCACAAAACAATAGAAACCCTAAACATTATTTGATAGTCTCAAATAACAAGATTCGCGGACAAAAAGCAAGGTTTCCTGTTTCAATAAAAAAGTACAATAAAAAACCTACAATGTCATTACTCCAGTCAGTTGTGACTGCCAAGGTCTCCGGTGTTACAAGAAATGACATGTTTTAGAGTATAACTGATGCGTTAGAATTAGCAGTTAGAAATGGTAAGATAAAAAATAGTTCAAATTATTTTACTAAAATCAAATTTAAAATTTCCGAATCACAAGAGCTACTTCTTTTACGTAAGCTTAATAGTATTACTTGATAATACATTGAAATTTGTATGTAAGTCCAACAAGTATTTTTGAATTTATCACTATACAATTTTTTTTAAATTAGAATTTTATAGTGTCAATCCTATTCTCGCCGGAAGGGTTTAGAATACCATGTCATCGGCGTAGACATTTCAAACAGACAATTTTTTCTATTTCGAAATGTCAAAATATTGTTTGACTGCGCCAAAGGTCGTGGGTTCGATTCCCCCCCGGGGCCAACACTTGTGTGATTCCGGGAGCTCTATTTTTGAATCGCTCTCCTCGCTTCGAGCGGTCGATTCTACAGATTTTTGAATCGGGTGTCAAAGGAAAATTATTAGAATCGACCGTTCGAAGTAAGGAGTCGACCGTTCGAAGCGAGGAGAGCGATTGAAAAATAGAGCTCCGGGACTCAGTGAGCATACTGTTGGTTTTCGGATACTAGGTGTTTGTCAAGTATGTATTTAAGAATTTATTTAAAAGTACATAAGTATGTTTATCAGTTGCTGAGTATCCATTTACAAGCTTCGGCTTAGTTTGGGACTAAACAGCCGTGTGTAAATTTGTCCAAACATTTTTTTTACATTGGTGAATTTCCTAAACACATATTATGAAAAAGATACATGTACAAAAACAAACAAACTTAGAACTCAAAACACTTCAAACGCAGACACAGCGACCCGCACCACCGTGACTGCTCATCATAATAACTTTTACTTGACTAGGAATAACTTATCAGACTGACAGACATACTTTTACTTTAGCTAAGTTCCCAAATATCGTTCAAGAGAGCGACCATGAAAGTAAGAGCAAATGGTTTTAAATTATAACCTAGTGGTGATTTCAGTAACCTGAGGAACATTCGAGATCATGTACCTACATATGTTTCTAAAACCATGGCACGGTCGAGCATCGAACTCGGACCTATCCATGTGACAGGGATTATTATTGGAGTGCGACACGCGCTTGTGCGAAGTATCGTTCGTACGATAGTGCCACATGTCATTTGTGCGAAGTATCGTTAGTGCGAAACACGAGTGTGGGATGTACGATAGTGCGACATGTCATTTGTGCGAAGTATCGTTAGTGCAAAACACGAGTGTGCGATGTACGATAGTGCGACATGTCATTTGTGCGAAGTATCGTTCGTGCAAAACACGAGTGTGCGATGTACGATAGTGCGACATGTCATTTGTGCGAAGTATCGTTAGTGCAAAACACGAGTGTGCGATGTACGATAGTGCGACATGTCATTTGTGCGAAGTATCGTTCGTGCAAAACACGAGTGTGCGATGTACGATAGTGCGACATGTCATTTTGTGCGAAGCGTCGTTCGTGTGACACGCCTACGCTCTTTTGCATTTGAGACTGGGTACATTTTATATACCTAAGAGACGTCAATTTCTTATCTACCATAGCTTCCTAGGTCCTAATGTTTAGCTGGAAAAGATTTTATAGACAATTTTCATCACGCGTAGAGATAGAAGAGTTCATCGATAAACATAAAAAAATATTCAATAATAAACTCCATATGCTAGCTTCTTGCTAATTTTAATTTAATAACTGTTGGTTTTATAACTGGCGAAAAAATCTGTAAGTAAGTAGGTACATTAATTATTTCGCTGCTGTATCTACGTTGCCTTTGCAAAATATTAAAATTAATCAAACATTTCCTAAGCTTTCCCATGCTACGCCATGGCACCATGCCACAGAATAAATAATAGACCATGGATACCATGTGTATATATGGGACCAAAGACCATGGGTAAATATACTTCAACTTTACTCAAAGTGAAAACAACCCAAGCCCTTTCGACACAAGATTTTTAAACACTTCCCTAAAACCTTGACAAATCGTTAATAATAGGCGGAAATGACCAAATCTACTCAAAAACAACAAATACAATTATGTAAGTAAAGATAATCAACAGTGCAATAAAGTCCGCACGGAAATTCTTGGCGGCTGAATGAATATAGTCACAAATTGTTTGCACAACGCTGACAGTGTTTATAGTCTATGTGTGCGTAAGCGAGATAGTGTGCTACTTAAAGATGTCTAAAAAATTGAAAGAAATAAGAAAGAAAGAAATTTTATTTCTTTCTTATTTCTTTCAAGTACCAATAAATATTATGGACAACTTTTTAAAGTTTATTATATTCTAAAAAAACATTACAAATGGGTTATGCTTGTGAATGAAATATTATGTGTCAGTCGTTTTCGAGTTGATTGTCATGACAGACGGACTAAATAGCTGCGTTACGCAATGGCGCTGTTACTAAATTGAAATTGAAAAATGTAAGAAACCGACGACAATGAAGCCAGATTGCGCAGACCTCAGGGTCATGCATGCGACATATATCCAGATAGACGGTTTCTCAACATTTAAATAGAATAGAATTGTAATGATAATGATATTTGTATGTGTATGAAATAACGTACCTAACAGATACTAGGTACTCAAAGCAAATTAAGGGTTTTCAGATTTGTTAAGCTCACAGACCTAGGTTAAACTTAAAAAAAAAATTATAACAATGGAAAAGACTAGTTTTTAAAATCATTAAAAAAAAATTTTGCATTGTTTCATTGAAATTTTTACCACATTTTTGGTACATGCATGTATTTTTTTTGTCTTTATTTGCTAGAGCGCAGTGGTTTAATTGCTAAAGCAAATTTAATGATTAAACTTGATAACAATAGTTTGCACTAAGTATTAAACTATATTTATATAAACATACATAAAAATAAAGAACACACTAATATATACAGAAATACTAAATAAAAAAACTTGTTATCAAAAGTTTATGTACAAACATGTATTTTGCATGTATTTTTTAGTTTTCCCAAAAAGTTAAATATTGTTTTCAGTTGCATTTTTCAATGCCAGTTATGTATTTATCCAGTTGAATCGCGTATCTCAGAAAAAAAAATTACCCGAAAATTTTATAATTTTTCCAGCTTTACTTAAATTGTTCGACTTAACCGGTCCTATAGTTTTAGAGTTATCTACCGGACAGACAACCAAAAAACATTTTTAGAGAATCCATAAAAATGATACCCGCCAGACGATTAAACCGTTGGGTCTACGTTCCTGAAATTGGCTTTATTGTTCAAAGAGATAAAGTAATTCATTTGCTTTAGGCAAAACCTTAGAATCGGAACCGCAAGTAAAAACTTGCCAATAACAAGTTACCTAATAACTTAGATCAACTATTCATCGCAAGTGATGCGGTAAGTTATTGTTGAGACGCCCTTAAGTATACTTCCGAATAATTAAGGTATTGTTCCGTTTTTACAGAAACATTACGTACAAAAACTTATTTATTTGTTTGAAGGTTTTGTTTGGTTTTTCAACAGTTTACGTAGGTGCATCACGTATAACTGAAATCATAAGTGTTGGGAGCCTTCGCTTCACCCGGCCAAGGGTTCCCTAAATATATAAAAAAAACAAATGAAATAGGTAGGTAGGTCGTATCTATCCTTAGTAACTTTTAATCAGTTTAATATAAAAATTAAATATGTTAAAAAAAAAAATTACCAACAAATGCAACTGTTTGTTGTCTTCAAAAATTCACACAAAAAGGAAGGACCGATACAAAGAATACCTAAGTACCTACTACCTAATATGCAAAATGTATCATCGAACATATTTTTCGTTAAGAAAATTGATCGTTGATATGTTTCTACGTACCTAAATAGTATTAAAAAAGGGATCGATTTTAAATTGGCAATAAAAGTACTATGTTATCGATCAATTACTAGGTCCACCGGCATAGCCGAAAGCTGAAATGGCAGTGGGCATCCTCTCATCTGACGCAGAATCGACGCCGTTGGGGCAGACGGGTTCTGGAGTGGAGACCACAGGTGGACCGACGACCTTAAGAAGGTGGCCGGAAGCGGCTGGAAGCGGAGGAGGAGGAGGAGCTGTGGTGGCGTTCATTGGGAAATGTTCAGCAGTGGACGTTGACAATTTAATATTACTATATCATTACTACTTGTAATAAATATTAAAATCATGAAACTGCTAGTGACCAAAAAGTTTCATTATTTCTATGAGTCAGTAGACAAAATGGGAATCATCAGATCATTGTCAGAAGATGGTAGAAGGAACTAAGTATTGGACGTTGGGCGGTTAATCAATTATATTTATTTGTCGGAAATAAATCGATTTCTCAATCAATTAACAGTCCTCGACTCAATTGGTACGTTTGATGGGGTCAATGGCATGTTAAATCGATATAGATCGTTCGAAAATACGACGGATTTTTAAAATATGGATTGGTTGCGGTCTAGTCTGTGATCTATATGACACTTTCGTGTCGTGGAGGGCGTGGGTTCGATTCTCAAAGAAAACATTTTGTAAGTAAAAGTGTTTGGGTATTTTGTCCTGCATTTCTCTAACTTGGAAGATATATACATAGGTGGACGGATAATTAGAAACAGGGCAAGATTTTCATACAATCGACGTCACTTTGAAGCCATGGTTCTCCGTGAAGGATTGATCGGGGCATGATCTGATGACGGTCATCGAAAGAGTACATGGAGAACTTCTAGATGGCTATAGATATCCAACTGATCAGATCAGCCGTTTGGGAGCAGCATCGTCATGATTCCTTAACTCTAAGATTTTCATACATTTTTATGCCATTTTGCAGGTTTTTTTCTACACGACGATGCTGCTACCAAACGGCTCATCTGATCAGTTGGATATCTATAGCGATCTGAAAGTCCTCCATGTACTCTCTCGATGACCGTCATCAGATCATGCCCCTATCAATCCTTTACGGAGAACCATGGCTTCAAAGTGACCTCGATTGTATGAAAATCTTGCCCTGTTTCTAATTAACCGTCCACCTATGTATATAAGAAACAGAATTTTCTCTTTCCGTCAAAGGCTTTGGAAAAGCACAAACGATGATATGTAGAAATGCAAACAGCACAGACGAAGAATGGTCCAAGAAGCTGTGCAGCGAAAATAAAAAGTAGATGTTTAATTTTAGTTATTTGTATTTTGTTTTGTATGAGTCCCTGAGCTTGAAATAAAGATATTTTATTTATTTATTATTTATTTATATGTATCTTCAAGCAATAGCAATTTGGACCCAAATAATTGTCTATTGTCTAATAGTATTCGAATCGAACGTCAAGTGCGAAATTTCGATATGCAATTTAGATAATTCTTGAAGCATGAACGAAACGTAGCATAGTAAAGAGGGTTTTGCAATGACAGGTAAGTAGGTAAGTTAGTGAAGTTAAAGATAGAAGTAAGTAAATATAAAGTAAATGAACGATTTCAGGTAATAACAAAAGTTTTTTTTCTACTTTTTCAAAATTTTAATTAAGTATTAGAAGTGCAATCCATTACTGACGACAAGGAAGAGAGCCTGTTGGCGTAGTGGTAGTGACCCTGCCTACTGCGCCAAAGGTCGTGGGTTCGATTCCCACCCGGGACCAACATTTGTGTGATGAGCATAACTGTTGGTTTTCGAATTCTGGGTGTTTAATGAATTAAAGTATTTATTAACAAAAATATTTATGTATGTTTATCAGTTGTTGAGTTCACAAGCTTCGTCTTAGTTTGAGACTAAACAGCCGTGTGTAAAGTCCAAACATTTTTTGTTTCTACTTTAAAAAAATAAAAAATAAAACATTACTGACGACCAGACTTGTTTTAATAAAGGTAAAGAACAAAATGTGAAAAATAATATTTAGTAAAAAAAACTAGTAGAGAGTGGTAACTTACGGCAGCCTCGCGTCCGCTGGCTCCTCCGACGTCGTCACTTCCGTCTCCGAAGACAGCACCCTGAAGGCGTCATCGTCACAACTCTTCAAACTGTTAACAATCGTCACCGTCCGCTTCCTCGCCGAGACCGGCTCACTTTTCACTTCCTTCACTCTTTCGCCCTTAGCCGTCCGAACACTTTCGGTCCTGGGACTGTCTACAACACTACTCGAATGCCTACTCGACAGATCGAAATAACGATCCTGCGCGTGGATCAGCTGCGTCACCGTAAAAGCCGGAGTGTCCTCTTCATCTGAAGTCTTTACACTGCTTTTGAAATCGATTTGCGGCCCGAACAGATCGTAATCGATCGGATTTCGATTGAAGAATCGATCGTCCTCGATGTCTTTTGAAGGGGACGTCTCGTTTACTGTACGGGATTTAATAGTGATGTCTACGATGGGACTGCTAGCGCTGTTGAGACGTAGCGACCGTTCTGTCGCGAACGCATACGGCGTGTTAGCAAGTTCCTCTTCTATGCTATTGTATCGGCTACGGAACAGCGAGCAAGGCGTCGGCGCCTCCCCACCACTTTCGACGTCGTACTTGCCCCCAAAAAGGTCGTATTGGCCGAAGCGGTTGTTTATGGTGTCGAATTTTGGGTCGGTGATTTCGGTTTTGGTTTCGGCTTCGGCCTCGATGCGGTTGTCCACCCTAGGGGTGGACGTGGGACTCATGTCGATATGAAGAATGCCGTGCTCGTCTGTGTACTTCAGTTTCAATGCCATGGTTTTATCTTCTCATGTTTGGTTGAGATTTTTATCTGTGGAAGAAATTGCGAAATAAGCAAGTTGGATTATGTCAATGTAACAAATCTGAAAATGTTTCACAATCGACAAAGTCCATTTAAATTTTTATGATTTTTTTTTGATTTTGTATGTTTGTATGGTGAATATGTTTTAGCCTATTCATTAAAAATGAATCATTAAAATCCATCTATACTTATAATAAATCTGTAGAAACCGTGTGTCTGTACTTTGAATAAATTTATAAAAAAATGAGTGTGGACGATAAAAAAAGAGTAACAGAACACAAAAAAGCATTTTTAAATTTTTTTGTCTTTCTGTCTTTCTGTCTGTCTGTCTTTCTGTCTTTCTGTCTTTCTGTCTGTCTGTAATCGCTAATCTCCGAAACTACTGAACGGATTTTCTTGCGGTTTTCACAGGTAGATTAAGCACAGCCTGGCGCAACTTATAGGCTTTGTTTCATTGAAATCGGATGACAGCGAAAAAAGTTATCGGCATTTACAGATAAATCATTTAACGTAACAAGACGATGTCATAGACATAGGAGATATCAGTGTTTTTTTTAACTGGGACAGTATAGGCAAGTCCGAAACCATAGGAGATGCAGGGAAAGTGTCTTATGACATAGAAATTTTTTGGTCAAGCGTGTGTTGTCCATAAAAATGAGACAATTTGCACATATTTTTTTTAATGCGGTTGGACTCAGTTTCATGTAGGGATCACTTCATTATATCGGAAGAAAAAAATCTGAGCAGCAGAAGTTAGTCAAATTCAATAAAATGTTTTCTCATAGAACGCCAGTGAAAAATAATTTTTATTATTTTTAAAAAATGGGTATCGACTTAGTTTCATGTTAGAATCATTTTATTGTATCGGAAGAAAAAAATCCAAGCAGCAGAAGTTAGTCAAATTTAATAAAATGTTTTCTTATAAAACAGACTGTGCAATGTACTTAGGAACTTACTACTTATTCATGCATGCCACCTGAACTCCAGCTGCTCCGATTACTATGTCAAAATTGTTATCACGAAAAAATACCTAAAGGTTCCTAAGACAGTTTCCCTGTATCTCCTATGGTTTTGGTTTTGCCCATACTGTATTAGTTAAAAAATACACACGTATAATAGACATAGACATAGACATATTTATTCACAATCAGTCGATTACAGGTCACTATACAAGTTATAATAAATTGAATTCATATACACATTACATGGAGGAAATATACAAATAATAATAATAGATTAATTGGTAATAATAATAAAAATAAAAAATAATAGAAGTTAATATTAATTATGTACAATAAATTCATCAAATGTATAGAATGTTCGCTCGATAAGCCACTTCTTGAGGTTCGCTTTGAAGGAGTGTGTCGATGGCGAGTTTATTATATCATCGGGTACCCGGTTGTAGACGGAGGGGCCCATGATGTGTACCAGCCTGGCCGACTTCTCCAGAAAAAATAATAAAAATAAAAATTAATAAAAATTGATATGAGAAGTCTTATGAGCAATAGAAGTGAAAACAACAATTTTTTAAATTTTTATCTGTCTTCACCAAATTGGATACGGTGTTCATAGTTTGTTCCTGAAGGTATGGTATACCTTAAATTATGGTGAAGGTACTTAGAATGATCCATTTTACCATTGGAAAATTATAACTAGACGATGTATGTCTGTACATAGCAGAGATAGGTACCTACTTCCAAAATCCACGCGGACGAAGTCGCGGGCAACAGCTAGTAAACAATAAACGGGTTAGGTGAAGAATACGTAGGCGGCGTGGGATGATGAAAGCTGGTTGGTTGGGGGGAGGATGGTGGCGCGTATTGGGGAAGTTCTATGTCCAACAGTGGGCAGCGGCAAGCAAGATTGAGATGATGAAAAAACATAATTCATAAACTATTTTAATAGAAAAATATACTCGAATTTATGAGTTTCACGAAACGAAACATATGATACCATCTAAGTAGGTTACCGCTCACCGTGGCCGTTCCTGGCCAAGGAAATATAAACCTTATTTCAACGACATACAATTTATATTCGGTAACAAGCTGCCGGGTGGATAATACTTTTGGTATTGATGTTTCAGTGGAAGGATGTTAGGAAGTCTTACATAATGGTTATGGTTTTTAACTTCTAATGTTCTCTGTGGTTGGAAGGCAATGTACGGTCGGCCACAGGTTACGCAGTACCATTGCAATGTGGCTTCTATTCGTCTTTATAGCTCACGGATAGCCGTCTTTAACTGCATCCTTTGAATTTGTGATGGAATCCAACAAAATAATGTGTCCGAACACTTTAAAAAGTCGAATTCAACTGTTCTTAAAATCGTATTCGGACACCAGAGTCCGAAGTGCGAGAGTTCAATCAGTGCTCCGAAACGTGGACACCAACAGTGGGACTAGTCCGAAAACTCAAAATCGCTCAACGCGCTATGGACAGCATCCGAAACGAGGTGATCCGCCAGAGAACCAAAGTTTTAAAAGTGTCCCTAAACGATCATGCTTGCATGACATGCAACGTTAGGGTGAATGTCATGCCGCATGATGGACCATCATGCTTGCTATCAATCAATACAGTGAAGCAACGGCCAGCACGTATAGTTTGCATGTCATTCACGTAGTTTGCATGTGATGCACGTCAATCACTACAGCTAGACGGTCATGCATGAGTGACTGCACGTATTGCATGTCATGCCGCATGATCGTTTAGGGAGCTTTTATGTGGTCCCTACACGATCATGGTGCATGACATGCATTGATCGTTTAGGGACCACTTTAGACACACCTCAGAAAATTAGTACGTTGAAGTGGCAGTGGGGCGGTCACATTTCTCGGAGAACCGAGAAGCCCTGGGGTTGAAAGGACCACGCGTGGGCAAGCGTAGTGTGGGACGCCCCCCGGCTAGATGGAGCGACGGTCTGCGTGAGGCTGGCAGTGGCTGGATGCGGAGAACCGAAGGACGGGTTCAGTAGCGCCTTGGGGGAGGCCTGCGTCCAGCAGTGGACTAGTGCAGGCTGATGATGGCCTAACCTATACTAGTTACGCTCTTCGGGTTGACTGTACATAGGTAAGCTAGATAGTAGATATGTGTATACATAAAATTAATGAAATACTTAAATTTTATAAATTACTTTGTGTGTGCTAAATAAATTTCTTCTATTCTATTCTATAGTTGTACTTCGTGCAAGTTATTATAAGGCCATTTAAAAGGATTGTTAGTTGCCTAGGAACCTAGTGAAACCATCTCTATGACCTATTAGGTACCAAAGTTTAACAAATTTGCATAAATGGTCCATAAACCGCGCAGTTAAATTATAATAATAATTATTAGGTTATACCGTGAAACAGCCAGGCAGCATGGCGTCTGGTCCTTTTTATATGAAAATCGTGACGATTTTATTTAGAATTTGTAACCAATTTAGTTTTGAAAACGGAGATAAGCCTCCATTTGTTTTCGAAAATAGTTACCAACTCAGGCTATGTGTAAGTATGTTTAGAACATATTTGTATGAAGCCTAGGATACCTACTAAATTTTTTTTTGCGATTTTTTTTCAATTCGCGCGGCCAATCTGAGACTGCATAGAAGACATCAATACAAACAAAAAAATAGGTACGCAATTGGCCATAAAATTATGGTTTGGCCTTTTGCGTTCTTGCTAATTTACGAACTTGGCCATTCACCAATCGAAGAATTTATGCAATTGGCCATAAATTTATGGTTTGGCCATTTGCGTTTTTGGTCATATGCGTCAAAAGGCTTTCATTTGGCATAATCTCATAAGCGGTGTTGTTTAAGCGAGATAATCGACTTCAAAGCTTTGTTTCCTTGAACTTTGAAGTCAAATATCTCGCCTAAACAACACTTTAGGAGATTTTGCCAAGGGAAAGTATTTGTTTGTAATAATGTCTTATGTCTTTATGCAGACTCCAGATTGGTCGCGCGATTATAAAACAAAAAAAAACATGTAGGTATCCCAACACCCCCTTTGATTAATCGAGCCCGGTAAGAGAAACATTAACAAACTGGTAAAGTTAGGATTATTATCTGTTATCGAGTTATCAACAGTACACGTTATCATTCCCCGTCGCAACGGTAGGGTAACATTACCCTAATTTACGGCCCTATTAGGGGCTTGTAATTACAATATTAAATAATAATGTAGGTACTAAAGCTCCAAAGCGTTGTTCCATGTGCCTCTACAAATATGTCGAAAGGCGCGTGTCGTCTGCGAGCAGAAATTACATTTTATCGTATTTTAAAAATGAAAGTTTCGGTTTCCGTCAGCTAATATTTAGATGTAGATACTGGAATATCTCAGAAACTGATTTTGCATTCATTGGCTCGCAAAATAACGTAGGTGTTTTTGTCTGTCCGTATGTCTGTCCCCCGGATCTACCGAACTTATGGAGCTAAAACTGGGAACATGCGTGTAAAATTGCCTGGTAATCAATGGAAGTTATGGATAGACATTATTCCTTTTGGTCCAAATCTGAAAAAGCCGGCCAAAAAATAATGGCAAGTAGGTATATTCTGTCCTAGTCGACCTAAGTATTTTTTAACTAGGCACTGTGACACTAAACCATCATTGTCCTTGGTTGTCCTTGAGTTCAAAAATCTCGATGAAAATACAGATTTTCGAACTTAAATGAAATGCAACACTATTTTATAGTGTTTGGACAGAGAAGTTCTTCAGAAAACATTAATTATTATGGTCGTCTATTTCAGATTTGGAGAAAAAATGTATGAAACTTCTTATTTATAGGATTTTTTATATATTTTGCGGAACCTCCTCTCCTCCTCACAATAAAACTCTCCTACTATGAATAGAAAAGTACAAAGAGTTCAATTCACCCCTTTATATCGCGTTTGTCGACTATCGTAAAGCCTTTGATACAACATCCCACCTCTCTATATGGAAAGCTCTCGAATATCATAATGTCAACAAAAACTACATAGAAATAATCAAAAATATATACAAAAACAGTACAAGTAGAGTAAGACTGGAACAAAAAGGTCAAAGCTTTAAAATCAGTAGAGGCGTCAAACATGGAGATCCGATGTCACCCAAACTATTTATAGCTGTTTTGGAACTCGTAATAAGTCAAATGAAGTGGAGGAATATTGGCATAAAAATAAGAGACAACCACCTCAGCCACCTTAGGTTCGCAGATGACATCGTCCTGTTCGCTGAAACTGCAAAAGATCTTGAACAAATGATACAATGTTTGCACGAACACAGCATGAAAGTGGGACTAGAGATGAATCTGGAAAAAACAAAAGCAATTACGAACAACAAAAAGATACCCATTCACATTGGCGACACTTGTATAGAATATGTAGATGAATATATATACCTTGGCAAACTTATATCATTCAGTGATGTACACAGAGAAGAGATAGAACGCAGAATCGCCATAGCATGGAAAAAGTTTTGGTCGATGAAAGAGGTCTTAAAGAGCAATATGCCAATTAAATTGAAAAAGAAAATAATGGACTCTTGTATTCTTCCTACTCTCACTTATGGATGCCAGAGTTGGGCACTCACTAAAGAAAATGCGAACAAACTGGCAGTATGTCAAAAAGCTATGGAAAGATGCATTCTAAAGATAAGATTGAGAGACAGAAAGAAAAGCGAAGAAATACGAAAGATCACTAAACTAAATGATGTACTGGAACACATTCGAAGAATGAAGTGGAAATGGGCGGGACACACGATGAGAAGGGAAGACGGAAGGTGGACCAGAACTGTGACGGAATGGCGGGGGCCGAGGGGCGGGCGGCGGCGCCGCGGGCGGCCGCTCAAGCGCTGGGCCGACGACATCGCGGCGACGGCGCGCGGCGGGCGCGCACTGGGCCCGCACTGGGCCCGCACTGGGCCCGCACTGGGCCCGCACTGGGCCCGCACGGCACAATGTACAGACGGAGGAGGCCTACACCCGACAATCGGGGACATCTAGTGTCACACACATACATGGAACATCAATAAATAATTCTATTAATGTATAATATATAAAATTAAAAATAAATAATAATATCAATTTGAAATGATTATATAGAATATGTTACATAATTTAATGAAACAGAAAAGAATGACACTTCAAGAGATTTTTTTGCAAGGCATTATTAAGTAGTTAAATAAAACTTGTTATTGATTTATATATTTTTTTTAGATGTCAATAAAGGCTTTTTTATTTTTTATTTTACTATGAAACCCGTTAGCAGTGGAGCCCCACCCACTAACTCGGAGCGTTGCAAAGAATTCAAGAAATCTACAACTAACTTGTTTAGTATAATTTCTCGTCATTATCTAAAAAAGAGAAACTATTTTCATTATTTTGAAATTATAATGTAAATACTTTGCATTATAAATACACTTACGACCTACATCAATGTGGCTTGAGGCAGTGCAAATTATTTAATTCATTTTTAACTCCAGTCGTCAACCATTTCTCTATGTTCAACCACAGAATACGTCAAATCAACAGCCTATTAACATCCCCACTGCTGGGGCTCAGGCCTACCCTCTCAACGAAGCGTTCGGGCTATAGTCCACCACGCTAGCCCAGTGCGAGTCGGTGGACTTCACTTGCGCCTTAGGGTCGAGGGAAATTATCAGACCAAGCGGAAATTTGCTAGCGCACTTTTTGACGTCATGTCAAATGAACCATATCAGTTTAGCCTAAAAGGCTCCCTAAACGATCATGCGGCATGACATGCAATACGTGCTGTCACTCATGCATGATCGTCTAGCTGTAGTGATTGACGTGCGTGACATGCAAACTACGTGCTGGCCGTTGCTTCACTGTATTGATTGATAGCAAGCATGATGGTCCATCATGCAGCATGACATTCACGTAAACGTTGCATGTCATGCAAGCATGATCGTAGGACACTTTAAGCCTTAGCGTTTGGTACACGCAGTAGGTACCTATAGGTAATATCAGAGAATTTGGTTCACATAATAAAGACAATTTAATTAGGTATTTATTTTTCCTGGACTACTAGGATGGTAACAACTTGGTATCTCAGAGATAGGAAAAGGAAGACCAATGAAAAGATGGGAAGACGATATTAGAGCAGCCGGAGGTCTATGGATAAGACGGAGCAATTAAGGATCGCTCAGAATGGAGATCTCTGGAGGTCTTTGTCATGGGACAATTGGAGGGAGATGGTTGCCGATTATAATTAGTTAAAAATTAATTATCTTGTAAGAAACCTCAACTATAACCCCCAAATAAAGACTTTATTATTATTATTACTACTAGCATTTCCACTATTTCCCACCTCCATTCAGAGCCTAATTTCCAAACGTTATACGATTCTCGGTGAGGTCGCCGGCGCGTCCTTGGAACAGTTTCCTTAAATACGTTATCGAGGGCCGGATCAGCCCTGATCTGTGCCACGGCCACGCGGACAGACGGACTACGCACCCACGGACTGTTTTAGGCTTTTAGACCATACGTACGGTCGACCGCACGTCCGTGGGAACAACACCAGTATAAACTGATCCCTCATAGTATAGAAACTCCCTAATAGGCTAGGCCAGCTCAAGGTCAAGTGTATCCACTGACGTGCGGTCGACTGTACAACTATAGAGAACGTCGGTGGGATAGTGTGTCACGACGAGAGGTCCGAGTTGGTCATCATCATCATCAGCCTGTACTAGTCCACTGCTGGACACAGGCCTCCCCCAAGGCGCGCCACTAAACTCAATCGTCGGTTCTCTGCATCCAGTCACTACCAGCCGCCTCGCGCAGGTCGTCGGTCCATCTAGCCAGGGGCGTCCCACGCTTGCCCAGTCGTGGTCTCCACTCGGACTCGTCTACCCCAGTGTGACCAGCCGACTGTCGTGCCGTGCCATGTACCGATGAGATTATCTTTACCCACTGCTCTCGAACGGTGAGGAAACCTGCATACGCCAAAGTAGGACTTCTTAGACGCATGCGAAGTCCACCAACCCGCACTGGGCTAGCGTGGTGGACTATAGCCCTATCGCCCTCGCTGAGAGGAGGCCTGAGCCCCAACAATGGGGACATATATTTTTTAATGTTAAAAGACGATTTTTCCTGAAATAAAAAATATCTCAACGGTGCTGATATTTGTAGAATATGATCTTTCACTGACTTCAATACATGTACGTTAAAAAAATAGACAACCAGGTAACATAAAAGAAATAGAAATATGTAATGTAATTTTGTTTATTTAAAGATGACACCATCTCACGCTACCCTGTAATTTTTGCATTAATTTTTTCCATACATGCAATGCAACCATGACTCTAGTGGGTATGTTGTATAGGTATGGCAATCACACGAAGGTCAATTAGGTAATTTAATTACATTAAGTAATGTTGGTAATACCGCCACATTGGCTTAGCTCAGTAAAATATGAAAGCACCGAAAAAGACAATTTTTATTTTATTACTAAATCTCACGAAGGCCTAATATCAAAGTAAATGAACAAAACACGGAATAAAACGAATCTGACACATGTCATGGGATAATAACGTGTGGAACATGTTTAGAAATACGGTAAATATTCTATACAATGTAGGTAACACGTCATAATATAGCTGATTCGGCCATTTTAACAACTACCTACTTACATGGGTCACGGAATCAAAATTTTACTGGAATCGAGCTTTTTTTGGTTCCGTACCTCAAAAGAGGAAAAAGGAACCCTTAGGATCACTTCGTTCTCCGTCTGTCCGTCTGTCCAGACCATTTTTCTCAGGAACGCGTGGAGGTATCAAGTTGAAGTTAATATCAAATACTGAGGTCTGCAGTCCCTTGGTGTCGTGGAAAAATCAGACTACTAAGTCATCGCAGTCAGAAGATATGGCCGATTTTGCCACATTTTTAGTGTCTTGGTCATCAAAACCTATACGATCGCCGCCGGGTACTTCAGGTTTACCTAGAATCCTGAAATTTGGCAAGAAGAAAGGTCCGAAAACTCTAGAAAATATTGTAGTTACATGCTAAAAAATTTTTTTTCTTGTACCAACAAACTTAGCTAAATCCCGAAGCAAAGTCACCATACCGTACGCAAAATATGCGATAGAAGGCACCTAGACAATGTAGATTCAATTTCAAGGAATCACCGCACTGACTGGCGCTTGAAAGCGAAACGACAAGCGGGTAATTATACGTCATGGCTGATGACGCGGGGGGAGGGGCGGGGCGCGGGGGTAATGACTCTGAGTCAACACTCGAGTCGGCGAACTACAGCCCTTGAGCTCAGCGTCAATAGTCGAGGAGGTGCTGAGGTAGAGACGATTTAAGTATAATTATACGGCCGATGGAAAATGCTGCTAAAAGACGCGTTCTTGCTTGAAAGTGGAAAAGATGGAAGAAAGAAAGAAGAAAGAAAGAAGAAAGAAAGAAGAAAGAAAGAAGAAAGAAAGAAGAAAGAAAGAGGAAAGAAAGAAGAAAGAAAGAAAAATACATTTATTGGTTTATGAACCAAAAGGCCCCAACTCAGCATGGTGCTGCGCCCGAGAGCGCAGCGCTGGTATTCTGTTGGGTCCTCAACAAAAAAAAAACTCACGTGGATGACTTCTATGCCATCATAAGCAACAGGATCGCTTCTCTTGGACCCGTTCCATCTATCCCAGCCACTGACTGTCCCAATCAATTAGGAAAAATGGTATTAATTCTAGTTTCTTTCAACCTTAGCTTAACGTACACTCCTACAGTAAAACGTCATTAACTTTTTAAATAATATTAATATAATATAATAATAATAATAAATTTATTTATTTCCAAAGAGTACAATTTAGCGAAAGATACGAGGTTGAAATAAGAGCAGATTATACAAATCAACCAAGGGGATTGGACTCCTGGCTTCTAGGCTAGGTAATGACCTGTGTACCAGGGGACAGTGGACCTCCACAGCAGTCGAGAGGTCTCGACTCGAGACGTCGCGTACAATCAATATGTGTTTGTGTGTGTGTGTGTGTGTGTGTGTGCAAAAAAAAATTAATTTCTAGATACATATATAATACTAGGTGTTGCCCGCGACTTCGTCCGCGTGGATTTTGGAAGTAGGTACCTATCTCTGCTATGTACAGACATCGTCTAGTTATAATTTTCCAATGATAAAATGGATCATTCTAAGTACCTATATATTATTCACCATATTTTAAGGTATACCATATATATAATATATATATTTCATTCCAAAAATAAGTTTGTAATAAAAGTGTGTTGAATTGAATTGTATATCAAATGCAATAAAGAAATTATTGTACTAGAATTAAAAAAGTGTGTTGAAAAACGTCGCATGAAATGCATGAGCATTCATTAATACACTCTCTGCTTCATTCCAGATTTGTTCTTCCGTATCTATCTACTCATATTTATCTTTTTTTTCTTTTTCATTACTGGTAGGTACACAATGTTTTATAGTTGTAGTTTGGGTTCATTATTCATTTTTTTAACGATGTGTACCATTTTTATGATATTTTTAATTTTAAATTTTTTTTGTTTGTTTTATGTACCTACTAGCTTTTTGTGGCAATAAATTTATTTCTTCTTCTTTCTTCTTCTTCTTCTTCCGTACTTACTTATACTGTGACCGGGCCGCGAAAAGCGAAAAAACCGTAACAGGAAAGCATTTTAATTTCGCATATTACAGGTTTTCACAATGATTAATGGTGAAGCTCTCGATTCTAATATAATAGAGTAGGTTATCTACAATCCGCTATAGCAATTTCATTACATCGATAAATTGGTACCGTAAGGTTTTTGGGGCGGGAATATGAATTTTTTTGTTTTGTTTTCATAATTGTGGGCTAAGCCGCGGGGAGTCTGCTATATGTTTGTGTAAGTTCCCTTGTAGAGACCAAATTACCTACTGATGAGCCGATTTCAAGAACACCTGTCGGTTCGTCTTCATTTCTCGTATATCATAAAATGTTTATGACTCATATTATGATTTTTTAAATTATATCAATAAAGGGAACATTTATGAGCAACGCATTTGACCTGCCGAAGTCATTCAAAAAGGCGAAACACAGAAACCGCCATAATTCATCAACAGCCTATGAACATGTCCCCACAGCTGGGGCTCAGGCCTACCCTCTCAACGAGGGTGTTCGGGCTATAGTCCACCACGCTAGCCCAGTGGGGGTTGGTGGACTTCACATGCGCCTAAGAAACCTGCATACGCCGTTTCCTCACGATGTTTTCCTTCACCGTTTGAGAGCAGTCAGTAAATGTACTTAAGTTTTGAGAAAAACCCATTGGTACATGGCCCAGCCGGGGATCGAACTCCGGACCTTTCGATATGATAGGCCGTGTCTTATCCCTGTGACCACTGACGTAGCGTCGCTCTATATCTGTGCAAATGCATTTATGTGTGGTGAGCGACAGGTTGCCCTGTAAGCGGTACCTACTGGAGGTATCTATGAAGAACACTCGCATCCCGCGAGTAGTGTGAAGAGAATGGTGAGACTGAGCGAAGCGATAGAGGTGTGTCAGGATCGCGACACTTGGCGCTCCGTTCTTTCTGCCTGTCCCGAGATATGAATGTATGTATGCATTCATCAGAAGTCCACTAGTTATATTCTTCATTATAGACCAGAGTAGCCTCTAACCCTCCCATCAGCGCTAAGCGGGATTTGTAAGTCTCGTGTATGGAAGGTAAGTAAAATGTATGATGAATGAGAAGGCTGAAAGGTCAACCATCACGCATGGTGTATGGTCGCGGAACATTAAACACAGCTCCACAATGCGGCAGGCCTTCCAATGGAGTTTACTTTAACTAATTAGCAACCACCCGCGGTTTCTTCATTTGTTTATATCAACATAATTAAAATTCCGCGGCATAATTGATGCCAAAATTATTTTTATTTTCTCGCATTTATCGTGAAAAGAGTACAGTTCGCAATTTTCTTGTTTAGTAACTTCTCTACCACGTTCATTAATTGACTGATACTGAAATCTTTGTTTTGAAGACTGGAGAAACGTTTCGGAGAAGAGTATAAAAAGTGTCTTTATTTATTGTACCTCCCAACTTTCTGGTGTCGTGGAGACATTGTAGAAATTATCAGCTGTGAAGTCATTGCTAAGTGCGCTATGTCAGGATAGGCAAGGAAGAATGAAGCACTAAGCAGAAGCTCATACTTAGATTCCATGATCTCGTTGATTATAAAGTAGACTGTAGGGTTTTGAAACCCTTGCTTAATTATCTGAGGAAAAACCCCAAAAAGAAGAGGTTAAGGTCCGTTATTTTTTTAACCTGTCGCGAAACATAACATCTACAAGTAAAAACAATGAAACTCAATTAGTTTTAAATCACCGGTCTTCACAAAAATGATGAAATACAAACCCTAAGAAAGTTCCCAGCAAACACAATTACACAACCATACAGACAAAATGTTTTGGAAGATCACACACAATACTAAATAAAGTCACAGTTCACATTTTCGCTAATTATTCTTCACAATTTCACAAAGCACGTCGTCATTTCAACTTTATTTTGAACACGTAGAAAATAACGGAAAAGTCCACCATTTTGGTTTTTTTGGCGCGAAATTCCGTTGTCACAGTTGTCATTTTTGAAAAACTAACGTCAATCCACACCGTTCGGCGCGAGCATCACGCGAGGTCACGCTTATTAACAATTAAGAAAGCTTTCCTCGTGTATTAAAGTCGCTTTAATCACGAGAAGGTTATATTTCAGCTTGTCGGCCATGATACGAGAAATTAGCACAACAAATCACTTGTAAAAACCCCCAAATCTTAACAAAACCCTCCGAATATCCAGAACTTCTAAAAAACTAAGTCGTATTAAAAACACTGGTCGGTATTTTCGCAATAATTTTTGAAAAAGCGAATAGCGAATTGTTTATTTTTGTTTTGCATTTAGTTTCTAAGGCGACATGGCTTGGAAGGCGGGTGTGTTACAACTGACCATTGTGTGAAGAAAATGGGTGGTAGGGGGGTGCAAAACGCCAAGGAGGGGGGCATTGTTAATCACACGGGGGTGGAATAATTTTGCTTTTTAATTATGGCGGAGTGCGTTCGGAGGGCCGCTTGTGCCGTTTATTGGAGTATTATTGGGGTTACGGTGTCATGTTCTGACGTTTCGCATGTGGGTAGACGCATCCGTTTAGGAGTTCAAAAGGAATTAATAGCGAGAATTACCTATACTGCGATCTAAGTACGTTTATGTACAGTCAAAGTTCATAAGTGCACTATTTAGTTCAGTGCAGTATGCATTTCGCAACTCGATAGACTGAGAGCCAAGTTTTAATTACGTTTTTCTTTTATATCTGTACACAACACACGCATATCCACTAATATTTTCCTGGATATTACGATGAATTGATGACAATAAGGTTTAAAACACTATTGACTTGGGTTTTCAGTTATATCTAATTGGTTTTCGTGTGGTCGTCCGCACCGTTGTACAGATAAATGACTCTGCGTGCTACTGCACTTATGAACCTTACTGTACATTTGTGACGTTCTAATTCAAAATTGAGCTTAACGCGGCATTTAGTTTCCGAGACAATTTTATTAAACTCACTTGACAATTGACTCAAACTCACTCAAAGGTGACTCACTCTTTGACTTTGATCTATGGTTAGGTTTTAATGTAGTTTTCAGGCCTGTAGATAACTCATTTCAGCCACAAGGTCCCTTTTGATTTGGAACGCCACATTTATGTACAGTATATATTATGTACATTTTTCTACCCTTGGCTAATGTGTTAGGTAGGTATTTAAGTCTTTCAGAGTCAACCAACCAGAAGGCGTGTTCCCGCTTAAAAGTAAAAGCAAAATACTGAAACAGCGTAATTTCACACAAAATGTGGAGTGGCATTGGCGCCCAACAAAGGCAAAAAAGCACAATACAGGAATAATTATAATTTTGTTTTGTAGCAAAAGTATACCTATATACATTTATTCGAACGATTGATAGTATGGATTAGAAATACTGGGATTAAATAAACTATTGCGTTCAAGTGTCAGTATGCACAGTCGACCGCATGTCCCAGTATAAACTGGTCTCTCATAGTATTGAAACTCCATAATAGGCTGGGCCAGCTCGAGGTTAAAGTGTTTCCACGGACGTGCGGTCGACTGTACGTAGCCTTTCTTGCCCTGAAGGTGTGGTCCCGTGGCCTGAGCATGGCTTGTCCGATTTGCGATTACACCCATAAAAAATCCAGTTTAAAAAAGGCTTTTACATGTTACGACTAACATGACGACCATTCTTTAATCCTTAGTTAAGTTTTTTTTTCTACTATGTAGGTATATGTCATTCTAGGTTGTATTTGCATAATTGTATCATCAGCCTGCGCCAGTCCACTGTTGGACACAGGCCTCCCCCAAGGCGCCGCTGGACCCGATCTTCGGTTCTCCGCATCCAGTCACTGCCAGCCACCTCACGCAGACCGTCGCTCCATCTAGCCGGGGGCGTCCCACACTACGCTTAGAACTACAAACGAAAATGATTAATTATTTTAAAAATTCCCACTTTTAAAAACTACTTACACAAAAAAACTTGTTGCCTTAGCAATTTAAGTGTTCGGATACTTGCTATTTTTTCGCGTTTCCATCGCAGATTTAACATCATCCAGCCGGGTCCCGCGACCCTCACCAGATCGTCGGTCCACCTTGTGGGAGGCCTACGCTGCGTCTTCCGATACGTGGCCGCAATCGAGAACCTTTCTGCCCCAACGGCCGTCAGTTCTACGAGCGATGTGCCCAGCCCACTGCCACTTCAGCTTCGCAATTCTTCATCTAATTCAAGGACCGGTCGTGGAGATCCTTATGGGAGGCCCTTGGCCAGCAGTGGACATCTACAGGCTGATATGATGATGATCGCAGATTTAAAACCCGTCGGGTATAAAGACTAGGGAGTAATGTACAGTGTAGAACATTTAAGTGATTGGTTGCCGGTATTTATTACAACGGATAGAAGCCGCGCCCGTATCGGAGAATTGATAACCTGTGGACGCTACACTCGCCCAAAAACGAGTACCACCCAAAATTTTACAATATAACTTCACTCTATGTCCCTGGCGGGGCAGGCAGAGAACGGAGCGTCAAGTATCCCGATCCTGACACACCTCTGTCGCTTCGCTCAGTCTCATCATGCTCTTCACACAGCACGCTCGCCGCGTTCATTTAAAAAAAGTTAAGTACCTAGGTACCAAATAAGCATGAATTTTAAAAAAAAGCTACTCCCATATGGATGAGTAACAAAATCATTTTAGGGGGTGCCAAAATCGTGCCAAATGTATATCGAAATTGATACTCACTCACACATTCTCATTTTCAAACTCCATATAAATTTGTATGAGCAACTTCCTCCCGCTAATCCGCTTCCTTTGTCCGCACCCCCCCGGATTTTGACACCAAATTTTTCTTCGTTTCCCATACTAGATATGCAAGATGCGATCTCCACAGGGAGCGCGCGCGCGGCCAAAGAGGTTTGAAACTTCTTGCAAATAAGTACTGGAAAATTATAATTTATTAGTATTACTTCAGCCGTTTAGTATCACATGTAATCATACTTTATTGGCAATTATTTAGTTGCATGTCAAAAAAAAACGTCAATATAAATTTGAATAAGTACTAAAATAAAATAACAATGTCAAGATAAAAAAAAATGTCAAAAATAAAAACAGTCATTGTCATGTGTCATTTCTCTAATCCTTAATTTATATGTATGTGTGTAAATATTGTAGTATATATAGTTTTATTATTATTATTATTTTTTTCTAATTTTTTATTTATTTTTTATTAATCAAATACATAAGCATAACAGTATATATTTGTCCCCCAAAACCGTCTTGTCGGTTTGACTGGGGGATCGTACAGTCTCATCATCGATTAAATTTAGTTAGGTACAATAAAAATGATCTGTTTTCTGTTACTTTCTATGGACACATGCTCTCTAATAAGTACAATTTTAACTTTTTTTTAAATTTTTTCTTGTTTGACTCGTCTTTAATATCCCCGGGCAAGCTGTTAAGTAGATAGGGTAGGCGTTTTTTACAGGTTCTATCCCCATAGTAATTACCCACCCTAGGTACCTCATACCTGCCCGAGGATATTGACCTTGTATTGTGATTATGGCTCACAAGCTGTAGATTATGCTCCCGACTGCCATGGTTATTGGTTAGTAATAAATATTTATGTTTTAGACCAGCTGGGAGTATTTTACATATTCTGAATAGTTTCTTGTAGTTATTTTTGCATTTATATTTAGTTTTTTTTTGTTCTTTTAAGTTTATTTCAACTGCCTTTTGATGTTACTGTCTTCGCACCTACCACAATCTATCAGCACGGCCCAAAGGGTAACTGGTAGAGAATGCCTCCGGCATTAAGTTCCCCTCTTGTACAATAAAGTTTAAATAAATAAAATAATCCTAAACAACAGAGCCGTGGTAGCCTAGTTGGTTGTGCACTCGCCTCACGTTCATGAGGTCGTGGGTTCGATTTTGGCCCGTACCAATGAGTTTTTCGAAAAACTTAAGTACAGTTTCTTATAATACCACAGGTTTTTCGGTGAAGGAAAACATCGTGAGGAAACCTGCATACGCCAAAGACTGGTATTTACTATTCTAAGGCGTATGTGAAGTCCACCACAAAACGGATTGCGGCACCGTTTGGCGGACAGGGGTTTGGCGCAACAGATCCCATAGGGTCCAAGTGTCGCCAGGTATTCCTGGCCCCCTCAGAAGATAAGAAAAGACAATTCACAAATATATCACCCAGACCGGGTAATATATTTAATTAACTAACTTGTAGAAAGTTACTATCTTGTAGAAAGTTGTGCCCCTAGTGGGAGTCGAACCCACAACCCTTGGTAACTTTTTCGAATGTCGAATTACTTCTGCCAGTACAGGCTTGCCTCTGCCAAGATGACGCTTATAAGAGTAAAATAGGTTAATTGAAAAAAAAAAAAACTTTTTGCTCATTATTTATTTGCATAATAATAAAGGCAGATACAATTGTTTTTACATTTAATATTAACAATATTCACAAAAGAAAATTTACAAACACGTAAATATAGTTCAAAAGTACAGCCGAGTATACAATGTTAGTGGTATGTTCGAAAGAACTTGCCGTGAATTCTTCGTTAATTAATTTCTAACACATTTTGCGTGTCATCATCATCATCATATCAGCCTGTAGACGTCCACTGCTGGACAAAGGCCTCCCCCAAGGATCTCCACGACGACCGGTCCCGCGCTAACCTCATCCAGCCGGGTCCCGCGACCTTCACCAGATCGTCGGTCCACCTTGTGGGAGGCCTACGCTGCGTCTTCCGATACGTGGTCGCCACTCGAGAACCTTTCTACCCCAACGGCCGTCAGTTCTACGAGCGATGTGCCCAGCCCACTGCCACTTCAGCTTCGCAATTCTTTGAGCTATGTCTGTGACCTTGGTTCTCCTGCGGATCTCCTCATTTCTGATTCGATCTCGCAGGGAAACTCCGAGCATAGCTCTCTCCATTGCCCTCTGGGTGACCTTGAGCCTTCTTATGAGGCCCATAGTGAGGGACCACGTCTCGGTACATTTTGCGTGTATCCCATTCCAAATGAAATGGGATACGAAAACAAACATTATTTGGGTCTCTGAAACAAAATATACATGTAAATCAAAGGGATACCAGACGCAAAAACAAGTTGGTATTACCGCGTTAACTTTGCGGTTCGCTTTAGAACGCCATCTTTGTTATTTTGTTTCATAGACGTAAATGCATTGGTTTTCGTATGCTATGGGCTGTACCCATTAATGGCGGTTTTCCTGTCACGCGTGTTTGCGCCCGCGTCCTGGCCCGGCGCGCATGCGCGCCGCCCGCATTCAGTCCCTTCATACAAGCCTGTCATGCGTGCCACACGCCGCGGGTGGCAGGCGGGTGGCGCGCATGACAGGAAAAGCTTGTATAAGGTGTCCCTAAACGATAATACTTGCATTTGCATGTCATGCACGTCAATCACTACAGCTAGACGTTCATGCATGAGTGACAGCACGTAATGCATGTCATGCCGCATGATCGTTTAGGGAGCCCATATGAAAGGACACGTTGCGGGCGGCGCGCATGCGCGCCGGACCAGGACGCGGGCGCAAACACGCGTGATAGGAAAACCGCCCTAAATTATTAAAAATACTCCGTTAAATTATATGGATACTAACGTTGATTAAAATACAATTAAATAACATTGTTTTATTTTAGTAGGTAATATGAATAAAATACAAAATATACAAATGTTAAAATTACGATTCGTACAGTCGATCGCACGTCGGTGGAAATTTGACCTCGAGCTGGCCTAGCCTATTACAGTTTCAATACTATGAGAGACCAGTTTATACTGGATTTGTTTCTACTGACGTGCGACCGACCGTACTTAACTAAGCTGCGATGGTTATCTAAACATAATAATTCTACTACACCATTACAATTTCTTATACTTTTGTCTTTTATATAAACTATTGTATTATTAGTAGAAAAGTTGCGCATGCACATAATGAGGTATTTAAACACTGGTGCTGTCTATTGTGAAACTCGGCTACTTTGAAATCAATTGGAAAATGTCGAAATTTAATTAAAATTTAAATAATACAAGACCAAGTATTTGATTGAGGATATGAAAGAAAATACCTGAGTTTTTTGCCTTTCTGGATAGTGTTTCATAATACTGGTTGACATCATATACACATGCAGGTTGAGTGGTTGAACGAGGGAGTGCTTTAGGGTCGGGGCAGACCAAGCGGAAATTTGCTCGCGCACTTTTTGACGTCATTGTCAAATGAACCATAATACCTAAAGAACACAATCGTATGAGTGACCTCGAGCGCTTGGCGACGCCGACGTGCAGAAGTCATTATACGATTTTGTTATTTAGGCTATAGTGATGTGTAATGGTTCTTTTGACAATGACGTCAAAAAGTGCGCGGGCAAATTGCCGCTTGGTCTGCGCATTCCTTAGGAGGTATTATATTAAAGTAACCCATCCATACCCGTGTACGTATTAAAAAAAAGAAGTCAATTAGAAAAACGCGACTTTTACAAGATTTTCTAAACTACGACCATTCGCGACGCGAGTTTACTTAACTCTGTGGCGCAAGCGCTAGCGTCTGATTGGTGGTTGGGAGGTTACAGGCCGGCCAATTGACTTCGCTTATTTTAGTCAAAAATTGTATAAAAATTAAGGTGGTGTTTATTTCTACCTATGAAATGGGATCAGCTTCTTATTCACCTTCCAATCCTTCCTTCAGGATTCCTTCAGGATTCCCTCGTCCAACCCGGGACGGGCCCCTTGTATAAAAGAATACATAATTGCTTAAAATATTATATTTTCAATAATCACACAAAATATCTAACTTGGCAGGCAGTATTTATGGTTTCTAACCTGGCATATTATTGAATTAAAAAGGATATAACTAAACCGGCAATGATAAAACTAAAAGTGTTCTATAGATCAAAATGTCATTTTAAACTTTTAAGATTCTTTCAGAAACAGATAATGATCTGTATTAACTTGAGGAATGTTATTATTTCATTCAAAGGCGTATTTCTCGATTAATTATTGTATTTTATTTATTATAATTATTGATATCCACTGCGTTTAAAATGTATAAGGCACCAAATAATACTATACACAAACTAAAACATTACAACAATTTAAAACTAATTAGTAGATCTATATTTGAACATAATTACAATACAATACAAATACTAATTAAATGCTAAAATAATCCCATTTTATTGCCAATGTATAATTTTATATTTATTTATTAAGTGCAAAAAATCAATTACATTTATTTTAAAAATTCACTAAAAACAAGGTTCGACTTGAAAACTTTATTTTATTCAAATCAGAAACTATTCTCATTATAATCAAGGTTTGTTTATAACAAGTTGTTCATAATAAAACAATTATCACAAAAATAAACTGAAAAACAGCTCTGAAATAATGTGATTGCAATCTGAAATAATGATTTAAATTCGGCCGAAAATTCCAGCTACAGGTTTGGCCGAAAAAGAAAAAAAAATCGGACACTGATATTTAATCAGCTTAAGCTTAACTTAGTTCAGCAGACACCATAAAAGAAAGAAAGAAACATTCACAAGCGAGCCAGAGTCGAGCCTTCGACCGACTTTTCAAAGTCATGGTCAACCCACTGAGCAATCGCATACACCACCATAGGCCTGATATCAGCAAAAGCGAGGATAGCGAGACAATGAAACACCTGCTGTGCGATGCGATGCACTAGCTGCAAGGTTTGTCCTGGGTACAGCCTGTCCTGAACCCGAGGACTACAGGCTCCTGACCCTCAGCTGCATAACAGCTTCAGTGCAGCGAACACTTGGAAAGGAGAGCAGCAGGTAAACAAAGGGGCTGACGCAATAGATCCCGTAGGGTCGAAGTGTCGCCGGTCAACCTGGTTCCATACTACTCAAAACAAGAGGGCCTTTTTCATACAAACGAGGACACTGAGTCCTTAGATCTCCGTCAGGGAACGGTTTGCGTGAGATCTGATGGAGGCTGTCCGGAGTACGGGTGGAGGAGGTCCAGAGAGCCGTACACACCTTTGATCAAGCAAGCCGTTTTCACCATAGACTAGTCAGAATCCTGCGTATGCGGATTTCCATACGTTTTGATATCATTTTAGATATTTTTTATTCAGAGTATTTAGTGGAAACGGCTTGCCTGATCAGTGAAGTGTGTATGGCACTCTGGCACTCCTCCGTCCGCCACCATCAGATAGAAAGAAAGAAAAATCATTTATTCGACCACAGCCATAACTTTAATACATCTCACGCAAACCGTTCCCTGACGGAGATCTAAGGACTCAAAAGTGTTCTCGTTTGTATAAAAAAGGTCCCCTGGTACTTATTTTGATTTTAGTATAAGATAGGGTAGTAGGTACTGCCATGGATCTTTCTTTCTTTGTTATTATAAACTGTTCATTTATATCACATATCTTTCAGCACGTGTTTAAGTATAGCTCCCTCAGTGTTCCTGATCTGATTGACTCCTGTATCCATCCCGACCACCCTTACCTCTCTGTCGGACTCCATGGACACCTGGGATGAGGTCTCTACGTTGTCTATGTTCTGGAACAGGAGGTTGTTTGAGCCAGTCGACGGGTTCCGCTGGTGGCCGGGGTCGAATGGATTCGGTGTAGGGCCTGCGGTAGAAAAAAAAACATCTAATCCCACAGTAAGACATTAATCAAAAATCACAGCCCAATATGTCCCACTGTTGGGGCTCAGGCCTACCGTCTCGACGAGGGTATTAGGACTATTATAGTCCACCACGCTAGCCCAGTGCGGGTTGGTGGGCCTTGCTTGCGCCTAAGAATTTCTTCCTCGGAGTATGCAGGTTTCCTCGCGGTGTTATCCTTGTAGGATACGGTTTTGGGAATTTAAAAAGGACAGGACAATTCACAAATATAACATCCAGACTGGGAACAACTTGTGGTTCACTGTCCCCGGTGGTAAGCGAACCTATGACCTCTGGCATTCGGGTCCTAGGCGTAGGCGTCTAACGCTCTACTTCAAGTTTAGTAGTAGCCGAAGTCAAGCCATTTCACGTGCCTTTGGAGGATTATTATAGGCTTGTCTCCACTCACCAAGTGTAGAACTCCTCCTAGACGTAGGCGTGGTGCTCCTGCTGCTGCTGCTCTGCGCTATATCCATCATGCTGGGCATGGGTGCCCGGGGGAGGGACTCGTTCTGCAGGAACTTGACGAACTCGGCGGCGAGGCTGTCGGTCGCGGTCGCGTTCGCAGGCCGCGCCAGCCCCAGCCGCTCGCACTCCTGCTGGTTGAAGTCTAGGACCGTGGACAGGATGCGTAGGACCTGGATTCTGGAGAAACGATGAGCATTTTTAATGGGGTGTACAGCCCTGGAAACTAAGTCATTCTAAGTCAATCATGGTCTTAACATAAAACCAGCGGTTACAGCACGGAAAAACTTTCTTTTTAAAGTGTTTTTTCGTGAATTAGATGATTTCCATAGGACATATTTTTAGACGCCATGTAAAAATTTCAACTGCCACGAATTGCGAGATTAAATTTACATTTTCATGCTCACTCCCGAGGCCTATGAAGTCATCGCGAGGGTGACGGGAGGATCAAACATATATTTTTGTGTCGGCGTCAGATGGATCTTTACAAAACGATCTGTGCTTTTTAAACTTTAGTTAGAAGTACCTATGAAATTTTCAAAAGTACATGTATTTCGTTACAGAATTTTTCCGGAATGTCCCCCGCGCCGAGACGACGAGGAAGACGTTCATGAAATCCTGGGAGCGTAGCGAGCTTTTTCCGTGTTCTGTGATGAAATTCATGTAAAAAGAGGAATATTGTAATAAACAAACTTGTTGAGCGCGTTCTGCGCGGCGGTCATCACGTAGTTGATGACGAGGTTCTTCACCAGGTTCTTGTCGACCTTGTCCTGTTGGTTCGACGTCGCGTTCTGGTACCGCTCCTCTGCCGCCGCCACCGCCGCCTGCAGCGCTCGCACTGCGGACATCGGCGATAGTGATGTCAAGAAAACAGTAACGTACGAATTGTCATCAACTACCATACCCTACTTACAATCATTAGAATATGGAACAAGAAAGAGGCACCATATAAATATACAATCATTAGAATATGAAACAAGAAAGAGGGCATCAATAATCATTCGAAATCCAATACGATGAAATGATGACCGTAGATAAAAAATTATAAATCTTGGAGTCTTTTTACATTTACTGTAAATGAAAGGTATATAATAGAATACTGTGGCCAAATCGATTGTCTGACTGATCTTATTAACATAGAGCTTCAGTCTAACTAGTAATATTGCATACAGGTCGTAAGCAATCGCAAATTTCTTTTATATTTTACTTTATTTGAAACAAATACTCGCATTACAAGTATTAGTTTTAAAATTAAAAATAAATAAAAGGCGTGAGCCAGTAGTAAAATATCAAAAATACAGAGAAACTGATAAATCTGTAAAGAACTTACAACAATAAAATGTTTTTGTGCAAAACATAATCTACATTTTCTACTCTTACCAACATGCATCTATAGGACTTGGTTGATCACAGCTCGATGCGTGTGCGCACACGATCTCAAAGTATTATTCAGTCACTGGGCAGAGGGCGGGAGATACTCTACACTTAATGAATTGCAGACTATTGATTCACCAACATCATCAAATTGAGTAAAAATCATCAAAATAAATAAATCCACAACACATCAAAATGTTACCACATTATTTTTTATTGCATTATTTACTACGTAATTTATATTGAAAAATCCAAACCCCAATGGCGTGGTTGTTGTTTTCCCAAAAAATAGTTATAAAGCAGTATTTTGATAAGTATTTTCTTAGACTAGATTTTTACAAGATGCTTTACTTGCGTCCACGAAAATCGATTTTCCAATTTTCAACTGACTATTACTGAATCAAAAGCACTAACAATACAAATGGAGGCAGCTTAACGCCGAAAGTGCAATTTATCCCCGCCCTAACTTCTAATCCACCAGTACCTGAAGTAATACTCAGAGACAATGCGGCATCCTCATAGGCGTCTTCTAGTCTCTACTGTTCTTCTAAAAGGGAAAGCTAAAAATGAAAGGTAAAGTTTGCATTGGAAAAAATTCGTGACATCAAATTTATAAAATGGGCAGGCCAGTGCCTTTAATCAAGCTTCCCATCAAGATTTGAAGATTGATCTTGGAAAATCGTTTTATAGCATTTAATACGGGTATCACGATTCATTGTCATAGTTACATTTTTTCTTTTAATTTCGTCCAATGCAAGAAACAAACAAAACATACACAAACAACGATTATGTGTGCTGCAAGACATAATTTGCATGTGCTAAATGTAAAAACGATGCAATACGTAAAAAAAGACAATATTTTCGCTTAAGCTACAAAATACTCCGATAGCTATAAGACGGTGGTGGCAGTCTTTTAACCCCATTAGACTAATTACTAATTCTGTTTTTAATGTAGACAAAATACAGACTGGAATTATTAATAGTAATTAATTTCAGTTACTATTAAATCCAGTAACAGGCTATTCACAAGCGAAAATATTGACCAAAAAATAACAATCACAAAAATTGGTAAGCAAAAAATAAACGTTGAAACACAGGGACGACACGACGTAAAGCCAAAACCCTCGATCAAACCCCATATGGTAATCTGAGTAGACCGCGGCGCTACATGCCAATGTGACAGTTGCTGTCAGATTCTGACAGTCAAGCTGACAGCCGACAGGAGACACATCGCGGCCGCGGCGTGATAAAGCCTCACAGTTACCAAATGAGATTAGACCGAAGTAGGCGCAAGCTGCTCTCTCGAAATGTTTTTATACATTTAAAGTATGTTTTTATTTGAATGCGAACAACTGTTAAAGTCACTCAATAGAAGTGAACGAGACAGACATCTGATTGTAAAGGAAATGTCATTTCTTTTTCTTTTCCACTCATTGTGTGACATTGACAGTTATTCGCACTTAAATAAAAAACATACTTTAATAACCGTAATTTGCAATTTCGTTCCTGATATCATGGATTTTGCAAACAATCTATTTAAATTGATATTATTTTATTCAGTGTTTTTATAATTTAAAGATCACTAATCAGAAATCCATGATATCTTCGAATTAGAGTTCAATACTTAGCGTTAACTCACAAAAATGTTACACTAAATATAACTAAAATGATGCCTCGAAAGCGAACTCAAAAACTTTTTACACAACAAAAACGTCATCCACACAAGCGGAATCTTGAAAAAAAAAACTTACGTACGTCAAACGCGTTGGTTTCAATATTTGTGGTAGATCGGCGTCTAACTGTATACCAACAGGTAGTCTGGGAGTCACAACCCCAGAATTACCAGCTGATATTTAGTCAGGTGCCGCTGTGAAACCGGCTAGATGTATTTGCCAATAATCCAAGACTAACTCAAGTCTTCAATCATAATACTAGGCCATACAAAAATAACTATACAAACTTTGAGGGGTTTATATACAGGTAGTATCTATTATTTTTACGAGACTAATAAATAAAGATACAAGAAATTTTGAATTTTCAAATTTATGGTATTATTGCAAAATACTTGCAAACACAATGTCACATTATTGTTATTAATTACTAGTATTAATTACTGAAAGCATGATCTAAACAACGATTTTATTGTTTTTCTGCAGGATTAAAAACTAAACGCTTAATATAATCAAATATGTTAGGTTAGACCCCCCAGAGATATATAACTGTCAAGTTTGTGTAGTTAATTTTGAAAGACTTTGTACAGTTTTATTAATGAAAATGTTATTGCATTAAATAAACAATCTTATCAACGGAAGTGTGTAAAAAATTCTGTTTTTGAACTACACGCTGAACAATCTGTGCTTCATACAAATATTAGAATATACAAAAATCTATCTAGATACCAAACAATTAAATGTAATTTGCACAAAACTAATTGAATAAACTACAACATTTCTAATTCTATCAATTTCACATAACACTGTCTAGAATACAATTATTTTAAAACTACCTAATTCAAATTTGTCAATAAAATATTACTATAAAAAAATAGAGTTAATTGACTTACCTTGCTCCTTTAAATCATTTATTTGTGCTGTCTTCGTCTCGACCTGATCACCAAGTCTTGTAGCTGCTTGCAATCCAGCTAACGACTCTTCAAGTTTGGCGTTTAGTCTTGCTATTTCATCTAGTAATCCGCGGTTCTCACGTTTCAAGTCTTCTATCTTATTTCTTATTTTCTCTGTAGCTGTGTGGATGTCTCTTTCTTTTTCTGTAATAAGAATTTAACACATTCTTTACCACCCTGTTTAAAAATATTTGTTTGCGTCATGGAAAATATTATTCACGATCTGTTTAGATGTTTTTTTAGAAAACCGTGTTCCCTAAACCCGAATTATAATAGAAGACAATCAAACAACAGGACCCGTCTCGTTATTGAACATACCTAATTGGAACTGCTCCAGGACAATTTGCAGGTTGGTCAGCGCCGCTTGGCTCCGACTCCTGGCGTCGTCCGCCTCGCTCAGCCTGGCTTGCACCTCCTCGCGTTGTTTCTCCAGCAGTTTTATTTGGTTCCGTAACGTCTCCACTTCTTGATTGGCCCGGATACTGGAATAATTCGACAGAAATTCTTGAGTATGGGAGCGGCATCGTATCCGCAAACGCTTTAGCCTCAACTCGAGTTACTACCATCCCTATATAAATTCTAAAGAAAGTTGATCTTGGAACCAGTAAACCAATTTTGGAAACCAGAAAACCAGTAAAACAAAAGTGAGTACATAAATTTTCTAAGTTTTTAACCGAAAAAAAAAACATAATAAAACAGATAACTCGTAACGCTACGGAGCCACAGACAAATAGAGAGAGACACACAAAGATACGTGTCAAACGCATAACACCCTTCTTAATTCCGTCACGATTTGCAGACGTTTTCTTTTTTCACTTGTGTCGAGTCGGTTCAATTCCCGGCTTGGAAGCGATTTTCTAAATCAACAGCTAGCGTTTGCTTATTCCAAAAACCTCTTCAATTCCACTCCCGTTTAGTATTTTGGTACGATCAAACTTACCTATTACTAGTATAAACGGTACTAGTCTGCTTCGCCCGGTCCTCAACTTGGTGTAACCTCGTTTGGCACTCTGTTAGTTTCAGCTCTGACGTCATCAGCTCCTGCGTGTAATTCTCCTCCAGTTCGACGAGGTGATGACGTAGTCGCTCCAGCTCACGGGACGAGTTCTGCTCTTGTTCTGACAACTGGAACATTTATATTGAAAATTATAGGATTTTCTCCGGAATACGGAATAAGCCAAGGATAGAAAAATATCTAATATTTACAAAAAAAAATTAATTAAATGAATGACACATTGTTAGAAATGATTAAGTGATGTCGTGTATTTCATCATATGCCTACACTAGACTATTGTTGGACATAGGCGTCTCCCAAGGCGCGAAACTGGAAAGGCCATCCGCCTCAGGCAGATTCGCTTCTTTTAGCTACCCGTCTTCGTATCGTGGCTTTATTTATTGACAACTGTTAACTATACTATTAATGGTTTTAGTTAAATCAACGTTAGTTTTGCAAATAAAATTTACTTTATAAAATTTTTGTGAAAAATATTACCTGTACATTTTCTGCTGTCAATTTCTTAGCCGTCTCCAACTGTATGGCCAAACTTCTGTCTAAGTTTTCACATCTCTCCGTCAAACTCTTTACAGTTTCACTTGTATTAAACAAATCTGCTTTGATTCTTTCGTAATCAGTAACATTATGATTTAAATTTAATATTATGCCATCTTTCTCTTTGAGAGTTAAATTCATCTTTTCACAATTTGAACAGCAATTAGTTTGGTTCTGTAATATTGCATCTTTCGATGATATAAGATTTTGGAACTCATTCGTCTGTTCTAATAAGATGTGATTCAATCTTTGTATTTCGTTATGATATTGAATGCTTTCGTTGTGCTTCAAATTGATTAAGTTAATCAGTTCAGATTTTTCTTTTGTGGCATTTTCTAAATCAGTTTTGTACTCTACGCAGGTATGTTCAAGCCGCTCGATATTCAGTTTCATGTCTGAATGTTCCTTTTCCTTCAATGTAAGACTACTTCTTAGCTCAGTTGCTTCATTTTCCATTATATTTTTCTCTTGTAATATCTTTGCGTATTCTACATTGTGGTGGGTAATATTATCTGTAACTTTTATTTTATCAGTCAATTCTACGATTGATTGCTTTAGTTCTTTTATTTCCCTATCTTTATGTTCTGTAGTGGTTTTGTATTCAGTACATTTATTTTCCAGTTCCTCTAAATGTTTCGTTAGAGAAGATATTTCAGAATTTTTGGACGACACTTCCTCATTTAGAGTTAAAACTTGTTTGCTTATTTCTTCTTTTTCTGTTTGAAGTCTCTTAAGTTCGTCGAAGCTGCGATCTGACTTAATAGTAGTATCATTTATCTTTTCAGAAGCTTCTTTTAGTGACTGTGTAAGATTTTGGATCTCTTTGTTTTTAATACCAATGCTATTTTCTAAGTCGATAACGTTTTGATGTAATTCGGATAATTTATTGTTATTTTGTGCAACCGTTGTGTTTAGTTTATCAATGATCCCATCTTTTTCATTAAGGTCCGATATCAATTTTTCAAATTCTTCTTCCAAATGTACAATTTTATTGTCAGTTGATGATAATTCTCCTTCAAGATGCAGTTTCCTTTCAAGAATTCTGTGATTTTCATCTTTTAAGTTTAGTATCTGGTTGTTTAGAACATCTTGTTGTATCACTTTAGCTTTTAAGTCTTCAATAGTTTCTTGAAGTACTTTATTATCAGATACAAGTAAAGTACATTTTTGGATTTCAGCCGTTTTCTGTGATTCACTTTGTCTCATACTTGCAATTTCATGTGTTAATTTATTTATTGTTTCTATTAAGGTTGAGTTTTCTTTGACAACTTCGTTTATTTTTTTAGAAAGGCTGGCTTTTTCCAATTTAATTTTCTCTAACTCGACGTCTGTTTCAGAACTGTTTGTTTTAGAAGAAACTTGATCTTCCAAAACATTTACTTTTTGTTCCAAATTTGATTTTTTACTTTCTATATCACTCTTATGTTTAAGAACTTCATCCAATTTACTTTCAAGATCATGTAACTTAAGATCTAATGAAACTTTTATACCCTCTAATTCTTGGTGTTCTGAATATTGCTCTTCCAGAGCATGTTTTAAATCATCAACTTGTTTCGTAAGTAATACTTTATCATTTTCAATAATGTGTATATCTATTAATAGCTGTTCATTTTTAGCGTTAGCTCCGTTTAAGCGCGCCTTTAAGTCGTCTAACAAGTCCGAAGATTTTTTAATCTTTTCGGTATGCGCAAATTTTGCAGTACTTTCTAATTCCTCACAAGCTTTTGTCTGGGTTTTACACGTTTCCAATTCGCTTAACATTGAAGTGTATTTTGATTTTAAGTCATTGAGGCTTTCTTGGAGTACCATTTTCTCTACCCTGACTCCAGATAATTCCAATTCTATCCTTTTAATTTCTGACTCAAAAGTTTTATTTATCCTATTGACATCAGCTAATTCCGTTTCTAATTTAGCTAAGTTATCTTCGTGGGTTTCTATTATTGGTTCTAATTTGGACGTATTTTTTAAGGCTGCTATTTCAGATATTAGAAAATCGTTATTTTTCTTCATTTCATTCAATTCACCTTCATAATGTTGTATATCAGTTGTGAGGAAATCATTTTCTGTTGTTAAATCTTCTATTTGCGTTTGTAGATGATTGATATTGTGATTTTTCTCTGATAGCTTGTGTTCCAACGCGTCGTTATCTTTTTTAAACGAATTAACAGTTTTAAAAACACTTTCCAATTTGTACATAACTATATTGTCATCAGATGGTATCTCTCCGATGTAATCAATTGGCAGTTCAAAGTTAACATATTTATTGTACAGTTGCATAACTTTTTCGGATTTAATCACTCTATGATCATTATTTTCATCTTTCTGAGCTAATTTATGCTTCAGTTCATTTATATCACGTTTCAATGTTTCTATCACACTTTTGGCATTATCGTCTATATTTATTTCATCTAAATGAAATTGATCTGAATGTCGCCTATCCTTTAAATCATTAAGCTCTTTCATTAACTCTTCATATCTTTCCCTTGGAACCACGTTTGACAACTCAGAATGTTTAGTAGCAATTTCAATTTCATGTTCTAATTTAGTAACTTGCTCCTGTAATTTAAATACCTCTTCATGTAGTTCTTGGTTTTCTTCTTGGAACTTCTCAGTATTTTCTCTCATTACACCATGCACCTTTTCCAAATTCATATATTTATGATGTATTGTGTCATAGTCAGTATTAACTGCTTTCAGTTTGCGGATTTCTTCGTCTCTATCACCTATTTTAGATAATAAACTTTGAATTTCAACGGAGTACTCATCGTTACTATTTTTTAGATCCTCGTGATCCTGTTTCAGGACTTCGAAATTCTTTTGCAACTCCTTTTTTAAAGTCAAAAGTCTTTCCATCGCCAATTGGTGTTGGTTATCCAAGTCTTCTAAATTTGTTGTCAAGTTTTGATTTTCTTCTCTGAGCCTTGTTAATTCTTCCTCGGCGTCATTTCTCACGTCTAGGGTATCTCTTTCTTTTAAGGTGGATATTTCATCTTGGAGTGCCCGAATTTGTAGATTGTACTGATTTTCGATTGCTGGACCGGATTTTGATGACTCAGGTGGCGGATCCCAGTACCAACTGGTCTCGTCTTCTTTGACACCATTTTTTCGAGAGAGTCTCTGGAAAGAAGAGAAAGAGATGGTTAGTTAAATAAAATCGTAAACCAACTGTTCAGAGATCAGTGTAGTCAAATTAGGACCACAAGCTAAAACGGAATTTAAGGTCCAGAGTATTGCAGACTAACATAATATTATATTTTCATTTACTTCGCTCTCTTTGTAGTTTGGAAAAATTCTTCTCTGTACAAAGTTAGGAAGCAATTTGCGCTTCAAATTCACTTACAACTAAACTTATAGCAGTAAAACCTCAACTAAAACGTTCTTTCTTATTGGTTACTCACGCCTCACGACCCTTTTCCATGTATGAGTAAGGACCGTACAGTTCCCCGAATAAGTTTCGCTCGTGCTCTACGTGGCTGGAAATTTACGGGTGACACTGCGTGGAGGAGTGTACGGGCGTCTGTTTGAACACGCGATATGTTATCTGGCGCGTTTTTACGGTTGAACACTGACTCACACTCACAGCCGTCTGCATTCTGTTGTCACTGAACAGTTCTAGTTATTGCTTTTAAAAAGAAAAATACGTTTTAAATAGCTTTCGCCGCGCGTCTTTTACCGACTTCATCTTAAAGCTCATCATCATTATCATCATATCAGCCTTTTCCGTCCACTGCTGGACACAGGCCTTACGTCCTTAAGACCCGCAGTTTACAAAAGTGGAGCGGAGATGATAGTGTAAAATCAACCATTAGGCAATCATTGGTACCTAATTGTCTGTCTCCAATTTGATAAATTCTAAATTTCTAATATTATGTTGTAGAGTACTGAACCATAATTGTTTTTCAGTGTATAAGATTGGTAATTTATCAAATTGGACGTTTTTCATATTGGACGTTTTTCAGTTCGATTATGGTCGTTGGACATTTTTCAGATTGGACATTATTACAGTAAATCATTGACACGTATTTGTTGTAGCGGTCCTACAAAAATATATGATCATATTAGTCATATATTGACTAATGAAACTTGCCAATGTCAATACTTTAATCTATTGAAAGGAAAAAATGACCTTAAAGACCTTTCAAATCATCTGCATAATATTAGTAAAAATACACACATTTGCCGTAATGTTGAGCGGTTCGGTTTTTATGTTGGTACAATAAAAAATGTTAGTCGAGGTAGCATCGGTAGGTAACAGCAAGTTTTTCGGATCTTAAGTATGGCTTATTCTCACCTTAAAGTGTCCCTGAACGATCATGCTTGCATGACATGCAACGCTTACGTGAATGTCATGCTGCATGATGACCCTCATGCTTGCTATCAATCAATACAGTGAAGCAACGGCCAGCACGTAGTTTGCATGTCATGCACGTCAATCACTACAGCTAGACGATCATGTATGAGTGACAGCACGTAATGCATGTCATGCCGCATAATCGTTTAGGGAGCCCATTACAGGCTTTCCCTCGAGGAATACATCGTAGGGAAACGTACAGTAAGGTTCATAAGTGCAGTAGCACGCTAAGAGCCATTTTTCTGTACAACCTGAGCACGACAACACAAAAAGACTTCCTAAGCTTACGATAACAAAATCTATTCTTGAATTTAGTATTGTTTATGAAATAATTTATGTAGACTTGTTTTAGGCATGTATAGAGAGGGTTAGTGGCGAGGTGGGGTTGACGCGGCCTGTCATGTCGAGAATTCCGAGTTCGATCCCCGGTCGGACCATGTACCTATGAGCCTCTCGAAACTTAAATACATTTACTGGTTGCTCTCAAACGGTGACGAAAAACCTGCATACGCATTCTTAGGCGCATGTGAAGTCCACCAACCCGCACTGGGCTAGCGTGGTGGACTATAGCTCTAACGCCCTCGTTGAGAGGGAAAATATGGGTGAGGGGCAGCTCCAACAGTCTCCTGTGCGTTGTTATTGACAAAATTGATAACCCTATTAAGGGACACTGGAATAAGACACACGTGTCTTAAATAATTAAGCTGAAAATCTGTGCTCCAGCAGTGGGGACATATTAATAAGCTGTTGATGATGATAGAGACTTAAAGAAAGCTTGTCAAAGAGGACACGACTGTACAGAAAACTGCCAACAATATTATATGTTAGACGACATGGTATGTTCGTTACGAGCGGCTTCCCATTTAGTAAGTGGCGCGTGAAAGGCAACTGATAACAGGAATGATATGAACGCCACCTGACACGACGCGTCCACGGTGTAGATACATTGACATAAATTAAAGCGGAAAACGCCAAAACATGTAGCGCATGCTGCGATCATGAATACTCATGATCACAAATGTCTAACAAAGTAAGCTTAGATTCTTTGGGTTGTTAGGTGGGTGTCATGTTCGGCTTTAGTCATGTTCTGGTTTTGTCATATTCTGGTTTGGTCATATTTATTCCCCTTTAGCCATATTCTGTTTTAGTCATCTTTTGTTTTAGTCAAGTTCTTGTTTGGTCATGATTATTTGACATAACTAATTTGATTTGAATCTGAATCAGATTTTAAGTAGTTACTTTTTTTTTTAAATAGGCAAAAGTTTTCAATTATCTAAGAAATGGTAAGGATTGGGAACAGGTTATGGTCTGTCCGTTACAAAACAGGCAGGAATAAATATATAATTTCTGTAAATTAAATCAATTTATACGTAGTTAAGTAACTTAAGACAAATCCTTCAAGACATAATTATTTAAAAAAAGTTTTTAAGCTCCCCAAGCACCGCCATAAATTAGATAAACCATTTCACTTTAGGACATCGGATAAACCTTGCAAGAATTTTTAAAATATTAATGGCCTTTACGGCCCTGGAAACAAAGTGTTTTGAGCCGGTTCTAATAATACATAAAAACCGGCTGTTACAGCCCGTATTCTTTGCTACCACGAACTGTAGAAGTAGTAAGTTGGCGCCCATAGTGGGGGTACCCACCACTATTTAAGCTCGTGCTCTAACAATGGCACATAAAGTGGTTATAGCATTGGAGTGGTTTTGATTGCTTCACCGTTTACGAGCCAAGTGGAAGGCTTCTAGGATTTTTATAGCTTTCCATAGCGCTGTGACGATTGGCAACGACTTTACAAAGGTCCGATTACCACCCCTCCCAGACACTTAAGAATAAACAGGTGATAAGCAGCAATCACGTATCGGAAGACGCAGCGTAGGCAGGCCTCCCACAAGGTGAACCGACGGTCTGGTGAAGGTCGTGGGACCCGGCTGGATGAGGTTAGCGCAGGACCGGTCGTCGTGGAGATCCTTGGGGGAGGCCTTTGTCCAGCAGTGGACGTCTACAGGCTGATATGATGATGATGATGAAGCAGCAATCCGCCTGTCCAGCGAGATTAACCTACCATTTTGACTTTGGATCTACTACCATAAGGGTGATGAGAAACTTTTGTGATTATGCATAAAAAATCGCGTTTTGATGTTTTCATCAAATTGTCAAAGAAAGAGTAGAAATAAGTTATATAATATTATTCACGCACGAAATAGTTTTATTCAAAGCCTCTTCAGTCAGCTCGTGTAACCTGGTCGAAACGTCGGGCAAGGTAAATAAAACTATTTCGTGTGTAAGACCCGTGAATAATTATATAATTATGAATACAAAGCGCGAAAGTCTAAAATGTACTATTAGAAATAAGTTGATACTAAGCGTAAAATCAGATAGACGCGATTTCTTTACCTACCCACTGAATGTGTGCACTCACCTTAACAACAACTGCAAAAAGAAGAAAAAAAACATCGGACTGTGTCCATAGATACAACCGTAAATTACTTAAGTTAATACTTCTGTCTCCAAATTTTTTTGAATGCCGCGTCCTACGGATTTTTGAAAATAAAGGATGTATGTTTCCTTTTAGCAAAATTTGTCATCGTCAATAAGTATTTAGGGTTTAATATTGTTATTCAATTTTTTTTTACCGTTGTAATCATGCCAGTTTGTTAGTTTTAAAGTTTGTCAATAGATGGCGCTAGGTGTATTTTACACCCCGCTATCATTTGGTTCTTCGCAACATATATAGATACACGTGCAAATTATCCACCAGATTTTACCTCTTTATTATTAGTATAGATTATATAAAATACTTGTGTGATGGGAACAATATTATAGGCTTTTTATTTTTATTTATTATATTATATACTTTCCCTACCGTCTCTCCTTTCCTGTATTGGAAAACCAGTGGTGCGAAACGCAGAACGTGCGACTACAATGGTTTGCGAAGCTTCTCGCTTAGACGAAGGTAACATAAGCGAGGTAAGGCTTAGCTTAGATTGCACTACGTGACCTGGGGCCTGGGATCACATGTGTTATATTATAATATACCTAACCTTACTCTGTAAAACTGTACACCCTATGTTTGTACTTACTGTTTTTTTTATTTACTCAATATTTTCTGTAGAATCGTCAATTTTCATCAAACTATACGCTATCGCGTCAGTGGCCCAGGGGATAAGACGCGGCCTATCACATCGAAAGGTCCGAAGTTCGATCTCCGGCTGGACCATGTACCAATGGGTTTTTTCTCGAAACTTAAGTACATTTACTGACTGCTCCTAAACGGTGAAGGAAAACATCGTGAGGAAACCTGCATACGCCGAAGAAGAAATTCTTAGGCGCGTGTGAAGTCCACCAACCCGCACTGGGCTAGCGTGGTGGACTATAGCCCGCACGCCCTCGTTGAGAGGGTAGGCCTGAGCCCCAGCAGTGGTCAATAGGCCGTTGATGATGATGATACGCTATCGCTATACTAAGTACCAAAAACTTCATAGCTTAACATAGGTGGACGGATAATTAGAAACAGGGCAAGATTAAAATCGAGGTCACTTTGAAGCCATGGGTCTCCGTGAAGGATCGATCGGGGCGTGATCTGATGACGGTTATCGAAAGAGCAGATGCAGGACTTTTAGATCGCTAAAGAAATCCAACTGATCAGGTAAGCCGTTTGGAAGCAGCATCGCCCGGTCCTGCGCTAACCTCATCCAGCCGGGTCCCACGAATTTCACCAGATCGTCGGAGGCCTGCGGTAGGCTTTTCCATCATCATCATCATCATCATATCAGCCTGTAGACGTCCACTGCTGGACAAAGGCCTCCCCCAAGGATCTCCACGACGACCGGTCCTGCGCTAACCTCATCCAGCTGGGTCCCGCGACCTTCACCAGATCGTCGGTCCACCTTGTGGGAGGCCTGCCTACACTGCGTCTTCCGATACGTGGTCGCCACTCGAGAACCTTTCTGCCCCAACGGCCGTCAGTTTTACGAGCGATGTGCCCAGCCCACTGCCACTTCAGCTTCGCAATTCTTTGAGCTATGTCGGTGACCTTGGTTCTCCTGCGGATCTCCTCATTTCTGATTCGATCTCGTAGGGAAACTCCGAGCATAGCTCTCTCCATTGCCCTCTGGGTGACCTTGAGCCTTCTTATGAGGCCCATAGTGAGGGACCACGTCTCGGTACCATATGTCATCACTGGCAACACACACTGGTCGAAGACTTTCGTCTTGAGACACTGCGGTATTTGGGACGAGAAGATGTTGCGTAGCTTCCTGAACGCTGCCCAGCCGAGTTGGATTCGACTTTTCGACTCGAGGCTTTTCCATAATAATTGCAAATTCTGTCCAACTCAGGCGCGCTAAGCCAACTCCTCGCCTTGACCGAGTTCCCGCACATTTTCCAACCTCCATGCCATGACAGCCACCGCTTCTTGAGTATGTAGTTACGTAAGCCTAGACGTATTGTCCGCCGCGACACTTTGGACCGTGAAATTGTACGGCATTGTTCTTTTTTGTGTCAACGTGGGAACGTGAAATGTGATATAAGTGGAAAGTAACGTTTAAGTTAAGCCATACTGTGTCTGGTAGAGAGGTCGACGAGTCAGGAGTTGTATTTATGCAGGAAGGTTCTTTGGTGGCGCGCGCGCTCCCTATGGAGACTGCATCTTGCATATTTAGTACGAGAACCAATGGTGCCACTTACAGGGGGGGTGCGGACAAAGGAAGCGGAGTAGCGGGAGGAGGTTGCTAATACAAAGTTTGAAAATGAGTATGTGTGAGTGAGTCACAGTATTGTCATACATTTGACACGATTTTGACACCCATAGAATGCTTCTTTTACGCCTCTTTAAAGTGTGACACACACTGGGCGGCGGCGTTGCGAAAGCGTTGCGGCGGCGAAGGTTTGTATGACGAACGCGCCGCGCCGCCGCCGCTTTGATGTAAAGGGCTTCATACTATTTCGAACATTACAGAAAAAAAACGCAGCGCTTTCGCACCGCCGCCGCTCAGTGTATGTCACGCTTAAGGGGCCGCGAGCACGCACCAAAGAGATCGAATGTGAATTTTCCTTCGACATCCGATTCAAAAATCAGTAGAATCGACCGCTCGAAGCGAGGAGAGCGATTCTAAAATAGAGCTCCAGGTTATAGTACAAACATATGATACTGGAAACCACGATTATTGAAAACGGTTAGTGAAACTTGAAATGTACAGTTTGTTGTTCCGTCAACTGGACACGTTAAGATTTTTCCGCGTGTCCAGACAGTGAAACACGAAATTAACCACTTTTTGGTACGCCTATCATGAGTTGACAATGTCAATTATACTCTTAACTATACTTTCAACTCATGGTAGGCCAACTGGAAACCAGGGTCACTCACCAACTGGACACGAGGCACTGGACCCGCGAAGTCCAGTTGGTGAAACTTGAAATAGGTACAGTTTGTTGTTCCGTCAATGGTAACGCTAAGATGTCGCAGATAGTGAAACACGAAATAAATCACTTTTTTGTATTCGTCTAGTTTTTTTATATGAAAAAGCACAGGCAGGATTTAGACAGGACCACACTTATTACACAAGGACTTATTAAAAAAGGATTTTAGAATCTGTAGTTTTAAAAGTATTATATATATACTGAGGTCTGACTGTAGTTTTAAAAGTATTATATATATACATATAATAATAATAATACACCCCTTGTAACTTGTTTTACATTTGAGTTACTGTGCACTCATGTATCTGTTCAATTATCTATGATGGTTTTACTCTCTAAGTGCAAATGTAATTATGTTATAAATTGTTGAACAATTCCTCAAATAGGTCAATTTGTAAGTCCAAAGTGGCGGACAACTGGTGACTTGACCCACAAATCGGTCGCGATTTAGTTCGGGCACCAGTCTCCTGCAATCTCTTACATAATCTAAAATTGTACAAGTACCATTGTTTACCCTGTTACTGTAAGTTTGTGGGAGAAAATAAATGACTATTTGAATCTCATATGATTTCATTCGTAATTTATTACGAAAAGAAACAAATTACCTGTATGAATTCCACAGAGGCCGGTAGTATGGCGCTTGACGTTTCAATTAACTGAAGGAATACTCCAAACACTAAAACCAACGTTTGGGACGGCGCCATTTTACTATTTTCATTTTTGTTCCAATTTCTCTAAATCACACGCGAAGCGACTTTCAGATGCACAGTGGGTTCAAATTCACCTTTCATAGACATTGTTTTTTGATTTTTTAAGTGTAATTTTTTGCTTGATTTTTTAAATCCTATCTTCTTAGGTGGCCAGGAATATGCGGCGACACTTCAACCCATAAGGGATCTGTTGCGCCGAACCTCTGACCACCAACGGTGCGCCAATCCGTTTTTTGGTGGACTTCACATACGCCTTAGAATAGAAATTCTAATCTTTGTCGTATGCAGGTTTCCTCGCGATGTTTTCTTTCACCGGAAAGCCTGTGATGTTATAATAGACCGAACTTTACATCCGAAAACCTCATCGGTACGGGCCAAGGTTCGAACCCACGAGCTCGCGAACGCGAGGCGAGTGTACAACCAACTGGACTACCACTGCTCTTTTACTAGTAAATGTACTTTGACTCAATTCTGCATCGACAGTTTTTTAATATGAAATCCACGTATGTGACTATGATATAAACTTTACACTCGGGTGCGCTCGATATTCGGTTATTATTACGCTCTGTATATTATTAGGGTTCCTTATAAACGGCATGTAATAAACCGGGCGCCTAATTTTATTTTGTTTCTTTGACGATCACATTAACTTTGACCTTTTACGTAAGTTACACTATGTATTAATTAATCTAAAATAATAAATTTGGCACCTAATAATTCAAATTCAAGGTATCTAACCTAACCTACCCAGTTCAATGTTTTAGGTGCCACTTTCAGGATTATTAGGTGCCCGGATTATTATTTGCCCTTATAAACGGATACTCTTATATAGCAATTTGTTCGTCTATCTGTCCCCTCCAATAACTGACTAACTAGTGGACTAATTAAGCGGAGAAATACACATGATTTTTATTTATTTAATACGGTTTCCTGATTGTTTATCTGTCCGTCCGGAAGGAATCTTGCTGTCGATTTTTCGACCATTTCCTATATCCGATCATTCTCTGAACTTCGGTTCTGAAGACAATACAATATAGTATATTTAATTTTATAGTTTATCTAAAAAAAGCGTGTTTAAAATAAATAATAATATATTTTAATTTGTTATTATAGAATATCTGTTAATATTTAAGTATTTATTTTATGAAAATTGATACCACACGAATATTCTAGGAAAAGTAAAGAATAAATGAGTCGCTGACAATTCGGACACAAAATATTCGGACACTTGTCCGAATTGTTGCATTTTAATTGCCTTACTTTTTGGACACAATGTCAAGTACATTGTGTCCAAACTGTCGCATTTCAGTTTTAATATTTTCTTAATTAGTAGGCGGAACCCTCAGATTGAGCACGACATACGCTTTATTGACTTTTATTTCGTGAACACTGCCTGGCTATACGCTCTTTGGTTTCAAATGACGCTCGCCGTTTTAAATCACTGTATCAATGCTATTCACACAAACAAAAAAGCATTAACCTTTTTTTCAAATAGACATTTTTATATATCTGATACAATAATTTTTATATAAACGAACACAAAAGAAACGAGTACTAATTTTTAATTTTAATTTTTTATGTCATTCTATTACACTCGGGGTGTGTGTGTGTGTGGGGGGGGGGGGGGGGGGGGTTAACTGTCAAAAATTTTTTTTTTTCACTTCAAAAAAAATTCAAGCCACAAAAAAAAATTGCAGAGTATTTTAAAATAACGAACGCACTGAACAATGTGGCGCTCGGGACGTACTGGCCGCTCAGCGCCGTCGAACGGTGCCCAGTTTTCATAACAAGAACCTGCGCTTGCGTCGAAATACGGTCGACCGCGCGTCAGCGGAAACAGAACCAGTATAAACTCGTCTCTCATAGCACTGAAACTCCCTGATAGGCTAGGCCAGCTCGAGGTCATAGTGCTTCCACTGACGTGCGCTCGACTGTACACGTGTGTTGTGACTGCGTTAGGTTTGCGTTTCAATCGATATTTTCGTTAAGGCAAGGAGGAGAGACAATAGGCGTTTGCGTTCAGTATCATTGTATTGTATACAGGGTGTCCCACGGCTAAGCTACACGGAGGAAAAGTACTTGAAATACTGAAGATAGGAAATTTTACTAAAAGAAGTCTACATTTTATTTTAATATGTGGAAATGCATTCAAAGGTTTTTCTGTTTTTTTGGTTCTGAACTTTTCCAAAAAAAATTAAAACCGACATTGTAAACTTTATGATTTTTGTGCACCGCCATGTTGATTCCCAAATTTAAAAAATTCCACCCCGAGAGGTGAAATATTTTCTTCAAACTGAAATGGACCTACTCTCGAAATATAGAAATTTGACTCGGCTGTTGACGTTGTGGTAGTGACCATGCCTACTGCGCCAAAGGTCGTGGGTTCGACTCCCACTCGGGACCAAAATTTGTGTGATGAGCATATCTGTTGGTTTTCGGATTCTGGGTGTTTGTATGTATTTAAGAATTTATTTAAAAGTATTTAAGTATGTTTATCCGTTTTTGAGTACCCATGTACAAGCTTCAGCTTAGTTTGGGACTAAACAGCCGTGAGTGAAGTCCAAACATTATTATTACAGAATCATCCAAATCGATTCACGACCAGCGAAGTTATCGCGTAAAAAACCCTGTCGAATTGAGAACCTCCTTTTTGAACTCGGTTGAAAATAGACGATCATTCATAGTGACAAAGACGGCTGGTATTGATATATGCGTCGGCGGACGAAGCCGCGGTCTATAGCTAGTTGTTCGCATAACAGCACGCGACCGTTCCGGCGCGCGCGCCGCGGCGCGAAGGACGCGCGCGAATTGATTACAAGCGATTATTCCCCATGCGCCAGCGATCACAGATGATGGCATGTAATTACATTATGCTCCCTTCTATCAGCCCTTCAGCGTCCACTGCTGGACACAGGCCTCCCCAAGGCGCGCCACTGATCCAGATATAAGCTGAGTCTCGAAAATTTAACGGTCGTCAAAATTAATAAGGCTTTATGATTGCCTGCATACGCCGAAGAAGAAATTCTTAGGCGCATGTGAAGTCCACCAACCCGCACTGGCTAGCGTGGTGGACTATAGCCCGTACGCCCTCGTCGAGAGGGTAGGCCTGAGCCCCAGCAGTGGGGACATTAAAGGCTCTTGATGATGGTGATTATTAAAGTTGTGATATAAGTAAGCGATTTATTTCGTAGTCTTTTTCCTCCAAGAAGAATCTTATTTCCGAATTCCCCCTCAAGGCGGGCCACTGAACCAAATCTTCGGTTGTCTGCATCCAGGCACTGCCAACCGCCTCACGCAGTTCGTCGGTCTATCTAGCCGGGGGGCGGCCCACACTACGCTTGCCCAGTCGTGGTCTCCACTCGAGAACCCCAGCGGTTATCGTTCTCCGACAGATGTGACCAGCCCACTGCCACTTCAACGGTACTAACATTTTGAGCTATATAAAGACTTTGGTTCTCACCGCGGATCACCTTTTTTCGAGTCATATCTCTCAGAGAAACTTCGAGCATGGCTCTTTCCATAGCCCGTTCAGCGACTTTGGTTTTCGCTTGCCCACGCGTGGTGTCCACTTGAGAACTCGTCTACCACAGCGGTTCTATGACGGATGTGACCGGCCCACTGCCACTTCAACGTGCACAGTATAATCAAATCTAATACTTTACGTCTCCATCGTTGCAAGCTAGCGTGACGCAATCTCCCGTCAATCATACACGCAACGCTCGACATTGGCCCGTGCACTTTGAATGGACGCCGCACGGCGCCAATCCAAAGCGCCGCAACTATAGTCTACGCCACTGCAATTTCAACTCCGTCGCCTTATTTTTAAGTGTTGCCAAGTTCAATAGCAGAGATATAGAGGCTTTTATGGGATTGCATAACTTTGCTTCAGCGTTTGATGGGAAAAATCTTTGTGACAATAGTTGCCTATAGTTTATAATAAATAAGACAATGACATCTATCTCTTGCTGCCCCTATTAAATTGCGTGAAGTGTGAACGAGAGAAGGGAAAGGTGAAAATATTAATTTCATTCACTAAAGCCATATCTTTTTAGGGTTCCGTACCTCAAAAGAGGTAAAATGGAACCCTTATAGGATCACTCCGTTAATCGTCCGTCTGTCAATACCATTTTTAAAAATAAATTGTCGATTTGCACAAAGGTTAAAATATATCTGTTATTTTTTTTTCTTTTAAGTTTTGCTGTATCAAACACTAAAAATATTTTTTAAAGATGTATAAAAACGAAAAAACCTAATTTTGAAGTATGTACTTATACATTATCTATACACCAGGTGGTCCGACGACCTAAAGAAGGCAGCCGGAAGCGGCTGGCGGAGGACCAGGTGTGATGGCGTTTATAGGGGAAGGCCTATGTCCAGCAGTGGACGTAGAAGAGCTGATATGATGATGATAAAAGACAAACATGACACATCCGCTCCTGCCAAAACCGTCAGATAAAAAGACCTTGTCGATCTCTCACTTGCTAATAGCCAATTTGTTTTTTTTTTCTAAGGATCTTACGGCCATCGCCGCTGTCTATTCGCCAGCTTGCGTGATGCGTTTAGTTTTTTTTATTCCAACAAACAATTGATTGTGCGGCTGGCTGGCTGGTTGACTGGCGGTTGGCGGGAAATCAGGTGGAACTCGGTCATGGCGGAATACGCGTTTCATGTTCGCATCGAATTATGTGGGCATGGTTGGCATGGCGTACTCAGATGACCTAGAGATTCGTAATCACTTCTGACCACTGCCTAACTAACTATAATCATAAGAATTATTCATTTCTGTTCTGACTACAGCCTAACTTACTAACCTTAAGAATGGAACAGAAGTGAAACATGGGTTTCGTGGGTTTAACGGCCGGGTTTTGTGGGTTCTTGAACTACAAAATCATGCTTGCAAGATTTGACTAAACACACATGCACTGCACACATTCAAATGTAATGTTAAATAAAAGCTTGTAAAAAAACTGAAAAAAATAAACTGACATAGCTACTAGGTGATCAGATGTTAAAAAACAAATTTACGGTTTTAGGATTTTTTCCATTACTTGTGCTATAAGACCTTCATCAACAGCCTATTAAGATGTCCCCACTGCTGGGGCTCAGGCCTACCCTCTCAACGAGGGTGTTCGGGCTATAGTCCACCACGCTAGCCCAGTGCGGGTTGGTGGACTTCACATGCGCCTAAGAATTTCTTCTTCGGCGTATACATGCAGGTTTCCTCACGATGTTTTCCTTCACCGTTTGAGAGCAGTCAGTAAATGTACTTAAGTTTCGAGAAAAACCCCATTGGTACATGGCCCAGCTGAGGATCGAACTCCGGACCTTTTGATATGATAGGCCGTGTCTTATCCCCGATGCCACTGACGCTCTGCTAATATATAAGACCTTGCTTCGTGGCAAATTTCAAGATTTTAGATCAACCGGAAGGTACCCCATAGGTTTTGACTACCAAGATACTCAAAAATGCGGCTAAATCGGCCATATCTTCGGACTGCGATGACGTAGAAGTCTGATTTTTTCACGGCTCCAAGGGACTGCAGACCTGAGTATTTGATATTAATTTCAACTTGATACCTCCACGTGTTCCCGAGAAAAATGACCTTGACAGACGGACAACGAAGTGATCCTATAAGGGTTCCTTTTTTCCTCTTTTGAGTAACGGAACCGTAAAAACCAAAAAAATCTACTTGCACTTTGCAGTCAGTAAGTGAGATGCTGATTGTCAAATATAATGTTTCAACAGAAATTGTAACTGTCAACAGCTCGGCGACAGGTATTTGCCTTAACTCCAACGCCATTATGGACAGAGTAACAACGGTCAACGTGTCATGGTTAGGTGTAACATAGAGTCTACAATCACTATTAACTTATAAATGAAGGGTACAAGCACAGATTTAAAGCGTAGCGAGCTTTTTCTGTGTTCTGTGGGTACAAGGGAAAAACTATCTTAATCACAAAATTAATAAGACCCATATTATTGGTACAAGGGAAAAACTATCTTAATCACAAAATTAATAAGACCCATATTATCGGTACAAGGGAAAAACTATCTTAATCACAAAATTATTAAGACCCATATTATTGGTACAAGGGAAAAACTATCTTAATCACAAAATTAATAAGACCCATATTATTGGTACAAGGGAAAAACTATCTTAATCACAAAATTATTAAGACCCATATTATTGGTACAAGGGAAAAACTATCTTAATCACAAAAGCAATAAGACCCATATTATTCTAATTGCGAACCTATCTAAACGCTTTTTAAGGCAGCCGAATCCGCGGGGAGTTAGCTAGATATATCAGCCCACTGCTCCAACCCCTGGGTCTCTAAAACCTTGGCATAGAGGGTGCTCAAATAGCGTAGTCAACCAAACCACTAAAAATGCGGCAAAATCGGCTATATGTTCCGACAGCGTTGACTTAGAAGTTTGATTTTTTCACATCTTTAAGGGACTGCAGACCTCAATATTTGATACTACTTTCAACTTGATACCTCCACGCGTTCCTGAGAAAAATGGTCTTGACAGACGGACAACGAAGTGATCCTATAAGGGTTCCTTTTTCCTTCTTTGAGGTACGGAACCCTAAACGGGATACCTAGTCATTTTTAACACGAACGAAGTTGCGGGGCATCTGGTAGTGTCTTATAAGCTGTTGACAGATACAAAGTTGTCGTACGCACGGACAAACAAACATTACAATTACGAATTACCATTAGAGACCTTCGCGGTGGCAACAAGGTACCGCTGTATGTATTATGCTTGCGAATCTTTAATGTTAAGGCGTGTCCACACTGCTTTACCAGGGACACGACAGTGGATAATTTTTTTTTATATAAACGGTTGGTAGACGACAGGCCGGATCCTGTGGGACTCACTTGACGTACCTACTATGTATGACACATTAGCACCGTGTTATTTTTATACCAATGAGAATAGCATAAAAACTGAATACTTGATAAAAAAATTCATCCAATATAGCACCTCCAAATTGTCAGACATCTATCCATACAAAATAAGCGTTTTTTTTTCGTGTTTTTTTTGTTTTGTCGCAGTAATTCTTTTGCCTCGTACGTGACCTGTCCACCATGTTGGTTTTGTAAGGGCAACAAAAACACTTGTTACATAATCTGGTTTTGTACCAGGAATTATTTCTCCCCTCCCATAGCAATGTAATGGGATTTAGGTACGGTTCTAACAGTACTACGGTTCTACAGTAGTATGGTTCTAATAGTAGTCGCAGAGCGTGCAGTGTGCGCAGCGCTTAATGTCACAAATAATTGTCAATAAAGTTGGCTTGTTAGCGCCTGGCAAGTGGCACAAGGCCGCTAAGGCCCATTCAAACTGGCGCGGCGCAGCGTCGCGTACGGTGGGCTGTTGCTACGGACCTGGTGTCCACAAACTGCATTCTTTGTCCGTCTGTCAGTCCGCTAGACAACTCAAAAAGGACCATAACATACACCATTGATGGTACTACTGGCATTGATATGTAATCCTGACGTGACATGATAAATGTGCGAACATGAAATCGTCTTGAACTCGTCTACCCCAGCTTTGTAGGTACCCCATAGCGGTGTAGGTACCCCAGCGGTGTAGGTACCCCAGCGGTGTAGGTACCCCAGCGGTGTAGGTACCCCAGGCGGTCTTGTAGAGGACAACGCCCGAGTGTGGCGACTGCCCAGAGCCGTGGTAGCCTAGTTGGTTGTACACTCGCCTCACGTTCCCGAGGTCCTGGGTTCGAACCTTGGCACGTACCAATGAGTAGTACGTTCTATTATAATACACAGGCTTTTCGGTGCAGGATAACATCGTGAAGTATTAACCTGCATACGCCAAAGAATAAGAAAGAATAAGTGTAATAAATAAATTGAAAATTGAAAAGATCAGAGTCTCTATCCTAAGGAGTACGTTATGTGAAGTCCACCAATACATCCTGGTAGGGCCGAAGTGTCGCCGGGTATGCCTGGCCTCCTAACAAGATAAGATAAGATGGCGAATGCCCACTGTTTTGCTTTATGATAATATTAATAATGTTTGTACAAATTCCCACACGGCTGTTTAGTCCCAAACAAAGCCGAAGCTTGTAAATGGGTACTCAACAACCGGGTACACAGCTTTAAGCCGGGACACTGCGCAACGGCCGACCGCAAGTCGCAGCTACATTGTCCTGCCGGCGGGCTGCGCCCGCGCAGCGCAACTCGTCTCTCGATTAGACACGATAGCGCCACGCATTGTTCGGCGACGCGCGGGGTGACGTCAAAACACATGTTACGTGTTAACTACAAAAGCTATTAGCACAATATCGACGCCATTGGAGGACTATAACGTACATATCTATACTAATAATAAAGAGGTAAAAACTGGAGGGTAATTTGCACGCTTATCTTATATAATATGTTGCGAAGAACCAAATGATAGCGGGGTGTAAAATACACCTAACGCCATCTATTGACAAACTTTGAAACTAAGAAACTGGCATGATTAGAACGGGTTGAAATTTTTCGGATAATATATAAATAGTATACTTTATAACGCGGATGAAGTCGCGGGGCATCGGCTAGTCTATAATCATGTACAGAAAAAAAATCTCACTATTTGGACACATGCCTACCCTCTTGACGAGGGCGGGCTATGGTCCACCACGCTAGCCCAGTGTGGGTGGGCTTCGCATGAGACTTAGAATTCCTTCTTCGGCATATGCAGGTTTTCTTCACCGTTTGAGAGCAGTCAGTAAATGTACTTAAGTTTCGAGAAAAACCCATTGATACATGGCCCGGCCGGGGATCGAACTGGGACCTCTCGATATGACAAGTCGCGTCTTCCACACTGCGCCACCGACGCTTTCATATACAGCATGTCCTAAAATTCAACCCATACCACTCAAGAGGTAATAGGACAGCTTAAATGAATATAAATCAGTAAAAAGTTGTTAGTTTTTAAAATTCGAAAATTTTTGAAATCCTCTGTTAAACCTTTATGAAATGTTGAACCTTTATGAATCCTTTAATTTAGTAAAGAAGTCATCTTTAGTCATTTAAAAAAATTAAAAATGGGCCAAAATTTATTTGTATCCAGAGCCGTAAAACCCATTACTAATTTACCAGGGCGCAAGTTTATATAGCCCGGGAACTCAACAGCAGAAAGTTCATTGCCATAAAACAATACCTATGTAAAGGTACACGGAAGTTTTTCATTTCCTTAATAAAACTAACACCGCGGACTGCGCCCGCGCACAGCCTTTATCGTTCAACAAACCCTTTCTACAGTGATCTCTGTCGCTCTTGCGCGCGACGCATGTGTTTGTCCCGCTCTAGCGACGGCCATCGCGGCGTTGCTAGGCAACCGGGTTTGTTTACACAGCAGGCGAACTCATTTAAGGTTGAATGATCGATATTCAATGGAACCTGAAACTATGGTTTATGTGCGACTGTAATAATAGCTTATACGTACGTTAGTGAAGTAATAAAAGTTTGAAGCAAGCGCCAGGCTTCGGAAGGTTCCTAAAGAAATAGGTTTCACCGATTTTATGGAGAGTATTGACGTGCGATCTTCAGTACAAGGGTGGCTTTACTCATTCCAGTCTACCTTTCTGCTTATTGAATCTTCAGTGGTTTCGATTTCCACCGAAGACCGACAATTTTCTTCACTGCTAAACAACTTACCTGGCAGAGACTGGGGGAGGATTTTGTCCAGAAATAAAGTGTAGCGACGGTGGACTTACCTGCAAGAAACGAAAACTTCGGTTATTATTATTTTTGAATAAAATTACTAGACACAAGAGATAGAAAAATATGCTCTAAGGAACCGTGTCATCAATTTTAAAGATAAGAAAAACTGCATTCATAGAAAAAACACCCATAACTACACTATTCGGTAATCGAATCCGGACATTTTGATTAAAATTAGGTTTATTATAGATATTAATTGTGGAGGTTTTTTTTTAACTGGGCTTTACGACTCTGGAAGCAAAGTCCTTTTGAGCCAGGTGGAGGTTGCAAGGAGTAAATGTTGCTAAGAAACCTCGTCATTTACGTTGTATAAAATAATATTCCTTTAACCCGGGATTTCGGGAATAATCCGCCAATACCAGCCCCACAACTGCGATCGAAATTCTTCTATTGTATTTTTTTGTTTAGTTCGGTAGTTTTCGAGATTATCCTGAGCAAACTAACATTTTTTTTCCTCGTGCAGGCTTCATTTCACACTGTCATGCCTTTTATAGTTTTATTTCTGAAACCTTGGTTGCGGTAGGTCCAAATAGTTGCGTATTTCGCACTCCACTGTAATTTTTGTTACACGAGCATGTAAGGTGTGAAGTTTGGAGCATCATGTATATACGTAGGTACTCGATACCTGTAGGTACTATTTATTTACTACCGAATCATTATAGTTAGATTTGAGCTGTGAAGAAGAAATTTACTAGTTTTATTTCCCTATTTATGTGTTGCCAGCTTCTTCCATTAGGTATGGAACCAGAACCCAGCGCTGGCAACACTGAATATTTTAGACAATCGCCGACTGGCACTATATTGGTGCGTCCTATTTTTATAGAGGCCGTGCTGTAACCGCCGGTTTTTTGTATTTTAAATATAAAGCTTGGCCTAAAATGACTTAGCTTCCAGGGCCGTAAAATCCATTAAAAATTGAGAAACAACATTTCTTCAAAAAGAAGAGACTTTATTCGACGATACACCTATGTATCTCGCCGACACAACAGACCATATCTTTGTGGTTAAGATCAACTCAAAACGACTTTGTGCCCAGGGCCGTAAAAACAAACAACGAATGGAATAAACGTGTAGTAATCTACCGCATAGAATATTCGGTCCACCCTTGCGACACTGTTGGCGACGACGGATGGGTAATTTAAATTTATTTGAATTACAAAGACAGTGCATTACTTGGTAATAAGGCCATATTGTCGCCGAGAGGTTAGCCCGGGTTAGGTTACGACACCGCGTGCGTGACGCTTCTGCGTTTGGTTTCATTATCTAAGTTTTGAAGAGAAATCGTTGAAGAAATAATGTATTCTGATAGATTATCGTATAAGTATAATATATTGCAATGGTTTACTTACAGTGACAGATAATATAAAGAAACAAATAGTTAATTAGACTTTATTTGACTGTTTTTATAAGAAAACGAAGAAGAATTTAATTACCTTGGTTAGTCAATAAATATTTTATTTGGTAAAATATTTTACAAGTCAAGTTTACAATTAATACGTATATATTTTCTTAACATTACAATAGGCCATATTCAACTGGTTTACCTTAAAAAAATTTATAAAAATTAATAAACAAATATATGTACTTAAAACATCTAACATATATCATTCCTCAAGTATATTGCTGTTAAAATTTTGCCTTTAATTCTCTGTTTATAATCCATCACAATAGTATAATCGACAACATGGCCCATTAAGAGAAATGAAATGGAATTTATTGCCAATGAAATTAAGCTACTCTCATCGACCTCCCGCATCATTGCCTACGCGGTAACATTGCCCAGTTTGAAATTGAACCATCTGCCTCCATTCCAGTCGCGTGCGCACAATTCAAGACTCGTGCCACTGTGTTGCCAGTATAAAATGAGACTCGTTGCTTTTCACAGGAACCAGAGGAGTATATTTATCTTGTAGTTGTGTAAACGTTTAGAGCTCTACTTAAAATGGACGCGTTGTTAGTGGCCGAACGTGATGAGAATCCGACGCCATTGACGATAATTTTTGTAAAAAGAATGCGGGCGTTGTTCTTAAAATAAGAAACTAAATTGTGAAAACGTATATGTATTGTAATTTTTGGTAGGCGAATGACAGCTTAGTAACAAAAGCTATGAAAAACGAAAAGTCACATTTTAAAATTGGAAATAAGGTATGATCTTCTTCGACATGCTGCCCCTCTTGAAATATCTTGATTTTCAAGGTAAAGGACATAATTTCGTCACCGGCCGTTTTGTTAGACCAGTCGCTGTTCTAATTGTAGCAACGCGTGACACGTGATCGCGTCCCGAATGAAGTTCCTGTACTATGCCGAGACGCCATCTCAATGGCGGAAGGCCATCTTCCTTTATTAAAACAATCGTGTTGATCTTTAAATCTTTCTGATGTTGTCTCCATTTTGATCTTTCTTGCAGTTCTGATAAGTATTGCAGACTCCATCTTTTCCAAAACAATTGTCTTATTTGTTCTATACGACCGTATCTTGGAAGTCGTCGACTGTTTACGTCATCTAACTCAGGCTCAGGAAGAGCAGTCAGTGGGCGACCGATAAGAAAATGAGCCGGAGTCAACGGGTTAAGATCGTCAGATGAACATGATAAAAAAGTTATGGGTCTTGAATTTAATATGGCTTCTATTTGAGCTAACGTGGTACCTAGTTCCTCAAATGTCAAATGATTTAAACCTATAGCTCTCTTTAAGTGGTGCTTTGTCGACTTAACACCAGCTTCCCATAACCCGCCGAAATGAGGAGCACTTGGAGGTATAAATTTAAACTCTATGCCCTCATCACCTGCGAAATTTGAAATGAGACCTTGAATTTCGTTCCACGCCCCAACAAAATTAGAACCGTTGTCACAATACACGCGTGCAGGTTTTCCACGACGTGCGATAAATCGTTTTAAAGCTAATAGGAACGCCTGTGACGTCTGATCTCCAACCAACTCCAAATGAATGGCCTTTGTAGAGAAACAAACAAATACGCAGATATACGATTTAACCAGTTTGGCTCCACGTCCTGGTTTAGTGCTAATATAAATAGGACCAGCAAAATCCACGCCCGTGATAGTGAACGGTGGTCTGGGCTCAATCCTGTCTCTAGGTAAATCACCCATAATAGGAAACGTGAATTTAGGTGATAATCGCGCACATTTGATACACTGATGAACTATTTGCTTTGCCAAGTTTCTACCTCCTATAGGCCAGTATCTTTGTCGTATAGTACTAAGCAAAAGCTGTGGCCCACCGTGCATAGTGTTGAGGTGCTCTGAATTAAAAATCATATGAGTTATTTTGTGTTTTGCATGAATAATAACGGGGTGTTTCGAATTGTATTCTAAGTTTGAATGTTCGAGCCGACCTCGCACACGCAATAATCCATCGGAATCTAAAAACGGACTAAGCTTAGCCAACGGACTATCTTTATGTAAAGGTTTGTTTGAAGTAAGTCGTTCAATTTCGCATTGGAAGTGGTTCTGTTGTGAGTGTTTTAACAATATTACGTTAGCCCTTTGAATTTCAGCACTTGTTAAAGCACCTTGTAATTTGTTTGAATTTCGAGTATTATGATTAAACCTTAAGACATATGCCCAAATATGTCGTATTTTATTTAAACTTGATATGTCTTTTAGGTGGTTCTCAATTGACTTATCTATGTTGGTTGTTTGAACCGTCGCAGAAACTGGTTTTTCCACTTGTTCAGGCAATATTTCAGTTGAGTTATTTAGTGAATGTGTTGGCCAAGCTGTTTCATCATTCGTAAGGAATTCTGGACCATGCCACCAAAGCTGTGATTCTGCTAAAATACTGGGCTGAACTCCTCGAGAAACCAGATCAGCTGGGTTTATTTTGCCAGGAATATGACGCCATTGATTACTTGCAGAGATTTCTTGAATTGCAGACACGCGATTTCGAATGAAAGTTTTAAGTTTACATGGGTCTAGACTCAACCAACCTAACACAATTGTCGAGTCTGTCCAAAAGACAATTTTATCGAAAGTAACGCGAAGTGAATTGCAAATAACGACACTCAAACGAGCAGCTGTGAGTGCACCGCACAATTCTAATCGTGGTATAGTTGTTGCTTTAAGCGGTGCAACCCTGCCTTTAGCACAGAGTAGATGAATGTGGACTGTATCATGAACATTTGTTTTAACATACGCGCATGCGCCGTATGCCCGTTCAGATGCATCAGAAAAAACATGTAATTCTACATGTCGACTATGCAATGCTTTACGTGGTATTGTTAAACCGTTTAGGAATTTAAAAGACTCTATGAACGCTAACCAACGTGTTTGTAATTCCTGAGGAATAGGATCATCCCAGGAAAGTTTTTGAAGCCACAAAGATTGTAACAAAACCTTGGCTTCCATAACACATGGATTGACTAAACCCAGTGGATCGAACACTTGTGATATAATGGACAGTATAGTCCTTTTCGTAATTTCATGTTTCGGCTCTATATTTACTTTAAAGTAAAGTGTATCTTCAATATTATTCCAAAGCAATCCGAGTGTCTTGGAACATGGAGATTCGCTAATTTTGTGATCATTCGTTTCGGCTATGTCAGCCAGTTGTCTAAGTACCTCCGAACTGTTGGATCTCCACTTCCGAAGTGGAAAACAAGCCGATTTTAGTTGGGACGTAACATTACGAGCTAATTCAACAGCTTCGTCAACAGATGTCGCTCCTGAGATAAAATCATCTACGTAAAAATCTCTTGCAATGACTTCAGCTACTTCCTTATCCTCGCATTCAAATGCAGTTTGTTTGAGACACCTAATAGCAAGAAATGGTGCGGAGGCAGTTCCGTACGTAATCGTATTTAATTCAAATGATTTTATGGGCTCTGTTTCAGAATTTCTCCATAGTATTCGTTGTAGAAATCGATCTCGTTTGTTGACTAACACTTGCCTATACATTTTCTCGACATCGCCGGTAATTACAACTTCGTGTTGTCTAAACCGAAGGAGGATTGAAACAATGTTGTCTTGTATAGTAGGGCCTACCATTTGCAAGTCGTTACTTGATAAGCCTGATGTCGTTCGTGCAGACGCATTGAAAACAACACGAAGCTTTGTTGTCGTACTGTCTTCTCTAATAACTCCGTGATGAGGGAGGTAGTATGACGGTCCTAGTGTTGGGTCGCTTGCCGTTACCTCAGTCATGTGTTCTAATTGTTGGTATTCTGTAATGAACTCAGAATAACGATGTTGGAGGATTCTGTCTCGCAAGAACTTCCTTTCAAGCGCTTCTAGCCGTTTACGAGCTAGTACGTGAGAATCGCCTAATTTCTGTGGAGATAACTTCAACGGAATCGACACTATAAACCTACCACCGGAGTCACGGATTGTGTTTGCCACGAAGTGTTGTTCGCATTTTTGTTCTTCTTTCGACCAAGTTGAAGCTTCAGGAACGCGTTCAAGCTCCCAGAACTTGGCTAGTTGTTGTTGTAAGCCGTCGTCGACCAATGAAGCATGACAGTTTACCTCAGCTGATGTTGACTTAGAAGTCGTGAAAACACTGCCAGCAACTACCCATCCTAGTTGCGTTTCTTGAACTGATGGTTTGTTTCGACCTAAGCTTATTTGTTGTGAACCTACTAAGTTCCAAAAGTGTTCACCACCGATCAGAATGTCAATATCTCTAGGTTCGAAATACTGTGGATCTGCCAGCTGAATGTGTGCAGGAATATTGAATCCCCTAGTATTGATGCGGTATGACGGCAATAATCGCGTTATTCTTGGCAGTATTAGACACGTAATTTGTGTTTTGTATGAGTTTGTACGAGAATGTATGACGACCGTTGACTTGCCTGATATAACAGTTGTAGCGTTATTAATTCCAGACACAGCGCCTTCTGTGTTTACCTTGGGAAGCTTCAAAGTATTCGCAAACTGCTCTGTTATAAAACAAGATGTACTGCCGCTGTCAAGTAACACACGAGCTTCTTGCGCTACGCCATCTATATCGTATACAGTTACTAAAGCCGTTGACAATAAGACTTGTTTGAAGGTATTACACTCAGATGATGATAGCACAACTCTACTCTCAGGTTGACTGGAAGATGACGATGAGTTATCAGTTGCTTGTTGGACATCCTCTTCATGTAATAGCGTGTTATGTTTGACAGTACACTTCTGGCAATGGTTACGCCTACAAGCTGACGCATTATGGTGTGGTCTTAAGCAGTTCATGCAAACGTTGAGCTGCTTTGCCTTTTCGTTACGCACATTTATTGGTAACGCTCGAAAATCTTCACAAAAGTATAATCTGTGTTCTTTTTTACACATAGGACATTCAAAGATTCGCGTTTGTATGTTGTCATTTTGAGGGTGAGTGATTGCGAAACTGTGTTGTTTTAGTTTGTGGTTTACATTTTTGTTAGTTTGTTTGTACGTGTATAAGTTGTTTGCTTCTAGTGTTTCTAAAAGAGTAGCTCTGTTTTTCATAAAACTTATGATAGAATCGTATGTGTTTTTATCTGATTGCAGTTTAGTTTTTTCCCATTCACGGGCAGTAACGCGGTCAAACTTGGAACTGATCATATGAATTAACAATGTATCCCAGTTGCTGGTCGGTTCACCGAGAGATGACAGCGCTCTTAAATTCATGTTGAACACATCGATCAGATTTCGGATTTCCAAGGCAGACTCATTGGAAATTGACTTGACATTGAATAACGATTTAACATGGTTTGATACGAGAAGTTGAGAATTATTAAACCTTTCTAATAGAAGGTTCCATGCAATGCTATAATTCGTCTTTGAGATTTCGATGGATTTTATAATCTGCACGGCACTACCCTCCAGACTAGCGCGTAGATAGTGGAACTTACTCATGCAATCAATCGATTCGTTATCATTTATCAGTGACGTAAATGTGTCCCTAAACTCGAGCCATTTACCGTATGACCCGTCAAACTTGGGCAAAGAAATAGTAGGTAATTTGATGTTTTTACGACGACAGTCCGTGGAGTCAACCCGTTTACCTGGTAGCGATTGGAATGTAATGGGATCCTCGTCACTGGCGTTCGAAGAGCATCGCGACCGTTTGCCGGCACCGCCGCCCTCACGCGAGGCGAGCAGCCGACTCGCCAGCGCCACCGTCTCAAAGAACACGTCCTCGAATTCCTCGCGCTCCTCATACCGCCGGGTGACCGTCTCTTCGTCCAACTTCATGCACTCGAGTTGGAGTTGAACTGCATCAAATTCGTTCCGTAAATTCGTAATATTTTCAAACCTAAGTTTTAATACCGATTGAATCTTGTTATCAATAGGAAGCTCTAACGCATTTACATAATTTTTGAATTTAGTCAAACGTGATTTTACTGACGCTCTTTTGCGTATTAAAGTAGATTCGTCGTCGCTCATGTTGACGGATGCCTAGGTAGGTACCACCAAGCAACACAGTCAATAAAGTACTAGATGTATGTATTTTAAAAATAAATCATGAACAGAAAACCTGACCCGATCAGTTGACCCACTGTGTACAATCCTTTGCCCGAGTTATGCGTATGTCGGTGGAGAGATAGCAGCAAGAACTGACTTTAACGGCGGTAATATTGCTCGTTCGTGATTTTCTTCGTATGTTCGTTGTTGGTGCGGCTAGCAGGCGGCTATGGACGAGCAGACATCATTGGCCCCACAGCATTCAACCCACTGGAGCCCCGACCTGGAGGCTGTGCCTGAGGTCGCTGGTCGTTTTTTATAAGATCCGGCTCTACATGGACCACATGTTCTTAAAATAAGAAACTAAATTGTGAAAACGTATATGTATTGTAATTTTTGGTAGGCGAATGACAGCTTAGTAACAAAAGCTATGAAAAACGAAAAGTCACATTTTAAAATTGGAAATAAGGTATGATCTTCTTCGACAGGCGTCGCGCCTAAACACCTGTCAAGTGATAGGTTTTAATTTGTCTTTGGTTTTGAAACGGCCTGTATTCACACTGTTGCTAACTTGTCTTTTCATGCATTCGAGTTCATTTTAGGCCTTAAAAACTCCGTCAGAGAACGGTTTGCGTGGGATCTGATGATTGCTGCCGGGAGTACGGATGAAGGAGGTCCAGAGGGCCGTACATACCTCACTGATCAGGCAAGCCGTTTTGACCCCAGACTATTCAGAGCTGCGACTTGAGAATTTTCTTACATTTTGATGACACTTTAGATGGCTTTATTGCACGTTACACCGTGACACTTGGCGCAAGACACCTAATTAGGCAAAAAAAAATGTAAGACTTCGACCGACACGACACTTCGCGATGTGTCGCGAGGATAGCCAAGCATTCCCGAAGTTATCAGGCATTTTTTTTTCCATTTAATTCATTGTGCCTGTTATTTCATACATGATATACCAAACTAAAGGGGGAGCGTCAGTGGCGTCGAGGTTAAGACGCGGCCTATCATATCGAAAGGTCCGAAGATCCCCGGCTAGGCCATGTACCAATGGGTTTTTTCTCGAAACTTACTGACTGCTCTCAAACGGTGAAGGAAAAAAGCGTGAGGAAACCTGCATACGCTGAAGAAGAAATTCTTAGGCGCATGGAAGTCCACCAACCCGCACTAGGCTGGCGTGGTGGAACCCGAACTCCCTCGTTGAGAGGGTAGGCCCCAGCCTAGAAATGTTGATTTGATTTTGATATTTTACAGTCAACCTCAAAGCGTAAAGAACCAAGTAAGTAGACAAAGTTATCAGTACGAAAGAAATGCCCGGTGTCATTGGCCTGTATCACCTCCGCTCATAAAAGGTCCCGAGAGTACCCGGCGCTGCGCCCGCGCCGGTGCGGTGTGTCAACACAGCGCGGCCAGCCTGTGTCAATACGCGGAACGTTCCACGGTGTGTTTTATTACCTGACTACAGAAGAGGAGGGTTATGATTTTAGCAGGCTGTCTAAGGGTGGGTACAGAGGGGAGGGGGGCAGCGGCCATGCCCCCTCCCTTACAAGGCCAGTTACCTTTGCGAAAATGCGACTCCTGCCGTGTTTATAACCGAGTTTTGAAACCAGCTACAAACGGAGATTTTTTTTCTTTGTAACCAAGTTAAGAAACAAGAATAATTTGATCGCTATTATTTCTTTCCTTGTAATTAGATACGACTGAAGAATTTATAATGTCTCCGTTTGTAATTGAGTTACAGACAAATAATTTTCGGATCTTCAATTTTTCTTAGTATAGTCATGGCACGCCTAAACGGGGGCTTGTAACCGAGTTTTGTAAATAGCCACAAATTACTGGTTACAGCCATGTTTGTAACCGAGTTTTTAACCAGCTACTTTTACAAAGGTCGGTTACAAGTAGTAGTAGTCGGTTACAAGTTGCCGGAAGTAGTTTAGGCGTGCAATAACTAGGAACTAAGAAAAATTTAAGATCCGAAAATTATTTGTTTGTAACTCGGTTGTAGGTATAACATTGTAAGAAGGTAAACTAGAACAGAATACAGAGTAGATGAGATCTCATCTTAAAATATTCTGTACCAATATGTCACGAAAGTCAACGGACGGCGAGAAATTACAATAACAAAACGGTCTTGCGTACAAAAAGACTCAAATCTCTTATAAAAGTACATATTTAAAATCTCGGTCAGAGAATTTAACGCGGCCATTTGAAATTCAAAATGAGACTAAATCAATTTTGAGATGGCAATTCAACTTTCAATAATTGTGTACGCTTTGGACCAAGTTGGCTTTCATAGGATTTTATATAATGTAACCAAGTTTATTAATATATGCATAGTTAATATATTGTTTAATTAATTATACACGAAATGTTACTAATAGTTAATAGTCAAAATAAATACCTTTACAATATAGTTTATTAATATAATTTCATTTATTTTTTTATTACATAATATTTATCGTAGCATTTATTTATGATTGACTAGCTGACCCGACAGACATCGTTGTCTTTCTGAAAAGCCTGTGTATTATACATAGGTGGACGGATAATTAGAAACAGGGCCAGATTTTCATACAATCGAGGTCACTTTGAAGCCATGGGTTTCCGTGAAGGATTGATCGGGGCATGATCTGACGACGGTCATCGAGAGAGTAGATGGAGGACTTTTAGATCGCTATAGATATCCAACTGATCAGATGAGCCGTTTGGAAGCAGCATCGTCATGATTCAATAACTTTTAGATTTTCATACATTTAGATGCCAGTTTGAGAGTTTCTTGTTCATAACGATGCTGCTTCCAAACGGCTCATCTGATCAGTTGGGTATCTATAGCGATCTAAAAGTCCTTCGTCTAATCTCTCGATGACCGTCGTCAGATCATGCCCCGATCAATTCTTCACGGAGAACCATGGCTTCAAAGTGACCTCGATTGTATGAAAATCTTGCTGTTTCTAATTATCTAAAAACTCGTTGGTACAGGCCAAGGATCGAACCTACGAACGTGAGACGAGCGCACAACCAACTACCACAGCTCTTACATGCGCAACACTTCAGAAAGTATTAGTAATAATTTTTTCCAAAAAATAAAAGTGAATTCTGTGTAAAAATTTATGATTTTTTACACCGACGGAGGACTTGTTGATGGCCTAACTTTTTAAATTTTCTACCCTTAGAGGAGGGATATTGTTTTCTAATTTGAAATGGGACCACCCTCCAAATATAGCCTATTCAACACACACAAATATTATAAAAAAATACAGTCAAATTTAAAAACCTTTTTCTTTTTGTAGTCGATCAAAAGAAATCAATTGGGAGAATCTAATCCACGTCTTGTCGGTGAATTTTCATATACATTTGTATCGATAATCAGCATATAATGGAGCGGGCGGTCGGTTTCACCCCGAAAGGTCGACTTTATTAACAAAAGCGTTTGGAAGGAAGTTGAATTATTTTGAATTAATTAACTATGAATGGGAAATTTTATCAGAACTGTCGCTAGGGCAAAGGTTCTACGACGTATATACAGCCCACCGGCTAAGTAGGTAGTTGGAGTAATTGCGAATAGTCCAGGAAAAATAAAATTAACTAACGCATGGGAATGCAGACATTATGGGAATGCAGGAAAAGGACATTTTGGAAAGCGGACATCTTGAATTTTAACGATTAAATCCAACGGTTTACTTTCTGTTTATTATTTTCCCAGATTTTTATATTGAGCCAAAATAAAACTACATTTTAAACAGCTACACATTTATTGATAAATCCCAGATTGAAATAGGTCAATGCCTCCTCAGCTAAAATGTATGGAAAAGCTGATTTTGTTTTCCCAATTTTATTGTATTGACTGGTGCTTTCACCCTTTTGGTAATATTCTGTGTTTTCTCTAAAAGCTACTGATTCAGCGAGCATCTAATAGACGAAGACGTGGGGCAGAGTAAGGTTTGGGTAAGTCGCTATATGACCTGGGGGTCAATCGCGCTAATCCTGAACGATATAACCAAACCAAAAACGTTACGTTAAGCAAATTTCGTGTCGCCCTAATCGATTTAACGGAAACGTAAGTAGAAGGAAGTAATGCTTTTATTTAAGGGAAGCAACTAAATTATGTGTGCACAATATTTTTGAAAATACTGACGGCCGTTGGGGCAGAAAGGGTCTCGAGTGGCGACGCAGCGTAGGCCTCCCACAAGGTGGACCGACGATCTGGTGAAGGTCGCGGGACCCGGCTGGGTGAGGTTAGCGCGGGACCGGTCGTCGTGGAGATCCCTGGGGGAGGCCTTTGTCCAGCAGTGGATATCTACAGGCTGATATGATGATGAATATTTTTGACATACGAGTAAGCTGAAATTGAATGAGAGAGAGCGTCAGTGGCCCTGGGGATAAGACGCGGCCTATCATATCGAAAGGTCCGGAGTTCGATCCCCGGTTGGGTCATGTACCAATGGGTTTTTCTCGAAACTTAAGTACATTTACTGACTGCTCTCAAACGGTGAAGGAAAACATCGTGAGGAAACCTGCATACGCCGAAGAAGAAATTCTTAGGCGCATGTGAAGTCTACCAACCCGCACTGGGCTAGCGTGGTGGACTATAGCCCGAACACCCTCGTTGAGAGGGTAGGCCTGAGCCCCAGCAGTGGGGAGATTAATAGGCTGTTGATGATGAAGCTGAAATTATCGATTCGAAAGCTGTTATTAGGTTTCTTGAATCTAGTTGTAGTCGTGGAAAGGGTCTCAGGTCAGCCTAGTGCTGCGGACATAACAGTCAGCAGCGCTGGTTTTGAGTGAGCGCGGTTGAAACGATTCAGCTTTTGTTCGGAAGATACGCTGGTGGAACTCGGCAAAAAGCTAGATCGTTTCCGTTAAATCGATTAGCGCGATCCGAAATGTGCTCAGCGTAACGTTTTTGGTTATGGTTTGGATTTGGTTATATTGTTCAAAAGGCTAGCCACACTCTTGCTACGAACAAAACGTATAATCTACAAATCCTATGACACACAGCGCGTCGGGAGGTGATCTCACTCCATTCACTTTGCGTAATGTTTGCGTAGCCACTGACCTAATAGGCGATAGCATAGCAATACAATAGACAGCAGTTGTAAGAGAGAGGGAGTAGAGAGCCAGGGTATGTCCAGGCAGAAGACATACCTATCAAAGAAAAAAAGAATTATCGAAATCGGTCTACTCTGTAAAAAGTTATGCGTGATATAGAAATAAATGCGGATTGATTTGAAGAACCGCCTCCGATTTTAAGTCGAAAAAACTTATTGCATACAAGCTGTTGCCCGCGACGCCATTCGCGTGGATAAACTTGAGCATTATCAAATACTTTATTACAAAACTGTAAATTCATATACGAATGTTCGCAAATGAGAGCTCATCTCCTGGACATGGTATCGAGATAATCAGTTTACCAGATTGTGTCTGAAACCCTAAGCTTTTGATTAGTGGAAACTCCCGTCAAATTTTGTTCAGTAGATTCCAAAATTACTCCATACACACATACATACACACAGACAGCCAAAAAATATTTTGTTTAATAATAGTCAAAAAATCTTCGTAAATATGAGTTAGGAATAGTATAAAAACATGGGTCTGTTTTTATCTTAAAGGCAAGAAATAACTTGCATATTGCTTCAACACATATCTCAAAAAAAGTTAGAGGGTGTACTCACTTCAACAGACAACAAATCAACAGCCTATTAATATGTCCCCACTGCTGGCGCTCAGGCCTACCCTCTCCACGAGGACGTTCGGGCTACAGTCCACCGCGCTAGCCCGGTGCGGGTTGGTGGAATTCACATGCGCCTAAGAATTTCTTCTTCGGCGTATGCAGGTTTCCTCACGAGTTTTCCTTCACCGTTTGAGAGCAGTCAGTAAATGTACTTAAGTTTCGGGAAAAAACCCATTGGTATATGGCCCGGGCGGGGATCGAACTACGGACGATATGATAGACCGTCGCCGATGCCACTGACGCTCTGTATTATCACTGAAAGATATTTTCTTCAACAAAAATTCGAAAGCATGAAAGTTTGATGCACCATCACGCTGAAACGGCTGAACGGATTTCGATGAAACTTGGCACAGCGACAGCTTGCATCCTAGAACAATATGTAGGATACTTTTTAACGCGGACGAAGCCGCGGGGCGGCCGCTGGCAAGAGATATCTTACGTAAGGGATATAGCGTGTAGTGTGTAGCCGTATGTATTTACGTATAACAATAGGACAGGTTCTCGGAAACGCAGGCGGCAACTTTGTCCGAGCTGCCAGCGGGTGTAAAGTGTCACTTCGGTTCTCACACCTTCGTTTTGCTTCGCTAGAGAATTTCCAACGCCGCGTTTCGCATATTGTAAGACTACACGCAAGTCGTGTCGATTTGGAGGTGTACACGACTTAACTAAATTCAGTCCATTGTGCTCTTATTCTATCTGTGGAAATAAGAAAGAGATGGCATGAATATTAGAACTGTCAAATAAGTTTACACCTGTGCATAAACATACACACAAAAGTGATTTAAACTAGTACGGGAAATTCAAAAATGGGCCAAACCGAATTTTCTCATACATTTTCCGTCAAAGCTTCAACATTTGCATACGCCATTGTCGCTAAGGTTGGGTGGGTTTTTAAAGCGGTATTGTCGGTATCTCCGTCACGACTCACTTGAGGTTATTTGCGGGGAAGATAACGCCGGATGCGCGCGTATGTATGTATAATGTGTAGGTATGTATGACGTGCGTACAATGGCTTGAATGTGCCAAATTGAAAATTAAAAAAACTAAAAAAGCATCAAATTGAACATTACATAGAAGTTTTATTGTATTGCGAGATTGGACATTATTCAAGCATGGTTTTTGGACATTTTTCAGATTGAACATTATTACAGTAAATATTGCGAACGTAATTTCCTTGGCGATCTTATTCTTGTTAAAAATACCAAGAATACCCGGCGACATCTCCCACCTTCAGGATGTATTTTGTGCCAAAACCCCTGTACACCATTCCGTTTTTTATGGACTTACATACGCGAATAGAAATGCCAATCTTTGGGGTACCGTAAGATGAGGCTGTTTGGAACTTGGGGCTATTCAGAATATACCAGAAGAAATTACCTATAAGTTTCCGACGCAAATATTTTTTTTTCTGGCAATGGCATTGAGGTAATATAGACTAGCTACTTCAAACAAAAGTTATGGTATATGGTACCTATATAATTATACACAGACCTATTGTTATGGTATAACTAGACGGCGGGCGGGGTGTCTCCGTTCTCATAGATAACATTCAATGCGCACAGATTTGTCTGAATATGAATGAATTTCAGCGAAATATGGCCGCCCCGCCACGTGAGTTGGTGCCAATGAACATCAACTCGGGTTGCAAACAGTCGAGTTGAGGTGTCTTCTCTATACGTAGTATATATTACCTCGATGGGCAATGGTAGAAAACATGAATTTAAAAAATTAGCTACTATCGCCGCTACTCCCATATGGATCAGTAACAAAAGCATTCTATGTGTGTCAAAATCGTGTCAAATGTATCACAATACTGTGACTCACTCACACATTCTCATTTTCAAACTCCATATAGATTTGTATTAGCAACCTCCTCCCGCTACTCCGCTTCCTTTGTCCGCACCCCCCCTGTAAATGGCACCATTGGTTCCCATACTAAATATGCAAGATGCTTTCTCCATAGTGAGCGCGCGCGCGACCAAAGAGATTAGAATTTCTTGGTAGAAAAACAAAGCAGCCATTTCAAAGCCAGAGAAACGTCAAATGACAGCTTGAAATCATGAGAATTGGAATATTCCAAATAGCTCCATCTTAAGGTATGCATGCAGCTTAGAGCATTCCAGGTGTTTCATCGTCTCATAGGCAGTGTCATCATCATATCAGCCTGTAGACGTCCACTGCTGGACAAAGGCCTCCCCCAAGGATCTCCACGACGACCGGTCCTGCGCTAACCTCATCCAGCTGGGTCCCATAGGCAGTGTATGTACAGGTTTTTTATATCTTTGACTTCCAAAGCGAACAGTTCACAAACCGCCCACGTTAATTAAACGAAACCCTGATACCTATTTGCAGTTTTAATTCATACATATTCATTTAGCATTAACAATTCATACCTAAACCCATTAATGCCTACACGGCACCGACCTCGGTGCGTGTTTAAAAAGTATATTATATGCAATCGACGTTTTGAGTGCTCACGCTTCACTATTAGTAAAAGTAAACAGGCCATAGAGAGCGTTTACTACGAACCATAGATAACGCTCGTGACACTAAAACTGGCGGGAAGGACCGTTACTTTTTCTTATCGGCCACGTTTTTTATCTGTACGGGTGTAACTTAGACGATAATATCCAGATAAGTTCGCTGCTTACACGTTTTTTTTATGGTCGCACGTAAAATGTGAAGTTGTGAAATTGTCTATGAAGTTCTTTTGCTGAATCTATGGTTACGAGTCAGATAATGAATACACGACATGCGATTAAATATTTAGACCCTGAAACAGTAAAGTGATGCCATTTTCTGCTAGGTTTTGTACGGTCGACCGCACGTCAGTGGAAACAAATCCAGTATAAACTGGTCTCTCATAGTATTGAAACTCCCTAGGAAGTGTTTCCACTGACGTGCGGTCGACTGTACTAGGTTGAGAGTCAGCCCTGTTTCTGAGTCAATTAATAAGCACATAATGTGCGTACATTTACCTACATTCGTACAAGTTTTGTAATTTCTTTTTTAGTTTTCCAGAAAAGTATTTTTCCTGAATTATTATGAATTATCCATTGCCTGCATGTCTCATCATCTCATGTAAGTAGGTACATAATTATACCTAGCTTCAAAATTTCGTTTCTATTGGTCCTGTAGTTTGAGCTATATAAAGCAGACAGACAGACAAAAACCTTCTATATAAGTCGAATCCATCGAAAATCTATCGAAAAACGGTGTAAATCACAAAAGCAACAAGATCCTATACTAAAATTGCGAATATACTAGGCCTGGTTCTGAAGGCACAAAGTTAAAATTTAACAGCACTAAAATTGTTCTATCCAAGAAGTTTCAAATCTCCTTGGTCGCGCGCTCCCTGTGGAGATCGCATCTTGCATATTTAGTATCGGAACCTATTGGTGCCATTTACAGGGGGGGGTGCGGACAAAGGAAGCGGAGTAGCGGGAGGAGGTTGCTAATACAAATTTATATGGAGTTTGAAAATGAGAATGTGTGGATGAGTCATAATTTTGTGATTATTTTGACACGATTTTGACACCCATAGAACTGATCCATATGGGAGTGGGTAAATTTTTTGATTCATGCTGATAACAGACCGGAATAACAGATAGGATACTTTTCAACGCGGAGGAGGTTGCTAATACAAATTTATATGGAGTTTGAAAATGAGAATGTGTGGATGAGTCATAATTTTGTGATTATTTTGACACGATTTTGACACCCATAGAATGCTTTTATTACTCATCCATATGGGAGTGGCTAAATTTTTTGATTCATGGTTCTGTCCGTCACTCAGAAGATAAGGACGTCACTAATTTTAGTGCTGTCAAAATTTAAATTTGCGACTTCAGAATTGGACCTATAGGTGTACCAAGTTATCTGTGAGTGGCAGAATCAGGAACTATGCATAATGTCATTCGGCCGTCAGAACAAAATATATAGAATGACGGGCATGGACCGATGGCAGAGCCACCCCTCAGTTCACTGATAACTTGGCAAGTCTTATACTACATACCGATATTTATAATAATAATGTTTGGACAAATTTTACACACGGCTGTATAGTCCCAACTAAGCCGAAGCTTGTACATGGGTACTCGACAACTGATACACATACATAAATCATCATCATCAACAGCCTATTAATCTCCCCACTGCTGGGGCTCAGGCCTACCCTACCAACGAGGGCGTTCGGGGCTATAGTCCACCACGCTAGCCCAGTGCGGGTTGGTGGACTTCACATGCGCCTAAGAATTTCTTCTTCGGCGTATGCAGGTTTCCTCACGATGTTTTCCTTCACCGTTTGAGAGCAGTCAGTAAATGTACTTAAGTTTCGAGAAAAACGCATTGGTAATGGCCCAGCCGGGGATCGAACTCCGGACCTTTCGATATGATAGGCGGCGGCTTATCCCCGAGGCCACTGACGCTCTTATACTTAAATACTTTAAAATAAATACTTAAATACATACAAACACCCAGAATCCGAAACCCAACAGTTATGCTCATCACACAAATGCTGGTCGCGGGTGGGAATCGAACCCACGGCCTTTGGCGCAGTAGGCAGGGTTACTACCACTACGCCAACAGGTCAGTATTTCGTGACAATGTTACTTAAACTCTATGGATTTTAAGACAGACCGTTCTTCCCGTACCTACTCTTCACATGCAAATCACACACGCAGCAGTGAGGTAATCTGACATTAAATGAGGTAAAACAGCAACCATTCAATTGTCCAGTGGGTACTTGGGAAATTACACGTTATCTGCACGCGACACGTCCATTGTGATTGAGGCTTTAGAAAAAAAAGAGGACAGTTATAATTGTCTATGGTAAAATGGCGGCCGATCGTGACGAAGGGAGTGATTATTGATGGATCGTGAGAAGTTGTAGACGTTAAGGGCTCCCTAAACGATCATGCGGCATGACATGCAATACGTGCTGTCACTCATGCATGACCGTCTAGCTGTAGTGATTGACGTGCATGACATGCAAACTACGTGCTGGCCGTTGCTTCACTGTATTGATTGATAGCAAACATGATGGTCCATCATGCAGCGTGACATTCACGTAAACGTTGCATGTCATGCAAGCATGATCGTTTAGGGACACTTTTAGAAGTTAGGTTTTAAAATAGCCTAACAGCTATTTTTAGGTCATTTAGGTATTAATTAAAAAGCGTTGGGTAATTTTTTCGTCGGAAACACTCGAACGAGTGTGGCAATCTTATTTTTACCAATTATATATTTTTTGCATATTTGCAAGAATTGGGAAGCTTAAGTGGCAGTGGGCTGGGCACATCTGCCGGCCGTTGGGGCAGAAAGGTTCTCGAGTGGCGACCACGAATCGGAAGACGCAGCGTAGGCCTCCCACAAGGTGGACCGACGATCTGGGGAAGGTCGCGGGACCCGGTTGGATGAGGTTAGCGCAGGACCGGAGGCCTTTGTCCATCAGTGGACGTCTACGGCTGATATGATGATGATGATGAAGAGCTATTTTTAGGTCATTTAGGTATTAATTAAAAAGCGATTGGTACATTCTTTCTCACGAGTGTGGCTATCTTTTTTTAGGTTCCAATTTTTAATCTACTCCCCCCCCCTTTTTTTAAAATTAATGAATTGTAAAAAAAAATAATTAAAAGGTAATGAGAAAACTGCAGTTTTTTTTAGAGCTTTTGAAATTATGTATCTTTATCATAATGCAACGCAATGTCACATTGCAATGACACGGTTTCGGAGATGGACTTTACGAATGAAGACGTGAGGTCAAACGAGTCAAGGATGACCTCGATGATCTTTATAAAAAGTCAGTAAACTAAGAGGGAATAAATTATTTCATTTCAAAACTCTACCCCGTAGGTAGGTATACCAATATGCGAATTATGTAAATTTATATAACTTAATTTTTGGAAAATAATTATTTTTTCTTTTTTTTCTGTTTAAAAGGACTAAGCACTCTTAGCCTTTGTCCAGCAGTGGACGTCTACAGGCTGATATGATGATGATGAAGAAGCATTCTTGGTGGTGATTTGTCTCACTCATGCCTAAAACCAATATAGATGGTGTGTAAATATCCGATTATTATTTTTGAAATCAAAACCCGGCCCTTGAAGCTATTTTTGAAAACGTAACATAACCTCAAAATATACCTTAAAGAGGTAATTTTTCAGCTAATTTGGTAGACCTATGTTAGTACATATTACTGTTTTTTTTAACCTAAAAGAAAGTCTTTAAAAAACAAAACCCTAAACCTTTCTAGTCTCGACATAACTTCAGAAAGCAGAAGCTTACCTAGAAGCTATTTACAGCGCAATCAGCCTTTGACCTGTGCCCGACAACATCAAATGCAAAAACCAGTTGCATATGCTTTTAATTAGCACCATGTGTCTACGGAACCCGCTTCTATCTCTATATAGGAACTTTGTACGCGCATTTATAAAGCGCGTACTTGTGCATACGACACAGACCACCCAACCAATTGACGGTGCATGAGATGGTGACAGCGTTCACCGAACGTAAGGCCATCGCCGCTTTGGTATATTACCGGCATCAAGCCTTAATTGTTTTAGTGTGAGTTTGATTTTGCCTAAGGTAAGGGACAAAGTCCCCTTGTAACACAAATAACTATTGCGGGAGATCTTAACTTAGGCAAAATCAAACTCACACTAAAACAAGTAGGGCTTGACGCCGGTAGTCAAAAAAGTCAAAAGTCAAAACTATTTTATTGCATGTAAGTACAGTGGGTACATTTATACAACGCCAATTTTTTATTTACCACCGCATCCAAGGTGTTAGCGCTGGGAAGAAGAAACGGCGCAACAAACTTCCGCAACATATCTTTTAAACCCAAGTTTGTACATAACATTATTTTTGTAAAGGTTGTGCGAGGCTGAAGTAACATTAACACCAGGCATCTTCCAGGCAGGTAATATCCCTAGGCGATGGCCTTCGGTGAACGTTTTCGCCGTCAATGCGCAGTCAATTGGTTGGGTGGTCTGTGGCGTACGACGACATTTAGTTTACATACGAGATTATTACAGACTAGCTGTTGTCGCAGGCATAGAAAAGCTTTTCCCGAGGTATCTTTAGTTAACTGTGCTGTTGGGTTTGTTGCTGTTTCTTCCCCTCGGGTGGAAACAGACGTAGTTTTGGACAGAATTGACGTCAATAGGTACCTACGGTGTCTGTAGTATTAGACATTAACTACCACTATAAAAAAAGTTTCGACCTCCCATACAAAATGATGAGATTGATGGAGAGATGTTTTTTTATGGTTCACAGTCATACTTTAAGTAGGTAAATCGCCGTAAAGCCGAGTTCAATCAAAACTGGTTTAATTAAAATATGACTGAACATTAAAATAAATTACAAGTAGCAAGTAATAAATTAAATAACTCATGTAATAAGCAGCTAAATATGTATAATAATTATGATTATTGAGTAGACCTTGACCTCGTGAGGCAAAAAATATGTATGTATGTAGTATGGACTACCTGGTGGGAGTTAAGTCCCCGCGGAGTTTAATGGCGGCTGTGTGAAGCTGGCTGATTTCTGCGCAATGACAAATTACAGGTGTCAAAGGGGGGTTCACTAGAGACGCTCAGAAATGGTTCATTCCGCGACGTGCGGTCGACTGTACGCACGACTCGTATTCATGTTTTGTCGTAAAATAAATTATTTGGTCGGTTTTGGTTTAAATTCTCCAAAGGTGGTGGTGGCGACTGGATTTTATTTTTCCCAGTTGCCACCAGTGGTGGCGGATCCAGTGCTGGCAAATGGGAATACTCGAAGCGAAAGAGGCGCAAACTTTTAAACAGCTGAGGTACTAATAATAATTTTCGAGTCTATCTACTGTATAGTCAAATTTCAAATCAGAGGTCAAATCTGCTAGGCCTGAGCCCCAGCAGTGGGGACATGTTGATGATGATTTCTTCTGTATAGTCAGATTTCAAATCAGAGGTCCTGGCTCTGTCAAGATGGTGCATATAAAGCGCTCTAGTGGGAGTTTTGGAGTAGAGACTGGGTACGTCCACTTATAAGTGGTCCCTACACCATCAATCTGCATGACATGCAATAACGTGCTGTCACTCATGCATGATCGTCTAGCTGTAGTGATTGACGTGCATGACACGCAAACTACGTGCTGGCCGTTGCATCACTTTACTGATTGATAGCAAGCATGATGGTCCATCGTGCAGCATGACAATCACGTAAACGTAACGCATGTCATGCAAGCATGATCGTTTAGGGACCGCTATAGGAACATCGCCTATCGAACACTTTGCTTTCAGCCGCAAAAGCGTTAATTTTAAGACACCTAAGGAAATACGCATTATATACGTCGAAAATAAATATCGCAACAACTGGGTTGGTGATCTGATTCATGCGACTAATAAGAAGAACAAGTGCGTGGTACCAACATTCCCCACCGGTGGGACAAAGGCGGTGGGGACCACCTTCCCCTGTAAAAGGTAGCCGGAAACCAGGGATTGGAAAGTTCTGCGTGAATTGCAAAAGGCATATAAAAACACTAATATTATAAATGGCAAACTCTGTTACCTTTTCACGTCTAAACCGCTGAACCGATTTCGATGAAATTTGGTGTGGAGATACGTCGAATCCTAGAACAGGACATGGGCTACTTTTTACCGCGACAAATTGTTCCCTTTTTGGGTTTTTTTAAATATAGGTTTTGGCTTGGGAACGAGTCCTTTAAGCCATATCTTATTTTGAATTTAAAGTCTTATTGTTACCGCGGGAAATAAAACTTATTCCACGCGGGCGCAGTAATAAATAAAGGTATATTAGAAGTAAGTATGGTTTTGTTTAAATTTGTAATTATCTTAATTAAGTCGAATAAGGTAAAATGTAATGGGGAGTGTAAATGTAAAATGGGGAGTGTTCCGAGGAATTGTTTGGTCTGGTGCCAGCCACCAGTTTTCGCCATCGCACCGCGCGCCGTCAGAATACGGTTCACCCACATTACATAGATCCCTGGCGGACCAGCACTGTGCGCTTCAAGCGTTCTTTTCTGCTGCGCACGTGCAAAATGTGGAATGACCTTCCCTCTGACGCTTTTCCACAGCGCTACGATATGGGGTCCTTCAAGAAGAGAGTCTAAAGAGCCCTCCAACCTTGGCCGGCGCCGCACCAGCACCCCCCGGGTGTTGCAGGTGTCTATGGGCGGCGGTGACCTCTTAACATCAGGAGTTTGCCCTGCTTGTTGCCCCCGTAGCAATAATAATAAAAATGTAAAACATACATTCTTTCTTCTAATAATATCTTATCATAGTACCATTTTCCTTCAGTAATTTTAAACGATGACAAAACTGTGTAAATACTTCAGTGAATCACTTACAATTACAGTGAAACGTAACTATACATGTCTATGCTTATCTACAAAGATATAGATAATACCCCATTGACTAATTCAACACATACTTTAAGTGTAAAAAAAACCTATGTCACTGCCCCGAACACGAAAAAAAACTTTAGCATCTATGCAACCGTAGAGCCTACACTAATCAAAGGCAAACACGACAGGTAATACAAAGAAAAACAGAATAAACAACACACAAAAAAGGACCCACACGACAAAACTCACCTGAGTATGGCCGCGGATATCCTACCCGCAAACAGAAACCGATAACTTTGTTTGAACTCTGCCGTCACTGTTACTAAAAATCGAACGTTATAATTAATACTTCCTCGCTCGACACGACCGCTCGCGGCGGCGTCTGAGCAGCAACTGATTGGCGGCGCGGCGGCGCGGACGCATCCGACACCGCGGTCCTGCACTCGCGAGTATCCACGTTCCTTTTCACTCGCACGCCTTTCGGTCGTGCTGTGCGGAAGCGAGACAGAGCTACTGCGGCGCTCGTAGTCGACTGCTACGCCTCTACGCACACATCTACAAACGTGTGTGTGAAGTAAAACCTTCATGAAAATGCAACGCGTTCGTCGAATAAAGGTGCGAGGTCTAATGACTGAAATAGAATTGTCAATGAGTTCGACACAAGGTTCCACGTGTTTACATATTTTAATTTTTTTTTGATTCAGAGGTCAGCAATAAATTTTGAAAGTTTATCGTGGTATTTTTTTAAAATCCACTTTAGTTTCATCGCAAGTTACTGGAAATTACAAAATTTTGCGAATTTAAAACATGTGTTAACTTAAATAAATGTTTATGTTGTCATGTAAAACATTTAGTTTAATTTTATATGTGTAATAAAGAATATATTTCTTCTATAAATATTGGCTGCCAAAGAAAATTAATTATACAATGTAGAAATATTTTTTCGTGTTTTGGGCCGTTGCGGACTGCAACCGTATTGGTTTTAATGAGAAAAAACCCGTTCAATAAACTACTTCTTCGTCGAATATGACTAGACCAAATAGAAATGGTGCTCTCCATTTTGCACATGTTATTTCTTTTTTTTTTATCTATGTCTTGTATGTGCTAAAAAAATATTATTATTAAGAAAAAGTAAACCTCTAGTAACAAACATATGTGAGCATGTATAAAGGGAATGGAAGCGAAGTCTCACGGACTCAATGAAGCTCATGATTACTCAAATGAAGCTAAATGAAAGATTGTGAAAGACTGCAGCGTTATTGGCAGCATGTATTGTAACAATGGACAAAAGCGGTAAATACCCATACAGTACCTCCTGCGTTATTACTGTATCTATGCGATATTATGTTGTACTCAAATGCATTAACAATTCATCTATCTATCTATATATAGGACTAGCCATTTCCCGCGGCTTCGCCCGCGTACAAAATATATTTTTTCCGTGAGAGCAGCTTTTCCTGAAGCTATCGACAGCTTTATTAACATGTCCCCACTGCTGGGGCTCAGGCCTGCCCTCTCAACGGGGGCGTTCGGGCTATAGTCCACCACGCTACTGCTACGCTGCTGCATCCAAATGGCTTATCTGATCAACTGATCAGATAAGTAGATGGAGGACTTATAGATCGCTTTAGATAGATAGATAGACATTTATTCACTGACACAACACAAACTCACAAGCAATTAAAAGATGACATATGGTACTAAAACTAGCTTAATTTAACTGAACGCTTCGCGGGCACCCAACGAGACACAATAGGACTCCTACTGTTGTCTGGTCTAGAAGACGTTGGGAGTCCGCGAGAGCGCAGTAGCCGTGCGTGTGCCTGTGTGTCGTGCCAGGGGAAGGGCTCTGACTCAGCATGTGCTGCAGCCGGATATCCAACTCCAACTGGATATCTATAGCGATCTAAAAGTCCTCTATCTACTCTCTCGATAACCGTCATCAGATCATGCCCCGACCAATCCTTCACGGAGAACCATGGCTTCAAGTCAAAGTGACCTCGATTTATACGTCCACCGCACCTATGTCTATGTTTCAAAATTTCAAGGCCTAGGAGCTTTGGCAGTGGGTTGATAGTCCAATCAGTCAGATATATATTTTTACAAAAATTTATATCTTTAGGCAAACCTTTACCTTTAGGTACCAAAAGTATGTGACATCATTCGACATGTTATCGTGTAGGAACGCACACAGGATGCAGTTGCGTTGCATATTATTTGCATCACTTAACTATTAAGCTAATTATACATGTACGTGCTTAACCTCTGGCTGCGCCGGCGCCGGCGGTCGGTGTGTCCTTAGCATTAATTTTATAGAAAAAAATCCGAACTTAGGGTAGAGCTACATAAATAAAACCGCATGCCAAAAGGCCCTATCGCATGCGGCCTGTGACGATGCCGACGCAATGTCATAAAGTGCCCCTAAACGATCATACTTGCATGTCATGCAACGTTTACGTGAATGTCACGCTGCATGATGGACCATCATGTTTACTATCAATCAATACAGTGAAGCAACGGCCAGCACGTAGTTTGCATGTCGTGCACGTCAATCACTACAGCTAGACGGTCATGCATGAGTGACAGCACGTATTGCATGTCATGCCGCATGATCCTTTAGGGAGCCCTATACAAACCCACATAATAGCACCTACCAAAAATATTGATCGGTGCCCTTCCTGGACTAGGCAAGGTGCTATTCGCGCAGTGCTATTGACGGGTGCTATATCTGGACTACGTCAATACAATACGTAAAATAGTAATTTCAGTAGTACAGAAGAGTCACTCCCGAACATTTGTATAAAAACCTATTTAGAAATACCACGAACGAATTTTGGATACGCGACTGTCTAAAGGAAATCTTAACATCGAGTATTTTTACTCAATTACTTACTAGCTGAAACGCGCGACTTCGTCCGCTTGGAATTAAATGTGCGAGGGAAAGGTTTTTAAATATACAAGTTGCAACTTTAAAATTTTGACATTTAAATTAAATTGCTTCACAATTTTGTGAAAATGATCCCGCACTATTTTTTCCGTTGCGTCCTGTGTGAGTGACGTCATCATATTCCGTTCTCTAGCCCGCATCGTTCGGCAAAGACGTATCGCGCGACTCTCGTCCGAAGCCGACCGACATGATGACGTCACGGGAGCGAGTTAACCGACCGCCAGCGAACTCCGCACAAAAAAGTGAGGTACAGTGATTTAACCAAACTAATAAGTCTTATAACTTGGTGCATACGTATCGTATCGAAGTGAAATAAAAACTATTGTCTTCATAGTTGCCGTTTGGCTGTTAGAAGTACGCCGTGCGTTTTTATCTGTCTTAGATGAGCCTTAAAGTGTAATAAAGCCACATACCTGCGATATCTCCCGGCTGTGCTCGCGTGTGCCGCCAAACAAAGCCCTTACAATGGAATCATCACCTTTTATACACTCGGCGTTATCACACCCCCACGTTGAGACCGATCAATACTTTTATCATTGTTTGTCCACTGCCAATGATTTTCAACTGACATAGGTACACTGTGTTTGCATGCACTAGTAGATTCTACCCACTGTTTATCAAATTTACCTCGAGCATTTTTTTTGATGATAGTAACACAAAAAACCGGCCAAATGCGAGTAGGACTCGCGCCCTGAGGGTTCCGTACAAACTAAATTTTTTTTAATTCGAAAATCGTTAATAGTACAGTTTGCTTATACGCAAAATTGAGTTTGTTGGTAATAGAAAACTTTCTTTTTTTGTGATGTAACTACAAATTTACTATTCTCTGATTTTTACCATTCTTTGTGCTGAGTATAAGACGTTGCTTCTTGCGAAATTTCAAGATTCTAGGTCAGCCGAAAGTACCCCATACGTTTTCATTACCAAAATACTCAAAAACGGCTATATCTTTTTACTGCGTTGACTGAGAAGTTTGATTCTTTCACAGCTCTAAGGGATTGCAGACCTGAGAAAAATGGTATTGACAGACAGACAAATAGGCAAAAAAGTGATCCTACAAGGGTTCCATTTTTCCTCTTTTGAGGTACGGAACCCTAAAAAAGCGGACAAATGCGAGTAGGACTCGCGCCCTGACCGGGCCAGCCCAGTGCGGGTTGGTGGACCTCACATGCGCCTTAGCATTCCATCTTCGGTGCAGCAGGTTTCGTCACCATGTTTTCCTTTACCATATGAGAGCAGTCAGTAAATGTACCAACTTACGTTTCGAGGAAATCCCATCGGTACGGTCGACCGCACGTCAGTGGAAAACTTTGTCCTTGAGCTGGCCTGGTCTATTAGGGAGTTTTAATACTAGGTGCGTCAGTGGCGTCGGGGATAAGAAACGGCCTATCATATCGAAAGGTCCGGAGTTCGATCCCCGGCTGGGCCATGTACCAATGGGTTTTTTCTCTAAACTTAAGTACATTTACTGACTGCTCTCAAACGGTGAAGGAAAACATCGTGATGCAACCTGCACACGTCGAAGATAAAGTTTTAGGCGCATGTGAAGTCCACCAACCCGCACTGGGCTAGCGTGGTGGACTATCCATCGTTGAGAGGGTAGGCCTGAGCCCCAGCAGTGGGGACATGTTAATAGGCTGTTGATGATGATGATGAATACTATGACAGACCAGTTTATACTGGTTTTATTTCCTCTGACGTGCGTCCGTAAAGGCACGACCGGGAATCGAACTCGGACCTCTCGACGCGACATTCCGCGTCTTCCCCACCACCACACCGAACGAACAGGTCAAAACGCAAATGTAAAAATGTCATCATCAACAGCCTATTAATCTCCCCACTGCTGGGGCTCAGGCCTACCCTCTCAACGAGGGCGTGCGGGCTATAGTCCACCACGCTAGCCCAGTGCGGGTTGGTGGACTTCACATGCGCCTAAGAATTTCTTCTCCGGCGTATGCAGGTTTCCTCACGATGTTTTCCTTCACCGTTTGAGAGCAGTCAGTACATGTACTTAAGTTTCGAGAAAAAACCCATTGGTACATGACCCAACCGGGGATCGAACCTCGGACCTTTCGATATGATAGGTCGCGTCTTATCCCCGAGGCCACTGACGCTCTATGTAAAAATGTAAATCGGTTCAAAAATACGGAAACCTAAACGGAAGTAAACCAACAAAAGGCTAACAAAGTTTAAATTAACCTTTTTAGGGTATTTGAGTATTCAGACGTTACGGATACATAATCGATCGGGAAAAAGGTCTCCAACGATTATTCATTTATTTATGTGGCACTAAGAACGGTCGTTACAAATACATAAATATTTAGGGTTTCCTGTGACCGGGACTCAGATTACAATTTATTTAAATGACGTGTAGGTACTAATTTTCAAAAGAAAAGGTTTTTATAGTCCACACGGAATTTCTTGGCGGCTGAATGAATATAGTCGCAAATTGTTTGAACATCGCTGACAGTGGTTATAGTCTATGTGTGCGTAAGCGAGATAGCGTGCTGCATAGAGATGTCCAAAAACTTGAAAGTTTGATTCGGTTGATCGAATCAATGAACCATTTCTTGAAATTGAATGAGCGTCTCTAGTCCCGCGCACAGCTCCTCTTTGACACCTATGTTTAATCAACCAACTTCACACATTTGCCAATAAACTCCGTGGGGGTTATAATTACATATAAAGAGCCGTGGTAGCGTAGTTTTGGTTGTGCACTCGGCTCACGTTCATGAGGCCGTGGGTTCGAACCTTGGCGCGTACCAATGAGTTTACCTACATAAATAAATACTAAACTTGCCTCTGATTGCAGTGTAGCCTCCAATTCATTGTTTAGCCTCTTCAGTGCTGCAATCTAGAACAAAACGCACAGTTTAGAGTCGGAATTGCAAAGTACTTAATATATAACTACTAAACGCCAAGTAACTATTATTTCTTGTGTAAACGCGCCGCCCTTGTCCCGAGCACTGTGCTGTGATTGGTCGGCTGGTACTGTTCCGCTGCGCCGACACTAGGCTAGTTGCGAACTTGCATTTTGTGCATAGCTAAGGATCTTTCTTTATAAATAAACGGTCTTCACTAATAATTTCAATAATAATACGTCTGAGAATGCGTTGAAAATGGCATATTTTCATCGAAAATGTATGAAAAGGCATTTTCCGAACTCAAATAAAAAAAGGAGAATTTGAGCTTTGGTGTTACAGCACAGAATACATAGGGTTACAGTAAAAAATAATCAGATGGACAAATACTAACAGAATATAAGAGTAGCATTCATATTTTAACTGGCCTGTTGGCGTAGTGTTTGTGACCCTGCCTATTGCGACAAAAGTCGTGTTGGATTCCCACCCGGGCCCAACATTCGTGTGATTTTCGGATTCAGGGTGTTTGTGTGTATTTAAGTATTCATTTAAAAGTATTTATGTATGTTTATCAGTTGTTGAGTACCCATTTACAAGCTTCGGCTTAGTCTGGGACTAAACAGCCGTGTGTGAATATGTCCAAACATTATTATTATTATTATTTCAGATTTGGACCAAAAATAATTTCCCGATGAATTCAATTATTAATTATATCACTTAGGTATACTCTCACAGGAAGAGCGTCATTCAAAAACCCATACAATTATACATACATACAATACAGAAGGTTCACGTAAAAACAAACGTAAGCGTATGCGAATACATCACACTCTGACCCATTCGCGACGCGCATTTAGATCGATTCCAAATTTGAATTTTAAAATGGACGATCGCGATTGGTCGCACTGTGTTTTTATCAGTCTATCAAAGCAATGACACGTCGTTTTACAGCCGGGGTGACTTTTGTGTGATTCACAAGGATTCAAGTTATTTTCTATGCAATAATTCATTACGTTCCAATTATCCGAATCCCAATTATCCAAATTTCAAAAATTATCAAAATTATCCAAGTTCCAAGAATCCGAATTTTCCGATTATCCTACGACATATTATAAGCTTTAGACATTAAGGGCCTCTTACACCGCTTACTGATAAAGTCACAGATACCCTATCTGCATGTTATCTGACAGATAGCCTATTTTTTTGGTTTCACAGGTATCTGATTGCCTATATCTTATATATTTTATATAGTCTATCACACAAATTTATCTGATAGATTAGTTTATCACTAAGATAACTATCTGTAACAATATCAGGAAGTGGTGAAAGAAGCCCTTAGACATTTAAACATATAAAAAAGTGTACCATATAGAGAGATAGACAGACAGATGGAGAAAATAAGCTTCGCCATAAGATACGTCAATTAAGTTTTCCTGAAATATCTGTAGGAAAATAAAATAAAAACTGAAAATTCCATACAAAAATTAATTCAACAGCCTATTAAGATCTCCCCACTGCTGGAGCTCAGGCCTACCCTCTCAACGAGGGCGTTCGGGCTATAGTCCACCACGCTAGCCCAGTGCGGGTTGGCGGACTTCACATGCGCCTAAGAATTTCTTCTTCGGCGTGTGCAGGTTTCCTCACGATGTTTTCCTTCACCGTTTGAGAGCATATAGGATCTAGACACGCGGTACCGTGTCAGCCAAGTTCCAGCCAAGATACTTTTGAACGCGGCCGAAGCCGCGGGGCGTCCGCTAGTTTATAAATAAAAAACAAATCAATTGCAACATTGTAGAAACAAGCAATTCAATCTCTCCCAATTTTTTGCAGCGGGTATTTTTTTATCGGATTTCGGGAGGTCCTTAAATTTTTTTATACAAAAAGATGGCGCTAAAAATAGTTTTTATAACAATCAATTTACATCGAATGTGGAACACGGACTCGATTATAATCCCAGATCATATCGGTCATTGACAAATTTTAGCCTTTTCTCCTGAGAGGTCTTTAGCTTGCGAGAATAATGGCGATTTTTCTTCGAAAACTACTTTGAATAAGAATAGGTACTAAACGATTATCTTGTAAGGTATGAATCATACATGAACAGAAAAAAATCAATGGACAAAGATGTAGTCAATTTACGTCAATGACATACATCTATCATCACTACTTAGAATTTGAACCCGCGCCTGGACAGGGATTATACCAAATATTATATCAAATATTATACCAAAGAGTATTATAATATTATACCAAATAATATTATACCAAAGAGTTCGGAATTGTGCCGCCGCCGCGTGCGCATTCTGTGCCCTGTGGATTGTACGAAATAAGATTATTTCGTTTAATAAAAAATACATGGCTGGACGATTTACGATAATAATGTCCAATCTGAAAAATGTCCAACCGTTGAAAAATGTTCAATCTGAAAAACGTCCAACGACCATGCTCGATCTGAAAAATGTCCAAAACTGAATAATGTCCAACCTGAAAAATGACCAATCTGAAAATGTCAAATCTGGAACATTTTTCTTTTACACTACAGCTTAAAAACCGCAATTTATTTATTTTTGAGATTGGACATTTTTCAGGTTGGACATTTTTCAGCTTGGATATTTTTCAGATTGGACGTTTTTCAGATTAGACATTTTTCAGATTGGACATTATTCAGTTTGGACATTTTTCAGATCGAGCATGGTCGTTGGACATTTTTCAGATTGGACATTATTACAGTAAATCGTTCGGACATGTTGAGCGAATGATGAACGAATGACGACGCAAATAGATCGAGCGAATGTGATTGCTAATAGGAGCCGGGGACGAGTGGACTGACATACGAGGATCAGAATGATTCCGGGACTCAGTGGCCCACATGCCAAAATGTGAGCGAAGCGACAGAGCTGTGTCAGGATCGCGATACTTGGCGCTCCGATCTTTCTGAAAGATATGTCACAATATTGAAATCTATTTCTGTATTGTGGATATGACGTGCCTAGTAGGTTTGTCAAGATATGTATTGTATGTGACAGAAAATAATGATGAGACCGAGCGAAGCGACAGAGGTGTGTCAGGATCGCGATACTTGGCGCTCGGTTCGCTCCGCCTACCCCGTCAGGGACATAGCGTTAAAATTATGAATTTAGATATGTACATAGGTGGACGGATAATTAGAAACAGGGCAAGATTTTCATACAATCGAGGTCTGTTTGAAGCCATGGGTCTCCGTGAAGGATTGATCGGGGCGTTATCTGATGACTGTCATCGAGAGAGTACATGGAGGACTTTTAGATGGCAATAGATATCCAACTGATCAGATCAGCCGTTTGGGAGCAGCATCGTCATGATTCCTTAACTTTAAAATTTTCATACATTTTTATGCCATTTTGCAGGTTTTTTTCTACATGACGATGCTACTACGAAACGGCTCATCTGATCAGTTGGATATCTATAGCGATCTGAAAGTCCTCCATGTACTCTCTCGATGACCATCATCAGATCATGGCCCGATCAATCCTTCACGGAGACCCATGGCTTCAAAGTGACCTCGATTGTATGAAAATCTTGCCCTGTTTCTAATTATCCGTTCACCTATGTATGTGCCTACCAATGAAACAGAAAATGTATTGTACACGTGGCCGATGTTCCTCGTGACCTGAGCCGCGTCCGCGCAGGCCTCCCCGCTGCCCGTTATCGGGCGGTATCGCTGAGCAAACACGATACCGTATCTACCCTATGTGCCAACGGCCATTAAACACCCGACGCGGAGTACTGGGCTGGCGCGGCCACGGAGCATGCGGGCGCCTCACAGGCGGGCGGCGTACGTTATGCGGGTTACACTTACACGCTATAGCACCCACAAAGTTTAATGGCGGCTGTGTGAAGTTGACTGATTTCTGCGCAAAGAGCGTCAGTGGCGTCGGGGATAAGACGCGGCCTATCGTATCGAAAGGTCCTTCGATCCCCGGCTGGGCCATGTATAATGGGTTTTTTCTCGAAACTTAAGTACATTTACTGATTGCTCTCAAACGGTGTTTTCCTTCACCTGATCGTGAGGAAACCTGCATACGCCGAAGAAGACATTCTTAGGCGCATGTGAAGTCCACTAACCCGCATTTGGGCTAGCGTGGTGGACTATAGCCCGAACACCCTCGTTGAGAGGGTAGGCCTAAGCCCCAGCCGTGGGGACAAGTTGATGATGAGTAATCATCATCAGCCTAAGGCGTAAGGCGGCTGGCAGTGACTGGATGCGGAGAACCGAGGATCGGGTTCAGTGGCGCGCCTTGTGGGAGGCCTACGTCCAGCAGTGGACTAGTGCAATGAGTAATGCTAGGTGTCAAAGGGGGAGCTGTGCGAGGTGTCACTAGAGACGCTCATTTAATTTCAAGAAATGGTTAATTCAAACTTTCAAGTTTTTGGACATCTCTATGTAGCACTCTATCTCGCCTACGCACACATACAATATAAACACTGTCAGCGATGTGCAATCAATTTGTGACTATATTCATTCAGGCGTCAAGAAATTCCGTGGGGACTATACTGGAGCTCTATTTTAGAGTCGCTCGCCTCGCTTCAAGCGGTCGATTCTACTGATTTTCCTTCGACATCCGATACAAAAATGTGTAGAATCGACCGCTCGAAGCATAGCGAGCTATTCAAAATTAGGGCTTCAGGCCGTTTACTACGGCTTCGCAAGCGGAGAAAAGTTTTAATTTCTTGTTTATTTTTTGCATCTGTATTTTACTTGTGTACCACCCCAAAAAGCTTAGCCTATTGTGGGTCACCATATCAGTCTGTAGACGTCCACTGCTGGACCGCTGGCCTCCCCCAGGGATCTCCACGACGACCGGACCCTCACCCAGCTGGGTCCCGGGGCCAACGCATGGGTCACCAGATCGTTGGTCCAGCTTGAGGGAGGCCATGCGCGAGGCGACGCTGACGTCTGTGTTGGTATTCATACGATTTTGTTCTTTATGCTATAGTGTTATGATTTGACAATGACGTCAAAAAGTGCGCGGGCATTTTTCCGCTTCGTCTGCGCATTCCCTAGGCCTTTTTTTAAACAGAGTACAATTTCAACGTTTTTCGCTAAGCATGTCGAGCTGGACGACAGGTGGACCAAAATTACTACGGAGTGGTGTCCAAGAGGAGGAAAAAGATTAAGGAAGACCAAAGAAGAGATGGGTGGACGATCTAAGAAAGGAAGCAGGTGCCATATGGACCAGGAAAATGGAAGAAAAAAAGGAATGGGAATGTTTGGGGGAGGCCTATGCCCGGAAATGGGCCGCTAGTATGTAATTTAAGTATAGGTAAAAAATTAGAAACATTTCTTTTAGCAGATAAGATACAGCAAAATAAAGGCTATTTTTATTTTATTATGTGAAGCTTAATAATGCTGAATAACGAATTACTATCCCGTGTTATAATCGCAGAGCGTACTGCACCCTTTCTTTTCCTATGTCCCAATGCTGATATGAATCCAATCGCAACCGTTAGACTCCGTGTGATATGGTTGGTATTTTGGATTATTGGAAATTGGCAGTCAGTGGGCAGTGGGGCCATGAAAACAGTGTTTTTTTAATCAAACTGTACTTTTTGTTACTACATAAAAATAGTATCTACACTTGAAAAAAATGTTGGAAATCAAAAAATTTTGAAACAGGTTTAGGTACTTATCATCAACAATTCTCATATTTATATTTAAATCAATAATAAATGAGACTGTGTTTCATTAATTTGTCATTAGTTCAATTTTAAGATTTAAATTTTTTGGGTAGTTTTATAATCGTTACAGTATTGTACATTGTTATTGACCTCAATTCATTACATTTACATTCGCCTGTGTCATAGAATAAACAACAATACCTGGATTTATCCACTCATTTAATGATGTAATAATAATAAAGCTTTTTATTCCAATTTTAACATTGCCTTAACTTAATGTTAGTATAATAGTAGTGTTTAACTGGATCCCTTTTGGGTGTAAGCCTCCCCCACCTTTTTCCATTTCTCTCTCTCTGTGCCCAGACTCCACCAGTTCCTGCCAGCGGTTTCCACTATATCGTCTTTATTATGTACTATTTAATGATGTACTCGTTATGTATTGGAGTGTAGTATGTATGTATATAAGTCTTATTATTATATAAATATGAATATCATTATATATAAATATTTAATTGCATATACTTTAAATAAGAAATATAATCAGTTTTTCTCATGAGGTTAGTTAAAATAAATATCAAATTTGTTTTGTAAGTTTATTTTGTAACTTTACAAGGTACTCTTTAGTTTAGACATAAGTGGATAGCTGTAATTGACCTTTAATTTTGTATCTTTGTTGTAATTCTGGCTGTTAAGCTGTTCCTAAATAAATAAATAAAATTAAATATCCTATACTTTGAGCTGTAACTGGAAAACAGTCCCATCGTATATAACACCATAATGCTTGGATACCTTAGAAGCCACAAAGTCTAAAACATACTATTGGATTATAATAAATCATACTTCAGGCCTTTTGGAATCAACTTTTTCTTTTTCTTCTTTTCCTATTTATCTGACCGATAAAGTCTTGTTGCCAGGTCTTGGATATTGTTCATGTCACCCGCAACACAGGGAGGAGGGAATCCTACCTAATGGGGAGAGGGGAGGCATGATTGTGACTCGTTTATTTATTTACTGTAGGCACAATCATGGAATCAGATAGATCAATTTGGATCAGATAGAGCGGGTGCTCACAGACGGACACGTAAAGAGCACTCGCGTCCCACGGCGAGCGTGTATGAAGAGAATGATGAGAATGAGCGAAGCGAAAGAGGTGTGTCAGGATCGCGATACTTGGCGCTCCGTTCTTTCTGCCTACCCCGCCAGGGACATAGCGTGAAGATATGTATGTATGTACAATCATGGAACAATTTAATACCAGGACGATATTTGGAGGACTAACACACCACAGCATAATAAGCTAGTTTAGACTATATCAGATGGACTATACAGACATAATCAAATCATTTAAGTGAACGATTCATCATTTCATGACATGATCCCACAAAGATTATCGAACTTACAATCGCTGAACGACGTAATTGCGAATGTGTTTACGGTTTAACCAGTTTTAAGCTATGTCCACGAAAATCTAGATTACATCGATATTAACCAACATAACTTGACATTTCCTTGCACTTAGAGGGAGAAATATACCATATAAACACACTGGTGCGGGGTATTTAGAGGGGTCAAGGTATTTTAGGCAGGACACGAAAACATAACCTCTAAAACAGCTGTCATGTTTGTAACTAGGTAGTTACGTGCAGATTTGTTGCGTAAACTCACCTCGAGCTCCTGGTTACGACATCTAGCTTCAAGTTCCTTCACAGCAGGTTCAGCATCAGAAGGATCTTCGCTAGAATCCTGCGCAGCACCCTCTGACAACACTTCCGAAGCGAAATTCGTGATTTGGCCCTTTAAACTGTTCAAACTTTGGTTCAAATTAAGCCACGACATTTTGTGTATTATCAATTAACTTCACATATCACTGTTATGGGTTTATTGTAGAAATATCTCGAGGAAATAAATGTAAACAATACGAAAATTGCATTATTTTGCGACAGTGGTGACAGAATTTTGTCCAGTTGGCAAAACAGACAATTGACTGATTGATTGACAGTGACAGCTGTTCAAAAAGAATGTTCATTTCATTATCCACCCATGTGAATGGCATAGGTACTTTACTTTCGTATATACTTCTTTGCTGCATTCTCAATGACATCGCGTCTTTTGTTAGTAAAATAATTTTATAACTTTTTATAATTTAATAACTTTGGTGCATGTGGCTCAGCATGTCGTAATAAAAGTCAAAATATAAAGCCGCATGATGCAAAGCGAATCATTTACAAAAGAAAAGAAAGAAAGTGTCTACTAGACCACATACGCGCGATCAGAATAAAATTAATAGTTGGCGTGGTATTACAACTTATAGCACAAATTCAGCACACATAGCACAGCTTCCCTTCCAAATTGTACCTTGTAAAATCTTCACTAAAGGAGACGTTTCAGATCCGGCCTGCACTATGTACACTTTTGGGAAATTCGAGGAAAAATCTGAAGGTTAATAAAATAATACTAAAATTGAAATATTTGCAGTATTTTTCTGGTAGAAAAGCAATATTTTATTAAATAGATGACAAAGCTGGCAACATGTACGTTTAATACGAGTCCGTTCCGAAACTGAGTCCGGAGTATTGGGATAACTGTCAATCATGAACTAAATTATCTTCCTAAGAAACAAATATATAAAAAAACAAAAATGGGAAAACTGATCGTCAGTTGGTTATTAACTTCCATAAAACAGCTATACACCAACTATTTTTCATTGCATAAAAATGTGTCGAAGTTTCGAGCTGTGATTTCTGAACGTACCTACTTTGTAATGTCACGAATTTGGTTTATTTTGTTGGCAGCATTGAATGTCATTTTGGTGTGTTGGCTTCATTGAGTGTCATTTTGGTTTGTTGGCTGCATTGAATGTCATTTTGGTTTGTTGGCTGCACTGAGTATCATTTTGGTTTGTTGGCTGCATTGAATGTGATTTTGGTTTGTTGGCTGCATTGAATATCATTTTGGTTAGATGGCTGCATTGATTGTTATAAAAGCATTTTTTAGGTAAATGTATCTAGCCATACAGCCAAATCCGGTCCGTTTGACTAATCCCTTTATCCCGATTCTTTCCTCGTTCTTTCATTGACGTCGGTTAGGCAATCGTTTTATATTAGTCCAAACCATCAGTCTGGTTATATTGACGCGAAACTGACCATGGATTGATAGATTGGACGGATGGATTTCTGAATATTTTGATTTTTTCGTCAGTCTTAGTGAGATTGACGTCAGATTAATGGTGTGACTGCGTTCATCAGTCACGCGTCACTAGTGATGAGAACCGATTATCGGTTTTATGAATTATAAATAATTGATGCGTATCCGAACATACTTGACTAGAGGTACTTGAAATCAGCTTTCTATGACTATAAAAGATCTGGCTTAAAATCGTTCCTTCCACATCTAGGCATTGCGTGAGCCTTGGAAAAAAGACGACGTTGGTCTACTTTGTCTATGAATTATTAATCATAGACAGGGTAGACCAGCGTCTTTTTTAAAAATTATTTTTTGCACTGTAATGAACATAATTATACCTATGTAAATATCTAGCTGGGAACAACACGGCACAAGTTATTTTGCAGATCACGAAAAAAAATGTGGAATGGTAAACCAATGGAAACGTCGTGGAAAACGTCAAATGATATGTCATTGACAGTGGCAGCCATCTTTATTTTTAGGGTAAGTGTTGCCTATAATGTAACGTTTAATGCATTTCTACACAAAAACTAAGCCAAAATATACCAAAATGATCATTAAACCACTTTTATATAATATTGACATTTCATAATTATATGTGTACAAGGTCCAGGCCGGGGCTCCATACATTCGTGAAACGTCTCCTTTAATATCAGTTTAGTTAGTGCGGATGTGATACTCTAGTCGTGCCTTGTTTTTGTGGAACACGTGAATTAATTTAATAGCCGGATATTGTCAAAATAAAAAACTTTCAAAATATGATTTGGCTGTAGTCTATCGACTTTTGCCTGTCCATCGTCTATCTATAATTGATTGATTGACAATGACAACTTAGGTGACATTTGTTTGTCGGTGTAATTTTATAGATTTTGTTCGTGTACCTTTTCCTTTCTTTCTTTCCTTTCTACAATTAATGCACTTTTTATGACGCCCTAAAAATTGCAAGAAACGACATTTAACATTTTCTGGATTTACCTATACAGGTAAAAGGTAACCTTATCTTTCTCAAAATGGAACTACCCCGTGCGAAACCATTGAAAACCTATGGAAATCCTCGCAAACGCGCGCAAAATTTACCACCAAAACTTAATGAAGCTGTTCCTGCAGCAAGTTTACCTATGAAGTCGCTATTAACTACGAAGAAAGCTGTGGAGTTACTAATTGGAGGGAAATTGAAGTTTGAAGTATGCCGCTTTTGCTTGGACGTTGGCTCTCCGCTGTCTGAGTTAGACCAGATATTGAGTGTGGGTGGCAGAGGAGCCATCTACGACGTCACAATAAGGGATATGGTCGCTGCAGTACATCCTTTCAAGGTTAGTTTGCTGCACTACTTTTGAGGTTATAAATTCAAAATTCAAAAGTATTTTATTGCATGTAAGTACACTAGGTACATTTATACAACGTCAATTTTTTATCTACCACCGCCTCCAAGGTGTTATATAGAGCTGGGAAGAAGAAGCGGCGCAACAAACTTCCGCAACACATCTTTTAAAATCAAGTTTGTACATAACATTATTTTGTAAAGATTGTGCGAGCTTAGATGAAACCATAAGAAGGAAGATATGCAACTACATACTGCGCATGGTCCTACAAAACGAGGTCTAATGGACTTTATTTGCTGTCCGGCATGGTATATTGGTTGATTGCATGTTCATTCACTCAAATCTTTTGTCAAAAATATGTATTAAAATGCCTTTTTGTACATTGTAGTCTGGTTTATTCACTCGTACATCCAAAAATATTAAATTACCTATAGAAAATTATTTTTGTTACCATCAAATGATGTGCCTTATCTTTTTTATCCTTTTGCCTTTATCTTTTTGTTTACGATCACTCTTTTTCGTTTTATCAACTCGTTTTTAGAATGTTAGTTCAGAAAATAGTTTAGAGTAGTTAAGTAAACATGTGTCTGAAGTTGCAGATGTAAATTCTAACAGCTCTAAAGTTAGATCTCATTTGGACATTTATTGAGTGAAAAGTTCAGAACAGACAGAAATGATTCATTTTAAAGCTATCAAACCTATTGCATGTGACTTCAAGATTGAACCACAGTTTAAATCAATAAAAAATATGGAAAATTATTGGTTTTTTTCCAGGTTATGGGAGATCCAAACTTTCCAAATAAAATATGCAACATATGTCTAAACAAAGCAATCCGTTCATATCTGTTTGCTCAGCAGTGTGAACAATCAGAACGAGCTTTACGTAACTGTTTCGACGACATGTTTGAGAAATTAGAAAAACTTGACCCTTTGCAAAGAACCATGAAAAGAGGTAGACAGAAACTCAACCCAAATCACAACACACTGTATGCTGAACATAAAATAGTCATGGATTACGCTGAACCTATTAGATGCCTAATCAATACTGGTTCAGTATCCCTTACAAATGAGTCGCCTATGGGTCATTTGGAATGCAAGAAATGCTGGCAAGTGCTACCAAACATGGAATCTTTAGTCCATCATGAGAAAACACATCCAAAAACAATGTGGTACAATTGCCGATTATGTGGAAAGTCATTTGCAAAACGCAATCAATTGAAGAAGCATCTTAAATATACTCATGAAACTAACGTGGCTTTGCCAGAGAATGACAAATTTGAATGTAAGAAATGTGGATGTATTCGTGACAACCACATTTCACACTTGCAACACATAGAAAAGCACAAATTCCAAATGGTTGTAGAACACTTGGTTGAGAAGAAAATGGATGAGTTATGTGTGGTTTGTTATGAGAAAGATAACAAACTGGTGGAATTGGATAAAGTAATCGCTCTGCATGGAGGCTACCCCGAGTTGACTGGCGAGAGAAGTCTGTTCAATATTCTGGGCACTACTTTACCTGAGGTTTGTATTTTATATTATATTCTTTTCTTTTGTTGAAAGGTATTTTAAGCATAAAGATATTTAAAAGTGGGAGATTAATTTAAATATAAGTAAAAACATGCAATTGATCTCTCTGTTTGAAGTTATAGCCAGATTTGCAGACAAACGCTTTTGTGTATGTGTCATTAACACTGTCATCAATGTAAAATATTATCCTTTTCTAGAACAAATCATTCAAGTATCAAGAGTTGTTTGTGCCTCGCAAAGCTAATATCATTACTATCACAAAACGGTTGAAAGCAAGCTTGCCACCTTTTGATAATCAAAATCAAGCGCAGATCACCACACAGACAAGCTTTATGGTCAAGCAACATTTTGATATATCACATCCTGTAGTAATATCCAAAGATAATATTGATTGTCATAATTTGTGCTTGTTTACCTTTTCGGAACCCATTAAGCTGGGTGATAAAAGCAATATTGAAATTAATTTCAAAACATCTGTAGAATATGATTCTCCTAATATAGCTGAAGCATTTGATGAGATTAAGGATGACAAAGTTGATGATAGTAGTAAAATGAATTTCACAACACCTGCAGAACAGAAATCTTCAAATGTGATTGACGTAGATCTCAATAACTATGGTTATGATGTGTCGGTTCAAAACGCGTCAACTGATGTAGTAGAAGAAAATACCATATTTAACTTTGTTGACCCTGATGTGAAGGATATTGTTAAAACTGGTAAACAGAAAGTAGAAGTGAATGAGTGTAAAGAGTTCCTCATGAATGAGACTTTGTGCAAAGTCTGTTGGATATTTAACAAACCCAATTGTAAAAAGTGCATTGGTACAATGAAACCAAACCAAGAAGAAATTGCAACTAAAGTTTTAATGGAAACTGATGGAAAAGCACTTATTAAAAAAGATGATACTTCAGAGACATGCAACTTTTGTTGGCTATTTAAAAAAACAGTAAGGTGTGATTACTGCAAAAAAACATTCAATGGTGAAGAAACTTCTAATGTTGACTCCAAAATCTCTGCCGTATCACCCATAAAGAAAAGAAAAATATTTGATGAAGTCATTGAAGTTAAAGCTAAGAAATTGAAATGGCAATGTCAGGTGTGCTTAACAAGTAATAGCGCAGACAGGGAAACTTGTATTTGCTGTGATTCAGGAATATCTAATGAAAACATAATAAAACACAATTTTGGAAACAACACATATTTCAATATTGCCCATAAAAGTAAAAATATAGAACCAAAACCATCAACATTAAAAACCTCTGTAGATGATCTTATAACATTTGCTGAAAATGATAACCATGTCAATTTAAATGTAATCGATTCTGGTTTCAAAGTGACGCAGCACAAAATTGTATTGTTTGAACAAATTCACAAGATGGGAACATACAATGTGGAAAACATGGATACAGAAATAATAACCAGCAAAGAATCACCTAAAACGACAGCACAAACGAATGTATTTAATGATAAACCGAAGCAACATCAAAAAATGGATGTTGATGAAGTCATCAAAAACGATAAAAGCAATATTTCGCTTCCATCAAATCCAACATCCCCTAATTTTTTTCCTAATACAACTTTCAATCAAATCCCTAGTCCTAAACCAAGTACCATAGATTTCAAAATCCCAAACGTTCAACCCACATCTTTTAGGTTCAATGTAGGATCTGGACCAGTGGAACCTAAAGGAAGAGATATGAGGAAATACATGAGACCTTTGAGGAGAAATGCTACAGGATTTCATAAATCCTAAAGCATCAGTCACAAAGAAACTATCTACCGCTGTAATAATTTCTTCAACATTTACTAACATTCACAATGCACCATTTAATTACATGCTTGCTTTATTCGTTTCTAGTCCAAATAAAGGAATTGTATGTTTGGACACGTTAGGATTAGGGCCAGACAACATAGCGACACGACTACGACAAAAAAGTGGTCGGACAATGGTTACGGCTTTACCTGCTCATTGCGTTGAGGTTTTACAAGTCAATATATCTCCAGCAAATTGCGTAATGTAGTTCTGTAAAAAACTGCAAGATATATCTATAGTTTACAATTGGGCGCAGTTTCTTGAAATTAGGAGATTTTTAAACTTATTCAAAAACACGGTACCTACTCATGCATATACGAAATGTATTTAATACATATTAACTATATTATATTTAAAATGATCAGGTTAGTTTACTTTGCCTAGCATAACACATAATTTACACTTACGTAGATAGGTAATAGGTTGATATGAAGATAATGGAAAGCGGCTGGATGCCGTAGGCGGAGGACCGGGTGTCGTGCATTTCATTGAGGAAGGCCTATATCCAGCAGTAGACGTTTACAGGCTGATGATGATGTTTAACGTTAAACCCCTCCCGCTTTTTTCATTTATTTTTCAAACTATTCTTTTTTTGTTGCAGATGAATATACTAACGAACTACACTGGAACAAAAATATGCGAACAATGTCTTGATAAAGCTATAATATCATATGTTTTTATAAACAGAACCCACTACATTAGGAATCGGTTAGACACTTGCGTCAGTCGTATGCTAGAGAGCCTCGATCAAATAAATGAGCCTCAGGGTAATGTTATCATTGAAATTACTCAGAATGGTATACTACCTGCGATTGAAGACGATTATATCGATGATCTTATTAAAGATGAAAATGAAGACATCGATGAATGTAAACTAAAAGAAGAAGTTTTAGAAGATGAATTTAGAATTAAATCTGACAGTGAAAACACTGAAACAGAGACGGATATCAAACCTAGTGAAAATTCGCGGAAAGACGATATAAGGCCAGTCGCAAAAGCAGTTGCGAAACAAGAAAACAAAACTAAATTGATGAATGGATATCAGTCGATAAGTTCTACAAATGAAGATGTTTGCAGTGAATTCCTGACGTTCAAAAAGAAACGAAAACCTCTAAGGAAAGCTTACACAACCAAATTTACTTGTATACTATGCAACAAACATTTCATATCAAGCTACTTCCTAAAAAGACACGTTTTGAAACACGTCAATAGAAAGGTTCAATGTAAAATTTGCAGCTGCCAGTTCAGATCAAAGTTTAATTTATATGAACACGTGAAAATAAGGCATCTATTGAACAGAATTGACTACAAATCATGTGAAGTTTGCAGCAGAATATTCACCGATGAACAAAAAATGATGAAACATCAAAACAATCATAAACAAAAACAATGCGAACTGTGTTCAAAAACGTTTGAGAACCAAAAACATTACAACAGCCATCTACAACGTCATGCTGCCAAACTGAACATTCTGAATCGAAAGAAAGTACAAGTGTGCAGCTTCTGCGAGAAAGAATGCTCGAACGATAATACACTTTCTGTCCACGTGAACAAAGTGCATTTACAAATCAAACCGTACGGCTGTGACATGTGTGAACGACAATTCTACACCGAATCAAACTTGCAAAGTCACAAAAAGGTTCACGGTTTATTATCAAAAGAAAAATGTGTATTTTGCAATAAAGTGCTGAGATCCAGGAGAGCTTTGGTGATCCATGTAAGAAAACACATAGACGCGAAGCCTTATAAGTGTTTCATATGCCCACAAGCGTTCTTCTCTGAAACAAAAGTGAAGAATCACATGACGAAATGGCATGGCGGGTGTTTTTGTTGTAAACTGTGCAAAAAAGTGTTTGTCAACAAGAAAGGGCTCAAAAACCATGTGAATAAAGCTCATAGTGTTTTTTAGCATTTATTTGAGTTTATAATTTTATATCAAAGTCAGGGTGTTACATGAAGTATACTTTTTTCAACTTCGATCGTATATTATCCAGATAGTACTTCAGTGCTCAAATGTGGCACGACAGAACATGCTTAAAAGTACTGATGAAATCTTGGTTTGGGAATAGACAAGGTGTAGTGATTAAAGCTGTCTTTCCTGCCACGCGTGTTTGCGCCCGTGTCCTGGTCTGGCGCGCATGGGTGTCGCCAATTTCATACAAGTGGCGCGCGCAGGAAAGGCGTGTATGAAAGGACTGGATTGCGGGCGCACGCACGCGCGCCGCGCCAGGACGCGGGCGCAAATACGCGTGACAGGAAAGGGGCCCTTAATCATCTCCAATAATTAATTAGGCGATTCCTAAGAATCCTTATTGTTGTTTGTGTATATTAATTTTGATATTTGTTTGTTTATTGCAAAATTCCAAGCCTCGTGTTGCGCGACGCGGCGGTAAAGTTTTGTAATAAATTTTTTTGAACTAAGGTTATTTTTTTAAGTGTACTATTACTATGTAAGTGTACACATTAAGTGTACCTAATATAACTTTATTCTAAGTGTTACTGTTCTATGATATGTATTTGAGTATTGTATGTACATACTTAAACTCAATGCAGTGTTTTATTGCCATACACCCCTAAAATTACGAGCTGCACCATCGACTTCGAGGCCTAATGCATGCTCATTCTATTGTTTAAACGGTTAGACCCAGGTTATGGAACATAGGTGTTCAAAACCCACCAGGCGTAGCTTTTTTTTAACATATAAGAAAACATTTACTACGCTCTAGTGGCGCCATCTGAATCAGTTTTTAGAAAGCGTCCCATTTCTAGTAGTACCTTGCCATCCCATTTGCATGGTCCAGTAATGGTGGACTTTTATAGGCTGTTTTGTGGCGAGGCGATATACGCATCTATCATTTTAATAGCCAAGTTTAGTTTATAGGCTAGCTTTATAGATCCATTGTCCTTTTCAAGTAGTATCCTTTTCTCGAAATGTCCTTTCCCAAAACGTCCCTACAGAATTAAAAGACAGTACTAATTTAATGTTCAGTTTTAATACATATCACCACCTCTTCGCCTATTCCTCATGAACTCATCAAGCATCTCTTCAGCAATCAATGCCAACACCTGACTTCAAGAACCGATCTCCACTTCTTCGTAAACTGAATCTTAACTTGGACGTCGCCATGCCAAAATAATAGATGCCATTTGAATGATTTTTCTGTTAAAAACTTCTTGCAAGTTGGGTTATTCATTACACACTGACAACACAGCATGAGCCGAACGCGAGTGCGTAATAAGGCCGAGAGGCGCCATCGCATACATGCTTGAGATCTGTTCACCTGCAAGCAGCTTTTCTATGTCCTTTACTATTATACTCCAAAAAATTCACTGTGGCCATCTGATCTGCTTCTTCGCCTGGTGGTAAGCGGTCCTTAGGCTGCCTCGGGTGTCTGTAACTACACGGTATCTCCTATCCTTCACACCGGTGAATAGGTACGAAGATGATAACCATCCAGACGGTTCCTGTAGTAGAATCGTCTTTGGAAGACGTCCAATATTTATAGTGCATACAAAGTACGTCTTAACAATCCCGGCACTTCTCTGCACTGATAGTTCTTTAGCTCGTATTTCTGGAAAAAAATTAAGACATTAAATATTGTGGATTCGCTTAGTAACTGATTTCAGGGTTCCGTAAGAACTGACACCCATATAGCGAAGCTCTAAGTCTGTATGTCCAGAGGACAACTCGAAATCTAAGGACTGATTAAGCTATGGAATAGTGTTGCAAGCAAATAGATAAGTCCATCAATACTATTGGCTCGACGAAAAATAGTAGTATATTAACACATGGCAATACTAATGATATAATCACAAAAGATAACATTTTTGTGCAAACTATCGATACTGTAGAAACTCGAGTTCCTTCCTCACAGACGATAGTTGTTTTTTTGCCTTTGTTACTATGCTTTTCAGCACAATAAGTCCCCCAAATGTCAACGTAGTGGAAAATGCACTAAGGAAAACTTTTTTTGCTGGTTACATTGGCTTCATTATAAAGGTGAAAGTTTGAGGGATGTTTGTTACTCTTTCATGCAAAAACTACGGAACAGAATTTGATGAAACTTTACAGTAATATAGATTATGAATCAGAATAACACATAGACTACTTAAATATATCTCGGAAAAAGCTGTTTCAGCGGAAAAACATTTCTACGCGGGCGAAGCCGAATCAGATAGTGGTTACTATATAATAATATCTTGTTGGGTGTTGTCTGGTCTCATACATACCCATGGCACAGTTTCAAGTGGTCTGCTAGATGTGTGTCTTCCATTATATTATGGCAAATCTTGCATTTAACCGCACTGTGCATTTTGTAATGTGCATTCATATCGCTGACCGTGTCACAGATTGTGGAGCAAATCCGGCACTTCAACACCGGCACTTTATGTACTTTACGCTCATGATCTTTCCATAATCTGAATGTGGGTAGACGTATATGACATTTCATACATTCATATCCCTTTCTACTCGGTTTCATTTCAGGTTTTGTTATTGGAAAGATTTTTACTACCTTCTTCGGTTTATTTTCAATTTTACCAGTTTTCTCGCTGTTTAGTGGGTTAGTTTCGGTTACCTTCACTTTTATGGGCATTGATTCGATTTTTGCAACTGTATTTCCTTTGGTGTCTCCGGATATGAGCAGGCCAGGTATAACTTTAGATTTCTCAATTGATTTATTTACAGTATTATGCACCATAGTCTCAATGGGTCTATTGATCAATTCTGTACTGTTTTCCAACACTATAATGACATTGGAATTGTCATAATTGCACGAAGGATCTAATTGGGTTTTTAAATGTACTATTTTAGAGTTAAAATCGTTCACATATGTGTTTATAATTGCAGTAGTGGCTTTTGTGTTTTGTATGAAAATATATGATTGTATAATTTGGTCCTTGCACTGCTCACATAAGTAAGGCCAAGCCGGTGTGTTGGATACCTGAAATTGGCAAATTATTTCATGAATTATTCAATTTCAACAAAATAAGGCTATTTCCAAGATTATTACAAATTAGGTATGCATTTTTATAGCAAATAAAAGATCATGAAATAGACCTTTATCATAATCTAACATTGATATTACAATGAGCAATAGCTTCGTCTCACTCTCCTCTCAACAGGGTCTATATTGACATTCTCTAGTCCCATCTCAAGCAGGATATCATTAAACCTTATTATTCTTAGGGGGGGTGGCAGTCCCTGCAAAGACTCCGCGGAAGTTCTGTGCAATTCCCCCCGGGCCGTCAGTCCATGCATCCCAACTGCTTGAAGTAGTGGAGTAGGTCCTTAAACCAAAGTGGCCAGTAACAATATGACAGAGAGACTAGTAGTTAACATACTTACATTTGGGAACAAGTCGTGTATCATTTCAATCAAGGGCATACTACACACTTTGTCATTGGTCACTATGTCTATATTTGAGACAACGCTGCACATTTCTCCGTCACCCTCAAAGCACAGGCCACAGAACTTGGGTTGGTACATAATATTCCTCAGTTTTTTCTCTATACTGCTCAGGTCATCCTTGTCAACATCTATAGAGTGACTTTGGTTTCTGTCTCCCATATTTAATATGATGTATCTGTAATAAATAAAACAGTTTTTCTTGTACCTTAATTAATAATATTAATTAATAAACTATCTTTTCGCGCCTACCACTAATTTATCTGCATGGCCCAAAGGTCAGCTGGTAGAGAATGCCATTGGCATTAAGTTCACCTTTTGTACAAATTAGTGCAATAGTTTCAGTATGACAAAAAAACTTTTATACCATTGGTGAAAAAAAACATTGTAAGAAAACCAGCACACGATAAAGAAGGAATTCCAAGGTGCACTGACGTCCACTAACCCACAATCTCAGGGTCAGTGGTGGTTTAAAGCCTGTATGTACCTCTACCAGTGGGGAAATTTATATAGGCTGATTTGATGCCAAATAAGTGATCAATTAACTGATTCTCCCGTAGTAAAATTGTAGGTACCTTTTTGTTTTGGCGTATAAAAAACCCAGTAGGTAATTCCAAGGGTAAGTCTAGTTCTGTTATTTATAGGTTAGGTTGCAATCAACCAGCCGGATGAAATTTACCTTGTGTGTGCGATATTGCTGAAGTATATTGTAACTCTGGTCACTCAATAGGTATAGATCCTAATGAATAGAACAGCTTTTTGAATATCTGCAATTAAAGGTAAAAATATTACAAATGAAAACCGCCCGCTCGCCAACGAAACGAAACGAAATTGTCATTTGTCGAATTTTTTTTGTTGATTTTATCAATCAATATCAAATCAATCACGTTCACTTCACTTATTATCAATCATCTGTACTGTGGTCTGTCTGTCAATCAATCCAATGATGGACAGGCAAAAGTCCTATACAGCCAGTACAGTGGGTGGGATGCCTTTTTTTTGTAAATTATTTGGCTTGGTTACATCTTTGTTTTGTTATGTCACAAAACTCGTATTCCACGCAAAGTCAACTCAAAGAGCGTTTTGAATTTTGATTTGTGCCACAGCCACAAATTTGATAGTATGATACTTTAAAGTTTGTGATAGTATGCCACAGCTCAGAGCAACTGTGCGCTGTGAATAAAAGCTATCTCTACATAACACGCCGATCAAGCCATTAATATACCCAAAAAACCATTCATTTTAACAAACAAAGCGAAACGAAAGCACCTAATAAGTTTTATCTATCGTAAATATTCACAAAAACCAACCTTAAACTTTCTAAGAAAATGTTCTCTGAAGATTTGCTGAACCTCATTATTGACCCGAGAAAGTGTAAAAGTTCGTGCTTTCTTTGTTTCAAGCACGAAGAGAAAGCCACCAGTATTTACGAGAATGTTGAGATTCTTGACGGATATTCAAACACTTCTCTCTCCTTAATAGATATTATGAACGATTTGTTTCCTGGACATGTAAGTTAACAAGATGACCCTTTACATAACTGCCAATTTTGACCTGTTTTCTCAAAATAAAAATGCTTGGTTACGGGGCTCCAGATAAAACTAACCAAAACATTTTCAACGGAATACACAATGCTATGATTGCTGTTTAGTGGCAGAAGTAAGTAGAGGGTGACCATCCAGATAATGAACAAATATTTATGAAACAAAGGCAGGGCCCTGTTTGTTGCTGTTTCTTCCCCTCGGGTGGAAACAGACGTAGTTTTAGACAGAATTGACGTCAAAAACAGAATATTGTATTTAAATTTTGAATTTAATAAACAAAATTTTGTTTGATTGATGGAATGGCGCTAGTTCTCCCATCAGTAGTTCCTATCTGGCACTCCAGGGGGACAGAACTTATTTAGAGCCGAAGTGTGAAGGGGCAGACCCTGAAGATAAGCAGTCACTAGGCATTTGGTTAACTGTATACAAGCCGTCCTATCCGAAAGACCTAAAAGCAGAACTTCCCAAAATTGTCCCAAGTCTAAAGAAAAATGTTTACGATCAATCTATAATGATGTTAATTTCATTTTTCAGGAAACTTTACTCGACCAAGCCTGTAACAGATGTAAGAATCTCGTCATCAAAATGTATGTTGTATTGCGGAAAAACAAATTTAAAAGAATACTCCTCAGTAAGATTATTGATACATTAAATGGAGGAGTTTCTAAGAAACACATGAAAGCAAGAATTACACTGGAATTGCCAAACCTTAAAGATCTTATAATAGACAAGAATAAGAATATAGCTCTCTTATATTTTGGTACCGAGCAACAATCTTAACAAAAAAGGTGTTTTCTTAGAAACCGATCAAAGTTGCCCCACTGTGTATTTTCCACTACGTGACATTGGCGGAATTATTGTGCCTTAAACACAATACAAAAGGCCATTATTAAAAAAAAAGAAAAAAAAAAAAGAAAAAAAGAATATAGCTAAGTATAATAACCAAGATATGATAGAGAAGACTGATTTAAGTTCTGTAAAATGTTCTCTAACATTTAAATCTACCGAATTGCTCAGAAAACAAAAACTTGTGTGTAGAATTAGTAGTAAAGCAACAATTTGCGATACATGTGGAAAACGATGTAAAGATTCCAACGGGTTAAGAGTACATTTGAATTGTCACAGAGTGAAACAATGCCCGGTTTGTTTCAAAACTTTGAAAAGTAATTCTCATTTCACATTACATGTGAAACAACATGAGAATACAGTTAAAAGGCAACGTAAGAAAGTGTACTACAATTGTCATGACTGCGACTATAAGTCTGTCAATCAAACAACATTAGAAGCTCATATTAACAAAAACCACTTGCTTATAAGACCTTACAAGTGCCTCGTTTGTCCTAAAACCTTTTGCAAGAAAAGTAATTTGACTCAACACAAAATGATTCATGAGAATGTTAAAAAAGAAATGTGTCATGTATGCAGTGAACATTTTGTGAGTCCTAAAACATTATCAATACATATGAAACTGCATACAGATGATAAGTCATTTGAATGTAAGATTTGTCACCAGAAATTTGTTACATCGGGCTATCGATTGGAGCATTTTATGAGAAAGCATACAGAAAAGTCTCATAAATGCCCTAAGTGCGGCAAAATGTATGGTCTGAAGAAGGATTTGACCAGACATTTTAAGGAAGTGCATTTACCTGATGATGCAGGAGAAATGTAAAGATATCCACTACACTAGGTACCTCAGAGGTTGTATGACACGTGTTGTCATCATATCAGCTTGTAGACGTCCACTGCTGGACAAAGGCCTCCCCCAAGGATCTCCACGACGACCGGTCCTGCGCTAACCTCATCCAGCTGGGTCCCGCGACCTTCACCAGATCGTCGGTCCACCTTGTGGGAGGCCCGCGCTGCGTCTTCCGATACGTGGTCGCCACTCGAGAACCTTTCTGCCCCAACGGCCGTCAGTTCTACGAGCGATGTGCCCAGCCCACTGCCACTTCAGCTTCGCAATTCTTTGAGCTATGTCGGTGACCTTGGTTCTCCTGCGGATTTCCTCATTTCTGATTCGATCTCGCAGGGAAACTCCTTGAGAAACTAGTGTTGTAATTAGTCACAATATCGATAGAAGCCGTATACATAGCCAATAGAATCAACACTAGAGCAAACCTGGAAATGAAATAAAATCCAATTCAATAATTTTTACTTTATTTTTATTTTTATATAAAAGTAAGGTACAAAAGGACATTGTTTATCATAACAATTACTGATTCATTTCTTCCCATTACAGTAAATAAATATAATTATTAGGCAGTGCACATGAGTATTATAATACTATAGTTAATCAGGATTGTTAGTAAGATTTTTTTAAAATTGACATAATTTCAATTTTTAAGTAAGTAATACAGAGAATCATATTTTTTCATGAGTATCATATTTCGTTTCAGACAATCTGTAATCCAATTGCAAAAGAAATGTCTAGTTCCTTCTTTTTTTCACCAATTGTGTGACATTGATGTCATTTGCATTTAAATACAAAAAAGAATTCAGGTATTGTACAATATACATACAGGTATGTAGTTCGAATTTGTTGTTAGACAATTCCAATAAATCTTAGAATAAGTGGCATACAAAATTGATAATTATTCTTTCATTGAAACATAACTTTATATTTGTAAGTTATTTTTCAATGAAACGGTTTGTTTAAAAATACAAGTTTATATAACTAACGGTAACTTTTCGGTAACTATACATTACATTTTAACTATCATATAAAGTTACAAAATACCTTAGTATACAAATTCACATTATTTTCGACTTGTACGGTCAACCGCACGTCATTGAAAACAAAACCAGTATAAACTGATCTCTCATAGTATTGAAACTCCCTAATACGCTAGGCCAGACAAGGTCTAAATGTTTCCGCTGACGTGCGGTCGACTGTACCTATTTTATATTCTACTAGCCGATGCCCCGCGACTTCATCCGCGTTATAAAGTATACTATTTAAATGTATTCAAAAAATTTTAACCCGTTCTAATCATGCCAGTTTCTTAGTTTTAAAGTTTGTCAATAGATGGCGTTAGGTGTATTTTACACCCCGCTATCATTTGGTTCTTCGCAAGATATATAAGTTAAGCGAGCTAAGTATCCACCAGTTTTAACCTCTTTATTAATAGTATAGATATAGATTTCTATTGCTCTTCCAACTCATAATAATCTATCGTTTACAAAGATCAACTACAAAAATATACAATCTGCCTGTTTCTACCAAAGATCTTATTTTTAAATCAATTCCTGACTCAGTAATAAGTAATACCTTTAGAATTAATATTTATGTAAACCTCATTCATTTTTACAACCTTTCACACAGACACGTTGTGACGTTGGGTTCGTAGGCGTGTAGAAATATTCCTTTCTGTCCCCTTATTCTGTAGCCCTGGGGGAAACAAACAGGCGCAGAAAATCCCCGCCTGTCCCCCGATTGCAGAAGGAGGGGGGACCAACAGATGATGTACATCTATCAGCAGAAAATTACACAAATAAGCTTGCTTCAAAGAAGCTTGGTGTGCTGAACAGAGCTAAGCGATACTTCACAGCGGGCCAAAGACTAGTGCTCTATAAAGCACAGGTAAGGCCCCATATGGAGTATTGCTCTCATCTCTGGGCCGGTGCACCACAATATCAGCTTCTTCCACTTGACTCCGTTCAAAAACGTGCAGTTCGGGTCGTCGACGATTCCATACTCACAGGCGGGCTGGAGCCCCTTAGTCTGAGGAGAGACATCGGCTCCCTATGTGTGCTCTACCGCCTGTATAATGGGGAGTGTTCCGAGGAATTGTTCGATCTGGTGCCAGCCACCAGTTTTCGCCATCGCACCGCGCGCCGTCAGAATACGGTTCTCCCACATTTCATAGATCCCTGGCGGACCAGCACTGTGCGCTTCTCGCGTTCTTTTCTGCTGCGCACGTGCAAAATGTGGAATGACCTTCCCTCTGACGTTTTTCCACAGCGCTACGATATGGGGTCCTTCAAGAAGAGAGTCAAAAGAGCCCTTCAACCAAGGCCGGCAACGCACCAGCACCCCCCGGGTGTTGCAGGTGTCTATAGGCGGCGGTGACCTCTTAACATCAGGAGGCCCGCCTGCTTGTTGCCCCCGTAGCAATAATAAAAAAAAAATATGGCATAAAATTTTTAAACTATGCCATCTAGTTATCGTTATTAAATTGTTAACCTAATTTAATCAGTTATATACAAACACAAATAATCTTTATTTACTCCACAACTGACTTAAAGTTGGTTTGTGGAGTCTGGAGCCTGAGACTAGGCTGCTAGAGTAGCCTGTAGATACAGGTCGGACCAGTGACAAATAATCGAATGGTGACATAGTGTGACAAAATATGTAAAGTGACCGGTTTATCCCAGTCACAAGTAAAGGTCGCGCGTTTATGTCATTTAATATGTGTAATTTACTGCTGATAGATGTACTACCATGATGGGGAGACAGACAGCACTTGTTAACCTGTTTGGTCCCCCCATCTGCAATCGGGGGGACACACGGGAATTTTGTCGGTCCTGTTTGGAATGACGCGAACCTCAGCGAAAATCGCCGACTGACACACGGCCTCCACAAAAACATGGCACGACTAGGAATCTGCAGCTATATTTTTGAATCACCTCGCTTCGAACAGTCGATTCTCCTAATTTTCCTTCGACATCCGATACAGAGTCCATACAAAATTAGTAGAATCGAACGCTCGAAGCGAGGCGAGCGATTCAAAATAGAGTTCCTAGTCGTGCCCTGTTTTTGTGGAGGCGTGCTGTTTATGAATACTTTAAAACAATGCTGGTCCTAAACTGACTTTGTTTCCAATGCCGTAAAACCCATTAAAAAAACAAAAGACCTCTTCAACGGCCCTGTGTGTTCCCCAGGGGGGCAGGAAGGAATATCTCTTCTTGACTTCACTTAGTATTGGTAGCCGCCGCCCTGGCTGGGCGGCACGTAGGCCTGGCCGGCGGGCCTCGCGGCGGGCCCGCTGCCATACCCGCCCGCCGGCTGGTCGGGGTACCGCGCCTCTCCCTCGTACGATACCTGCCGGTCAATTAAAATATGGATTAATGGCGATACAATTTGATATGGAGCCTAGACCGCGCCAGTGCGGGGGTAGCGATGTGAGGCTCGCTATTAGATAATACTGTGACGAAGTTCTAACTAGGAACAAATTAAGGAAAGCGCCATCTATGAGCACTTCATAAAACTAAAAGCTTTTACTACTCACCACTGGAGGGCGCTACTTGTACTTTACTAACTCCAAAAGTGACCACATTACTAACTGCTCTCAAACGGTGAAGGAAAACATCGTGAGGAAACCTGCATACGCCGAAGAAGAAATTCTTAGGCACATGTGAAGTCCGCCTACCCGCACTGGGCTAGTGTGGTGGACTATAGCCCGAACGCCCTCGTTGAGAGAGCAGGCCTGAGCCCCAGCAGCGAGGACATTAATAGGCTGTTGGTTTGATTTGATGATTTGGACGTCTACAGGTTTTTTTTATATATATATTATTTTATTATTCATATGCATATTCATTAAAAGTATATAGTTGTCCCCCAAAACCGACTTGTCGATTCGACTGGGGGATCGTACAGTCTCATATCAAATAAATCTAATTACAATAAAAATGGTTTGTTTTCCTAGGATCGGATGCTTTCTAATAAGTTTTTTAAACTTGTTTTTCAATGTATTCTTGTTCGGCTCGTCTATAATATCCCCGGGCAAGCTGTCAAGTAAATGGGGTAGGCGTTTTTTAATGGTTCTATCACCGATGAGGATGAGGATGCTGATGAAGCCTCACCTCGGCGTTGAACCCGTTCTTCCAATCGGCTGTGTACTTGACGATCTGCGTGCGCCCGTCGGGCAGCGCGACGCGGTACTCCCCGCGCGTCACGTCGCCGTCCGACGCCGCGTTGTGGCTAAAGTCATTGCCGTCTTCGTTGACGGAGTACGCGAAGTCGAAGGGCATGCCCGGCTCGTGGTGGTGGTGCTCGTCGTGGTGGTGCTGAGAGGACAGAAAGCAACCGTTGGATCAAATCAAATTCATTCATTCATTCATTCAAATATTCTTTAATGAGCACCAATATTAAATCTAAAAAATTATACTACGATAATTTAATAAACTAGAGTACAATCAAAAGGCGGCCGTATCGCTTTCAGCGGTTTCTTCCAGGCAACCTTAAGATTGGATTGTATTTTATTTTAGTATTATTTAATAATAGTTCATTATGATCGTATCGGAAGACGCAGTGTAGGCCTCCCTCCCACGAGGTGGATCGACGATCTGGTGAAGGTCGCGGGACCCGGCTGGATGAGGTTAGCACAGGACCGGTCGTCGTGGAGATCCTTGGGGGAGACCTTTGTCCAGCAGTCGACATCTACAGGCTGATATGATGATGATGATACAAGTGAGCTAAGTTGGTCGTTACACCCGAGGCTGGGTTGTACACACGAGCCGTAGCTGAGTGTGTAATGAAGCCGAGAAGTGTAATGACCATTGCTGACGCGTGCTTTACGACGTTTAAACACACTTTAGCGAAAAAAATAAAACTTTACACCGAGACAGTGGAGCATACAGAGCCACACTGTCCCGCAACACAGGAATTCAGATCCGAAACGGGCGTGACAATAGATCCCGACCTCTCGGCAACGAGCAACCTGCAACAGGCTGCCGTCGAAGCCCTACTCCACTACTTCAAGGAGTTAAGAGGGCTGGACTGACGGCCCGAGGGGAATTGAACAAAACTCCAGCTTTCGTAGAGTCGGTGCAGGGACCGCCAGCCCCGTCTAAGAATAAGAATTATTTAATAATAATACATATTACAAGTGAGCGAAGTTGGTTATTGCCTTCGACGAGCCGAGTGTGTAATTAGGCCGAGAAGCGTAATGACCAATGCTCACGCGTGCCTTACGACGTTTAAACACGCTTTAGCGAAGAAAATAAATAAATAAGAGCCCCTTTACGAGCAAGTGTGATGAAAAAAAAATTAAGCAGGTGCCTATACCGTTAAACTTCAAACATAACATTTTATTGTTCAAAACAAATTGATTATGCCCCCCATAAAAGTTTCACAATCACCTTGTTACGTTGTACATATTTATTATATTATATCTTGAAGCAAATGTCAAGTTAAGACTAAAAATGGAAGGGATTTCTGTCAAATATTTAGCTTGTATTACGGTACGAATATTCAGTTATTAATTTAAATAAAATACTGGTATAATACTGTTTAGTAGTACATAAATAGTAAATAGGATGTAAGATTCTTTTGTAAAAAACAACTAAGTAGGTACCTAACTACTTAAAACACCTACTTAATTAAATTCACTCATAACACTATCTTCACATAAAATAATTAAAAAAAACTACTCAAAACAAATTAAGGTTTTCTTTTTCACACATTGGAGGTCACTTTGAGCCTTTAGATCTTCGTCAGGGAACGATTTCCGTGAGATCTGCTGGTGGCTGTCCGGAGTACGGGTGGAGGAGGTCCAGACCGCCATACACACCTCACAGATCAGGCAAGCCGTTTTAACGCCGATTTAGACAGAATAAAAAAAATATCTAAAATTGCATCAAAATGTATGGAAATCCGCGGTTTCTGAGTAAAATGCGATCACGTCTTTTTCTTTTTTTCCAGGTTTTAATAACTAACATCATACCGGTACAGTGTTCTCGTAAAAGCAGTGGTAATATGCTTATAGTATATCATTGTTCATATAAATACCCTAAGATGTAATACAGTAGGTATGTGATTGTAGTCCTACAGCCAGCGGCACAAGCTTACGAAAAAGAGATACCCCTATTTAAAAAATATATATTACCTAAATTTGAAACTGAAACCCGCCGAAACCTTATTTATGCTGTAATTTCGACATAAAAAAGTTAAAAACGGTAACCGCTTTTATCTGTATTTTCACTTTCTAATAAGTAAGTACTTGGTACAATATTTACCGAAACCCAAAAAAAACTACATGACAGATTCTTACCCTAGTCATAATTTGTAGGTATATGTCACAATGAAAGCTCTAACAAATCCTCGGAATTATACCAGTAAAACCTAAGTTTCACCACGATGGTGGTAAAAGACTGAATTGTTCTATAATGATCGGTTAGGTTAGGTTAGATCATGTCTCCAAAGATTTGCCGGTAGTAGCAGAGTGAACGAGTTTTAGAGGGTTTCTTCTGAAATTCCGCACTCTCGTTCACTCTGGTAGTAGTCCAAAATTAATGTTCAAAAGTACTAGGAACTCATACCGCATTATCTTAGTGTGTTTAAATGAATGCTGATTTATTTGTTAAAATTACAGGTGCGGTTAGATCATGTCTCCAAAGATTTGCTTGTAGTAGCAGAGTGAACGAGTTTTAGAGGGTTTCTTCTGAGATTCCGCACTCTCGTTCACTCTGGTAGTAGTCCAAAATTAACGTTCAAAAGTACTAGGAACTCATACCGCATTATCTTAGAGTGTTTAAATTAATGCTGATTTATTTGTTAAATTACAGGTGCGCTACAGAAGGCACGGAATATAGGTTAATATTTACGGACTTGTTGGTTGTCCTTTTACTAGAAAAGAAACAATTTATGATAATACCGCCTAGATGTACATTACTGTATCTGTTTTTTTCTTCTTTTGTCTGTAATTTTTTAAATGTGCGATAAAGTATATTCAATTGAATTGAAACAATTTATACAAAATGTAAGACATACCTGTCCTGACTTCTGACCGGTTGCAAAGGCACTCACTGACAGAATTAGATACAGAACAACATAGAGAGGTAGTATTTTATTTATGTCACTGGTTTAGATTGTTTTTTTCCATATTTTACATTATTAGATTATGGAGTGGTCCTTTCCAGTAAGTAATTTTTAACAGTGTTAATTTTTTTAACTTCATATCCTAAAATAGACGTGGCAACAGGTTTCTTGTGCTTGAGCTAAAAGTAAAACCTTTCTAACAGTGAATGAATTTTCGAAATCGATTCAGCTCTTAACAAACTTACCTACCTTTTTAGTATGGATTTGTATGGCGATCTAGTGTCGGCCCAATACGCATTTGGTCCTACACTGTTTCTGCCGTGTACCTACCAAATCTCTGATATTAGACCTAATGCGTATTTAGACCAAATGCGCATTGACCAATCGCGTAACATGGACTTCTGCTGGTAAATCGTTCAAATTCATACAATATGAATAACTCAATTTCTAGGCATCGAAAGCCGTAAGTATTTTAAGATAATTCGTGTTCATTTCATTCTATGTTAAGGCAGTGGCGGCCATGTCCAGCGACTGGAATCAACAGGCTGATTAAAAATATAATTCAGGTTTCATACGTTTTGGTTTCAAATCAAAGGGTTGTATTTAAATAAACATCTAACCTAACGTAGATAAAAAAAAGGTATTAGTATAAAATAGGTCTTTAGAGGTACGGAACCCTAAAAATACTTATTGCACACAAATGCGCACTCTGATGCGTAATTAGCATATTTAATCTACAATATTATAGTCTTTATATACCCTGTGCAAAAGTGGCTTGTTTTTTATTTCAGATCATATAAAAAAACTATACGGTATAAATATGTACTAGGTTTCGAATTATAACAAAATATATCAGTATTGTTAACTAAACCAGGTATAAACTAAATAAATAGTAACAAGTTTTACTCGAATTTTATTTTTACAAAAATTTTTATGATTCCTTTAGATAAAAAATGAATTTTATTTTGAATTTAATTATATTACTAAGATTTTTTTATTATTATTTAATTTATTTTATGTCGATTTATGAACTATGAAACTTGTTTTTCGAAATAAATGAAATTATTATTTATTATTATTTAGTTGGAAAAAATACAATTTTATTTATATCAATGAAATGCAGATATTCATATGAAAATAAAGTGTTTTTTTGAGTTAAATAGCTAAATTCAATTATTAAATGTACATTTCCTCCAGTTTTGTCCACTAGAGTCGAAGCCGAATTTTTTTATAGTTTATATTTTATTACATTACATGTAATAATAATGTGTACAAAGAGCGAAAGTATAAAATGCACCAATTTTATGTTTAATTTTTACTTTCGAGCGACTGTTCTCTAAGTAAAAGTGAAGGAAGTTTTATATGTTCGTGTAAAAAAATAGTTTTTATTTCGTTTAAGGCATGAAACGATTGGCTTTGTCTCGAGATGTTGCTAACACGAGAGCTCCACCGCGATGTACAACTGACGAACCGATAAGATGTAGGTTTATTTATTTATTTTACTTGAGTATTTATTTAGTCTGTATATTTTATTTAGTTTACAGGCTTTTTTAATGAAAATCTAAAATCTCGAATACATCAGAGATCCGCAAGAACACCCTGTATTAACTTAATAACCTTTTATTTCAAGTGCCTCCAGGATTTGTTTTATGTAAGTTAACATTTCGTTAATAGGTATTATAAGATGTTACTTAATTTTTGTACAAATTTAAAGTTTGAGGTAATTTTTAACAAAATAGTTGAATGATGAATTCAGCTGTGTAAAAACAGCCACTTTATTAGTTATATTAGATTTATGTGTAAACAGAGAAAACACTTAAATTTATTTTATAAATTTTGTAAGATCATTTTCAAAACAATTTTCACTATGTTACGTTATTATGTTATTTTCTTCATGGTTAGAGTAATGATATCTTGAATTTATTTTGCATTTACAAGAATTTTACTTGTAGGTAATAATAATTGAATAATATAGAATTTTAAATGTAATTTAAAGTACCTACTGTTTTATAGTTTTCCTCGAAGACTAGATGCATATACGAAACATTTGATAGTTACACCCTGTATTTATGAAACTCTCAAAGTCAAAAGTAATTTCGAAAGACATTTTTCACTTTGTAGGCATACTCAGAATTTAACATAAAAAATAGGACATAGGACCAGACGGTGGAGCACATCAACCACCGCTGCCCGCTGCGTGCCTATTCCTGGATCTCCTGCCGACCTGACAGCCGACTGGCTCCAGAACAGAATGAATGTTGACCTATGACCTAATTTTTACCTTTTCATAAATGAACCCCTTAAATAAATAAACATAAAAAAAAGAAATTTCGGTAACACTTTAATCGTTAGCTTGTTCCGCTGGCGTCGCTACTATTATGTATTTATAAATAGATCAATAATTTGGCAAGAAAATTTCAGCTAGCAGCGGCGAAGGTAAGTTACGTATTTAACTACTAGGTCCGCTTTATCATCATCATCAGCCTGTAGTAGTCCACTGCTGGACACAGGCCTCCCCCAAGGCGCGCCACTGAACCCGATCCACGGTTCTCCCGCATCCAGTCACTGCCAGCCGCCTCACGCAGGTCGTCGCTCCATCTAGCCGGGGGCGTCCCACACCACGCGTGGTCTCCACTCGAGAACTCGTCTACCCCAGCGGTTACCAGCCCACTGCCACTGCAACGTGCTATAATTATAACCCTTTGAGCTATGTCAAAGGCTTTGGTTCTCTGGCGGACCACCTCTTAATTAGTCCACTCATATCATTAACTAAACTCATTAATTTCATCATCATCATCATCATCATATCAGCCTGTAGACGTCCACTGCTGGACAAAGGCCTCCCCCAAGGATCTCCACGACGACCGGTCCCGCGCTAACCTCATCCAGCCGGGTCCAGATCGTCGGTCCACCTTGTGGGAGGCCTACACTGCGTCTTCCGATACGTGGTCGCCACTCGAGAACCTTTCTGCCCCAACGGCCGTCAGTTCTACGAGCGATGTGCCCAGCCCACTGCCACTTCAGCTTCGCAATTCTTTGAGCTATGTCGGTGACCTTGGTTCTCCTGGTTGTTGTTACTCATTAATTTATTACAAGTAAATGTTTAAAATTTATCCTTCCGGACGATTCGCCTACTTTTTTCAACCGACAAAAAAAACAAAAGAGGAGAGGTTCTCAACTCGACCCGTATATTTGTTTTTTTTTTTAATTTATTTATTTTTATAGCAAATTCGTAAAATTTCCTAAACTATCTTAAAACGATTTCAGCTGACCGAAATGATATCAAGAAAGACGAAAAGACTATAACTATGGGTAAGTATTAATAATCACGACAGTCTTGGCGAATTTTTTAAACATTTTTATCGCCTGTTTGCTTAGTTGCTTGAGCGATTACTTTAGCTTTAGGTTGTAGGTTCCATTCCCACTGGGGAAGAATAAGATTTACCGAAATGACTTTGAACAATCGTATATAGCGGTGTGAAAGTATATTTAAAGACAGTACTTTGTGGGAACAAAATAGAAAAGACTAATAATAATATAATAATAATGTTTGGACAAATTTACACACGGCTGTTTAGTCCCAACTAAGCCGAAGCTTGTACATGGGTACTCGACAACAGATAAACACACTTAAATACTTTTAAATAAATACTTAAATACATACAAACACCCAAAATCCGAAAACCAACAGTTATGCTCATCACACAAATGTTGGTCCGAAACCACGACCTTTGGCGCAGTAGGCAGGCTTACTTATACCACTACGCCAACAGGCCAGTCGAATTTGTACTGACCGGGCCAGTAAAAACTGAAGTTCTAAATAGTTAAATCGATCTTTTCCAGACCCCGAGGGCAGTTCTCAACCGAAAAATAAATACATAGCCCCGGCAAAAGGGAAGAAACCTGATCATTACATAGATGATATTTGATGTCATGCAATGTTTTTTTTTTGTTTTTTGGCCTTTGCTTTTTAATGGTGGATTTAACATAATATACGTCGTCATCAGGCGTCAGTGGCGTCGGGGATAAGACACGGCCTATCATCAGAGATGCGATTTATTTGAAATACTTCTATTTAAAATGCAAATACAAAATACCTATTTTGTATTTTGCATTTAAATGTCTTTTAGTAAAAAACATTTTGTATTTTATTTGAAATACCTTTCGAGATGTATTTTGCATTTTTAATATTCATTTCAAAATACAAAATACTTTGTGATTAAGTTTAGCCAACATTGGCAACATTACCAGTCAAACAAATGAAATGAACGAATGACGCTTGTATTGATGACCAAAATGTCATGCTTAAGGTAGTAAGGTGCCATGTTATTAGACGTTTTTGTTCGGCTTGGTATTGTGTCTCTATTTCTCATGATAAATACCTAAAATAAATAAAAATATCTGAGATTTGGCCAAAAGGTATTTTATTTTGAAAAAGTATTTTGAAAATACCTATTTTGCATTTAGCATTTGAAATACAAAACGCAAAACTATTTGGTATTTTGCATTTGAAATAGTAAATCTGAAAAGTATTTTGCATTTTGTATTTAAATGCTTTTTTAAAACCATTTTGTACATCTCTGCCTATCATATCGAAGAGTCCGGAGTTCGATCCCCGGCTGGGCCATGTACCAAGGGGTTTTTTCTCGAAACGTACATTTACTGACTGCTCTCAAACGGCGAAGGAAAACATCGTGAGGAAACTTGCATACGCCGAAGTACTTGTGGTTGTGCATATTGTGCGGGACTTTGAAATAAAAGCGTGTAACAACTGTTTCAGATCGTACCAAAAATCGTCAATTGCAAATCTCCATTATTGTCCAATCCTGCTGTTTTTGCGGAGGTTTTCTGTAACCGCCGGTTTAATAGATATTTTAGACAGATGACTAAATTCTAAGTAGGACATGGCTTAAACGCCTCGTAACCAAGCCAAAACCTACTTAAAAAAAATATTAGTAGGACTCACCTCATGGTCGGGCGGGGGCGGAGGCCGAGATGGTCCGCTGGGCTGCACGGGCGGCAGGTAGGGCCGCGGCGGCTGCGTGGGGGGCGGAGGCCTATACCCGGGCGGCGGAGGCGGTTGCTGGGAACACGTGTACATAAAAATGGTTATTTTTTAGTCTAAATATAGAAGGTTACGTCTAGAATAGGTTGCTCACAATGATCGTTGGCGACTAAAGGCGATTGTGCCCTCCACACCATGATGGCCTGTCGTGGCCCATCGTGGCCCATGGTGTGGATCGAACACCCCACCACACCCAAAACTACATAATATAGCAAAAGTGTATGGGCTATAGTCCACCACGCTAGCCCAGTGCGGGTCGGTGGACTTCACATGCGCCTAAGAATTTCTTCTTCGGCGTATGCAGGTTTCCTCACAAAGCATTCCTTCACCGTTTGAGAGCAGTCAGTAAATGTACTTAAGTTTCGAGAAAACCCCCTTGGTACATGTCCCAGGTGGGGATCGAACTCGGACCTCTCGACATGACAGGCCGCGTCTTCCCCACGACGCCACTGACGCTCTCAGAGAATGTTTGGTTTTGAAACAATGAATGGTTAAATCAAATTGTTCACTCGTATTCTTTTCAAGCAATAACCTCTACGCTAACATAACAATAGCTGCAACCGCCATGACGTAATAATTAATAACTATTAACTATTATTTAATAACGTTAACATTTTCACGGTCAACCGTTACACAGTAATATTTAACCGTTATTAATTTTGGCATTTGAATGGCGCTACACGAATGTGCAAGGTTAGTGCTTCATTGTATACTTTTGTTTTAACTTCTACCATATTAGGTACTAACTAGCGGACGCCTCGCGACTTCTTCCGCGTTTAAAAGTACCTTGTATCCTATTAAATGAACAGCCTATTAACATGTCCCCACTGCCGGGGCTCAGACCTACCCTCTCCACGAGGACGTTAGGGCTATAGTCCACCACGCTAGCCCAGTGCGGGTTGGTGGACTTCACATGCGCCTAAGAATTTCTTCTTCGGCGTATGCAGGTTTCCTCACGATGTTTTCCTTCACCGTTTGAGAGCAGTCAGTAAATGTACTTAAGTTTCGAAAAAAAACCCACCGGTACATGGCCGAGCCGGGGATCTAACTTCGGACCTTCTTATCTCCGACGCCACTGACGCTCGATCACCTAGGTATCCTATGTGTTATTCTTATACAGTCAAGTCTATGTTGAAAACGGCTAGCCTGATCAGGAGGTGTCTACTGTCCTCTGGACCTCCTCCACCTGTACTGCGGACAGCCACCACCAGATCTCACGGAAACCGTTCCCTGACTGAGATCCAAGTGCTCAAAGGGACCTCATTTGTATGAAATGCAGCCGAGTGTATTATACACTGATAGGGGCTCGAAAACTCAAGTCGCTCAACGGGCTATTATATGGAAAGAGCTATGCTCGGAGTTTCTCTGAGAGATAGGATCCGAAACGTGGTGATCCGCCAGAGAACCAAAGCCTCCGGCATAGCTCAAATCTAAAAATCTAATTAGCACGTTAAGTCAGTGGGCTGGGCTCTGCCGGAGAACCGATAACCGCTGGGGTAGACGAGTTCTCGAGTGGAGACCACGGCTAGGCAAGCGTGGTGTGGGACGCCCCCCGGCTAGATGGAGCGACGACCTGCCTGAGGCGGCTGGCAGCGACTGGATGCGGAGAACCGATGATCGGGTTCAGTGGCGCGTCTTGGGGGAGGCCTGTGTCCAGCAGTGGACTAGTACAGGCTAATGATGATGATGAGTGTATTACCTACGTTTTTTTTAAATTTTATGTACCTTAACTCCGTTATTGTCTGTGGAAGGTTGCGGGAAGGGCACGGAGGGCTGCGGGTAGTTGTAGCCCTTGTTAGGGGGAAGGTACTCGTTGCCAGCAGCGGTTGCCATGGCTACCAGGCAGCACGCCACCAAGCTCGAAAGCCACATCTGTAAAAAAAAATTCTATTCAGAAAAAAATACACTTATAAATACAGAGCAGAAAAACGTACACTACATGGAGGGAAAAAGTCGAACGGCCTATGGAAAGAGCTATGCTCAGAGTTTCTCTGAGAGATAGGATCCGAAACGAGAACCAAAGCATTCGCTAAGGTAGCTCAAAGTTATTAGATTGAAGTGGCAGTGGGCTGGTCACATCTGTCGGAAAACTGATAATTGGACGGGCAATTAAAAATGCTATAAAATTGTAATGGGAATATTTCTGTTCATTGAAGGGATTTAAAAAACTATTGGAATACGTTAAACCCCAAAACACTTTTCAAAAAATTTCTTGTTTGTCTGTTTGAACCCGCATCACGCTAAAACTACTGATCCGATTTGAACCGGGTTTATTTTGCTTGAAAGCATGTGGTCTGACTTAAAATCTGGTGTATTTGAATTTTTAAATTCCAACTCTAAACGGATGAAAAGGGATGTTAAGGTTTGCATGAGAACCAAAATTTACACAAAAGTTAGTAAACGATACTTTTTAATGCGAACGAAGTCGCGGGGCATATGCTAGTTGAAAGTAAGATTGTGCAGAAAAGCGAAAGGAAAAATTGCGATTGCGGTCCCTTCTGTAACTGGGCCTTCTATTACCCTCAAAACACTGCCAGTGACAGTGAGTGCAGTGTTCTGCAGCTGACGAGGCGAGAGGCGGCGGCCTTGCACTATCGGCGCCGGCGCATTGTTGCTGTGGCGTAATGATTCGATGCATTCGTCGTACAACCAACGTAAGGGAATTCCTTTCGCATAGCAACCTGCACGCCTACACAGCAAACACGAGGTATTCCGTACAAATATCATCTAACTCCCAACCATTCTCACGATTTTTACCCTATCGATCTAGGTATATTGACTAGGTACTTAATTCCTATAATGTACTGACTTCCGTCTATATTGACTAAATTCTTTAAAGCATTGACTTCCATCTATATCTATACTAATAATAAAGAGATAAAAACTGGTAAATAATTTGCATGCTTATGTTATATTAAGTTGCGAAGAACCAAATGATAGCGGGTGTAAAATACACCTAACGCCATCTATTGACAAACTTTATAACTAAGACACTGGCATGATTAGAACGGGTGAAAAATTTTTGAATAACATATAAATAGTATACTTTATACGGCGGATGTTGAATAAATCTCAAAAACATCAATTCAATACTCTTTATTGCACATAATAATAAATAAACAGAACAAAATAGTACAGTAGACGAAGAACATCCTTTCCCAAATTGACTGATTAGCATTTCTAAATTCAATTGACAATGAATTCGGGGAAGAGAAAGATAACAAAAGAGTTCTAATGATTATAAAGAATGATATGGGTACTTAACACAGTACTTATTCATGTGTCATCAAGAATCCACCCAATATTGAAGTGGCATACAAGACTTCGACCTAGGTAGGTACCTAAACTATTTCTATCCAAGCGACATATTAAAAGAAATCGACCTACCAATATTACTATACACAACTAAATGGCATAGGTACCTACAAGAATTTGATGGATTTCGATAAGTAGGTAAGACGCAATGTTTTTGGATATCTGGAAGCGACAACCAAACCGAAAACCATTATTATTGCACCAATCGATAGAGTCATTAATAAGTGATCAAATCTCTGCAATAAACGCAATGTCTTAATCCCTTTTATGACTATCACTACAGCGTTCATAATAGTACATTATGATATATGTGCGGTAATTTTTAAAGCGCACGTAAGTATGTCATACGACGTTTTATAACATATTTGCGAGGAAATAAATAAAACTCGGAAAACTAATAAATGTTTAATTACTTGTTAAAGCAGTTATAAAAATTTGAACAATTTTTAAAATTAAACATTCATTCAGCGCTTTTTTTTTCAGGCAAAGGCACAAAAAACAGCCAGTATAAAGTAAATTAATATTTTTGTGTTTTGTTACAGATAAATGGTTGTAATTTATTGTCAAAATTAATTTAAAGATTAAATATTTATTTATTTTATCTCCTAAAAGTAATTTTATTCAGAAAATATTGACCACTTTTCTGACATAAAAACTCTTTGCTAATCGTTCGTTTTTAGACGGAGCATCTTGATAAACTGTACGTTTTACATTATTAAAAAATACTTTACTTTACAATAACTTCACAAGTGCGTAATGAGATACAATACGATATTGAAATTGGTGAAATAAGTGAGCCTTTACGAGCAAATATGTTATAAAACACATTGTATTGTATGCAAAGTTGGCTGCATTTTGTTCCCGTCCGTCTGTCTGTCAACCTCCGAACGTAAAAACGTAAAACAATAGTACACAGACGAGGCTGCGAGTAAAACTGCGTTTAGCTAATCCATATTGTATGTATAGTGAATGAGCTAAAAGAAATACGCATTATCTTGTCTCAGAATACTTGATTCTCATTTCTTCATTCTTTGCATTGTTTAATTATTTGCAGGTGACTATGCGCCGAAATTAGGTACCTACTTAATCAAGTATTTTAATTTTGTTGGCAACATATGGAGCTGAATAGCTAGACAGGAAAATGGAGCGAACTGGAGGAGGCTTTTACCCCTAAAACTATTATTAAGTAATTTAGAATTTAGGAAAATATTAATTAATTATACTTTTTCTAACATTTTAATACTATATTATTAATAAAAATGAATTGTAATTTTGATTTGTAATGTAAGGAATCAATTAAAGCTATTTTTCATTACTCATACTCTGAAAGTAGGTCTGGAGCTGCCTGAGGAGCGGGTTGAAAGTAATACATCTCAGCCCTAGGGAGAATCGCTTTCAACTGACAGCTGTCGAATTATTTAAAAAAACTAGTACTATTTTGACATTTCTATTGGACCATGTTCCAACTGTCTATACAGCCACTCAATTACAGCGCGATGTAAAATTGAAATAACATAAAGATAGGTAATAATTAAAGAATATATATTTTTAAATGACTTTATTATAATTATTACTGTCAACTATTTCTTTAAAATAACATAGATTTGGGCAAAATATTTACCATTTTTTCAATGATGAAAATGAAAAATAATGGCAGAATAGCTGGCCGGCCACAGAAAAAAAGTTATACTTCTGTATAGCTGAGATTTGTATTAACAATCATTTTATGTTTTTGTTTTTACTTTCAGTGTATTCTTAATGAAAAGCACAGTGTTTCCCTCGGGTTCAAGACTTATTTAGAGGTCCCTCGAACTATCCACGAACCCCGTCTCGGGACTTAAATAAGTTACTTTCACCCCTGGGGTAACAATGTACTATTATTTTTTTATTATTTTATTTATTATTAGCAAGCTAAAGTGGCAATGGGCAGGTCACATCTGTCGCAGAACCGACGGCCGTTGGGGCAGACGAGTTCTGGAGTGCAGACCGCGGACCTAAAGAAGGTGGCCGGAAGCGGCTGGATGCGGAGGGCCGGGTGTGGTGGCGTTCGTTGGGGAAGGCCTAGGTCCAGCAGTTGACAAATAAAAGGCTGAAATGATGAAATGCGCTTGGGCAGCCATTGAAACCAAAGTTTCGTAACCGGTATGAGAGAGGAATAAATGGTCTTCGTATGTACGATACTGTTTTAAGGAATTGTTTTACAAGTGAATAATTAAGGATGGTTTAAGAGCGTCAGTGGAGTAATGGGGAAGACGCGGCCTGTTACTTCGAGAGGTCCGGGTTCGGTGCCCGGCCGAGCCATGTATTTACGGTTTTTCTACTTACATTTACTGACTGCTCTCAAACGGTGAAGGAAAACATCGTGCGGAAACCTGCATACGCCGATGAAGAAATTCGTAGGCGCATGTGAAGTCCACCAACCCGCACTGGGCTAGCGTGGTGGCCTACCTTAAGGCCCTCGTTGAAGCCTGAGCCCCAACAGTGGGACATAGGCTGTTGATTTGATTTGATGATACCATCCATACCTTTTATTTATGCCATCTAGGCATCGAGATCGTTTGGGAATTGTATTTTTTAGAGGTGTTTATGTCAACTGCGCGCGAGCGTTGCATGTGGCTCAACCCTGCCTCCTAGGCGATAATGGTAAAATAACTAAGTTTGCGACATTATACCTTGTACCAACTCTTCGTGCTATGTCCCTCCCACCGTTGCAATGTGTTGTGTTATACCATCACACCTAAATGTATTTCAAACTTACTAGGTAGGTACCTACCTATATATAGACTTTGAGGTTGAACTTTTTAAACAGAAAAAGTTTATTTTTGATATTTTTTTTCGATTCAATTTAATTCATTTATTCCATAACAAAATACATTGTGTGGGAAATTAAAACATTAAAAGACTCTAAACAAAAAACATTAAAAAAATAAAAAGAAATATATAGGTCAAATGTTCCAAAATTCAAATTACAACAAAAACTAATAAGCATGTCAATTTATATAAATTAAAATACGTTTATATAAATTTTACATACGTACCTAACACAATAATACCTTCACGCTATGTCCCTGATGGGGTAGACAGAAGGAACGGAGCGCCAAGTATCGCGATCCTGACACACCTCTGTCGCTTCGCTCACACACGCTTTTGTGCCCGTCTATACCCGCTCGAAACCTCGTATGTAATTTTTTTTTATTAAAAAAGGACATAATAACAGGCGGTTGATTTAATACTATGATCAATTAAAGTAGGTAGGTAATGTTGTCTAGAAAGCATTCATTAGGACCATGAATTTAAAAAAAAAAGCTCATTTTCAAACTCCATATAAATTTGTATGAGCAACTTCCTCCCGCTAATCCGCTTCCTTTGTCCGCACCCCCCCAGATTTTGACACCAAATTTTTCATCGTTTCCCATACTAAATTTGCAAGATGCGATCTCCACAGGGAGCGCGGGCGCGCGACCAAAGAGGTTCGAATCTTCTTGGTTAGGACAAAAACGAGGCCTTACTTACGCGTTTTTTTTAAAATCTTGACATCATATACCTATTTCGTGGCTGATTTCTTTACATAAATGAAATTCTAATGACATTTTTTATATCCAATTGCAAGAAGATTCGAATTTCGATGTCTTTGGCCGCGTGCGCGCTCACTATGGAGAAAGCATCTTGCATATTTCGTATGGGAAACGAGCAAAAAGCGTGTGTCAATTACCGGGGGGGGGGGGGGGGGGGGGGGGGGCTGGGTGCGGAGGAAGCTGTGTAGCGGGAGGAGGTTGCTAATACAAATTTATATGGGGTTTGAAAATGAGAATGTGTGAGTGAGTTACAATATTGTAAACAATTTGACACGATTTTGACACCCCCTCAAATGCTTTTGTTACTGATCCTTAAGGGAGTGGCAAATTTTTTTTTGATTCAAGTCCAATTGGTATTATAACTTGAAAGAAGCTCTAAAACATGACTTAAAATTACTTTTAACCCGTACTTTACTGGCGTGGTATATAGATAGCCCGTACACCCTCTAGGGTTATAAATAGGCTGTTGATTTTGATTCGAAGCAACTGTTTTCCACACTCCACATCGTCGTGACTCTGTGGTTCTCGACATCTCGAGCAGAGGAATGCGTTCATTTCGTTTCGTCAGTTTCTCTTGGTTGCAAAAATCAGGGAGATTTCGACATTTTCTGCCAACAGCTGGATTTACACTGCAGCTAATTGTCACGTTTCTGAGGATCCGATAGCGCAGATATTTTCATGTTTTTTATTTGTTATTCGGTCCGAAGACGGTTGTTTGATAGTATTATGTGCTGTATTTGTGCGGAAAACTTAAATAAAAGCAATTATCCCTTGTTAGATCTTCATTAAACCTACTACAGTTTAGTGAGGATGTGAACTGCAGTGTGAATCGCCGACTGGCACTAACTGTGCCTAATTTTTGACGAGGCCGTACTGTAATATAATAATATCATCTGTGCTCAGTAGGTCTACCATGAGTTGTCAACGTCAACACACGTTAGCGATACGCTAGCGGGTACGTAAAAAACTATCTATGCCTCTCTGACTTTCGTAATTAGTCGAAAAGAGATAGCACTATTAAGTATTTACGAGTACGCTAACGTGTGTTGACGTTGACAACTCATGGTAGGCGTACTGGTTTCTTGTTTTCCGAATATTTAAACTACGACTGGCCTAGAAGGACTTTGTTTCCAAGCCGTGAAATCCATTATAAAAATCCCGAATGTATTTCACTTCACGAAAGGCGAGACACAACCAACTGTGCTATCACGGCGAGGACCTATTCTGTGGAATTTAATTAAATGTAACTAAACAATCACGACGCGACCCGGGCGACACGACGATGACATTTCTGGACGCATCCGAATCATAAACCTAGTTTCTGAACGCAATCTCGCGGTTCTACTATTGTCTTTGGTACATACAGCAAGTATAAATTAAGTAATGATTTTTTAAAGAAAATCAATTATGAGTAGGGTTCAGCCTTTAGAAAAAATTACATAAATATGACTTGGCTGTATAGTCTAAAGACTTTTGCCTGACCATCATGGACGAATTCAATAACCCTTATCATAATTCAATTAACTGGCAATAATGAAACGCTGGCAGAGCCACCCTTCAGTTCACAGATAACTTGGTAGGTCTATATCTATGCTATTCCAGGATATAAGCTATCACTGTCCAGTCGTTAAAGCGTGATTGATTCGATTCAGCAGGCAAGTGATTTTTCAGATGTCTTTGAATGCAGTTTTTCTTAACTTAGAAAATAAATATATAATTATATACGGGTCTTACACACGAACAAGTTTTATTTACCTTTGCCCTATGTTTCGACCAGGTTATACTGGCCGTGGTCACGAGCTGACTGGAGAGGCGAGCTGTCATTGTTGATCGCTGTGAGTAGTTTCTGAAACTACCCTCCACCAACCTAAAATCCTGTCCACCGATCGCCACTACTATCCGCGGATAGTGCGAGAAGCTATTGAAATCAAGAAATTCAAAAATTTCAAAAATTCAAAAAAGCAAAGGTAAATAAAACTTGTTCGTGTGTAAGACCCGTATATAATTATATAATTAGAAAATAAAATAAATGTTTCTTTATCTACAATTTGCTATCTTCAATATTTGGGGTATTTTCCCATATTCGTTTGGTTCACCCTGTATAAGGTCTTTCAAAAGTATTACATAAATTTTGACGGTTTTTATTTCAGTTACTTTTTTATATTTACGATCTTTGATGGTTACATGTTTCATCTGCTGCATATCGTAATTAAAACATCATAAAACATGATCTGCTTGTTACATGATGTGAATCAATTAAGCAATGGGGTTACACCATCCTCACATTAGTTAGAGTGGGTAATTAAATATGACCTTTAATACACCTGAACAAGAACGTTCCAAAAAACAGAGCTGGGACAGTCCGTATGGGAGGAACCTTAAAAAAAACTTCTATAGAAAAGAATATAAAATTTCTATAGAAGAAACTGACTATAGTATAAACAAGAACAGTAACTGATTTCAATCAAAGAGGTACAAAATTTGCAACCTATTGATTGTGGTTAGCTGTGCAGGCTCCCTTAAACGTGATAATGAGTTTTTTTCGCCCACAGACCACGGGTCACAGAATGTAAATTATTTTGCACTGTGTTATAGTTATGACACAGTGTTGCCTTTGCCTTTTTCCCACGGTAAAAAAACAATAGGCACGACACAAGTGGGTCACGAAACTCACAAATAGATTGAGTAATCCAATCAAGATCATTCCTTAGCAAAATCTCGAAAAATAAAAAACAAAATTCTATTCAAATTGGACCGACGATAGAATTTCAAGTGTTCCCTGCACAAAACCTGTTAAGCAGCCGAGGGTCAGGAGCCTGTAGTCCTCGGGTTCAGGACAGGCTGTGGCCAGAACACTCGACTATCTAATCAATTTTGAAAGATCCATATAATATGCTTACCTACTTTATTTTGTCGGATTTGCAATCAACATTCGCGTATAAACCGTTTTAGATTTATGTTAGAATAGAATCCCATAAACCAATCCCACAAGGTGGACCGACGATCTGGTGAAGGTCGTCAGCACCGGTCGTCGTGGAGATCCTTGGGGGAGGCCTTTGTCCAGCAGTGGACGTCTACAGGTTGATATGATGATGATGATGAGAATCCCATAAAGCACTTGTAAGGTAATAATGTCGAAAACCGCGAGAGTTTCAAAACTTTTCCACAAAGGTCGCAAAAAGACATTATAACAGAATCATTAACATTGACCCTGATTGTATTAAACGTTGGACGAACATTGTTGTTGAACGTGACTGCTTTCAATAAAGTCCTCCATTTGATTATACCCCATCATCATCAGCCTGTACTAGTCCACTGCTGGACACAGGCCTCCCCCAAGGCGCGCCACTGAACCCGATCTTCGGTTCTCCGCATCCAGTCACTGCCAGCCGCCTCACGCAGGTCGTCGCTACATCTAGCCGGGGGACGTCCCACGCTACGCGTGGTCTCCACTCGAGAACTCGTCTACCCCAGCGGTTATCGGTTCTCTGTAAATTAACAATACTGTAACCTGATGAAGGAAAAACAAATCCTTACTGATACAAAACTGAGCATTGAAATACGATGATAATAGATCAGTAACGATCGCAGTGATACAAAGCTGGGTGTGCCTTGAAAGAGCCCAAACATAAATGAAAAAAAACTCTCTGTTGCATTCATGACTCATGAGTAGATACATAAACTGTTCCTATAATGTAATCTAACCAGGAAAAGAGAAATTAAGACTCAGGTCAGAAAAGACACGAGTAGCCAGAGGCGTTCCCCAATATATCATTAACACACAGGACTGGACTCAGCGGTGAGGTCTGGAGAAATAGGATCCACTGGGGAAAGCAGTTGTTTTGATAATACGAATTCTAAAAAAACTTTCTTAATTTTTACAACGTCCATACACTCCAGATACTTCGCGAATGAGAGCTAGTGTAATGGGCTCCCTAAACGATCATGCGGCATGACATACATTACGTACTGTCACTCATGCATGACCGTCTAATTGTAGTGATTGACGTGCCTGACATGCAAGCTATGTTGCTTCACTGTACTGATTGATAGCAAGCATAAACGTTGCATGTCAAGCAAGCATGATCGTTAAAAAGTGTAAGATTTCGACCGACAAGACACGCTTCCCGAGGATCGTCGAGATTCCCGAAGTCATTATCAGCTAACAAAGTCGAAGTCATTATTAACTATTTATGTCATTGTGCCTGTATACGTTTCAACCGGGTGTCCCACGATACCTACCTCTCGACGTTTTTATTACATTACTAGCTTATGCCCCGCGACTTCGTTCGCATTAAAAAGTACCGTATATGGTACTTACCAACTGTTGCCCGCGGAATGTTGTGTTGAACTGTATTTTTTGTTCCCATACAAACCCTAACTTCCCTTTTCACCCCTTTAGGGTTGTACGCCAGATTTTAAGTCAGACCACATGCTTTGAAACAAAAAAAACTCGGTTCAAATCGGACCAGTAGTTTTAGCGTGATGCTATGGGTACAAACAGACAAGATTTTTTTTGAAAACGGTTTTTGGGGTCAGTTAAGCCTAAATAACGTATTCCAATAGTTTTTTAAAATCCCTTCAATGTACGGAAATACTCCCGTTACAATTTTATAATAGTAGACATAGACTTACTTCGTTTCTTCGAAAATTCACAAGAATTTGGTATTTTGGTGGGCTCACAAAGAATGGTACACGTACGTGAAATTGTATGACAGTGTGATACAATTTTATGGTAATAATTAATCTACTAATAATAATAATTAATATAAATAATTAATTCTTTGTGAGCCCCACCCATTTACAAGTATATTTTTTTCCATTGACAGGGAAAAAAAATATTATTTGAAAAAAAGTTAACAGTGTTGTAATGTGTGTTAAAATTTCAGTGGCACAGCTTAGAATTAAAATAATTACGGCATCTCATGGTCCATGATATGGGACCTTGAAAATACAAGGTCCATCCTCAGTCCACCCCTGTCTTCACACAATGACATGAGTCACGACTGTATCCCATTTTGAACACGGTTATTTACCGATGAATAGAGCAATCATCTGTGATATAACATTCACACATGCTAACTAGCATATTCAAATATGAACTTTGACCCGAGAAAATAAAATGCACTTTTTACTATTCAGCCATTGATAAAAATTGATTCATACTATTGATATATACATGGTGTCTCAAAGAGTAATGGATAACCTGTGATCTGGCGACGGGTCTACTCATGACCTCTCTTAATATGATAAAATGACCTTATTAAAACGAAAACCTAACCGATTTCGTGATGTTGTTCAGTTTTGAAAATAATTCTTGGAACGGCAAGAAAAATTCTACATTGTTCTAGATTAGATTTAGATTAGATTTCTTTATTTCGCTATTACATCATAAAACAGTATACAATATTATATACAACATTATTATAGAGTCTATGTGTAAAAGGGATCGTCACTATTTTTTATAAATCTAATTAAATAAAATTATATAATGTCAAAATAAGATATAAATGTCAAAATAAGATATAAAATAATAATGTCATGATACATTATGTAAGTACCTATGCTAGGTAAATTTCTGATTTAAAAATTCGTCAACAGAATAGAATTCATTTTCCAACAAGAATTAAAGAAAGAATCTAAGAATTAAAAAATGAAAATAATCTCGAAAACGGTGAGGTTTTTACTAAGGTCTTTTATCATATTATGAAGGTAAAAGAAAGACCCATCGTCAGATAACAGATTATAATCATAATCATATTTATTGGTAAAAAGTATAAATTTGTCACGTCAGAAGGTTGAACCAGTAACCAGATCAGATTTAATAGGTAAGTACTTATTATTATGATATACTTTTTTAAAGTAATTTCAATAATGTGATACTTACGTAATTATAAACCTTATTCAACAATGCCAAAATTATTTATTAATATTTTGCCATATAAAAATTCGTTACTAGAACACAGACAGGAATTGGAAATTCTTCAGTTTACCCTGTATACTTTAAATCAATTCAAATTATTTTTTATTTATTATCTTTGAAACACTTTAGAGGGTCAATAGTTATATGTAGTTGCACACGTTAATTGCTATTTTAGCGCCGTGAGAGAATTACTTCGTAAAAATGTAATAGTCAGTTTAGCTACAGGCTGTTTAATTTTTGAAAGCTATAGCGATGTTTCAAGGAATGTTAGACTTCAAGGTGGATTCACAATGGAACACCATTTGTAAATCAAATCGGATTCATAATCGCACCGAGAATAATTAAGAACCAAAACAGCTAAGTAACTGGTTTTCCTTCAGTTCGAATTTGTCCATGGTAGATGACATGATATTGATGGTTTTAGATTGTTTTTAAACTTTTTAAATAGTTTAAGTCTTCAACTATCCAAAAACAACCTAAAACCATCTAAACAATAAGTGCTTTAACATTGTCTTTAAATTGATTTTTATTGTGTTAAATTGTTTAAAGATGAAAAAAAAAATTGTGCCTATACGTATTTACATTTAAATATATTTGTGATGACAGCTGTCAAAATTAAAACAATACTGCAGTGGACGAATTAGATCTGAAGGCTGGTTTGCCATAGATACGGTGGTTTATTTGTTTATTTACAAACTAACTGTAACCCGCGGCTTCGGACAATCGTTTTCACCCTGTATAGGCATCGAAGGCAAGAGTAAACAATTTTCATGTCAAAGCAAATGGTCTGTTAATCAATTAACAGTGATGTATTGCGTGTTACGATGTTAATTGTACGTCCGTTTGTCTGTTTTTGTAAGTGATGGACCATGATGTAAAATTTGTGTTGTTATATAACGTCATGCAATTTGAGTTTGTATAAAACACGAAAAAAAAAACAATTCAACATAGAATAGAAATCAATCAAGATAGAACGGTGAAGGCACGATATTATATAAAGAACATCAGTAGCGTAGTTGGTGGTGCACTCGCCTCAAATTCATGAGGTCGTGTGTTCGAACCTTGGCCCGTACCAATGAGTTTTTCATAACATAAGTACCGTTTTTTACAATGCTTACAGGCTTCTCGGTGAGGAAACCTGCATACGCCGAAGAAGAAATTCTTAGGCGCGTGTGAAGTCCACCAACCCGCACTGGGCTAGCGTGGTGGACTATAGCCCGAACGCCCTCGTTGAGAGGGTAGGCCTGAGCCCCAGCAGTGGGGACATGTTAATAGGCTGTCTATTTGATGCTTTTTCGCACAAGTTTGATTTTACGGTAGAATTATATTTGGATGGCGACTATTCAGATAAAACCTCATCAGATCCTTCCACCTAAGTAGGTAAAAGCCTCGAAATACCGCGAACAAGGCATCATCACCAGTGGGATTTCTACCCACGTTTCTACCGCCCGCATACTCATTCCAACACGGTAGGTAATCATTCGAAAATACCTACCAAATCAAATCAAAAATATTTTGCGTGTAAGTACACTGGGTACATTTATACAACGTCAATTTTTTATATACCACCGCTTCCAAAGTGTTGTTACCTATATCAAACATTTAACAAAGCAAACATCATCAACAGCCTATTAACATGTCCCCACTGCTGGGGCTCAGGCCTACCCTCTCAACGAGGGTGTTCGCGCTAAAGTCCACCACGCTAGCCCAGTGCGGGTCGGTGGACTTCACATGCGCCTAAGGATTTCTTCTTCGGCGTATGCAGGTTTCCTCACGATGTTTTCCTTCGCCGTTTGAGAGCAGCCTGTAAATGTACTTAGGTAAGTTTCGAGAAAAATCCATTGGTACATGGCCCAGCCGGGGATCGAACTGCGGGCATTTCGATATGATAGGCCCCGTCTTATCCCCGACGCCACTATGACGCTCTCTACAAACAAACTTAAACTTAATTTGTATGTCTTCCGTGTTGTATCAATAAATCGCTATTGATAGAATAGAAACCCTGTATAAAGAGAGATTTAACAATACAATCAAATCAACAGCCTGTAATCAGCGACTTGTAAATAGGTTCACACTCAACGGGCTATAGTCCACCACCGTAGACAGTGCGGGTTGGTAGACCATATGCGCCTAAGAATTCCTTCTTCCTTACTCGGAGCACAGAGGAATTAATAGCAATTAATTCCTCTGTGTTAGTCTCCATCGGCACAGAGGAATTATGAATTATGCCCTCGGACCGCTCGACCCCTACGCCACCGGCGTCTCCAAACATTTAACAATACACAATAATATTAGAATCATGTAGGTAGGCATTCATACGACAATAAAGACGTGTATACCTTTCGACAGGTGTATCGAATCAGTGTATAATAATGTTTGTGTGTAACATAATGTAACAATAGACTTGATTTGACATCAAACTTTCCATACGACTCTATTCAAACCCGGTTTCTATTTTTTTTATCTGTCTTCTTCTATCTATACTACTATTATAAAATTGTAACGGGAGTATTTCTGTACATCGAATGGATTTAAAAAATACTATTGGAATACGTTATTAAGGCTAACTGACCCCAAAACATTTTTCAAAAAATTTCTTATCTGTTTGAACCCGTATCACGCTGAAACTAATCGTCCGATTTGAACCGGGTTTTTGTTTGTTTGAAAGCACGTGGTCTGACTTAAAATCTTGTGTACTTGGATTTTTGAAATTCCAACCCTAAAGGGAGAAACAGGGACATTAAGATCAAAGTTACATGCCGCGGGCATTCATTTTCCGAAAAAGTCGGTTTTATAAAAAAAATATTTAAATGTCAGATTATTCTACAGATAATTTGCATATAAAAGAGACCATATAGAGATGCCCAGTGCATTTACAAATGACCGTTACGTAACCGGAGACGTTACCGGTATTACTGAACGGTTATTGCACCAATTTACGGTAATCTCCTCTCTAATTCGACCAATCTTGTAGGTATTGCTTGTACCGTTTAATTCTAACAATGGCGATTTCGCCTTCCGTGATCCGAATTTAACAACCGAACGAATTTTGTTCGATCCTAGTCTTATGTTGCTTGTGAGCGACTGAGAAAGTTATGCGGTGTGACCGTACCGTTTGTTAGTTAAAGCATAAAGTGCTTTAACTACCTAGGTAGGTATAAAAAAAAAGCGTTGAGAAGATGTGGCGCAACAAACTTCCGTAATACATTTTTCATTACTCATACTCTGAAAGTAGGTCTGAAGTTGCCTGAGGAGCGGGTTGAAAATAATACATATCAGCCCTTGGGAGAATCGCTTTCAACTGACAGCTGTCAAATTATATTAAAAAAAAACTAGTACTATTTTGACATTTCTATTGGACCATGTTCCAACTGTCTATACAGCCACTCAATTACATCGCGATGTAAAATTGAAATAACATAAAGTTATGTAATAATTAAAGAATATATTTTTTTAAATGACTTTATTAGTAGAGTTTTGTTTATACTTCCGTATAGCAGAGATTTGTATTAACACTCATTTTATGTATTTGTTTTTACTTTCAGTGTATTCTTAATGAAAAGCACAGTGTTTCCCTCGGGTTCAAGACTTATTTAGAGGTCCCTCGAACTATTGGCGCCCGACGCCTCGGGACTTAAATAAGTTACTTTCACACCTAGGTTAACAATGTACTATTAACATTTAGTTTATTTAGTTAAATTAAGTTAATTTTTATGTCTATTAATTGGTGCTCAATACAGAATATTTATTTGATTTAAACAACAATACTTTGTAAATACTGTACGAGGCTGAAATAATATTAACACCAGGCATCTTTGTCATTCAAATAATCCCTTCATGCCCGTTTGGTCCTATTCCCGGAATGTCCTCTCTGTCCGTTACGTCTATTTCCCGGAATGTCAACTTCCCGGAATATCCGGGAATGTTTTGTAATAAGCCTTAAATAAATTAAATTAATAAGCCTTCTTACAAAGTAGTTTTTTAATGGTGATTCTTAAATTCTCGGTCCTATCATAGTAATATTGTATTATAATAAAATCATGAGCATTACGATTTCTAATTTACTAAGAAGTCATTCATCATCATCATCAACAGCCTATTAATGTCCCCACTGCTGGGCCTCAGGCCTACCCTCTCAACGAGGGCGTTCGGGCTATAGTCCACCACGCTAGCCCAGTGCGGGTTGGTGGACTTCACATACGCCTAAGAATTTCTTTTTCGGCGTATGCAGGTTTCCTCACGATGTTTTCCTTCACCGTTTGAGAGCAGTCAGTAAATGTACTTAAGTTTCGAGAAAAAAACCATTGGTACATGGCCCAGCTGGGGATCGAACTTCGGACCTTTCGATATGATAGGCCGCGTCTTATCCCCGACGCCACTGACGCTCTAGAAGACGAATGACGAAGAAGTCATTACTATTTAATTGTTAAAAACTGAAGCTAGTATCCATACTATTATAAAATTGTAACGGGAGTATTTCTGTACATTGAAGGGATTTAAAAAATACTATTGGAATAAGTTATTTAGGCTTATCTGACCCCAAAATTTCTTGTCTGTCCGTCTGTTTGAACCCGCATCACGCTAAAACTACTGGTCCGATTTGAACCGGGTTTCGTTTGTTTGAAAGCACATGTGGTCTGACTTAAAATCTGGTGTACTTCGACTTTTAAAATTCCAACCCTAAAGGGGTGAAAAGGAATGTATTAAGGTTTGTATGGGAACAAAAATTTACATGTCGCGGGCAACTGTTAGTAAGTAACATATACGGTAGTTTTTAATGCATACGAAGTCGCGGGGCATTAGGTAATTTGATTTAATAAAGTTAATAAAACTCAGTACCTTCATCATTCGGGCATAAAATTAAATATGCTGCCCTACCCAGTAATAACTAATAATTTCGTTAACAACTATTTATACTTCATAATGTCAAATGTTTTACGGCTCAAAATCGGTTACGGTCAGATTGTCTGAAAGATACCGGTTACAACTGTATGATTTATACTTGCAGCTGCGTATGAGAGCGTTTTTGGCGTCGGGGATAAGACGCGGCCTATCATATCGAAAGGTCCGAAGTTCGATCCTCGACTGCTGTGTACCAATGGGTTTTTTCCTCGAAATTTAACTACATCTACTGACTGCTCTCGAACGGTGAAGGAAAACATCGTGAGGAAACCTGCATACGCTGAAGAAGAAATTCTTAGGCGCATGTGAAGTCCACCAACCAAGTCGTACTGGGCTAGCGTGCATGGTGGAATAATCACATGTATTTTTGGACAAATTCCTACAAACGGCCAGCTGGTCCCAAATTAAGCCGAAGCTTGTCCTATGGGTAACTCAACAATTGATAAACATACAGTATTACATACGGTATTTCTTGGCGGCTGAATGAATATAGTCACAAATTGTTTGAACATCGCTGACAGTGTTTATAGTCTATGTGTGCGTAAGCGAGATAGTGTGCTACATAGAGATGTCCAAAAGCTTGAAAGTTTGATTCGGTTGATCGAATCAATGAAGCATTTCTTGAAATTGAACGAGCGTCTCTAGTGAACCCCCGCACAGCTCCCGCTTTGACACCTAAAATTAGTCATTGCGCAGAAATCAGCCAACTGCACACATGGACTATACATGCTTATGTACTTATATACTTTTTTATATAATTTGTAGCAAAGCAGGTAGCGGTATAGCAGTATTCCCATAGCCTCCGCGATGATTGTGGCGGCGGCGCCGAGCCAGGGATCGCCAGCGATAGATGATGCATGATGACGTGATGACACTAAATTGGGGGCACCGCGCCGATACGCGACTGCTAAGTGTGGAGGCGGCTTTTGACATTGGAAATGTCTTTTCGTTCGCTCCAGTATAGGCTCCGATTTCACGAAAAAGTGCGATCACCTTATAGGTATCTCGGAGAGTTGTGAAGATATGATATTCAAAAGATGCGTATTCATAAGAGCTGTAAGATGCAAAAAGAATTATTCGAGTAAGTCAAAAACTAAAAAAGTTATGGCCGAATTTTCCGAATTTTTGATTTTGGCCCTTGATATTTTGGGAACCAAGAATGATATCAAAAAGTTGAGGAAAACGCCTCTGGACAATTTAGTCAGCTACAATTTGAGCCTAAAACAAGGACGATCGGTTTAAGGGTTTGCCCTGTAGGCTGACCTTTTTGAAAAAAGTCAAAACAGAGTCAACATACGTGAGTCCATCAAGGCTTGTATAGTACTTTCAAATAATTATCATTCAAAGTTGTAGTTTAATTTTGTAACGTTTTCTTTATCCCGACTTTCTCGTCGCTCGGCGACAATATTTTTTCTAATTCCGTAGATTCATTTCCAATGTGCTCGATAGTCGTGTGAGGCACGAAATCTGTGAATTTTTTAAAGAAACCAACGTTTTTTCTACTAAGTATTGTTTTTTTACGACTCTCCAAATATTCCCGATGAAACAGACACAATACCATATTTTATCGACTTTTGATCGATAAGATATAAATGGTAATATAACGACCCACTTTCTTAGAAATGACATTGTGTTTCGTTTGTACTATTTTTTCCCTAAAGGAACCATATGTTCACAATGTTAAGCGTTTTCTAGTTACAACTTTTTAAAGTTTAGGATATTTAATGTAAATGTCGCGGGAACTAACTCAATGCGTTTGTCAATCAGTATACTTTTTATATTATTATTTTTTAAATAATTAATTATGCTTATTATTAAGTACTTAAAATTTAATTCAATAAATTGTAAGCATAAAAACGATTGCATAGGTATCAAATACAAGTCTCGTTCGAGTGCAATGACTATAAGCCATGCACACTGGTATACTTATCATCAGAGGTCGGCGGGGGTGTGATGTTTTCAGTTTTTGCACATACCTTATCATTCAATGATAAATGCCCCATGTGCAATTATAATAAACTAAAGAAATGGTTTTATTTATGCTGCCTTTCTGCTACGAGCTTTACGTCGCCATCAAAACAAATGAATTTTATAAGAACCTACGGAATGTGATTAATGATATTAAACTCAAGGCGAAACTCATTAAAAACTGAAAATATAGAAAAAAATATAGGTAGTTATTATTACAATAGCACAGAAAATTGACAATAAAAAAAAATTCAGTTATGTCTTCTTTTAATATTTCTTTAAGGGTCTTATCCATATTAATATCTACAAGACACAACTACATGACATTAATGAAGTAAAAACAGCACACCTCTGCTTATCATAAATGTACTATTCTCACTTGCACACATTGGACGTATATACGCTGTATTGTATTCTAAGTTTATGCATAACGCAAGCGGTCTCCATAGTTACCGAGCCTGAAATATACAAATACGCTACAAACCGACCAACCATATTACCGGTAACGACATGGAAGCACTCGAGAAAATCACACGACTCGGGATTTGTAACTGCAAATTGCTGAGAGTACAGACGGCACCTAGTAATGTATTCGTATTACAAAAGCGTTGTATTGCTAACTTTTTACTTTCTCGACCTTAGCACAGAGGAAATAATAGTTACTATCGTACCTTATTAGGAAGTATTGTGATCGCGAAAAAAAAAGTTTTTACAATTTTCGCGAATATGGTTTTAGAACGTTAATACTAGAAAAATCACAAACCGGTCGGTCCGTCACGCTTGGCTCTGGAGGCTAAGCCTTTGGTCCGATGAAAAAAAAATTTCAACTTACCTATTTGAAATATTGTCACTATTTGAAAATCAGTCCCAGTGTTTTCAATCGTCAACAGGAGGTTCTCAATTCGGTTGTAGTTTATTTTTTTGTATGTTACGTGATATCTTCGCCGATTTTGAACCGATTTGAATGATATTTTTTTTAAATATAGGTTAATGCAATTTCAATTTGAAAACAATATTACACCTCTAAGGGTAAGTAATAAAAAAATTAGGGGAACAACAAGTCATCGATATAATCGAAATCATCAATTTTTTTACAAAGAAGTCGGCTTTATTAAAAAAAATTTTTTTTTTATAAAAAAATTAATAATATATATTTTTTTATTTTTTGTATAAATAATTATACAAATAAGCGATACTTACCGTATATTATATTGTAGTGTAACCCACAGAACACAGAATAGCTCGCTTGAAGCAGCCTATCCATATTAGAGAGATGCCAAGATATTGACTGCCAAATTAAATTTTGATAATTTTATATATTACATTTAGTTTTTTTTTTCATTTATTTCTAACGACGTCCCACAAGTTTTTGCATTGGTGTCAAGTTAGCATAATATCGCACCTTTATCGCGAAACGTTCAATACCCATAATAAATAATAGTCATTTTTACCGTGACTTCAACAATGGTGACGTTTCGTGCGAATACATTGTCTATAGCACAGTATCTTTTTGTTGCAGATAATGTGTCTATTAAGTGCAATCAGGAAAAGGCCAAAAAATTACAAAACTAATAACTAACACCTGGATTGAAGTTGTAAGTCGCTGGGATTCTTTGGGTTTTCATAACAGACCTTGAAATTCTTGTAGTTCGAACAAAATTTACTGTAAGGATGGGTGGTATGATAAATAATCGATTTTTTTATTGCTACGGGGGCAACAAGCAGGCGGGCCTCCTGATGTTAAGAGGTCACCGCCGCCCACAGACACCTGCAACACCCGGGGGGTGCTGGTGCGGCGCCGGCCAAGGTTGAAGGGCTCTTTTGACTCTCTTCTTGAAGGACCCCATATTTTTTCGACTATCGACGTTTTGACTGTTCAATACTGTAGTATCGAATTAGAAAGAAATTTAACATGAAAGTATAGTATTTAGTAACTTAAATTACATCAATCGAACAAAAGAACGAAGATGAAAAATAAACTTAAAAATATTATATTACGCATGTCAAATTTTTTTTATAAATTGTTTATAAAAACTTACCGTTTTGTGTGAATAAGAATTCATTGTGGTCTATTTGTACCTGAAAATAATTTCTGTATTAAGAACAACAAATACTACTTATAATTAACTAGCGGCCCGTCCCGGCTTCGCACGGGTGGTCATTTTTTTGCAATAAATATAACCTATGTCACTCAGGGTGAATGTAGCTTTCCAATGGTGAAAGAGTTTTTGAAATCGGCACAGTAGTTTTTGAGTTTATTCATTACAAACATACATACACACACAAAAATGCAAATCTTTACTCTTTATAATATTATAGTATAGATATAGATAATAGATAACTTTTCAACTTTCATTGCATGCACAGTTCTTTTGTACACAATCTAAGTTTGGGATTAGAGGAGATTCCAGCCTCGAACGTCTACTCGAATGTCTAGTCGGTCCGTAATGTCCTCATTTCCGTAATGTCAGCGTCAAAAACTAATTAAGATGCACCAAACTGAAAGTTTCGGAATCAAATAGAAGCTTAGGAATCAATAATCATGGAAGGTTTCATTTTCGTTTCGATTTCGAATTTTTCATTTGCCATTTAAATAAGACATTTCAGCGAATAGGTAGGTTTCATTTTAGACATGCCAGGTAATGGACGTTCGAAGCCGGGATCAGACATGTATGTATGTGAAATACTGTATGCATAATTAAATATGGAAACTTGAAATTTTGGTATTGTTAATTATAACGGGAAAGAAAATAAATTCCATAAATACATTTCTTAGAAATAGTCGTAAGCATAACTATTATAATCCTATGTATAATTTTCAATTCAATTCAATACTCTATACTGTACATTTTAAAATTACAGACAAAGAAAAAAACTTTCTGTAAGGTAACACTTTCCAACCGACTTCAAAAAGGAGGAGATTCTCAATTCGACTGTATGTTTGCATTTATTATTATTCTTGCCCACGCGTGGTCTCCACTCGAGAAATCGTCTACCCCAGCGGTTATCAGCGACCAGGGACCAATCGCGTTAATTCTGAACGATATTACCAAATCCAAACAATAACCAAAAACGTTATGCTGCATCCACACGTTTGGCAAACCTTTACTAACGCAAGCCAAACCCCTGCTCCACACGTTTACGTTTGTAGGTTTGCCAAACGTGTGGATGCGGCATAACGTTATGGTTTGGATTTAGTAAATCGTTCAGAATTAGGGCGATTGCTCCCCAGCCCACTGCCACTTCAACGTACTAACTTTTTTTTATTACTAACCTAGTGATTATAAACCAATAGATATCACTAGTTTATGTCGATATGAAATGAAATATTTTATAGCTCGTCATAGGCCGGTATAGAATTGTTCATTTTAAGTTATTGACACTATCTCTAAGCTTTTCAACAGTTGAGAGAGTTGCGTTATCTGATGCAGTGGGGAAGACACGGCCCGTCATGAGTGGAGGTTCGAGTTCGATCCCCGGCCGGGCCGTGTACGGCCCACCGCACGTCACTGGAAATAAACCAATATAATCTCTCATAGTATTGTAACTCACTAATTGGCTAGGCCAGGATAGGTCAAAGAGTTTCCAAAGACGTACGGTCGACTGTACCAATGGGTTTTCTCGAAACTTAAGTACATTTACTGACTGCTCTCAAACGGTGAAGGAAAACATCGCGAGGAAACCTGCACACCCCGAAGGAATTCTTAGGCGCGTGTGAAGTCCACCGACCCTCACTGGGCTAGCGTGGTGGACTATAGCCAACGCCCTCGTCGATAATGTTGGCCCCAATAGTGGGGACAAAGACTGTTGATATATATTTTTGTAGAATACTGTTGTTTAGAAAGCATTTGGAATTTTGACAAAAAGAGTCCTTGCTGTTTTTTTTGTGAAAACCTTGACATAATATTTCGAGGCTGATTTCTTTACCTGTACCTACCTTCATATTCTAATGACACTTTTTACGTCCCATTGGTATTATAATGATATGACATGTCGTAAGCCTTAATGACTATTATGAAAGAAGCCATAAAAACCTGACCTTAAATTGTAACTGAAAAGACCTGAACGAAGTCATTATAATTTTTTTAACTCTTAAAAAAACCAAAGTTTGAATGCAATTCGTTTGAACGTAATAAAAAAGCGCGCCTGCCGACGCTGCATAGGTTAACCAAATTTTAAAAAAATACGCAGGAACGTCTTATTAGTTTTTTTATAACTTTTTTTTAATTGCGGAAACGTATCTACTAAAACATCTATTTATTTTTCTCATAGAGGGGGATGAGAATCAGAGTGTGCCAAATTTTTTTAACGTCGAGCGACGTACTTTGAACCCCTCGCTACGGTTAGGATTCTACTCTAGAGCCCTTAATAAATTATTTTGGTCCCTTGTGACTCTGTCTACTACGAGTATTCGCTATGTCATAAATTGAACTTAAACAGAAATAGGTACATTCAATCGTTTTGTGATATGCAATAAAAGTATGAATAATGTTTTTTTTATAAAATGTTTCGCAGGCTTTTTCAAAAGAACCCAATGTTTATTTGTATTTTTGGCGTAACGTCAAAGTTACACTCGCATCAAAGCCGGACATCCGGCGGGGTAAAGGCTTTGTCTCCTAGATCTAAGTATCACCTTCAACTTAGCGCTAACTTGGTGAACTTAGGTTGCGAAATCGTCCCACGAGATACGATTGTAAGTCTCACTGTGCTTAAGATTTACTCAGATTGGTGCGAAAAGTGAGGCTAGAGCGCGCGGCAGCAGGGCGGCAAAGTTTGACTGCAAGCGTCAGATTCTGTCGCACATTCTGTTACACATTAATACGAAATTTGTGAATTTATACCTATGTAATCACGCCAAACGGAAGAACAATTTTTTTTGAAACGTGGTACAATGATAGTATAATTCTATTACAATAATATTATGTAATATACTTAACGTGGATGAAATGGCGGGGCATCCGCTAGTTACAATATAAAATTAAATAATCAATTTATTTGTTCCTCCAACCAACAATGTCAACGTGAAAATTAAATAAAAAATAATTATATTAAGTAGACTGAAATAATTATGAGAAGTTATTTAAATTATTATAAAATACGTACATTTAAATAATTTTTGGAGTATTCTATTTATTACTGTCATTAGCTCTATGTTGCTGTGCCCCAACGGGGTGTCACATTTGATACTGTTATTAATTTACCATCAATGTTACAATGTGATATGCAATAAACATTATGATTATGATTAGCCTTATGTTAAATAATATGACCAAGTTCGTTCTCATTTTTATTTTAACATTATTGGAAGGTGATAGTTGCATTGATCTTGTCAATTGAAAACTCCAAGAACAACTTCAGATTATTATACGCTATATGCTATAAGTTTTTCTTAACAAGATTTTGCAAGCATTCTCTAATTTTTTGACATGATATGATAATAGGTACTTATTTCATTTTTAAGGAGCTTCGTGAGAATTGCTTCTTGCCGCCCGTGCGTGTGACCGCTTACCGCGTTAGTGTAATTTTAACTTAAAGTTTTTATAGCTTTGCGAGAGGAGAGTTAATTCGCTTTAAAGTTTAGTTACGGGTAAGCGTTTAATTTATTTCTGTCTTTATAAAACTAGTCAGTAAACATTATGTTCAAGTAAAATTTATATTCCTATTGAAATCTAATAACTGCAATAATTGCATAGGCACTCCTAAGTAGGGTCACGAAAAGGAACTGAATGCATTTTTGGTTTTTTCCAAAAACTTAAAAAGAGCGGTTTTTTAATAATTTAATCATTTGCAACAAACCGAAATGCAAAGTTTATTTATTTCTATGTAAAGAAAAATATAGAATCCAAAAAATATTTTAGTTAGAAAATTCTACAATTGTAAATTAAACATATACTAAATCCGTTTTAAAACTAACAAAGAAGCCAAAGAGTTCAAAATTGAACTTAAAATTTAATTGCCATAGGCAACCCTAGTAGCATTTATCGTTGGCTACATGACGCCAACGGTTGGGAATTCGTTGGATTAATGATGGTTAGTTCGCCAACATAAAACTACATTGGACCAACGTAGGCAAACATTGTGATTACGCCAACACAATGCCAATAATGGGCCTGTTGATCTTTTGCAACTGTTGGCCCAAATAAAACAAAATAACGATGGTCCTTTGTAAATTTTGCTACTGTTGGCTAAATTATGTTGGCATTACCGCAATTTATTTACGTTAGGGGTCAGTGTGGACAAAAGGGGGCGCAATGAAAAATACTTAGAAAAAAATCACTTTTCTGGAATCCGACGCTACCCTGGCGTTGTTGGCGTCAGAGTGGACCAAAGGGGACGCAAAAAAAAATTTTGAAATTTTCGATCTGGACTTCGAAAATTTTTCGAAAAATTTCGAAGTCAGTATGATACCCTATTTTTTTGATGCCAATCGATAGGGGGCATCAAGGTAAGCAACTATTGTTATATACTTTTTTTTCCTGCGCCCCTCCCCCTGGGCGCTAGAGGGGGTCAAAGGGGGGCGCGCCCTTATCAAGGCAAAAAATACTTAGAAAAATTTTCAAGAAATTTCGATGTAAGTATAACACCACATTTTCTTGATGCCAATCGATAGGGGGCATCAAGATAAGCAACTTTTGTCATATACTTTTTTCCCCTGCGCTCCTCCTCCTGGGCGCTAGAGGGGGTCAAAGGGGGCGGCCTTATATCTAGGCAAAAAATACTTAGAAAAATTTTCAAGAAATTTCGATGTCAGTATAACACCCTACTTTTTTGATGCCATTCGACATGGGACATCGAGACAAGCAACTTTTGTCATGTACCTTTTTTTCCTAGGCCCCTCCCCCTGGGCGCTACAGGCGGGGGGTCATGGTCTATGTTATAGTGACCCCCCCTTTTTTGGGGGCAATCGACAGGTCGCGTCATGGCCAATAACTTTTGTCTGAACCGTTTTGTTGTGCGCCCCTTATTTGGCCTTCTAAAGCGGCACAAAGTGCCTACACGGTGCGTATGTAGCAAAGGAGACGGCCTATATCTAGGCAAAAAATACTTAGAAAAATTTTCAAGAAATTTCGATGTCAGTATAACACCCTACTTTTTTGATGCCATTCGACAGGGGACATCGAGACAAGCAACTTTTGTCATGTACCTTTTTTTCCTAGGCCCCTCCCCCTGGGCGCTACAGGCGGGGGGTCATAGTCTATGTTATAGTGACCCCCCCTTTTTTTGGGGCGCCAAATAAGGGGCGCACAACAAAACGGTTCAGACAAAAGTTATTGGCCATGACGCGACCTGTCGATTGCCCCCAAAAAAAGGGGGGGTCACTATAACATAGACCATGACCCCCCGCCTGTAGCGCCCAGGGGGAGGGGCCTAGGAAAAAAAGGTACATGACAAAAGTTGCTTGTCTCGATGTCCCCTGTCGAATGGCATCAAAAAAGTAGGGTGTTATACTGACATCGAAATTTCTTGAAAATTTTTATAAGTATTTTTTGCCTAGATATAGGCCGTCTCCTTTGACCCCCTCTAGCGCCCAGGGGGAGGAGCGCAGGGGAAAAAAGTATATGACAAAAGTTGCTTATCTTGATGCCCCCTATCGATTGGCATCAAAAAAGTGGGGTGTTATACTGACATCGAAATTTCTTGAAAATTTTTCTAAGTAGCGAAAAAATGTTTCAAAGATATGAAAAATTTTTTTTTGTCCCCTTTTCTGTACCTCAACCAGGAGGGTCGCGTGGAAGTGATTTCTGGTGATATCTGAATATTTTCAAAAAATTTTTCCTTTTAATTTCTATATAGTGTACATGATTTTTCGAGTTCTCGACTTTTCTCGAGCCGAGAATTCCCGGGAATGAACCCTAATGACCATATTCTGACTAAAGTGATACAAATATGACTTGGCTGTATGGTCTGACGACTTTCGCCTGTCCATCATTGGACGAAATTAACAAAAAAAAATGAGTTGAGTACTGTTTGTCATTTGTGTCGAGGAAAATTATTATTTTTAATGTTTAGAGTATCAATAAAGGTACTTTGTGGCATTTTTGTACTGTTTGTGATATATAATTGTGTGGTTCGGTCGGTTTTTGGTATTACATTATGTGCTAGGGGTCGAATTCTATGGCGGAAGAACTGGATGACGCCAAGAAAAAAAGAATGCGTGTGGCCACCAAGCAAACTTCTACATTCAATAAATTATTGACTTCGGATGCATTACCCGATGAAGACTGGGCTATTACATGGCATAAAACGAATTTTATACGATACTGGTGAGTTTTGATATCTATTTTTATAACCTCAAATCAAACTGAACTGGGTGAGGCATGCTTTCATTTCTGCGACGTACGTCACGCCATGCTTTAAGTAGGTATTATCCAATTTAAGAATTTCCAAAAACCCTATTACTTCATGTAGATTTCAAAAAGGTATGCCATTTTTCTAACAATATAACTAAGTTCCCGTGATATTGAGCATGTCATAAATTGTGCTTCGCCATAGATGGGAATCGAGTACAAAATTTCATCCCCAATAGGGGTATATAGCGCTGTGGGCTCCCACGCGAGAAAGGATAATAGTAGGTATACCTACCTAACATAACTTTTGTGTAAGTGCAGAAACAAATTGCCCCCAAGACAGAATAGGTAATAGTACCCAAGTCTACCCACCAACCAACCAGTCCTTTAGTTCCTAGCCGTTTAGACTAATAGATGTAAGCAGTAATAAGTGCGTAATACATCTTAAATCAACAGAACCTAGAACAAACACTCCAGTTGCAGGATGTTCCTATACACAATCTGATCTTCCTTCACCTAAACCAGCGCCATTTTCCCCAGGGAAGTGAAAATAGAGAGAAAGAAAAATGTGTTCTGGGCGGTACTTAAAATTGTGCATATTTCTTGTATGGTGCTTTAAGCCGATTGAGGCAACTACTACCCTCTGGGATGAGTTTTTCTTTTCCCTATATAAGTCAATTACATTTTCCTAATATTTTGTTTTTATTAATTTGCAGTTAAACAGACTGAATTGAAACCCGATCCCGAGGAAACACAACACCACCCACAGGAAATATTTAACAACAAGAATTCTTAGTAGAAGGTAGTATTGGTGAGTAAATAAGTTCGACTTATAAACGGTATTAAATTGGTTGCTTAGTGATTTACTGAACATGAACTGTTTGATTTACAGAATCTCCATTATCTTCTCAAACCCCACATCGAATGCCGGTGGAGCCAAAACTATCGATATAAGCCAAAATCATTGCATTTGTGCAAAATCATTGCGGTGAGTATTACAATAGTGTACACAGTGTTTCTATTGTTCCATTGTCCAATATCGAGCCCTATATATTTTTGACATTCCCTTGTATGTTCTGATTTTTTTGTTTCAGATTTAATTGCCACATACATAGCAGATATCAAAAGTGATATCAAAGAACTCAAAGATAAATAGAATGATATTTTGATAAGATTATCATCTACTACGGGGTATACAAAAACCACTTTTTTATGACTTATTTTGAAACCGATTTTGTTGATGATGATGACACATTTGTATGCATTAAAAAATAAAAATAAAATATTTATTAAAATAAGATTTTTTTCTATTTTTATTATTTTAAGTTGGAAAATTTTCGCTGTCTGTTTTATTTAACGAGGCCCTGCCGTAAGTGGTGCCCTCAATAGAAAAAAAATAATTTCCTGAAAACTAAGACGTTAATCTGGCATGTACACCCTTCAAGAAAATTATAAGGTCTTTTAGGACTGCTACTTGTATTTTTTATCAATCATAATAATGTACAAAAATAAAGTAGCAGTTCCAAAAATATTTACCTTTTAATTTTCTTGAACAAGCCAGAATTCCGATTAATGTCTTAGTTTTCAGGGATATTTTTTCAATTAAGGGCGCCACTTTCGGCAGGGTCTCGTTAAATAAAACACGTACATTTTTGTACAATATAAAATCTAATAGGCACCCAACCATTCGCCGACCGTTGGGGAATTATACAGAGGCCCTACGAAAAATTACACATGTGGCCCTCGGTAGGAAATACAACGTAGGCCCTTGATGGTTGGCCCATCACGACAACAGGCGGCCAAACCTAACCGTGGGCCAACGGACTATGTAGGCGATATCACTTTGGCCCGACCGATCGCCAACAATAAATGCTACTAGGGAAAGGCACTGTCCGAAAACAAACTTTTTGTAACTACAACATTCCCAAAGCAGCATCGATTCCAAAAAAGAAAGATCACTTCCAAAACTTCAAGTTTCCATACCAAACTTAAAACTAACTTAAAAGAAAATCCGAAACGTTCCACCAAAGCGCACTCAATGAAAATGAAATCTAATGAACGTGAACACGAAACACACCCGCAACTTACTTTGATCGCTACAAGTTAGAACTAAGTAACTGACAAAGGTTACCACGCCGCGACCGCACTGACACTGGCGGCTCGGCAGATGCATCAACCTTTATATACTTGATCTTATTTCTAAGTGTTGCAATCTAAGGATGCGCCGTAGTGGGGCAGTTTCCGGGTTCTGCTGACTCTCAATCGTGATTTAGTTCGGGAATTTACATGGATTGATTGGAAATCGTGATCGGGAACGCCGCGCATAAAACGCGAGGCTATTAACTTAATGCGTTTGCACCAAGGCGCTGTATGCCTCTGAATACTGGTATTTAGCAATTATTATTATTATTATTATTATTAGCCTTCCTGTAGTAGGTAAGTACAGTCAGATTAAATAAATTATAAAAACATTGCATGCAAGTTTTTATCATTCTACTGAAATCGTCACGATAATAGAGTTTATATTGCACACTGTCATTCTTATGAATTCGCCACTATTGTTTTTGTTAGATTTAACTTTGTCACTTTATTGTTTCAGGTAAGTCCATCGTCACTACAGGTGATCCCATTGCTGGGCAAAGGCCTCCCCCATCCTCCCATCCCAGTATTTTGCAATACTAACTTAAAAATATAAATTCAAAAACTGTCAATGCTTTTGATTCGGACCTTAGACTTGGCAAAAGTGACACAGCTTTTCACATTTTCCGATTTCATTTAAGAAGCAAAGCCAGTTTTAAGTCAAAACAAATGAACCGCCTATTATTTATTCCCACTGCTGGGGCTCGCAGGCCCACCCTCACAACGAGGGTGAAGGGACACGCTAGCTCAGTGTGGGTTGGTGGACTTCACATGCGCCTAAGACTTTCGTAAAGATGTGACAAGATGGATTACTAACCATATTTATATGGCTTTTTATTGAAGTAAAACACGAGAAATCGTCAAATAATTTGCAATAAGTAACCTACAATATTAGTAATAGCCAGATTGTTTTGACAGTGAAAGTAGACCTTAATGATTTATGACGTGCAAACGAATGACAACCTTAAGGTGGTACACCACTTTTTTGACCGATTGTACATACATAAGGATTAATGTTTGTATTATGTTCCATTTCAAATGTAATAGCATACGAAAACCACCTACGCTATTTTCGTCTCGGAAATCCTTACATAGTAGAAAACAAAGTCGCTTTCCGCGTCTGTACTCATTGACCTTTTAAACTACGGAACGGATTTTGATGCGGTTTTCACCATCATTCAGATAATTTCTTCCGGATGGTTTATAGGTACTTATCCCATGAGGGCGAAGCCGCTAGCAAAATATACGTCATGAATACGGACACTAGCTGCAAAAACAAATATGTATACCTAAGAAGTTTAGAACCTCTTTTGTCGCGCGCGCGCTCCCTGTGGAGATCGCATCTTGCAAATTTAGTATGGGAAACGATGAAAAATTCTGTGTCAAAATCAGGGGGGGTGCGGACAAATGAAGCGGATTAGCGGGAGGAAGTTGCTCATACAAATTTATATGGAGTTTGAAAATGAGAATGTGTGAGTGAGTATCAATTTCGATATACATTTGACACTATTTTGGCACCCCCTAAAATGCTTTTGTTACTCATCCATATGGGAGTAGCTTTTTTTTTAAATTCATGTGTATACCACATTAACTTTGCGGTCCACTCCGGTACATCATCTACTGTTTATTTTGTTCCCGAGAAGCAAACGCGTTTGTTTTCTAAAGCCATTTTATTGAAAGACAATGTTGGTCAACCATTTTGACATGACAAAAAGTAATATGTTGAACTGAATGCAAAATTCTTAACGTGTTTTTGCTGCGACCACCGTAACTTAGAACCATCGAGGAACGGGCATAAAAATGAAATAAAAAGTCCCTTATTTACGAAAATCAGCAAATAAAAGTACAATTAAAATTGTTTTAAAGTTTATTGGATTAAAAAATCCATGAATTTAAAAAAAAGCTACTCCCTTAAGGATGAGTAACAAAAGCGTTTTAGGGGTGCCAAAATAGTGTCAAATGTATTAGAAAATTTTGACTCACACATTCTCATTTTCAAACTCCATATAAATTTGTATTAGCAAGCTTCCTCCCGCTACTCCGCTTCCTTTGTCCGCACCCCCCCGGATTTTGACACAAAATTTTTCTTCGTTCCATTTCCAAGATGCGATCTCCACAGGGAGCGCACGCGCGACCAAAGAGGTTCGAATCTTCTTGAAAAAATCTGTAATATTCCCACTGCAAAATTGTAGGTACAGTCGACCGCACGTCAGTGGAAACACTTCAAAGTGTTCAAGGCTCAAGGTCAACCTTGAGCTGGCCTAGCGTATTAGACAGTATCAATACTATGGGAGACCAGTTTATACTGGTTTTGTTTCCACTGACGTGCGGTCGACCGTACATACAGTTATTAATTTACTTCTAACAATTATATATTCTGTAGTACATTTTAGACTTTCGCGCTTTGTATTCATAATTATATAATTATTTACGGGTCTTACTCACAAAAATTTTAATAGGGAAGATGGTTTTAAATTGTCACCGTCGTGGAATCCAGTGATCGATAAACTTAAATCTCGTGACTTATCGTCGAATACACCCGCGGATACCGTGAGTGTTGTGTGCCGGGACTTTCCAATAATACAAGGTCAGCAGAGGGTAGTTTCAGAAACTACTCACAGCGATCAACAATGACAGCTCGCCTCTCCAGTCAGCTCGTGACCACGGCCAGTGTAACCTGGTCGAAACGTCGGGCATGGTAAATAAAACTTATTCGTGTGTAAGACCCGTAAATAATTATATATTCTGTGCTTCTAATCCATTCAATAGATAAGTAGTGATAGTAATTTTAAAGACTAAATTTTATTGCAAAGTGAATATTGGTGAAAACCTGAACATGTCTCAGGTTTCTTTCGGCGGCGCTACCCGTATTATATGGATTTAAATTTCCCGTTTTTGTCTTATATTATAGCGAAAAAGTATCAGATTAAGAAGCATAAAGAAGAACTAAGATTCTCAGAGTGAGCGGAATACAAAACACGTACGTTTAAGAACGCAATGTTGGGTGAGCATTAATTTTATTTTACATATTTCTGTATTGCATATTTTTATTGTATACCTATTGTGAATAATTACAAATTGTACCCAAGTTCAGAGTTTACCCGGTTCCGTAGCAAATATATTTCTGCGAGAACAATGTCCCTCTATTCGTCAATTTATCCATGGAACTTGGAATTACTTATGAGAGCTATCATATTTTTAGTTCTAGTTTACTTGTACATTTTTGAATGCAGACCACAAGTCACACCGTTTTGTCACACATTGAATTTTAATACTGAAAAGGTTGTGAGGGACTGAAGGAACACAGTAGCCTGAAGGAGCTTTTTGTCTTTCTATCTGTCTGTTTATCTGCCGGATAACATAATAAGTAATAATTTTTGTTAAAAGCGTAAAAAAACATTTATCTTTAATTTAGCCAATATTTTTACCTAAGACAAAAGGAAAAAATCTTCCAATTACGGCATCTGCATGCGCTTTGCTCATTTTTTGCCTTTTAAATAATGCCACATCTTCATTGACTCATGTCACAGCTTTCTACAAAGCAGACTTATATTTGTCTCTTCATCAAAACCGATTATCCTATAGTCTTTACTTCCTCCATGTCAGTAACAATGCCCAAATGAAACACGGACCCAGCACTTGTGTAAGCGACTATCTATAGTGAATGACTTAATTAGTGTGTTTGTTCGTTTGTTTCCTTTATGACTCTCTAGCTAATTAATCGGCGCTACATAAAGACTGACATTAACAAATGCTGTCATATAAAAAAAACTTGGGTAAATTGGTGGAGAAATTTAAAACGACTTGGGTAAATTGGTGGAGAAATTTAAATTAAACGCTTTGGGTAAATTGGTGGAGATTTTAAATCAAACGACTTTTGTAATTTGGTAGAGAAATTTAAATTAAACGCCTTAGGTAAATTGGTAGAGAAATTTAAATTAAACGCCTTGGGTAAATTGGTGGAGAAATTTTAATTAAACGCTTTGGGTAAATTGGTGAAGAAATTTAAATTAAACGCCTTGGGTAAATTGGCGGAGAAATTTAAATCAAACGGCTTGGGTAAATTGGTGGAGAAATTAAAATTAAACGACGTCTTTTGTAAATTGGTGGAGAAATTTAAATCAAGCGCCTTGGGTAAATTGGGGGAGAAATTTAAATCAAACGCCTTGGGTAAGTGGGGTCCACCCACCGAGCCAGACTAGGACTTAGTAGAGTGGTGGACCATGGTCCAAAAGGGCGAGGGCGTACGCCTTTTGGCTGAGTCCACCACGCTAGCCCAGTGCGGGTTGGTGGACTTCACACGAGCCTAAAAATTTCATCTTCAGCGACGTTTTCCTTCACCGTTCGTGCGCAGTCAGTTTCGAGAGAAACTCTTTGTGGTACATGGCCCGTCCAGACTCTCTCTCTCTTGCTGGGATATTCAAGGTCAGAGCGTTCCCAGCAGTGGCCTAGTGCTAAAGGCTAACCGGTGTTTTTGTGAAATTGCATTTAGAGGTAGTCACCTGATCAGCCTGAACGGCACTATGCAATACTGGGTCAAGCTATTTTAATTAATTAATTTATTATACAGGATGTTTGGTGAATCATCAATCAGCCCTTCAATGTCCACTGTTGGACATAGGCCTTCCCCAATGAACGTCACCGCACGATTTTAAAAATGTAATTAATTTATTATGGAGCTAATTAATTTAAACAGAATTTTGGAAGTGTACGAACGAAACGTTCGCATTTACTGTTTACATTTCTCTGAACAGATCCCCAGATGCAAAGCGGTTGGTGATCAATCATTCAATCAATATTATATTTGGTAAAGGCATTTTACAAGTCAAGTTTTTAAACACATAATAAATACAAATATACATAATTACATACAAAAAAATTAAATTTAAAAATGTCACAATTATTCATTCAATTTTTCTTCTAAATATTCATTAAAATTATAATAAGCCTTTTTTAACAGGAAGTCTTTTAGGTGAGAAACAAAGGTGCCATACGAATGAATGTCCTTTATACGTTTTGGTATTTTATTAAATATTTTAACTCCTCTGTATATTTAGTTGACTTTGAAGCTGACAGTCTAGTGAATGGAGCACGAAGAATGCATGACGGTGATTGCATGATGCTGCTGCCCATCACCTGCATTATTCTTTAGTCTCCTTGTACGACTTCCACGGGTGTGTTGGCTACATCCAGCATAAAACAACCGTGACGCGTAGGTGACATAATATTAAATTATCCAGCAATTTGTCATATAGTTCCACCATTACGTTATGTCATTCAAGTCATTAGAGCAATCAAGGTGGCCCATGGTACAGTATAGACATATATGGTGAGGACACTCGGCGACTTATTAAGGTTATTTTTATCATCTACAGCCTATTAACCTGTACCCACTGCTGGGGCTCAGGTCTACCCTCTCCACGTGGGCGTTCGGGCTATAGTCCACCACGCTAGCCCAGTGCGGGTTGGTGGACTTCACATGCGCCTAAGAATTTCTTCTTCGGCGTACGCAGGTTTGCTCGCGATGTTTTCCTTCACAGTAGAGCAGTCAGTACCTAAGTTTCGAGTAAAAATCCATTGGTACATGGCCCAGCCGGGGATCGAACTTAGGACTTTTCGATATGATAGGCCGCCTCTTATCCCCGACGCCACTGACGCTCTTTTTATAAAAGTTAAATATCATTTACCGATTAACCGGAAAATATAAGTGTGTAGGTTTCTTACTTCTTAAAATTGCCGAAAAGATATTGATTGTATTTTTAAATTGTTTTAAGAAAATTACTAAGTAGGTACCTAGCATTAAAAATAATTAAAGTTTCTAGTATTACAAGCTTTAACAATCTTACATGGTCCCTTAAATTGAAATACCTAAGATCTTTAGACAATATTTTAGTTTAAAAAAATGCGGGTTAAAAACCGGCGACTTCAGAAATAGATAAAAGAACAGGATGATAACTCGAACAGAATAAACGCTTTAAAAAATCTTTACGCTGCAAAAGTAGGCTCTGTATCCGACAAAAATCTATAAAGAGTTCTCGGGCCGAATCTTATCGTACAAAAGAAGGTATCAACTCGGCCCCTGTCGAGTATTATTACGGACGGGCCGAATCGACGACCATGAAATTTAAATGTAACCAGTTTCGAAGTATACCGTATCCAATAGAAAAAGAATTATCAAAATCGGACTGCTCTGTAAAAAGCTATGCGTGGTCATAAAAAAAACAAATATACGGGTCGACTCGAGAACCTCCCCTGTTTTGTTTTTTTCGTCGGTTGAAAAATAAATATCTATGTACATTTTAGAGAGCGTCAGTGGCCTCGGGGATAAGACGCGACCTATCATATCAAAAGGTCCGAGGTTCGATCCCCGGTTGGGCCATGTACCAATGGGTTTTTTCTCGAAACTTAAGTACATGTACTGACTGCTCTCAAACGGTGAAGGAAAACATCGTGAGGAAACCTGCATACGCCGAAGAAGAAATTCTTAGGCGCATGTGAAGTCCACCGCCCCGCACTGGGCTAGCGTGGTGGACTATAGCCCGCACGCCCTCGTTGAGAGGGTAGGCCTGAGCCCCAGCAGTGGGGAGATTAATAGGCTGTTGATGATGATTTTAGACTTTCGCGCTTTGTATTCATAATTATATAATTATTTACGGGTCTTACACACGAAATGACGCTGAATGAATGAGCTGACTCACGCTCAGCTCGTGACCACGGCCAGTGTAACCTGGTCGAAACGTCGGGCAAGGTAAATAAAACTATTTCGTGTGTAAGACCCGTAAATAATTATATAATTATGAATATCTGTGTGTCTATACTGTTCTGCCTTGCACTGTAGCATGATTCATGATTGACAAAGTATAATGCACTTATCTTTACGCTGTGTGACGACGGTGAAAGAATTCTTTCTTAGATTCCGTCAAAACGTAGTATTTCTATTTATTTAGTTCGTCCGTCCTACCGGTCCAAAGAACTATTAAACTACAGCTCTTTGACAAAATACGTTACCTACAGATGTTGTCGATTGCAATCGTATTAGATTGAACCTTTTTAAGCATTTTTTTCCCATGTGAAGTCCACCAAAAAACGGATTGGGGCACCGTTGGTGGACATAGGTTTGGCGCAACAGATCCTGTAGGCTCGAAATTTCGCGTATTCCTAACCCCTTTGAAACATTAGAAGATAGAATTTCATTGGACGGAAAACAATCCTTAGTTGGCGTAGTGAGTGTTAGTGACCCTGCCTACTGCGCCAAAGGTCGTGGGTTCGATTCCCACCCGGGACCAACATTTGTGTGATGAGCATAACTGTTGGTTTTCGGATTCTGGGTGTTTGTTTGTATTTATGTATGTTTATCAGTTGTTGACTACCCATTTACAAGCTTCGGCTTAGTTTGGGACTAAACAGCCGTGTGTGAATTTGTCCGAACATTATTATTCTTTGTAATTAGGATAAAGTGTATAAATTATGTATAGTAGGTACAGTCGACCGCGCGTCAGCGCAATCACTTTGAGCTTGAGCTGGCCTAGCCTATTAGGCAGTTTCAATACTACGAGAGGCCAGTTTATACTGGTTTTGTTTCCACTGACATGCGGTCGACCGTACCTAATGTAACTTAACTATAGGAGAATATACAAAAATATTTCTTGTTTATTTTTCACTAAGTATTGAACCATGGTCATGATCATGAACTATTCTCGAGATATGCAAACGTCAGTAAAGCACAGATAGGCAAAAATATTACAAAGTCACGTCACAATCTGTATCACTTAGATTACCTTCTGAGAAGAATGCGTGAAATTCCTCAGCTGGGAACCGAACCGGATGACCTCCGAGGTATTGAGCTGTCAATAACTCATCTGTTGAGTGCATTGTTGCCTTCGCGCCGCGGAGGTATTTGTCAAAATCATCATTAGACAGCTGGTAGAGTGGATGTTTGCCTAATGGGAGTAACCATCCTCCATAACTCAACAGCCTATTAACATGTCCCCACTGCTGGGGCTCAGGCCTACCCTCTCAACGAGGGCGTTCGGGCTATAGTCCACCACGCTAGCCCAATGCGGGTTATTGGACTTCACATACGCCTAACAATTTCTTCGTCGGCGTATGCAGGTTTCCTCACGATGTTTTTCCTTCACCGTTTGAGAGCAGTCAGTAAATGTACTTATAGTTTCGAGAAAAAACCCATTGGTACTGGCCCAGCCGGGGATCGAACCTCGGACCTTTCGATAAGATAGGCCGCGTCTTATCCCCGACGTCAATAACGCTCTCCTTAATTTACATAGTATAAAAACAAGGTCTGTCTGTCTCTCTGTACGCTTAGATCTTTTGAACTACGCAACGAATTTTGATACGGTGTTCATTATCATTTACATAATTTCTTCCGGGTGGTTTATGCCACGCAGGCGCGGCCGCGGGGCAACAGATAGTCTCATCATCATCATATCAGTCTGTAGACGTCCACTGCTGGACAAAGGCCTCCCCCAAGGATCTCCACGACGCCCGGTCCCGCGCTAACCTCATCCAGCCGCGTCCCGCGACCTTCACCAGCGTCGGTCCACCTTGTGGGAGGCCTACGCTGCGTATTCTGATACGTGGTCGCCACTCGAGAACCCTTCTGGTCCTTTGTACAAACTTTGTAAGCTGTCCTATAAGTGATATTGTTATGTCCACGAAGATGATTTTGTTAGTGCTATTATTATAATAATATAGTGTGAGTAAATAGCTTCAAGGGTTAATTAGACTTAATTACTGCAATGTTTCAAAGTGTCGGCTTCGACCGGTGTTTACTATGATTAAAAAAAAACGACGAAACATGAAGGGAGACTCCCTTCTAACACCATACTAATAATAAAGAGGTAAAAACTGGAGCATAATTTGCACGCTTATCTTAATATATGTTGCGAAGAACCAAATGATAGCGGGGTGTAAAATACACCTAGCGCCATCTATTGACAAACTTTGAAACGAACAAACTTGCATGATTAAAATTTTGAATAACATATAAATAGTATACTTTATAACGCGGATGAAGTCGCGGGGCATCGGCTAGTAATTAATGCAGATAGCAAATTTTACTCAAAGGAGACGTTATTTTACAATACCGAGGGAAAAATATTATACCGTGGTACCTGACAGATTAGTAATAATAATAATAATAGGTTTTTTATAATGTTTCTGTAATTAGTTTTTTATAAAAATATTATAAAAAATTTATACTTAAGAATATAAATAAATATGTGAATAATAATAATATTTATTTATTTATTTTTAGTTTTTTATAATATTTTTGTATTTTTTTTTATATATAAAAATATTGTAAAAAATTTAGATTTAAGGTTATTGACAAATAAAATAATAATTTGGGCAAATCCACACACGGCTGTTTAGTTCCAACTAAGCCGAAGTTTGTACATGGGTACTCAACAACTGAAAAACAAACATAATGGCTTTTAAATAAATACTTAAATACATACAAACACCCAGAATCCGAATACCAACAGTAATGCTCGTCACACAAATGTTGGTCCCGGGTGGGAATCGAACCCACGACCTATTGGCGCAGTAGGCAGGGTCACTACCACTACGCCAACAGGCCAGCCAATACCACGGCAGTATAGCCTTCTAAGGGAAAAACAGAAATTTTGAATAGCTGCGAATACCACTGCGGCAAGCAAAGCTATTTTAATCCAATAAATAAACCATAGATTTTAAAGATAGTTGGCTAACACACCGTAACCTTTGTCGATGGGCAATTTTACCTCACACGTGAATAACTGCATGCCTTGACGTGGTGTTTTCATACGCAATGAATGTGTTGAAACTTTCATATTATCCCAATATCCCGATTTGGTGGTAGGATCTAACCATAGAGTTAAGATCTCTTTGGTGCGAGCTCGCGGCCCCTTATAGAGGCGTAAAAGAAGCATTCTATGGGTGTCAAAATCGTGTCAAATGTATGACAATACTGTGACTCACTCACACATTCTCATTTTCAAACTCCATATAAATTTGTTTTAGCAACCTCCTCCCGCTACTCCGCTGCCTTTGTTCGCACCCCCCCTGTCAGTGGCACCATTGGTTCGCATACTAAATATGCAAGATGCAGTCTCCATAGGGAGCGCGCGCGCCACCAAAGAGATTCGTACCTTCCTGGATCTAACAAGCAAACAAACAAAGCCAGTAAAATTGGCACGATTTTTTCTTCTGCTGCTTGACCCCAAGTAAGATGCCGTATGCCATGATGCTGTGGAACCAGCTGAAATATACTTCTCGCGGTATCAATATCAGTTCATCATCATCATCAGCCTGTACCAGTCCACTGCTGGACATAGGCTTCCCCCAAGGCGCGCCACTGAACCCGATCCTCGGTTCTCCGCATCCAGTCACTGCCAGCCGCCTCACGCAGGTCGTCGCTCCATCTAGCCAGGGGGGGCGTCCCACACTACGCTTGCCAAGTCGTGGTCTCCACTCGAGAACTCATCTACTTCAGCGGTTATCAGAGATGTGACCAGCCCACTGCCTCTTCAATGTGCGAACCCTTTGAGCTATGTCGAAGGCTTTGGTTCTCTAGCGGATCACCTCGCTTCGGATCCTATCTCTCAGAGAACAATATCAGTTACTTGCCTAATTTCCCTCACGGCTTAGTCTGACAGCTAGTGAAGCTATGTGGGGCCCCATTGAAAGACGAATCTATAATTAAAACTTTTCACATTTATATGTTGCAATTTTCTTAATAACAAAAAATAAGAAGAAAAAAAAGAAAAAAAAATCATCCATATTACGGCAGTGTTACATGAATTTAATCTTTAACTATTCAGTATTTTGTAGTTTTGTACTCAACAACCTTCACATATAAACAAAGTGAAAGAAAAATAATGATCCGCAAAGAATCTTCTAACGATCTGTTAGCCTATAATTTACCGTTAACGGTATCAATATCAAATACCATTCACAAGTACAGTAGGCCACGCTATTCATTATGCAATAATAAACAAAAGATGAACGCTGGGAAATTAAAACATAGGGTGATTTAACTTGGTGAGTTATACGTAAGCTCCAGATCCCGAAATTGGTATTGGACTCTTCAAAATGAAAGATTTTTTGTATTATTGTAGAGTTTACTTACAAACCTATAAAATATATAGTTCTTACAGAATCAAACCTACAAATCTTCATCATTTTTAACGTCCAGAATAAAGAAAAAAATAGTTTCTGTGCCATTAAAATTTTCTTGTACCTATTTCAAGTTTCATTAACTGTACACGCGCATATCAAGTTGGTGAATGAACCAAATTTTCAAGTGATTCGTCAACCATGTATTGTCTCCCTCCACCCTGTATACAATCTCTAATTACAAAAATATACAGATAACGTACCTTGAACTCAATAGCGCAATACAGAAAATGGCAGATTGTATACCAATTGTATTTGCGTAGGTGTATATGTATACTTCCTCTCCATTCGAATGTAGGCTTTCGAAATAGGGCATTAGGTAGTGATCTGTGAATATCAGTGCATCCATTCCGCTCTATTTCTACTTCATATTTCTTCTTCATTCGAAAATAAACGGAATATTTTAAAAATCATCATATAAAAAAAAGCAGACCTCCCACAAGGTGGACCGACGATCTGGTGAAGGTCGCGGGACCCGACTGGGTGAGGTTAGCGCGGGACCGGGCGTCGTGGAGAGATCCCTGGGGAGGCCTTCGTCCGGCAGTGGACGTCTACAGGCTGATATGATGATGATTAGAAAAAAGGAGTCAAGTACCTACGCAAGCATATTCGTTCTATATAATGTTGCAGGATAATCGGAAAAATCGGATCATTACGAAATGCCTAGGACATTTGCAAAAAGCCGGATAATTGAAATGTTAGAATGAATTTCGTTATCATCCGAGATATTTTCAGGATCTTGCAAGGAAAATCCGAGTTTGTTTAGGATGATTGGAAATTTGAACACTATGCAATCTTCCAATGATTTTGCTTCCGATATTAAGATGAATTTTAAGATCCGATTTTTTAAATTATCCCCTGTAAGTGGCACCATTGGTTCTCATACTAAATATGCAAGATGGAGTCTCCATAGGGAGATTCGAACCTTCCTGGCTCTCATAGTATGCGTTAATTCTTCCAAGGCCTCAGATGCAGTTTTCCGGCTTTGATTAGCGTTTGGAGACAATGTAAGCGGGAGCTTCGCCGGAGGTTTACAAAAGACTGGAATGACATGCGGTTAGCGGGAGAACAAAATTACTGTGTAATGACTTTCTTTGGTTAACATTACCCCACTATCGCCGCCGCCGCGTCGGTCGTGACTTGGCTTTAAGTCCAATATTGGTACAACGAGTGTTAAAAGAATCACTGTAACACGCAGGCAAAGGCGAGAAAAACCCATCTTGATACAAAATGGTATGTCCATTGTCAAACCAATCAAAATCTATTTATTCGATATTAAATTTTTACAGCATAATTTGAACAATTTTCTCTATAAAAGGAATGCCATTGTTACCCGTAACATCAATTATTTATTTATTTTTTAATTGCTTATGTTCTGACATACAGGTGTAGGTAAATATACCTTATAATTAACATCCCACTCCGGCCTTTATTTCATCTCGCAAGTTTAGACTAAAGTCATAGAAGTCCACTGTTATATCCAAAGCCAACTATAGTTATCTTAAAGGTCATTTTAACTTGTAATATAGGTACGGTCGACCGCACGTCAGTGGAAACGAAACCACCCTAGTAGCATTTATTGTTGGCGATCGGTCGGGCCAAAGTGATATCGCCTACATAGTCCGTTGGCCCACGGTTAGGTTTGGCCGCCTGTTGTCGTGATGGGCCAACCATCAAGGGCCTACGTTGTATTTCCTACCGAGGGCCACATGTGTAATTTTTCGTAGGGCCTCTGTATAATTCCCCAACGGTCGGCGAATGGTTGGGTGCCTATTAGATTTTATATTGTACAAAAATGTGCGTGTTTTATTTAACGAGACCCTGCCGAAAGTGGCGCCCTTAATTGAAAAAATATCCCTGAAAACTAAGACATTAATCGGAATTCTGGCTTGTTGAAAATTAAAAGGTAAATATTTTTGGAACTGCTACTTTATTTTTGTACATTATTATGATTGATAAAAAATACAAGTAGCAGTCCTAAAAGACCTTATAATTTTCTTGAAGGGTGTACATGCCAGATTAACGTCTTAGTTTTCAGGAAATTATTTTTTTTCTATTGAGGGCACCACTTACGGCAGGGCCTCGTTAAATAAAACAGACAGCGAAAATTTTCCAACTTAAAATAATAAAAATAGAAAAAAATCTTATTTTAATAAATATTTTATTTTTATTTTTTAATGCATACAAATGTGTCATCATCATCAACAAAATCGGTTTCAAAATAAGTCATAAAAAAGTGGTTTTTGTATACCCCGTAGTAGATGATAATCTTATCAAAATATCATTCTATTTATCTTTGAGTTCTTTGATATCACTTTTGATATCTGCTATGTATGTGGCAATTAAATCTGAAACAAAAAAATCAGAACATACAAGGGAATGTCAAAAATATATAGGGCTCGATATTGGACAATGGAACAATAGAAACACTGTGTACACTATTGTAATACTCACCGACAAATGCAATGATTTTGGCTTATATCGATAGTTTTGGCTCCACCGGCGTTCGATGTGGGGTTTGAGAAGATAATGGAGATTCTGTAAATCAAACAGTTCATGTTCAGTAAATCACTAAGCAACCAATTTAATACCGTTTATAAGTCGAACTTATTTACTCACCAATACTACCTTCTACTAAGAATTCTTGTTGTTAAATATTTCCTGTGGGTGGTGTTGTGTTTCCTCGGGATCGGGTTTCAATTCAGTCTGTTTAACTGCAAATTAATAAAAACAAAATATTAGGAAAATGTAATTGACTTATATAGGGAAAAGAAAAACTCATTCCAGAGGGTAGTAGTTGCCTCAATCGGCTTAAAGCACCATACAAGAAATGTGCACAATTTTAAGTACCGCCCAGAACACATTTTTCTTTCTCTCTATTTTCACTTCCCTGGGGAAAATGGCGCTGGTTTAGGTGAAGGAAGATCAGATTGTGTATAGGAACATCCTGCAACTGGAGTGTTTGTTCTAGGTTCTGTTGATTTAAGATGTATTACGCACTTATTACTGCTTACACCTATTAGTCTAAACGGCTAGGAACTAAAGGACTGGTTGGTTGGTGGGTAGACTTGGGTACTATTACCTATTCTGTCTTGGGGGCAATTTGTTTCTGCACTTACACAAAAGTTATGTTAGGTAGGTATACCTACTATTATCCTTTCTCGCGTGGGAGCCCACCGCGCTATATACCCCTGTTGGGGATGAAATTTTGTACTCGATTCCCATCTATGGCGAAGCACAATTTATGACATGCTCAATATCACGGGAACTTAGTTATATTGTTAGAAAAATGGCATACCTTTTTGAAATCTACATGAAGTAATAGGGTTTTTGGAAATTCTTAAATTGGATAATACCTACTTAAAGCATGGCGTGACGTACGTCGCAGAAATGAAAGCATGCCTCACCCAGTTCAGTTTGATTTGAGGTTATAAAAATAGATATCAAAACTCACCAGTATCGTATAAAATTCGTTTTATGCCATGTAATAGCCCAGTCTTCATCGGGTAATGCATCCGAAGTCAATAATTTATTGAATGTAGAAGTTTGCTTGGCGGCCACACGCATTCTTTTTTTCTTGGCGTCATCCAGTTCTTCCGCCATAGAATTCGACCCCTAGCACATAATGTAATACCAAAAACCGACCGAACCACACAATTATATATCACAAACAGTACAAAAATGCCACAAAGTACCTTTATTGATACTCTAAACACTAAAAATAATAATTTTCCTCGACACAAATGACAAACAGTACTCAAGCTCAACTCATTTTTTTTTGTTAATTTCGTCCAATGATGGACAGGCGAAAGTCGTCAGAGCATACAGCCAAGTCATATTTGTATCACTTTTATTAATTTGATTATTATAAGGCCGAATCCAATTCTTATTTGTCTTTTCTTGTAGTTCGTCAATCCTTGTTTTTTTTTCAATTTTCACAAACTGACAAAACAAAATGGCCGTACTCTTTTTTTTTGGCTTGGTTACGAGACCTTTAAGCCATATCATATTTAGAATTTATAGTCTTATTATTAGATTTAGAATGTAAGCATAACGAAAATTTTTGAAGAATATGGTCATTAGGGTTCATTCCCGGGAATTCTCGGTTCGAGAAAAGTCGAGAACTCGAAAAATCATTTACACTATATAGAAATTAAATCGCCGTTTGTTGTTGCGTGGTGGTGCGGGCCAAAGCACAGCGGCACCCTTTGATCTCGCTGCAAGCGCTCTGCGGCGTCGACTGCGGGTTTCGACTCTAACCAAATAGAGTGTCATACTGACATCGGGTTGGAGTGGAGGGTTGAGGTACAGAAAAGGGGACAAAAAAAAATTTTTCATATCTTTGAAAAAATTTTTCGATACTTAAAAAAATTTTCAAGAAATTTCGATGTCAGTATAACACCCTACTTTTTTGATGCCAATCGATAGGGGGCATTAAGATAAGCAACTTTTGTCATATACTTTTTTCCCCTGCGCTCCTCCCCCTGGGCGCTAGAGGGGGTCAAAGGGGACGGCCTATATCTAGGCAAAAAATACTTAGAAAAATTTTCAAGAAATTTCGATGTCAGTATAACACCCTACTTTTTTGATGCCATTCGACAGGGGACATCGAGACAAGCAACTTTTGTCATGTACCTTTTTTTCCTAGGCCCCTCCCCCTGGGCGCTACAGGCGGGGGGTCATGGTCTATGTTATAGTGACCCCCCCTTTTTTTGGGGGCAATCGACAGGTCGCGTCATGGCCAATAACTTTTGTCTGAACCGTTTTGTTGTGCGCCCCTTATTTGGCGCCCCAAAAAAAGGGGGGGGTCACTATAACATAGACCATGACCCCCCGCCTGTAGCGCCCAGGGGGAGGGGCCTAGGAAAAAAGGTACATGACAAAAGTTGCTTGTCTCGATGTCCCCTGTCGAATGGCATCAAAAAAGTAGGGTGTTATACTGACATCAAAATTTCTTGAAAATTTTTCTAAGTATTTTTTGCCTAGATATAAGGCCGCCCCCTTTGACCCCCTCTAGCGCCCAGGGGGAGGAGCGCAGGGGAAAAAAGTATATGACAAAAGTTGCTTATCTTGATGCCCCCTATCGATTGGCATCAAGAAAATGGGGTGTTATACATACATCGAAATTTCTTGAAAATTTTTCTAAGTATTTTTTGCCTTGATAAGGGCGCGCCCCCCTTTGACCCCCTCTAGCGCCCAGGGGGAGGGGCGCAGGAAAAAAAAGTATATAACAATAGTTGCTTACCTTGATGCCCCCTATCGATTGGCATCAAAAAAATAGGGTGTCATACTGACTTCGAAATTTTTCGAAATATTTTCGAAGTCCAGATCGAAAATTTCAAATTTTTTTTTCGCGTCCCCTTTGTTCCACTCTGACGCCAACAACGCCAGGGCAGCGTCGGATTCCAGAAAAGTGAATTTTTTCTAAGTATTTTTCATTGCGCCCCCTTTTGTCCACACTGACCCCTAAGGTAAATAAATTGCGGTAATGCCAACATAATTTAGCCAACAGTAGCAAAATTTACAAAGGACCATCGTTATTTTGTTTTATTTGGGCCAACAGTTGCAAAAGATCAACAGGCCCATTATTGGCATTGTGTTGGCGTAATCACAATGTTTGCCTACGTTGGTCCAATGTAGTTTTATGTTGGCGAACTAACCATCATTATTCCAACGAATTCCCAACCGTTGGCCTGATGTAGCCAACGGTAAATGCTACTAGGGCAGTATATACTAGTCTCTCATAGTATTGAAACTCCCTAAATAGGCTAGGCCAGGTCAAGGGTGTTACCACTGACGTGCGGCCGGCTGTACCTCATTAAGATCTTACTCTGACTAGCCGAGTGAAGCCAAAATTCGCACAAAGTCATCATCATCAACCTGCACTAGTCCACTGCTGGACATAGGCCTCCCCCAAGGTGCGCCACTGAGCCCGATCTTCGGCTCTCCGCATCCAGTCACTGGCTTTCGGTTATCGGTTCTCCGACAAATGTGACCAGTCCACTGCCACTTCAAAGTGCTAACCCTTTGAGCTATGTCAAAGGCTTTGGTTCTCTGGCGGATCACCTCGATGCGGGTCCTATCTCTCAGAGAAACTCCGAGCATAGCTCTTTCCATAGCCCGTTGAGCGACTTTGAGTTTTCGGACTAGTCCCACTATCAGTGTCCACGTTTCGGCGCCGTACGTCATTAAGGGCAGGACGCACTGGTTGAAAACTTTTGTCTGCAGGCACTGTGGTGTATGCGACGAGAAGATATGACGCAACTTTCCAAATGCTTCCCAATTGCTGCCCAGAGTACCACAAAGTATCGTTTATTAATTCGACTGGTTCCCTTCGTCAGTCCATTCATTTATTTCGCTTATTAATTCATTACAATAATAAAATTACTGATACCTACGCCTTTGAAGACGATACCTCCATTGTTGTATTTAATAATGCACACAAAGAATCTAGGGATCCGCAGTGGTGACACGAAAACTAAGCAAGCATCTGGTATCCATTACTTAAGTAGTAATCTATTGCAAGATTTTTTAAATACAAGATTTATCGTTGTAAAAGGTTTGTTTGTATTGAGTCGCATTATCGTTACATAATTAATGCTTACAGTGATTACGTCCATTTTTTACCGACTTCCAAAAAAGGAGGAGGTACTATGTTCGGCTGTATGTATGTTTTATTTATTTATTATATTACACACTTACGCATACACAAACACACTCCATTGCAATTGATTGCTGTCACGGCCTATTGTAATTTTAACAAAAAAAAACATAATTGTTGTAAATCCGTCATTGGCAGTAAGAGCTATGCATAATCTAGAATAAGTAATATTGTTTTGTGGAATTTGTGAAAAAAATGCGATGTGGAGCAATTTTTTACGTAATTTTTATATTTTTTCTAGAAACCTTACTATTAAATGGAAATTTATTAATAAGCGAAATCTTTTAATTACGAACTATGAACAAATCTTGTTTAGAACTTTGGGTTCGATTTTTGCAAATCCAGCAAGAATATTATAGGTACAGCTTCTGTTGGTAAAAAAATTGTAATAGAGCTACAGAACCTTTCATTTAAAAACCTGTCACACTTAACACTTTTCTAAGTCGGTATTGATGAGATTCGGAAGTTATAACAAAGGTCATTGGAACATTGTTATTTTATGTAAACATAATGATCTTTTCATACAATTATGGTTAGGTGTTAAGGTCAAATGTAACCATGATAGGCAACTTGTATTTGTTATTAATTAAACGTATTGTGCTTTTGAAAATAAGTATTGAGAATTGAAAAGGAACTGCTACCGTATTTATAAATGTTTACTTTAGTTTAGGCAATTTTTCTTTTACACATTTGTTTATAGTATTTGTAGTTTGTTTATATTTATTTCCTTATTTTTAGATTTTTTTTGTTGTTGTCAAGGTTACAAGACAACATACCTAAACTACTATGTTATTTTAATGAATTGATTGATACTGATGATTGACCTTTGGGATTGGTTTTATAAAAGTACCTTACCTACTCTTTTTCCACCCTGTATATTGATGCCAATTTATATATTTATTTAAAACAACTAATAGAGGCAAACATATTCGGGAACTAGCTTTTTCCCGCGGCTTCGCCCGCGAAGAAAAGTTTTGCCGTGTACATTGTGAAACAGCGCCCTTTATGTAGCCGTTTGGAGTATTAGCGGACGCCCCGCGACTTTGTCCGCGGTAAAAAGTAGCCTATATGTTATTCCAGGATATAAGCTATCATTGTACCAAGTTTCATCAAAATCTGTTCGGTAGTTTTTGCGTGAAAGAGTAACAAACATCCTCACATCCTTACAGACGTTCGCCTTTATAATATTAGTAGATGGATAAAACATTACTTTTAACATAGTTCGAGACTGTTCCAACCTTACTGATATCTTGTACTATTATATTCTGAGTTGATATAGTAAAGTAAACATCGCTCTGTCGAACTGTATAAATATTCATAGCAAATGCCATTCTATAGCGGCAGGATGACACTTACGGCCATCTGCCGTATACGGCCTAGGCTTTCAAGTGCAGCCTGAATACGACGCATTCCAAAGCCCTGAATAATGTATTGATGGGCACACCTGGTCTGTATTCACCTGTATTTTTGAATCATCTTTAAATCTAAATACTATAGTCATAATAATAATAATGTTTGGACAAATTTACACACGGCTGTTTAGTCCCAAACTAAGGCGAAGCTTGTACATGGGTACTCAACAACTGATGAACATACATAAATACTTTTAAATACATACATCATCATCATCATATCAACCTGTAGACGTCCACTGCTGGACTGCTGGGATCTCCAGGGATCTCCACGACGATCGGTCCTGCGCTAACCTCATCCAGCTGGGTCCCGCGACCTTCACTAGATTATATAAGGGTTGGCGTTAAATAAAATATATTTACGCTAGAGAAACCTTTTATTAGCTTTACGTTTAATTAATATCATAAGCGTAAATTCTGTTGTGTTAAATAAGTTAGTTTTCTGAATAAATAACATTTTTTTTATATTTTATTAAATATTTTAATATTATTTATCTATATATATAAAAGAAAGTCGTGTTTGTTACAACACTTATAACTCGAGAACGGCTGCACGAATTTTGATGAAACTTGGTACAGGGATAGCTTATAGCCCGGAATAACATATAGGCTACTTTTTACCGCGGTAAACTGTTCCCGCGGGAAAAAATTATTCCACGCGGGCGAAGCCGCGGGGAACAGCTAGTATTTTATGACATTTTTTCGACAAGGCCCCTTTACAGCTGCTATTATTAGTTTAAGACGTAACCAAGTGTTCCGTATGTACCTAATGGTTTCAATAAAAAGTATGAGTATGGAGTAATTAAAATTAAAAAAAAAAATCAGGACACCCTGTGTGTATGATTTAAATGTGCGTCTGATGATATGTACATAGCAGTAATGTATACAGTGGACTGAATTAACGGGTGACCTCGCGACCGCACGCATTAAGCCAAAGTACAGTCGGGGAAAAATAAACGATGCATTACGCACCGTGGGAATAAACATATTTTGTAGAAAAAAAGCGAGAGGTATGTCGTATAACGCCCGGGTGGAACGAAGTTCCTGTCTCTATTGTATTATGTATTAAATGACAGGCACAATGAAGTAAAGGTTTACTGTAATAATGCCCAATCTGAAAAATGTCCAACGACCATGCTCGATCTGAAAAATGTCCAAACTGAAAAACGTAGAATCTGAAAAATGTCCAATCTGAAAATGTCCAATCTGAAAAAGATATCCCTGATGTTAACTTCGGGAACTTTGGCTCTCATTTGCCAATTGTCTGGATGCGAAAAGTACGTCTTAATCCAGTACTAGCCATTAAAAGTACTGAAGAAAGGCAAAAGTCAAAATATTTTATTGCAGTGACTACACTGTGTACATTTATACAACGTCATTTTTTTATTTACTAGCTTCCTAGGTAAGGTATTGTGCTAATAATGTGCTAAAAATATCAAGATACTCTTACCTAAGTAATGATTAATTTATTTCTGTGACTGTACCTAGGTGCGTAGCTGACTGCATTCTGCACCACAGACGTCATAAAACACGACTTAGGCGCATCCTAAATGAAGTCACTACATTCTATATTATGGAAAAGGCTATAAGTGACTCTACTTTATTAAATATTTTTAAGTAATACGTAAAGTTTTAAACTAACATTTTTTAAATTAGTACAATTGAAATGATTTGCATATGGTGAAATACTAAAAATACATATATAGATGCAAAACAGCAAACGGGAAAAAAGCGATGGATCCCGAAAAGGATGGTGCGCCGGAGGTCGTGGGTTCTATTCCCACCAGGTATGTCTGTAATGTTACAAATATTGAATTGAATAAATTGAATGTGTGTGCGTGCGTGTATGATTCCTCGACTCATTTCTGAGTTATCCGCTGGACCATAGAGTTAAGATCTCTTTGGTGCGTGCTCGCGACCCCGTAAAAGAAGCATTCTATGGGTGTCAAAATCGTGTCAAATGTATGACAATACTGTGACTCACTCATACATTTTTAAACTCCATATAAATTTGTATTAGCAACCTCCTCCCGCTACTCTGCTTCCTTTGTCCGCACCCCCCCTGTAAGTGGCACCATTGGTTCCCATACTAAATATGCAAGATGCAATCTCCATAAGGGAGCGCGCGCGCCACCAAAGAGGTTCGAACCTTCCTGCGTTGGACAGACAGACAGACGGACGGAAAGCTTAGCTATAAAGATATCAACCGAACCCTAAAAACCGCCAAGACACCACATTCGCACTTGACCGGATTTTTTTAAATTACTCTCGCATTAGGCATCTGATGATGGGTTTAATTAGACATTACTTACTGCTGATTGCGGCCCATCTACTCGACACGCTCGCCCATCCGTCAGTGTCCACTTCGATTCCATTCAACCGATCACTCCAAATGTAAATCCTTGACGAGGCACCATACAAGGATAGCTAGCTCAATATAGTCGGTTAAGTTTACAAAATCTTCACTTACATTTATCTTATTTTCTTAGGGGACCAGGAATACCTTTTTTACGTGGGGAAATGCGTTATGCATACCTGACCTTCTGGGGGGAAGGCCGGGTGATGTGGGACTCGCTCCCACTAAAACCCCACGGTGGCCAACCTCGACGCAAGTCGAGGGACTCTAAGCGACTAAAAATAAGGCTCCAGGTTCCCAGGCGATACTGCGACCCTATGGAATCTATAGTGTCAGCCCCTGTGTTTACCTGTCGCTCTCCTCTCCAAGTGTTCGCTGCACAAAAGCTGTTATGCAGCCGAGGGGCAGGAGCCTGTAGTCCTCGAGTTCAGGACTCGTGCAGGAGCATCGCACTCGCAGAACAGATGTTTCATCGTCTCGCTATCCTCTCCACAGACTACATTAATCATCATCAAGAGCCTATTAAAATGTCCCCACTGCTGGGGCTCAGGCTACCCTATCAATGAGGGCGTTCGGGCTATAGTCCACCACACTAGCCCAGTGCGGGTTGGTGGACTTCACATGCGCCTAAGAAGTTCTTCTTCGGTGTATGCAGGTTTCCTCACGTTGTTTTCCTTCACCGTTTGAGAGCAGTCAGTAAGTGTACTTAAGTTTCGAGAAAACCCCATCGGTACATGACCCGGCCAAGGACCGAAATTCGGACCTTTCGATTTGATAAGAATGATAAGCCGCGTCTTATCCCCGACGCCATTGACGCTCTCTTAATATTAATACAGGGTGCTAATCATGAAATTGTACTATTATTATCTGTGGTGGAGCTCTTTCAAGGCTTATCCAGCCTTGTATCACTGCGACCATTGCTGATTTAATGTGATCGCCGCTATTACTATAGTTCAGTGCTAAGCTTTGCATCCGTTAGGAACTTCAGCAAGCTATAATTAAACTACCCTGACTATAGCCCGAACGCCCTCGTTGAGAGGGTAGGCCTGAGCCCCAGCAGTGGGGACATGTTGATAGGCTGTTGATGATGATGAATTAAAAAAACATACGGAACCCCCACTTTTTTCACGAGCGCACACTTTACTGACTTTTCATTAATACTTGCTCGTTAATTACACGGACCACGTGAAGACAGCTTGGCCTTCTAATTTATACTCGCATTGCTAATGCAATTCTATTTATAATTAACTCCTAAGACGGTGGCCGTATGTTTGATATTAATGTTAATTTGAATACGTCTCTTGACGGCACGCGATATCTCAAATTGTCATCTTAAATTGATTGGACTATCAACAAAATCATGAGACAGAAAATACTAAATCAACAGCCTATTAATATGTCCCCACTGCTGGGGCGAGTCGACGAGAGCGTACTTATAGTCCACCACGCTAGCCCAGTGCGGGTTGGTGAAGCCTATGCCTAAGAATTCCGTCTTTGGCGTTTGTAGGTTTCCTTGCGATGTTTTCCTTCGCCGTTTGAGAACGTTCAGATTGAAACGAAGTTCCTATGGCACAGAACTAGGCCGTAAAAAGTGTAAGATTTCGACCGACACGACACTTCGCGACGTGTCCCGAGGATAGCCGAGCATTCCCGAAGTTATGAACAGTAGTGCTATTCTGTAAGCGTATTTATACAACTCGATCCTGAATCCGCAGTGAGATTACAAATTGGCATTCTATAAAATTCAACAATAATCGAGTTCTACGTCAGCGCTACAGTTGCGTGCGTGGCGGCGAGTTGAACTACAGCCAGGTGAGATTTTGACGTTTGTTAGTATGGTATGACGTTTAAAGTAGAATTCTGTAAGGGAATCCCGCGTTCACTTCGACCAACACTACGCACTTCATATTCGAATTAATCTGTCAAAAGTGCTATTCTGTAAGCGTATTTGTACATTGATTTCGACCTCGACCTCGATTTCTACAACAGCGCCGCCGTTGCGCGCGTGGCGGCGAGTTGAACTACAGCAGGTGAGATTTTGACGTTTGTTAGTATGGTATGACGTTTATAGTGGCAATCTGTAGTGGAATTCTGCGCTCACTTCGACCATCACTACGCACTTCTATCTCGAATGTATCTGTCAAATTAAAAGTTAGTGTTTTGTAAGCGAGATCATTGTCGAGACGTGAAATTTTTTTTAAAATGCAAGTTTTGTGGCTTTGTAAGCTTTTAGCAAACCTAAAGTAAGTATTATACGTGTTTTTAAAATTGTTCTATTACCATTTTACCTACGGTTAGGTACAGGGTACAGTGTACCAGAGCCTAATAAAATCCTCTGTGCAAACAACCTTTTTACTCCTTTGGGTGGGTTTGCTATACTATCAAGAAGTTTCAAATCTCTTTGGTCGCGCGCGTGGGAGTGGCAAAATTTTTTGATTCATGACTAGCATCTTAAAGGACAATAAATTTATGTAATGGTATTTTAAACTTCTTGTAGGTTGTTTTAAAATGTACTTATAATTTCAGGAACCAGAGCAGCTTGATGACCTAATATGACGGAAGACGCCTATATATAGCCAGGAGAGTGAATTAAAATTAAATAAAATTTGTAAATTTAAACTAGAATAGAATTAAAATAACAATATAGCCTATTAAAATTACAATATAGCAGATTAAGTTTTTGACATGTTTTATGTACCTACCTACTTAGCTTAGTTTTTTATATGACAGATTATTTTGTTTAACTGATTAATATACCTATTACTCAAAGTAATACTCCTGATTTTTTGTTGTTGCATTGATTTTTAGGGTTTCGTACCTCAAAAGAGAAAATTTGAAAAGTTGAAATTAATATCAAATACTCAGGTCTGCAGTCCCTTAAAGCTGTGAAAAAATCAAACTTCTAAGTCAACGCATATGTCAGAAGATATGGCCGATTTTGCCGTATTCTTTAGAATCTTGGTCATCAAAACCTATGGGGTATTCCGGTTGACCTAGATTCTTGAAATTTAGCAATAAGCAAGGTCTTATAGCACAAGTAAAGGAAAAATTCGAAAACCATAAATTTGTCTAAAATCTTTTTTTCTAGTACCAACAAACGTAACTTTGCGTAGGTATGAAATTAACGATTTTCTAATTATTTCTTTAAGTTTGTAGGGAACCCTCAGGGCGCGAGTCCTACTCGCGCGCGTCGGGTTTTTTAATTAGATTTCTACTAGGTAATAAATGCAAAACTCAAAATTGTTTCTCAGCTCAGTCGACACTCAGTTACAATAAATTATAATAAATAAATGTATCAGACTATTGGCTAAACACTCTGTTTTTATTCTACTGCATGAGTGTGCAGTGCAGTCCAGTCAGTGGAGGCATCCACGGACTGCACTGCACACTCCTCGATACTGGTTTTCTATTATACTTATTCATAATACCTTACTGTACCTACCTTACTGTTGGTGAATCAAATAAATAAAAAAAACAAATTATAAGTATGTGATCAATTGCAAAATATTAACTTATAATAAACTTTAGTATAAAATTTTAACAAAAACATTATTTTTTTACAAAATATTTCAATGTTTATTATACACACGCCATCATAATAGGTTAGGTACACAATCACCACTTTTTATATTTCTTTATCCCAATACTCTATGTACTATGCATCTAAAACGACCTTTTGAAACACCAATTGTACCTTCCACCGGGTCAAGTGTCTCTGATTATGAGATGCTTCTGGAGTGCAGTCTGCAGTATTTTCTTGGACATTTAGTTATTATAGGCGTCATGAGGAACACGCTCGCTGTGCATAGACCGAGGTAAAATGCCAAGAGTCACCTGAAAAATACATTGAACAGTTATAGTTAGGTGTAGTGCACAAAATATGTATTGTTTAACAGTGGTCACATACCTAGGTTATTGCAAGGAACTTTACCTTTATTCGAGTCGAAATTCCTTTGCTTCGACGTTTCATAGGTTTCAATAGAGGACTTATCATCTTTATATAGTGAATTAATCCTTGACATGATAATTTTTGCATTCCATCAGCTTGTCGGACGCATTTAGTAATTAACTAAAGCACGCTCCTTTTCTAATACAGATTTAATTAAAAACAACTGAGCATTAATTACACCAAAATCAAAGAATTAAAAGGAAAACTGATCAAAAAAACAAATGAAATCAAATTAGACTAGGTATGTTATTGTTTTTTTTTATTATTTTTAGGAGGCACAAGCTCTATGCTTGACATTACAATGATCACATTATTTACTGTTTAAAGTTAATTTGCACTATCATTTATCTAGACTAATAAATTTTAAACAAAATAAAACATTTATTTTGAAGATCTATGCATTAATTTTTCGAAATTAAGCAGGAAAAGATAAAATCGATTCATCGATAACATAAATTCTGTAATGTGTCAGTCCCTACCGCAACGATTCACAATTCTACACCCACTTCACTTCGCAGTTGGCTTGTTTTGTTTACAGAATTCGGAATCAAGGTCTTTCATGATCGGATGCGAAGTGTAGTGACCAGTGACTTGCAGTGTTGCCATATCTGTAACCCGTAATTCTGTATTGGATAGTCTAAAAATCTGTATAAAATCCACTGAAATCTTCTAAAATCTGTATATTGATTTTTATAAATCCAATGAATTAGTAGTAGTCTTTTGAAACGAACTTTTTTCGAACGAAGGCTTTTCATAGAAAAAAACGCCACCGGTTAGGATTGCCATAATAAAACAATTTAGTACCTACCCAAACAAATAATAAAAAAAACACCCCAAAACTAAAACGAATCCTTATTTCCAAATGTAAATCACCGTGTAATCCATGTATTCTATTCTTTACTTCTATTTTAACCATATTTAACATAGATTACGTTAAATTACAAAAATCTGTATAAAAGTAGGGCAAAATCTGGTATCTGTATCGGTAGTCGAAAATCTGTATAGATATAGATAAATCTGTATATATGGCAACACTGAATTGCAGATTTTCATCAATAACTGCATTAGACGATCATTCATCCGTCACTCACCGCCTAACCTTGATATAACTGACAGCATAACCTAGCGTGTACGGGGTGCCTACGCCGCCATCTTGACAAACAAAATGACAATGACAGCTGACAGACAGAAGTCAGCCATCTTGTCATTCGTTTTTTTTTTAATGGTTTAACGGCCAGTTGGAAACAAGTCACTAAAGGCCATCGTAGTTTTAAACCACGAATACATTACACCGCAATACGGCCTCCGGCAACTAGGGCCATTTGGTGATCCACACTGCAGCTAACGCCGCACTAAACTGATAGTAGGTGTTGTGTCGATTTAACAAGGGACTATTTGGAACAATTCGGTAGAGTCGTTACACGCTTTTATTTAACTAACCCGCACAATATACACTTTCAATATACATTTTTTTGGAAAACTAAACAAAAATGACAACCGTCTCCGACAAAATCCTGCCAAAAAGCCGCTAGGAAAATCTATGTTTTTTTTGCTTTTAGGCGGGATTTTGTCGGAGACTGTTGTCTTTTTATTTAGTTTTCCGAAAAAATGTATATTGTAGGTTTTGGTGTATATCTGTGATAGTTTTATATGCAACAAGTGCCTATTAAAATGTATATTGTGCGGGATAGTTAAATAAAAGCGTGTAAACGACTATACCGGATCGTTTCAAAATGTCACTTGATAGACTTCATTAAACCTACTATCGGTTTAATGCGGACATGAACCTGCAGTGTGGATCACCGAATGGCATGCACTAGTTGTGCCCTCGTGGAGGCCGTGCTGCGGTTTTATTGAAAATCGCCTACTAACTCTAGTCGTGCTCTGTTTTTATGGAGGCCGTGCTGTAACCGCCGCTGGTTTAAATAAATATAAGAAATAATACTTTAAATAAGACAGGGCTGTATGGACAAAGCTTCCCTTGCCCGTCCTCAATAGAGGACAAATCAATGACAATATCTATGATTTTTGTTTTGTTTTTTTAAATTGGGAGGCAAGAGCTCTGCATTGCATTACATTCATGCTCATTTATCACATTATTTATTATTTGAAGTTGATTAAACACTATTTTATCTAGACTAAGAAATTTTAATCAAAATGAAACATATATTTTGAAGTTTCACTCCATTATTTTACCAAATTATGCTGAAAAGATAAAATCGATTCATCGATAACATAAATTCTCTAATGTGTCACTCACTATTCTTCTCATCACAATTTGATACTCACTTCACTTCGCTAGTGGCTTGTACTTGTTTACAGAATACGAAATCAAGGTCTTTCATGATCGGGTGCGAAGTGTAGTGACTTGGCGATGTGATTATCGAGTTTTAACTGTTACTTTACAGAATTGCACTGCTGGAATTTATTTCATTGTGCCTGATATGTAATACATTTTATACGAAAGGAACTTCGTTCCAACCGGGTGTCCCATCACTTGTCGTCTTTCTTTCATCTAAAATATAGGTACCATGACAAAAGAAAATACTATAGAAGCTTGTTACCCTACTGCGGCGAAGCCCAAAAAGAGGGTTATGTCTTTAACGCGTATGTTTGTATGTGTGCTTTTTATCTTTTTCGTAGTCGGGCTTTGGTTTTTCCATCGTCAGCTGCTGTTAGACATAGACGCCACTCTTTCAGCTACCTATGAAAGTTGTCGGTCCATCTGTCAGCGCGGCATCATCATCATCAGCCTGTACCAGTCCACCGCTGGACACAGGCCTCCCCCATGGCGCGCCACTGAACGCGATCCTCGGTTCTCCGCTTCCAGTCACTGCCAGCCGCCTCACCGTACCATCTAGCAGCTAGGGCGGCGTCACATCTCGTGACAAACCCACGCTTACCTTGACCCGGTGAACTGAGATATGTCTCTTCTCACCCCGCGTTACCACATATAGTTCAGCGAACAATAGTATTGAAACAACATGTAACAAATGCTCGCTATTGTCTTCCACCGCTAAATGAGTTTCAACAAAAACGTTACCCTCCGTCGCTTGCGCAGGGTAAAAACAATGAGTCACCTTTCTCTGCGATCGGTGACCTTGACACGGTATTTTTTTGGTAATTTTTAATGGGGTATTTGGATTAAACGCGGTTTTTGTACGTGTTACAATGGGAATTTCGTTCCTATTGGTATTAAATTTCTATTGAATGAATGACTATTGCGTTGCTGATTTTTTGATCGAAATACTTATTTACATTTTATGTAACTTATTTATTTTTTATTACTTACCCAATGTGAGTATTTGATTTTTTTTATTTAAACTTGACTTCAATAGGTATGTTTTATTTTGTTTGATTTGCCAGCAAGATTTGAACCATTTCCGGATGTCCTAATGATCTGAAATTTGGTTTACCTAGGTACGTATTTTCGGTGAATCTGGTCTGATGATGCATATTAACTCTCGTTCTTTGTAATGATAAATAATGGTTATTACCTATCTCATTGATTAATTGGTAGAGCGTGTCATTGGGCATGGCGAAGTCAATCGTTCAGTCCGTTATTTTGAATAAATTTTCATATATCTACAGTTTTAGTTAGTTAAGTGTTATAATTTAATAAGAACATTATAAAGCTATACTATATCTACAGATTAAATTATTTGTAATTATCATTCATTCAGTCTTCCATTCTTCTTTCCATTCATTTTTTCTGTAATGTCTATGTAGTGCTACACGTAATAGGTGAGTATAAGTTGCGAGATGCCGCTTTGTCGGTACGCCTATAAACAACGAACAGACTCCGCTATTCGTGACCTATTGTTCACAATCGGATGCTGCATACCGGCAGTTCACACTCCTTGGTGCACCTACAACCATAGAATAAATAATAGCACTACAGGCTATAAAGTATGTAATGAGACGCTAGCGCCTGTAAATCCCCTTTACTTTTTCGGCATTTTTATTAAAAAATATATTTAAAATTCAAAATTTTAATTCTAGAGCTGTATACCTTTTGATACATTTTAAAAATAAGAGTAAGTAGTGTGTTTTGCCACTTTATTTGTATTAAATTTTTATCGATACCTACCTTAAATTCTCTGTTAGAAATCAGTTTATTCCTGCCACCACAAATCCGGTATATTAATCCTACTAATCATTATCATCATATCATATCATACTTAATATTATAAAGGCGAAAGTTTGTAAGGATGTGAGGATGTTTGTTACTCTTTCAAGCAAAAACTACCGAACAGACTTCGATGAAACTTGGTACAGTGGTAGCTTGTATTCTGGAATAACATATAAGCTACTTTTGAACGCGGACAAAGTCGCGGGGCGTCCGCTAATACCCCCTAAGTAACCAAACGCCTACATAGAGGACGCTGTTTCACAATGTATACGGGAAAAACCTTTCTACGCGGCGAAACCGCGGGAAAAAGGTAGTATAATATAAAAAGAAATAATAATATAGTATAAATAAATAATTGAAATTGAATTGAAAAGTTACCTGCACCTAACCTTAAAAATTCAACGTTGAGTCATGACTCACAGACTATAAACTCAAGAGTGTAAGTAAACCGTAATCACGATAAATAATTATAATCAATTAATCTATGCAGGTGGTCCCCGAGTTCATGAATGTTGAACTCGGCTGTGATCTTGAAGTGAAGTGATTTAAAGCAATTACGTTATTGGTTATTGAATTGAAACCGCAGATTTATTGCACGCACTGCAAGCTTAGAGGGTCCTGCATGACTCAATGCTAAATATAATAGTTAATTAGGCAATTTCTATGAATGAATAAAAACTTTTTTCTTCACTTTCTTATGAATAAAAAAGGCTGATGAGTTTGCTTTTTTTGTTTGAACGCTCTAATCTCTGAAACTACCAATTGGATTTGAAATTTTCTTTTTCCATTTGATAGCACTATTCTTGAGGAAGGTCACGCTACCCTTAGGAGCCGAGAAAAAATATAAATAAAGTTAGAAAATACGCGGGAAGCAATTGATAGCCTAATTTTTTAGGAAAGTTACATACCTATAGGCTACTTAACACACAGAACACGGAAAAAGCTCGCTACGCTATATTTCTGTGACTTAACATCACGCTACGACCCCTAAGAGCCGACCGAGCAAAAAGAAGAAAGTCGGAAATCAATTAAAAAAAGAAACTGACTCACTCACTCACTGATCAACGCACTGGCCGCCCAGCCCAAAATGCTGAGCCTAGAGACTTGAAATTTTGCACAAATGTTTCTCATACTCATTTAGCTCTTATGTCCACTAACACAGGGATTTTCCCTTCGGGAAAAACTTTCTTCGCGGGCGAAGCCGCGGGAATCGTCTAGTAAACAATAACACGTCGGTTCTCAGTCGGATACACAACGAAAATTAAATGGGTCCATGACCTATTAGAGAAAAAATCGTGATAATTTGGCCGACGGCCTCAGATGGGCCAAATTACATGGTAGCGTACCAATTACCCCGGCTACCGGAGGTTCAAGGTTTCAATCGGGCAATTTTTTGCGTAATTAATTTATTTCTGTAATTCTAATTTGGCTCTTCTTGGTTTAAAGTAACAGCCCCCTTACCGAGGGTGTTACGTCCACCACGCTAGCCCAGTGCGGGTTGGCGGACTTCACATGCGCCTAGGAATTCCTTCTTTGACGTATGCAGGTTTCCTCACGATGTTTTCCTGCACCGTTTGAGAGCAGTCAGTAAATGTACTTAAGTTTCGAGAAAAGTCCATGGTATATGGCCCAGCCGGGGATCGAAATCGGGCCTCTCGACACGGAAGGCCTTCCCTACTATGCCACCGAACGATATAATTGTCTTATACATAAACAATTCTGGAAAGTTATAGGCCCTTGGTCCGAGGACTCAAAGTCTTTTACACAAGACTTGGCTGCAAAGCTGAGGGAGGCCACGGGTGATCCTCTGTGCAAGGAATACCTTGTTCAGAGGATCAGCCTGGCCATCCAACGAGGCAATGCAGCCAGCGTCCTCGGCACTATGGGGGAAATATTATTTAATCTGTGCTATGGGTCCATCGGCTAGCCTTGACGATTTTAGGATATTTTAGTTTTATGTTTTAGATTTATACTAAGTTATTTTAAATACAAATTCAATTAAAAATATATATAGGTATTATGTTCTGGAAATATTTGGCCTAAAACTTAAGTGGTGACATTCCTGCAGCACGTAACCTTACCTTTATCTTACCTTTACCTTTCGGCAGCCGCTACTGTCGCAGTCCAGTTCCCACGACGCGGGCGCCGATATTCGGCGCGATTGGAAAGGTTCCAAGTAGGGATGCAATTCAGACGTTACGATTATCGTCATTTGTTACGATTACACTTGCATTACGATTGTTCAAGAAAAGGGAACGTGCTGTTATCAACATATGATTTAGATTTTATACATGTATATCTTAGTCGTAATATATCATAGTAGTCTTATCTGTAATAGGGATCATCAAATACTATCCTTCCTACTAATATTATAAAGGCGAAAGTTTGTAAGGATGTGACGATGTTTGGATTTGAGGATGTTTGTTACTCTTTCACGCAAAAACTACCGAACAGATTTTGTTGAAACTTGGTACAGTGATAGCTTACATCCTGGAATAACATATAGGCTACTTTTTAACGCGTACAAAGTCGCGGGGCGACCGCTAATACCCCCTAAGTAACAAAACACCTGCATAAAGGGCGTTGTTTCACAATGTACACGGGAAAAACTTTTCTACTAAAAAGCTAGTATTTTATACGTCTAACAACATCTCGTCAGATAATGTTTTATTTTATTAAATGTGGTGGGTGTATAAAATAAAACAATTACAAAGGTATAATGTATGGTTTAGTGTGTTTTATGTGATAACAAAGGAGAGCCATGTCAGAATCTGAAATTGACTTAAGTAAACGATTTTTCTCACTTTTCGAGTTTGGTTGGGTAAAAGATTAATAAATAAAATAGGTGTAGGTACAGAAGTAACATCATTTTAGACTTTCGCGCTTTGTATTCATAATTATATAATTATTTACGGGTCTTACACACGAATAAGTTTTATTTACCTTGCCCGACGTTTCGACCAGGTTACACTGGCCGTGGTCACGAGCTGACTGGAGAGGCGAGCTGTCATTGTTAATCGCTGTGAGTAGTTTCTGAAACTACCCTCTGCTGATCTTGTATTATTGGAAAGTCCCGGCACACAACACTCACGGTATCCGCGGGTGTATTCGACGATAAGTCACGAGATTTAAGTTTATCGATCACTGGATTCCACGACGGTGACAATTTAAAACCATCTTCCCTATTGAAATTTTTGAATTTCTTGATTTCAATAGCTTCTCGCACTATCCGCGGATAGTAGTGGCGATCGGTGGACAGGATTTTAGGTTGGTGGAGCTCAATCCAGTGGTCAGTCCCAGCGTTAATGACGTGGTCCGCAATGGCTGACTTATACGTCTGGCGGTTTTATTAATTAGTTTAATTGTCACCGTCGTGGAATCCAGTGATCGATAAACTTAAATCTCGTGACTTATCGTCGAATACACCCGCGGATACCGTGAGTGTTGTGTGCCGGGACTTTCCAATAATACAAGATCAGCAGAGGGTAGGTTTACAAACTACTCACAGCGATCAACAATGACAGCTCGCCTCTCCAGTCAGCACGTGACCACGGCCAGTGTAACCTGGTCGAAACGTCGGGCAAGGTAAATAAAACTTATTCGTGTGTAAGACCCGTAAATAATTATATAATTAGAAGTAACATCGTTTTACCATGCTTTACATTCCATTCGACATTACTTTTATTTTTACGATTAATAATTGTATCGATATTTTGCGGTGAATAGCGTCGTTCGGCGAATCGTAAAAAATACGCTAACCAATCGTTGCATCACTAGTTTCGTATGGTGACATTTCGGGTGACAGGCACGTAGCAGGTCCCTATAGGTAGACTCATATTCTCGATAATCGTTTCACCGAAGACTAATCGATAGAAATATTTTATGAAGCTTCAATACTTCGAAGGTTCATTTTATGGATTTTTTTATATCCATGTATCAGGAGCCCTATTTTTTAAACGCTCGCCTCGCTTCGAGCGGTCGATTCTACTAATTTTCCTCCGACATGCGATACAAAAATCAGTAGAATCGACCGCTCGAAGCGAGGAGTGCGATTCAAAAATAGAGCTCCAGTAGCAACGCCCCAACATAGCCGAACTTGTCGAGGCAGCCTACCATGTCGAGAGGTCCAAGTTCGATCCCCGGCCGTGCCATGGACGGTCGACCGCACGTAAGTGGAAACAAAACAAATATATGTAGACTGATGTCTCATATTATTGAAACTCCCTATTATGCTAGGCTAGCTCAAGGTCAAAGTGTTTCCACTGACGTGCGGTCGACTGTACCAATGGGTTTTTCTCGAAACTTAAGTACATTTACTGACTGCTCTCAAACGTTGAAGGAAAACATCGTGAGGAAACCTGCATACGCCGAAGAAGGAATTCTTAGGCGCATGTGAAGTCCACCAACCCGCACTGGGCTAGCGTGGTGGACTATAGTCAAAACGCCCTTGTAGGCCTAAGCCCCAACAGTGGGGATATATGAATAGATTGTTGATGATGATGATGATACTGGGTACATTTATACACGTCAATTTGTTTGTCTACAACCGCCCTGCAAAAATTAACTTTGCTCTCTTGTTGCTCAAATAACTATTACTTCGTATCACAGACCACCCAACCAAGTGACTGCGCATTGACCGCGAAAGCGTTCACCGAACATAAGGCCATCGCCTATGTATATATATTACTGGCGTCAAGCCATATACTTGTTTTAGTGTGGGTTTGATTTTTCCTAAGGTAAGATCTCCCGCAATAGTTATTTGTGTTACAAGGGGACTTTGTCCCTTACCTTAGGCAAAATCAAACGCACACAATTTTTTTTTTTTGCTTGTTACCGATAATATACCAAAGCGGAGAGGCCTCATGCGCCGTCAATGCGCAGTCAATTGGTTGGGTGGTCTGTGCTTCGTATACTATACTATACGCATTCCCTTCCAACCGTGAGGTCACTAGTTCGATGCCCGCACACGGTTGCTCCCTTTCTAATGTGCTGCGATTTTCGTAGTATTTTGTAATGCTTTATGCAAGTAGGTACAGATTGTAAATACAGGATGCGGCTATAAATGAATGTCGACATGAGTATGGGTAGTACCTACATTTCAAATGTTAAAAAGTTGTATATTCGAATGCAAAATATAATTCTGATACTGAAAATAAATAGGTAAGTATTTACTAACCAATTTTTAGAAAAGTGTTTTGGGGTCAGTTAGCCTAAATAATGTATTCCAATCATTTTTTTTAATCCCTTCAATGTACAGAAATACTCCCGTTACAATTTTATAATAGTATAGATAGGTAAAATAAATACATCAGAACAACACATAGGCTATAGATACCTCGGGAAAAGCAGTTCCCGCGGGAAAATATCTACGCGGGCGAAGCCGCGGGAAAAGGTAGTCATCGCATACCAAAAGCTTCGTAATTAATATATCAATTTACACGTCTCTCGAAGGTTGGTGCGCGTTACATTCAAGTGCTACATCGAGCTGACAGCTACCTGACAGTAGGTGAAGCTACCGCGCACGTGACAGGCAGACAGACAGACAGACAAGGTTGAATAATACCCTGCATAATACCGGCAATTGTTACCTGCTAAATTCTTAATTACATCAAAAAACTGCATCCTATGATTGATAATCTAGATTTTAAAAATCATGTTCACTTAATTTTGTGTCCAAATAAATTCAGGAAAAGTTAAGAATAATTTTTTCGATCTTAGTACTGGCGCCAACGAAGAAGCGTCATTTTCCTTCAACAGATGCCTAACAGCAGGTTGGAGGTAGCATGAATTTAAAAAAAAAGCTACCCCATATGGATGAGTAACAAAATCATTTTAGGGGGTGCCAAAATCGTGCCAAATGTATATCGAAATTGATACTCACTCACACATTCTCATTTTCAAACTTCATATAAATTTGTATGAGCAACTTCCTCCCGCTATTCCGCTTCATTTGTCCGCACCCCCCCTGATTTTGACACAGAATTTTTCATCGTTTCCCATACTAAATTTGCAAGATGCGATCTCCACAGGGAGCGCGCGCGCGACGAAAGAGGTTTGAAACTTCTTGGGAGGTAGTATCAGGTAAGCTAAAGGTAGGCGTGCCGAGATGTCGCGATAATTCTCAACCTTGTTGAACCGGTACCCAATTTAAATTTCGAGAATACCCACAGGGGTCATACATACATTTTGTTAACAAAACGATTATAGGAGTCAAGTTTAGGAAAATCTATCCTGAACATCATTTTTTTAACTACCATAGTATATTGTTATATGTAATAATAATAACTATCTACGACTCTTGCGATGATGAACACCGAATATTCTTAAATAAATATTAAAGCAGTAATTTTAAATCTTAAATTTCATAGTCTTCCTTTAATTTAAGATACTATGATACTTATAAGGAAACCAGCTCCCTAAGCCAGGAATCGGTCAAATGTGGAAGAAAACAACCTGTATTTTATGACCGATTAAAATATTATATGAATCTTATATTCATATAATATTTTAATCGGTCATAAAATACAGGTTGTTTTTTTCCACATTTGACCGATTCCTGGCTTAGGGAGCTGGTTTCTTTAAAATCTTTGAATATATTTCTACTTATTTTTGAAAATAAAGCAATGTTTCCTTTCAGTAAAAGCTATTATCAACATTTAGGGTACTTTCTCTTCCACCCTGTCATATTTGGCAAAACCCAGCCATCCTACGTCATTATTACCAACATCCAAAAACCAGACACCCCTAATTATATTATTACTAGTTTTTCTTGTGTACATTGTGAAACAGCGCCCTCTATGTAGGTGTTTTGTTACTTAGGGGGCATTAGCGGACGCCCCGCGACTTTGTCTGGGTTAAAAGGTAGCCCATATGTTATTCCAGAATGTAATCACTATCACTATACCAAGTTTCATCAAAATCTGTTCGGTAGTTTTTGCGTGAAAGAGTAACAAACATCATCAGATCCTCACATCCTTACAAACTTTCGCCTTTATAATATTAGTAGGAGTAGGATAGGATAGGATTTACGGGTCTTACACACGTAATAAAAATATTTACCCCTAATTTCAAAAAGACGTAATATATAGAGTGCCCCCAAGTAAAGTAAAGATTTAATCCTAGATTGGGTAGGAATCAACACCGCATTGACATATCACGTGTACGGAACTTTAGCCAACAAAAACTAAATACAAAAACATTTGAGTTATGTTGGAAAGTACATGGGAAAATTATGAAAACTTCAAAAAGAAAACTAAAATTGACAAAACCTTAGAAAGAATATTCAAAATTGAGCACTGAATTTAATGTATTTTGTACCACAAGCTGTTCTGTTAACACGAGGAAGCGGAAAACTATATACAGTTGTAGCTTAGAAAATCTTACATCGTATAGAATCTAATTCATCAATGATAGATAGATATTTAAATAGATTGTCATATATACTTCATAGATAGATAAATAGAGATATATAAATCATGAATCATTAAGGAAGCTAACGATTGTGAGGAAAATTCAATTATACCTAAAAGAACATACAGAGCTATGAATAAAAACAAATTACCTATACAGCCATTATAAGAAAATGTATCATAGAATATCGAGTGACTCAGATGAGGATAGATCACTCATTTCATTGCACTTAACGAACAAAGAGCTGTACTTGAACTATAACGCAAGTAAATAAAATATTTGAGATGATTAAATTAGACATACGCTTGAAAAGAGTGCGTTAGTTTGACGAGACAACGAGAGCCAGTGTGAAATTAGCAAACCGTACAAAAGTAATACAAGTGTTAATAAACAAGAAAAGTTTCAAATTTGAGCCCAGCAAGAAAATGAATAGTCTAGAAGAAGAAAGAATTTTGATTGATGAAAATAATTATTGTTAGCGAATATAAATCGTTACTTTTTAGAATCTTAATCTAGAAGCCTTAAAATTTAATGAAAAAAATATGTTTCCGTCACCAATAGTCACAATAAATACAAAAAAAAATCGAAGTCCCTCAAGGTAACGCGCTCAGTCCTTCGTTACTTCTTATTCAACTAATATAAATGCGAAAGTTCTGGAAACTACATAAAGTGATAGCATAAAATGATAGCTTATACCCTGGAATAACATTAAATTGTACTCTTTTTAATTAAACGTTAGTACTAAACACGTTTGACTCAAGAAATGGCGAATGTCTAGCCGGGAACAGAGAAGTCGCACCGCATTCCGGCAAACATCGTTTACAACACTGTACTGTGAGGAGGTAACGACGAACTAAATTTGACAAATCAGCGCGCGGTCAAGGCCTGAACTATCACGCGCAGCGGGCGACGCGACGAGCTGTGAGTATTCGCGTTTATGCGCATTTACGTAGTGATGTTCTGTAAGTAACTAGATTTCTAATGCGCAGTGACAAAACGGTAACGCAAAGAGCTGGCAATACTAGAGGCGAGCTCATTAGGGCTGTCGGTAGCGTCCTTAAAGTCCTCACTGATGTTATTAAAAATCGAAATATTATTGAATCTGAAGAAGGACATGCAACACTTGGACGAATTTAAAACTAAACTAAAACTTGTGAAAAATTGTGCACGAAATCAAACTGCACTATTTGTTAACAGGATGTCTAAAGAATTTAAATGTCAGCGCAAGTATTTTCAAGAGGATTGGTTACGATTAGATTTCGGATTTTTCAGGGCATTCGGAACTTTTGTATAAAGTTTTCTTGTTCCCCTTCCATTCGACTTTGTCAGACGCCTTATAAAATACTTTTTTAAATAAAAAATTTGAACACTAAAATGCATTTTCTGATACCGAGTTTAACTGGGGTACAGCCTGTAGAATATATATTTATTTCCTAACGATGGCAACACCGACCTGGTATGTTAAAAGGCTGGCCATGTATTATTGTGATGGGTTTCTTAGCCACATGAATTATAATGCACATTAAGCGCTCAAACCACTATAATCTTGTAAATGCCCTATAGTTTGAAGATCTCACAGGCTCACAGCCGAAGCAAAGCCTATGGAGCAACTTTTCGATGTCTCCGTTGAAGCTATGAGCTTCGGCGTGCGATAGCTAGAGATAGGCACTATAACTATTATTTAGATCATGAAAATATTTCCATTGAAAGGAAAAGAGTCAAAAAATTTTAAATGTTTTAACATTTTTTAAAGTTAGAGTATCGGTAAGATTCCAAGGAAGAAGAAACCAATATGACACTACAATACAGCTTTGGTGTTACAGTGAAAAAAGCTTAGACGAAAGTTCAAACTTCAAGCTCCGGACACTAAAATGTGCACAGTCCGCCAGAAGGCAGAGGAAACACCACTGCATCTTCTGTGCGAGTGTGGCCCGCTGATGCGTACAAGAAACACCCATCTGGGCAACTACTCACTTCAACCTGATGAAGTAAAATAAATCAGTGCCAAAAGCGGGATGAAGTTCCTACGCAAAGCTTAGCACTGAACTGCTGTGTGATTCTGTAAAGTATGAATTAAAACTCGACCATCACATCGCAAGTCACTTACTTCACTCCGCATCCGATCATGAATGACCTTGATGTCGCTTTGTGTAAACAAATACAAGCTACTTAATAAACACTTCACTTGCGAAGTAAAGTGAGTATTGAACTGTAAATCATTGAGTTAGAGACCGATCTCACTGCGGATTCAGGATCGAGTTGCACAAATACGCTTACAGAATAGCAGGGCTGTAGTAAGGCGGCGATCACAATAGATCAGCAATGGTCGCAATGATATAAGGCTGGGTAAGCCCTGAAAGAACCCTATCGCAAATAAAAACAATAGAATAGATTTGAATAACAGATTTGGTGACCCGTACCGGAAGAAGCAGCGTAGGCAGGCACAAGGTGGACCGATGATCTGGTGAAGGTCGCGGGACCCGGCTGGATGAGGTTAGCGCGGGACCGGGCGTCGGGGAGATTCCTGGGGGAGGGATATCATTATTTTTGTAAAGATTGTGCGAGGCTGAAGTAACATTAACACCAGACATCTTTGTCATTCAAATAATCGACTACTTTATAATAAGCTTTCTTACAAAGTTGTTGTTTAATGTGAGATTTAAATTTTCTGTCATTCTTATTTTAGATTTCTTCTGGTAGTTTGTTGTAGAAGCGTATACATTGCCCCGTGAACGATTTACTGACCTTACTAAGCCTTAACTGTGGTGGTGCAAGTTTGTTTTTGTTTCTTGTAACATATGCTGTGTTTATGTCACAGTGCCTCAGAAAAAGAGATATATTTTTGTACATGTAGTATATAGACTAACTTTTTCCCGCGGCTTCGCCGCAGTAAAGTTTTTCCCGTGTACATTGTGAAACAGCGCCCTCTATTTATGTAGGCGTTTTGTTACTTAGGAGGTATTAGCAGACGCCCCGCGACTTTGTCCGCGTTAAAAAGTAGCCTATATGTTATTCCAGGATCTAAGCTATCACTGTACCAAGTTTCATCAAAATCTGTTCGGTTGTTTTTTCGTGAAAGAGTAACAAACATCCATCCTCACATCCTTACAAACTTTCGCCTTTATAATATTAGTAGGAAGGATTTGAACAAAAATGAATGATGTCCTTTACGATATCAGAATTTAAGACAAGTAAAAGATATCTGACACACGTGACTGCTTTAAGCGCGCAAGCGTCTGACCGGGTAACATTTTACAAAGGTTAAGTTTAACGCTCGGCGTTTTAACTTAACCACACTCTTAAGGCGACGCCATTTTGTTTTTAGCGCCATACATTGAGTCAATCCGGTAAAATCTCTTTGATCCATTCGTTTATTGTCGTCATCAAACATGGACAATCCAAATAAATAAAACCTACAAGTGGTCTGATAAATATTTCAGTGCTAAAACTACGGGTAGTATAGGTACCCGCTTCACTGGTGACGTATTGCGCCAGCAGAGGACGTTGAAAGGCTGATATGATGATGATGAAACGTGAATAATAATGATCATTAATTTATTATGTGTTTTGCCGATTGTGAACCGCGTTGAATGATTTTTAAAAAATAAATGGGCTATTTTTCGAAGATGTTCCATTTCAATTGAGAAAAAATACTTCACCTCTGAGGGTAGAATTTTTTTTTAAAATTTATTTTATATTTTATATTTTAATTTTATGTTGTCGAAAAAGAATTCTTTCATCACCGACGTCGAGTGATTCATAGAATCGTTTCTATTGGTGAAGGGTAATTCGGTTTACGATAGAGTTCCAGGTCTTCGCCTTAACCTCTCACGCGGTGATAATGCGCTAATCTTGCCAATAACCCGTGGTAAATCCCCATGTGATAGCCGGATCCGATGCCACCACACCCAGCTTCCTCAGGATGTGGTACAAGGCGACTAAAGATAAACCCAGGTGACATGCAGCACCATCATCTTCAACTTAACTACCTTTCAACCGACTTAAAAAGGAGTACGTTCTCAATTCGACTTAATTTTTTTGTACCTATGTTATATATCGTCGCCGATTGTGAACCGACTTGTATTTTTTAATCGTTCTTACATCCTACTAATATTATAAAGGCCAAAGTCTGTAAGGATGTTTGTGAGGATGTTTGTTACTATTTCACGCAAAAACTACCGAACAGATTTTGATGAAACTTTACAGTAATATAAATTAAACATCAGAATAACACATAGGCTATAGATGCCTCGGAAAAAGCTCTTCCGGCGGGTAAAACAGGACCTTTTTGTAATTCTTTATACGTAACTCGGTTACCAACGAATAAATCTGCCATCGTAAGTAACAGTTACAAGGAAAGAAATGACAAATCATTATTGTTTCGCAACTCGGTTACAAAGCAAGAAAAAACCCATAACCATTTTGGCCAGCGGTGTACTATACAGGCTGTACTTTTTAAAGTAATAATTTGTAACAGGAAAATAGAAATAGGCAATATATTTAATGTAATAAATAAAACATTTCTTTTTGAAATCACAGGAGACAATTATTTTACGTAATAAACATTTTTAACATAATTATGCTTACTATAATTATATCTCACAATTACGCTCACGATTTTATTCACTGTTTGTATTCAAACTTAACACCTATTTTTTGTAACAAAATAAAAAAATTAGGTAACTAAACTACACATCGTAAATGCATTGAAACCCTAAAAATATACCTATTCAGTGCTTTGGCATACATTTGTATGGTAGGTCAACGACTGACTATTAAAAAAAATATTTTCATACAAATGCTAAAAGTAAGTCGATCGCACGTCAGTGGAAACAAAACCAAACTGGTCTCCCATAGTATTGAAACTCCTTAATAGGCTAGCTCAAGGTCAAAATGTTTCCACTGACGTGCGGTCTACTGTACGATACTTCGTGCCTCTGAAACAGGTCGCTACTTTTTACACCCTGTATTTAACTTAAAAAGTCAATTCTGACGTCAATAATCACATCAACAGAAATTTTTATTCAACAAAACTGTTTTTGACTTCCATTTGGTGTATTAAATACAGAAAGTCACAGAAAATTCTAGGAAAATACGTAGATGAAATCAAAAACAGGAAGATACATTACTCACTACTACAAATTCCAAGTAATAGTATCAAGTAGGCCTTAGCCTAAAGTGAAGAAGGAGAGTTGACGCAAAGTTGATGAAGGCAGTGATCACAATAGATCAGTAATGATTGCAATAATACAAATCGGCCTTGAAAAAGCTCCATCACATAGAAAGAAAAAAAGAAAGAAAATTTGTTGCCACACGAGTAGGTACTTACTTAACAAACAAATAATAATAATTAAAAATATGAAAGTGGTACACAAAGTATCTACATAGCAACATATCTACAATATTAGTAAGTACCAAGTACTTCGCTCATTATTAGTTACTGTTTTTAGAAAAAAATACTGTACTTTCTGTGCCTTCGTATAATACGAACGCAAAATTAATTTCAGCTATGTAAGTGTGAGTGCATCACATTCGTAAGAGCAACGTAAGACAGTACTCTATCTTCCATCTTTGTTTTCATCTAAGAGGAAATACAAGGTTTTGCAATACACTCTAAAACCAAAAAAGCTATCCTTTTTGTGGACTAAATAAACTATTTAAGTACTAAATAATTAATCTAGTTATCGTGAGCTATACTTTCCGTCGTTCAAATGTTAAAGTTCAACTTAAAATCTAACAATAATTTAAGTTGTAGTTAAGTTAAATACGTGTACTTAAGTATAGGAACATCAAGATTTTTTTCTTTTCTTTTCTATCGGCGGGTGACTTCGTGGGTGGCTAGTACAATAGCTCTCTGTAACAACACAATTTCAGTGTTATTTTCGTGTTTTACTATAAGTTTCATCATCATCATATCAGTCTGTAGATATCCACTGCTGGACAAAGCCCTCCCCCAGGGATCTCCACGACGACCGGTCCCGCGCTAACCTCATCCAGCCGGGTCCAGCGACCTTCACCAGATCGTCGGTCCACCTTGTGGGAGGCTTACGCTGCGTCTTCGGATACGTGGTCGCCACTATATAGGTTTACTTATCTTATTTTCTTAGGGGCCAGGAATACCTGGCGACTCTTGGAACCACCCCGCCATCCAGTGTACCGTCGAGACTCGTAACATCGCCTGCGCTATCCTAGCCTATTTTCAAATAGTTGAAATTTCATATTTTTCTTGTTTTTCGCTTATTAGAGCGCAGTCTGTCCTTTAGATAATATTTGAAGGCAGACGTATAGATTGCACAGGCGATAATCAGTTGTCAGACGGACCAGTTGCCCAGAAAGAAATTCTATTCCTGTTCGCATCCAGTTGCAATCAAGAAGTCAGGCTTCTAAAACGAGTTTATTTTCTTACTACACATCCCTTAGATAGGAAGTGATTGAAAAACGGGTGACGACGATACTCTTTATGCAATACCTATAACATGAACAAATGGTAACGACCCAGTATTGTGAGGTGATCTCACCTCTTCACGGCTTGCTGGGGTACACGAACGATACCGCCGAGTCCTGGCCGAACGCGTTCCTCGCCGTGCAGCTGAAGTTGCCCATGTCGCTCCATCTCAGACCCAGGATCAGAAGGTCACCAGACGCGAGCACCTGAGAAAAAACACTATTTTAAATATTCAAAAATACTTGTAAGTTTTAAAAAGAAAATGGAACAGACATTTTACTAGACTCATCATATATTTCAGTCCGCGGCCCCTTCTTCAGGTCGTCGGTCCACCAACGGAGGGGCATCCCACGCTTTACGTACCCACCACTCTAGAACACATCTGGTTATACTAGACTCCTTGTTGCTGTTGCGCGTGCAATAAGTTTTTTCCCGTGGGATCAGTTTATCGCGGTAAAAAATAGCCTACGCAAGAGTTCGACGTAATTCCACACCAAGTTTCATCAAAGTCCATTCAGCGGTTTAGGTGTGAAAAGGAAACGAACAGACTCATCATTCTCTTCTTCTTCCAGCTCTAAGGACCAAAAATGAAGACGACTCAAATAAAAACGCTGGTACGATGAAGACGACTCAAATAAAACGCTTGGTCGATGAAGACGACTCAAATAAAACGCTGGTTCGATGAAACGACTCAAATAAAACGCTGGTTCGATGAAGACGACTCAAATAAAACGCTGGGTCGATGAAGACGACTCAAATAAAACGCTGGGTCGATGAAGACGACTCAAATAAAAACGCTGGTACGATGAAGTCGACTCAAATAAAACGCTGATTCGATGAACGACTAGAATTGAAACGGATAAAAACCAATATTTATAAAAAAGGTGCAATTTTGTACACACTCTCTTTAGGACACTCACCCGAAACCTGGAACTGCCATAAACCAGGTTATTGTGGTTGTCGAGCCACTCCACCTGGGTCTTGGAATGGCTGTGGACGCGGCACGGCAGCAGGAGGCTGGTCCCTATCTCCTGGATGATGTCGTTGTACGTCGCCGTGATGACGGGCTTCGACGGCTTCCGCAGAATCTTCTCAAGAGTGATGGCGTCCGCGTAGTCATCTGGAAGGAGCAATTTTTCGGTTCTTGAATATCCCCAATGCAAAATTGGGCAAAATGTATTCGCGATTACTTTCCCAATTACTTTCTTCATCAACATCATCATATCAGCCTGTAGACGTCCACTGCTGGACAAAGGTCTCCCCCAGGGATCTCCACGACGACCGGTCCCGCGCTAACCTCATCCAGCCGGGTCCCGCGACCTTCACCAGATCGTCGGTCCACCTTATGGGAGGCCTGCCTACGCTGCGTCTTTCGATACGTGGTCGCCACTCGAGAACCTTTCTGCCCAAACGGCCGTCAGTTCTACAAGCGATGTGCCCAACCCACTGCCAATTCAGCTTCGCAATTATTGAGCTATGTCGGAGACCTTGGTTCTTCTGCGGATCTCCTCATTTCTGATTCGATCTCGCGGGGAAACTTCGAGCATAGCTGTCTCCAATGCCCTCTGGGTGACCTTGAAATTCGGCACAACTAGAGCTGTAAAGATAGTAGTAGGTTGGTGAAAACGGCTTGCCTGATCAGTGAGGTGTGTACGGCGGTCTGGACCTCCTCCACCCGTACGGCGGACAGCCACCAGCAGATCTCACGGAAACCATTCCTGACGCGATCCCAGGGCTCAGAACGACCGCGAATAAAAGACTCCCTGACCCTTTAAATTTTTTTTAGCATATCATAAATTGGGGAATTGATTCCTTACCCACTAAGAGGTACACCGTGGTAGAAGCAGTCTGCTGCTTCTCACCAGCTATGGCGACGCAGGTGTAGACGTCACCGTTGTTCGGCAGAGGGACCACGAGTTTTGACGTCATCTGGGCGATGCTCGAGGGGTGCGGGGAGAGGATCTCATTCGCGTCTTCTTCCAGCTGGAATAATAAGCAATATAGACAATGTCAAGCAAGTCTGCAGTTAGGTGGAAACGACTTCGAGAGGAAACCGAACGGAGAATCAGGCAGCATTTGGGAAGTTACGTTAAGTTACCACAATATCGACTTTAACGTTTTGATTCTTCAACTTTGAATTCAAATATCTCGCTTATACAGCATGCTAGGAGATTTACCCAAGGGAAAGGATTTGTTTGTAAATATGTCCTATGTCTATAACCAAAGTCTTCAGATAGGCCGCGCGAATTTAAAAAAAACTCACAAACGAAAATTTGGTAGGGTATCACAAAATTATTTTCTAACCCATGCATCGATGCATCTATTGTTTATTTTTAATAAGAAATACTAAAAGTAACAAAAAAGGGCTAAAAATAGAATAACTATATAGGTGGAAGCAGAGTAGTTTTAGACAGAATTTACGTCAAAAAGAAAATATTGTATTTAAATTTTGTATAAATGTTTTTTTTAAATAAGTAGAAAGTTATAGGTGGAAACAGAGTAGTTTTAGACAAAATTTACGTCAAAAAGAAAATATTGTATTTAAATTTTGTATAAATGTTTTTTTTTAAATAAGTAATCAGCTTACATCAACTACAGGCTCTCCGTTCCTGAGCCAAGTGACGCTCGGGCTGGGCGAGCCGTACACCTGGCACTCCAGCTGGAGGCGCTTCCCAGCGTCCAGCTCCACCGTCTCCGGAGGCGCCAGAGAAATGCGCACGTATTTCTTCACCTGCCTTTTATGAGTTACTATCACTGCGGAGAAAGGAAATCAGAATTAATGTAATTAACAGAAGCGTCAAATACGGATTCAGGGACCAGCCGAAGTGGACTTAATAAATGTGGAGTTTTGTGCAAACCAATTAAACTGCCCTGCTATTCTGTAAGCGTATTTGTGCAACTCGATCCTGAATCCGCCGTGAGATCGGTCTCTAACTCAATGATTTACAGTTCAATACTCACTTTACTTCGCAAGTGAAGTGTTTATTGTGTAGCTTGTATTTGTTTACACAATGCGACATCAAGGTCTTTCATGATCGGATGCGAAGTGAAGTGAGTGACTTGCGATGTGATGGTCGAGTTTTAATTCGTACTTTACAGAATCACACAGCTGGACTCCCGCTTTGCACAAAACTCGCGTTTGACATACTTTTTTTTTTGACATTATATTCTCTCTTGCATGTTAAATTGAATTAAATGATAATGAATATTGTTATACTGAAGTAGGGTTAACCTCTCCATATGTGCGGTGCCCCTAACGGGGTGTTACATGTATTAGCACCTAATATAATTTAAGACCATTCATTCTACAGACCGTGTAACTAGCAAATAAATTAATTTTGAATTTTGCTCTGCACCAAGACTCCCGCTTTCCACAAAACTCCCGCTTTGCACAAAACTCACGCTTTCGTGGAGTCGATGAAGGGACCGCCACCCCCGTCTAAGATTAGGAATAAAAATAACACCTGTGGAAGAGAGTGCACCTACCAACTTTAGGTCCTTACATAATGAAGTAAAACAATCGCGAACACGGCACTAACTTCACTTAACAGAAAAACTGTAAATGCACATGACTAAGAAATGCTATTCCTAATTTTCAGGCGCTAAAATGTCAGATCTGTTCACCTGTCCGTTTGTGCTCTCGAACGGCGAAGAAAAACATAGTGAAGAAATGCATACGTGAAGAAAAATTCTTAGGCATATGTTGAGTCCGCCAACCCGCACTGAGCTGCTAGCGTGGTGCTCTTGTCAACGTACGTGGGCCAACAGTGGGACTTAAAGGATGTAAATCTGCACGTTTGCCATATTTTCAGAGACAATAGTAAGGAATGCTACAAATTAATCTATATATTTTATGAAAAAGTAATTTAATTGCTTAATGTTGATATTTTTAGCTATTAGTTTGTAATTTTATTGTTCAATATTTAATGTTATAATTTAATTTAATTGTAATTATTTGACGTCAACATTATCGCTTTGGATATATCTAATGTTTGCAAATAAAAATATACAATACAATACAATTTAGAAACTCCCATGCTTAAAATCTACAACAATTTCAAGCTAACATGGTCTTGAAGTGCAGATCGGAATAAAGGAATTTTATCTATTGTGCAATGGGAATTGAGCATTAAGGCAAAACGAAGCGAAACGGCGATTTCTGTGAGTTCAATTTGCACGATGAACCCAAAATTCAATTCACAGACGAAAAAAATTTCGCCCAAAAAAAATTAAGTCAAATTTTCGTATAATAATACGTGTTTTTTTATTTATTTGTGTTCAGTATTAGCAGTATATTTACCTCCGTGAATATGGCAAGTATGAAGATTTTCACCCTGTATTACTAGGCTGTTGATTTGACACAAACGTTTAGCGGTCCCTACACGATCATGCGGCATGACATGCGTTACGTGCTGTCACTCATGCATGACCGTTTAATTGTAGTGATTGACGCGAATGACATGCGAACTACGTGCTGGCCGTTGATTGACAATCGCGCGTACTCTTCACTGTACTAAGTGATTGATAGCAAGCTTGAGGGTCCATCATGCAGCATGATCATTCACGTAAACGTAACGCGTGTCATGCAGCATGGGACCGCATTACTCAGAGGCTGCGGCTCTGCCACGATGACGCATATACGTGACAAATCCATAGAACAAATTTTAATGCTCCAGAAAAACTATACCTACGTGGAAATGTGGCCACACTTCGCATATCTTTGGTTGGAAATGATTGATTTAACTGTAAAATGAGACAGTTTTGCAGTGTCACATATTTTTGCAAGTCAATGCAAGATCTCTAGACCACAGCTGGTCACTTGGTCCAGTCTACGTAATCTCAATTTGAAAGTCTAAAATTTATTCAAATCAGGCATGGGAACACATTTCGGGCAATTTATCAATTGCCAAATAATCCAATTCCGCTATTAAATAAATGCAACCGTTTGTATGTTTGTCGCTCAGTCACGGATTTTGGTGAAACTTGGTACAGTGATAGCTTATATTCTAAAGGATACTTTTAAATGTGGAAGAAGTCGCGGGACGTGCGCTAGTATACAATAAACACGTGGTATAAGTAGCCTTCAAGAAGAGAGTCAATAGAGCCCTTCAACCTTGGCCGGCGCCGCACCAGCACCCCCCGGGTGTTGCAGGTGTCAATGGGCGGCGGTGACCTCTTAACATCAGGAGGCCCGCCTGCTTGTTGCCCCCGTAGCAATAAAAAAAAAGCCTAATTGGTATGAGTTCAATGCTTATGGTGATCGAAGGTTCAATAAGTTTTTTCGATCTAAAGTGCGGTTTATTATTTTCCTACAGAAAACAAGAAAATCCATTCAGGGATTTCAGAGTAAGGGTAATAATGCGACAATGAATTCTAATTTTTGTAAATGTAGCCCGTAATTAAGAGGTCCGACGGGGAACTAAGGTTACCGACATAGCCGAAAGGATTAGCAAGCTGAAGTGGCAATGGGCAGATCACATCTGTCGCAGAACCGACGGCCGTTGGGGCAGACGGGTTCTGGAGTGGAGACCGCGGACCGGTGGACCGACAGCCTTAATAAGGGCGGAGGAAGTGTGGTGGCATTCATTGGGGAAGGCCTATATCCAGCATTGGACGCTATGATGTAAGCGTAGCGCTGTGGCAACAGTACAATTTCAAGGAAAACAGAATGAAAATTGTAATGTTCACAGCTGCTATGGAGCAGTGAAGTCATTCCTATTTCGGGGAAACATAATCTCTCATTTAAAAGTGTAGTTATTCAGATAAATGCGAATTTAAAGTTGAATTTGTCAAACTTGTTTGAATTTCATGACTTCCTCGACGCCTTCCCTCCGCATATTCAATTCATAAATGTATCTACCCAACTTCAACTTACTCGTAACATGCATAGCACAGACCAAAGTCCACCTAACTTCAATTTCTCGTTCACTTAGATAGTGTCGGCACACCCGAACGCAATATGGGTAAGGCCGCGGATTTATATTTATTTCTTTTAGAAAAAACACGAATATAAATAATATACACAAGTTTATTTTAACACAATGTCGATGGACATCAATTAGAATTTGCTTAGGTACCTACATGTTTTATAAAAAGTTCGTCTTTTGTTTTTGGTTCAGCTGAAATTTTATTTTGAGACACCTCACTGTCTTCCCACGGCGGAAAAACATTTTCTATAAACGTACGCAGCAGTCAACACGCCCTTTTACGCGAACGCCTCGATATAAAATGCCAAGTTTAACAGCAGGTGTACGCCGCTGTCGGCGTCCTTTGTTTTCGCGGCGGCATCCTTTGACTGGAAACGGGGGGCGGCTTTTTACAAAGGCGTGACTTTACTTAGTCTGTGGAGAGGATAGCGAGACGATGAAACATCTGTTTTGCGAGTGCGATGCTCTAGCCGCAAGACTTGTCCTGGGTACAGCCTGTCCTGAACTCGAGGACGACAGGCTCCTGCCCCTCGGCTGCATAACAGCTTTTGTGCAGCGAACACTTGGAGAGGAGAGCAGCAGGTGAACACAGGGAATGACAACAGATCCCATAGGTAGAAAGATTATGACTAGTCTATGGCGAAATCGGCTTGTCTGATCAGTGAGGTGTCTACGGCACTCTGGACCTCCTCCACCCGTACTCCAGACAGCCACCGTCAGATCTGACCATAATCGTTCCCTGACGCAGATCCAAGGGCTCAAAGTGACCTCGAATGTATAAAAAAGTGACCTCGATTGATTGTAGCTAAGTTATTAGGCTGTATAGATTTACCATTAGGCTGTATGCTGTTGTCAAGCTGCACACTACTGTCTAGAGGCGCGTGCGCCGCGAGCGCGCACTGCAGCGACACTAGCGCCGCGGCGGCGAGTAGCGACATCCTATTCAACATTGCGGCTGCTCGACGACAGATGGCGGTAGCTTATCGGAAATAAAAGCCTGAAAAAAAGTTAATTTTATTGAATAATTTATTATAATTTGTTCGTTGTTAGTGAGGATTATCCTTATTATCCTGATATAGATAATAAATATTCCTCTGGTATACAGAATAGATTTAACCAACCGTACCTGGAGGGAAATACCCCATAATAATGCACATTTTTATTCAAAGGAGACATTCTTTTCCTCTATTTCCTTTAATTTAAAATACCTTTTAAGTTATTTAGAATGATATGAGCCTTTTGGATTGGTATTATAAAATATAGGCGGTTTGTTCCACAATTTTGTCAGGTTCGATTCATGGCTCAAACAAGTGATTTTTCAAAATCTATGAATGCAGTTCTGCTTATTTTTGAAAATAAAGGCTTGTTTCCTTGTATTAAAAATTCCTATCGTCATTATTTAGGGTATTTTCCCTCCAAGCAAGGTTCGTTCATTCCACCCTGTATATAGATCTTATTAATAAAGCACAGGCTGTACAAATGACCTGGGTACCAATCGCGGTAACTCTAAACGGTTTTACCAAATCCAAACCATAACCAAAAACGTTATTGCAAACCTTGGCAAACGCAAACGTATGGAGCAGGGTCACAGCTAACCGGGTGGGTGGCTTGCGTTTGTAAAGGTTTGCCAAACGTGTGTGCAGCATAACGTTTTTGCCTTCAAACTTGGAGCCTGAGTTGAGATTAGGTATGCCGCAACACACTGGGCGATTTTATGCTTATTAACTCAAAAACCAAAATTAGGCCCACGAATAGATTTTCCATTTTTTGAAACCAGTCATTTTTTTATCTAAATCAAAATCAACAGCCTATTAATGTCCCCAATGCCTACCCTCTAAATGAGAGCATACGGGCTAATAGCCCACCACGCTAGCCCATTGCGGGTTGGTGGACTTCACATTTTCTTCTCCGGCGTCTGCAGGTTTCCTCACGATGTTTTCCTTCACCGTTTGAGAGCAGTCAGTAAATGTACTTAAGTATTGTGAAAAAACCCATTGGTACATGGCCTAGCCTGGGATCAACTTCGGACTTTCCGATATGATAGGCCGCGTCTTTTCCCTGACTCCACTGACGCTCTCCTTAATAATATCCCAAGGGATATTTAAATTAATTTAATTTACTGATTTGACCGCCTTGTTGGCTTGGACGACGTTGAACGAAGTCGCGGGACGTGCACTAGTAATTTATGAAGTTACCGTATCAAATCCCAAACTAAGATTTTATCAAAGAAAAAGTAAATAAAATATATCCACTAGCCTAGACAAATGCCCTGTTACGGGCAGCAGCGTCCCCTTTGCGAGGTCTAATACTAATATGAACAAACTGGTCTGTCCAACAATGACATACCTACACAAACAATTTGCACCGACGGGTATCGAACCCAGAAAGATAAATCTACTTAAATGAATTCCATAAACCGTCAGAACGTCGCCTTGAATCTAAATATAACTTTATCGTATTTTATAAAATCATCAGAAAAGAATGAATTTTCTTTAGAAGATATTAAATGTATTACAAATTGAATATTGACTTACAGTGTATTTAAAGTAAACTTACTAACATAGAAATAGAGCGTCAGTGGCGTAGGGGATAAGACGCGGCCTATCATATCGAAAGGTCCGGAGTTCGATCCCCGGCTGGGCATGTACCAATGGGTTTTTTCTCGAAACTTAAGTACATTTACTGACTGCTCTCAAACGGTGAAGGAAAACATCGCGAGGAAACCTGCATACGCCAAAGAAGAAATTCTTAGGCGTATGTGAAGTCCACCAACCCGCACTGGGCTAGCGTGGTGGACTATAGCTCGAACGCCCTCATGGAGAGGGTAGGCCTGAGCCCCAGCAGTGGGGATTTTAATAGGCTGTTGATGATGGATGAACATAGAAATAAGTTAATTAGTTACTAACAAAATAATATAATAATAATACAATGATAAATGTTTTATTATTATTACGGAACCGGAATGACGAACCGACGAAAAACTAAGCCATATTAGCAAGCTGAAGTAGCAGTGGTCGCAGTACTGACGGGGACGCCCCCCGCCAGATGGACCGACGACCTGAAGAAGGTGGCCGGGAGCAGTCGGATGCGGCGGGCGGAGGACCGGGGTGGTGGCTTTCACTGGGAAAGGGTTATGCCCAGCAGTGGACGGATACAGGCTGATGATGTAGTACGTACAAATCGCTATTGTTTATTGTTATAGTCATACAACTAAATAACAACACAATTAAATTAAATATGAAAAAAAATACAAAGGATGCTTATAGTAAAACGTACATCCAAACCGCTTTTTTTGTTTATATTTAAAGTCGTAATAAAAGTAAACATAAAAAAATTTAAGTCAAAAAAAGTTTTTTTCTTTTATAATCATTAACAGTTGGAATATCTATTATAATTTCTTTCATGTTGTGTCACTTTACCATCAATGGTACTACTCAATGGTACAGTCGACCGCACGTCAGTGGAAACACTTTGCCATTGCGCTGGCCTAACTTATCAGGGAGCTTCACTACCACGAGAGACCAGTTTCTACTGGTTTTGTTACATGCTGATATAACGCGAAATTCTTACCTTGAAAGCACAAATAACTAAAACGTCTTTGTATCACGACAACTGTCTCACATCACTTTTTTCTATCGGATTTATTAAGAAGTCAAAATCGTTAAGAAATGTTGTTCGCGGAGTGGTGCTGGGAAGAATAAGGATGGTGCTCCGAAGCCGACCTTTATATACGGCGGGGCGCGGCCCACACGGAGCGGTTTTCCGTCACAATTCACAGAACAAAAAAAAATTCATAGATTTAAAATGAATTGTAGCCTGATCTTAAATTTTACGGTTTTTTCTGACTTCATTCAATCATTTATTTTGTAATAATATAATAAATCAACTATAAATTAAAAATTACTAGGTAACTGAGATAAAATAAACTAAACATAATGCCTTATTATTAATGTAATTACCTACCAAAAAAAGGTGAAAAGGTTTTTTCTTGGTTGATTAATTAATATGAAATTTAATTATTACAACTGAGGCTTTGTAGAACATAATTCGACTGTATGTATGTGTATTCGATTACCTAAAATTAATTAACAATTGAATTACTAATGTTAATTAATAATTAATGGTAAAATGTATCCTAGATTACTTAGGTAGCAAGTTTCATCAAAATCTTTTTAGCCGGTAATATGACGTGATTAGCAACAAACAAATAGATAGGCAATATTAAACTTAGGCAATAATATGTAATTTATATAACATTCTATTTTTAATATTATAATTTATTTTAATGTTGACCAAATTGATTTAAATAAATAATAAATAAGTTATGAATTTACTTAAGATAATTGTCTAGTCTGCATATGTTTTTAAATGCAAACGTAAAAAATTATAATAACATGTTATAAAATATTATTGTAGGTAGAACTATACCTACTGTTACGACTTAGTAAGGTCAGTTAATCGTTTACGGGTAACGTAGGTACCTATATGCTGTTACAACAAACTACCGGAGAATATCTCGAAAGAATGACAGAGAATTTAAAGTCAGAAAAGAAAAGAAGAAAGGAAGAAAAGTTAGATTTAAAAGTCACATTGAAAAACGACGATATAAGAAAGTTATATAAGATAATTTGTTATTTAAATGACAAAGATGCCTGGTATTAATGTTACTTATATTATTGTTATACAAACTTGATGTTAAAATCAAGTTTGTGTGATGATGTTTGAATCAAAAAAATTTGCCACTCCCATCAGTATAAAAGCATTCTATGCGTGTCAAAATCGTGTCAAATGTATCAAAAAATTGTGACTTACTCACACATTCTCATTTTCGAACTCAATAGTGAAAATATACTTCCACCTCCTCCCGCTACTCCGCTTCCTTTGTCCGCACCCCCCCTGTAAATGGCACCATAGGTTCCGATAATAAATATGCAAGATGCGAACTCCAATATGTATGTCCAGTATGCAATAAAATACTCTTGACTTGACTTGACTCTTGTAGTAAGTAGGTACCTACATGAATATTTCGTCATAATTTTATAGGAATGCCATCATAATGATAACCCACACCGCCTAGACCATGAGTCATAAAACATGTCGCCAGTATTTCCTGAAATAAATAAAAAAAGTTTTAAACAAAAAAGAGCTGATGTAGATTCTGCGAACTACATTTTGACTAGTCGCTACTAGAACGTTTGATTGACAAATTTGAGTTTACAAATATATTCTTAATGGACTAGCTCTTATTACGCGTGGCATTAGGGTGAGAAACGTGTGATTGGGATAGTTTGAGGCGACAAGAAGCGATGGTGAATGAACACGTGTTGCTTATCTGCGGTAAAAAATCTGATTACGGCGACATCTGCTGTAATGAAATGTCGAGAGGCTTTGGTTTTTAAAGCGGTGATAATTTTGTTATGAAGTTTTTTTGCATATATCTTTCCCACAGACTAGAGCAACGAATGGTGATTTGGCCGAATACCGAATATTCGGCGACGCTTCAGCCGAATATTCGGTTAGGGATCTGTGCGTCTTGGTCGAAAAGCAGACCTACAATACCAGTAACAAAAGGGTAGATCCTTACAAATGGTGGTCTGAAAACTTGTGAGCACCCAAAATTAATAAAGTTTGTTAAAATTTATTCTTCGTCAGCTTGCAGTATATACAATTATGTAGGTACATAGTGTCTATAGAGAGAGTGAGAGACTGTTTTCTGAAGCCGGTATTGTGTTTAAGAAAAAACGCAATCGTGTGCTCCCAGCAAATGCAGAAAAATTAAATATTAATAATACCGTCTTAGAAAATATATAGGTAGTACCTATTTTTTTTTTGCCGAATACCGTCTACTATACGACCGAATACCGAATATTTAAAAAATCGCCGAATATCGAATAGTTGCCGAATATTCGTTGCATCTCTAGCAAAGATTCCCGTTGCTTTTTCGGCGATTAATAGATGGATATGGAAAAACCCAGAAAACATAAAGATATTCTGGATATGGTATTAAAACAATTCACTCGAACATTGTTCATAGTACAACAAGTCTATATGAATGTATGAATAGGAAATGTGAAAAATATGATATTGTTTGTTTTCTCATTTCCATCTTGTCAAGACAACGTGTCCGGCGGCTACGACTTGATATTTGAGAGTGTCAGTGGCGTCGTGGGGAAGACACGGACTGTCATGTCGAGAGGTCCCAGTTCGATCCCCGGCCGGGCAATGATTCAATGGGTTTTTTCCCGAAACTTAAGTACATTTACTGACTGCTCTCAAACGGCGAAGGAAAACATCGTGAGGAAACCTGCATACACCGTAGAAAGAATTCTTAGGCGCATCTGAAGTCGCCGCCCAGGGCTAGCGTGGTGGACTATTAGCCCATATGCTCTCATTGAGAGGGTAGGCCTGAGCCCCAGCAGTGGGGACATAGGCAGTTGATTTTGATTTAGATAAAAAATATGTCTGGTTTCAAAAATTTAAAAATCTATTCGTGGGCCTAATTTTGCTTTTGAGTTGTTAGGCATAAAATCGCCCAGTGTGCCGCGCATCCCTAAATCCCAACTCAGGGCTCCAAGTTTGAAGCGCCACCGAAGGACACCGACATTTGACTTTCATAAAAGAGTTACAAAAAGATTTCATGGAAAAAATTACCATTGGCATAGATTCCATTTTCCTTTTAGTATTCTTGAAGTCGTGGCAGCCGCTAGCTGGAAGCGAGCTCACCTCAAGTTCACTAGGTCAAGAATTAAATCATCATTATCATCATCATATCAGCAGTTCAACGTCCACTGCTGGACATAGGCCTTTTCCAATGAACGCCACCACACCCGGTCCTCCGCCTCCACATCCAGCTCCTCTGGCCACTTTCTTTAAGTCGTCCGTCCACCTAGCGGAGAGGCATCCCACGCTGCGCGTAAGACCTTGGGGAGTTCTAGTCACCAACTTCTGGCTTCATCACCAGACCTTGATCACCATCTCAGCAAACTACTCATTGAGGCCAATCTAACGAGCCCAAACACGGCGGTGACATCTTGTTTCGTTGCATCACCAGACCAGATTCAAGGTACCATATTATTGCACTTTCTCTGATGCTACGTAGGTATTCCAAATTTCAGATCATTCGGACACCGGGTAGTGGAACAATCATCATCAACCTATTAATGTCCCCACTGCTGGGGCTCAAGCCTACCCTCTTAACGAGGGCGTTCGGGCTAATAGTCCACCACGCTAGCCCAGTGCGGGTTGGTGGATTTCACATGCGCCTAAGAATTTCTTCTTCGGCGTATGCAGGTTTCTCACGATGTTTTCCTTCACCGTTTGAGAGCAGTCAGTAAAATGTACTTAAGTTTCGAGAAACAACCCATTGGTACAAGGCCCATCCGGGGATCGAACTCCGGACCTTTCGATATGATAGGCCGCGTCTTATCCCCTACGCCACTAACGCTCTCATGACGAGTGGAACAATACATCATACAAATGTGAAGTTAAATGAAAGGTTCTAAGGGTCCACCTTGTGGGAGGCCTACGCTGCGTCTTCGTCTTGCGGTCGCCACCTTTCTGCCGCAACGGCCGTCAGTTCTACGAGCGATGTGCCCTGCAAGAATAAGAATACATGCATACATACATACATATCTTCACGCTATGTCCCTGGCGGGGTAGGCAGAAAGAACGGAGCGCCAAGTATCGCGATCCTGACACACCTCTTTCGCTTCGCTCATTCTCATCATTCTCTTCATACACGCTCGCCGTGGGACGCGAGTGCTCTTTACGTGTCCGTCTGTGAGCACCCGCTCTATCTGGTCCTCGTATGTCAGTCTAGGTCGTCCCCGGCTCCTATTACCAATCACATTCACTCGATATATTTGCGTCGTCATTCGTTCATCACTAATAATAAGAATACTCTGGGAATAAAACCAGAAAACGTCAATCAAACAAGAAGGATGTAAGCGTAACCGTTCTCCACTTGACGAACCCTGCGCTAACTGACTTGAGGTGGATCCAATGATGTAATTTGTCTCCTAATTTGGAGTCAATTGGATAATGTTTCAATAGTGATTACATACAATGTTGCATGTTTCTGGTGCAGGCAAATCTCTGTACCTACTTCCTGTCAGTAGGTAGGTACTGTCTATTCTATCAGCAAGTTTTTAGTTAACATTGGTTCTTGGAGCCGAAAGCGGAGAGTTGGCAGTAGAGACGAAATGATAGGCAGGTTCAAGGTTATATTTTGTATCAAATCTAATCATCAGCAGCTATTATAAAGTCCAGCAGCTATTGATACCCCACTATTGGGGCTCAGGCCTACCCTCTCAACGACTGCGGGCTATAGTCCACCACGCTACCCCATTGCGGGTTGGTGAACTTCATCATCATCAACAGCCTATTAATCTCCCCACTGCTGGGGCTCAGGCCTACCCTCTCAACGAGGGCGTGCGGGCTATAGTCCACCACGCTAGCCCAGTGCGGGTTGGTGGACTTCACATGCGCCTAAGAATTTCTTCTTCGGCGTATGCAGGTTTCCTCACGATGTTTTCCTTCACCGTTTGAGAGCAGTCAGTAAATGCACTTAAGTTTCGAGAAAAAACCCATTGGTACATGGCCCAGCCGGGGATCGAACCTCGGACCTTTCGATATGATAGGTCGAGTCTTATCCCCGAGGCCACTGACGCTCTTTGTGAACATCATCTGCAAAAAATTCCTTCTACGGCGTATGCAAATTTCCTTGTTTTCCTTCACCGTTTGAGAGCAGTCAGTAAATGTACTTAAGTTTCGAGAAAAAACCCATTAGTACATGGTCCAGCCGGAGATCGAACTTCGGATCTTTCGATATTTCGGCCGCGTATTATCCCCGACGCCACTGACGTTCATAGAATAGAAGTTCTTATCTTTGGTATAGGCAGTTTCCTCGCGATGTTTTCCTTCACCGAACTGCCTGTGCTGTTAATAATATAATAGACCGTACTTAAGTTCCGAAAAACGCATCGGTACCGGCCAAGGTTCGAACTGTAGACCACCTAATTCTAACCCTAGAGCTCACGATTGCCACAACCAACCACAGGCTATCAGCTCTCGTTCCTATTGTTTTTGATTCGCGCGTGGGTCGTATAATGGCTTCTTACAGCCTTTATGTTTAGGTCGTATCACCTACGTCGCAACGGACCTTTCCGTATGGTCTATAATTAGCAATCGGGCCTCGGAAGAGGGCCATAGGGCCTCGCTAATGGCCTCACAGCAGATTTCATGGAGGCCCTTTTCCTTGAGATCGTATAAAGCCAGATTAAATGCTTTGCCTTTGGAAGGTCTTAATTATTTCCCTTGCTCTAGTGTTCTGGAGAACTGATAATAAATAAGAAAGAAAGAAAAATCATTTATTCGACCACAGCCATACATTTAAAATTTAAAATTAAATTAATTAAACCTAAATTAGATCAGGTAGACGGTGCTGTGGATGCGAAAAGGTCACCATCTCAGCATAATGCTGCACCCAAGAGGCGCAGCGCTGGTTTTCCGTTGGGGGCCTTAGCTAGGTGTCCCCGAGTGTGTGTGTGTGTGCATTGTGTGTCCGAAAGAAGATATAAGTAATGTATATAGATATAAGTATGTAAATAGTATGTAAGTACCTATTTAAAACAACGTATAAAAGTGTCCCTAAACGATCATACTTGCATGACATGCATGTCAATCACTACAGCTAGACATTCATGCATGAGTGAAATCACGTAATGCATGACATGCCGCATGATCGTTTAGGGAGCCCATAAGACTTTAAAAAAACAAAATCTAGGTACCATGTTTTCATGTAAGATAGTACTTACCTACCTACATTTTTAGCTTCTCTAAGCTTTTAATCGAATAAAATAATTGATATATTTGCGACGCATGAATGTCGCATATAACCAATTAGGGTGCTGCCTGCTGCGACCCCCACATGGCACCCATCGGGGGGTCAAACAGCACAATTGGTGTTCCACACAATTAAGGGTAATAAATAATTGAGGACTATAGATTAATATGAAGGTTTCCTGTAGGTTGAAGTAGGTATTAGGTAAAAGAAGTGTTTTGTGGTGTGGTCTAGGCATGAACCATGTATTACTTTTCGTTACTCATACTCTGAAAGTAGGTCTGAAGTTGTCTGAGGAGCGGGTTGAAAGTAATACATCTCAGCCCTAGGGAGAATCGCTTTCAACTGACAGCTGTCAAATTATTTAAAAAAAAACTAGTACTATTTTGACATTTCTATTGGACCATGTTCCAACTGTCTGTACAGCCACTCAATTACAGCGCGATGTAAAATTGAAATAACATAAAGATATGTAATAGTTAAAGAATATATTTTTTAATTGACTTTATTATAATTATTACTGTCAACTATTTCTTTAAAATAACATAGATTTGGGCAAAATATTTACCATTTTTTCAATGATGAAAATGAAAAATAATGGCAGAAAACTGGTCGCCCATAGAAAAAAAAATTAAATTGACGGGAAAGCGGCAATCCGATCTTCATTTGTTGTTTCGAGTTGTAGAGTTTTGTTTATACTTCAGTATAACAGAGATTTGTATTAACACTCATTTTATGTTTTTGTTTTTACTTTCAGTGTATTCTTAATGAAAAGCACAGTGTTTCCCTCGGGTTCAAGACTTATTTAGAGGTCCCTCGAACTATTGGCGCCCTCGCTACGCGTCGGGCGCCAAACCCCGTCTCGGGACTTACATAAGTTACTTTCACCCCTGGGGTAACAATGTACTATTAAATACCTAGTCAGTACGAAAGAAAGCAAGTGAAAAAGGAAGCAAATAAGTAATCGTTTTATTTAATTTTTCACACCTTTGTATAAAAGGCAAGTATACACGACGTGCTGTTTAGGGTTCCGTACCGAAATGGTGACTTTGTCCGTCTGTTTGCGGGTTGTCACATCACAACAACAAAAACAAAAATATTTGATAAATATTTTTTAAAAAAGCCGCCGCCCGCGCCGCCGTCTCGACATCATCATCATCAACAGCCTATTAATCTCCCCACTGCTGGGGCTCAGGCCTACCCTCTCAACGAGAGCGTGCGGGCTATAGTCCACCATGCTAGCCCAGTGCGGGTTGGTGGACTTCACATGCGCCTAAGAATTTCTTCTTGGTCGTATGCAGGTTTCCTCACGATGTTTTCCTTCACCGTTTGAGAGCAGTCAGTACATGTACTTAGGTTTCGAGAAAAAAACCATTGGTACATGGCCCAGCCGGGGATCGAACCTCGGACCGTTCGATATGATAGGTCGCGTCTTATCCCCGAGGCCTGTCAGAACCGAGAAATGTCAGAATCGTGTAATAAAAAATTATATATATATTATTTTGATGCAATTATATTTTTAGGGTTTCGTACGTCAAAAGAGGAAAAAAGGAACCCTTATAGGATCACTTCGTTGTCCGTCTGTCAAGACCATTTTTCTCAGGAACGCTTGGAAGTTGAAATTAATATCAAATACTGAGGTCTGCAGTCGCTTGGAGCCGTGAAAAAATCAGACTTCTACGTAATCGCAGTCAGAAGATATGGCCGATTTTGCCGCATTTTTGAGTATCTTGGTCATCAAAACCTACGGGGTACTTCCGATTGACCTAGAATATTGTAATTTGGCAAGAAGCAAGGTCTTATATCACAAGTAAAGGGAAAAATCGGGCATCCAAGGGCCCAAATTGACCTCGACTCATGAAAAGGCCCTGATTTGGCAGCGAGGCCCTGATTTGGCGAGTAAGTAATATAATCCCGGATATTTGCAAAACTACTCACTTATATTTGAATGCAAATTTGCGCCGTGTTAATTATACCATCAATTTATAAGGAGACGCTATGTTTGCGAAAATGGTTTATGCTTCGATGAAAGGTTGAATTTATGAGTTTTACACGTGTCGTTGTGATCGTCGTATCGACGTCCACTGCTGGACATAGGCCTTTTTCAATGCACCTCTTCTGGTCGTCGGTCCATCCGCATCCTCCCTTCCAGAACTCGTCTCCCCCAACGGCCGTCGGTTCTGCGACAGATGTGACCTGCCCACTGCCACTTTGCTTGCTAATCCTGTAGTTGTGATGGTTAGGTATTTATTTTTATGACCAGTAGCAAACGGGGGAGATCTATAATCTGTTGGTAGCCTGCAACACCTGAATATATCGATTATTGGAATGACAAAGATGCCTGGTATTAATGTTACTTCAGACTCGCACAACCTTTACAAACAATTGTATACAAACTCAAAGAGAGAGGAGGGGACCCCCGCTCCGGATCTTTCCTGGTCCAAAGGTTATCGATAGCTGTGCAGCGCGGCAATGCCGCTAGCGTTTTCGGTACCTTTGTCCCAGGTCAGACCCGGGGCGGTCTCTTTGACACGTAGTATTTGTATTTTTTATCATAATGTTTTATATCAGTTTTTTGTGCCTCCCTAATAAATTATATACATACAAACTTGATTTTTAAAAATGTGTTGCGTAAGTCTTCTGAGAATAGCTCTAACACCTAGGGGAAGGTGGTAGATAATCAATGTAAATAAAATGCAATAAAATTTTTGGATTGATTCTTTTACAGAGTCATCTGATCATTAGCTATCTTATCTTATCTTCTGAGGGGACCAGGAATACCTGGCGACACTCGGACCCTATGGGATCTGTTGTGCCAAACCCCTGTCCGCCAAACGGTGCCCCAATCAGTTTTGTGGTGGACTTCACATACGCCTTAGAATAGTAAATACCAGTCTTTAGCGTATGCAGGTTTCCTCACGATGTTTTCCTTCGCCGAAAAACCTGTGGTATTATAATAAACCGTACTTAAGTTCTAAGAAAGGTTCTCGAGTGGCGACCACGTATCGGAAGACGCAGCGTAGGCCTCCCACAAGGTGGACCGACGATCTGGTGAAGGTCGCGGGACCAGGCTGGATGAGGTTAGCGCGGGACCGGTCGTCGTGGAGATCCTTGGGGGAGGCCTTTGTCCAGCAGTGGACGTCTACAGGCTGATATGATGATGATGATGTACTTAGGTTTCGAAAAACTCATTGGTACGGGGCAGGATCGTACCCACGACCTCATGAACGTGAGGCGAGTGCACAACCAACTAGGCTACACGGCTCTGATCATTAGCTAACTATAGTCATCTGACAGATATCTTGCTAACCCTATAATGGTGGGTGGCAGCATACTGAAAGAATTCTTTTCCCAGCTGTTGAACACCTGTTTATTACAGCTGTAATTCATATGTATTACTAACCGAGGAAATATTTAATACTAACTACGACCCGCGACTTCATCAGATGGAATTCCAAGAATATGTGAAGAGCATGATGAGACTGAGCGAAGCGACAGAGGTGTCGCTTCGCTCCGTTCTCTGCCTACCCCGTCAGGGCCATAGCGTGAAGATATTATGTATGTATGTACAGTCAAGGTTCATAAGGGCAGTAGCAGTTACGCAACTCAATAGATTGAGAGACCAGTTTCCCTTACGACTTTCTTTTATATCTGTACCCATACAAGCACATATCCACTGGTATACTCCTGGATATTACGATGATTTGATGACTTATTACTTTAAAAATAAGGTTTAAATTAAAACACCCTATTGACTTGGGTGGTCAGTTATATCTAATTGGTTTTCGTGTTGTCGTGCGCACCGTTGTACAGAAAAATGACTCTTAGCTAGCTACTACACTTATGAACCTTACTGTACCTATGGTACGTCTGATGGGCTCCCTAAACGATCATGCGGCATGACATGCAATCAGTGCTGTCACTCATGCATGACCATCTAGCTGTATTGATTGACGTGCATGATATGCAAACTACGTGCTGGCCGTTGCTTCACTGTATTGATTGATAGCAAGCATGATGGTCCATCATGCAGCATGACATCATTATTTTATTTTTATTTGGAACACTTACAGCTAATATTTACTAATACATACAAAACGTAAATATCTCTTAGCCATTGATTCGTCTCCACAGCTAAGTTGTGACACGCTAATGGGCTCTTAAAAAACGAAAGATATCATGAAACAAAAATGTAAGAAACAAAACAAAAATAATAAAAACACTGCGCTAGCGGCATGAATTTAAAAAAAAAGCTACTCCCATATGGATGAGTAACAAAATCATTTTAGGGGGTGCCAAAATAGTGTCAAATGTATATCGAAATTGATACTCACTCACACATCTCATTTTCAAACTCCATATAAATTTGTATGAGCAACTTCCTCCCGCTAATCCGCTTCATTTGTCCGCACCCCCCCCCCCTGATTTTGACACAGGATTTTTCATCGTTTCCCATACTAAATTTGCAAGATGCGATCTCCACAGGGAGCGCGCGCGCGACAAAAGAGGTTCGAATCTCCTTGGCTAGCGGGGTGGGGGATCAAAAAACAAGCCGCTTGATAGTCGCTGTACTAGAGTTAAATATATCTAACGCTGGATGCTCTAATACTTAGTCATTTAGTTGCGCGCTGGTTCTGCAGAGGAAGGAGTTTCACGTAAACGTTGCATGTCAAGAGCGTCAGTGGCGTAGGGGATAAGACGCGGCCTATCATATCGAAAGGTCCGGAGTTCAATCCCCAGCTGGGCCATGTACCAATGGGTTTTTTCTCAAAACTTAAGTACATTTACTGACTGCTCTCAAACGGTGAAGGAAAAACATCGTGAGGAAACCTGCATACGCCGAAGGAGAAATTCTTAGGCGCATGTGAAGTCCACCAACCCGCACTGGGCTAGCGTGGTAGACTATAGCCCGAACGCCCTCGTTAATAGGGTAGGCCTCAGCCCCAGCAGTGGGGACGTTAATAGGCTGTTGATGATGATGTTGCATGTCATGCAAGCATGATCGTTTAGGGACACTTTAATAGTATGTAGGTTAGTCTTCGTTTATGCAACGTAAGAGAGTTCTGTATCCGACCTCCTTTGGTTTCATCTAAGCAAGAACCAAATTTCTTTGGCTGACGTTGAGGGATTTCACAGAAATAACTGCGTTGCAATTACTGGTAACATCGCGTGACACGGCGTCGGGTTTCTAAGACACCGTTGCAATGAAATCGTAGACACTTAAAATTAATAATGTCTAGACTAGATGTAAAAACTGCTGATGACTTGGAAATCACATCATACTAATATTATAAAGGCGAAAGTTTGTGAGGATGTACATTGGTGGACGGATAATTAGAAACAGGGTAAGATTTTCATATAATCCAGGTCACTTAGAAGCCATGGTTCTCCGTGAAGGATTGATCGGGGCGTGATCTGATGGCAGTCATCGAGAGAGTGGATGGAGGACTTTCAGATCGCTATAGATAGCTAAATGATCAGATGAGCCGTTTGGAAGCAGCTTTTATCTATAGCGGATATCATTTCATACATTTTGATGTCATTTTACTGTTTATTGTACTCAGAAAATGATCACGAAACAATTCCTTTTTAGCGTCCCGTATCCAAAGGGTCGAAACGGAGCCCTTTGCTCTCGTTCATTCGTCCATCTGTCCGTCCATCTGTCACAAGGGTCTAGCGGCTAAACCATTGAAACTATAGTCTTCATATTTGCACTATTTATTTATCTGTCCGTTTACCTATTTATACTGTCCTGTTTCTAATTATCCGTCCACATAGGTAAGTATATACTTGTAATACCAAGCCATTCACTTCCCACGTGGACTCGATCGAAATTCCCGTAATGCATATTCATCGAAAATCGATATACTCCACAGTACTGCGCAGTCGCGCAGCACTACTTGACAATAATGTTGATATAACAGTCTTAAATGTTACTGATAAAGTACCTTCTCCGCGGCTGTACCCGGCCGGCATTCCCCACCGCGCAGCCGCGAACAAGAGACGTCTCATTTATCGACCTGATCGATATCTCGAAAAGTTGCGCGCGCGCATCCCTATTTTGTGTTCCAACGGGATCGATCGGTCGGAAATCGAATTTGAATTCGCCGGCCAATAGCGCTCGCGCGTTCATTTGTCGAACCAACCACGTGGTTGCGGCGAGTTTTTTTTAAAGATGGTAAATGTTTTTTACAGTATACAATATTTTCTGTATTTCGCTATAAAATAGAAGTTGTATTGTACTTTTTAAGGATAGAGTTCGTGAAGTATTAGTTATTTTATTGTGTAGTTTCTTTGGTCCATTCGGCGAGTCATCACATCGCACATGTAAGTACCTACTTAGTTCTAATATCTTGTTACTATTTCTTTGGCCTAATGGTGTCGGCAGTTTGCCTCAGAACACGATTTGGACCTGGTCTACGACTGTGATGCCTTTACCTAATTTCCATAGAAACACAGATCTAGATTGTACATAGAAAGGTTATATTTAAATTTAGTCATAAATTAAGTATGCTGGAAGAATTGACAACATATCGTTTAAAACCGCATCACTTTTTATGATCAGCGGTACCTCCCTATCGCCCATAAACAAAACATTCTAACTTGATTTTTCACCATAAAATATTTTTAAGACAAAATTTATTTTGACATTTTTAATAAACGTAAGTAATTATCAATTAACTGGATAAGTTCAGAGGGTAGACCTGAGCGCCAGCAGTGGAGACATATTACTACTCTCAGCCTAACTACATACATAAATACTTTTAAATAAATAGTTAAATAGAGCGTCAGTGGCCCTGGGGATAAGACGCGGCATATCATATCGAAAGGTCCGGAGTTCGATCCCCGGTTAGGTCATGTACCAATGGGTTTTTTCTTGAAACTTAAGTACATTTACTGACTGCTCTCAAACGGTGAAGGAAAACATCGTGAGGAAACCTGCATACGCCGAAGAAGAAATTCTTAGGCGCATGTGAAGTCTACCAACCCGCACTGGGCTAGCGTGGTGGACTATAGCCCGAACACCCTCGTTGAGAGGGTAGGCCTGAGCCCCAGCAGTGGGGAGATTAATAGGCTGTTGATGATTGATGAAATACTTAAATACATACAAACACCCAGAATCCGAAAACCAACAATTATGCTCATCACACAAATGTTGGTCCCGGGTGGGAATCGAACACACGACGTTTGGCGCAGTAGGTACAGGGTCACTACCAAGTGAAACTGGTCTCTCAATCTATTGTGTTCCGAAACTGCTACTGCCCTGAACCTTGACTGTACATTATCGCATTAAATCAACCTTGACTTATTGATTAGTTGTACTCCGCAAGTCTACAAACCTATCTCTGATCTCATTCGTTCGCTGATAACTTTATCAGTGAACGAATTATCTCATAATTGACCTGTAATATAAATTTAAAATTTCTACCTTTTAGGATTTTATTGAAACTTGATACAGTGATAGCTTAAATCCTGGAATAAGGATACTTTTGAAGGCGCGGGATTGTCATAGGTACGGTCGACCGCACGTCAGTGGAAACAAAACCAGTATACACTGGTCTCTTATAGTAGTGAAACTCCTTAATAGGCTAGGCCAGCTCAAAGTCAAAGTGTTTCCACTGACGTGCGGTCGACTGTACCTAACCGAGAAAAATCAAAGAAACAAACCCGTCGCTAATCTGCTCTTGAACTCGAGATTAAAATGGCTGCTTCTATTTTTAGCTGCGCCTGACTATTTCATTCAACAATTAATTGAAAACAACATGGTTATATCTCCGTTGGCGACATTAAATAAGATTCCAAAGAAACAACAGAAAATAATTAATTGTTGTTTAAATATCACCAAACGAATAGCACCAGCACTAAAGCTATTCCATTAAAAAGTCCCAGTATGAATATCACTAACACGGGTAGCAACAAATCTATTATTCCACGAAGAGCTTTCATTTACATTTATAACTGCTTAGTATATAACCTTTCAAGTGCTGGTGTGCTATATATGGCACGGTAGAAAATAATGCCTTAATGTTAAGAGTGATTTTTCAAAAACCACAACTGACAGCCACACTTTAGTTACCTATTTTCTTTTTTGACAGCAGCAAACAAGTAGATAAATAAGAAATCTATTATTGGCTAAAGCACAATTCAAATTATATTAAGTTAAATATATGTAACTAGCTGTAGATTTCAGAATGAATAAATAAAAAGAGCACCAATATGAATAGCACTAACACGTATAGCAACAAAGCTATTCCGCGAAGAGCACCAATATGAATAGAAATTAGCACTAACACGGATAGCAACAAAGCTATTCCGCGAAGAGCACCAAGTCTATAGTTTTATAAATGGTGATTATGGGCAAAAATCTAAGGGCCTTGCGATATTTGCTACGAAGGAAAGAAGGCTTTTGGCTTTGAAACGTGTTAATCAGGCTATAATTAGTAATGACCTACGTTCAATAGTAGACGCTGACTGGCTAGATACTACGTTTTGGAAGGTGTGTCCGAAGTATAACTACTTATCTTGCAAATCACGATTGGCAAGTCTACAGGCTGACCTTGAGGATATGATTACTGACACGTGGATGCTCGAATGTTTACAGGATGTAATGAAATTGGTACAAGTGCAGGCCAGGCACCGCTTATAGGAGACAATCAATATCTTCCTCTATGTCCTGTATCTCTCACTATTAAGAAAAAGAAAGAAGAACGGTCTTGACTCCTTGCATCGTTAGATCGATCGCATCTTTTCTCCTGCTGTTCCTTGCTTTATTCGTGTCCTTTTTCCATTTAGAGGAGCAGTCCAGTACCAGTAGAATTAGCATGTGACCTATGAACTGCCATTTTCGCACGCAATCTACAATTTCTTGGGAAACGGTTTTCGTTGGAAAGACGTTTGATCAGGCATGCGACTAAAACCTTTAGTTATCAGCTACTTTTGACTATGTCCGTGATGCCAAAGTTGTGTTGTCTCAGGTTGTGAGGCGGTAGGTAGTATGAGAGGTAAAAATAACCGTGTTGCTACTGCATTGTCGTGGTAGTATACCCGGCAACAAACGGCGGAAGCTTACCTGTCTCTCGCATTATTCGGTGTCCGCTAGCTATAGTTTCTTCTTCGTTAAGATTGACGCTTCTTTTTGGGCTATATAACAGTTCCTGTGTCTGTTTCTGGCTGTTTTATATATTTTTCAACGCTTGTTTTCATTTCTCTGCGGTCTTTTGATGCTCTCCGTCACTGGCTCTGTGTCAAGCCGCGTAGAACCTCATGTTGAAACTCTGTGCCAAGCTTCAACGCAATCTACAGTTTAGCATATACAAGGTTTGATATAAGTTCTTTCTGCCTATGTATTATGCATTTGTAGTGTTGATGGGTCTTTAAAGGGACACTTACGTCACTTTATTGTCAACTTTATTATTTTTTTGATACGACTGATTTTTCAAAAACCAAAAACTGACAGCCACACTTATGGAGTTTTTTGACGAGTGAAGAGTTAAGTAAGTCTGTAAGTATGTAGGCATGTATTTATGTATGCGTAATATTGAACAATCTTACTTCAATAGTATAAGCAAGGTACTGAAAGGTCGGGGTCAAGTCGAAGTGCAGTTTGAACTAAACCCACTGGGTCGTTGCCCGCCCGCACTAGTTCAAGGCTTTCAACTTGTTGACAACTCATCACGACGCCACATTTAGCTGTACATACATGTGCTTCATAATATGGACGGAGTCTCCTGGATTCATCATTTAGTCGCCTTGTATAACCGACGGGAAAACTGGTGCTGGTGATCAGACTCCCACACGGAAAATTCGAAGATTCGCCTACTTCTACCACTGAAGACGTTTCACTCACTGCAACTCTTATACTCGTTCCCACAAGTTTGTCACCAGATCATAACTGCCTCTGACAAGTCAGGCTTGACCTCAGTATGACGTGAGCTAGCAATTCATTCATTCATTTCATCATTCGTAAAATGCGTCATCGGTTGGATTGGACCCGATCCGATTGGAACGTCAATTGTATAAGAATGCACATCTATTTAGTGTAAAGAGGTCATAGATATGTAGAATTGGAACCGACACAATCCAGTGCCGTTTAGTCCGAGTTATCAATTCAATCACATAAATTACACACTAGTTAATTGTTGCCCACAACTTCGTTCAAATTAACCGTTTCCACACAAATTAATTTTTACATCTATTAGCCATAACTAAATGTCCCTAATATCTTTGTATTCGTAATATTTGTTTTTAAATATAATAACTAAAACATGTTTACGATGTCATGTGCCTTCCAGCGTTATTTTTGTTTTAACAATGACACGTCATCATTTTGGGAAAACGATTCACGTAGAAAAGAAATAAAACAGACCCAAGGATGCTGCCCTATGGAACTGTATAAAGAATATTATGATTCAGGTTACTTAATCTGTGAGATTTAATGTATAGTGAGGAGGTAATTACGCTTTGTCACTATCACTAAATTATATATGCTTTAAACCATTCGCTATAATCTAGTTAAGTATATTTGTCAAGATAAGTAGCATTATTAATGCAATCAAAAGCCTCTGATACGTGTAGGTATCAATAGCACGATTCAAAACGACGACTATTTATAAATTAGGGCCAATTGGTAAATTCATTTGCCCCTCTATAGAGAGGGCTATGTCCAGCAGTGGACTGATAGATTGATCATTAAATAATATATAGGCCACTTATTACCGCGGTAAACTGTTCCTGCGGGAAAAACTTATTCCAAGATGGCGAGCCGCGGGCAAGCTAGTTAAACTATAAGGCTTAGGCGGATTTTAATAAAACTTTAGTGATAGTACCTAATTCTAGAATCTAGACAGCTCCTAAGGAAAAGCATCAGAGCTGTGGTGGCGCAGTTGGTGGTGCACTTCATGAGGCCGTGGGTTCGACCCTTGGCCCGTACCAGTGAGTTTTTCGGAACTTAAGTAAGGTTTATTAGAATACCACAGGCTTTTCGGTGAAGGAAAATATCGTGAGGAAACCTGCTACGCCAAAGATTACAACTTCTATTCTAAGTCATATGTAAAGTCCACCAAAACAGATTGGGGCACCGTTGGTAGACAGGGGTTTGGTGCAACAGATCCTGTAGGGTCGAAGTGTCGCCAGGTAGGTATTCCTGGCCACCTGGGATAAAGATTAGATGAGATAAGAGAAAGCGTCAATGACATTTATATGGTCAAGACGATTGCAGCGCGCCCCCTTCCGCCTCCAGGCCATAAACTGGTAGCCTATAAGTGAGGATATGTCAGGCGTGGTCATGATCACACGGTCCGTTGACATACATTCCTTGTGTAGGAAATACAATGCATCAATTGCTACAGTCATAAAAATGTCAAATGATTTCCGCCGCTATCGAGCGGGGCCATGCGAAGAGCGATTTTAACGTTGCTGTTCTTAGTATTAATACTCTATAGTAATAATTTTGATAACCGATTTTTAAAATTTATTTATTTATTTAAACTTTATTGGACATGTATTGTACAAGAGGCGAACTTAATGCCGGAGGCATTCTCTACCAGTTAACGTTTGGGTCGTGCTGATAGAATTTATTATTATAATTTAATTACCTATTTTCCTTGGGTAGGTATTTTGTTGTAATTTGATAGAATTAAGTTATATATATTTTTTATTGCTACGGGGGCAACAAGCAGGCGGGCCTCCTGATGTTAAGAGGTCACCGCCGCCCACAGACACCTGCAACACCCGGGGGGTGCTGGTGCGGCGCCGGCCAAGGTTGGAGGGCTCTTTAGACTCTCTTCTTGAAGGACCCCATATCGTAGCGCTGTGTAAAAACATTCAAACATTTTTTGGTTTTTTAGTAATTTTGATATATAAATGTATTGTAATGAAATAAGTTTCAATTATCTTATAGGTACTGTACAATTCACAATTGTGAATTGTCAATTGTGTCACAAACACAATTGTGCCGCGGAAGTTTATTGCACCACTTCTCACCTATAGCGGTGCGGTGGTAAAATAAACAATTTCACGTGTTGTACTACAATAGACTGTTGTTACAATAGAGATGTTGTACTACGAAGACCACTACTACAATATGATGTATATATGATGTGATGTATGATGGTGTACTACAATATTTTGACTTTGTGACGACAGAACGCCATACTCCGTTTTCGTGGCCCCACTTAACCAAGGTCACCCGTCACTCGGCCGGATAAGGAAGATATTACGAACTATGCGACACACCATTACCGTTAAAGATAAGATAAATATATATCTTGAGATTAAATCTATGACTTGGGAAATCACTTTTTTGCCATATTTTACAAAAGACATATCATCGTAAGCGATGCATTAACGTTATCGTATCTATGTATTTCGGCGCCTAGACGCCGCCAGTCTATCAGTTATAAAGTTAGGCTTACCTCTTTTATGTAACACTAGCTTTTTCCCGCGGCTTCGCCCACGTATAAAAGTTTTTCCGTGTACATTGTAAAACAGCGCCCTCTATGTAGGCGTTTTGTTACTTAGGGGGTATTAACGAACGCCCCGCGACTTTGTCCGCGTTAAAAAGTAGCCTATATGTCATTCCAGGATATAAGCTATCACTGTACCAAGTTTCATCAAAATCTGTTCGGTAGTTTTTGCGTGAAAGAGTAACAAACATCCATCCTCACATCCTCACATTCTTACAAACTTTCGCACATTAATTACTACACCACAAGTCACACACAAGGTGGACCAACGATCTGGTGAAGGTCGCGGGACCCGGCTGGATGAGGTTAGCGCGGAACCGGGCGTGGTGGAGATCTTTGGGGTAGGCCTTTGTGGCACACATGACACAAGGGTTTGGCACGAAAGATCCCAAAAAGGTTGATGTGTCGCCCGGTATTCCTGGGCCCTAACAAGATAAGATAAGATTTGATTTGCAATATTCACAATAACAAGCTAATTTTATAAACAGAATAAGATATTTTGAGTTTATAAACGAAAATCCTTGATTAGATTCACGTTTAAAAGTAAACAGATTATTTTTGAACGGAAAATCTGTTATCTTATACACTGGACTTGTCTGTGGATAGATAATTAAATATTACAAATTCAGATATATCTTAATGATAACTTAATTTATGCGCAAATCAAAACGTCAAATCTGTGCGCGCGGTTTTGTCGCATTCGCCGTCGAACCGCCGCCGCGCCGCTTTGATGTAAAAGGCTTCATACTATTTCGAACATTACAAAAAATTACCGCGACGCTTTCGCACCGCCGCCGCCCTGTCTGTGTTCCGCTTTAAGTTGTTTCTTTTGGCAACCTTCGTAAGTTGAATCAAGCTAAGTAGTAGGCACTAGGCAACAACTTATAAATAATCATCAGTCACCATCTATAGCATATTGTGGTGTGATTGATCAGTGTTCGTTTATACTTTCTTTTCAGATTACCTATTAGTTGTTGAATATTCCAAACTATATAACTACAGGGAGGGAAAATACGATAAACATTAAGGTAGTTTTACTCAAAGGATTCATACATGTATATGCATACAATATATATTTCAATTTCAAATTTATTGCATATCACATTTACAAATAATGTTGGTTAGGAGCATGAATTTTAAAAAAAAAAGCTACTCCCATATGGATGAGTAACAAAATCATTTTAGGGGGTGCCAAAATCGTGCCAAATGTATATCGAAATTGATACTCACTCACACATTCTCATTTTCAAACTCCATATAAATTTGTATGAGCAACTTCCTCCCGCTAATCCGCTTCATTTGTCCGCACCCCCCCTGATTTTGACACAGAATTTTTCATCGTTTCCCATACTAAATTTGCAAGATGCGATCTCCACAGGGAGCGCGCGCGCGACAAAAGAGGTTCGAATCTCCTTGGTTAGGAGAGAAATAAAAAATCAACCTTTTGTTCCAGCGTGCTCTGTATTGAATTGACATTAGTGAGTGAATGTACATATTGAACGAACTGATAGATCAAAAGAATGAGAATGAATGGAATGTGAATGACACAGTTGAGCACTCTTCTTATATAAAAAAATAGTAGATTCTATTACTTATTGTGATAATGATTTAGTTTTTGCATCGTTCAATAGATGGCGCGCAACAGATGGTATCATCATCAACAGCCTATTAACAGTCTCCACTGCTGGGGCTCAGGCCTACCCTCTCAACGAGGGCGTTCGGGCTATAGTCCACCACGCTAGCCCAGTGCGGGTTGGTGGACTTCACATGCGCCTAAAAATTTCTTCTTCGGCGTATGCAGGTTTCCTCACGATGTTTTCCTTCACCGTTTGAGAGCAGTCAGTAAATGTACTTAAGTTTCGAGAAAAAACCCATTGGTACACGGCCCAGCCGGGGATCGAACTCCGGACCTTTCGATATGACAGGCCCGCCACTGACAGATGGTATACGTACGTACAAACATACATACGTGCATACATACATACACACACATCCATCCATGCATACATACATGCTAGTCATTCTTACCACGCGCAGGTTTTCCACGTCAATTGCTTGGTACACGTGGCCAATGCAATTACAAGTCATCAGCCTGTCATGCGCCCGGCCATCAGTCACGGGTCTTGTCACGAGGGCATAGTCTCTATGCACGATGCAGTATCATCGTTATATCAGCCTGTAGACGTCCACTGCTGGACAGGCCTCCCTCAGATCTCCACGACGACCGGTCCCGCGCTAACCTCATCCAGCCGGGTCCAGATCGTCGGTCCACCTTGTGGGAGGCCTACACTGCGTCTTCTGATACGTGGTCGCCATTCGAGAACCTTTCTGCCCCAACGGTCAGCTCTGCACCGCCCACTGCCGCATCAGCTTCGCAATTCTTTGATCGGCTGTTTTGGATCTCCTGCGGATCTCATTTCCGATTCGATCTCGCAGTGAAACTCCGGTCAGGTTTCCTCACAATGTTATCCTTCACTGTTTGAGAATAGTCAGTATACTCAAGTAACTCAGCAAGCCGGGGATCGAACTCCGGACCTTTCGATAGATAGGCCGCGTCTTATCCCCGACGCCACTGACGCGAAAAATAAAACACGAAGGTGAATTTAACGCTAACGTATTAGCATTACTGAAATAGCTACTGTACCTCAAAGAATACGCAACCTACAGACCGGCCAATTTAAACTACACCCTGTACGTGGAGGGATAACAAGTGCGGCAATATTGTAAAACTTTATGAGTTTTCCGTAACTTGAAGCCGAAAGTTGCGACGGCGCAAAGGGAAAGACAGGACGCCTTTTTACATTTTAGACATTCGCGCTTTGTATTCATAATTATATAATTATTTACGGGTCTTACACACGAATAAGTTTTATTTACCTTGCCCGACGTTTCGACCAGGTTACACTGTCACGAGCTGACCACGGCCAGTGTAACCTGGTCGAAACGTCGGGCAAGGTAAATAAAACTTATTCGCGTGTGAGACCCGTAAATAATTATAATAATTAAGGACGCCTTTTTGCTAATATTTATTTAGCCAAAGCCATGTGGTAGCCTAGTTGCTGGTGCACTCGCCTCATTCATGAGGTCGTGGGTTCGAACCTTGTTGTTCGGAACTTAAATACGGTTCATTATACCACAGGTTTTCCGGTGACGGAAAACATCGCGAGGAAACCGGCATACGACAAAGATTAGAATTTCTATTCTAAGGCGTAGTGAAGTCCACCAAAAATGGATTAGGTCACCGTTGGAGGGTCGAAGTGTATCCCTGGCATCCTTAGAAGATAAGATAGTTAAGGAAGTATTAAGATTTTAATGATTTGATCGACACTGTTAAACGAAATTGAATATTTTTTTAAATGTCGCTTTACGCTTTAGTGTTGGCACACAGCACTAAACATAGACCTCATTTGTTCTTGTTTATATTACAGTGTATTTATCCTGTTCATTATATTAGAAATATTATTATTATATTATTACTCTTATTAGCTGGCAGCTTTCTCGCTCAGAGGCTAAGCAAAAATTTTTTACAATTTTTTAAAGTAGAAATTTGTTTATTTTTAGTTTAATTTAATCCAGTTTGTAGGTAGTTGTTTATTATTATAATTTAGTTTTATTTAATACGTAGGTATACTATTATTTATAATATTAGATTTCTGTACGTACTTTCAATGGAAATAAATCAGACGATCCCCCAGTCAAACCGACAAGACGGTTTTGGGGGACAAATATATACTGTTATGCTTATGTATTTGATTAATAAATAAATAAATAAAAAGACTAGTTTTTGCCAATATTATACTAAACTTATCCTATTTATATAAAATAGCCGTATAAATTGATTTTTATGAAGAAGGGTATGCTGCAAAGAAACTTGAAGGATATGATCCGCAATGAGAAGATTCCGTGAAGAACCTTCATAGCCGACAGTTTAGTTACATTTACTGACTGCTCTCAAACGGTGAAGGAAAACATCGCGAGGAAACCTGCATACGCCGAAGAAGAAATTCTTAGGCGCATGAGATGTCCACCAACCCGCACTGGGCTATCGTGGTGGACTATAGCCCGAACGCTCTCGTTGAGAGGGCAGGCCTGAGCCCCAGCAGTGGGGACATATTAATAGGCTGTTGATGTTGATGAGGTATTTGATGACGATATATCATAATTCACTTAAACCTCGTTCCAAGTTCGCTGCATCATCGCATCGACGCAATTCGATATAGCGGAGTCGCCACGCAGTCTGCGCAATTGACCCTCCAGCAGATTGGATGCAAGTGCATCTCGTAGCGGGCCGGCAGCTGCGAGATGCAACAATGTATGCAATTGCCTTGCCGGTTGCTAGGCTGTCATCAACCGCTCGGAAACGATCGCGGCAACCGATTCGCCTCTCGGATGACTGAAGGTCGTATCTACCTCATCTCCTATGTATCTGCTCGGGTCATAAAAATGTTTTCTCGTTGTCTCCAACTTTATTCAGTATACTACCTATGTACAAATACCGGTACTACTCTATCTGGTTACTGTAGTTACTTAAACCTACATAATAAATTATCAAAGTCCCTATAGTTTTACAACGACGACGTATTCGCTTTATAAAGTACATAAACTTTTGATAACAAGTTTTTATATTTAATTAAGTATTTCTGTATATACTAGTGTGTTTTTTATATTTATATATACTTATGGTAACTTCTGTGCTTACTTTTAAATTAATTTAATTAAATAAACAATTACTTATACCAGCAATCAAAGTAAACTAAATACCGAAAATATAACGAAATTCCGGTATACCGGTATTTACAACAATAATATCGAAATAATACCGGTATTGTTAAAAAGCCAATACCGACATGCCCTTACATTAAGATGGGACTAACAAGGGTCGTCATCTGTTAGACTGACTGGGAGAGTACAGTGAGACGATGAAGCTTGTAAATGAAGCACTTTTTAGCAACGTTTCTAATGTCTGTACATTCTAACAATATTTTTTTCAATAACAGACGTGAAGAAGCTGCTGCCAACACAGAAATATCCAAATTCCTCATCGATCTCACTCTACTTACATATAATCGAACATTCATAATTATTGTTGTCACAATAGGCTTCCTTTTAGTTCATTTCTCTAAGAAATTCTTGCTTTTTATCAGCCAATTTCAAGAAAATCTAATTTTTAACCTATAAACCTATCAGTGACATTTCAAATACAGATTGTTTTTTATTTGAAAATAGTGATGTCACCTAGCATGAATGAATGATGGAATGAATAGTTGCCTTGATATTGATCTGGTATTAGACCATCCATGGATCCATCTGGTCGACCAAAGTATTTTAATATAAGAATATAACAATAAAGACAACATTTTTATTGATCGCTTTTTACCCACGATGTAACGGAGAATGTGAATCCATTCAATCATTTATCCATTCAATCTAAGACTTGCAATCCCTAAAATTGTCTATTGCCATGTCACAAACAATCTACAATGAATCTAATAGGTGTTAGTACTTCTTATTCTAAACTAGCTGTTTTTCGCGGCTTAGCCCGGGTTTTCCTTCGAGAAAAAACCCTTTCTCAGTGGACATCAGAGCTATTTGAGGAATCATTGTAGAAAATTTCAAGTCTCTAGGCTCAGCGGTTTGTAGTCCCCGCGGAATTTCTTGACGGTTGAATGAATATAGGTAGTAACAAATTGTTTGCACATCGCTGACAGTGCTTATTAAGCGAGATAATGTGCTACATAGAGATGTCCAAAAGCTTGAAAGTTTGATTCGGTTAAACGAGTCAATGAACCATTTCTTGAAATTGAATGAACGTCTTTCATTCAATCACATCTCCTCTTTGACACCTTAGGATAGTCATTGCGCAGAAATCAGGCAACTTCACACAGCCGCCATTAAACTTCGAGTGGACTATATGTGCGTTGATAAGTTAGATTTTTTTATTATTCTCATTTTAAAATCCATCGCTTGTTTTTAAAATTAATTCATTCCTACTTCAGATTTCCAAGATGATACACATACTAGTGTGTGAATTCGATGACGCCAATGCAAAGAGGTGGTCTGTAGCGGCGTCTCCAAGTGGCCCATATACCGCATCCAAGCGCGTCATCATGTCATGCATGATTGTATGGACTTTCATTTTTACATCTCCCATAGTCCCATACATATTGTGTCAAACATAATTGTTGCAACTGCATCCACTAATTATATGACTTTCAAATCACCTCAACCAAAATATGACGTGTATGTATGACTTAGAATAAATTTAAATGACTACTACATTACGTTCCCCTGATTTTAACCCGCCACACCTACCCATTTAAAAATCAATACTTATTGTAAAAAAAATATCGGAAACCGAAACCTTACTCATTAAAGAGTAATAAACTCGACGTATAGTTTTTTTCTCCCTTTTTTGCAAAGACCTCGCGGGCCCCGTCAATTTTTTAAAGTGTCAGATGGCAGTAAAAAGAGTAAAAGGGGTCAAGTTCACGGTATGGGGATACACTAGTATTTTCTTCTGGTTTCGCCTCCGAAGGATTACAATTTATTTTTAATAGTAACAACAATAATAATAAAGTTTAAGAACTACTTACACTGAACACGAGATAAAAACAAACACAGTTAAGGGTAAGGTCAGTAAATCGTTCACGGGGCAATGTATACGCTTCTACAACAAACTACCGGAGGATATTATCTTGAATTTAAATAGTGATTTAAAACAATTACAGGTTAACAATTACAATTATTGACTGAAATAATTGCCGATTACAATTACAATTATTGAATTTGAAATGGTTTTTTTTCTTTTTTCGTTGTATTTAGGGGTAATAAATAGTGTTTTATTTTAATAAAAGTTCCTTGACTTCTTCAACATGCACGACACAATATGACCTGTCAAACAAAATCTAAAAACTATACTTATGTTTTTGTCATTTTACTACTTATTTTAGTTTAAAATCCAATTTTATAAGTTTTTTTCCAAAAAACATAGATCTTTAGGTTCTCTTTGAAGAAGTTTGCTTGGAAGAATGTTCGGATACACATATCAGTAGATTAAGTTTTGTCTTCTAGACATTTTATTTAATTAAAAATTGATAATAATTGTTAAAATAATTGTCTTAAACGTGACAATTACAATGAACTGTTAAAATGTCAATAATTGCCAATTACAAGTAATTCTAAGGGCTTCTTACACCAGTTGCTGATAAAGCCCCAGATACCCTATATGCAGGTTATCTACCAGATACCCGTTTTTTTCGTTTTCACAGGTATCTGATTGCCTTATCTGTCCGATATACCGTCTTATAAACTTACAGCCAGATCAAGGGGCTGTTATTTCTTTATCTGTCGGATATGGATTGTTTTTTTTCGAATTTAACGCGGTAATACTTCAGTTTTGTGTTAACTTTTTATGATATATGGATTTATCACTGTTTCATTTATAAATAGTACCTACATTACTGCCGCGGCCCGCAACAGAGGCATTGATGGATGAGCGTGTGAATGTAGGCCGAGGCGAAGCCGAGGCACACATACGTGAGTCCATCAATGCCTGGTTGAGGCCAAGGCTTGTATAATGCTATTCTCAAATAATGCGCGGAAATCCAAAAAATATCAAGTTTTATTAAAATTGTGAACCGTCTGCACTGAACGATCACGACATAGGGTTGTCACAATACTATCGGCAAATCAAAATACTTTTGGCCATATCTCCGGAACGGCTAGTGCTAGAACCATGTTCATGTACTCAAATGAAAGGGCTCGACGAGATCTATCTGAATATAATATAAAAAAACACCCTGTATATTCATATAAAATTGTATATACAGGGTGTTTTTATATTATATTCAACTAGATCTCGTCGAGACCTTTCATTTGAGTACAAACACGAGGGGTCTAGTATTAGCCGTTCCGGAGATATGGCCAAATGAAAAAAAAACACTCTTTTGGCCATATCTCCGGAACGGCTAGTGCTAGACCCCTCGTGTTTGTACTCAAATGAAAGGCCTCGATGAGATCTATCTGAATATAATATATAAAAAAACACCCTGTATATATAATTTTTTATTCAACAATTTCCGCGCAGTATTTGAGAAAAGTGCTATACAAGCCTGCAATTAATGTAATTTCATGCATCATTCGAAATTTAAATAAAACTTTTGCTATGTTACCTCCGTGGTTGCCATGGTTACACGACAGATATGAATTAATATGGTCATTATTTGACCGCTAGGCACGACAGATATGGATTAAATAGAAACGCAACAATGAATTGAACTGAAGAACTGAATTGAATGAACGGAATGTTCCAACTCCCCGGTAAATCGATGACAGTTTAGCTGCCCGATATTTTAACAGAGACTTGAGTGGTGAAAACGGAAAATATTATCCGACAGCTTTATCCGATAGATTACGTTATCTGTCCGTTTTCTATCTGTAACAATATCAGCAACTGGTGTAAGAAGCCCTAAATGTTTCATCACTTTAAATGAATGACAAAGAATATTAAAAAATAATTTTATAGAAAGTATGAAATAGACGATTAGTTTAATGGCATAGATGCCTGGTATTACTGTTACTTCAGCCTCGCACAATCTTTACTAATTGTATACAAACTTGATGTTAAAAGATGATTCGCGGAAGATTCTTGACCAGCTTCTTCCCACCGCTAACACGCAGTAAGCAGTGGTAGATAAACAAATTGTCGTGTATAAATGTACCCAGTACAATCTGCAATAACATACATATTTTGACTATGACCACAAACTCGTAGTACCTGTAGACCTAGGAATCTTCCTGTTATAACCTTTAGAATGCGGCTGTCAGATTTTGGTTTTTGAAAAACGAATTCTATCTAGACTTTACATAAGTCTAGTATTTGATCTTAGAGTTATGAGAGAGATGGGTCGCAAAACCCGTTTTAACACTGAGGGATAGACCAATGCTGAAACCCCTTACTTGCTCACTGGTACTGAAATCAAAAATTATATTAATATTTTGGACAAATTCCCACGCGGCTGTTTAGTCCCAAATTAAATCGAAGCTTGTGTTTGGGTACTCAACAACTGATAAATATACATGTATACCTTTAAATAAATACTTAAATATGTACATACAAACAAACACCCAGAATCCGACAGCCAACAGATGTGCTCATCACACAAATGTTGGTTCCGAGTGGGAATCGAACCCATGATCTCTGGCGCAGTAGACAGAGTCACTATCACTACCAACTAAGCCAACAGGCCAGTCTAAAACCAACTTTTATTGAAAAGTGAATTTAAATTTTGAACCAACTAACATTTTTATTTTATTAAATTAGTAAGATCACAAGTGACCAATATGTCTATAGGTTTTTTTCTTTTTTTGTATCCATAAAATTGATATGATTTTTTGCTGGGTATTTTACCTAGTGTGAATAGACCTGGCATTAAGTGGTTCTGTATATCCTACTAATATTTAAAGGCGAAAGTTTGTAAGGATGTTAGGATGTGAGGATGTTTGTTACTCTTTCACGCAAAAACTACCGAACAGATTTTCATGAAACTTGGAACAGTGATAGCTTATTTCCTGGAATAACATATAGGATACTTTTTAACGCGGAGGAAGATGCGGGGCGTCCGCTATTACCCCCTAAGTAATAAAACGCTTACATAGAAGGCGCTGTTTCACAATGTACACGGAAAAACTATTCTACGCGAGCGAAGCGAAAATATTCAAGCGAAAAAGCTAGTTTGTTATAAATTGATCCTACTGATATTTTGTAAGGATGTTTGGATGTTTGTTTACTCTTTCACGCAGAAACTACGGTGACCATACGAAATTTAAAAGAATGGCCCTAATATTTTTATAAGCCATTTTGTGGGGACGTTTTGCACGACCGAAGGATCTCTAATATAAAAAAACATTGTAGCACTTTCGATAACACTTGTCCTTCGAGAAGCACACCTGCCCGCTCGCGGTTTTTAGCGCTCTTTTTGCTTTCCGCCATGTTTTTTTTTTATTTCGTCTCAATTCACCACATTCCCAACTGCCCACTCTCATTTTATTCAACATCAGCCTATCGGCCATAAGACGAATATACCCTGCCAATGATATTTGGAAACATTACTGTATCAAATGCAATGTTCTTTTCTTTTTATTTCAAAGCACGCTTTGGCGTTGACTCGGTTTTATTATCTGCATCTAGCCGCTACCGGATACTTTTTAAACATTTTCCTACTAATTCTAAACTGTTGTAAATTTTTCAGATATAATATTTATGTAGTAACATACTATAAAACAGAGTCGCTTCTCGCGTCTGTCTGTCCTCTGTACACTTAGATAGATCTTTTAAAGTAAAGTAACCAACGGATCTTGATGCAGTTTTCACTATCATTCAGATAATTTCTTCCGGATGGTTTATAGGCAAAATACAGGTTATATTTACAGAAAATATAACAAAGTCAATGTTTAGTAAAAAATATGAATATTGAGCGCTTCATTGTTAACGCTGTCAAAACTTTACCTACGAGATAATTTTGTAGATATCTACAATTTGTCTGTACATAGATAGAAGTGATATAGTTACATACTTCCAAAATCCATGCGTACGAAGTCGCGGGCGACAGCTAGTGTAGTAATAAAAATAAACTACCTATAATAAAAGTCGCATCAGTGTGGAGATTCAAAGGGGTAACGCCGCGAGCCTTTTAGGCACTATTGGGAATCCGGCGGAGTTGGAGGAGATCTTCTACCTTTAGGCAAGTTTTTTTTAGGTTTAGGTTTAGTTTATTTATTTATTTGTAGATTAGTTTTAGATTTATAATAAGTTATTTTTATTTTCAATTATGTGTGTATAAGATTAATAAAATATACCCTATAATAAAATCATATAGTGTGCCCGTTTTGGTTTGATATTGAGCGTGGTGAGTTGGGACCGTGGTAAGATGGGAAGAAGCCGTTTTTTTATATCTTTTTTAACCGCAGCTGATTCATCGAATCATTCGTCCAAAGCTTTCTTGGAGCTTACGTAAGATCGTAATGAATATCAGTACTACCGAGTCTAATTGACTATGTTTTTATTACAGGTTCTTGTTGCTTTAGGTTTTTGCCGTTGGGATATTAAGATATTTTTAGCTAAAGCTTTAACGTTAACTAGCCGATGCCCCGCGACTTCATACGCGTTATACTGATTATATGTTATTCAAAAAATTTTAACCCGTTTCTTATGCCAGTTTCTTAGTTTTAAAGTTTGTCAATAGATGGCGCTAGGTGTATTTTACACCCCGCTATCATTTGGTTCTTCGCAACATATTTAAGTTAAGCGTGCAAATTATCCACCTCTTTATTATTACTATAGATATAGTAGGTTTTTAAAATGTTTGTTCAATTAGCAAAAATACATGTTGGGAATTGAGATTCCATGTTTTGAGAATTCAACATTCAAGGTTTTAAGAATATACATAGGTGAAAAGAAAGTGTCATCATTAAGATGAAAAAGGGCATGCTCTGTTGGTTCGGACATGTTGAACGAATGACGACGCAATATATCGAGCGAATGTGATTGGTAGCAGGAGCCGGGGACGAGGTACACTGACATACGAGGATCAGATCGAGCGAGTGCTCGCAGACGGACACGTGCAGAGCAGTCTCGTCCCGCGGCGAGACGCGATACTTGCCTCTCCGTTACAAGCGAGACCGAATCAGAAATGAGGAGATCTGCAGGAGAACCAAGGTCGCCGACATAGCTCAAAGAATTGCGAAGCTGAAGTGGCTGTGGGCTGGGCACATCGCTCGTAGAACTGACGGCCGTTGGGGCAGAAAGGTTCTCGAGTCGCAACCACGTATCGGAAGACAGCGTAGGCCTCCCACAAGGTGGACCGACGATCTGGTGACGGTCGCGGGACCCGGCTGGATGAGGTTAGCGCAGGACCGGCCGTCGTGGAGATCCCTGGGGGAGGCCTTTGCCCAGCAGTGGACGTCTACAGGCTGATATGATGATGTACAAGCGATTCGTCGTCATAAGCGATGTCGTTACAAACAGCCTAGATTTGACTGTGTGTTGGTGTCGGATTATTAGGCCTAACCTATAGGTAGTATCAATAAATATCAATGAAGCAATCGTTGTTACGGTCGCGGCATGGTCCCTAAATTACGTGACAGCTTCGAGCTACGTCGTAGTGGACCGGAAGACAACATCCTGGATGGGCGTGCCCCGGTTTATGACCTGACCCTGACCTTTCTGAGAGCCGCGGTGTATTGTGAAAGGCGTGAAGATCCCACGGCATGCTTAGGAACTGAATTATCTGATGATGGTCATTTGACAATTTACTTTCTATAATCCCATACAAAACCGCAATACCACAGAATAGGTAGTACGTACTTACCAAGACCGAGATGACGATTTCGCTCTTTGTAGATAGAAACGACTAAATATCGATTAACAGTATTTTTACATCAAGAATAATTAATCTATATAAAGGTAGGTACTAATTATAATGAAGCTGAAATGTTGTTTATTGTCTGAACGTGATAACCTCTCGAACTACGATTTAGGAAAATTGACTTAGGGCTTCTTTCACCACTTCCTGATATTGTTACAGATAGTAATCTTAGTGATAAACTAATCTATCAGATAAATCTGTGTGATAGACTATATAAAATATAGGCAATGAGATACCTGTGAAACCAAAAAAAGAGGCTATCTGTCAGATAACCTGCAGATAGGGTATCTGGGACTTTATCAGCAAGCGGTGTAAGAGGCCCTTAATTTTTTTTGCATTTGATAGCCCAAATCTTTAGGGCGGTTATTGGCTATTTAACCCTTAGAAGCCGAAATAGAATACAGTCAGAACTAACTTTTAAAACCCGGACGAGGCCGCGGGAAACTGCTAGTATTAATAAACCGTACTTAAGTTACGAATAACTCATAGGATCGAACCCACGACCTCATAAACGTGAGACGAGTGCACCACCAACTCCGCTACCTAGTACCTAAGTATTACCATCATCTACAGATTTAACATGTCCCCCACTGCTGGGGCTCAGACCTACCGACACAACGAGGGCGTTCGGGCTATAGTCCACCACGCTAGCCCAGTGCGGGCTGGTGGACTTCACATGCGCTTAAGAATTCCTTCTTCGGCGTATGCAGGTTTCCTCACGATGTTTTCCTTCACCTGAAGCAGACTTAAGTTTTCGAGAAAAAACCCATTGGTACATGGCCCAGCCGGGGATCGAATTTCAAAGCTTTCGATATGATAGGCCGCGTCTTATCCCCGACGCCACCGACGCTCTCTGCCTAAGTATACCAATGGTCCAATTGACCATGACCATGGATCCTTGGCCATGAACTTAAAGGGTTCACAGTTAAGTGTGTAATAGGCCATTACTAATGGCCTATGTCCTATTTATGACCATGACTCTGTAATTTTGGCTCATTAGAGAGGAATTCGATTCTAAGTAGCTGTGGAGGACTGGACCAGACCTAGAAAATTTTCGGCCACTAATGATGATTTAAATAGAATTAGAAATACATATTCACCTATCAAAATTAAGTTTCCTTAATTTAAAAAGAAAAAAAAAAAAAAAAAAAGTAAAAGGACATTTAAACCGAAACATCATCAGCCACCACTCGTCCACTGCTGGACACAGGCCTCCCCCAAGGCGCGCCACTGAACCCGATCCTCGGTTCTCCGCATCCAGTCACTGCCAGCCGCCTCACGGGGACCGTATCTTTATCATTTACCCCAATACAAACTTGTTTTGTACCTTGCGAACACGTCATGTAGCGCAGGCGCAAAGCGTTTATTTCCTAAGACACCTCATTATATCAGCCTGTAGACGTCCACTGCTGGACAAAGGCTGTCAAAGGGGAGCCCCGGGATCTCCACGACCTGCGCTAACCTCACCTAGCCGGGTCCCGTGACCTTCACCAGCGTCGGTCCACCTTGTGGGAGGCCTACGCTGCGTCTTCCGATACGTGGTCGCCACTCGAGAACCTTTCTGCCCCAACAGCCACAAGCGATGTCCCCGCCCACTGCCACTTCAGCTTCGCAATTCTTTGAGCTATGTCGGTGACCTTGGTTCTCCTGCGGATCTCCACATTTCTGATTCGATCTCGCAGGGAAACTCCGAGCATAGCTAGATCTCTCCATTGCCCTCTGACACTAAGACACCTAACGGTATATATAGATTTGTACGTAATGCCAATTATGTAAACCGCAAGAGAAAATATATAAGTAAACAATCGATAATAAGAAAGAATGCAAGGAATGCAATTGTCAATAAATAACCATAAATTTCTCTCCGAGGCGTGAGTTAAACAGATCTGTGTGTGATGCCTTCTTGCTGGGTGCTGTGTCCCGAGCGGTAGCGGATTGGTAAAAGATTTGACATAGGACAATATTCTTTTTTGTAGTACATTTTAGACTTTCGCGCTTTGTATTCATATTTAAATAATTATTTACGGGTCTTACACACGAATAAGTTTTATTTACCTTGCCCGACGTGCTGACGTGTCACGTGCTGACTGGAGAGGCGAGCTGTCATTGTTGATCGCTGTGAGTAGTTTGTAAACCTACCCTCTGCTGATCTTGTATTATTGGAAAGTCCCGGCACACAACACTCACGGTATCCGCGGGTGTATTCGACGATAAGTCACGAGATTTCAGTTTATCGATCACTGGATTCCACGACGGTGACTATTTAAAACCATCTTCCCTATTGAAATTTTTGAATTTCTTGATTTCAATAGCTTCTCGCTCTATCCGCGGATAGTAGTGGCGATCGGTGGACAGGATTTTAGGTTGGTGGAGCTCAATCCATCGTTCGGGCAAGGTAAATAAAACTTATTCGTGTGTAAGACCCGTAAATAATTATATAATTATTCTTTTTTTTGTCAAATTTTTTGTTCAATTGTATTTTTATTACAGTCTATATAGTGTATTTTTATTTTTAGTCCAAACCTCTTGAGAGCAATCCTCGTAGTTTGAGAGTCGAACCAAGTGGAGCCTAAGCCTAAGTTCATTTGACATTTAAAATGTGCAAAAAAAATTTTTTGCCCAAAAATGTATGAACTTAATAATATTATTTACCTATGATTCGTAAAACATCCTGGCAATGTTGAGTAAACTTTTATTTTCAGATATATTTCAGAAAATCTATTTAAAAAATGAGAAAAATCTAGTTTGTATGCACTTTGTATGGTTCCCCTACAAATGAAATTGAAATGGTTGGAGATACTTCATCCGCGTTATAAAGTATACTATATAAATGTTATTCAAAATTTTTTAACCCATTCTAATCCAGTTTCTTAGTTTTAAAGTTTGTCAATAGATGGCGGTAGGTGTATTTTACACCCCGCTATCCTTTGGTTCTTCGCAACATTATCTATACTATAATATTATAAAGAGGAAAGATTTGTATTTTTGTGTGTGTGTGTGTGTTTGTAATGAAATAACTCAAAAACTGCTGTGCCGATTTCAAAAATTCTTTCACCATTGGAAAGTTACATTCACCCTGAGTGACATAGGCTATATTTATCTATATCTATGTCCACCCGTGCGAAGCCGGGACGGGCCGCTAGTATAAGATAAGCGTGCAAATTATCCAACAGTTTTTACCTCTTTATTGAAGCCGACTACTTACACCATACATACATTAAACCAGTTATAAAAATTTGACAGCCGCACTGTATGACTCACTGGCTTATTACCAGGGCTTGTATATAATGTGTTTATCCCTAATCACGCTCCCAGTGGGTACGAGCGAGGGCCGCGTGCGAGAGTGTGCCAGTGAGTTTGTGTGTTACTGCCTTTATAGAGCATTGGATTTTGGATTATCATGTGAGTGGATATCTATCTCAAATTAATATTTCTGATGCAATTTTTTTTTGTATTTAAAGTATGTAGTACATAATTCTGGTTCCGTGCCGTGTGCCACCGTTGCCGTGTGCCCCCGTTCCCGTATGCCCCCGTCTCGTATGCCCCCGATAAATGAAATTAAAAGGGGTTTAACCTTTTTTTCTTATTAAGAGCCGCTGATTTTGAATACAACAACAAAATTTCAAAGTTCGCTCTTAATTATTTCTGAAATATGCCTATGCCTAATTTTTTGATAATTTGATTACATAGCTATGTAAAACATTTATGTGAATAGGTACCTAAAATAAAATAAAAAGTTTTTTTTTGTTTTGGACAGTCATTTTTTTTTCCTTGTAGTGCTTTCATATTCACAGTTTTTTTTAAAAAAACAACAGTTTTTGTAAAACATACATGAAAATTTTATATACTTAAGTGTTTTTACATAAAAAGTACAAAAACTTATTTGTTTCAAAATTGATAAAAATAAAATACGGCCAAAAATATTCAGATCAGATTCTTTAATATCCTTTAAATTTCTACATCAAATCGATCCCCCAAGCATCCTGTAAATAGGTACCCAGTTCTCAAAAGTTATGAAATGAAAATGAAATTGAAATGAAAATTCGTTTATTGAAAATTTGGAATACAATATTCTCTTTTTTTTCTCTCTTTTTGATGTCAATTCTGCCTAAAACTAAAACTACTCTGTTTCCACCTGTACTGTTACTAAGGTTATATTCATTCAGATCAGACTTTCAAAGTCTAGATAGACTGACGCAATGTTACGGCCTGTCTAGATCATTTGAATGTCGGAATGACCTACCTTACTAACTATACCTTACAAATACACCTATAGTGGTCCCTAAACGATCATGCTTGCATGACATGCAACGTTTACGTGAATTATCATGCTGCATGATGGACCATCATGCTTGCTATCAATCAGTACAGTGAAGCAACGGCCAGCACATAGTTTGCATGTCATGCACGTCAATCACTACAACTAGACGGTCATGCATGAGTGACAGCACGTAATGCATGTCATGCCGCATGATCGTTTAGGGAGCCCTTAAGAATTTTACAGTACATAACCCATGTTGCGGTCGGTAAAATAAATGCGGTTAAGTAGTATTTAAAAAACCGGCCAAGTGCGAGTCGGACTTCCACACCGAAGGTTCCGTATAGGTACGTAGAAAGGAAATGTATATTTACCCCCGGCTTCGCCCGCGTGGAATGGAATATTTTTTTTCCAGCAGGAACAGTTTATCGCGGTAAAAAGTAGCTTATGTCCTGTCCGAGGGTTTGGCGTATCTCCACACCAAATTTCATCAAAATCCGTTCAGTGGTTTATATAAGGCGTGAAAAGGTAATATAATATATGTAATAATATAATAATATTTTTTTTGTTCAGGCATAAAAACCCAAATAAAAAAAACATAATAAAGCTATAAGGTTTGTTTGTTTGTTTGTTTGAACAAGCAAATCTCTGGAACTACCGGTCGGATTTGAAAAATTCTTTTTGCATTTGCTAGCCCAATCTTGAGGAAGGCTATAGGCTATTTAACATCACGCTACGACCCTTAGGAGCCGAGCAAAAAGAAAAAGTCGGAAATAACTTATGAAACGCGGACGAAGCCGCGGGAAACCGAGTTTTAGTCCCATCCCGCCCCCTTCCCATCTCGGCCTCCTAGAATTTATACCTAGTAATAAAAGTCAAACAGTCTTTAAAATCATTTTTTATTAATATTAACTAATCCAAATGTAAAACATCTATAGGTACTAATAATAAAGAGGTAAAGAAGGTTGGTGGATAATTTGCACGCTTAACTTATATATGTTGCGAAGAACCAAATGATAGCGGGGTGTAAAATACACCTAACGCCATCTATTGTCAAACTTTAAAACTAAGAAACTGGCATGATTAGACGAATAAAAATTTTTTTGAATGTAATATAAATAGTCTACTTTATAACGCGGATGAAGTCGCTAGTAGGGAGTGCAATCTGGCAGCAGATTCTTCGATCTCGGTATTTGCAAGATTGAGAGGTCCAATCTTGCAAGATCTCGGTATTGCGAGATCTTGCAGTTCAGCAATATATTTTTAGAAATTAAAGGTAATCTTACAATTTTTACACCATTTGCTGTGTCGGAGTCAATTATTTCCATAAATGTAATGATTAAAGTAATTACGAAATATTTATTCATTATTTTGAAAGTACCTAATTCCTCGCAATCGCAATACAACACGTCTAGCGTTTCACTTAATTGACTTCGGATACCTACTGTGTGCCAGATATCCAGCTGCAGATAACGCCCGTTCTGCCTTAACGCTGGTCGGGCATATAGATGACAGGTATTGGTGAGCAAAATTGTCCTTTCATTCCGCTTGTTTCAAATAAATTTAATTATTTTAAAGAAGAATTTCAATTAACGAACATGTTGCACTCGCAAAACGTTGTTGCGGACGAGCTTTCAAAGTCATCTCTAATTCTTGATCAAGGACACACACACACACCCTCTCACCGCTTATCCTGGCGCACCGACCGTTCTGATCGCTTAGTTATTCATCAGTTCTCAGTTGCCTCTGGCGCGCTCCTACGAATGTATAGATGGTCATGAAATGCGACGCTGCGGAATCTCGCAAATCTTGCAAGATCTCGCGCGATTTTTAGTGCAAGATCAATCTTGCAAAATGAGCGCGGGATCTCGGAATTTCGAGATCTCGGTATACCGAGATTGCACTCCCTAGTGGCTAGTTCTAAATAAGATAATACCTACAAAGTACTCCGCATCACCCTGTATAAGTACTGTTACTCTACATTGACGTAAGACGTACGCAATTACGCTGGGAAGTCATGGGGTCATCGCAGATTACAGTTTTTATGAATGAAAAGCAACCTTCAATGAGTATATTGAACTTCGGTCGTCGAGAAAATATAACTACGCTCTAGTAAGTTGTCATTATAATGATTAATGACAAATAGACAACATAAGCAACACTCTAGGGGGGAGTCACCAAACTTTTTACACTCATTTTTAGCCATTTTTGGGCAAAAAATTTAATAAAAAAACTTTTTTTATTATGTACTGTGTACTGATGCGAAATATGTAAGTATAAAAGTATAATATATAAAGATTTTCTTTTTACTTTCCTTACTGTACTGCAGTACTCGGTGAAAAGTGTAAAGTAAAAAAAAACTATATACTCAGATCCAAAATTACATTTGCCAAAGTTCCGAGTAAATGTCTCAGGTTTGTTCTATAGTTTCAAACATTTTTGGTCCAAATCTGAAAATAAAATTCTGGTAGTCTAGTAAACATTTTTTATTTCTTTCTTTTTTGTTTGAATTCGAAAAATCTGTATTTTTATACCTACTACAACCCTAGATTAGATTAGATTTAGATTTAAGTCATTTACATTATCTAACTATTTACTACTAAACAGAAGTTATTAGTCCAGTTAAGTACGGTCGACCGCATGTCAGTGGAAACCGAACCAGTATAAACTGGTCTCTCATAGTATTGAAACTCCGTAATAGGCTAGGCCAGCTCAAGGTCAAAGTGTTACCACTGACGGGCGGTCGACAGTACCTACTTGCCCGTGTAACCTGTCCCAGTTACATATCATCACAAAAAATGTCTGATGCAACAGGAAGGACCGGTTAAATTGTAATCTTATCTAGGCTGGTGTGACGTCGGTCCGGGGTTCGGTTCTCGGAAGCGGCCGGCCGCAGCCACATTCTTCGGTATTCACTTGTGAATGACGTAGTGTGACCACGGCTAAATGCGATTTTCGGACAATTTTGAGAATTAAAATTTTTAAACTTTATTATTTAAATAAAATAAATAAAATCAGAGTAATTTTAAAATAAATAATTCAATAAATTTAGTTTTTACTCAGATAGAGAGAGCGCTCACAGACGGACACGTGAGAAGCAATCGCGTCCCGCGGCGAGCGTGTGTGGAGAGAATGGTAAGACCGAGCGAAGCGATAGAAGTGTGTCAGGATCGCGATACTTGGCTTTCTCTCTGCCTACCCCTTCGTCATATTATTATTATTTATTTATTTAAAACTTTATTGCACTAAATTGTACAAAAGGTGAACTTAATGCCAATGGCATTCTCTACCAGCTGACCTTTGGGCCATGCAGATAAATTTGTGGTAGGTAATAATTAGGTGGTATTATTGTTCGAAGAAATCATCTAAATCAGGCAAGCGAGTTGTGGAATAGAGACCGTTGATGACGCAATTATAGAGATAGTTTATCAGCTATCACGCCAGTAATCATTCGATGATGCACGTGTAGTGATCATAATGATAAGGGCATCAGGTGTCTTTGACTTGAAGATTAATTAGATTTATGGGTAATTCAATTTAAGTCCCTCGTTTTCCAATGTCCCAATTTAAGTCAATGCGTTGATATTTTGAGCGATCATGGTACAGTTGGCCCTAGATGTGTTTGGTTACCTTAAGTACCACAGTTGTATACGGGCGTTAATAGTATCTTGACATTCTTAACCTCTAGATACTTTAGATACTTGGATACTTTCCGGCCTGTATAAAAATAATACGATCTTCCTGTAATCACATGTCCATTTATTTTAGATGCATAATAGTTACACTTGTAGGTACATACACTTCACAATTCTAACTAGTATTATTTCCACTAAGACCAATGTTCACTGGTTGCTGCCGCGTACCAGACTGCCTCTTAACTGTTGCGGCTCCACCCCTACCACTACTCAGACGGAACGTTGGCGGGTTCGCACGAATCGGCCGAACGTCAAACAGTTTGGCAGCAACCAATCACCGCTCGACTACAAAATCAAAATGGACTTTTATATATTTATATCACACAATACTTATATCAAAATATACTATTTACTATATATTAAATCATTCAACATTTATTAGGCTAATTTATCTAACACCTGAGAGTTTAAAAGGAAATAAAAAACGCATGTACGTACCTATCTAAGAAATACTTTAAGTTATGTTAGTTCCTATTGTTTTGAGGCTGAGGTTAATATCCAACTTCCTAATATTATAAGGCGAACGTTTGTAAGAATGTTTTCACCTCTCTAAGCTCGAAAAGAGCGAACTACCCATCGAAACTAATTTCGCTAGTGACTTTTGAGTCACACTAATACAATATTTCGTATCTCGGCATTCAATGTCGCTGCGAGGGAAAAGACACTTTCGTTTCTTGTTGCGAAAAAAAAATTTTTTTTTTCACTCTTAAACTATGCAACAGATTTTAATGAAACTTTACAGTGATATAGACTAGACTATACATCAGAATATCACATAGGCAGGTACCTCGGGAAATACTTTTCTAGGCGGATAAAGCCGCGGGAAACAGCTAGAGGTATCTACAGTGCGGTGGCGTGTTACGCTCGTGACAGTAACTCCCATGTTATGCGATAGCTGATAACTCACGCTAGTATCACTAGTATTATACTAGTTTGTGGAGATAACAGTCACACCCACAGCGAGTAGCGATATCTCGGGCAAATATTGGGATAGACCGGCCGAAGTCCGTGTAGTAACAAAGTATAGTATTCTGATAACGATATCGTATACGTCAGTTTATTGGTTTAAGCTCTTGATTGAAGTGTTTGAAGATGAATTAATACCTCTAAACATAGTTAATATATCTCTAAACATGATGGAGTTGCAAATGATATATACTTGGGAAGAAGAAATACGTTTATTTACTGCCTTACGGTACGTATACAAAGAAAAACAAGTATAGGAAGAAATACAAATAAAAAAATTGCAGTCTGTTCTGTTTTCTTCTGCCGTTCTTTTTTAATCGCATGGCGCTTTGGAATTATCTGATAAGCTAATGAATAAATAAAATAAATAAATAATATTTTTTCATACATTTTGGTTGGAACCTGGAACTCTTAAAAGAATAAAAAATATACTTACGTATAAGTGTTAGGAATGTCCTAAATTCCTGCAATGTTATGGTCGCCCTACAAGAGGAAGCACGTGGTAGCACGTCGGGTGTACTTTATGAATATGACGCAATACTGGGCAAAAAACCGTAAGATAAGAGCCGGGGTTCGATTCCCGACCCAGGCAAATGATTCAGATAACGCAACCGAAAAAAGCGTCAGTATTTCGTGACTTTGTTAGTAGATGACGTCGATACGATAATTTTTTTATGTAAGGTCTTTCAAAATTAAATACACGAACTACTAGTCGGTTTAAGAAGTCGGTTTTATTTATAAGTTTGGTTGTTTGTGTTATCACATCTTTATAGTTATTCATAAAAAGTTTTTTTTTTTTTTTTCTAAAATTTGTATGTCATGTATATACCATTTCGAAATACCTATGTATATACTTACGCTACAAGATGAAGTATGTATTTATTGTATTAATTAATGTAACCAATTTTTGGTTTTTATCTATCTGTAGCAAATAGTTCACGAAAAAGTAAAGGGAAAACTAATTATCAACTACATAATTATATCCGCAAAATTGCCGTCAAATTCCTTCGAACAGCTTTATCAATTTTCCTGGACTAATACGCCTCTTATTATACTTCACATGTTTTTGGGGTCGCTGCTTGCAGGTGAGAAATGAAACGACTGATGATCTGTAGATGCATATTTTATTAACAATTGTCCTTAATGATATTTACAATATTAGGTTCGCAACCGGCGACGGTTGAGAGGAGCGCTTAACGTTAGAAGGAGATAGTAATATCTTGTGTCCCCACAGTATTCCCCCCCAAGCGACAGCGTACATATATACACAGATCTAGATGTATTATTATACAATATAATTAAGGTATACTTAACGTTTCCTAACTATTTGGTGTACAATTATAGTAAAATATTAACCATAAGAATACTAATTCTATACAGACAGATTTTTTTACATCGTTTGTATATACATTTTATCTACGTGAATATCGCGCGAGTCAATTTGTGCTTCGTTGCGGCGCGTAGTGGGAGAAACTGGCTAGCGCGGTGCGGGGCGCGGTGCGGCGCGGTGCGGGGAGGTTGTCCACTGCGCCGTCATTTGGCCGGTCGGCGCGCGCGCGACGCTCAGTCAGTTCGCTGCCTTCGCTCGTCGCCGTCGTCGCCTTCACTTGCTTGCTGCGCGCGCTCACGGACTGCCTCGCCTCGCTCGCTTCCTCGCCGCGTGCTTGATAGTGACGACTCGTCGCATTTCTTTTTAACTGCGCTTGTTATTAAGAGTGTCGTCACTATGATATGTACATGAAGATGCGTGCACTTAATAGTCGTCGAAAACGTTCTTTTCAGAGCGACTGCGCTTCCAAATGCGAATATGGTTTCTCGACTCCGCACCAAAACGTTCTTTTCAGAGCGACTCATTGCGTGACGTCATAATATAAACTGCTCTTTTCAGAGCAAATTGCGTGACCATAAAAACTGTTCTTTTCAGAACAATGTTTCATTCGCTCTAACGCTAGAAGTCGTTGTGTGTTGACAGTGATACTCAGTGCTTTTTAGGAGTGATCTATAGTTTTGTGAAGTGCTTAATTTTGACGTTTCAGGCTTGTGTTGTTTTTGTTCGGTTCGTAGCAGTTATTCAGTCATGCTGTTCCCCGAGATGCGTACTAATGCTATCATGTCGGTGCCAGCCGGGTAGTTCAACCATGGTTTCTGTTTTGGTATTTTTTCGTTTCAGGTGTCCAGCAGGTACGATTGGTCGTGAGATAGTTGATTGATGCTAGGGCTTTATATTGATAACCTGTTTTTGAGGAATGATGTTATTATTATTTGTCATGGTTCGCAACTATTGATAGTTGAAAAAAATTGTATTTGGAAATTGTTGAAACCACCTAAGGTTGGATTTTTTTTTTTTTTTACTACCCCCCTTTTTTATATGCCGCTCGCGTATCGTACTGTAGGTTTTGACACTCTGCCTGATCTCGTTGTATAAATGATGTTTGAACTGTTTTTTGAATTTTCTTGCGTTTTTTTGTTTTGGCTTGTAGTTTCTTCATCATCTGTTAATATGTAGGCTGGTTTTAATCTGTCTAGAGATATTATGGTTGTACGTGTTGGTAATTGGATTTTATGGAATTTTTTATGACGTTCTAGCACTTCGAATGGCCCGTTGTATGGTGGGGTTAGCGATGATCGTACTGTGTCGTTGCGTATGAATACATGCGTACAGGTTGATAGATCTTGGTGGATAAAAGTTGAATGGCGCGCTCTGTTCCTTTCTTTTGGTATGAATTCGGTCATTGTTTTGCTTAGTTCGCGTACGTATTCTGCATCGTTAATATTCTGCTTTGACGGCACGAAAAAATCTGATGGAATGCGTAATTGTGCTCCGTATGTTAATAGGCTTGGGCTTAAGTTGTTGTCGGTGCGAATAGCTGTGCGTATTCCTAATAGAACTGAAGGTAGTTCTTCGGCCCATTTGATTGTCGTTGCCCTTGCCATTAATGCGGCCTTCAGCGTGCGGTGGAATCGTTCGACTTGGCCGTTAGCTTGTGGGTGATAGGGTGTTGTTCTGATTCTTTCTATCCCGAACTTTTTTAATAAACAGTTAAAAATGTTCGCCTCGAACTGTCTGCCTTGGTCCGTGGTTATTCGAATTGGACAACCGAATCGTGATATCCAGTTTTCGTAGAATATTTTCGTTACAGTTTCTGCGGTTATTTCGCGCGCCGGTACTGCTTCAGGCCATTTCGTATATCTGTCTATCATCGTGACGATGTACTTGTAGTCGTTGGATGGCGGCAACGGTCCGACTATGTCTATGTGTACATGTTCAAATCTGGATGACGGTGGGAATGTGCCGATTGGTGTGACTGTGTGACGATTGATTTTTGCTTTTTGACATGCTATGCAGGCTCTTGTCCATAAGCCAATGTCTTTGTTCATCCCAGGCCAGAAATATTTTGCTGTTATTTGTTTTCTCATTGTACGTGTGCCCGGATGACATAATTCGTGTTGCGTTTTGAATGCTTCTTGACGATATGCCTGCGGTAAATACGGTCTCGGTGTGCGAGTAGACATTTCACATGCTATTGAGTTCTTGGCTCCCGGAAGTGTTATTTTTGAAAAAAACAAGTTTTCCTGTTTTTTTAATTGTTTCAGCTCTTCATTACTGTTTTGATCTTCGGCTAGCTGATCATAGTCGATTTTCATTGGGCAGTCAATTACTTCTATTCTCGATAGCCAATCTGCTACTGGATTGTTTGATCCTTGTAGGTATTGGATGTTGGAGCAAAATTGACTTATAAAGCTGAGTTGTCTTTCCCGTCGTGGCGTGTCGTTGTTGCTGGGAGACTTCGTTAATGCGTATGTTAGAGGTTTATGGTCTGTGAGTATGGTGACGTCATTTCCCTCGATTAGTCTTCGAAAATGTTTTACGGCTGCATACATCGCTAATAACTCGCGATCGTACACACTGTAGCGGCGTTGTGTCTCACTCATTACTTTTGAGTAAAAAGCCAATGGTTTCCAAACATTGTCTTTATTTTTCTGCTCTACTACTGCTCCCAAGCTGTGGTCGGATGCATCCGTCATGATGCGTAACGGTGCATTGCTGATGGGGTGCGCCAGTGTGGTAGCTTTCAATATGCTTTGTCTGCATTTTTCAAAAGCCTTCTCTGCTTCTGCATCCCACACTATCGGGGACTTGTCGTTCTTCTTTGTGTTGTGAAGGTATTTGTTTAATTTTAGCTGAGCCTCTGCTTGGTGCGGAAGGCAATCTCTGTAAAAGTTTAGCGTGCCTAAAAATCTGCGTAACTCTTGAACGGTTGCTGCGCTGGGGACACCGATGCCCGCCACCATCGGTGTTGAATTTAGTTTTCCGAATTTTTCTTCGCTTTTGCAACACGGTGGTTCGCAGCGCCGAGCCTTGTCCCCAAATTTATAATGGAACCAACATTCTCGATTTACGTCATCGTATTGCCTGGAACTTCTGTCTGCGCGACTGTTTGATCGAGAACGCGATCGTGTTTGTTTTTTAAAAGAGTTTCTGCTATATTTTTCTCTACCTCTGCGTAACTCTGCGACCTCCAATGTCAATTTCTCTAGCTGTGATGCTAAATTTTCAAAATGCGATTGTGATGGTTGTGTTTGTGAGGTTATTGCGGCTATACTGGTGTTCGGCCCGTATTCTAGCATTCTGTCGGCCATGTTTGCTAGCGTGTCTAACGAAGCCTCTGTATTTACTGAAAGCACAGACCGAACGTGAGCGTGCATTTGTTTCAGCCATTCTATTTTTAAGCCATCCTCCGTGATCATATTACCACCGAGTTCGCGCATTTTTCTTAATAATTGTGAAGGTTTTTAATCGCCTAACTCTAGACCGCTAATTAATTTTTGAAAATTTTGAACGTCTGACTCCTCATATACGGAAATGAGACGCTGTTTAAGTGTTTCATATTTATTTGTAATGGGTGGTTTTTTTAAGAGATCTGAAATGTGTCTTAAATCTTCGTTTTTTAACTGTTGTAGTAGGTAACGACATTTTTGGTCGTCCGAAGTTTTTAGCGGCTCAATTACTGCTTCGAACTGGATGAACCAAATGGCAGGCATTTCGCGCCAAAATGGTATTAGGCGGGATTGAATCGAAACTGCTGCTATCACATTTTCTTTTTGCATTGTTTCTTCTTGAGTGGGCTCCGTCGGAGACAACATTGCTGCTCGAAGTTGTACTTGTTTATTTGCTTGTCGGGGTCACCACTTTGGGGTCGCTGCTTGCAGGTGAGAAATGAAACGACTGATGATCTGTAGATGCATATTTTATTAACAATTGTCCTTAATGATATTTACAATATTAGGTTCGCAACCGGCGACGGTTGAGAGGAGCGCTTAACGTTAGAAGGAGATAGTAATATCTTGTGTCCCCACATGTTGATAGTGGATTTTCCTTTCTAAAACTGTCGGGTCTGTTTTGTATGGCATTACCTTTCTTCAAAGAATCCCAAAGTAAGTTGACTGGCCTGTTGGCGTAGTGATAGTGACCCTGTCTACTGCGCCAAAGGCCGTGGGTTCGATTCCCACCCGGGACCGACATTTGTGTGATGAGCACAACTGTTGATTTTCGGATTCTGGGTGTTTGTATGTATTTAAGTATGTTTATCAGTTGTTGAGTACCCATGTACAAGCTTCGGCTTAGTTTGGGACTAAACAGCCGTGTGTGAATTTGTCCGAACATTATTAATATTAAGTTATTTTTAGGCAACGTATTTATATTGGACACAGAAGCAAGATTTATTTATTTATACACTTAAGACCCGACGGGTCCTATTTCGATCCCCGGCCGACCAAGTGTATTTTCTCGAAACTTAAGTACATTTACCAAAAAGATTCGAACCTCTTTGGTCGCGCGCGCGCTCCCTGTGGAGATCGCATCTTGCAAATTTAGTATGGGAAACGATGAAAAATTCGGTGTCAAAATCCGGGGGGGTGCGGACAAAGGAAGCGGATTAGCGGGAGGAAGTTGCTCATACAAATTTATATGGAGTTTGAAAATGAGAATGGGTGAGTGAGTCAAAATATTGTGATACATTTGACACTATTTTGGCACCCCCTAAAATACTTTTGTTACTCATCCATATGGAAGTAACTTTTTTTTTAATTCATGACATTTACTAACTGCTTTCAAACAGTGACGGAAAACAACGGACAACAACCTGCATACGCCAAAAAAGAAATTCTTATGCGCATGCGACGTCCACCAACTCGCACTGGGCTAGCGTGGTGGACTATAGCCCGTACGAACTCGTATGAATAAGACGGATAGCATCTTAATACCTATCTAAATGCACTATTGACTCACTGTGTCACATAAAATTCTATTCGGAAAAATCCAATGCACATGCCAGCCGCAGCGTCCCTGCTAAGTCATTTTGGGTCTTATGTCTTCGGCGTACGGTAGGTTTATGGTTGCTGTGATTATATATGATAATTGATCTGTCGTCAGACTGTCTGTGCAGGCCGTGCGGGTTGTCACGTAACCACGACTTGAGAAACGTAGATAATACTGATTGTTGCCTAGGATACGAGAGAAACTCATGGAACTAATAATATGTACTAGTTGTACAGTCGACCGCACGTCAGTGGAAACACTTTGACCTTGAGCTGGCCTAGCCTATCAGGGAGTTTTAATACTACGCGTGACCAGTTTATACTGGTTTTGTTTCCACTGACGTGCGATCGACCGTACGTACCTAGTACATATTAGTTCCACGGAGAAACTATTTCTAAGCATTGAGGTAATATCTATAGTAGCTACTTCAAACAAAAATGGTATATAATTATCATAGAGTTAAGATCTCTTTGGTGCGTGCTCGCAGCCCCTTAAAGAGGCGTAAAAGAAGCATTCTATGGGTGTCACAATCGTGTCAAATGTATCACAATTCTGTGACTCACTCACACATTCTCATTTTCAAACTCCAAATAAATTTGTATTAGCAACCTCCTCCCGCTACTCCGCTTCCTTTGTCCGCACCCCCCCCGGTAAATGGCACCATTGGTTCCCATACTAAATATGCAAGATGCAGTCTCCATAGGGAGCGCGCGCGCCACCAAAGAGGTTCGAATGACAATGAACCACATGATAATTATACACAGACCTATGCTATGGTATAACTAGATGAAGGCGGGCGGGGCACGCGGGGCGCGCGCGGGGGTGTCTCCGTTCTCATAGATAACATTCAATACGCACAGATGCGACTTTGTCTGATTATGAATGAATTTCACCGAAATATGGCCGCCTCGCCACGTGAGTTGGTGCCAATGAACACCATCAACTCGTGTTGCACACAGTCGAGTTGGGATGTCTTCTCTAGTATACGTAGTACATATTACCTCGATGTTTCTAAGTTCCTAGGTATATAATAATAATGTTTGGACAAATTCACACGCGGCTGTTTAGTCCCAAACTAAGCCGAAGCTTGTAAATGGGTACTCGTCAACTGATAAACATACATAAATACTTTTAAATAAATACTTAAATACATACAAACACCCAGAATCCGAAAACCAACAGATATGCTCGTCACACAAATGATGGCCCCGGGTGGGAATCGAACCCGCGCAGGGTCACTACCAACTACGCCAACAGGCCAGTCAATATAATTATCTAGTAAGTAGTAGTAGTAGTATCTATCTATAGTCTAATATTATCGAGCATTTTTTATTTTTTATCATTAATTTTATTAAATGTATATAATTATTATTATTCTTGTTTGTTTAAATATTAACTATAATTTAATTCCATTCAATACACTTGATTCTCTCAGAGAGCGTCAGTGGCGTAGGGGATAAGACGCGGCCTATCATATCGAAAGGTCCGGAGTTCGATCCCCAGCTGGGCCATGTACCAATGGGTTTTTTCTCGAAACTTAAGTACATTTACTGACTGCTCTCAAACGGTGAAGGAAAACATAGTAAGGAAACCTGCATACGCCGAAGAAGAAATTCTTAGGCGCATGTGAAGTCCACCGACCCGCACTGGGCTAGCGTGGTGGACTATAGCCCTAACGCCCTCGTTGAGAGGGTAGGCCTGAGCCCCAGCAGTGGGGACATTAATAGGCTGTTGATGAATACACTTGATTGTACATTCAAAAATTACACACAAAAAGAAAAAAAAAACTGATACAATAATCGAGGCGGTCTCATCGCTAAGAGCGATTTCTTCCGGACAACATTTTAATTTGTTTTTTATCCACAATGTAAGACTTACATACCAACATCTTTTTTTTGGCTACTAAAATATGAAACGTATTTTACAAATTAATTTGACAGTTCTAAATTAAATGGCATCTTTTTCTTATTTCTACAGATAAAAAAGAGCACAGTAGACCAAATTTAGTTAAGTCGTGTGCACCTCCGGGTCGACTCGATTGTATTCCTTGCTTCGCCAATGACTAATCCCTTATACCTACTTACTTTGGCGCCAATCATAAATAGCGTCTGACCAATCTGATCGAATATTTCGAATGAATTGCCCGCAATTATAATCGGATGTTTTCAAAATAACCGCATTCCGGAACTTTCTACTGTGTTGTGAAGTTAGTCGACTATACTCGCGCGCGCTTTACGAGTGTCGCATTCCGAGTGATCTAAGAATAGGGTACTTTCTACGCGATCCTGAGATCCTAATGAGCGATCTAATTAACTCTTTGAAAAGAAATAGTTGTAAATACCGTGATAGATGGTGCTGCACCATCAAAATGTCAAAATTTTCTAGAGTATTCGCAAAAACCCGTAAACCAAGGCCATAAAAATATTTAAATAAACCACTGACCCGCGAATTTGATGTTTCCTCGGACTTTTCGAGTGTCAAATTGACAATAACAGTTGAAATCAATGCAACGCAATCTAATTGTCAACATTAGCAACAAAGTTTTTTTTTTTTCCTTAGCAACTAAGTTTTATATTTAGTACCTACAGACTAGAAAATCGCTGTCAAATTGTAATATTATTCGAGAACATTATTATTTTCAACAAACAAATTTTGAAAAATTTTTTATTCAAAAGTACTTTCCCTGTACTGTACCTAGCCTTCAACTGGTTCTTTCGAAATTCTTTACAAAGTACAGTCAAGCACATCATTGTTTTTTACTTATATCATTGTAAAATTTAAAAAAAAACCTTAACCCTTTGGCTCGCAGAATTCAGAGCGCCGTACCTTCGAAACTCGGACGTATTTCCCGTCAGTCCGACACCCTGACATTGTCACTCAAAAAACTGTCATTTTTACTAGGTCAAGGACAATGTCCAGGTTAATATGACATACCTATTACCTGGCGGAATAACTAGCTAGCTGTCATCATATTAAAATAATTGCTATTAGTATTCGAAATTCGTTGACTGTAACCTTACTTGTCTACAGCGAACTTTCGTTTAAATAAAAAAACCGGACAAGTGCGAGTAGGCGCCTTGAGAGTTCCGTACAAACTAAATTAAAGAAATAATTAGATAATCGTTAATGAAATTTGTAGTTAAGTACATCACATGGCACTAACTTATATGGATAACCTTGCTCATACGCAAAATTAAGTTTGTTGGTACAATTTTTTTTTGTGATGTTACTAGGTGTTAGTTTGCCAGCGCAGTGTGTGAGACCAACTGCATTTGGTTTTAAAAATAGAGAGAAGTTGCAAAGAAAGCGCAAAATCGTTTTTTATACTTTATAATAGATTGTTTCGTAAACATTTTCTCATGGACGAGTAGCAGAATCTTTCGCCGGTGCTACGCTATTTTGTGCTTGTAAAAATAAACAATTCGCACACAAATTAACATGTTTAGACACGTTTTACAGAAAATAAGCATGTGCCGTTGAAAGATTTATAAAATCAATTAGATGGTACACTGATAAATTTGCTGTTTTATGGGATAGAATGGAAATTCTTAGGGTTTGGGTAGATATAGTGCTTTCTTTTCGATGTCATTCAATTATGATTATCCTAGTTTGGTGTGCACCGCTCGTGGGTTAGAGGCTCGCACCAATGAGTTTTTCAAGTTTGACAGTCATCCGAAATGAAGATCTCGATGAGATCTATCAATTCTCTTTACAAACTAGTTGTTTAGGCTCCATAGCTTCCGAGTTACAGCCGTTTCAAGTTTGACAGCTGGCATCCGAAATGAAGATCTCGATTCATGAGATCTATCAATTCTCTATACAAACTAGTTGTTTAAATAGGCTCAATAGTTTCCGAGTTACAGCCGTTTCAAGTTTGACAGCTGGCATCCGAAATGAAGATATTCATGAGATCTATCAATTCTCTATACAAACTAGTTGTTTAAATAGGCTCAATAGTTTCCGAGTTACAGCCGTTTCAAGTTTGACAGCTGGCATCCGAAATGAAGATATTCATGAGATCTATCAATTCTCTATAAAAACTAGTTGTTTAAATAGGCTCAATAGTTTCCGAGTTACAGCCGTTTCAAGTTTGACAGCTGTCATCCGAAATGAAGATCTCGACGAGATCTATCAATTCTCTTTACAAACTAGTTGTTTAGGCTCAATACTTTGTGTGCTACAGAGAGATGTCCAAAAACTTGTATGAAAGTTTGATTCGGTTGATTATTTGTTTGATTATTATTGACCATTTCTTGAAATTGAATGAGCGTGTCTAGTAAACCCTGCACAGCTCCACTTTGAGACCTCAAAGTAGTCTTTGCGCAGAAATTAGCTAACTTCACACCGCCGGCATTAAACTCTACGGGGACTCTACTCTTAATGGAATATTTTGACTTTGCACAGACAAGCATGAAACACTTTTTATTACATTAGGTACCTATATATCGACGGTCAAGGCTACGCGTGTACCATTTCGTACTTACACATGGTCATATATGAATTATGTATCAAAAGGTCCTGATAAGGCGCAATTGAATTTTCGAGGTGCTCTTTGGTAAACATTGTTTTTACACACTGGAAGCGTTGGTTTATTCGTCGGAAGCGACAGCACCATTCTGAAAGAAATTCGGTAGGTATAGTCCCCGTGGAGTCTAATAGCGATTCTGTGAAGTTGGCAGATCTTTGCGCATTGACAAATTGGAGGTGTCAAAGGGGAGCTGGCGGGGGTTCACTAGAGACGCTCATTCAATTTCAAAAAATGGTTCATTGATTCGATCAACCGAATCAAATTTTCAAGTTTTTGGACATCTTTATGTAGCACACTATCTCGCTTACGCACACATACAATATAAACACTACCAGCGATGTGCAAACAATTTGTGACTATATTCATTCAGCCATCAAGAAAATCTACGGGGACTATACATACCCACGCGGTTTTTATTTTATTGATTGTTTATTTACTTAATTATTATTTCTCCTGTGACTCTATCAATTTCTTTAGTTTTAAACAATTAGGTCACGTTTGTCGGAGAACCGACAACAGCTGGGCTCGAGTGGAGACCACGACTTGGCAAGCGTAGTGTGGGACGCCCCCCGGCTAGATGGAGCGACGACCTGCGCAGGGCGGCTGGCAGTGACTGGGTGCGGAGAGCCGAAGATCGGACTCAGTGGCGCGCCTTGGGGGAGACCTATTACCAGCAGTGGACTAGTACAGGCTAATGATGATGATGAAATAAATTAACACGTATGTTTTGAGCGAATGAATGATGAACGAATGACAACGCGATTGTGATTGGTAGTAAGAGCCGGGGACGAGCTCGACTGACATACGAGGATCAGATAGAGCGGGTGCTCCCAGACGGACACGTAAAGAGCACTCGCGTCCCGCGGCGAGCGTGTGGGAAGGGAATGGTGAGACTGAGCGAAGCGACAGAGGTGTGTCAGGATCGCGATACTTTGCGCTCCGTTCTCACTGCCATGGAAAGGGTGAAGATATGTAGGTATCCTGCGCCCGCGTCCGTATTTAAATTCCGATGCCATCTGCCATCTGCTTTGAAATTCAATATGTCATTTGGAAATCGAATGTGACCCCGAAAAAATGATCTGAGTGTGCGTCTACACATAAAAATACTGGTTTGATCCATTAACTGTCATAAAAATTACCTATCACAGGAGAGGTTTGTACTTAAAGATTAAAAAAAGTATGTAAATCTCATATGTTCTAAGGTTTAAAGTGAAAGGAATTTTCCAACTTATCTTTTTAGGGGCCAGACATACTAGGCGACATTTCGTCCCTAGGGATCTGTTGCGCCAAAGCCCTGTGCACCAACGGTGTAATAATTTGGTGGACTTCACATACGCCATAGACTGTCACGCTGCATTCCCTGGATGCTCACCGAAATTAATCAAATTCAGCCTGTAGCATTTGAAAGTTCCGAAATCAGATTGGTACGCGCCAAGGTTCGAACCCACGAACTCATGGATGCGAGGTGAGCGCACACCCAACTAGGCCACCAATGATGGGAAAGCTTTGGATTTTTTTTTTCATTTTCCGAGATATTTTAGGGAAGCAAAAAAAAATTTCAGAGTCCAAAAAATTTGTATGCGACGAACTCTTTGCTTACTATTTACCTTCCTAAGTATTTACTTTGCTTACTAGGTATTTACCTTGTTTACTATTTAGGTACGCTGTTGTGTTCATGTTGGATACATTTTCGCTGAAATTTCGCGTTTTGCCCTTGATTCCGAGATCTCAAATGACATCATTTCTGGAAGCCGACTCGCCCGCCGTAAATACATACAATTTGAATATATTATACCACATTCGTGAAAAAAATCTAGGACATTCAAGAAATCATCAATATGGCCGCCTTACACGTGTTTCAGTACTTATACAAGTAGGATTTGAGAGGAAGCAAAGCCCGCTATTTCGGGCCGTGGGATTAAACGGGAAATTTCTAAAATTATATTTATTTATTTTTAAATTACATCAGGGAATTAACATCAGGGTTGTAATCCCACGATGTTTTGCGAAAATAACCGAAACTGAAGTAGGTACCTACTGTTCTCAAACGGTGAAGGAAAACATCGTGTGAAAACCTGCATACGCCAAAGAAGGAATTCTTACGCGCATGTGATGATGTTTTCGGATTCTGGGTGTTTGTATATTTAAGTATTTATTTAAAAGTATTTATGTATGTTTATCAGTTGTTGAGTACCCATTTACAAGCTTCGGCTTAGTTTGGGACTAAACAGCCGTGTGTGAATTTGACCAAACATTATTATTATTATTATAAGGTCCTTTTGCAATCGTCCTAGGATTAACGCAATGATACGATTTTTCTCATTAAACTTAAATATAAACGACATGGGAGCCTTCTATTAAATAGATTACTTGTAGCTAAAGACGCCGCTCTTCTAGAAAATAAAATCTGAATCCGAATTTGTAACATGACTACAAAAACTACAGAAAAAGTAAATAAACTACATTTATGGATATTGTAAGGTCCTTTGCAATCGTCCTAGGATTATCGCAATAATACGATTTGTCCAACTATAAGGATATTTTATTTTAGAACGATTTCAAAGGACCGGATAATATCCTGCGATATATACCTATACTTCAATCTTTCCCAATTCTGTGAAGGTTTATCGAGCGCCATAAATTTTCCGCTTTACAATGCGCCAGCGCAGCGCGCGTGCGCTTTTCAATTGAAATTTTAAGAAACGCCAACGATATTGCTCCAGGAGGCTATATAAGTGAAGCTTTTGTATAAATCCAGCCATTTCGCCACAGCCTCCCGTCGGGACGGACGCTTGTATCAACTGTTTAATTTTCAAAAAAAAGTTCCGCTGAAAATCGAACTAAGTACAAAAAAATCTTTTAAACGTGACGATCCTAATTCATTTTTCCTAAGTTTTTTTTCATTTGGTGCTCGTTTTGTTACGTGTATTTGTTTGCGGGGATTTGGCTAAGGTACTTTTTTTTTTTTTTTTAACTTAAGTTTTGACTTATTTATTTATTAAATATAATATTAATCTAAATAAATATAGGATAACAATAAAAACTTATTATATAAAACTAAAACTAAACTTAAATATAAATTATAAATAAAAAACCCCCTCGAGGCTCCCCACCGCTGGGAGCGTGCCCAGAAGGCTGGCGGCATTACCCCGCTGGATTGTGAGGCTGATCCTCTGAGCGAGATAATGCCCAGCCCTCTGGTCGTTGGCAGCCTCGACCAGATGCTTCGCCATCTCTCGAAAGAGACGGTGAGCTCCCGGTCCCCACGGTCCGAGCGTCTCGACCCCAAACGGCTCAAATATGTAGTCACTGCTTAGCACAGCATATTTGCGCCGTTTGAGATCCTCAGCAGTACCGGCATTTTTATTTGTAACACTGCTCAAGGGTTACTCTTGCTTGCTTATTTTTGTTACCTCTTCGGATCGTTGATTTATTTTAATTTCAATTATTTTATTTTATTTGTATTATTCGTTGTTAGGCCCCATTCATTCATTTGTTTTATTCGTTACAACCTTTGAGTATTAAAACTCAAATTAAACAATTACTTAGTTATTTATTTTTTAAGATTCCCGACTCCCATTTCAATCTGAAAATAATATTTCGCCTATAAGGGTGGATAATTAAAACAGAGAGACAGACGTACAACGAAGTAATCCTTTAAGGGTTCGTTTTTTCCTCTTTTGAGGTACGGAACCATAAGAATAGGGGATCAACAAGTCACCGATATACAAAAATCTTTTTACAAAGTCAATTTTATTTTTTCAGTTTTATTTTTAACAACAGATTACTTAAAGAAAAAATTATAGATAGTTTATGTATAAATAAGTGTAATTATGTAGGTAAGTAGGTAGGTATATTCTTATTATATCAAATAGTATAATAACTTAGTCACATGAGATAACTTCAAGTTGCATAAAATCACGTAACAATTGATATCACTTACTATGTTATCAGACTAATATAATATAAAGAACGTGTCATCATCAACAGCCTTTAATGTCCCCACTGCTGGGGCTCAGGCCTACCCTCACAACGAGGGCGTGCGGGCTATAGTCCACCACGCTAGCCCAGTGCGGGTTGGTGGACTTCACATGCGCCTAAGAATTTCTTCTTCGGCGTATGCAGGTTTCCTCACGATGTTTTTCCTTCACCGTTTGAGAGCAGTCAGTAAATGTACTTAAGTTTCGAGAAAAAACCCATTGGTACATGGCCCAGCCGGGGATCGAACCTCGGACCTTTCGATATGATAGGTCGCGTCTTATCCCCGAGGCCACTGACGCTCAAGAACGTGTCAAATGTAGGTAAACCAATTTATTACTTAATTAATAATTTTATCTAAGGGCCTTACATAAAATACCTACCCAATAAGGATAAACAGACACTAATTTTTTTATCTTAAACTTTTCAGACAATGGTTTTAACTTAAGGATAAAGATATTTATTACTAGCTGACCCGGCAAACGTTGTTTTGCCATATAAATATTTAGGGGGATGAAAAATAGATGTTGACCGATTCTCATAGATACCGGATAAGCACAAAAAATTTCATCAAAATCGGTCAAGCCGTTTCGGAGGAGTATGGCAACGAAAACTGTGACACGAGAATTTTATATATTAGATTATATATGACGGTATAATATTATTAGGATTTATTTCCAAACAGTACATTATTCATTCTTTAATTTTTTTAATATTCCATTCCATTATACATACACACCTACATATCTTCACGCTATGTCCCTGGCGGGGTAGGCAGAAAGAACGAAGCGCCAAGTATCGCGATCCTGACACACCTCTTTCGCTTCGCTCAGTCTCATCATTCTCTTCATACACGCTCGCCGCGGGACGCGAGTGCTCTTTACGTGTCCGTCTGTGAGCTTATATAAATAACTGGCTGTCCGGAGGTACGGACGGAGGAGGTCCAGAGGGCCGTATACTCCTCACTGATCAGGCAAGCCGTTCAGCAGCGGACAGTCAGAAAAAAATATATCAAAAATGGCATCAAAATGGGTCATGTACCAATGATTATTTTCTCGAAACTTAAGTACATTTACTGACTGCTCTTAAACGGTGAACGAAAACAGCGTGAGGAAACCTGCATAACTACGCCGAAGAAGAAATTCTTAGGCACATGTGAAGTCAACCAACCCGCACCGGGCTAGCGTGGTGGACTATTGCTCTAACGCGCTCGTCGAGAGCCCCAGCAGTGGTCAAAAGTCAAAGTCAAAACTGTTGTATTGCATGTAAGTACACTTTTAAAATCGAGTTTATACATAACATTATTGTTTGTAAAGGTTGTGCGAAGCTGAAGTAACATTAACACCAGGCATCTTTGTCATTTAAATAATCGACTGTTTTATAATAAGCTTTCTTACAAAGTTGTTGTTTAATGTGGGTCTTAAATTTTCTGTCATTCATATTTAAGATTTCTTCTTGTATTTAGTTGTAGAAGTGTATACATTGCCCCGTGAACGATTTACTGACCTTAGTGGGACATGTTAATAGGCTGTTGATTTGATTTTGTGTTGTTTTTATTATAATAAGCGCAATTTCCTTGTTGCAGATTACTCTACTAAGAATCTCCTAAGTTTAACGTATAACTATGCAGCATTTGGTTCTGCTAGTGACCGCCGCGGCACTACTGTCGGAAGTCAACTCGGCCACCGTCGAGAGAAAAATATTACAAGACATTAATAACAGTATAGAACCTAATGGTAGGTGAATAAAGAATCAATTAATAAGTACTTCGCTCGTAGAACTGACGGCCGTTGGGGCAGAAAGGTTCTCGAGTGGCGACCACGTATCGGAAGACGCAGCGTAGGCCTCCCACAAGGTGGACCGACGCTGGTGAAGGTCGCGGGACCCGGCTGGATGAGGTTAGCGCGGGACCGGGCGTCGTGGAGATGTCTGGGGGAGGCCAGCGGTCCAGCAGTGGACGTCTACAGGCTATGATAGTGATGACATTAACCTTTAGATACTTGAATCTAATTCTGAGCGTCAGTCGGGAAGACGCAGGCTGTCATGTCGAGAGGTCCAAGCTCGATCCCCGGCCGGGCCATGTACCGATGGGTTTTTCTCGAAACTTAAGTACATTTACTGACTGCTCTCAAGCATCCGACGCGTCTTCTCCAAGACGCCGCTGACGCTCTCAATAACCGATTAATTATTATTATGACTGGCCTGTTGGCGTAGTTGGTAGTCACCCTGTCTATTGCGCCAGAGATCGTGGGTTCGATTCCCACCCGAGACCAACATTTGTGTGATGAGCATATCTGTTGGTTTTCGGATTCTGTGTGTTTGTATGTATTAAAAGTATTAATGTATGTTTATCAGTTGTTGAGTACCCATGTACAAGCTTCGCCTAAGTTTGGGACTAAACAGCCGTGTGTGAATTTGGCCGAACATTATTATTATTATATTTTATTACTCATAAACAGACTAATGATTGCTCAAACTGATTAATTCAATCTACACCTGTACGAATTCATCATCATCATCGCCATATCAGCCTGTAGACGTCCACTGCTGAACAAAGGCCTCCCCCAAGGATCTCCACGACGCCCGGTCCTGCGCTAACCACATCCAGCCGGGTCCCGCGACCTTCACCAGATCGTCGGTCCACCTCGTGGGAGGCCTACACTGCGTCTTCCGATACGTGGTCGCCACTCGAGAACCTTACGTATTAAACTGTACGAATTGCGTCCGCAGTAATCCCGTCGCGCCACACGACGCGCGACCTCAGGTTCGTCGCCATCTCCCGGCGGCCGCGGCCGCTGATCGCGCACGCGCCGGGCACGACCCTCGAGCTCACGTGCGAGGTGGTCGGCAAGCCCGCGCCCACCGTGCACTGGTACAGGAACGACGCGCCAGTGTCTGAGGTGAGGTTTTCCTCATCACCCATAGGTACTCTGAAATCGGCCCTGTGCTGTTGGGTTGGTTGTCATTTCTTCTACTCGGCTACACAGATGGAAAACCTGTCTCGTAAATTTACCTCACTCATTATACAAAACGCCTTCTGTTAAGGTATGGAACACTTTCAAATGTTGTTTGTTGGTTGCCATGGGGGAGTCTTGGGAAAATGGAATCACGGAAAAGTCGGCCCAAATTTATGTTTATTATTTTGCACTAAAATAGAACGATAAAGGGCGTTATTGACGCATTTAAAATGCAGTTTTTTTTGCAAAACCTTCTATACAAAAATAGCTAATTTTATTCCCTCCGGCGACGTGGTTCGACCATGTCGGACGACGCGGAATTTTGATTCCTTGCTGTCCGACATGTCGGACTATCAGGAATTTTTTATTCCACTTAGTTCGACCATGTTTATTTAAAATTCCACTTGGCTCTCCCCTCGAACCACGAGGATCATGAATTCCACTTGCTTCGACCCTCAAACTACGAGGATTGCTGTATTCAAATTTAAGCACAGAAAATATAATCCTCGTAGTTTGAGGGTCGAAGCAAGTGGAATCAATGATCCTCGTGGTTCGAGGGGAGAACCAAGTGGAATTCAATGATCCTCGTGGTTCGAGAGGGGAACCAAGTGGAATTTTAAAAATCCTCGCGTGGTTCGCGGATCGAAACAAGTGGAATTTTAAATAAAGATGGTCGAACTAAGTGGAATATAAAAATCCTGATAGTCCGACATGTCGAACAGCAAGGAATCAAAATTCCTCAGAACGTTGTCGAACCACGTGCGGCCGGAGGGATTTTATGTAAGAGCTTCCACTGGCGCCTGTACAAAACTCGTTCATATTACGTAACTGCTTCCGTTCGTATTCCAGCACGACATAGAGTCCAACGAGGTGTTAGAAGGCTCTAACCTGGGCTCCTTTGCCCGCGCCACCTCCACGCTGCTGGTCTCCCGCAGCCTCGGCCGCGACCGCTACTCCTGCCTCGCGACCGCCGGCCTCCATACGGCCAGCGCCACCACCACTGTGTATAGCACCGGTAAGGGAAATCGTAGATACATACAAATCTTAAAACATACTAGCTGTTTAGCCCGGTTTTTGTTTCTGCTACTCGCTACTAGATGGCGTTGTAAGTAAATAAAACGCGCTAAAAATTGCACATCTATTTATTATGTGCTAGTTAAAATGTGCTTAAAGTTAAAAAAAAACTATCAACGCTACCATAGATTAATAGATTTAGAAGCCTTCTACACAATTTTTTGTACTAAATAGTGACGTCTACTCCCCAACAGATGGCAGCACCGACCTGTCAGAGCGCGCTAGGCTGGTGCCGCTGGCTCCACGAATCCTCAGCTCCTACATGGAGTACATGGACACCATCGGCAGCCCTATAGTCCTCAAGTGCCGCGCCAAAGGCCACCCGAGGCCCCGCGTCACGTGGAAGGACAATAAAGGGCAGATGGTGGGGAGGGACCCGCGTATGAAGGTAAGGATTGCGGTTTTTTTAGTTTTCAAAAAATCTTGAAATTAAAAATATATATATTGCCCTTTCCGATGACTTTTACATAGATACTTATATAGGTACTAAGGATTTGAAATTTCATCTCAATGAGAGGTTTTTTTCTTTTTGATCTGTGTGATTAGATTAATTCTTCTACGTTATGTTTATCTAATTAGTTTTAAATGTTTTAATTTTAAAAAATTTTGGATTTTTTTTGGAAAATATTGCGTAACATGCAAACAAAAAACCAGTCGAATTGGGAACCTCCTAAATTTTTTAAAGTTGGTTGAAAATGTTCTGTTATTATTTCCAGGTGCTACGGAGCGGCGAGCTGGTGATATCTTCGCTGCGCTGGAACGACATGGGCGAGTTCTCGTGCAACGCGACGAACATGTTCGGCGGCCAGGCGGCGAGCACGTTCGTGTACCCGGTCAAAGTGAGTTGAGTCACAGATTAGATAATAGTTCCTGTTGAGTACGGACCTTTCCACATTCATTATCCTTTACTTGCTACACTGTCCCGCGACTTGGTAATTCAGATCCGAAACGGGACTGTTGTGTGAAAACTGTGTGTGAAACGGGACGTTTTATAGTATAATAGTATTGTTACCCCAGGGGTAAAGGAACTTATTTAGGTCCCGAAATAGTTGGAGGGACTCTAAATAATTCTTAAACCCGAGGGATACAATGTGCTTTTCATTACGAATACAATGAAAGTAAAAACAAATACATATGATGAGCGTTAATACAAATCTCTGCTATACGGAAGTATAAACAAAACTCTACAACTCGAAAAAACAAATGAAGATCGGATTGCGCTTTCCCGTCTATTTTGTTTTTTTTCTGTGGCCGGCCAGCTATTCTGCTTTTATTTTTCATTTCCATCATTGAAAAAATGGTAAATATTTTGCCCAAATCTATGTTATTTTAAAGAAATAGTTGACAGTAATAATTATAATAAAGTCATTTATAATAAATACATTCTTTAATTATTTCATAACTTTATGTTATTTTAATTTTACATCGCGCTGTAATTGAGTGGCTGTATAGACACTTGGAACATGGTCCAATAGAAATGTCAAAATAGTACTATATTTTTTTAATAATTTGACAGCTGTCAGTTGAAAGCGATTCTCCCTAGGGCTGAGATGTATTACTTTCAACCCGCTCCTCAGGCAACTTCAGACCTACTTTCAGAGTATGAGTAATGAAAAGTATGATTATGACTGACAATAGAAAAAAAAGAGTATATTATTAAGAATTATTCTTTAGACCTTTCGTAACTGTTCACACCGTTTCGTAACGTTTCGAAACTAGATATCATTTATTTACCTATTTTAAATAGAGTCAAAGTGTTTCCACTGACGTGGGCTCGACTGTACTATGACGCTTTCTGAAGATGTACAATTTTCTATTTCAGGCCGGCTAAACACATAATAATTCTACGTAACACGCAAAGCATACTTAACATGGATGTTCCTGCTAGTTATTATCCTAAGCGCCAGTTGCACCAGCGTGTGTACAGTGATGCCTACGGTGCAACCAAAGGTGATACCACACAGAGTGACTTTGGGCAAAAAGTGACTATTACTATATAAGTTGCTAACAAATTAGTTACCGATATTTTTACAGTTGATAGTATTCGGCCTTCTGACTACATTTAAGTATAAAACATTATGGTTTTATGATGTTTTTTTAGAAATAACTGGGGAAAATAAATGTATGAGAAAACACTTTGTTTATGATTTAATTAAATGGAGCCATTTTTAATAGATTCTGGAACCTCTTTTACTACCACTTAACTGGCCACTTCACAAAAAATGCACAGGGTGAATTATAATTTACTTTTGCATAAAAAATTTTTTTTTTCTTAATTTCTAGTTAATGTTAATTAATATAACGTAAAGTATCTTCTCTTCAAATATCGGTAACTAATTGTTAGCGCCTTAATACTTAATTGATTGATTCGTATGACAGACGTCACATCGAGTAAACCTTATAATTATAGTAAACACGTAACATTGAGAAGTGGTAATGGATTACGCGAGTCTAACATTCGGTCGGATTATTTTAGTGAGCGGTTACTAAAGTAATACGACCGAAAATAAAAGTCGCGTAAGTTCACTTTAATTATAAGGTTTATTCGCGGTGATATCTGTCAAAATAACCAAGATGTTCTGAATATAGTTTATCATCAGGTTTACATTCGATTTGTAATTTTAACTGTTTTCATATCATAATTGTCTCCTTATGGAAAAAATGAGGTAGGCTGTATTCGGTATAGCCGTAGATGTCTTTATTTTTAAATCTGTTGGAAAGCAGATTTTTTTTTACTATTGTTTCTATAAAACTTTAATGACGTGATTCTGTAGCGCTTCCATTTTTTTGCATGTAAAATGTAAGAAATCAAGAAAAATAATCTGCAAGTATTATTATTAATTATTGCATGCAAAAAAACGATACAACATGAGCGATTTTCATTTACCTAAGTATCTAATTTAATAAATAAAATGTCTAAAATCAAATATCAAAATATGCTAAAATAAAATAATATAAAATGTTATATATTTTTTTTCTTGTATGTACTAGGTATCAGAGTGTCGATTGACATTGACTGTAGAGATCGAAGCAACGCCATCTATTGTAATCATTAGCACTATAATTTAGTACCTACTGAAAATCACTCTGTATTTCATTTTAGACTTTCGCGCTTTGTATTCATAATTATATAATTATTTACGGGTCTTACACACGAATAAGTTTTATTTACCTTGCCCGACGTTTTCAGTCAGCTCGTGACCACGGCCAGTGTAACCTGGTCGAAACGTCGGGCAAGGTAAATAAAACTTATTCGTGTGTAAGACCCGTAAATAATTATATAATTATAATCACTCTGTATGTATTTTCAACCGACGAAAAAACAAGAGGAGGTTCTCAAGTCCACCAGTATATTTGTTTTCTTTTATGTATGACCACGGATAACTTTTTACTGAGCAGTCCGATTTTGATAATTCTTTTTCTAATGGATAGGTTACCTATTTACTAAACCACTGTGTCGCAAAAAGACCTAAGAGGCCATATTTGTGTAATACTAGTGTAATACGAACTGATATTTAAATACAGGGTAAACTTGTAAATAGGGGAAGACGCCAAAATCTTGTCACCGTAACAAACAACCGATGTCCTAAAAGTGAAATGATTTGCTTAACTATTCTATGGTGATGATTTATAGCTAAAATACACTTTGAATATTTCTTGACGACTTTGTCTCACGATTACTTCTATAATTCTTTAATGTTTACTTTTAGTGCTTCCTGTATTTTTGGTAACGGACAAAACATGACACAATCTCTACCATCTTCACAATTTATTGAAATGAGTATCTAATAAAAAGTTACATTACAATGAAATTCAACTTTTGGCGTCTTTCCCCCATCTTATTTTTCTGTCTAAACTAGGTAGGCACCTATGTATTATTTCTTCTTGTCTTTAGCAACTTCAAATTAGTATCTTATAATAAGTACAAAAGGTTTATTAAAATCAATAATCTATATTTTATTTTCGTTTAGTGGCCGGCTGGACCGCGTTCGCTCAAAAACGCAACGTATCTACTGTGAGATTTTTTGTATACAATCTCTATAATTCTGTCTGCGTATTTTTATTGTTGTAACTCCTTATACATTAATAACAGAAATAATACAGGGATGTAATAATCCACGAATAATAATTTGTATATTGTTATTTATACAGGAATTGTGATCAATCTACTGATAAATTACTTATATACGAGTACCTTTATATTATTTTAGACTGTGATTCAAATCGAGGATACTTTGATTAAATAAATCCGACTATTATAATGTATTTTTATTTATTTTCTCTTTCCTTCTTTTTACCTCAGCTAAATTCTGTTTTTAGTTCAATTCAACTTCAATCCACGTCATTAAAACACCATTTAAATCGCAGAATTTATTAATTGACTCATGGGTAGGTATCTTTTACACCTGATTTGCCGAAATTAAGCATTTATTTAAAGGTTTTTCCTTAATCGGTTTAAGTCTAACCAGACTCGTTGCATCAGAATATACAATATTATTATCACTGTCAAATGCAAGCCCAAATGCTTCGTCAACTTTTATAACTTGATCGAAAGAAGTTGTTGCAGTATTTAAGGCGTATACACCATCCTTAAGACATATATAAACATCTCCATTTCTATCAGTCGCCATACCTCTTACGCTAACATTTGCGGAATCATTGTAAAAAACGATCTTTTTTGTGCCCTTCTCTTGAGTGAACAAACCTGTTGCGTTAGTGAAAAACATTACATTTCCTTTGCCAACGACAAATTTGTGTACTCTAGTGTCTTCTAAGTCTTTTAATCTAGTTGAAGTTCCGTTGACGAATGTATAAAGAAGTTGAGTTGGAAATGTTGAATAATACAGAACATCTTTGAAGTGCATGCTCCATATATTCACATATATATCTCCTATATATTCAGCTTCGTTTGTCTTGTTATTGTACTTGTATATGCCGTCACTGCCCCCTATGTACACGTCCTGTGTTTTCTCATCAATTGTTTGAGCATACCCGTTATTGACTCCTTCTATGTGTTTAAGTTTTTTAGTGTTTAGATCAAATCTAACTATTTTGTTTTCATATTTACCCTGAAAATGATTGCCTATCCAATTAGAGTAGCTGAAATACATAGTGTTTGTGTTGTAATCTGTAGTCAATAAGTATGACGGTCTTTTCAGATCTTTTATCAACACTTCCTTTTCGTAGTAAACGTGGTTTATTGTTACGATGCCGCCACCACAGTCTGATTCTTTGACGACTCCGCCTTGGACGAGTACGAGACTGGATATGATGAGGTAAAGCTTCATTTTGTGCTGAAATATAAATAAAGGACTTATTTTTAAATATCAGCAGAATAGAAAATATCAACAAAAGGAAAACATCGTGAGGAATGTGCATACGAAAATGATTAAAACTTCTATTCTAATGCGTATGTGTGGTCCACAAAATATACTGATTGCGGACCCTATAGAGTCAACGAATTGGCCCCCTAATAAGATAAGATAAATATTTCACCAATGCAAAATCTGTGCTAGATCTAGAATATTTATCAAAAAAGACAAGACAATACTGTTTCTCAGGGTGCACGGAGGTGAGAGCGGTTGAAACGATTTTTTTTTCACGAAATCCACAGCACATAACAAAATGATATTAGTATAGCTCTCACTGCAAATGAATGATTTACAGTGTGTTAATTTTACTTCCAATAGACATAGTTGTGAAATAGATGTGTGTCACGATCACAATACTTGGCGCTCCGTTTTTCTGCCTACCCCGCCAGGGACATAGCGTAAAGTTATTGTATGTATGTATGAAAAAAAAAATGTTTATTTCGTTTCTCATTAAACTTAATTATATACGACATGGGAGCGTTCTGTTAAGTAAATAGATTACTTGTAGATGTATGTAGACATAGTTACCATAAAATTAATTAAAGCTTCGAAAGAAAGAAAACTCGAAATTGTAAATCATTGCAATATATTTTTGTTGTACTCAACTCACCGTTCGTAACTGTAGCTTTTCGATAACTGAACTCAATAAACAGATACCAAATATATTGCTTGCTGTTTGGATAACAAGTGATAAATTAGAGTGTTCGTTCGCGTTTGTGGATTCCAGGATTAAAATGTGGAAGGGTTCGGCGAACGGGGGAAGGGGTACATTTATCTGATTAATTATGTGTCTATGCCTAAGTACTGTTGCATTTATTCTATGAAATTGTAGATGAAGTAAAATTTTAAGTACCTACCTAGGTATATTATAGGCATTTCAAAAATTTTTTTTACTACTTATTTGAGTTTTAAGTTACGTATGTTGATTATTTAGGAAATTTCTGATATTTATCGAAAATAGTTTGTTAATTTACTTTTTACTTTTCATACCTACCAGTCTTGGAAATGAGGCGACTCAATACAGAAAAAATATCGTTGGAAATGTATTTATTTTGAGCAAAAAATAAAACAAAATTATTGCGTACTATTATATTTCTTTACAAAACAATACTGGTATAAAATCTTACTAACTAATTTGTAAATTATTAATCTAAACAAATTCATCTTAGTTTTGGTAACTTTCTTTCTATTGAATAGGTACCTATGTAGTTTACTATAAGTACTAAAGCCCGCATTATTCTATACTGCAAGTACTAATTATAGTGTTGCCAGATGTCCGAAATTATAAATTTGTTGTTTATGTTAATATTAGTCTAAATCTGAAATCTGTGAAAAATCGGAAATATATTATAATGGCAACACTGTAGAGCAACAAAAAGAATAAATAATTACTGAATCTCTCGATTGATTGTCATTTTTCCTCCCCTCAGACGAAGACAGACTGAGAAATAACTGTCCCAAAGTAGCCAATACTAGAAAGCCAGTTTTTATTTAAATGCGAATAAGACAATGTCACATAGGATTAACTCAAAACTATAATGTGAATAAAAGAAATTTGTCTCCCGGGCCACTATAAAAAAATGTGTCTCAAATTCTCAATCACACCCATTCCTTACTCAGTTAATCGCATTTAAATAATAAGCAGACTTATTTAATAAATATTGATTTTTGTATTTGGAATATGTGTAGTATATTTTAAGACCTTTTAAGTTAAAAGGTCTTAAAATATACTACACATATTCCAAAATACTCATAACGTCGCCCGGAACTTTAATTGTTAGTATTAGGAATGAAATTTTCCTAGTGGTTGATTAACCTGTGTTTTGTCGACTATAATTATATCGATAAATAGTTCACTTTTCATCCAGGAAGCGGACTGTTATAATTCGTAATCAATCTCCATTCATCTCTGTTGAACAAACATAGATTATCAATAAATTAGTGTCAACAAGAAAAATATTTTGTTCGTGATACCAAAACTTGTATTATATTTGGTTATGACACACAGACAGAAATATATATACAGAGAGTCGATGTTTTTTTTTGTCAGTGGTACCCAGGTGTCCCGTATGCGTTAGAGGGTTTGTATCCATTGTTGTTGTTGCCATGGAAACCAGTGAGGGACCCACTGAAGCTCGAAGGCGCGTTGTAATTGTAACCTCCTGAAACATACACATTTACTTATTAATTTTTTTATATTATTCATTATCAAATGTACAGCTTGTTACAGGATATTTTAATCTATTATAGTGTAAACTATAATGATAATATATGTTGCAAGTAAGACAAAGAAAACGAACTTAAGGTCTGTAATCTGTTTTTGAAAAATATTACAAACGACATCTGTCGTATAACAAAAAATACTTTTAGGTCTTGGTAAAATGAAGAGAAAGTTGAAAGTTGAATGACAGTTCAAAGACAGAGTGCGGCCTTACTCAAAAAGTTATAACATAGTATAAACCATAGAGTAACTTAAATATACCGACATGTATAAACTTTATACGCGTGACATCTGTAATTCCAATGACGCTATTCTGAATAATAGTATATACTTACCCACTTACCCGCTTGCTAATCTAGAGTTGAAAAAATTAAAAAACAACATGTTTCTATTAGCCTAGTTTTTTACACGTATAATTCGGGTTTTTTTCAGCGAAAATTCAACTGTAACAGCTGTACAAATCTTTATAGCGAGGTTTATTTTCGTACAGCGCCATCTAGCGTCGAGTAGTTAAAGTGAAAACAATTGATTTTAATTTGTTTTTTTTTCAAACCGTTTTTTGCAAATAAATTCTTTCATCTAAAACATTTTGAATGCTAATTTGGACCTCCCTGTTTTTGGATAACCTGGTGGACTATGGAAGGCTGTCAACATACCCTGGTTGCCGTTCTGATGAGGAGTAGGCTCAGGATACCTCGCCTCCCCCTCGTATTTCACATCAGCGTGGAACCCAGTCTGCCAATCAGCGTAGTATGTCACTAGAAACAAGATTACAACAGTCAGAAAGTCTGTCTGATAATAGGTTACTTATTACGGTAGTAGGTTACTTATTTAGGTATTTTACGGCCTAGAAACATAGTCCGTTTCGGCCAATCATAGTTTTAAAATAATCATAATAATAAACGAAAAAAACAGGCAGTTACACCACGGTCTCCACAAAACCAGAGCACGTAGAGAATTAGTCGGCGATTTTCACTAAGGATCTTAGTAGGTAGAACATAAAAGGAGATTTCCAACGGACAATTTTGGTACGATCTGAAAGAGTTGTTACACGCTTTTATCACAATGTGCACAACCACAGGCACTTAATATATAAAATACTATTACAGTTAGGGTATGACCACATCTGTCAGCAAGGAATCGCACTTTTTCATATCTCTATCTTTTGTTCAGGAACGTCATTTGCTAGAGCGAGACATTCATTTGCTCTTGTGTCATTTATTTACACGTTCTGTCAGCACGAAACGCGACAGCACGCCATAGCGTGCTATAGCATGCTATAACACGCCGCAGCACTGACGGCAAACGTCCGATTCCGTGCTGACAGATATGGTCCAGCCCATAAACTCGCAAAATATATAGGTATTTTTATAAGGAAAACAAAATAGAAGAGACGAACATGACACTTCGGCTTCCGCCAAAAGAGCCATGTGCAGTCGAGTAACGAATAAATGAATGAATGAATGACTCGTGCTCGTGAGTTAGACCCTCTGCATCATATCACTCACCAATCTGCGTGCGGCCGTCCGGCAGCTGGACCCTGTACTCCCCGCGGACCACGTTCCCGTCGGAGGTCTCCCGCCGCCCGTAGTCGTTCCCGGACTGCGCGTCCTTCACTGAGTAGCCGAACTCATACGATTTGGGCTGCAACGAATATAATAAACAGGTAACTAAATCATCATCATCAACAGCCTGTTAATCTCCCGACTGCTGGGGCTCAGGCCTACCCTCTCAACGAGGGCGTTCGGACTATAGTCCAGTGCGGGTTGGTGGACTTCACATGCGCGTAAGAGTTTCGTCTTCGGCGTATGCAGGTTTCCTCACGATGTTTTCCTTCACCGTTTGAGAGCAGTCAGTACATGTACTTAAGTTTCGAGGAAAACCCATTGGTACATGGCCCAACCGGGGATCGAACCTCGGACCTTTCGATATGACAGGTCGCGGCTGATAAAGAAGGATCTGGCGCGAGGATCACCGGGTCCTCCGGTGCCCAAGCGCCGAGAGTCTCCGCCGCAAAAGGAAGAAATTCAAAGTTGCTACTCACCGAGGAGTATTTACAGGTAACTTAATTAATATAAAATAAATATTCGACAGCGCGATGCAAAGTACACGTGGCGCCATCTATTGACATCCTCCGGTACTAGTCGTCAGTATTGGTGTTAGGAGGGAGATCCTGTCTAAGTGTTACAGATGTAGATTTAGTCACCTGCAATAATTATTTGTTTAAGATGGTGTTTAAGTTTCAGTAAAAGCAAGAAAGAAGGAAGGAAAGACGGAAGTAAAGAAGGAAGGAGAGAAGGAAGGTGGGAAGGGCGAACGGTTTATAAAATTTATTTAGTGCCAGCTATAGTATGTATGGGAGAAGCAAAAATCAAAATTTTGAACATGCAGTTTCTTATCAATTTTTGAAGCTGTCGATGCTCAGTGTAAAGTTTTAAGTACAATATCTTGTATAGTATAGGCATCATGAATTTTAAAAAAATGCTACTCCCATATGGATGAGTAACGAATCATTTTAGGGGGTGCCAAAATCGTGCCAAATGTATATCGAAATTGATACTCACTCACACATTCTCATTTTCAAACTCCATATAAATTTGTATGAGCAACTTCCTCCCGCTAATCCGCTTCATTTGTCCGCACCCCCCCTGATTTTGACACAGAATTTTTCATCGTCTCCGATACTAAATTTGCAAGATGCGATCTCCACAGGGAGCGCGCGCGCGACAAAAGAGGTTCGAATCTCCTTGTGAGTGTGAGTGAGTTTCCACCATTAATAGCGAAAGGAAGATCGTTCCATCCAGGAACCATAGATAAATGAAGGAATTTATTGTATTCATTGACACAGCATCTAGTCCCTGCCCTCTTACAGGGCGTCACATGTACTGGCTTATTTGTATCCTTTTTTTTACATGGGGAAATGCGTTATGCATACCCGACCTTCTGGGGCAGATGGCCGGGTAACGTGGGAGTCGCACCCACTAAAACCCCATGGTGGCCATCCTCGACGCAAATCGGGGGACTATGGTAACCGGCTTCATACTCCGGAGTCCCTCTAGCGCCACGCCGCGGCACAGCGGCCCGCCTCGGGGGAGACATATTGCTCCCCCCTGCACCCTCGCGGTGCGGGCAGCAGCACGAGGCCCCCCCGTGCTGCCGCCCTCCTCGGGGACGCTTGGGAGGGTACACAGAGCCCCCACTCTATGCACCCGCGTCCCCGTGGTCCCCTTTTAGTCGCCTTGTACGACAGGCGGCTTATTTGTATCCTAACCTAAGGCTCACAGCCTTGCAATAAGTCGACTGAATCTGAGCCTCAAGTCTTATTTTATCCTTATTGTTCATAAAGAACTAGTACAGTAATAGTACATTGTTAACCTAGGTGTGAAAGTAACTTATTTAAGTCCCGAGACGGGGTTTGGCACCCGACGCGTAGCGAGGGCGCCAATAGTTCGAGGGACCTCTAAATAAGTCTTGAAACCGAGGGAAACACTGTGCTTTTCATTAAGAATACACTGAAAGTAAAAACAAATACATAAAACGAGTGTTAATACAAATCTCTGCTATACAGAAGTATAAACAAAACTCTACAACTCGAAAAAACAAAAGAAGATCGGATTGCCGCTTTCCCGTCTATTTTGTTTTTTTTTCTGTGGCCGGCCAGGTATTCTGCCATTATTTTTCATTTCCATCATTGAAAAAATAATAAATATTTTGCCCAAATCTCTGTTATTTTATAGAAATAATTGACAGTAATAATTATAATAAACTCATTTTAAAAAATATATTCTTTAATTATTACATAACTTTATGTTATTTCAATTTTACATCGCGCTGTAATTGAGTGGCTGTATAGACAGTTGAACCATGGTCCAATAGAAATGTCAAAATAGTACTAGTATTTTTTTTATAATTCGACAGCTGTCAGTTGAAAGCGATTCTCCCTAGGGCTGAGATGTATTACTTTCAACCCGCTACTCAGGCAACTTCAGACCTTCTTTCAGTGTATGAGTAATGAAAAACGTATTTTCCTATCTGTTCTAAGAACTATACTTCTGATTGATTTAACCACCGCCCAAAGACGACTACGCGATGCGTATATTCGATACAGTTTATAGCGCAGATTATTATTAATATGTTTTCGTAAACTTATGATAGTTACTGATAACCTTCGACAGATCAAGCTTCATGTAGTTTGTACACAGAAATCCGTGGAGTAGGTACTTATTCGTTTATTAGTCACAGTTGCCTTTTCGTTAAAAAATACCTAGTATCTCTATCTGCTTTCAAAAAATTAACCTTGGTTGGTATGATCCGATAGTAGGTTGAATCTATGTTTTTTTAAATATTCATCAACGTCATATCAACGTCTACTGCTGGACATGGGTCTTCCTCATCTTGTTCAGGTCGCCGGTCCACCAGGCGAAGGGGCATCCACTCCAAAACTCGTCTGCCCCAACGGCCGTCGTTTCTGCGACAGATGTGACCTCCCCACTTCCACTTTTTCTAATCCTTTCGGCTATGTTGATGAACTTCATTATCCGTTCATTACGGATTATATCCTTTAAAGAAACTGCGAACATAGACCTCTCCATAGCTCGCTGAGCGACCTTAAACTTGTGGATCAAGAGCTAAGAGTCTGCCTTGTCAATCGGTATAATATGATGCCTAATATATCATTGATAAAAGTATCTACTTAAGTCATCATCATCAGCCTATTAATGTCCCCACTGCTGGGGCTCAGGCGTACCCTCTCCACGAGGGCGTTCGGGCTATAGTCCACCACGCTAGCCCAGTGCGGGTTGGTGGACTTCTCATATGCCTAAGAATTTCTTCTTCGGCGTATGCAGGTTTCCTCACGATGTTTTCCTTCACCGTTTGAGAGCAGTCAGTAAATGTACTTAAGTTTCGAGAAAAAACCCATTGGTACATGGCCCAGCTGGGGATCGAACTCCGGACCTTTCGATATGATAGGCCGCGTCTTATCCCCTACGCCACTGACGCTCTCTACTTAAGTATTACATATTAATTGTTGTTAATCATTCCTACATACTTACAAGACGCGTCCAATATTTTAAAAGTTCTAATGTGAATGAAAAAATTAGCTCTGTGGTTTTCTTTAATCTCATAGTCAGTGTCAGCATCTTGGTTTGGAATGTGTTTATTGTATTTAGTTATCGCGAAACCACGGTCGCAAACGGTAAGTAAAAAAAATGTTTTAAAAAAGATTTAATGTAAAAATTTAATTCCTTCTAAAAATTAACTCATTAATTTGTTTACTTCCTGCATAGCATTCCCCACTAGCGTGGACGTTGACAGGTTGATAGTCGTCATGATTTCCTTGTCACCATCACACTTTTTTACTAACTAAAAATAAGTTATGCCGATGACATGGTTTCTGAATCCATCATTTTTATTTCAGCGCAAAATGAAGCTTTTCCTCATCGTATCCAGTTTCGTAATCGTCCAAGCCGGAGTCATTAAAGAGTCAGACTGCGATGGCGTTATCATAAACCAAGTTTACCACGAAAAGGAAGTCTTGAAGGGAGATCTGGATAGACCATATTTACTAACAACTGATTACAGCAAAAACACTGTATATTTCAGCTACAGTATCGACCAAGACGACGGTGAATTGGAATTCAAAGCAGCTAAATTCAATTTAAACACCAAGGAATTCAAAAACATAGATGGAGTCAAAAATGGCTTCGCTCAAACAGTAGATTTGAGAACACACGATGTGTACATAGGAGGCAGTGACGGCATATACAAGTACAATCACGACACAAACAGAGCTGAATATATAGGAGATAAAAACGTTGACATCTGGAACATTTACTTCAAAGATGTTCTGTATTATTCAACATTTCCGTCACAGTTTCTATACAGCTTCGTCAACGGAACTTCAACTAGATTTAAAGACTTAGAAGACACTAAAGTAGACAGTTTTGTCATGGACGATAGAAATATAATGTTTTATACTAACGCATCAGGTTTATACAGCCAAGAGAGAGGCACAAAAGATGCAGTTATGTATAAATACCAATCACATGCTGGCGTGAGAGGTATGACGACTGACAAAAATGGAAACGTTTATGTATGTCTTCAGGATGGAGTGTATGCTTTAAATAATGAAACAACTTCTTTGGACAAAGTTTTTGCGATTGACGATGCGTTTGGTGTAGCATTTGACAATGATAATAACATAGTATACTCTGATGCAACAAGTTTGGTTAGACTTAAACCGAATAAGGACAGATCTTGTTCATAAATAGGTAATTTACTGTAAATCAGGTGTTAAAAATATGGAAACGTCAATTTTAGTAAAATGTGTGACTTAAAGAAGGTCTTGTTTTATTGAAGTTGAGTTTGTGTTCTTTTTTACCGACTTCCAAAAAGGAGAAGGTTCTATGTTCGTCTGTATGTGTTTTTTTTTAAGTATGTTCACCGATTACTCCGTCAATTGTGGACCGATTTCAAAAATTTTTTTTTTGTTTGAGAGGGTCCGATCCCGAGGTGGCCCCATTGTTTTCTGTCTGTTTCTTCATTGTGGAACTAGTTTCGTTTAGTGCTGTATCGGAATTTGACTTAAAACTAAGCCATTGGTGACTCTAACATTGTTATGTTATGTCATTGAATGGTCCAAGTCTCATTTTGTCCAAGACTTTTAACCCAACGGTCCTTAATAGATCAAACCTACTGGGAACAGAGTCAAAAGAGCCCTTCAACCTTGGCCGGCGCCGCACCAGCACCCCCCGGGTGTTGCAGGCGTCTGTGGGCGGCGGTGACCTCTTAACATCAGGAGGCCCGCCTGCTTGTTGCCCCCGTAGCAATAAAAAAAAAGATCTGATAATTTTGTACAATTTGTACAAATTGGTCCCACCCAGTGCATGTCACATGTAACAAACAGAGTGGTGTAATATTTAGTTAATATTTTATTTATAAATGTATGAAGTGTTCTAGTATTCGGCTACTTTATTTACATATATATATTCTATTGATAGTAATATCTACAGGTTAAGGCCAACAATGTCTTATCTACAGCGTAACACACACAGCGCGGCGGCGTTGCGAAAGCGTTGCGGCGGCGAATCTGCGGAAAGCGAATAAAAAGCGGAGCCTTTCAGACAGGAATACCGCTAGCGGCGGCGGCGCGGCGGCGGTTTGTATGAAGAACGCTCCGCACCGCGCCGCGCCCGCGCCGCTCTGTGTAGGGGTTCTCATACACTACAAAGGAACACAACGCGCCGCCGCCGCTCCGCAACGCCTGTCTGCGCTAATCTGTCAAATCAAAACGTCAAATCTGTGCGCGCGGTTTTGTCGCTTTCGCCGTCGCACCGCCGCCGCGCCGCTTTGATGTAAAGGGCTTCATACTATTTCGAACATTACAGAAAAAAACCGCAACGCTTTCGCAACGCCGCCGCCCTGTCTGTGTTCCGCTTACTAGTGTATTAAAGAAAATAAATTATTAAATTAATTAATTGTGTTAAATAATTTGATCCACAGATTTAGAAAATTCTAAAAGATGAGTTTTTGAATAGTGGAAATTCCATAACGTCGTATTAAATGACAATTGCATTAGATTCATTACACTCACACTCTCATTACGCGCTCGCCGTCGGCTTGGGCTGTGTATTTTAGCCTCGAGTGTAATGACTAACTTCGCTCACTTGTATCATAATATACTATTATGTATGACTCATGAGTAGTACGCAAAAAAAATTTTTTTTTATCATACTAATATTATAAAGGCGAATGTTTGTAAGGATGTGAGGATGTTTGTTACTCAATCAATCAATCAATCAATAATATATTTGGTAAAAACATTTTACAAGTCATTTTACAAGTCTTTTTGACAACAGACTCTCTTTAACAGATTTTGATGAAATTTGGTACAGTGATAGCCTATAGACTATTACTTACTCTGTGCTTATATCCTGGAATAACATATAGGCTACTTTTTAAACGAACTACTACTACCACTAAGTAACAAAACGCCTCCATAGAGTGCGCTGTTTCACAATGTACACGGGAAAAACTTTTCTACGCAGGCGAAGCGGCAGGAAAAAGCTAGTATTTTAATAAATTAGTTAATTAAGTTTAACTTACCACTTCATTTTCATGTCCATGCCCGTGGTCGTATGAGTCATGTCCTGTTCCTGAATTCCCGTGTTCGGAAAAACCGGAATGCCCCGATCCAGAATATCCAGATCCGGAATGCCCCGATCCGGAATACCCCGATCCGGAATGCCCCGATCCGGAGTGCCCCGATCCGAATTGGGTAGGCGGAAGGTAGGTGTTGGTAGGTGGACTGTATCCTGAAATATTTAAAGTTGCTTATATACCTAGTTAGGTTATCGGTACCGATACCTATAGGTACCTGGTATCTATAGGTATCTACCTCGCCTTATTTTAGAGAACTCGCTGGAGGTCGGTTAACTGACGTCACTGTATAGTTGGATACCTGCTTTGTCGCCCCGCGCACCCCCCACGGACACCCTGACGTTTACAAGAGAGAAAACGATGACGTCACACTGGGCGAAAAGAAAAAAAATGCGAGAAATAATTTTCACAAATCTTTGCAAAAATTTTTTCATTATTCATACTCTGAAAGTAGGTCTGAAGTTGCCTGAGTAGCGGGTTGAAAGTAATACATCTCAGCCCTAGGGAGAATCGCTTTCAACTGACAGCTGTCAAATTATATTTAAAAAAAACTTGTACTATTTTGACATTTCTATTGGACCATGTTCCAACTGTCTATACAGCCACTCAATTACAGCGCGATGTAAAATTGAAATAACATAAAGTTATGTAATAATTAAAGAATATATTTTTTAAAATGTCTTTATTATAATTATTACTGTCAACTATTTCTTTAAAATAACATAGATTTGGGCAAAATATTTACCATTTTTTCAATGATGGAAATGAAAAGTAATGGCAGAATAGCTGGCTGGCCACAGAAAAAAAAAACAAAGTAGACGTAAAAGCGACAAGCCGATCTTCGTTTGTTTTTTCGAGTTGTAGAGTTTTGTTTATACTTCCGTATAGCAGAGATTTGTATTAACACTCATTTTATGTATTTGTTTTTACTTTCAGTGTATTCTTAATGAAAAGCACAGTGTTTCCCTCGGGTTCAAGACTTATTTAGAGGTCCCTCGAGCTATTGGCGCCTCGGGATTGAAATAAGTTACTTTCACACCTAGGTTAACAATGTACTCGGAGCTCGGTTTAAAATGCTAGTGTGTAGTTTTATGGAACAATTGAGACAAGAAACTAGGTATCTAACTAAATATTTCGTTTTTCACCTGTGCTTGGAGGAACGTAGGTATTCCTTTGAGGATTGTATCCATTCTGGTAGCTGGGCTGGCGGTAGTTGTAGCCTTGCACCGGCGGCTCGCAAGTGGCTAGGGTCGCTAGGGCAGCTAGCAACGTCACCCTCAGCACCTGGAAATACATACATAGGTAGTAAATACGTACATAGAAACAAAGCAAGATTTTCATATAATCGAGGTCACTTTGAAGCCATGGGTCTCCGTGAAGGATTGATCGGGGCATGATCTGATGACGGTCATCGAGAGAGAAGACGGAGGACTTTCAGATCGCTATAGATATCCAACTGATCAGATGAGCCGTTTGGGTGCAGCATCGTCATGATTACTTTAAGATTTTCATACATTTTTATGCCATTTTGCGGTTATTTTCTTCATGAGGATGCTGCTCCCAAACGGCTTATATGATCAGTTGGATATCTACAGCGATCTAAGAGCCCTCCATGTACTCTCTCGATGACAGTCATCAGATCATGCCCCGATCAATCCTTCACGGAGACCCATGGCTTCAAAATGACCTCGATTATATGAAAATCATGCTTTGTTTCTAATTATCCGTCCACCTATGTACATCCATAGTATCAGCAGGTATTTCAATGTTAACAACTAATTTTAGGACCTTTACTAAAACACACAAGATCATAGATATATAGTTTATCATAGTCTCATTCTTTACTGCAGGTTTTCGGCGTCAGTGACCTGTTACCATCAAGTATCATTAACATAATTTATTGATAATTATTTAGTAACATGTCAAAATATTTTTTTTTTATTTGATGTCAAAATATATTATTAATAAAAATAATAACAGTGTCAAAATAATAAATGTCGAAGACAATCATTAATCTGTGATAAAACACAACAATATTTGTCAATAAAAATAAAATAAAAATAAAAAGCAACACTTACAACGTGGGGGTTAATAAACAAAATATAAAAAATAAACGCCATCTATTGACAAGCTTTAAAACTAATAAACGAATAAACCGATTTTTATAGATAACATAAAAATTGGCGTTGAAGTCAATGCGATTTCTTCAAAGTCAAAATATTGTGAGTATAGTCACCACGGAATTTCTTGACGGCTGAATGAATATAGTCACAAATTGTTTGCACATCGCTGACAGTGTTTATAGTCTATGTGTGCGTAAGCGAGATAGTGCGCTACATAGAGATGTCCAAAAACTTGTAAGTTTGATTCGGTTGATCGAATCAATGAACCATTTCTTGAAATTGTGAACGTTTCTAGTGACCCCCGCACAGCTCCCCCTTTGACACCTTATTTTAGTCAATGGGCAGAAATCAGCCAACTTCACACAGCCGCCATTAAACTCCGAGGGGACTATACACTGGGTACTTATACACGACAAAGCGCTGAGAATGAAGAATCTGTACGTAAAGATCGTGCGAGGCTGAAGTAACATTAATAATACCAGGCTTGGAATAACTTCATTTGTAATCTGTGGACTAATGTCAGGTGACGGTTACCTACAACTACTGATTACTTATTCTGTGGTGATGGCGAGTTTGTCTTGGGAAAAGCCTGCTCCATGGTGTACTTCTTTGCGAATTTCTCACGAGAAATGAATGGCAGAAGCGTTCCCATGGGATTGGGTAACCGGCCACCGACATCGGTGTCTACACTTGGACATGTGGTCTAGATACTAATTAGTGGGTGATTATCTTCAATCTTTCCTTTTAAGATTAGATCGCCGTTCTTTTGGGAGCGTCAGCGGCGTCGGGGATGAGACGCGACCAATCGGAAGGTCCGAAGTTAGATCCCCGGATGGGCCATGTACCGATGGGTTTTACTCGAAACTTAAGTACATTTACTGACTGTCTCAAACGGTGAGGAAACCTGCATACGCCGAAGAAGAAATTCTTAGGCGCATGTGAAGTCCACCAACCCGCACTGGGCTAGCGTGGAGGACTATAGCCCGACGCCCTCGTTGAGAGGGTAGGCCTGAGCCCTAGCAGTGGGGACATGTTAAAGGCTGTTGATGATGATGATAATGTTCTTTTGGGTGATAGCTATTTGAAGCCGGGTCTAGCATCATTGCCAGACTTCTGGATGTCTATACAAGCGACCGTATAGCCTGCACTAGTCCACTGCTGGACACAGGCCTCCCCAAAGGCGCGCTGCTGAACCCGATCCTCGGTTCTCCGCATCCAGTCACTGCCAGCCGCCTCACTCAGATCGTCGCTCCATCTAGCCGGGGGCGTCCCACACCACGCGTGGTCTCCACTCGAGAACTCCTCTACCACAGCGGTATTTGATTCTCCGACAGATGTGACCTTGGTTTTCAGTACTAAATTTAATAAAACTTAATTTCAGATTTCTCCACAGTAATAAGAACATATTGACCAGTTTTACTTAGGTACGATTTGGACTTATCGGGGAAGGCCTATGTCCAGCAGTGGACGTTGATGGGCGGATAATGAATGAAAGTAGGTACGAAATGAAATTATACAACCTATTGTAAACGCGACTGAACAAATACAATGTTAATAAAATAATAAAAACCTGTTGTAACAAAATAAAACAATGCCTACACATAAAATTTGGCAATACAGTTAGAAAGTCAATTTAAATAACAATTAACTAAGCGATCTAGGTATTTTGTGGTTTCATCCTTTTGTACAGCGAACTTTACCTATCAAAGCTCGCTGCTTTTATAGATGTAGGTAGATCATCATCATCATAGGCCACGATTCATCTTGGACAGATGTTTTTAGCCAGCATCCTGGCGACGACACCGGCGTTCGTGGCTGTATAGCCCTTTTCGGGAGGAGACATGCCGTCCGCAACCTCGGCAAGTGAAAATGTTCCCGGGTGGTGGTGGGTCTGACGCGTGTGCGTGTCTACGGCTGCGTTTTTCGTGCAGGGTTCGGAACCAGGCTGCGTCGTGCGTGGTGCGCCCCTCCGAGATACGCCGCTTCCATTTGTCTCGATCATCCGCGAACTTCTCCCAATGACCGCTCTGGATGTTAAACGCGGCCATATCGCGTTTGGCACAGTCCTTAAACCTCAGCATAGGTCTTCCGAGAGGTCTTTTGGCATTGGCGATGTAGGTAGATAGATTAATGATTTCTGATTCTGATATTTGTTCAGATAAAACATATATGATGAGAATGAGCGAAGCGAAAGAGGTGTGTCAGGATCGCGATACTTGGCGCTCCGTTCTTTCTGCCTACCCCGCCAGGGACATAGCGTGAAGATATGTATGTATGTATGTATGTATGTATGTAAAACATATATTTTTGATTAAAATTGTGTTTTTTCAATATGTATATATATGTTATGTTTATATTTTATCAACAGCCTATAATGTCCCCTCTATACGAGAGCATACGGGCTTATAACCCTCTAAATACCTCGATAAAAGCTGTTCGCACGGGAAAACCTACTCTATCTACTCAAATTAACAGCCTATTAACATGTCTCCACTGTTGGGGCACAGGTCCACCCTCTTAACGTGGGCGTACGGGCTATAGTCCACCACGCTAGCCCAGTGCGGGTTGGTGGACTTCACACGCGCCTAAGAACTCCTTCTTCGGCATGGTTTATCGTCTGTTTGAGAACAGTCAATAAATGTACTTAAGTTTCTAAAAAATCCCAACTTGGCGCGGTCGGGGATCGAACCCGGACCTCTCGAAGTGACAGGCCGCGTCTTCCACGCTTCTATAGTATTAGAACTGATGCGTCGAGAGATTGTGCTGATTAATATGCAACTCGATGCAAGTAGAATGCATTTATATGCAAGGTTCTAATCTGTAGTGCTTTGTTGTGTAACAGAGCGCTATGAACATTTAATGACCGGTGTAGGACGCAGTCTCTCCATTACAGAATGAATAAACAATAAAAAAAACTTATAGTGTCCCTAAACGATCATGCTTGCATGACATGCAACGTTTACGTGAATGTCATGCTGCATGATGGACCATCATGCTTGCCATCAATCAATACAGTGAAGCAACGGCCAGCACGTAGTTTGCATGTCATGCACGTCAATCACTACAGCTAGACGATCATGCATGAGTGACAGCACGTAATGCATGTCATGCCGCATGATCGTTTAGGGAGCCCAATAGAACAAGTTTATAAATACAGGGTGTCTCTATGCACACTATCTCGCTTACGCACACATAGACTATAACCACTGTCAGCGATGTGCAAACAATTTGTGACTATATTCATTCAGCCGCCAAGAAACTCCGTACGGACTATAAAATCGATCACAAAACTTGACTGGCCTGTTGGCGTAGTTGGTAGTGACCCTGCCTACTGCGCCAGAGGTCGTGGGTTCGATGCCCACCCGGGACCAACATTTGTGTGATGAGCGTATCTGTTGGTTTTCGGATTCTGGGTGTTTGTATGTATTTAAGTATTTATTTACAAGTATTTAAGTATGTTTATGAGTTATTGAGTACCCATTTACAAGCTTCGGCTTAGTTTGGGACTAAAGCCGTGTGTCACATTGTCCAAACAATACCTACATTATTATTAATAATTCGATCTGTAACATTGAAAAGATACCTTAATGTAACATGTCAGCATAAAATAATCATTTCGTAACTAGGCTAGATGGATGTACAGTAATTTGAATTTGATTTCCTTTATTGCCCGTATAGAATCATGTCATTACGTTGCTCTGGTAGACAGTATTGTGGACTAGAGCTGCGAATCCTACAACATTATGTATCGATGAAACGATTGTTTTAGCTCATTTAAATGCAATAATATCGATAATGAGTCCTATTTTGAAGGCGCAAAGTTAAAATTTCAAATTCTTTCTGTACTTGTTACACGCATGTAGGTCCTCCAACACAGGTATATTTTATGCTTAACGAGGACCTTGGTAGGAATCTACTAATACTAGAAACGTAGGACAAAGTAAATAAAAGCTCGACTATTTGTGTCGCTTCATCATCAACAGCCTATTAATCTCCCCACTGCTGGGGCTCAGGCCTACCCTCTCAACGAGGGCGTTCGGGCTACAGTCCACCACGCTAGCCCAGTGCGGGTCGGTGGACTTCACATGCGCCTAAGAATTTCTTCTTCGGCGTATGCAGGTTTCCTCACGATGTTTTCCTTCACCGTTTGAGAGCAGTCAGTAAATGTACTTAAGTTTCAAGAAAAACCCATTGGTACATGACCCAACCGGGGATCGAACTCCGGACCTTTCGATATGATAGGCCGCGTCTTATCCCCAGGGCCACTGACGCTCTCGCTTGGTGTCGCTTACTTCAAAATATTTAACTTCATAACTCCTTCATTTGAAGAGATACCACAATTTTAAATCTACAGATCGATAGTGCAGGGTATGTAGAGTGCACTTACGACAAAAACAATTGGAATTTCCACCGCCGATATAATCATGGAGCTAGGATCTCTTTGGCGGGCGCCCGATGGGAATTCGAACCTCCTGGATTATAACAATGACTGTAGCGGTCCCTACACGATCATGCGGCATGCCATGCGTTACGTTTACGTGAATTATCATGCTGCATGATGGACCCTCATACTTGCTATCAATCACTTAGTACAGCGAAGAGTACGCGCGATTGTCAATCAACGGCCAGCACGTAGTTTGCATGTCATTCGCGTCAATCACTACAATTAAACGGTCATGCATGAGTGACAGCACGCAACGCATGTCATGCCGCATGATCGTGTAGGGACTGCTCTTTGGTGGGCGCCCGATGGGAATTCGAACCGTCCCGGATATAATAATGACTGTACATCTATAAAGACTAGACCAGCGGTTCGGTATAATATTATAATTATGCTTACTAATCCTTACTAATATTATAAAGGCGAAAGTTTGTAAGGATGTGAGGATGGATGTTTGTTACTCTTTCACGCAAAAACTACCGAACAGATTTTGATGAAACTTGGTACAGTGATAGCTTATATCCAGGAATAACATATAGGCTACTTTTTAACGCGGACAAAGTCGCGGGGCGTCCGCTAATACCCCCTAAGTAACAAAACGCCTACATAGAGGGCGCTGTTTCACAATGTACACGGGATAAACTTTTCTACGCAGGCGAAGCCGCGGGAAAAAGCTAGTATAACAATAACCTAATAGTTTTGACCGATTTATCAACTGACATTGACCGTGCGTTACACAACCGCATATTTAAATAAATAGCGGCTGCCACGCGACAATTACTGTTATTGGTAAATAAAAAATTGCCTATAATGTGTAGTAGCCATGTCGGACATATTGTGAAAGGTCTAAATAATATATGATCTGATCTTTTAATGGTTACTAGCTACATACATAGGTGGACGGACAAATAGAAACAGGGCAAGATTTTCATACAATCGAGGTCACTTTGAAGCCGCGGGTCTGCGTGAAGGATTGATCGGGGCATGATCTGATGACGATCATCGAGAGATTAGACGGAGGACTATAGATCGCTGTAGATATCCAACTGATCAGATGAGCCGTTTGGAAGCAGCATCGTCGTGATTCCTTAACTTTAAGATCTTCATACATTTTGATGCCATTTTGCGGGTTTTTTCCTTCATGACGATGCTGCTTCCAAACGGCTTATCTGATCAGTTGGATATCTACAGCGATCTAAAAGTCCTCCATCTACTCTCTCGATGACCGTCATCAGATCATGCCCCGATCAGTCCTTCACGGAGACCCACGGCTTCAAAGTGACCTCGATTGTATGAAAATCTTGCCCTGTTTCCAATTATCCGTCCACCTATGTATATCTATACCAATATAATAAAGCCGAAGGGTTTGTTTTATGTTTGTTTGTTTACACCCGCTTATCTCTGGAACGTTCAATTTTATAGTAAGTAGGTACAGTCGACTGCATGTCAGTGGAAACACCTTGGAGGCGGTGGTAGATAAAAAATTGACGTTGTATAAATGTACCCAGTGTACTTACATGCAATAAAATACTTTTGACTTTGACTCTGAACACCTTGACCTTGAGCTGGCCTAGCCTATTAAGGAGTTTCAATACTAAGAGAAACCAGTTTATACTGGCTTTGTTCCCACTGACGTGCGGTCAACCGTACCTATCAAATTGGAGGTTTTGAAAAAAAAAATGTTTTTCTTCCAAAAATGTTTCATGTAAAATAATAGTCCAGGAAAAATAAATTTAGTCGCGTTAAATCTATAACAGTTTATTTTTGTCTTATGACAAAAAAAAAGTAAAATTCGAAAGACAAAAACGAACATTGACATTGAAATATTCACCCATTAGATTTATTGTTCTTTCTAATTCTACACTTTTATCACCGATAATTATTAGGGAAAATATTTTTTTACAAAAGTAACATTACCTAGTCTATTACAGTTACTTAACAGAAAAAAAAATAGGTACAATAAAATACAGTAAGTATATTATACCTATACCTAATAATTTTATTTATTTTGGTGCTTTTTATTTACGTAGCACAAACTAAGGATTGACTTATTTCATATTATTATTAAATGTATGGGTTATTTATTAAGTCTTACCTTAAAATGCATCATTGTGAAAGGAATCTGAAAAGAAAAATGTTATCTATAAATTCGGCTTACATTACATTACATTTTATACTTAGTAATTTTTCCTGATAGGCCTAAGTCACCTCTAAAAACAGTCAAAATATAAAATAACAATGCAAAAAAAAACAGTCCTCTAGCGGAGGTTTCCGCTAGAGGACTGTTTTTTTTGCATTGTTATGTGGTATGTATTATGTATGTAATGACCAATAAAACAAAAAAGAGACCTTCTTAATAATGTAGGTATATTACTTGTCTCGTTAGGGGGCGAGGTACACCTGGCGACCTTCGATCCTTTCGAGGATCTGTTGCGCCAAACCCCCGTCCACCAACGGTGCTCCAATCCGTTTTTTGGTGGACTTCACCACGCCTTAGAATATAAATTCTAATCTTTGACGTATGCAGGGTTCCTCAATATGTTTTCCTTCACCGAAAAGCTTGTTGCTTCAAGTTCCCAAAATCTCATTTGTATGGCCCAAGGTTCGAATCCGCGCCTCACGAGTGTGAGAGTAATGCACTACAAACAAGACTACCACCTACTTTTTAAGTAAGGCCAAAGTGTTTCTAGGCTGAGTAGAGTGACCAATTTTGCCGTAGCGCCGTATTATGCTATGCAAGATGACATAACCATGACAATTAGAGGAGTACTGTTACAGGCCGTATTTAGCAGGTGTCGCGGGTTATTGCGAAATTGTAACATACACCTTTGCAACAGCTAGCTACGTACCTACATATATTCACGCTATGTCCCTGGCGGCGTGGGCAGAGCGAACGGAGCGTCCTGTCGCTTCGCTCGGTCTCACCATTCTCTCCACTCACGCTCGCCGCGGGACGCGAGTGCTCTGCACGTGTCCGTCAGTGAGCACCCGCACTATCTAGCCTCGTAAGTCAGTCGAGCTCGTCCCCGGCTCTTATTACCAAAACATCGTGAATGCGTTACTGTCAAATCCCTACTATGATTTATTACCAAGTAAGATAAACCTAAGATTTAGCCAGTATGTATTCATATGTTCACGCTATGTCCCTGACGGGGTAGGCAGAAAGAACGGAGAGCCAAGTATCGCGATCTTGACACTTCAATATCAGTTACATTATGGGGAATATCTCTTATTTCATTCATGGTACTAAGGATACAAAGTTGAGTCACTTATACAATCATTATCAGTTACATTAAGGGGAATATCGCTATTATTTCATTCATGGTATACTAAGCATACAAAGTTGAGTCACTTATACAATCATTATCAGTTACATTAAGGGGAATATTTCTATTATTTCATTCATGGTACTAAGCATACAAAGTAGTGTCACTTGTAAAATCATTATCAGTTACATTATGGGGAATATCTCTAATATTTCATTCATGGTACTAAGCATACAAAGTTGAGTCACTTATACAATCATTATCAGTTACATTAAGGGGAATATTTCTATTATTTCATTCATGGTACTAAGCATACAAAGTAGTGTCACTTGTAAAATCATTATCAGTTACATTATGGGGAATATCTCTAATATTTCATTCATGGTACTAAGCATACAAAGTAGTGTTACTTGTAGGTACCATCAATGGTACTACTGACATAACGCGGAAATTTTTACATAATAGCATTCGTATTATAAACAAATAAGGTTAGAGAAAAAAGACATTTCACATAACACGCCCTAAAAATTTTTTTATGGCAACGAATTGAATAGATACCACGACAATAGGAACTAAACAAACTTTATACGAGATACGAAGCCATAAACTTAAATATGTCTGAATTTTTGAATGAATTGAATTAGATTTAAGATAACGTGGCAGTACCTAAGTATAATTACTTGCGTCGCGATTCGGTCGCGATACACATCTTTTCCTCCAACTTTCCTTGCATGGGAAAAGTGGTCTTTTGTATTCTCAAACTGCAATACTTGCAATGTATATGTATCTATTTCTTTTTTAGTATAAATGTAATGTTCTACCTATAATGCAGTGTATAAAGTATAGTTGTGATGTTTATGTCCTGTTAGTTTTGAATTGTAAGGCGCTTTGGAATCTGTCTGTAATGCCTTATATATTGTATATGAAATAAATAAATAAATAAATAAATGTACTTAGGGACCTCGAATACAGATGTTTTTGTAGGTATTTCAAAATTATAAGCTGGCTGCCTATATAAATATAAGTTGTCTGGTTGATATAGTATAGAGGTCAGGATTTTTGGTGAAGATAAACATCGTTCACGCCAAAGGTTAGAATTTATTTTTAAGTATTAATTAATAGTTAATAATGTTTTTAAGTATACTTACTAGATTATAATAAATACTAATAAATACATACACAATATTTTCTATTATAAGTTTAAAAAATACTTATTTCAGAAAAAATATTTATAAATAAAAACTGAAAAATTGCCTAATTGCTCTAAAACTAAATTAACTGACTATACATAATAATAAAATTAATTGTTTTATTTTTATTAAATTTGGTACTTAAGAGGCGAACTTAATGCCAAATGCATTATCTATCAGTTAAATTAACTTTTATTATCTATCTATTTAAAGGTTCTCAAATATACCTACAGCCTTTTTAAAGAAATAGTAATTTTTAAAACAATTTAAATACAAATTGTACATATTAGTCACTAAGAGATTTCTATATTTCGAAAACTGTAAATTTATATTTTATAATTTACAGTTTTACCAAGTTAAACTAAACAAGACTTAGGAAAGGACTCTTCTACCTTTAGGAAAGTTTTTTTTAGGTTTAGGTTTAGTTTATTTATTTATTTGTAGATTAGTTTTAGATTTATAATAAGTTATTTTTATTTTTAACAAGACTTATCATTGCATATATAACACTTTTAAAAAAATACTTACATTTCAAAACAAGCACTTGACAAATCCAAAACTTTTGGAATTTCAAAACAAACCACTTGATTTTAAAACTATATTTTCGCGCGCGAAGGTGCGTTCCGAAACCGAGCGAACGCACTGCTCCAGTTCAAACGACGCAATGTGTTACAATTTCGCCGTAATAACGTTTTTATATGAGTTATGTCCGAGTAGGGCGCATCTGGGCGCATCTTGATTTAGGCTATTGTTACATGTTTATTTATTTAGGTGTATCATACCTTTTTGGTCATCTCAAGCGAGATGAGACCTCGTCCGAAGTAATGAGATAAATCTTTTTGGTAAAGACCTTGGTAGAGATGTTTGGGCGTTCTAGAAATATAATTGGTTATGTTTCGAAGTTTAGAGAAATCCTAACGTCTTTTTTATTATTTAAATTTCAGCGGGAGCAGAGAAGGAAATGAGTCTAAGGCAAGGCTTAGAATTGATAAGTTGTAAATTTTAAAAATATCGTGAGTATTTAGTTAGATATTCTCATTAACTTAGTAATGACTAATAATAATTAGTAATGACTAATAAATAATAAAAAGACTATTAAACATATATTCAGTGGTAATGAGCTGTCCTATTTATATTTACTTCTTGAAGGACTGGCGTTTAATATTAAGACACCCTGTATATAAGTGTATCTTATTTGAGATTTGAGAATTTGTTTTTTAAAAATCTCCAAGAATAAAGTAAGTAGGTAGGTTGGTATACCTATTTATAAAATGTTTTGAAGTTAGGTTTTTTTTCACTATTTTGTTTTTAAGAATCACACGAAATGATAAAATCTAGCAGTCTCGCTCAGCGTCAGTATAAACAATATACAAAGAGGAAAATACGGATTGAATTTAACTCCATACCACTTTTAAAAACACGCGTTTTGTATGGAACAGCTGGAGCATCCGCACCGCAGACGACCGCAGTGCCACAGTACATAGAAGTTGCTCACCCCTTTTGTATGGACGAGCCGTATGAGCACTTCAGTGCGGATGCGGCTCCATGCAAAACACGCGTTTTGTATGGAACAAACGCATCCGTAGCATAGTTTATGAAGACAAAATTGACGTCAAAAAGAAAACATTGTATTCCAATTTTGAATAAAAGGATTTTCATTCATTTTCATTTCATTCATTTTAACTAGGGCTCTACCCAACCCATCCCATACAAAACACGCGTTTTGTATGGGACTGATGAGCCCATTAAGCGCCTCATAGGGGACAGATGATTGTCACGGATGTAACAAGTCCAATGCAACACATTTCGATCTTGTAGGCAGTCGACCGCACGTCAGTGGAAACACTTTGACCTTGAGCTGGCCTAGCCTATTCATCAACAGCCTATTAACATGTCCCCACTGCTGGGGCTCAGGCCTACCCTCTCAACGAGGATGTTCGGGCTATAGTCCACCACGCTAGCCCAGTGCGGGTTGGACTTCACATGCGCCTAAGAATTTCTTCTTTGGTGTATGCAGGTTTCCTCACGATGTTTTCCTTCACCGTTTGAGAGCAGTCAGTAAATGTACTTAAGTTTCGAGACAAACCCAATGGTATATGGCCCAGCCGGGGCTCGAACTCCGGATCTTTCGATATGATAGGCCGTGTCTTATCCCCTACGCCACTGACGCTCTCCTAGCCTATTACGGAGTTTCAATACTATGAGGGACCAATTTATACTGGTTATGTTTCCAACGACGCGCGGTCGACCGTACCTGTGGCAGAGGGGGGTGTGTATGTCACAGTGTCCCTACTGATGCCTACACTTTGCAACTTACCCAGACAATGACATTGTTATTCCACAAAGCAATTACGTTAATATTATAACACCGCACCGGTTTTTGAATGTCTTCTTGAAAATGACAATACCGGTACAGGTTTTTAAAGTGCAATGAACTTGGATATTGTTTAGATAGGTACAAAAGGTTTATAAAGCATTACTTATATGGGTGATTCTACTGGGAAAAAATAAAAACAAAATTTTATAACATCAACAAAACTGTTTATTTTTTGGTTAATTGAGATCAAAATAGCATTAATATAAAATTTAATTAGCATCATTATATCTTTGATTAACTGTTACTTAATCATCTGTTCTAATATCTCCTTCAATATCATTTTCATTGTCTGTTTCCTTATCTGTACCAACATCTCTTTCATTAACCGTTACATTAACAGTTAATGTAACGGTTAATGAAAGAAATACTTTTGCACTATTTGTTCTAATAGTCATTTCTGTCTACGCTATGTCATTTCTGTCACTGCGTGCAGACAGAAATGACGTAGACAGAGATGACGATTTCACGTTAGTTTGATCTTAACTAATCTTTAATTTATTAATGGTTGGTGTTGGCTACCTGATGCAGATAATATTGGTTTCTGTGCAAAATTACAACCAGTTATTAAGTCACAAACCGCAAGAATTTCAAAGATATTTAACCTGAACAGATTTATGGTTTCGTAGTAGAATGACCGATATTTAAAAAAAAACTAATAATATTCATATTCATATCTTATAATTATATCTGGTAATTTCTTAGTTACATGTCAAAAAGGAGAAAAAAATATGTCAATAATCAATATCAAATACATGAATCATTACAGTCAATAGAAATCAAACAGTACCAGAAAATAAAATTAAAAAAAAAAAAAAAAACTACCGAACAGATTTTGATGAAACTTGGTACAGTGATAGCTTATATTCTGGAATAACATATAGGCTACTTTGTATGCTGTCAAAGTCGGGGAACGTCCGCTAACACCCCCTAAGTAACAAAACGCCTACATAGAGGGCGCTGTTTCACAGTGTACACGGGAAAAACTTTACTACGCGGGCGGAGCCGCGGGAAAAAGCTAGTACATAATAAATCTTAAATCAAAGGATAATCTTCATGTCCTATTTGGAAAGATGTGTAAGATAGTTTCATTTCTTTGTCTTAATATTTTGCCTTGGAAATAGCGGCGGCGCCGCCCATTATAATACAGCCCTAAGGGTGAAAAAAGGGGGGAAAGGGGGGAAAAGTCGTCGGTGTACAAATAAAAAGTCGGTTTTCTTTGATGTTAAAAAGCGACCTTAAATAATTATATTTTTTAAAGTCGGTTTTATTTTTCGTAAATTTTGTGTAGGTAAGTTTGTATGTTCAATTCAATTCAATACACATTTAAAAATTACAGACAAAAAAGAAAAATACAGATACAATAATGAACATCCTTATTACTTTATGTATCTTCTTCATCATCATCATCTCAGCCTTTTAGCGTCCACTGCTGGACATAGGCCTTCCCTAACGAACGCCACCACACCCGGTCCTCCGCTCTCCGCATCCAGCCGCTTCCGGCCACCTTCTTCAGGTCGTCAGTCCACCTGGCGGAGGGGCGTCCCACGCTGCGCGTACCGGTCCGCGGTCTCCACTCCAGAACCCGTCTGCCCCAACGGCCGTCGGTTCTGCGACAGATGTGACCCGCCCATTGCCACTTCAGTTTGCTAATCCTTTCGTCTATGTCGGTAACCTTGGTTCTCCGTCGGATCTCCTCATTACGGATCATGTATCTTCTTAGTCTACTGTATTATTTTGTTCTGTTTTTTTAATTATGTGCAATAAAGAGTATTGAATTGAATTGAACATCTAGGCGGTGTTATCGCTAAGAGCGATTTATTCCAGACAACCTTTTATCCTCATTTATTGAATGTGTTTTTACCATTTGCTTAGAAATGATTTCCACGTTTCGTTCGCCCAATGACTTTGGTAATTACAAAGCTCAAGCTTAACCTTGGAGTACAAAAGAAACGCAGATGAACGCAACCTTCTGGTTCATTTGTGTCTGCCAAATGAGATAATCATTAATTTGATATTACGGTTCAAGAATTACAACCGCCGTAGATTTAGACACAGTGAAGACTGTGGATTAAGCGTAATAATTTTGACAGTTGCGAAAATAATCATCAAGTTTTACGAGAAATACGACTTTTTTTGTAAAAAGTTATGATTTTTGTAGGCTCAAGGTCACGCAGAGGGCAATGGAGAGAGCTATGCTCGGAGCGTCCCTGCGAGATCGAATCAGAAATGGAGATCCAAGGTCACCGACATAGCTCAAAGAATTGCGAAGCTGAACTGGCAGTGGGCTGGGCACATCGCTCGTAGAACTGACGGCCGTTGGGGCAGAAAGGTTCTCGAGTGGCGACCACGTATCGGAAGACGCAGCGTAGGCCTCGCACAAGGTGGACCGACGATCTGGTGAAGGTCGCGGGACCCGGCTGGATGAGGTTAGCGCGGGACCGGTCGTCGTGGAGATCCCTGGGGGAGGCCTTTGTCCAGCAGTGGACGTCTACAGGCTGATATAATGATGATGATTTTAGGGTTCCGTGCCTCAAAAGGAAAAAAGGAGCCTTAGGATTATTGTTGTCCGTCTGTCAAGACCCTTTTTCTCAGGAACGCGTGGAGGTATCAAGTTGAAATTAACATCAAATACTCAGGTCTGCAGTCCCTTGTGTAGGTTCCCATACTAAATATGCAACGTTACTCCTCCATAGGGGCGCGGGCGCCCACTAAAGGGATCCTAGGTCCATGGTTGCGCCAATCAGCGTTCAAATTTCCAATCGCCCTAATAAACTAGCTCGGATTTTTAGCAAAGATCCTGAACATAGCTCGGACGATAACGGAATTCATTCTTAAATTCCAATTATCCGGCTTTTTTCGATTATATCCTACGATTATACGACCACGGTGTCGTATAGTCGACCGCAAGTTAGTGGAAACACTTTGACCTTGAGCCGGCCTAGTGGCTCAAAAGGACTTTGCTTCCAGAGCCGTAAAGCCTAGTTTTAAAAAAAAACCGGCCTAGTAGGGAGTTTCAAATAATACTGGTTTTGTTTCCACTAACGTGCGGTCGACCGTACAATACCAGCCCTACCGTAAACCTTTACAGTATGGCATGTAAGGTAACAGCGCCCTTCGTGGATCTTGTCTTATGAAATAATTGCTTCACATTAATACCTTATGTCATAATTATACTACACTATCACTGTTCGGTCCCTATTTAAAAATCATCATTATCTTATCAGCCTTTTAACGTCCACTGCTGGACATAGACCTTCCGCAATGAACGCCACCACATCCGGTCGTCCGCCCTCCGCATCCAGCCGCTTCCGGCTACCTTCTTCAGGTCGTCGGTCCACCTGCGGGGGGCGTCCCACGCTGTGCGTACCGGTCCGCGGTCTCTTTACGATTAATCGGATGCATTTTGTGAAAATAATCAATCTTAATTCACCATGGTGTCGATCCGGAGAGCAGACGACTTAACTAAACTTAGTCTATTGTGCTCTCTTTTTATCTGTAGAAATAAGAAAGAGATGTCATGAATTTTAGAATTGTCAAATTAGTTTAGTCCTGTCAGACACAAGAAAAGTCATCATCATCATCAACAGCCTATTAATCTCCCCACTGCAGGGGATCAGGCCTGCCCTCTCAACGAGGGCGTGCGGGCTATAGTCCACCACGCTAGCCCAGTGCGGGTTGCTGGCCTTCACATGCGCCTAAGAATTTCTTCTTCGGCGTATGCAGGTTACAAGAAAAGTACCAGGTTTCAATTGCAACATGGCGATTGAAATTCCCTCTGTCTGACACGTAAAGAGAGAAAGCAATAGAGGACGCACTAAAATAACAATAATAATCAGAGAGGGACACACTTATTACAACAGTGGTAAGAATAAGCTAGACAGATATACTATCTTCTATCTCTTTCTACGTTTGCGAAATTTTAACTTAACTGTCAACGAACGACAGCCCGACTAAAATAGATAGTGTTTGTTCAGTTTGACCCCGCCATGTAAGAAGCGTCTTCTCAAATTATTGGGGTAAAAGACTATTGCTGTTTCATGCTATACGCTGAGTGGAGTTCTATAGGATGCTAGTTCTATGGTCAGACAGGACTAAACTGTTTTTTGACAGTACTAAAATTCATGCCATCTCTTGCGTATTACTACAGATAAAAAAGAACACACTGGACTAAATTTAGTTAAGTCGTGTGCACCTCTGAATCGACACGTATCGATCAATACATACATAAATCCAAGAAGTTTCAAATCTCTTTGGTCGCGCGCGCGCTCCCTGTGGAGATCGCATCTTGCATATTTAGTATGGGAAACGATGAAAAATTCTGTGTCAAAATCAGGGGGGGTGCGGATTAGCGGGAGGAAGTTGCTAATACAAATTTATATGGAGTCTGAAAATGAGAATGTGAGAATTCTGTGATACATTTGACACTATTTTGGCACCCCCTAAAATGCTTTTGTTACTCATCCATATGGGAGTAGCTTTTTTTAAATTCATGCATAAATCAAAGCCTGGCTGTTTCCCTCAGTGTCAAATATAATGTTTGGGATAAACTTGCAAACTTACTACTGAATGGATTTCTATCCGGTTTTCGCCATTGATTAGGCCGTTTCATGAGGATTTGGTATACCTAGTTGATGTCGATAGGCTGAAAGTAAAGATCTGGTCTCATAAACCATTTCTTTAAACTTTTACCTAAGTATAAGATGGTATATTTTGGACTTATGGTGCATTACCCAAATGTTGCGTACGTCTGTTGACTTCCCACAATAAATCAAACCAAGACAGTACCGAACCATTGGCTAACAATATCATTAGCCCACGGAACTCTAATAGCTGTTTTTTTTTGTTTTTACTAGTGGTGTGATTCGGCCCCAAGAAAACTCGGCCCTAGGGCCGAGTTTTTACAATTCAATTCAAAAGTTATTGTATTTCATCATCATCATCATCATATCAGCCTGTAGACGTCCACTGCTGGACAAAGGCCTCCCCCAAGGATCTCTACGACGATCGGTCCTGCGCTAACCTCATCCAGCCGGGTCCCGCGACCTTCACCAGATCGTCGGTCCACCTTGTGGGAGGCCTACACTGCGTCTTCCGATACGTGGTCGCCACTCGAGAACCTTTCTGCCCCAACGGCCGTCAGTTCTGCGGGCGATGTGCCCAGCCCACTGCCACTTCAGCTTCGCAATTCTTTGAGCTGAGTCGGTGACCTTGGTTCTCCTGCGGATCTCCTCATTTCTGATTCGATCTCGCAGGGAAACTCCGAGCATAGCTCTCTCCATTGCCCTCTGGGTGACCTTGAGTCTTCTTATGAGGCCCATAGTGAGCGACCACGTCTCGGTACCGTCTTAGGTATTGTATTTACTTAGAACTAAAAGAGAATTATGTATACCTAACTAAATTAGAGTATTCTGTACAAATAAGGCAGTATCACTTTAAGCGATTTCTTCCGGACATGCTAAGGACGGTCAGGCGGAGAACAAAGTGATACAAACGAGTTCCTTTTTTTTTCCTTTTGAGGGACGGGACCCTAATAAAACACAGGGAAAGTATGACCAGTGTGATAGCCTGATACATAGACGTGGTAGCGTAGTTGGTTGTGCACTCGCCTCACATTCATGAGGTCGTGGGTTCGATGATGGCCCGTACCAATGAGTTTTTCGAAACTGAAGTACGGTTTATTATAATACCACAGGTTTTTCGGCGAAGGAAAACATCGTGAGGAAACCTGCATACGCCAAAGACTGGTATTTACTATTCTAAGGCGTGTTTGAAGTCCACCACAAAACAGATTGGGGCACCGTTTGGCGGACAGGGGTTTGGCGCAACAGATCCCATGGGGTCGAAGTGTCGCCAGGGATTCCTGGCCACATAAGAAGATAAGATATGACCAAAGTGGACTAAATTCAAAATTTATAGTTCCAAAAAGTACGTTGAAATGAGATACGGCCTTGTTGTTACTTTCATTATATTTCTAAGCAAGATCATTTGCATACGCCGTAGCGCCTACAGTTTTGTAATAACGTTTTTTCGCGTAAAATTCCGACCGGTGTGGGAAAAAGGCGGAATATAATAGACATTAACGTGTTAACAAGATAACAGTATTCTGTTTAATATGTATTTGGTCTCGGCACATGAAATTGCTTAATTTAAATGTTTACACGCCACGCTGGGCGCAGGTTTTGCAAACTTTTGCTACTTTGTTATATAACGTAGACACTGTATAATATACACACATACGTACCTATACAGGGTGACCCAAAATTTAATGCTCAAGAGGTAATAATAAATACCTCATGTCTTTTTAGTCTGTTTGAAGGATATGCTCGCCGTTTCCTCGTGGTCATACTAATTTGTCATAGCAGTAGTATTATGTATATATGTTTTTTTTTTCTTATTTAAAGAGCTTAGTCGCTAAAGCGACTATGTCGCTCTATTGGGATCAGCGTAGATCAACCGAAGAAGTCTACCGGTATAGTACCGGTACCTTAAAGGCTTCTTCTGCTGATTCCTACCATAACTAATTTATAAAGTGCCTTGGCAGCCTCCGATAGAGGGAAAGTCAAGGCACTGATACTGTGACCTAAATCTAATAAATTAACATTCCAATATTGTATATTTGTAGTATACATGTATATTTGTAGTATACATGTATATTTGTAGTATACATGTATATTTGTATACATGTCCTCGTAGTAGGTTGATATAGAAAGGAGGTTAATAGAAATAACTGACAGCTGTCAAACTTGGCTTTGGAGGATATTCAATTCAATCATTTATTGGTAAAAACAGACATGATCCGTAATAAAGAGAACCGACGGAGATTTAAGGTAACCGACACTGCTGAAGTGGCAGTGGACGGGTCACATCTGTCGCAGAACCGACGGCCGTTGGGGCAGACGGGTTCTGGAGGGGAGGCCGCGGACCGTGAGACGCGCCTCGCCAGGTGGACCGACGACCTAAAGGTGGCCGGAAGGCCTATGCCCAGCAGTGGACGCTTAAAGGCTGATAATGATGATGATGATTGTTAAGATGAACTAAATAAGACCTCAGTAAAAAGTCGTTGGTTTTCGATATTATTCGCACTAGCAGATTTTTTTTATTTAAATTTTTTTTTGGGCAAAATGTTTTTTTTTATTCTAAACATAAAGTTCTTCTAGTTTTGTTTTAGGTTTTAGTCAGTAGCAGGGTTATTCAGGATTGCGGGACAGAAATCAGGATCTTAAAATATAGAAATTTGTAGATGTGGCATTCGAAAAACTCGAAAAACTATAATCAAAGGTGTGGATTTTTCCGAAATTTATAAAACTGAGATAATCTTCAAAACTAACAACTTTTAACTGAGAAGGTAACATTTTAACATCAGTTCTACATCTTGAAGGGTTGGCATTGTATTTAGGACACCCTGTATTAAGTTAATTTTTAAGTATAATCTACGGTTAATAATTTTTAATAGATAGAAGTAAACAGGTTGTAAAAAGCACTTCCGAATAATACGTAAGACAAAACTACATAACATTTCCTGCTACCCTACTGTTATTATAAACTCGAAAGTTTGTATAAATGTTCGTGAGAATGTTTGTGAAGATGTTTGTGAGGATGTTTGTAAGGATGTTTGTGAGAATGTTTATGCGGATGTTTGTAAGGATGTTTGTGAGAATGTTTATGCGGATGTTTGTAAGGATGTTTGTGAGAATGTTTGTGAGGATGTTTGTAAGAATGTTAGTGAGGATGTTTGTAAGGATGTTTGTGAAAATGTTTGTAATGATGTTTATGAGCATGTTTGTGAGAATGTTTGAGCGTGAACATGGAGTAACGGAAGTGAATTAGTGAACTCTATTCTTTTATTCGATCCGCATAGAGAAAAGCAAGTGTATTCAAATAAGGGGAGGGGTAGCCAGCGCCAACAGAGGCGTTTCACGTAAAATACCTACAACTATACCTACCAGTGATGACATACGGTACAGAGACGTGGTCGCTCACTATGGGCCTCATAAGAAGACTCAAGGTCACCCAGAGGGCAATGGAGAAAAGCTATGCCCGGAGATTCCCTGCGAGATCGAATCAGAAATGAGGAGATCCGCAGGAGAACCAAGGTCACCGACATAGCTCAAAGAATTGCGAAGCTGAACTGGCAGTGGGCTGGGCACATCGCTCGTAGAACTGACGGCCGTTGGGGCAGAAAGGTTCTCGAGTGGCGACCACGTATCGGAAGACGCAGCGTAGGCCTCGCACAAGGTGGACCGACGATCTGGTGAAGGTCGCGGGACCCGGCTGGATGAGGTTAGCGCGGGACCGGGCGTCGTGGAGATCCTTGGGGGAGGCCTTTGTCCAGCAGTGGACGTCTACAGGCTGATATGATGATGATACCTACCAAATACAGCCTATGCTGTATAGGTATTATTCTAACGACTACGTTAGCCTTCAATATTACAAAAAGACGTTCCATACAATCTTCATTCATTAAAGCACTCATTTAGACGAAACCAAAGCAATTGGTAATAAATTCAATTAAAAATTGGGCAATCAACATAACATAATTGTATTTTATTGCTAACATTAAGATACTTAACGTCTATATTATACTCAATCTTTCTTACAATGCAGTTAGTAGATATTATAATGTAGTATCCTCTTTAATTTGTGGTTTTGTAGTTCGATGATCAATGCGTTGCGTTCAAAAGTAGACGAATTTTAGTGTAGGCTAGTGTTGCGAGATAGTCAGTGAAATTATCGATAGGTCACTTCGTAAATCTGTCATAATATCGATTGGAGTACCGATAATCCTATCCAATCCTACTAATATTATAAGGCGAAAGTTTGTGAGGAAGTTTGTTACTCTTTCACGCAAAAACTACCGAACAGATTTTGATGAAACTTGGTACAGTGATAGCTTATATCATGGAATAACATATAGGGTACTTTTTAACGCGGACAAAGTCGCGGGGCGTCCGCTAATACCCCCTAAGTAACAAAACGCTTACATAGAGGGTGCTGTTTTACAATGTACACGGGAAAAACTTTTCTTAGCGGGCGAAGCCGCAGGAAAAGGCTAGTATCAAATAAAATGATACCTACTCGTATCGATAGCGCAAGCTAAACAATACTCTTTACTTTTTTTATAATAAATAAGTTTTGGCTTGGTTACTAAATCTTTAAGCCATACCTATCTTATGTAGAATATATAATATTTACAGCATGGCCTCCACAAAAAGGAGTAGAGTCAGTCGTGTATATTCACTAAGGTTCACATCCTCACAAGCGATAGTAACTTTAATGGAAATTAAACAACGCTTTTATTTTAATTTCCCGCAAAATATACACAAAACAGGGCCGTAAACCCAATTTTCATTATTCATACTCTGAAAGTAGGTCTGAAGTTGCCTGAGGAGCGGGTTGAAAGTAATACATCTCAGCCCTAGGGAGAATCGCTTTCAACTGACAGCTGTCAAATTATATTTAAAAAAACTAGTACTATTTTGACATTTCTATTGGACCATGTTCCAACTGTCTATACAGCCACTCAATTACAGCGCGATGTAAAATTGAAATAACATAAAGTTAAGAATATATATTTTTAAATGACTTTATTATAATTATTACTGTCAACTATTTCTTTAAAATAACATAGATTTGGGCAAAATATTTACCATTTTTTCAATGATGGAAATGAAAAATATAATGGCAGAATAGCTGGCCGGCCACAGAAAAAAAAACAAAGTATACGGGAAAGCGGCAATCCGATCTTCATTTGTTTTTTCGAGTTGTAGAGTTTTGTTTATACTTCCGTATAGCAGAGATTTGTATTAACACTCATTTTATGTATTTGTTTTTACTTTCAGTGTATTCTTAATGAAAAGCACAGTGTTTCCCTCGGGTTCAAGACTTATTTAGAGGTCCCTCGAACTATTGGCGCCCTCGCTACGCACCGGGCGCCAAACCCCGTCTCGGGACTTAAATAAGTTACTTTCACACCTAGGTTAACAATGTACTATTAAAAAACTTCAGGCACCGCAGGCAACGCATCAGTTTGGCCATTCAGCGAGGGAACGCCACCAGCCTTCTGGGCACAATGCCCCAGTGTGACCACCTCGACGGCCTTTTTTATTTGTAGGTAGTTAGTTTTAGACGCGTTTTCTTTTGGTGACCAAAAGAAACCGCGGAAGACAGCTCAAAAGGTGGTCAGATGACATAAGGTCAGTAGCTGGAACACTCTGGCTCAGGGTGGCCAAAGACAGGGCGGAATGGAGGAAGCTGGAGGAGGCCTCCGTGTCAGCAGGACACGCTGATGTGCAATAACTTTTAAATGTAAAAAAAAAAAAAAACAGCAATAAAGGCTTTTGTATTTGTAGTTTTAGCCATTTAGTTAGTTTTTAATTTTGTTAGGTACATATGTTTTTATTTATTTATATTAATTAGATAAGTATGTGTAGACTATATAATATGTTTAACTTATCCATACTAACAAAAAACTTTTTTAAGTCTGGTCAATCGTGTACAGAACTATCGATAGGCTATTATCTCTTGCTGGCAACACTATTAGGCCTCCCTACATGGTGATCGAGAACAAAGAGCGAAACTGAATTAGTGGCAGCCAGCCTCAGCCAACATCTCTCCGTCAAGGATGCGTGGGTCACGACGCGCGAACAATAAAGCGCGAACGCGATCGAAATTTCGAAATTTTGAATAATGACCCGTTTTTGTTTTTAATGGAGAGATGATTCGAGATTAGGCTGCTTCGCGTCCAATTAAAACATTTAGGGCCTCTTACACCGGTTGCTGATATTGTTACAGATAGATAACGGCCAGATAACCTAATCTATCAGATAAATCTGTTAGTTTAAAAGGCGGTATATCTGACAGATAAGGCAATCAGATACCTGTGAAACAGAAAATAAAGGATATCTGGTAGATATCCTGCATATAGGGTATCTGGGACTTTATCAGCAAGCGGTGTAAGAGGCCCTTAGGGCCCTATCTGCAGGTTATCTGACAGATTGCCAGTTTTTTTGGTTTCACAGGTATCTGATTGCCTATATCTTATATATTTTATGTAGTCTATCGCACAGATTTATCTGATAGATTAGTTTATCACTAATATTACTATCTGTAACAATATCAGGAAGTGGTGAAAGAAACCCTTAGTGGAGCAACCTCCGCTCTATGCGATGACCACTCGAAGATTTCGGGGGTTTTTTCCGCAATTGCCTTAGATACAATACTGGGCCCCGATCGCGCTAATAAATCATTGACTGAACCGTGACTGAACGTCAACCACGGCACAACTTTTCATGAATTTCGTATCGCGCTAATATTTTGACACATGATTGAGACGCTTCACGATCGCAGACTAGTTTTCAACCGCTGTCAAACGAATAGTTCATCTGTAGCGACTATTTTTGGATTGTTCGGTGATTGTTTCTCTTTGTTATTATTTATTTTTCTGTAAAAGTTATAATTTATAACAAAATGCATCACGCTTACGTCGATTTTTTGGAAAGGGCTCACGATTACGATGTTACGGTGGCTCAGAAGAGAGAATTTAAGTGCGAAACTGAAAAATGGTACATTCAGTATGAGTGATCGGTGGTTCGTGAAATCGGTGGTTTGTGAAAAGATAACCTATATCTTTTATGCAAGGAGTTGACTGCAATTAATTGCCGTCAATAAAAATATATTTGTTGTTTGTAGGTTTTGATTGCATAATTGGCTTTCTATGCCACTGGGATGTGCTGTAAAGTATATAGTATATGTTGAATAAATAAGTTAAATAAAACCAATGCTTATATTTAATATTGTTTTATATTGAATATTTATTTGATTTGATTGATTGTTTTTTATTTTATTAAATACTACATAATGCACACAAAATATTAATTTTCGGCTCCCTGGTTCCTGTGCTCCTGGTTCTCTCGCTCTGTCTTGCTGTTGACAAAACTTAAACAAAATAAAAGTGGATTAGGAAAACAAAGTAAAAGAGGAGACCACGGACCAGTACGCTCATGCCCCTCCGCTAGGTGCTCCTTCGTCCAGCAATGGATGCTAAAGGGCTGGCTGACTGACTAAAGGGCTGATCAGGAAAATCTCGCATTAAAAATCTTCCATTATTTACAATCGACTGGCTTAGTTGGTAGTGACCCTGGTCGTGGGTTCGATTCCCACCTGGGGCCAACATTTATGTGTTGATACCTATAGCATCTGTCAAATTTCCATAATCTGAAGATGGTAAATCGAATCTATGACTAGGCAAATAACTTAACTTCTAGAGTATGCATACCTTAGCTTACTCCTTTGCCATTCTTGCTGGCCCTTCTGCGTTAAGGCTTTCGGCGCGTTCGCACCATGGTCGTGTCACAACTGAACGAGCCTCTTTAGACCTCACCCGTCCCTGAGCGAGGTCGCAATGGCCCTCGAGCATCAGCTCCAGCTGCCGGACTGTGGTACATCTGCGGCCTTCCATTTTTATATCTGAAAAAATATATGACAAATTTTCAATAATCATTTTACAGACTATAGGTATTTCTGAATGAATACTGACCTAGGTATATTAAAATTCATCATCATCAGGCATAATGGTCTACTTTTGGTCTGCTAAACTATGAGTGTGGTATGAGTTAGAATTATGAGTAAATTTTAGATAATTCCAGAGCAAGAGTTAGATTAAATATACCTACTTAGAAAGAAAGAAATTAAAATCATTTATTCGACAACCACAATAACATGGATAAAATTAATTCCTTATGTACCTAATATATATTTAGGTAGACGATGCTGTGGCCGCGAAGAGGTCACCAATTCAGCATAATGCTGCATCCGAGAGGCGCTGCGTTGGTTTTTTCTGTTTGGGGCCTTAGCTAGGTGGGGCATTACTGCGTGGGTAAGGGCCTTACTTCGGTATTATTCTGTACTAAAGTATCAATATCAGTACTTACTGGTTGGAGGAGTGACTTGGAGTATGATGAGACAGGCCACTTCGAAGGTCTCGTGAAAACTAAAACAGTTATTTCATTGTGTAACCCATAACAAGTCAACACTACAACGAAACTCATTCACTCATTCTTCTTGAGAGTCTTCGGAGAGAATTAATCAAAACACAACTCTTCAATTACTAACCCACTTCACAATTCCGTCGGTGTTCGTAAACAAAAAAACTCAATCAATGTCAATGTCACACAGGAAAAAAAACTAAATAGTGTTGCCAAGTCATAGAAATGCTAAGTCGATGATCGATTTAACTCAAATAACAGGGAGCAGTAACAATACTAGGGTAACATCTCTAAAATTTCTAAACTGATGGCGGTCCAGTTTTGTTCAAAGTTCGGTTGGCATTTGCACTTTAGCGCGATACCGATTTCCGCACAGATGAACCGAAATTTGGTCACAATCAGAATTGAACTGGAAATGGTTTACAATTGAACGGAAATTATTAAAAATAGCGCGATCGGGGCCCTGTTACTGTTTCGACAGGTTGGTTGTAGTACATTTTAGACTTTCGCGCTTTGTATTCATACACGGCCAGGGCCCCGATCGCGCTAATAAATCATTGACTGAACCGTGACTGAACGTCAACCACGGCACAACTTTTCATGAATTTCGTATCGCGCTAATATTTTGACACATGATTGAGACGCTTCACGATCGCAGACTAGTTTTCAACCGCTGTCAAACGAATAGTTCATCTGTAGCGACTATTTTTGGATTGTTCGGTGATTGTTTCTCTTTGTTATTATTTATTTTTCTGTAAAAGTTATAATTTATAACAAAATGCATCACGCTTACGTCGATTTTTTGGAAAGGGCTCACGATTACGATGTTACGGTGGCTCAGAAGAGAGAATTTAAGTGCGAAACTGAAAAATGGTACATTCAGTACGAGTGATCGGTGGTTCGTGAAATCGGTGGTTTGTGAAAAGATAACCTATATCTTTTATGCAAGGAGTTGACCTACCTAGGAGTTGGCCACTTACTCTACGTTCAGATGCTTTGGACTTAGAAACCAAGGTAGAAGATCATGAAATAAACTACCTTTGAGATGCCTGCCATTGTCGCCTACGCAGCCTTGACAATAAAAATATATTTGTTGTTTGTAGGTTTTGATTGCATAATTGGCTTTCTATGCCACTGGGATGTGCTGTAAAGTATATAGTATATGTTGAATAAATAAGTTAAATAAAACCAATGCTTATATTTAATATTGTTTTATATTGAATATTTATTTGATTTGATTGATTGTTTTTTATTTTATTAAATACTACATAATACACACAAAATATTAATTTTCGGCTCCCTGGTTCCTGTGCTCCTGGTTCTCTCGCTCTGTCTTGCTGTTGACAAAACTGAAACAAAATAAAAGTGGATTAGGAAAACAAAGTAAAAGAGGAGACCACGGACCAGTACGCTCATGCCCCTCCGCTAGGTGCTCCTTCGTCCAGCAATGGATGCTAAAGGGCTGGCTGACTGACTAAAGGGCTGATCAGGAAAATCTCGCATTAAAAATCTTCCATTATTTACAATCGACTGGCTTAGTTGGTAGTGACCCTGGTCGTGGGTTCGATTCCCACCTGGGGCCAACATTTATGTGTTGATACCTGTAGCATCTGTCAAATTTCCATAATCTGAAGATGGTAAATCGAATCTATGACTAGGCAAATAACTTAACTTCTAGAGTATGCATACCTTAGCTTACTCCTTTGCCATTCTTGCTGGCCCTTCTGCGTTAAGGCTTTCGGCGCGTTCGCACCATGGTCGTGTCACAACTGAACGAGCCTCTTTAGACCTCACCCGTCCCTGAGCGAGGTCGCAATGGCCCTCGAGCATCAGCTCCAGCTGCCGGACTGTGGTACATCTGCGGCCTTCCATTTTTATATCTGAAAAAATATATGACAAATTTTCAATAATCATTTTACAGACTATAGGTATTTCTGAATGAATACTGACCTAGGTATATTAAAATTCATCATCATCAGGCATAATGGTCTACTTTTGGTCTGCTAAACTATGAGTGTGTTATGAGTTAGAATTATGAGTAAATTTTAGATAATTCCAGAGCAAGAGTTAGATTATATATACCTACTTAGAAAGAAAGAAAGAAAAATCATTTCGACAACCACAAACATACAATAAAATGGATAAAATTAATTACTATACCTAATATAAATTAGGTAGACGATGCTGTGGCCGCGAGGAGATCACCAACTCAGCATAATGCTGCACCCGAGAGGCGCTGCGCTGGTTTCTTGTTTGGGGCCTTAGCTAGGTGGGGCATTACTGCGTGGGTAAGGGCCTTACTTCGGTATTATTCTGTACTAAAGTATCAATATCAGTACTTACTGGTTGGAGGAGTGACTTGGAGTATGATGAGACAGGCCACTTCGAAATTCTCGTGAAAACTAAAACAGTTATTTCATTGTGTAACCCATAACAAGTCAACACTACAACGAAACTCATTCTTTGTTCTTCTTGAGAGTCTTCGGAGAGAATTAATCAAAACACAACTCTTCAATTACTAACCCACTTCACAATTCCGTCGGTGTTCGTAAACAAAAAAACTCAATCAATGTCAATGTCACACAGGAAAAAAAACTAAATAGTGTTGCCAAGTCATAGAAATGCTAAGTCGATGATCGATTTAACTCAAATAACAGGGAGCAGTAACAATACTAGGGTAACATCTCTAAAATTTCTAAACTGATGGCGGTCCAGTTTTGTTCAAAGTTCGGTTGGCATTTGCACTTTAGCGCGATACCGATTTCCGCACAGATGAACCGAAATTTGGTCACAATCAGAATTGAACTGGAAATGGTTTACAATTGAACGGAAATTATTAAAAATAGCGCGATCGGGGCCCAGTGCAACCTGGTCGAAACGTCGGGCAAGGTAAATAAAACTATTTCGTGTGTAAGACCCGTAAATAATTATATAATTAGGTTGGTTTTATATAATAAGTTTTTTATTGTTATCCAGAATAAATATTTAAATAAAAAATGAAAAAATAGGTTGGTTGTACTTACTTTTATTATATATTAAACAGGTGTTCTTTTAGTCACCAGCAATAATTAAACAATGCAAAAAACAAAATTATTATATTTCGTTTTAGTGCAACTAAATTTTTGTTGTGCAACTAAAATGTTGTTTTTAAAAAATGTTTTTATTTGTTGATTTACTAGTGTAAATTAGTCCCAAATTAAGCCGAAGCTTGTCTATGGCTACTCAACAACTGATAAACATACGTATATACTTAAATACATACAAACACCCAGAATCCGAAAACCACATCACCCGGGTGGGAATCGAACCCACGACGTTTGACGCAGTAGCCAGGACCACTACGCCAGCAGGCCGTCAAAAAATAAACGGTCTCACATAATATTGAAACTCCAGGCCAGGCAAGGTCAGTGTTTCCGCATACGTGCGGTCGACTGTACATTTAGTTACCTGCAATAATAATGGCGTCAGTGGCCCTGGGGTTAAGACGCGGCCTGTCATATCGAAAGGTCCGAAGTTCGATCCCCGGCCGGGCCATGTACCAATGGGTTTTTTCTCGAAACTTAAGTACATTTACTGACTGCTCTCAAACGGTGAAGGAAAACATCGTGAGGAAACCTGCATACGCCGAAGAAGAAATTTTTTGCATGTGAAGTCCACCAACCCGCACTGGGCTAGCGTGGTGGACTATAGCCCGAGCGCCCTCGTTGAGAGGGTAGGCCTGAGCCCCAGCAGTGGGGACATGTTAATAGGCTGTTGATGATGATGAATAATAATGACTGGGCGATTTGACCAATGTATACATTATTCATCATCATCATATCAGCCTGTAGACGTCCACTGGTGGACAAAGGCCTCCCCCGAGGATCTCCATTCACCCATTTACAAGCTTCGGCTTAGTTTGGGACTAAACCCGTGTGTAAATTTGTCCAAAGATTATTATTAATAATATTTATACTGACGATTTCCACTGACGTGCGGCCGACCGTACATTCGCAGTAGATTCCTCGGGGCATGGTAATGTGGCCACATAAGGCCCTCGCCGCAACCATTAGTTTGAAGCGATGCCAAGATTGCTACAACCGCCACATCCAAAAGCAGAGCTACATCGAATTTTGCAATGAGCATTAGGTACTAAAACAATTTAGACAACCTTCTTCTGTCTCTATCCAGATAGGTACGGTCGACCGCACGACAGTGGGAACAAAATGAGTATAAACTGGTCTCTCATAGTGTCCAAATCCCTAATCAAATCAAATCAACAGCCTATTGACATGTCCCCACTGCTGGGGCTCAGGCCTACCCTCTCAACGAGGGCGTTCGGGCTATAGTCCACCACGCTAGCCCAGTGCGGGTTGGTGGACTTCACATGAGCCTAAGAATTTCTTCTTCGGCGTATGCCAGTTTCCTCACGATGTTTTCCTTCGCCGTTTGAGAGCAGTCAGTAAATGTACTTATGTTTCGAGAAAACCATTGGTACATGGCCCAGACGGGGATCGAGCGTCGGACCTTCGGATATGATAGGCCGTGTCTTATCCCCGACGCCACTGACGCTCCAACTGGGCCACGGAGACGAGGAAATTACACTTACGTTAGATGTGGCCCCCATGGCAATTACTACAGAGTAAGTAATTAGCCCTTGGATAGAAATAGTAAAACTGTTTGACCGTCGGATATTGAAAAACCCTGCCCTGCTATTCTGTAAGCGTATTTGTGCAACTCGATCCTGAATCCGCAGTGAGATCGGTCTCTAACTCAATGATTCACAGTTCAATACTCACTTTACTTCGCAAGTGAAGTGTTTATTGTGTAGCTTGTATTTGTTTACACAATGCGACATCAAGGTCATTCATGATCGGATGCGGAGTGAAGTAAGTGACTTGCGATGTGATGGTCGAGTTTTAATTCATACTTTACAGAATCACACAGCTGATTGGTATCAGGGCCCCGATCGCGCTAATAAATCATTGACTGAACCGTGACTGAACGTCAACCACGGCACAACTTTTTATGAATTTCGTATCGCGCTAATATTTTGACACATGATTGAGACGCTTCACGATCGCAGACTAGTTTTCAACCGCTGTCAAACGAATAGTTCATCTGTAGCGACTATTTTTGGATTGTTCGGTGATTGTTTCTCTTTGTTATTAATTATTTTTCTGTAAAAGTTATAATTTATAACAAAATGCATCACGCTTACGTCGATTTTTTGGAAAGGGCTCACGATTACGATGTTACGGTGGCTCAGAAGAGAGAATTTAAGTGCGAAACTGAAAAATGGTACATTCAGTATGAGTGATCGGCTTTGTGAAAAGATAACCTATATCTTTTAGGCAAGGAGTTGACTCTGCAATTAATTGCCGACTTAACTTTTCACATGCCACTTACTCTACGTTCAGATGCTTTGGACTTAGAAACCAAGGTAGAAGATCATGAAATAAACTACCTTTGAGATGCCTGCCATTGTCGCCTACGCAGCCTTGACTAGAAAAATATATTGGTTGTTTGTAGGTTTTGATTGCATTGGCTTTCAATGCCACTGGGTTGTGCTGTAAAGTATATGTTGAATAAATAAGTTAAATAAAACCAATGCTTATATTGAATATTGTTTGTTATTATTAAATACTACTTATTACAAACAAAATATTAATTTTCGGCTCGTGGTTCCTGTGCTCCTGGTTCTCTCGCTCTGTCTCGCTGTTGACAAAACTGAAACAAAATAAAAGTTGATTAGGAAAACAAAGTAAAAGAGGAGACCACAGACCAGTACGCTCGTGCCCCTCCGCTAGGTGCTCCTTCGTCCAGCAATGGATGCTAAAGGGCTTGCTGACTAACTAAAGGGCTGATCAGGAAAATCTCGCATTAAAAATCTTCCATTATTTACAATCGACTGGCTTAGTTGGTAGTGACCCTACCTACTAAGCTAGAGGTCGTGGGTTCGATTCCCACCTGGGGCCAACATTTGTGTGTTGATACCTATAGCATCTGTCAAATTTCCATAATCTGAAGATGGTAAATCGAATCTATGACTAGGCAAATAACTTAACTTCTAGAGTATGCATACCTTAGCTTACTCCTTTGCCATTCTTGCTGGCCCTTCTGCGTTAAGGCTTTCGGCGCGTTCGCACCATGGTCGTGTCGCAACTGAACGAGCCTCTTTAGACCTCACCCGTCCCTGAGCGAGGTCGCAATGGCCCTCGAGAAACTCGAGCATCAGCTCCAGCTGCCGGACTGTGGTACATCTGCAGCCTTCCATTTTTATATCTGAAAAAATATATGACAAATTTTCAATAATCATTTTACAGACTATAGGTATTTCTGAATGAATACTGACCTAGGTATATTAAAATTCATCATCATCAGGCATAATGGTCTACTTTTGGTCTGCTAAACTATGAGTGTGGTATGAGTTAGAATTATGAGTAAATTTTAGATAATTCCAGAGCAAGAGTTAGATTAAATATACCTACTTAGAAAGAAAGAAATAAAAATCATTTATTCGACAACCACAAACTTACAATAACATGGATAAAATTAATTCCTTATGTACCTAATATATATTTAGGTAGACGATGCTGTGGCCGCGAAGAGGTCACCAACTCAGCATAATGCTGCATCCGAGAGGCGCTGCGCTGGTTTTTTCTGTTTGGGGCCTTAACTAGGTGGGGCATTACTGCGTGGGTAAGGGCCTTACTTCGGTATTATTCTGTACTAAAGTATCAATATCAGTACTTACTGGTTGGAGGAGTGACTTGGAGTATGATGAGACAGGCCACTTCGAAGGTCTCGTGAAAACTAAAACAGTTATTTCATTGTGAAACCCATAACAAGTCAACACTACAACGAAACTCATTCTTTGTTCTTCTTGAGTCTTCGGAGAGAATTAATCAAAACACAAGTCTTCAATTACTAACCCACTTCACAATTCCGTCGGTGTTCGTAAACAAAAAAACTCAATCAATGTCAATGTCACACAGGAAAAAAAAACTAAATAGTGGTGCCAAGTCATAGAAATGCTAAGTCGATGATCGATTTAACTCAAATAACAGGGAGCAGTAACAATACTAGGGTAACATCTCTAAAATTTCTAAACTGGTGGCGGTCCAGTTTTGTTCAAAGTTCGGTTGGCATTTGCACTTTAGCGCGATACCGATTTCCGCACAGATGAACCGAAATTTGGTCACAATCAGAATTGAACTGGAAATGGTTTACAATTGAACGGAAATTATTAAAAATAGCGCGATCGGGGCCCAGGGCCCCGATCGCGCTAATAAATCATTGACTGAACCGTGACTGAACGTCAACCACGGCACAACTTTTTATGAATTTCGTATCGCGCTAATATTTTGACACATGATTGAGACGCTTCACGATCGCAGACTAGTTTTCAACCGCTGTCAAACGAATAGTTCATCTGTAGCGACTATTTTTGGATTGTTCGGTGATTGTTTCTCTTTGTTATTAATTATTTTTCTGTAAAAGTTATAATTTATAACAAAATGCATCACGCTTACGTCGATTTTTTGGAAAGGGCTCACGATTACGATGTTACGGTGGCTCAGAAGAGAGAATTTAAGTGCGAAACTGAAAAATGGTACATTCAGTATGAGTGATCGGCTTTGTGAAAAGATAACCTATATCTTTTAGGCAAGGAGTTGACTCTGCAATTAATTGCCGACTTAACTTTTCACATGCCACTTACTCTACGTTCAGATGCTTTGGACTTAGAAACCAAGGTAGAAGATCATGAAATAAACTACCTTTGAGATGCCTGCCATTGTCGCCTACGCAGCCTTGACTAGAAAAATATATTGGTTGTTTGTAGGTTTTGATTGCATTGGCTTTCAATGCCACTGGGTTGTGCTGTAAAGTATATGTTGAATAAATAAGTTAAATAAAACCAATGCTTATATTGAATATTGTTTGTTATTATTAAATACTACTTATTACAAACAAAATATTAATTTTCGGCTCGTGGTTCCTGTGCTCCTGGTTCTCTCGCTCTGTCTCGCTGTTGACAAAACTGAAACAAAATAAAAGTTGATTAGGAAAACAAAGTAAAAGAGGAGACCACAGACCAGTACGCTCGTGCCCCTCCGCTAGGTGCTCCTTCGTCCAGCAATGGATGCTAAAGGGCTTGCTGACTGACTAAAGGGCTGATCAGGAAAATCTCGCATTAAAAATCTTCCATTATTTACAATCGACTGGCTTAGTTGGTAGTGACCCTACCTACTAAGCTAGAGGTCGTGGGTTCGATTCCCACCTGGGGCCAACATTTGTGTGTTGATACCTATAGCATCTGTCAAATTTCCATAATCTGAAGATGGTAAATCGAATCTATGACTAGGCAAATAACTTAACTTCTAGAGTATGCATACCTTAGCTTACTCCTTTGCCATTCTTGCTGGCCCTTCTGCGTTAAGGCTTTCGGCGCGTTCGCACCATGGTCGTGTCGCAACTGAACGAGCCTCTTTAGACCTCACCCGTCCCTGAGCGAGGTCGCAATGGCCCTCGAGAAACTCGAGCATCAGCTCCAGCTGCCGGACTGTGGTACATCTGCAGCCTTCCATTTTTATATCTGAAAAAATATATGACAAATTTTCAATAATCATTTTACAGACTATAGGTATTTCTGAATGAATACTGACCTAGGTATATTAAAATTCATCATCATCAGGCATAATGGTCTACTTTTGGTCTGCTAAACTATGAGTGTGGTATGAGTTAGAATTATGAGTAAATTTTAGATAATTCCAGAGCAAGAGTTAGATTAAATATACCTACTTAGAAAGAAAGAAATAAAAATCATTTATTCGACAACCACAAACTTACAATAACATGGATAAAATTAATTCCTTATGTACCTAATATATATTTAGGTAGACGATGCTGTGGCCGCGAAGAGGTCACCAACTCAGCATAATGCTGCATCCGAGAGGCGCTGCGCTGGTTTTTTCTGTTTGGGGCCTTAACTAGGTGGGGCATTACTGCGTGGGTAAGGGCCTTACTTCGGTATTATTCTGTACTAAAGTATCAATATCAGTACTTACTGGTTGGAGGAGTGACTTGGAGTATGATGAGACAGGCCACTTCGAAGGTCTCGTGAAAACTAAAACAGTTATTTCATTGTGAAACCCATAACAAGTCAACACTACAACGAAACTCATTCTTTGTTCTTCTTGAGTCTTCGGAGAGAATTAATCAAAACACAAGTCTTCAATTACTAACCCACTTCACAATTCCGTCGGTGTTCGTAAACAAAAAAACTCAATCAATGTCAATGTCACACAGGAAAAAAAAACTAAATAGTGGTGCCAAGTCATAGAAATGCTAAGTCGATGATCGATTTAACTCAAATAACAGGGAGCAGTAACAATACTAGGGTAACATCTCTAAAATTTCTAAACTGGTGGCGGTCCAGTTTTGTTCAAAGTTCGGTTGGCATTTGCACTTTAGCGCGATACCGATTTCCGCACAGATGAACCGAAATTTGGTCACAATCAGAATTGAACTGGAAATGGTTTACAATTGAACGGAAATTATTAAAAATAGCGCGATCGGGGCCCAGGGTCTAATAACAAACCGGGATTTAAAGAAACAATATTCGGAATGCGCGAGTTCATTACTGCCTCATCCTGTTCTGTTTACAATTGAAATAATGGTAGGCAGTATCTGTTTCCATTCAAGTTGATTCTATAGAAAAGTATTTTTAATTGTTTTCCTGTTCCTCAAAATTAAAGTCAGAAAATTCTAAGTTATTCCGTTCTATGAATATTAATTAATTCAACGAATAAAGTTGAAAATATCGACTCTACGCTATATCATAGATATATATATCTAGGTACGTCAGTGGCGTCGGGGATAAGACGCGGCCTATCATATCGAAAGGTCCGGATTTTGATCCCCGGCTGGGCCATGTACCAATGAGATTTTTCTCGAAACTTAACTACATTTACTGACTGCTCTCAAACGGTGAAGAAAAACATCGCGAGGAAACCTGCATACGGCAAAGAAGAAATTCATCGGCGCATGTTTTTGCATTTGATAGCCACCAATTCTTGAGAAAGGTGCCGAGCAAAAAAGTCAGAAATGACTTACAAAAACGCGGGCGAGACCGCGGGAAACAGCTAGTGTATGTAAGTATGTGATTTTTATCTAATATCTACAATATCGAATGTATTCACTATACAGTATACAGACGTCAAAGATCTTGTTAAATAACATAAAAACAATAAACAAAACGTTTATTGTATGTATACATTTTGGTGTATGGTCCAAAGAATAAGCAGTCAGAGTTATAGACACGGCTGTCTAGGTCGAGAGGTTAGAAAGTACATACTTACCTACATTTACTGACTGCTCTCAAACGGTGAAGGAAAACATCGTGAGGAAACCTGGGGGCCAATCACGCTTATTCTAAACGATATTACCCAAGAAGTTTCAAATTTCTTTGGTCGCGCGTGCGCTCCCTGTGGAGATCGCATCTTGCATATTTAGTATCGGAACCTATGGTGCCATTTACAGGGGGGGTGCGGACAAAGGAAGCGGAGTAGCGGGAGGAGGTTGCTAATAGAAATTTATATGGAGTTTGAAAATGAGAATGTGTAAGTGAGTCATAATTTTGTGATTAATTTAACACAATTTTGACACCCATAGAATGCTTTTATTACTCATCCATATGGGAGTGGCTAAATTTTTTGATTCATGACATTACCAAATTCCAAACCATAACCAAAAACGTTATCCTTTACAAATGCAAGTCAACTGCTCCACACGTTTGCGTGTACTGAGGTTTGCCAAACGTATACCTACATGCAGCATAACGTTTTTGGTTATGGTTTTGATTTGGTAATATCGTTCAGAATTAGTTAATTAACTGACTGCTCTCAAACGGTGACGGAAAACATCGTGAGGAAACCTGCACACGCCGAAGAAGAAATTCTTAGGCGCATGTGAAGTGCACCAACCCGCACTGGGCTAGCGTGGTGGACTATAGCCCGAACACCCTCGTTGCGAGGGTAAGCCTGAGCCCCAGCAGCGGGGACATGTTAATAGGCTGTTGATGAAGATGAAGGTTCAGAATGAGCGCGATTGGCCTCCACAGCATACCTACGCCGAATGTTTTAGATGAGTTACAGAGACACTAAGGGCTTCTTTCACCACTTCCTGATATTGTTACAGATAGTAATCTTAGTGATAAAGTAATCTATCAGATAAATCTGTGTGATAGACTATATAAAATGTATAAGTATAGGCAATCAGATACCTGTGAAACCAAAATAAATAGGCTATCTTTCAGATAACCTGCAGATAGGGTATCTGTGACTTTATTAGCAAGCGGTGTAAGAGGCCCTAAAACTGTTTATTTCCCGGATAACTCAAAATGTACTAAGACCCGGGCTGGAAATGTTGGAAAAATATGCATTTTCCGAGATTTAAGTATATTTCAGGAAAATGATAACTGTGATCAATTGATGCCTTTTTTCTAACTTTTTTTACCTTTTCTCAAAATTCACTTTCCACCGTATTCCTTAAGTGGTCCCTAAACGATCATGCTTGCATGACATGCAACGTTTCCGTGAATTAACATGCTGCATGATGGACCATCATGCTTGCTATCAATCAATACAGTGAAGCAACGGCCAGCACGTAGTTTAACATGTCATGCACGTAGTTTGCATGTCATGCACGTCAATCACTACAGCTAGACGGTCATGCATGAGTGACAGCACGTAATGCATGTCATGCCGCATGATTTTTTAGGGAGCCCATTATACAACCTTCTTCCAAAACGCTACCTCTTATGAGCGACGTCGCGCTCATCTCGGAACAATCCGTTTATAATTGCGCCGACCCTGCTCCACATCTCGACTCTTAGATCATGCAGCCACAGACACGACAATACATCGACTCTCCACGTATTTATATCTATCTGTTGTCGTAATGTCCAAGTGTCAAATGCCCTAACCACGGGCAAATAAATAAATCATAATGAAATTAAATATTGATTTGTCTTCCAAAATAATAAACAGGGCTAACTTAATTACCTTAGATACCTAATATTATTATAGGTAATAACATTACCCTATTTTTTGTCGCCAGTTAATCATTTTTTTGCAGCTAGTTTCAGTATTTTTAGTCAGTTTCAGTAAGTAAGTAATAAATAGAGCGTCTAAATTTACTGAAACTGGCGACTAAAATATTTAACTGGCGGTTATTATATAGGTAGGTGTGTTAAGTTATCTTATTGAATTAGTATTTTTAGTCGTCCGGTAAGTATATTATGTCAATCACTAGGTTTATTATTAGCCTTTATTTTATCATAGAGGTCGTCACGCGACTTCTTTCGCATTAATAAGGGCTTCTTACACCAGTTGCTGATAAAGCCCCAGATACCCTATATGCAGGTTATCTACCAGATACCCGTTTTTTTCGTTTTCACAGGTATCTGATTGCCTTATCTGTCCGATATACCGTCTTATAAACTTACAGCCAGATCAAGGGGCTGTTATTTCTTTATCTGTCGGATATGGATTGTCTTTTTTCGAATTTAACGCGGTAATACTTCAGTTTTGTGTTAACTTTTTATGATATATGGATTTATCATTGTTTCATTTATAAATAGTACATTACTGCCGCGGCCCGCAACAGAGGCATTGATGGATGAGCGTGTGAATGTAGGCCGAGGCGAAGCCGAGGCACACATACGTGAGTCCATCAATGCCTGGTTGAGGCCAAGGCTTGTATAATGCTATTCTCAAATAATGCGCGGAAATCCAAAAAATATCAAGTTTTATTAAAATTGTGAACCGTCTGCACTGAACGAGCACGACATAGGGTTGTCACAATACTATCGGCAAATCAAAATACTTTTGGCCATATCTCCGGAACGGCTAGTGCTAGAACCATGTTCATGTACTCAAATGAAAGGGCTCGACGAGATCTATCTGAATATAATATATAAAAAAACACCCTGTATATTCATATAAAACTGTATATACAGGGTGTTTTATTTTATATTATATTCAACTAGATCTCGTCGAGACCTTTCATTTGAGTACAAACACGAGGGGTCTAGCACTAGCCGTTCTGGAGATATGGCCAAATGAAAAAAAAACACTCTTTTGGCCATATCTCCGGAACAGCTGGTGCTAGACCTTTGTTCATGGTACTCAAATGAAAGGGCTCGACGAGATCTATCTGAATATAATATTTAAAAAAAACACCCTGTATATTCATATAAAATTGTATATACAGGGTGTTTTTATTTTATATTATATTCAACTAGATCTCGTCGAGACCTTTCATTTGAGTACAAACACGAGGGGTCTAGCACTAGCCGTTCCGGAGATATGGCCAAATGAAAAAAAAACACTCTTTTGGCCATATCTCCGGAACGGCTGGTGCTAGACCCTTGTTCATGGTACTCAAATGAAAGGGCTCGATGAGATCTATCAGAATATAATATAGAAATAAACACCATGTATATATAATTTTTTATTAAACATTTTCCGCGCATTATTTGAGAAAAGTGCTATACAAGCCTGCAATCAATGTAATTTCATGCATCATTCGAAATAGAAATAAAACTTTTGATATGTTACCTCCGTGGTTGCCATGGTTACACGACAGATATGAATTAATATGGTCATTATTTGACCGCTAGGCACGACAGATATGGATTTTCGTTCAAATTATTTGCCCGCCTGCTCTCATTTATTTGACCAGTACAGCATTGACAATTTTACTCGAAGAAGGTTGTCAAAATAATGTTCACATTTCCAAGCATGTTTGAGAAAAAACAATAAACGTTGAACCACAGACGATGAGAACAGAAGTCTGCTTCGCTTCGTTATACGCAATAACCGTGGTTACATTTTATTTTATTTTAAAGGATAAATTACAAAAAACGGGCTCATAAATGTGTTTTCTGTATTTTATACATAAATACATAATTTATTGGTATTTATAAATACTTTTTTTAAATAAAATTTAAGTTATTAATTTATAAATATGATACTTTTCGATGCTCAAAAATGCTTAAATAGAAACGCAACAATGAATTGAACTGAAGAACTGAACTGAATGAACGGAATGTTCCAACTCCCCGGTAAATCGCTGACAGTTTAGCTGCCCGATATTTTAACAGAGACTTGCGTGGTGAAAACGGAAAATATTATCCGACAGCTTTATCCGATAGATTACGTTATCTGTCCGTTTTCTATCTGTAACAATATCAGCAACTGGTGTAAGAAGCCCTAAGTATCTTAATATATTATTCCAGAATATTACCTTTATGCTATCACTGTAAGTAGGTACATAAACCAAGTTCCATCAAAATCCGTTAGGTAACTGTAAACAGATATCCACCCTTTCGCATTTAATATTACCTAGTCGGATTCACGTCGGAATAAAGAAGAATTTATAGGTATAGGCATAATATTCGTGCATTATAGAAGTGTCCCTTCTGGACCATGATTATTTAATCTACCGTAGGTAGTAGTGAACCTGCATTAATGTGTATTGCAATGTTTTTAAGTATTTGTGGGCGGATATTGTATGCGTGATCGAGAACAGTTGTTTTATTTATTTACTAGCCGATGCCCCGCGACTTCATCCGCGTTATAAAGTAGGTATACTTACTATTTATGTTTGTAATTTTTTAACCCGTTCTAATCATGCCAGTTTCTTAGTTTTAAAATTTGTCAATAGATGGCGCTAGGTGTATTTTACACCCCGCTATCATTTGGTTCTTCGCAACATATGATAAACGTGCAAATTATCCACCAGTTTTTACCTCTTTATTATTAGTATAGATAACCGAGATTTAGAAGTCTTTTTAGAGATTTACAACGGACGAGCTGAAAGAGTTTTATTTTAATTTCCCACGCGATACACAAACTATAACAAATAAACAATAAAATACATTTTCTAGGAAAAAAATATATTTCGGCTCTCGAAATAAAAGCTATCGATCCGCTAGGTAGATCATTATCTAATACTTTTTTTATAAACTGGGCCTAACGACTCTGGACTAAATCACTTTGAAATTGCCAAGAGCGTAATCTCCCAAAATCTGAATCTGATGGTGAATCCTGAATGGTGGAATGCTGAATGGTGAATCTGATTCGGCGAATAACATTTGAAAACCTGGTAACATGGTAGCATACAGCAGTAAGTTAAATTCGGGGATTTACCTGCAATTGGCAACACTAAACTAGTAGCAACTATTATTTTATTTCTTCTGTGCTAGAAGGGTGGGAATTCAAAAAAAATTTGTGGGTGAATTGATTGTGGGTCGCCTCGCTTCGAGCGATCGAATTCTGCTAATATTGTATTTATTTATTTTATTTATATTTATTTTCACAGCACTACGCAGCACGCGCTACTAATTTATATTAAATTATCTGTATAGCATAGATTTCAGGTCAGAATGAATAAAAATAATAAAAAATTAACCACTAGTGCCATCTACGATCGAATAGCTGTTACTACTATCCCCAACTTTGTATTGCTCGTGGCGAAATACGGAACTAAACAAATGACTACAGATTTTGATGGCTGTTGTTCACCGACAGCGCCGCCACCGGACCGCAAATTAATGTTGTACGCTTACACGTGCCGCGGCTTCATTTGACTTGGTCGGCTTTCCTTTGTTGTTGTTTTGAAAACTTTTGACGTCGCCGAAAGCTTTGGGTTTTGTCATTGTCTTTGCAAATATTGCTGTGATCGGAGGTTCATCGAAATATTTTTGGAATTATGAAGTGTTGTGTAAATTTTCTATATAATTGATATAATTTGTCTCCTCTTATAAACATATTTTGTGAATTAAATAAATAAAAATCTTGTAATTATTACGGTTCTTGCAAGAATTACGTGTTAATTAGGTAAGTTTGACGTTATCTTCCAGAAGTTTTATTTTGTTAATTTAAATGTCAATTCGCTTACATTAATAGGTAAGTGGAAGTTGGAAAATTGAATAGAAACAAGGTAGGTACGGTCGGTCGCACGTCAGTGGAAACTATACCGGTAGGTACCTATAAACTGGTCTCTTTGCAACTCCCCTGCTACCTGGTTGGCCAGTTCAAGGTCAGTGTTTCCACTGACGTGCGGTCGACTTTACCATCTACCTATTGAGCTTTCAAAAATGCCGCCATAGAAATTACAAATATCATTAATTACCCACTTTGTACTTAATTTAATGCTAATATTTTTAAAAAGATTTTACAGTCGAAAATATATTTATTATACATTTTTTGAGCGGTAAATAAAATTAGTAACCAAACCTTTGAACACTTCACTTCCGTTAAAACTTTCATTCAGCTCAGTCCGGTTGAAAAAAGTGATTGTAAAAATAAAAAATGTTGTAAATAAATGCAAAATCGAAAATTTACTTTAAAACATTAATTTAAATTGATTTTCACAGACGAAACATGTCTCCGATGTTACCATCGAAGAGTGTGATGGATTACATGAATGAAATGAACAGATTGTTTCCAAGAACATACGATATTGGTAAGTTTTTACTTTCTTTGTATTTGCTAACTTTTCATTGAGATTTCCCAAAGGATTCTGTACTTTACTGAGTATTACAAGGCCTAGACTGTGTGCGATCCAAGACACATATTCTGTTAATTTACTGAGCTAGCTACGCTATACAAAAAGTTTGTAGAAAATTTATTCATACTTACATTAGTACATTTTATAGATCATCAACAGCCTATTAGGATGTCCCCATTGCTGGGGCTCAGGCCTACCCTCTCAACGAGGGTGTTCGGACTATAGTCCACCACGCTAGCCCGGTGCGGGTTGGTGGACTTCACATGCGCCTAAGAATTTCTTCTTCGGCGTATGCAGGTTTCCTCACGGTGTTTTCCTTCACCGTTTAAGAGCAGTCAGTAAATGTACTTAAGTTTCGAGAAAAAACCCATTGGCCATGTCCAGCTGGGGATCGAACTGTCTTATCCCCAACGCCACTGACGCTATTACATTTTAATTACATTTTATAGTAAACTAAAATATAATTTATGTACCTAGATACCTTTGTACATACGTAATTAAGTATGTATATCAGTTGTTGAGTACCCATAGCACAACCTTCTAGGTCGCTCGCTCCAAGGGTCACCTCCAACCCAACCTTCTGCTTATTTGGGGTCTAAACACCCGCGCGTGAATTTGTCCAAAACATTATTATTTACAGTATAATCAAAAACACAAAGATTATAAATAAATAAAAATTATAAAAAAAGATTAGGTACAAAAAGATTAAAATTATTTTTATCTTTCAGATCTGCCACACACATTCAACCCAAATGTGTCCCCGTTCAGTCAGTCCGCCATAGCCAACCGTTCCTCCAGCTCTGCGGACTCCACTTCTCCTGAATCCTACGCATCTGGCCCGTTTCCAAGCGGAAACGGAAAAGGAATGTACGGAATAGACGTCCATGACTCTCCCAGGCTTTTTGAGAGGTCAGACACCCCTTTAGGTGTCAAACGACAGCGTCCGATCGTTGGCAGAAAAATACTCTCCAATCCTGACAGTTTGCCGGTGAACTATGAAAGGCAGATGAGAGTATCACCCGCTGTAGGTCCAGAACCAGACTTCGGAATGGCAAGTAGCATCTGGCAGCCAGACGAGCCCAGACACCAGTACACCCCCCCCAATTCAAACAATGTATTCATTGAAAACAAAAACTACACACAAAATGTTTTCTACGAGCTATTTCCTTCAGACAACAGAGGCTTTGAGTTCAAAACTCCGGTGAAGACTGCACCAGCGACTGCTACTGCAAACTCCGTTTCCCCTAACATGAATTCGTCTCCAAGCAATTTCTCGGCCGTGCCGAGGTACCCGCCTCCAAGGTTCGCACCGCCCGATGCTTGCCCGAATGCCCGATTCCAAGACATGAGACCAGATTACGGGCTGGAGACGAAGCCGCAAAGACTGTGTACGTTCTGTAGGAAGAACGGAGAGACGCCGATTGTGTACATGACACATACGGTGAGGGAGCGGCATGGAAACAGACAGATCGTTACCTGCCCGATTCTGCGATCACACGTTTGCTCGACCTGCGGGGCTTCCGGTGACGATGCTCATACTATGTGAGTATATAAACAAAATAATAGCATTTATTCACGGAAACTGAAGTCTACCAACCCGCATTGGGCTAGTGAGCCCGAACATCCTCGTTGAGAGGGTAGGCCGAGCCCCAGCAGTGGACACATGTTAATAGGCTGTTGATGATTCACTGACATATATTTACATCGCTTCAAATATAATCAGAAACAGTAATTAGTGTAGAAGGCAACAGGGTTGTATCCAAATTGAACAATCTGCCAGAATCTGTTGGATCTGCCACATCTGTTATCATGTTCAAAAACAGACTAGACAGGTTTCTTATACTAAAAAATTCGTTCTCGCAGGGAAACTCCGAGCATAGCTCTCTCCATTGTCCTCTGGGTGACCTTGAGCCTTCTTATGAGGCCCATAGTAAGCGACCGATGATGAGGGCCATAGTGGTGGACTTTAGCGCCTTAGAATTCCTTATTTCACGTATGCAGGTTTTAGAAAAAGCCTAGTATAATTAACCGTGTAAAACTTCAAACCGGGGCCGTATAAATTTCTACCAACTATGCTATAATAGAGCGTCAGTGGCGTTGGGGATGAGACGCGGCCTATCATATCGAAAAGTCCGGAGTTCGATCCCCGGCTGGGCCATGTACCAATGAGTTTTTTCTCGAAACTTAAGTACATTTACTGACTGCTCTCAAACGGTGAAGGAAAACATCGTAAGGAAACCTGAATACGCAGAAGAAGAAATTCTTAGGCGCATGTGAAGTCCACCAACCCGCACTGGGCTAGCGTGGTGGACTATAGCCCGAACGCCCTCGTTGAGAGGGTAGGCCTGAGCCCCAGCAGTGGGGACATCTTAATAGGCTGTTGATGATGATGATGCTATAATGTATATATTTTTTCTTTCCAGCACCTACTGCCCGGTGGTTCGCCGCAACAACAATGGCCACCCAGTCCCGTCTACTACAATCACTTTGAAGAATACCCGCGTTAAAAGCAACGGTAGGAGGCGATTTTAATTAAACTTGGGATACCAGAGGTAAAAATTTGAATAGGCTCTCAATTCGGCCCGAAATTGCCTCTTAGTGGAAAATATTCGGCCCGAAATTACCAGTGCAAAATAATTATTTTTTTGCTGTGTTGATTCAGCCCGCATTTGTTATGAAAATACATACATGATGTTCATACAAGAGTTAAATTGCGCTAATAAATATTGTGTGGGCCGAATCGCTTTAATTTTGGCAGAATGACAGTGATAAAGTATACTGTATTTATAGTTCGGGCCGAATTAACCACTTTAAATTCGATAGGCGGTAACTCGGCCCTTGGATCGAGGTTTATTCGGGCCGAAATTACACCTTACCCATAATTCGGTCGTATTAAAGTATTTTAACCTTCATGGAGAATACTACTACTAAAACTACTCTTAAGGCAAAAAAGCTGTATTTCCAAAGCAGTGAAGTTACAGCATTTTGTCATCAGACAGCAAACTTGTGTGGTCGCATGTTTAGCTTAAACAAACGCTATTTGCGGCTCGTAAACAAAATATACATGTCCATTTAAGGTACGCTAGCAGTAAACATAAGTTTGTATTACCACGTTAACTTTGCGTCCGCTTCGGAACACCGCCTATTGTTTATTTTGTTTTCGAGACGCAAACGCGTTGGTTTTGGTATGCCAATTGATGGAATGGAATTTGTGAACGGATATTTCTGGCTTTTTTTTAATACGGATATGGGACATTTTGTTACTAACATTTGTGCAACTTAAATATATTTTTTTGTTTTTTGCTTAAGTAGGTATGCCAAAAATAGTGACCTTTTGATACTTTTTGGATGTAAAAAGTACAAATAATTTTAATTCATCTGACTGATATAAGAACAAAATAATTATAATGATATTAATGATAGATTATCTTCATTTTTAAAAATGATTTAGTACATTACATACTAGCAGTATTCTTCGTATCGTTTTCAATTCGAATAGATTGACTGAAAGAAAACAACTCAATTAAAAATAAATCTTAAACGTTTAATTCTATGAAAGCATAGTTTTTACAAAATGACTTACACAATTTTTATTATTTTGTTTTTTATGGCTTATTTTGACCAATCATGTTTCATGTCTTTTATAATCTTTTGACAGCCGTAGGCAAATATCAATAAGTAGGTACTTAGAGGTACACTTTGAACTGACTGTATTTAGATGTTATTTCTGTTTGGAAACTAAACTTTTGACGTATCTTTTAAACTGATACACAAAACACTAAATGACTACAGCAAAATTTTTAATCTCAATTTTGCATTTTATCGTTTTTACAATGTTTCTATTGATTAGATACTTTCAGTTTATATATCATTTTTATATAAATAAATCTAATTATTTTGGACAGCTATTAAATTTCAATTAAAGCAAAATTTTGAAAATTAAGGTACAAAATGATAAACATTACTAATAGTTTTAGACTTTTGACTGGCTTTATTATTTTTTACAATAGCCTAATCATGTTTCCTTGACTATTTTTATTTTTACCACAATTTTTTGGTTGTTTTTTATGTCTTGTAATATTTTGACAGCTGCATGCAATTTTTGATTTGATGTTTTATAACCATTTGACTAAGAAACTGTCTGAATCATGATAATATTAATAAAAATTATTACTTTTAATAATATGCTTGACTAATGCCATAAACATTTTACAATCTAAATTGGAGAATTAGTGTAACGCGACATTATTAAGCTAGGAATAAATCTTTATATATATTTAAATTTAGGTAAAATGTTGCTCAACTAACTAACAAGATAACAATATTGCTCAAGTTAATTATTGTTAACAATCACATTAAAATAAAGACCAATCTCACAGATTATAATCATTATTCATCTAATTTTACTTAGCATTATAAGTTAATTAATATCCCCTTTTAAAGAGAAAATAATAGGTACTTACTATATTTTTTTAAGTAATTCAGATTCCAATAATTTTGATTAGTATTCTTAAATTATTAATAAGTTGAACTTAGGTTGCACACGCGCCCCTAGCGGCAACACTTGAAAGCTTACTAAGAAGATACTACTCTAGTCATAAGTAACAAGTCACACTAACAAAGTGTGTCACACTTACAAAGTGCGTCACACTTACAAAGTGTGATTTTGTTGTGGTGACTTCACTTATTAATTTTTCAAAAGCTGTGAATCTGGCGCTAGGAAATTCCGAATATCAATACACGAACGAAAGAATATTATACTAGTTGTTATAGATATTATATTTCTATTTCTCGGCTCATTTTATTCAAATTATTTTTAAAAAACTTGTTTGTGTATTGGTAACCATAAAGGAAAAATTACATAGATTCTTTCAAAAATTTCCTGCTTATTAATTATTTTGCGAGAAAATAAATACTATGAAATGATTTTGTTTACAATAGATGAACTTACTTAGTATTTTGCTAACTCTTGAATTTTATGTGTCGTTAAGATTATGGGTGTATTTAAAAATACCGGTCAGTCCTTTAGTACAAAATACAGTCGGCAACGAAAATTAGTAACCATAATAAAAGTCATTTCAATGCAGTACCTGGCTTAGTTTCGCATGTCTCGACGATATTGTATGTACTATAAATCCAGACAATGGGCCCTAATCTGAAGGTAAGACCTTTGTGAGAACTAAAATTGATTTTGAAGTCTGTCTAAAAGAACAGCCATAGTCACACAATGATAGTGAGAGAGACATACATCCGAATGTAAAGGAAATTAATACCTTCTCTGTTCCACTCACTGTGTGACATTGACATATTATGAAACAAATTTTAGTTCTGTCAAATTTTAAATTACCATGCATTTTAGAATCGATCCCAAGTTAATGTCAGTTTAAAAAAAATTAAGGTATCGCGAAAAGAAAGCTGTTTCTGATGACAATTTAATGATCACCTTTATTCATATTAAATTAAAGTTCAAATTTGCATGAATGAATAAATTATCTCTCTCGCCAAAATCATGCTTGTATCTGCTAAGTCAGATTCACTATTGTAAATCCAGATTGCTTGTGAAGAATCTGATGCCTGGTTTTTTTTATCACCCATATAGATTTAAGTTGTTTAGGATAAGGTTGATTATTGAAACGTTCAATTAAAACTGATGAAAGGCAATATTTCCTTTTGCTTTGAACTGAAAAGTGAATAAGTTGTTTTAAAATTTCTTGGATTTTAAGATTTATTTTTAAGTTAAAAAGATGGAGGTTTTAATTATTCCCAAGTGAATAAAAAGTTCAATGTTTTAGATATACGTACACTGAGTACTTTATATTATTATTTGTGCACGTTTTTGAATAGATTTAATGTTTGTTTGCATGTTTTAATAACAATATAGCTTTATATGATTTAACAATATTATTTTTGTTTAATTTATTTCTAACCAAAGCTGCAGCCTTCTTCTGGTAGAGGAAAACTAACGGAAACTAATAAACCGATAATATATCAATTTATATCACTAGCTACAGTACAGTTTGGTCTTAAATGCATACATACCCAACTGTCAAATTTGCTTGTCAATTTAAAATGTACCATAATCTAACGTGTCACAGTGCATTTTAGACGAAATATGTCGAGAAAGTCATATACTATAATTTATTATGCCTAATAAGTTTCAATGCGCTAATCTTGTATGTACTATATACCAGTCGAATTTGAAAAATTCTTCTGTTAATACAGAAGAATTTGTTAATACAAAAGAATTGGACTATCTAATGAAAGCCCAATTCTTGAGGAAGGCTTCACGCTAAGCTGCGCAAATGAGCAAAAAGATAAGTCAGAAATAACTTTGAAAACGCAGGCGAAGCCGCAGGATTCTGACAAAGCTATTTTCTGTAACTTTAGTTGGTTATGTTGACAATAGATGGCGTTCCATTGATCTCAACTGTCATTGTCAATCGAGACTAGATGTTGCAATAGCCTTTTCAGACGTCTAGGTCTAGCTAGAATTTGATGTTAGATTTGCAGGGGTAAACAAACATTACAAACAAATATTTGGCATGCTTTGCTAATTAATTAAACATAATAATACTGCAATTAGAAATAAAGTCGATGCTTGTTTACAATGTGTCGGAAGCAAAAGTAAATTGGGCCAATTTCTATTTTTGGCTGCAATCCACGGTCACAGCTTCACATGTTTATTTTGCTCGACCAAAATAGCACGCGTGTGTGGATTGTCCCATTTAAATTCAACTTTTTTTATAAAATTAAGTAAATGATATTATAGTTTTTAAATCAGTCAAAATGCCCGCGTACGATTGGTTTGTAGATACGGAGAATTTGCCTGTAATGAAAATCGTAACGCCTAGAAATGTTCATATGTGTGGAATTTTTGGAATGTAAGTACCTATTGTGTAATTAATTGATAGTAAAATACAAGATACCTACTTTTTTGTTGGGTTTTATACAAATTCATTCAGGCGTCCCGGGTATTTTTCTTGCGAGTTGTTTCAAATGAAAATAATTACGTTCTGTTTTTAAAGATAGTTAAAATTTTATTACTAATACTATTAATAGATAAATAAACGTCGATTAGTAATGACTTTAATTAGAATCAATACAATAATATCCAAACTCACATCTCGAAGAGTTTTTTAGTTTTCCGTTGAACGACACCGCCCCACATAAAATATTTTACTTTCTAATTCCAATCCAAAATCGATCTCCATAAACGCACCTTCCACCAGCGAAACGTCAATGTCACTCCAATGTCAAGTCAATTTAAAAATGAAAATTTTCTCTGTTATTTTTCCGTCTAATTTCCGGTAAAAATATATCTTAAATTTCGATTAAGATATAAAGCCGCGTGTTATAAAACAATGAGTGTTGAACGAAAATTGAGTTCGCAACCGACTGAAACCGCTAACATTTTCAATGTTGCCGAAGAGGATTCAAAAGAAACCAGCCCCAATTTCATTTATGGCGGTCCGTTTATAGAACCCCCGACACCAGGCCCGTTTATAGACACAGCTACACCGATAAATATTCAACTGCAGGGATCTTTTAAACAGTATGTACCTTCTTAATGATATTTATGAGGCTTTTGAGCTCAGTGGCTAGATTGGGGCGCTGAGGAAAAAAATGTTTGAATATATTCCAGTGGAGCACCCCGAAAGTTAGGTTACTGGTGACCCTCAGAGCGAACGAAGCGAGCGACAGTACCTGGAGCCCTATTTGTGAATCGCTCGCCTAGCTTCGAGAGGCCGATTCTACTAATTTTTGTATCGGATGTCGAAGGAATCTAGTAGAATCGACCGCTCGAAGCGAGGAGAGCGATTCAAAAATAGAGCTCCTGGAAGGAGGTAACAAGGTAGAGTGATGTGTGTCATACGGTTATTTTGATTGCGCCCCCTTTTGTCCACACTGACCGCAGTTTTACATGTCGGTTCCAAGTTTCATCACAATCGGTGCAGGGGTTTTCGAGTTATCCAGGAGACTAAACGAAAGGCCATGACGGTTTTTCATACAGAATCCATTGTTCCCCGAAATAAAACAGGAAAGTGCATGGTAAATAAAATAAAATAAAAATATCCCCTACAGTTGGGGCTTTGGCTACCGTCTCGGCGAGGGCGTATGAGGTTTAGTCCACCATGCTAACCCAGTAAGGGTTGGTGGCTACATGCTCTTTAGAATTCGTCGGCATACGCATGTTTTCTTCACCGTTTCAGAGTGACTACAGTAATGGTACTTAAAATTCGAAGTAAACTCATATTGTATAAAAATTTACAGAGACAACAAATAGGAATAAAACTATGTATTGAAGTGGACTTAAGGGATCTTTTCCAGTCAACCTTAGAGTAAATAACTGAGGGAATTAGTATGTTATTATGCAAGTTTTGATAGTGAGTACTAGAGTGACGAACTGCCAAAGAATATAATAATAAAAAGCTTTATTTTTACAATTACATTTTACACAAATGTTTTATAGAGCGTCAGTGGCGTAGGGGATAAGACGCGGCCTATCATATCGAAAGGTCCGGAGTTCGATCCCCAGCTGGACCATGTACCAATGGGTTTTTTCTCGAAACTTGAGTACATTTACTGACTGCTCTCAATCGGTGAAGGAAAACATCGTGAGGAAACCTGCATACGCCGAAGAAGAAATTCTTAGGCGCAAGTGAAGTCCACCAACCCGCACTGGGCTAGCGTGGTGGACTATAGCCCGAACGCCCTCGTTAAGAGGGTAGGCCTGAGCCCCAGCAGTGGGGACATTAATAGGCTGTTGATGATAATGATGACAAATGTTTTGTTACAAAAAATTATTCCTTTTTCTTTTTGGACCCCATTTGGGTAAAAGCCTCCTCCATCTTGTTCCACTCTTTCTGTCCTCTCCGACATTCAAACATTTCTGACCAGCTGCTGCGATTATTTCGCCAGCCCATCGCATTTTTAGTCTTCCAACATTTATTCTGCCTAGCGTACCTGCCAACTTTGAAAAAAGAAAATAATGTCTGTCCAATGAATATATATATATATATAAATAACTATATAATTCTAAATACACACACAGGGGGCATAACAAAATCACGAAAATTATTGTTTATTTATCAGCAGAAAATCTATATGATGAAACATATGGAAAATTACAGAGTAACTTGGTTATATAGTATATTGACACTCTTTGAATTTGTCATGTAGGTATATTATATAGCTCTTATCAAATGAGTAAGTAATTATAATTTATAACTGAATGCTCTTATACACATAAAATTACGATTAAATTGATAACGATATACATTTTTATTAACTAGTGGATTCCATCATTCCAGGAATATTGTAATAAATTACCTTTGGTAAAAAACGGTATACGATAATGGTACAGTCGACCGCACGTGAGTATTGAAGCTCGCTAATAGGCTAGGCCAGCTCAAGGTCGAAATGTTTCCATTGACGTGCGATCGACTGTACTAATCAAATATTAGCACAATTCAAACTAATTTGCATAACAATATGTATACCATGTGTTTTGTACAAAGCATACCATAATTTCGCGATTCCCTTCCAAGCCCGGATAGCTCAGTCGGTAGAGCATTGGACTTTTAATCCAAGGGTCCAGGGTTCAAGTCCCTGTTCGGGCGGCTTCACTTTTTTCTTTTTTTTTGCGGAAAATAATTTCCTATGAAGCTTACTCCACAAAGTTTACATGTATCTGAATTATTCTAAATGTTTTATTTAAGTATAATTTTTAAATACCTAGCACCTTATCTTCTTAGGAGGCCTGGGGTCCAATCGCCCTTATTCTCAACGATATTACCAAATCCAAAACGTCACCAAAAACCTTACGCTGCATGTACACGTTTGGCAAATCTTTACAAACGGAAATCACAGGAAAATTTATTGAAAAATATTTAACAAAACCTGCAGATTGTATAAAATTTTTTTTATGTCATGCTTCCAGTCCACCAACTGGGCTGGCGTGGTGGACTATAGCCCGTACGCCCTCGTTGAGAGGGTAGGCCTAACTTAATTAGGATATATTTATCTTTCAGGAGTTTCGCGTACTACTCGCTAAAGGAGCGAATGCCGGTCATATTGACGAAAGTCATCGACTATCTCTCGAGAGAAGGCGCCAAAATTAAATCGGAACATCAGGCAGTGAGTACCACAGAACACGGAAAAAGCTCGCTACGCTCCCAGAGTACACCTACTTCTATATGTATACATGTAAACAAAATGTAGGCAGCCCTGCTGGTTAAATTTTATGTGAATGAATTGAAATAAATTTAAAAATTAGAAAAAAAAGACATGACATTAAAAGTAATTTTTTGAATAAAATAAAGTCAGATCAATCCAACTATTAAGTGATCTGTGGTCAATCTAAAAAAAACATCATACAGCCGAAATAGAACCTCCTTTTTCTAAGTCGGTTATAAAGTCAATATTTGCTATGTTCAATATTGGTATATCCACATACCTTTTTACGAAAAACCTGGGGAAAAACAAAATGGCGTTGTATTTAATGGGATTTCTTTGATTTTTCCTGCACTTTCCAGAGCGATGAAGACCTCCGACTGGTCATGACCCACATAACAAAGCTAAAAAACAACCTGATGACCAACAAGCAGTACGACCGGTTCGCGGTGGACTCCGAGGAGGCGAGGCTGTGGAACCGCTGGATGGACCGGCTGGAGCAGCCCAAGTATTACACCAACACCTGGGTTTGGACAGAGTGCTACATCTACAGGAAGATCAGGGAGGCGTGTGAGCTGACGTGAGTACGAAAGTGGACATTTAGAGAAGTGGTCAATTCTAATTATGGTCATTTTTATTTTTGGTCCTAAATCGCCGAAAGGATTCAATTCACCTAGCATTTTCCTCGCTGTAGTGAGGTGAAAAATTGTGTATTTCGCTCGGCAGTAAAGTTATTTTGCGATAATAATCAACTTTGCAGCGTTGCATAACCAATTAACGAGGCCCCAATCCATTTTGGAAAACATCGTGCCTACACCATAGATTACAATTTCTATTCTAAGGTGTATGTGAAGTCCACCAAAAGTGGATTGGAGCACCGTTAGTTGTTATGCCACGCTGCAAAGTTGATTATTATTGTGCAGAGCGAGGGATTCAAAGGTACGCGACGCAAAATAACTTTGCTGCCGAGCGAAACACACAATTTTTCACCTCACTACAGCGGGGAAAATGCTTCGTGAATTGAATCCTTTCGGCGGTTTAGGGCCACAAATAAAATTGACCACAATTAGAATTGACCACTTCTTTAAAATGTCCACTTCTATAAATTAGATGAAAAATTTAAAATAAACGAAATTCCGAGAGCGTTCTGAAACCTCTCGCACCATTTCGAATGAGAAAGTATAACCCTTCCGAGCTTGAGAGGTGAAAAATAATTTTACCAAACTGCATTGAGTTCGAATTCCGTGCACCAGCAAAGGCCTTCAGAGCTTCGACCCGTTCGACGAGCAGAAGGACCGGCAGCTCGCGACCAGCCTGGAGCCCATGTGCATAGTGGCCGACCGGCTCGTCTCCATGCTCGAGGACTCCGGCCACCAGCAGAGGAAAAACGACTTTATGACCCTGCTTAAAGTGAGTCATTTTAGCTCGCGCGCCGTCTATGCTGATTTTATGTGAATCAAATGTTATAATAGTTCATCATCATCATCATATCAGCCTGTAGACGTCCACTGCTGGACAAAGGCCTCCCCCAAGGACCTCCACGACGACCGGTCCTGCGCTAACCTCATCCAGCTGGGTCCCGCGACCTTCACCAGATGGTCGGTCCACCTTGTGGGAGGCCTACGCTGCGTCTTCCGATACGTGGTCGCCACTCGAGAACCTTTCTGCCCCAACGGCCGTCAGTTCTGCGGGCGATGTGCCCAGCCCATTGCCACTTCAGCTTCGCAATTCTTTGTAATAGTTCTCAAAATATTTTATTATTATTACTTTGACTGTGGTGTTTGTCCAGCAGTGGATGTGTACAGGCTGATATGATGATGACATTGACATACATAGTTTTTGAAAATTTCAATATTTAATTTGACATTTGGTGTCGATTCGGATGATGCACTGTCCTCACGGAATTTCTTGGCGGCTGAATGAATATAGTCACAAATTGTTTGCACATCGCTGACAGTGATTATAGTCTATGTGTGCGTAAGCGAGGTAGTGTGCTACATAGAGATGTCCAAAAGCTTGAAAGTTTGATTCGGTTGATCGAATCAATGAAGCATTTCTTGAAATTGAATGAGCGTCTCTAGTGAACCCCCGCGCAGCTCCCCCTTTGACACTCCAAATTAGTCATTGCGCAGAAATCAGCCAACTTCACACAGCGGCCAATAAATTCCGCGGGGACTATACTTATTACAAACCTATAAGTGTCCCTAAACGATCATGCTTGCATGACATGCAACGTTTACGTGAATGTCATGGGGCATGATGAACCATCATGCTTGCCATCAATCGATACAGTGAAGCAACGGCCAGCACATAGCGTAGTTTGCATGTCATGCACGTCAATCACTACAGCTAGACGGTCATGCATGAGTGACAGCACGTAATGCATGTCATGCCGCATGATCGTTTAGGGAGCCCATATAACTCTTCTATCCTTGTCTCACGCAGTTGACATTGTGGGGCAACAAATGCGACCTCTCGCTCAGCGCCGGCGAGAGCGTGGCCCTCGGAGGGCCTGAGAAAGCCCAGGAGAAGCCCGCCGAGGGCGCAGACAAGCCCAGCGCTGGGATAGACGCGCCGGAGCCCAGCAGGCACGTGTTCGACCCGTTCCAGATGATTGTGGACTTCAAGGACAAGGTAAATCTATCTTTATGTATGGAAAACAAACACCAGTGTATGTAAAATTGTATGAAAGAATGAATTCGTTCTATGGGCTTGTAACCGAGTTTTGTAACCAGCTACAAAGCTTTTTTTTCTTTGTAACTAAGTTACGAAACAAGAATAATTTGATCGTTCTATTTTCTTTTCTTGTTACGATTGAAGAATTTATAATGTCTTCGTTTGTAACTGAGTTACAAACAAATAATTTTCGGATCTTCAATTTTTTTAGTTCTTAGTTACTGCATACGCCGAAAAAAATTTTTTTGCCGCATGTGAAGTCCACCAACCCGCACTGGGCTAGCGTGGTTGACTATAACCCGAACACCCTCGTTGAGAGGGTAGGCCTGAGCCCCAGCAGTGGGGACATGGTAATAGGCTGTTGATGATGATATATACGAACTAAGAAAAATTGAAGATCCGAAATCCACTTTATTTTTTTTCCAGCTGTTGGTGGACGATTCGGCTAAAGTGTATGATAACCTGAACAGCAGATCAGAGACTATGAGGAAATCCATGGCTGGGGTATGTATACGCTGCGACCCTTAGGAGCCAAGCAAATAATTTTGATTAGACTGCCTTGTTGGAGTAGTGGTAGTGACCCTGCCTGCTGCTCCAAAGATCGTGGGTTTGATTCCCACCCGGCACCAACATTTGTGTGATAACTGTTGGTTTTCGGATTCTGGGTGTTTGTATGTATTTATGTATTTTATATATGTTTATCAGTTGTTGAGTACCCATTTACAAGCTTCGGCTAAGTTTCGGACTAAACAGCCGGGTGTGGATTTGTACAAAACATTATTATTATTGTGGGTTTTTTCTCGAAACTTAAGTACATTTACTGACTGCTCTCAAACGGTGAAGGAAAACATCACGAGGAAACCTGCATAAGCCGAAGAAGAAATTCTTAGGCGCGTGTGAAGTCCACCAACCCGCACTGGGCTAGCGTGGTGGACTATAGCCCGAACACCCTCGTTGAGAGGGTAGGCCTGAGCCCCAGCAGTGGGGACGTGTTAATAGGCTGTGATTTGATATTGCAGCTGCCAGCGGCCCCGGCGGAAGGCGCAGCAGAACAAGGAGGGCTGGGGGCGGAGCGCCCGGCGGCCGACAGCGAAGCCCCCTGCCATCACATCTCTACACCATCTGCTGTTACATTTGGTGAGTAACCAATTTTGCGAAAAATAGGGTAGGCTTTTGTTTTATTATGTATGTATTTCTATTATTATGATTATTTTATGTTTTGACAGTTTTTGACATATTTTATATTGACATTTTTATTTATTTTTTGACATGTAATTGAATAACTACCAATAAAAAATGATTATGATTATTATGATTTTTTAAGTGAGCTCGACAAGATGACGGCGGGTACAAACTGACAATGTACAGTCGACCGCACGCCAGTGGATACACTTTGACCTTGAACTGGCCTGGCCTATTAGAGATTTTCAATACTACGATAGACCAGTTTATACTGGTTTTGTTACCACTGATGTGCGGTCGACCGTACAATATACTGTTGAAAAAATGTCCGTTTGTCAGAATGCAGTCATGATCAAATGAGCTATGGTCTAAATGTCCAATTGCTCAGTTCTAGAATTACATGGGTGGACGGATAATTAGAAACAAGGTCAACTTTTCATACAATCGAGGTCACTTTGAAGCCATGGTTCTCCGTGAAGGATTGATCGGGGCGTGATCTGATGACGGTTATCGAGAGAGTAGATTGGAGGACTTTAAGATCGCTATAGATATCCAGCTGATCAGATGAGCAGTTATGAAGCAGAATCGTAATGAAGGAAAAAACACACAAAATGGCATCAAAATCTATGAAAATCTTAAAGTTAAGGAATCATGACGATGCTGCTTCCAAACGGCTCATCAGATCGGTTGGATATCTACGGCGATATTAAAGTCCTCCATCTACTCTTTCGATGGCCGTCATCAGATCACGCCCCGATCAATCCTTCACGGAGAAGCATGGCTTCAAAGTGACCTCGATTGTATGAAAATCTTGCCCTGTTTCTAATTATCCGTCCACCTATGTACGTCCTATCACTGTTGATGGCAATAGAAACCAGACTAAGACAGTATGCCCAGCTCATGATCAAATAAACGTATTGAAGCTAAAAACTCACTATTGTAATCATTTTTGTAGTGTTATTTTAAAATAATATTACACTATAAAACTAAATGCTATAATCATTTCATACTTCATGCTAATATTATAAAGGCGAAAGTTTGTAAGGATGTGTGGATGTTTGTTACTCTTTCACGCAAAAACTACCGAGCAGACTTTGATGAAACTTGGTACAGTGATAGCTTATATCCTGGAATAACATATAGCTAGTCTAGTGTCGGTGTCCCGGCCCCGGGACGGTAGAAAAACCGCTTCAAGTGTCGGTGTCCCGGCCCCGGGACGCTTACGTCACGCGCAATTGTTCTTTATTTATTTAATTGTCTAAGTTCATTTTTCAACAACCAACCCCTGACAGCGACACTTTAGGTATTTCTAGATTTTTGACAGCGGCACTAGAGCAGTTAGGCTACTTTTTAGCGCGGAAAAAGTCGCGGGCGTCCGCTAATACCCCCTAAGTAACAAAACACGTACATAGAGGGCGCTGTTTCACAATGTACACGGTAAAAACTTTTTACGCGGGCGAAGCCGCGGGAAAAAGCTAAACTAGTACACTATAAAACTAAATGCTATTAACGTAACGTTAATTCTTTATTGCAGATATCGTGTGTGACAACGCGGGCTACGAACTGTTCACGGACCTGTGTCTGGCAACCTTCCTCATAGCGCACAATATAGTTCAAAGGGTATGTATCTATTTTATTTTAATTTTATTTATTTAGGACAACCAACAAGGTTTATACTCGCACTTGCTAATTACTTAAACATGTGTGATGGAAAAATCCAAGTGCTACCTTAAGCACTAATTACACCACACATCTTAGGCGTACGCCCGCTGAAGGTCATATTAGAAGGTCATGTTAGACGTTAGCATTTACACTATCAACAGCCTATTAATGTCCCCACTGCTGGGGCTCAGGCCTACCCTCTTAACAAGGGCGTTCGGGCTATAGTCCACCACGCTAGCCCAGTGCGGGTTGGCGGACTTCACATGCGCCTAAGAATTTCTTCTTCGGCGTGTGCAGGTTTCCTCACGATGTTTTCCTTCACCGTTTGAGAGCAGTCAGTAAATGTACTTAAGTTTCGAGAAAACCCATTGGTAGATGGCCCAGCTGGGGATCGAACTCCGGACCTTTCGATATGATAGGCCGCGTCTTATCCCCGACGCCACTGACGCTCTCTTCAATTCTCTCTCCAATTTCTATTTCTATTCTCTTCCAATTTAGAAATAATAAAACAATTTAAACATCTAATTTTCAGGTCAAATTTCACGTGAAAAAGTATCCTTGGTTCGTCTCGGACGTGACGCCTAGAGATTTCAAGTGAGTGGTTCAATTTAAATGATGATGATTGATGACCAGGTCTGGTGCTCAGGCGTTTCCTTATTGGTACAAGACCGCTAGGTCATGCAAAACTAGAAAAATAATTACTCAAGTGATGAATTCATAAAAAAGCTCCTGCGAATATATGGCCTATAATACCGAAAGGTCCGAAGTTCGATCCCCGGCTGACTGCTCTCAAACGGTGAAGGAATACATCGTGAGGAAACCTGCATACGCCGAAAGAAGAAATTCTTAGGCGCATCTGAAGTCCACCAACCCGCACTGGGCTAGCGTGGTGGACTATAGCCCGCACGCCCTCGTTGAGAGGGTAGGCCTGAGCCCCAGCAGTGGGGACATGTTAATAGGCTGTTGATGATGATAATATTTTGTTTATTTATTACAGATACGTCATAGAAGCCTGTAAAAGCTCTGAATTCCATAGAGAAATACCACCAGAGCCTGGTAAGTTGAAGAATTTTCAATATATATTTTTTTGTAAAACAGCCTTAGTTTCCATTTGCCTCTTAGTTTATTTTTACTAGGGCGTTGGAATAGAGCGCCAGCGGTAGTGGGTTCGATTCCCAGTGGAGACAACTGGTCAGACTTTGTTACCAGGACCGTAAAACCGTTTTAAAAACAAGCCGATTTCAAAGTTTATCATTTTATCATAATACGAAATATAGGATTAAAGCTAACAAATAGAAGATGTTTTGATTTGTTTATTGTTATTGTTACAGCGGCGACGGAGGCGGGTGCGAGGGTCATCAGCTCGGAGTCGTTGCGGCGGCTAGGCCACGCGTGGGCCCAGCACGTGCAGGACGGCGCCTTCGTCATGTGTGTCAGTACAATAAATACACAACTAAATGATATCAAACAGAACGAGGTTCGAGCATTTAAAAGCAAAAATGATTTTTTTATAAATAAAAACCTTTAGTTTTATTCACGTTTTTACTTTTTATGTTCTTACTTCTACTACTCGATGCTAGATGGCGCTGTACGAAAATAAAACTCGATTTTATCAGAAATACTTTTGATTTTTCGAAAAAAAAAAACAACTAATAAAACGTTAAAAAACTAGGCTACTCGAAAGAAACCGGTTTCTTTCAAGTAGCCTAGTTTTTTAACGTTTTATTCCGGAGTTTTTTTCAACGCTAGTTTATAGTGCTAGATAGAAACTGGTTCTTTTTAAACTTGGCCACAACATAGTAACCGGTTTTTTGTAACTTGGCCACAACATAGAAACCGGTTCTCTTTAAACTTGGCCACAACATAGTAACCCGATTATTTTAACGTGGCTACAAGATAGAAACCGATTCTTTTTTTTTAACTTAGCCACAAGATAGAAATCGCTTTTTTTTTCTAGGCGGAGCCCTACTGGACATACCCTCACGTTTACAAAGACATGAAGACACTGGAGCCCGGCTTGTACCGCGAGCTCCAGTCCGCCGCCGCCGTCCTGTTCAAGGGCGACCTCAACTACCGGAAGCTCCTCGCCGAGAGGAACTGGAACCCCGTGGTAGGGTTCGACCCTTCTCTACAGGGTGAGTGCGCGTTGACAGCCTATAACCAAAGTCCACCGCTACAATCTCCTATTCATCAATAGCCTATGAACATGTCCCCACTACTGGGGCTCAGGCCTGCCCTCTCAACGTTCGGGCTATAGACCACCACGCTAGCCCAGGACGGCTTGGTGGACTTCACATGCGCCTAAGAATGTCTTCTTCGGCGTATGCAAGTTTCCTCGCGATGTTTTCCTTCACCGTTTTAGAGCAGTCAGTAAATGTACTTAAGTTTCGAGAAAAAACCCATTGGTACATGACCCGACCGGGTGGCATGGGTGATCGAACTTCGGAGCTTCCACCAGTTTATTATAAGTATAGATGAAAATATAATACTATTTGATTTGAATGGTTTTTTTTTTCAGGATTCAACCCAGCGCCGGTGATAGCTGTGCGCACTGTGAAGGCGGACCTTATCTGTGGTCTGCCGCCCGGCAAGTGGGAGGAGCTCAATAAAGTAGACGACAAGTGGATGGAGACGGGAGACTACGGGTACGGAACCCTTTTGTTATACCTACTCAGTACTCCGAGCCATAAACAAAAAAAACACTCACTCTCAAACCCCAAAAAAGACAAACTCCAAGCCACAAAGTTAATATTCCGAGCCACAAACTAAAAAAAGAGTTGTGGAGCTGAGTGTTCCAAGCCATAAACCAACACTCACTCTCCAAGCCACAAACCCAAAAAAAAAACTCCAAGCTTCAAGTTTTCAGAGCCACAAACTAAATAAATAGTTGTGGACTACCCGCTAAGTGTTCCAAGCCATAAACCGAAAATAAATAAATGTATTTCCTTAGTTTATTTGTCTTTTCATTTGAAATGACTAAGTTATCGCGCGTCGCGATCTAATTTATTTAATAATTTATTGTACACACAAACAATTTTTTTTATAGGGCATTGGAGAATTCCATCAGCCCAACCTTATACATCAATCATCATCATATCAGCCTGTAGACGTCCACTGCTGGACAAAGGCCTCCCCCAAGGATCTCCACGACGACCGGTCCTGCGCCAACCTCATCCATATTTCAATCAATGTCACAAACATATTTATATACAATAAATGAACATAAACAAACATCATTGTTACAACAAAATGAAAACAATACAAAACAACAGAAAATAATACAAAAGGTCAAGCTTATTTCAATGAAATCTCTTTATTTTCTATTGGTCAAACGAAAGCATATTAATAAATCGATTTGATTTTATTAACATGTTTTATAAGCCTGTTGATTTTATTAACATGTTTTTTTGTTATTCCAGTGTTATCCAACTGTCGACAAAAGTCGAGCTGCTCAAGGCACCGGACACCAGAGAAACACCCGTGGAATTATAATACTAGCATAATCCTATCAACAGCTTAGTAACATGTCCCCACTGCTGGGGCTCAGGCCTACCCTCTCAACGAGGGCGTTCGGGCTATAGTCCACCACGCTAGCCCAGTACGGGGCGGTGGACTTCACATGCGCCTAAGAATTTCTTCTTCGGCGTATGCAGGTTTCCTCACGATGTTTTCCTTCACCGTTTGAGAGCAGTCAGTAAATATATAATCCATATTGGGGTCCAAGACACGTCTGCCCCAACTACCCGCCCACTGCAACTACGGCTTGCTAATACAATTTTTTTATTGTACATTTTATTTAAATTCTCACGGCATTAACAATTGTATAAAAATCTTAATATTTTAGAATCTAATTACAAAATTTTACATTAATAATAATGGGGAAGTTAATTGTAATATGTATTCTGTGTATTTATTTATTGTAGATAGGTAGGTAATAAAAATCACGTTTTTGAACTTTTAGTATGTTCATATAAGATCATGTAGGAATGAAGATCGAGGGTTATTTGACTCAGAACCTCGTATCAAGAAATTAGTATTTATTTTCATAAAGAACTAATTTTTTAATGCTCTTGTAAATTTTTTTCAGTCTTATATTCCACTGCTGGACCAATACTCCCCTCGCTATTCTTGTAGTTAAAAAAGTTGTAAATTTTTAATTCTAATTAAAAAATTGTAATAAGAATTGGTATATTCCTTCTAAAAAATTAAAATTCCTATGAGAGCTTGTTGCGATCAAATTGATGCAGGGGTCACATTTTTTATTGTTTTCAAATAAAACAAAATAAATTCAAATTCTTTTATTTTATTCTCTATATTATAAATAAGTTAATTTAATTTAAACTTAGAGTACATATAAATTCCCTGAGTAATCGCGCAATAAATCCTACAACGGATCGAGTTCAGCTGGGTTCGATTCCCTAAAAAAATCCTATTGGGATTTGACGTGCATAAAAAATTATTATTATAGTATCCGGCGCGAAGGACCATATTTGTACCGCTAACTATAAAGATAGCAAATTTTACTCGAAGGAGACATTCCTTTAAAAAACAACTAGCCGTTTCCCGCGGCTTCGCTCGCGTGGAAAAGTTTTTGCTTTTCCCGAGGTATCAAATAGCCTGTGTTATTCTGATGTATCTATCCTACTTCCTATTAATATTATTAAAGCGAAAGTTTGTAAGGATGTGAGGATGTTTGTTACTCTTTCACGCAAAAACTACCGAACAGATTTTGATGAAACTTGGTACAGTGATAGCTTATATCCTGGAATAACATATAGGCTACTTTTTAACGCGGACAAAGTCGCGGGGCGTCCGCTAATACCCCCTAAGTAACAAAACGCCTACACAGAGGGCGCTGTTTCACAATGTACACGGGAAAAACTTTTATACGCGGGCGAAGCTGCGGGAAAAAGCTAGTACTAATATAAAATCGTAACGGGAGTATTTCTGTACATTGAAGGGATAAAAAAAACTATTGGAACACATTATTTAGGCTTAACTGACCACTTCAAAAGATTTCTTGTCTGTTTGAACCCGCATCACGCTAAAACTACTGGTCCGATTTGAACCGGTAGATAAGACGCGGCCTATCATATCGAAAGGTCCGAAGTTCGATCCGCGGCTGGACCAAGCACCTGTAAATGTACTCAAGTTTCGAGATAAAACCGATTAGTACAGTCGACCGCACGTCAGTGTAAACACTTTGACCTTGAGCTGGCCTAGCCTATTAGGGAGATTGATTATCACGAGAGACCAGTTTATACTGGTTTTGTTTCCACTGACGTGCGGTCGACCGTACACGGCCTAGCCGGGGATCGACCTTTCGGTATGATAGGCCGCGTCTTATCCCCGACGCCACTGACGATCATAAAGGGCTCACTAAACGATCATGCGGCATGACACGCAATACGTGCTGTCACTCATGCATGACCGTCTAGCTGTACAGTAGTGATTGACGTGCATGACATGCAAACTACGTGCTGGCCGTTGCTTCACCGTACTGATTGATAGCAAGCATGATGGTCCATCATGCAGCATGACATTCACGTAAACGTTGCATGTCATGCAAGCATGATCGTTTAGGGACACTTTTACAATAAATATATCTATTCTATAATAATATTATAAAAAGGAAAGATTTGTATTTCTGTGTGTGTGTATGTTTGTAATGAATAAACTCAAAAACTACTGTGCTGATTTCAAAACTTCTTTCACCATTGGAAAGCTACATTCACCCTGAGTGACATCAAAAAAAGGATTTTTCAAAAATCAACTCCTAAGTGGGTGAAATGGGGGTTCAAAGATTGTATGAAAGTCCCTCATTTTTTAAGTTAGAAACCTGAAATTTTGTATTCAGGCTATCAGTTAAAAAAGTTAAACGTTGCATGTCATGCAAGCATGATCGTTTAGGGACACTTTAAGGGTATGTTTCTTTCGAGTAAAAAATGCGCTGCCATTTTAGTGTTTAGGTCCGTTGGTTTAGGGCGCAGTATCCCGTGCGCCGGCGGGTTGCTAGTTGATGGCGACCCACCCGCTGGTGCCGTTCTCCAGCTGCACCTGCACCAGGCGCACCACGCCCCCGCCCTCGCCCAACATCTGCAACAATACAGTTCCAAATGAGCTTGTGAACGGTGTTTTTTTAATTTATAGATTCTTATTGTAAGCTGAAGAAAGCTTATTTTACAAGAAACAAAACAAACTTGTACCACCACAGTTAAGGCTTAGTAAGGTCAGTAAATCGTTCACGGGGCAATGTATACGCTTCTACAACAAACTACCAGAAGAAATCTTAAATATGAATGACAGAAAATTTAAGACCCACATTAAACAACAACTTTGTAAGAAAGCTTATTATAGGACAGTCGATTATCTAAATGACAAAGATGCCTGGTGTTAATGTTACTTCAGCCTCGCACAACCTTTACAAACAATAATGTTATGTATAAACTCGATTTTAATTTTTTTTTGTTGCGCCGCTTATTATCAGCTCTAACACCTTGGAAGCGGTGGTAGATATTGACGTTGTATAAATGTACCCAGTGTACTTACTACATGCAATAAAATAGTTTTGACTCTGAATTCAACTTCAAATACGTCATTTAATTTTTTTCTCCAGTGCTTCAAATTACTTTACCTTTTTTTTGTGAAGCCATAGGCCTAGAAAATATCAGAACGACTGGATCGCAATTTGACCACGTCGCTCTTAGTCCAAATCTCAAAATGTCTAAATCTCAAAACACCTAAATCGCAAATGACTACATTGCAGAAAGTCCGAACTAGAGAGTTGTAAGTATACATAGAGCGCGCGTTAGCAAGTCTGAACTGTAAGCACGGGTCTGAACAGTCTCGAAATGTTCGGGGCGACGCTACTAGTCACAACACGTCAGTAGCGCTGATTGTTGCTCTCGCCGGTATTTATTTAGATTTGGAGTAATCATGGTGAAATGTGCAGTGCCAAGCTGTAAACACGATTCACGGAAAAGAACGATCTACAAAAAATCTATATAGAAGCGTCCATAGAACACCTGCTTACACTTGGCACAATGGGCAATGAGCGATGCGCGCGCTCTATAGCTAGTATACTAACTCTATGGTCCGAACAGTTGTGTAGGTACCTGTACATGGGTTATATACCGCCGAATGGCACTGGTCGTGCCCTATTTTTTTCTTTTTGTATTCTGAATAATTAAACTACGTCTAGAAGGACTTTGTTTCCAGGGCCGTAATATAAATAAAAAAAGCACCTGCGACTGCTCGCCCAGCTGGTCCACGGTGACGCTCTGCAGCAGGCCGGACACGTCCGCGTCAGTTTTCACACCCCCCTCCACATTATCTATGGACATTAAATGAAGTAATAGATAATTGATAAAAAAAAAGAATAATCCTCTGGGAACCCGCCGGCAATGTATATCGGGCCAGCAAGGTATCTTATGAAAAACTATGGATTTTCGATGCCACAACAACACTAAGCCAGAATCTAAAATAAATAAATATTTATCTCAAAATCCCCACGGAACTTCTTGGCGGCTGAATGAATATAGTCACAAATTGTTTGCACATCGCTGACAGTGTTTATAGTCTATGTGTGCGTAAGCGAGATAGTGTGCTACATAGAGATGTCCAAAAACTTGAAGGTTTGATTCGGTTGATCGAATCAATGAACCATTTCTGGAAATTGAATGAACGTCTCTAGTGAAGGCACAGCTCCTTTGACACCTATGTTTAGTCATTGCGCAGAAATCAGCCAACTTCACACATCCGCCATTAAACTCCGCGGGACTATAGCAATCGGCAACAAAAAATATTAAAAGACCAGTCTTCGTGGAGATCCCTGGGGGAGGCCTTTATCCAGAAGTGAACATCTTTCGATTGATACGATGATTAATCAGAAAATCACTCCGGAACCAAATAATACACATGTCGATGAAATCAAATCAACAGCCTATATTGATATATCCCCACTATTGTGACACAGGCCTACCGTCTCGACGAGGGCGTTCGGGCTATAGTCCACCACGCTAGCCCAGTGCGGGTTGGTGGACTTCACATGCGCATAAGAATTCCTTCTTCGGCGTATGCAGGTTTAATCACGATGTTTCCCTTCACCGTTTGAGAACAGTCAGGAAATGTACATATGTTTAGAGAAAAATCCATCGGTAGGTACATGGCCCGGCCGGGGATCGACCTTGGACCTGTCGACTGACAGGCCGCATCTACGCCACTGACGCTCATGATGAAAAGAAAGTGAACTGGTAGGTTTTGATGTCAAAAGAAATACTCACGAAGAGTAAGCAAAGTGGGATCTTCACTGTCTTGAATCAGATTTATCGTAGATTTACCTGAAAACAAATGTTGCATATTAATCTATACTAATAATAAAGAAGATGAAGTGGCAGTGGACTGGGCACATCGCTCGTAGAACTGACAGCCGTTGGGGCAGAAAGGTTCTCGAGTGGCGACCACGTATCGGAAGACGCAGTGTAGGCCTCGCACAAGGTGGACCGACGATCTGGTGAAGGTCGCGGGACCCGGCTGGATGAGGTTAGCGCAGGACCGATCGTCGTGGAGATCCTTGGGGGAGGCCTTTGTCCAGCAGTGGACATCTACAGGCTGATATGATGAATAATAAAGAGGTGAAACTGGTGGATATTTTGCCGCCTTCATAATCAAAATCGCCTGCCTCAACCGAGAATCGAACCCGCCAAATTTGAAAAAAATCAAACCATTTATGTACTTTTTGATAGCGGTCGAAAGAGTCGATCATAAGTATTATTTTTTCCTGAATAACATAGCATCTTGAATGAAGGGAAGATCATGAAATTTGATATTTTATTTAAAATAATTAAAATTTAATTTATGAAATGTTTAAAAAAAATACAAATTGAACTCACCGTCTTGCAGTATTAGCTTCTTATCGTCGGTTATATACAACTTGGGCTCGTTCTCGCTGTCTGATACTGAAAAACGAAACGTTTTGTTAAATACAGATAAAATCTATACAATATAATGAGCTGAACAGTTTGTTTGAACGCACTAATCTCGAGAACTACCAGTGGGATTTAAATAATTCTTTTTGCATTTGATAGCCTTATTCCTGAGGAAGGCTATAGGCTATCTAACATCACGCTACGACCCTTAGGAGCCGAGCAAAAAGAAAAAACTCAGAAACGTGACAAGGAAATCATCCAGATAGGAAAACTATAGATAGATGTGTGACGTTCTTAGGATCTACTAGTCGGATTTGAATAATTCTTTTTGCATTCGATAGCCTAATTCTTGAGGAAATTTATAGGCTATCTAACATCACGCTACGACCCTTAGGAGCCGAGCGAAAAGAAAAAGTCAGAAGTAACATCAAAAATACTATAGACTTACTAATCGACTTATCTGCAGTAGTGTTTAGTTCTAACTCATCAGTGTCTTGAAATATCTGGAAAAAAAAATCAGTCGTCAGTCCAGCTGGCGGGGGCGTCCCACGCTGCGCGTAGCACGCGGTCCGGTATTTAACCATTTATAAGGCCCCGGTTAAACAGATATGCTACGTGCAAGTTAAATACACTACCATGTTTGTAATGCACTGGGGAACACATCTACGGCAAAAATAAAATCATTAAGAAAAACATGTCAATATATGCATTCGGCCTGTTAGTGCACTTGAGTTTTCAGATGATCTGTTTCCAATACACCTATTCATTGACATTGAATGAATGAGGAAAGAAAGCCTGATATATTCGCTATATAATACCATTATAGTTATATAAAAAAGAGGATGTTCTTCTCCGTAAATGTTAATTAACTAAGTGGTTTCCAAATCGCCTCTGCCTTATAAAGGGTTAAGGGTTTTGCAAATTTATTTATCTTATTTACAACTTTATTTTACTCAATTGTACAAAAGGCGAACTTAATGCCAATGGCATTCTCTACCAGCTGACCTTTGGGGAATGCAGATAGTAGTGGGCGCAAAATTGAAAGATTTGTAAAATAATATCAGCCTGTAGACGTCCACTGCTGGACAAAGGCCTCCCCCAGAGAACTTCACGACGACCGGCTATGCGCTAACCTCATACAGCCGGGTCCCGCGACCTCCACCAGATTGACGGTCAATGAAATATCCTGAATATATATATATATATTCGTATATTATATATTCTACTCTATTCTTCTATTCTAAATAATAATACTAATATTATAAAGAGAAAAGATATGTATTTTTGTGTGTGTATGTTTGTAATGAATATACACAAAAACTACTGTGCCGATTTCAAAAATTCTTTCACCGTTGGAAAGCTACATTCACCCTGAGTGACATAGGCTATATTTATTGCAAAAAAATGTCCACCCGTGCGAAGCCGGGACGGGCCGCTAGTTCTAAATAAATTAATTACCTACGATACGGGAGTAGAAAAAATATATTTATATTTATAACTCACCAATGTTTCTAAATTAGGGTGCACTACCGACTGCGCGACGAGCTGAAAAATAAATTAAAAAAAAACTTCAATCTATACAAATTTCAATTCAATTCAATAGGTGTAAATGTTTTCTATTCAATCGCGCCACTCACTCCTGAACGTGGTACAGTGATGTCTGGATTAACATTATTTTTCAAAAAAAAAATTGTGTTAAACTTATTTGGTAAAAAACCTACTGTACTGTTCTTCGGTTTATAGACTTACAAAGTTATCTGTGAAGTGAAGGGTGGCTTTGCCATCGTTCAATGCCCGTCATTTCTATATATGTTCTGACGGCCGAGTGACATTCTGCGTAGTTCCTGATTCTGACACATCACAGATAACTTGGTATAACTATTACATAAATATTGTTTTTTTTTTCAAGTTCGCTGCGTAAAATTCACATTCGTCCACCGTCGAAGACGGGTTCACAGCACCATGTCGTCCGCATAGCTAATAATGTTTGCTCAAATTTACACACGGCTGTTTAGTCCCAAACTAAGCCGAAGTTTGTAAATGGGTACTAAACAACTGATAAACGTATGTTGGTTGTTTGTATAGTAGTTATATATGTATATATATAATTTTTAAATAAATATAAATACGTACAAACACCCAGAATCCGAAAACCAACAGATATGCTCATCACACAAATGTTGGTCCCGGGTGGGAATCGAACCCACGACCTCTGGCGCAGTAAGCATGGTTCACTACCAACTACAGGGCAGTCAGCTGATATTATTATTATTTATTTTCTCAAAATCCACAGCACTCAGAAAAATAATAATAGTTATTAAAGCGGACGCTAAAAGGTAGCCGACCAATTAACACAGAATATTCATTATTCCCACAGGTAACATTACTTCCATTCCACTAGCTATCTCAAAAAAAAAACACAAATATAGATGTCACCGTATATTAAGAGAACTTACACTTTCAGGGACTTTTTGCACTCTCGGTTGATTCACTACTATCGACTCGGCCAGGTGCCCCTGTAACGAAGGCAAACACATTTTGGTAATTGGTTGTCATTATGTGTTTCATCCAGAGAGTTGTTAGTATACATAGAGCGCGCGTTAGCAAGTCTGAACTGTAAGCACGGGTCTGAACAGTCTCGAAATGTTCGGGGCGACGCCACTAGTTACAACACGTCAGTAGCGCTGATTGTTGCTCTCACCGATATTTATTTAGATTTGGAGTAATCATGGTGAAATGTACGGGGCGGTGGTAGATAAAAAATTGACGTTGTATAAATGTACCCTGTGTACTTACATGCAATAAAATACTTTTGAATTTGAATTTGAATGTGCAGTGCCAAGCTGTAAACACGATTCACGGAAAAGAACGATCTAGAAAAAATCTAAATAGAAGCGTTCATAGAACACCTGCTTACACTTGGCACAATGGGCAATGAGCGATGCGCGCGCTCTATAGCTAGTATACTAACTCTATGGTTTCATCAGTAACATTGGAAGCTGCTATAAACCAGGTAGCACCTTTTTGGCAACGTTTTGCCCCATGTTGCCTAACCGTGGTCTTTATATTTTTTATAAATTTGAACAAGATTATATTTGTATATGTGAACACTTTTTAAATGAAAATGCAAAAAAAAATTGTGCACGAACCGGTGCGTTTTGTCAGCTCCTTTCACAACGATTCATTATACTGTGCACGAACCGGGGCGTGTTGTCGACCAGTTTGTCAACGATCCGTTATCCTGTGCACGAACCGGTGCGTGTTGTCGACCCGTTTGTCAACGATCCGTTATCCTGTGCACGAACCGGTGCGTGTTGTCGACCCGTTTGTCAACGATCCGTTATCCTGTGCACGAATAAGTGCGAGTTGCATGTGTGTATGTATGTATGTACTCACGCTGGTGTTCATGTGTGCGTAGAGCAGCTGCTTGCGCATGTAGCCGGCGCCGCACACGAGGCACTCGTACGGCTTCTTGTCGCTGTGCACGAACCGGTGCGTGTTGCGGTTGTCGCGAGAGTTGAACGACTTGCCGCAGACCTGCAGCCGCCAAACCGGTCAACATATCTCTTCACTCCAAGTAACACAAGGTAGCTCCTGGCTCTCCCCTAGGCCAGGATGCTATATCATCAACAGTGTATTAACATGTCCCCACTGTTGGGGCTCAGGTCTACCCTCTCAACGAGGGTGTTCGGGCTATAGTCCACCACGCTAGCCCAGTGCGGGTTGGTGGACTTCACATACGCCTAAGAATTTCTTCTTCGGCGTGTGCAGGTTTCCGCGCGATGTTTTCCTTCACCGTTTGAGAGCAGTCAGTAAATGTAGTAACGAAGTATTATTAGGGCCTCTTACACCGCTTGCTGATAAAGTCCCAGATACCCTATCTGCAGGTTATCTGACAGATAGCCTGTTTTTTTGGTTTCACAGGTATCGGATTGCTTATATCTTATATATTTTATATTTTATATAGTCTATCACACAGATTTATCTGATAGATTAGTTTATCACTAAGATTACTATCTGTAACAATATCAGGAAGTGGTGAAAGAAGCCCTTAATGGCCAGAAGGCCCTGGGACGGATTAAGGGAGACACTTGCTTCCTAAGTGGACCTACTACCAACTTTAGGTCCTTCAAGCTCCGAGTCCCGGCCGAACTAAAAGATGTCTTCCTTAACCCGGACTTGTGGCCAGTGGGAGTAGTGCTCCGGCGATACAGGGATAAAAGACATACCCACCAAATAGTCATCTAGTGCAATCTAGTTTTTAAGTTAGTCGTAAGTTATATACTTATGTTTTATATTGTTAAAGATATGTATGTTAGTCTGTAAGGTATTTGTAATATGGCCCTTGTGTTGGCTGAAATAAAGTTATTATTATTATTAATGAAGAACAAAATAATCGTAAATAAATCAATGGAATTAATAATACAGGTGGTAGGGGTGATGTAGGTAGTGAATAAAATAAATTTCACGAAACTTGTTACCATTGGGTAAGGTATACCATATCGTATAATAAAGAGGTTGATAAATGCTAAGTGATAATTGTTTATGAAAACCAAAAATACTGTTTGAAATCATCCTATATCTTTTCAAGTGTTGATGGGTCTTTAAAGGGACACGTCAATTTTATTATTATTTTGATATGAACGATTGTTCAAAAACCAAAACTGACAGCCACGCTTAACGGAGTTATTTGACTATTGACAGCCACGCGAGTATGGATAAGTGGCTTGACGTCACCCGCACTTTTTGTCCGACCCCCTGATTTTATTTTATTTTTGAAAATTCAGGAGAACATAAACGGTAATGTATAAATTTAGTTAACAAAATAGGTATTGTGTTTAGGTCTATACATCCCAACAACATGTTCCGCATTTATATAAATCTAAAATTAGTCGGCTATCTACTACAGAGTCGAATCTAAATAATAATGTTTCTTAAAGTTAATGTCAGTAACAAGTTACATAACTACATCCAGCATATTACACGAAATGAGTGAGAAAAATAAAAAAATACGTAGGCACTTAATGTACCTACATATAAACATGAAATATTATTGTCTGAAATGCCATCATTACCGCTTCAATGAGTGTATAACAGCGACGTACCTCGCACGTGTACGGCCGCTCGCCGCTGTGTATGCGCACGTGCTTCTTGTAATGCTCCGGGTACACGAACGTCGCGTGGCACACCTCGCACTCGAGCGGCCGCTCGCCCGTGTGCGACGCCTTTATGTGATACTCCAGCAACCTGCCGCACAAAACTGTACCACTGTAGCCAACACCCGACATTATAGTCCAATGTGACCTTAGCATCGACAACAACAACATTGCATATTATTATATCAAATACGTAAAACAAAGTCGTTTTAGTTAGACCATATATACAACCGACGCTGAACATTGTTAAGCACTGCGCACGATTCCAGGCAGTAACACTGTTCAACCGACTGCCAACTGAACTTAAACCAATAATTAATGTCAATTCTTTCAAGTATAAATTGAAATTATATCTTTTAGAAAAGTGCTGCTACAGTGTTGACGATTTGTAAATTTACGACTTTCTTTAACTAGGTATTAACTTTTAACATTGTTATTTTAGATTTCTATATTGATTTTATTTTTTTTGACATAGAATGTAATTATTTATTAATTAAATAAAGTAAACTACCTACATTAAAAAAAAAAAAAAAAAATTATTTATTTATTTTTATTTTGATTTTAAGCAGATTATGTATTAATTTAAAAAATTTCGAACACAATTTTATATTGTTCACGAAATAAATAAATGAAATGAAATGAAAAATATACAGGGCGTCCCAATATTACGGGACATCAAGGGAAAGTACCTTAAATATCGTATATATAGGATATTTTGCTGAAAGAAGACTATGTTATTTTTAGAAGTTAGTAATTCTGCATTTAAAGATTTTCTAAGAATTACTCGCTTCGTCTGGGAATCGAACCGACTTAAATGTGAAAAATAAATTCCCCCTATTTTCATGATGCCAATCGAAAGAATGGACAAAAAATAATAATTCTTCTTAAGTAACATTACAAGAAAGGAACAGCGTCAAATTAATCATTTTAATCAAATTAAAAACATGACCTACATGGAAACGTCGAAGTCATTTTTTATTTTTTTGGAAATTAATCAATTAAATGCTAAAAACAAGAGAGATCACCTCTCTTGTCATGCCCAAATCGCCAATCTTTTAATAAGTCCGCTGCCTGTTAATTTACAAAAAAAAATTGACTTCGGCAGTTTCATGTGGGTATGTTTTTAATTTTAGGCTTGCGACTAAAAGTCGCGCTCGCTGGTACCTGCGCCGCTTGAACCGCTTGGGGCAGTCGGCGCACCGGTAGCGCTTGTCGTCCGTGTGCGTCGCGCGCCGGTGCGAGTGCAGGTTGGAGCGCTGCGCGAACGTCGCGCCGCACACCTCGCACCGGAACGGACGCTCGCCTGCAACATGCGTAGTTAACTTAATCCTACTAATATTATAAAGGCGAAAGTTTTTAAGGATGTTTGGATGTGAGGATGTTTGTTACTCTTTCACGCAAAAACTACCGAACAGATTTTGATGAAACTTGGTACAGTGATAGCTTATATCCTGGAATAACATATAGGCTACTTTTTAACGCGGACAAAGTCGAGGGGCGTCCGCTAATACCCTAAATAATAATAATTTGGTCAAACGAGCAACAGGTGAGTTGGAGCCAATTACTGTTTCATCATCAACAGCCTATTAACATGTCCCCACTGCTGGGGCCCAGGCCTCGCCTCTCAACGAGGACGTTCGGGCTATAGTCCACCACGCTAGCCCAGTGCGGGTTACTGGACTTCACATGCGCCTAAGAATCACTGTTTAATGGTGGTTTAATAATGGTGGTCAGTATAATTGTTGCCGCTATAGTGCGAGCGTGTACGCACCGGTGTACGTGCGCATGTGGTCCTTGACCTCTGCGCGCCGCGCGAACGCCTTCCCGCAGCCGCTGGGACTTAGGCCTACCCTCTCGATGAGGGCTATAGTCCACCACGCCTAGCCCAGTGCGGGTTGGTGGACTTCACATGCGCCTAAGAATTTCTTCTTCGGCGTATGCAGGTTTCCTCACGATGTTTCCCTTCACCGTTTGAGAGCAGTCAGTACATGTACTTAAGTTTCGAGAAAAAACCCATTGGTACACGGCCCAGCCGGGGATTGAACCTCGGACCTTTCGATATGATAGGTTGCGTCTTATCCCCGAGGCCACTGACGCTCTTTACCATTAAACTATTACCATTAAACCACCATTAAACTACTATTTAATGGTGGTTTAATAATGGTGGTTAGTATAGTTGCCGCTATAGTGCGTGCGTGTACGCACCGGTGTGCGTGCGCATGTGGTCCTTGACCTCTGCGCGCCGCGCGAACGCCTTCCCGCAGACGCCGCACACGTACGGCTTGCTCTTGGAGTGCACCACGCCGTGCACCTCCAGGTTGTGCTGGGTGCCGAACGCCTTGCCTGCGCAACAACAGTTTTTAAAATCAATCAATCATACCAATATTATAAAGATTTGTATTTTTGTAATGAATAAACTCAAAAACTACTGTGCCGATTTCAAAAATTCTTTCACCATCGGAAAGCTACATTCACCCAGAGTGACATAGACTATATTTATCTATATCTATGTCCACCGGTGCGAAGCCGGGACGGGCCGCTAGTATTTAATAAAAACATTTTACAAGTCATGAACACTTAATTAAAATACAATTACAAACAATTAAATTTAAAAATGTCACAATTATCAATTATTAATTCCAAATATTCATTAAGATTGTTATATGCCTTTTTTAACAGGCAGTTTCAACGTATCGGAAGACGCAGCGTAGACAGGCCTCCCACAAGGTGGACCGACGATCTAGTGAAGGTCGCGGGACCCGGCTGGATGAGGTTAGCGCGGGACCGGTCGTCGTGGAGATCCTTGGAGAAGGCCTTTGTCTGGCAGTGCATTCGTCGCGATTCCGAGTCCACAACTCACCGCATATATTGCATACAAAGTCCTTGACTCCGGAGTGCGTTTTCTCGTGCTGGTTCAGATTCTGCTGGGTGAGGAACGACTTTGGGCACAGGAAACATTTGAAAGGACGCGGTCGCTCCTGAAAAAAAAAAGACCGATCATCAATACACATTAATATCTAGTATAGACCGAATATTAATTAATATGTTTGTGCGAAAGATTCGCAAAAATTTGTGCAAATGGACCTAAATAAAATTTGATCCGCTCTTCACTTTTTTTTAAAATTTACAAAATACATGTCTACAGGTAGAGTCCCAAGGCGACAATGTATAAAACAATAGCTTAAGAGTCGATGGTATGTCAGCTCAAATTCAAATTTCCCCCCCGCATGCCTCTCCCACCGCCGCCGTCAGCGCACCTATCTCACTCGCACTATTTATGTAGGGTAAGCTACACAATATTGACCGTCCAAGATGGTTCTTAATAAAAAAAACACTATGTATTAATAATTTATTTACAGTCAATGTCAACATACTTTATAGCATAGGAGTACCACATCACCAAGTAACATTAATATCAGGCGTCTTTGTCATTCAAAGAATCGTCTATTTTATAATAACAAATTGTTACATAATGTGATTTTTAAACTTTGTGTGCTTCATATTCAAGATAGATATATATATCTCCTGGTAGTTTGTACGATAGTGAAACCCTCATCATCCATCCGGACATCACCAGCAGGCGGCTGTGGTTTTACAGCGGGTTTACTTAAACAAAATATTCTCAAATCTATATTGACTGGATACGGTTAGTATATTTATTTCTTTAAACTTTTCTCTTAATGACTACAACGCAGATTATAGATCGAGCTAATACCTAGCTCTCTTTCGCAAAATAAAAATGGTCACTATATCTGCTGCTCGACCCCACAGTAAGATGCCTTATGCCATGTTACTGTGGCAGTAGCTGAAATATACTAATTTTGCGATAGCAATATCAGTAATTGTCAAATTTTTCTAACGGCATAGGCGGCCGAACTTAGTATGCCAGCTAGTGAAGCTATGTGGGGCCCCCATTGAAAAGATGAATCTATAGTTATACCAAGGAACACAATACTTTTAATAAATTCTAGTCTATATGTACCTAAAGTCATATTATTTTCTACATGTCTTACATTTGGTAAGCAAAATTTAATACATTTAGGCCGGTTTTCCTGTCACGCGTGTTTGCGCCCGCGTCCTGGTCCGCAACTTTTCCCGCTGGAAAAATATTTAATTTTGATGAAACTTGGTACAGTCATAGCTTATATCCTGGGATAAAATATAGGCAACTATTTACCGCGGTAAACTTTTCCCGCGGGAAAAATATTTAATTTTAATGAAACTTGGTACAGTGATAGCTTATATTAGTGTGGCTGACGGAACGGAAACCTCCGTGGGCGAGTCCGACTCGCACTTGCCGGCTTTTTATTTTTACTTTTCAGTTCCTTTCTTTTTTCGGCGGTTTAATTTTTTTATTCAGTAGATTGAGGGCGGACTTGTCGTCACACCTCGCCTAACTCTCGAATTGGCATATTTCGAACATGTCTAGGATCGCATAACTCTGGCAACATGCATGATAAATAAAAATCTTTTAATTTATCTTCCATAATCTGTTTCCAGAACTTGTCATCGCGTTGGATTTTTTCAAATGTTATGTCTGTGTCCCGTCCAGAACATACCGCGAATATACATTGCCGCCTGCCGGTGATGTGTAATTGTCCCTGGATTTGTATAAACCAAGGATGTTTTTTATTAATATAAAGTTGTTCTTTTTTCTTTTTCCAAAAATTAACTTTTTTATTTGTAATTGCTTGGTCCAAAGACGTTTTATAAGCCGTAATCGGACTTTTAATTTCTACTATGGTGTCGTCTCCGACAACTCCATCTGGAGACGCACCCAGAAAAGGCAAATCTTATAATAATAATCGTATAATAATTTAACCCGATGTGAATTTTCTTTACCAAATAAATTATACTCACTTTAGTGCTTTACTCAAGTTTTTGCCTTTTTTTTTACGCCAACCAAGTCTTTTCTTTTTTTTGTTACCTTGGTTTCCCATTAAAAAAAATTCGTTATTATACTAAACGGTCGGGAAATTATTAAGAAAGATATTGGAAAATAAATATTATCTTCAGAAAATTTCTTTTGTAGTCTTCTGTCTACACGTCGTCGTCTATTTTTGTTCTGTCAAGTCAAACAACCAAGTATCGAAACAAATTACAAACAAACATCCAGTCATTTTTCAGTCAAGGAGACTGTACTCCAAAAAACACTAGGATAGCAACAAAGATGCTACCCTATTTCAAAATATAATTTGAATAAATGACGTGTGACGGGAGTGACAGCTGGATGGCGGCGAGCGACACGTGTTCCCCGTGCCACTGGCAGAGCGGGACTGACGCGGGGTAGGGAGATGCCATGCGGCTCAAGTTGGGCTGGCTTAAAAACGCTTAGATTTAGGTTTTTCCTTTTTTTGCCGAAAGTTATGTGTATTTTGTAAATTCAAATGTTATGTGATCTGCATATTAGTAAGTACAGTTAGTACTCAAAATATGGTGATTGTACGTAGCTTTATTACATAAAAGTAGCGAAAATAAATTCTTAAAATGGTGAACTTTGGAATTTTTTTTAATTGAGAAAATTTTAACGAACTGTGTTTTCGAAATCGTGAATAACTAGTAAAAGTCTTCTACTTTACTGCATATTTATTACAAAATGAATGATACAGTATTGTTGAAATAGCGACGGATCATCCGACCCGCTGTGAGATATCATAGCCCCTTAATTCTAAAACATTATTATAAACTTAAAATGTCATAACAATATTATAACTGTCAAAATTATTAGTTCATCACACAGATAATTCTCTCTTTAGGTCAGGAGTACAATTCTTTGTAAGACTCAGGGCCTCTTACACCGCTTGCTGATAAAGTCACAGATACCCTATCTGCAGGTTATCTGACAGATAGCCTATTTTTTTGTTTTCACAGGTATCTGATTGCCTATATCTTATACATTTTATATAGTCTATCACACAGATTTATCTGATAGATTACTTTATCACTAAGATTACTATCTGTAACAATATCAGGAAGTGGTGAAAGAAGCCCACAGCCTTACTAAAATTAGTTTTATAATATTGTAGCTCCTAATGTATTAGGCTTTTTTGTGAATAAAAATTTATTATTTATTCATTAGTTTGGCCATTTTCCGAGGATGCAACATCATCTCATCTTTATGAGTATACTCACTCATATCTCAGCCCTAATCGCTCAGCACTCACCGCTCACCTCTTACCGCTAATCGCTCACTACTCATCGTCCACCACACACTGTCCAGCGTTCAACGCTCACTGCTCACCGCTTACCGTCAATCGCCGTCCACTCACCGCCAATCGCCTACCACTCACCGCTAATCACTCACCACTCACCGCCCAGCATTCAACGCTCACTACTCACCGCTCACCGCCAATCGCGTACCACTCACAGCTCATCTCTCACTGCTAATCACTCACCACTCACCGCCCAGAGTTCAACGCTCACTACTCACCGCTCACCGCCAATCGCCTACCACTCACCGCCAATCGCGTACCACTCACCGCTAATCGCCTACCACTCACCTCTCACCGCTAATCACTCACCACTCACCGCCCAGAGTTCAACGCTCACTACTCACCGCCAATCGCCTAACACTCACCGCTAATCGCCTACCACTCACCGCCAATCGCCTACCACTCACCGCCAATCGCCTACCACTCACCGCCAATCTACTACCACTCACCGCCAATCGCCTAACACTCACCGCCAATCGCCTACCACTCACCGCCCAGCGTTCAACGCTCACTACTCACCGCTCACCGCCAATCGCCTACCACTCACCGCTTATCGCTCACTACTCACCAGGTGGGTCTTGTGGTGCGCCTGGCACGTGTACTTGGAGGCGAAGGTCTTCCCGCAGACGGCGCACGCGTGCGGCCGCGTGCCGTTGTGCAGGTTCATATGCTCTTGCAGCAGCGTGCGCGAACTAGGAACGCGTGAAGCATTGCTCAGTATTTCAAATTCAAAAATATCTTATTGCATGTAAGTACACTGGGTACATACATAGGTGGACAGATAATTAGAAATAGGGCTAGATTTTCATACAACCGAGGTCATTATGAAGCCATGGTTCTCCTTGAAAGATTGACCACCGTTGGGGCAGAAACGTTCTCGAGTGGCGACCACGTATCAGAAGACACAGCGTAGGCCTTCCACAAGGTGCACGGACGATCTGGTGAAGGTCGCGGCTAGCGCGGTACCGGTCGTCGTGGAGATGTCTGGGGGAGGTCTTTGTCCAGCAGTGGGCGTCTACAGGCTGATATGATGATGATTATTAATTATTACTTGTATTTCTTCTTGCAGATGTTGCACTGGTGCAGTTTGCCCTTGGCGGGCGGTCGGACCAGTCTAACTTTCTTCTTGTGCTCATCTGGAATCAACAATTGTTCGTCATCTTTCCGATAGCTGGATATCTTGAATTTGTATGCTGACACTCCAATTTGTATGATGTGATTTGGACCTAATACTAAATTACTTTAAATTATAAATCGGCCTAGACGGCCGTTGTATAAAGGGCCGTAAAGCCCGTTTAAAAAGCGCCACTGACCCGTGTGCGCATGCAGGCCGGCGCGCGTGCGCATCACCTTGCCGCACCAGTGGCAGATGTGCGCGCGCGCGCCGTGCTCGCGCAGCACGTGCTGCGCCATCGCCGCCGCGCCGTCCTCCGACTTGTCCAGCGACATCGGATCTACACATACATACGTGGACGGATAATTAGAAACAAGCCAAGACTTTCATACAATTAATTATCCTACTAATATTATAAAGGCGAAAGTTTATAAGAATGTGAGGATGTCTGTTACTCTTTTACGCAAAAACTACCGAACAGATTTTGATGAAATTTGGTACAGTGATAGCTTAGATCCTGGAATAACATATAGGCTAATTTTTAACGCGGACAAAGTCGCGGGGCGTCCGCTAATATCCCCTACTAAGTTTAACAAAACGCCTACATAGAAGGCGCTGTTTCACAATATACACGGAAACACTTTTCTACGGGGGCAACATCACCACACACACATACACGCGCGCACACATGCACACACACTCATAAACTTTAGTCATATATATCTATGTATAATTTTATATATTTAGTATCTGTACATTAGTATATTTATTATGTTTATTAGTATTGTATGTATGCTTAGTTTATATGTGTAATGTTTATGTTAATGATCATATAATTATATATATTGTTTTAAATAGTACACGCGACTACTGCCTCTCTTTCATTGTGTATCTCAACCGCGGGTTAGCTGGAAGAGATTTCATAGAAATAAGCTTAACCCTTTGTATAATTCTCTGTTCTTTTGTATTGTTTGTATTTTCTGTGTGTACAATAAAGTATTAAATTAAATTAAATTAAAATAAACATACGGACAGTCTATGATAATTCACCGCTCACCTCCATACTTCTCGCACACCAGACACTTGAATGTGTTGCCATCATACGCCACCAACTGCAATAAAATAAAATGATAATCACGAATTTTTACAAAAAAAAAACCGACTTTGTAAAAATTATAATTTTGTACACAGTTCTTCCCCTATTTTTTTTTCCACCCTTCTAGGTGAAATATTGTTTTCGAATTGACATGGGAGTACCATTAGAATATAACCTATTCAACAAAAAAGAATAATTCAAATCGGTTCACAATCGGCGAAGATATAGCCGTAACATGTTATACACAAAAACATACAGCGAATTGAAAACCCCTTTTTTAAGCTTTTATAAAGTCAAAGTCAAAATATTTTATCTATACTAATAATAAAGAGGTAAAAACTGGTGGATAATTTGCACGCCTATCTATATATCTTGTGAAGAACCAAATAATAATAAATACTGCGATGTGCAAACAATTTGTGACTATATTCACTTGACCGCCAAAATGATCAGGGGGGGGGGCGGGGGGGGGGGGGGTTGTCTGTGGGCTAATACTTACGTCAGAATCATCGTCTGCATCCTCTTTGATGACTTGCTTCTTGCTTTGCACCGATTTCACCCGGAACATCTCGCCGGATTCCACCTTTATGAAAGCACCTCCTGGAATACGATATCAATTCTCAATACAATAATCCATAGACTATACAAACAGTACATACAAATCCGAATAAGAGAATTAAAAAAAACGCCGCATTAAAATATTATTTTTCAGATTTCCGCACCTCCTTTGTTCTCAAGGACCCCTTCTTGAGAATAAATGAGGGTATTGTATTGGAAAATAAATACATAGGTGGACGGATAATTAGAAACAGGGCAAGATTTTCATACAATCGAGGTCACTTTGAAGCCATGGTTCTCCGTGAACGATTGATCGGGGCGTGATCTGATGACGGTTGTCGAGAGAGTAGACGGAAGACTTTTAGATCGCTGATGAAATCCAACTGATCGGATAAGCTGTTTGGAAGCAGCATGGTCATGAAGAAAAAAACCCGCAAAATGGCATCAAAATGTATGAAAATCTTAAAGTTAAGGAATCATGACGATCCTGCTTCCAGACGGCTCATCTAATCAGTTGGATATCTATAGCGATCTGAAAGTTCTCCATCTGCTCTCTCAAGACCATCATCAGATCATGCCCCGATCAATCCTTCACGGAGAACCATGGCTTCAAAGTGACCTCGATTGTATGAAAATCTTGCCCTGTTTCTAATTATCCGTCCACCCATGTATTTCACCTAGTGCGCCAAAGGTCGTGGGTTCGATTCCCACCCGGGGCCAACATTTGTGTGATGAGTATAACTGTTGGTTTTCGGATTCTGGGTGTTTGTATGTATTTAAGTATTTATTTAAAAGTATTTATGTATGTTTATCAGTTGTTGAGTACCCATTTACAAACTTCGGCTTAGTTTGGGACTAAACAGCCGTGTGTAAATTTGTCCAAACCTTATTTATTTATTTATTTATCTCTAGCGCTCGGCGCAGACGGAGCGGAAATATCTTCGTGCACTCTTTTGACGTCATTGACAACTGAACCATATCACCATAGAGACTAAAGTACAAAATCGTTCGAATCTCAACACAGACGTCGGCGTCGCCTCGATTCTGTACTTTAGTCTATGGTGATATAGTTCATTTGTCAATGACGTCAAAAAAGTGCGCGTGCTTTCCTGCTCGGTCTGCGTTGAGCATTATGCTCTTTTTAATTGAATTATCAATACAAAATTTTATTTTAAATTTAATTAAATTTTTATTTGTAGTGAGGTTTTTTTAATTTATTTTATTTTAGGTTAATAGTTTTAGGTTATTTTAGGTTGATTTTATAAACAATATATATATATAAATAATATATTAAATTTTAGTAAAGAAATGTTGTTTTATGTGCACCCCCGATTTTGATGTATTGTTTTTTTCTTTTCAATAAAACGTTCGATGACAGCCATCGATATAGTAAAATAAGCGGTAGGTATCTTCTATCACATAGACCTCACAAATTAGGCCAAGTTGTCCTAATTGATTCACGACATTCTATCCTCTATCTGTTGGTCATAGTCAAAGTCAAAACTATTTTATTGCATGTAAGTACACTGGGTACATTTATACAACGTCAATATCTACCACCGCTTCCAAGGTGTTAGAGCTGGGAATAATCATCATCATCCTTTATTTCTTAAAACAGTAAGTACACTGTGTGCGAAATTTTTTAAATAGGTACACTTAAAACTATAATTAAATTAAGTATACAATAATATTACTAAGCAAGATGTCACAATATTTCCAAAACGTAGTCTTTCCAATACAATCCAATAACAATGTTCTAATTTTAATGTCATCATAATTAGTTCATCAATCTCAATACAATAAATTAATAGTCTATAAATCTTTAACACTATATAATACTTTGTTTAACAAGAAAAGTTTTAATATATAAGCGGCGCAACAAAAAAAAATCAAGTTTATACATAACATTACTGTTTGTAAAGGTTGTGCGAGGCTGAAGTAACATTAACACCAGGCATCTTTGTCATTTAAATAATCGACTGTTTTATAATAAGCTTTCTTACAAAGTTGTTGTTTAATGTTGGTCTTAAATTTTCTGTCATTCATATTTCAGGTCATATTACAGATAATATATCAGGTCCCAACCCCACGGAATTTCTTGGCGGCTGAATGAATATAGTCACAAATTGTTTGCACATCGCTGACAGTGTTTATAGTCTATGTGTGCGTAAGCGAGATAGTGTGCTACATAGAGATGTCCAAAAACTTGAAAATTTGATTCGGTTGATCGAATCAATGAACCATTTCTTGAAATTGAATGAACGTCTCTAGTCCCCCCCCCCCCCCCACAGATCCCCCTTTGACGCCTAAAATTAGTCATTGCGCAGAAAACAGTCAACTTCACACAGCCGTTCAGACGCATACTACCAGAAACGCAAATTACCTTATATGCGGGTGACCAGAATTTTATTACACGAACTATTTGGAGCCTCTTTTCACCCTTTAATATCTCAAAAACTATATAACATAAACACATGGAATTTGGTTTGTTTATTATGATCCCTTAAACCAACAAAAACCCCACATTTCATAAATACAGCTCAAATAGTTTTTATCAAAGATATATTAAGGGGGGGGGGGGGGTAAGAGGCCCCAATAATTCGTGTAATGAAATTCTGGTCATCCGCGTATGATATCCGCGTATGAGATCCGCGTATGACAGCTGATGATAATCATCACCTTGCTCCTGTGCGGCGGCGATGATCGCGTTGGCGGTCTCCTCGTCGCCGGAGACCTGCAACTCGATCTGGGACTCGTCGTTCGACTCTGAAAAAAAAACAGGTATTTTATAAATGGGTTATACGGCCCTGGAAACAAATTTATTTTAGGCCTATTGGCTTAGTTGGCAGTGACACTGCCTACTGAGCCTGAGGTCGGGGGTTCGATTCCCACCCGGGACCAACATTTGTCTGATGAGCATATCTGTTGGTTTTCGGATTCTGGGTGTTTGCGTAAAAGTATAATAATTAATATTTAAGTAAAAGTATTTATTTACATGCTTCGGCTTAGTTTGGGACTAAACAGCCGTGTGTGAATTTGTAAAAACAATATTATTTAAATGTATCAAAAAACAATAGAAAATTGAAAAATTTATAAGTAAATTTTGACCAAAAACATTTGGTTTAGTAATAGTAATTTGCAAGATATTGTTTGTATTTCGACTTCTGTATTACTTATATGTAATAAAGTTTATTCGCGGAAAAAGCAAATTAATAACAAGCAAAATATTGTAACTTACTTTCTATCTTTTATTATTATTAAAATAAAAATACACAAAGAGCTAAAGTGGCAGTGGGCGGGGCACATCGCTCGTAGAACTGACGGCCGTTGGGGCAGAAAGGTTCTCCAGTGGCGACCACGTATCGGAAGACGCAGCGTAGGCCTCCCACAAGGTGCACCGACGATCTGGTGAAGGTCGCGGGACCCGGCTGGATGAGGTTAGCGCGGGACCGGTCGTCGTGGAGATCCTTGGGGGAGGCCTTTGTCCAGCAGTGGACGTCTACAGGCTGATATCTCCCGTCAAAAGAGTAAGCGAAGTGGAAAGGTAGTGTGTGTTACCGTGCGCGTCGTCGTCGCCGCCCGGGGAGCGCTCGTCGTCGGTGGCGGGCAGCAGCTCCAGGTGGCCGGCCTCGTACACGAGCCGCTGGCCCGAAACCACGCGCAGGATGGTGCCGTCCTCTCGCGACATCACCACCGTCTCTGTCAACACGAACAGTCATTCCACTACGGGTAACAAGTTTGAGCCATACTAAACTATATGGCTTTTTTCTAATTGGTTTCACGGCCCTGGAAGCACGCCATCACCTGGAAAACGGCTCATTCTAACGCTAAGATCCAATATGTACAAAAGTTTTTCTTCTTCGTCTGTACCAAATTCTCTGATATTGAAGCAACTGCTACACTAAATCAGTTTTTACCACGCATGGGACGTAAATGATCAGTTACAAACATCCACCGAAATAAAATGAATCGGGCATAGATATTGTATCATTTTACAATAAGACATATTTCAGACTCCCAACTGTCATCTAGGACAGAAGCTTTTGCCTTTGGAGACCATAGACAATTTAAAAAATGCGCTTATTTATTACCTAGGAAAAATTATCCCATAGAACAGCTGCTAAAATAATAATAATAATCAGAGAGGGACACACTTATTACAAAAGTGGTAAGAGTAAGCTAGACAGATATAATATCTTCTATCTCTATCTACGTATGGGATTGTCGAACTGCATCCCAACAACAAACCATCACAGACAAGAAAATACTCGATCCTGTCAACAAACAACAGCCCGACTAAAATAGATAGTGTTTGTTCAGTTTGACCCCGCCATACAAGAAGCGTCTTCTCAAATTATTAGGGTAAAAGACTATTGCTATTTCATGCTATACGCTGAGTGCGGTTCTATGGGATCCTTGTTCTTAGTTTATTCCAAAAATGTGTTAAGTTTATTTTTTCTTCTCTCTAACCAAGAGACTCTTCTCTAACTGAGAGAGAAGTCATAAAAAAATAAACTTAAACACATTTTTGGAATAAACTAAGAACAAGGATCCCATAGAACCGCACTCAGCGTATAGCATGAAATAGCAATAGTCTTTTACCCCAATAATTTGAGAAGACGCTTCTTGTATGGCGGGGTCAAACTGAACAAACACTATCTATTTTAGTCGGGAAAAAGTCCATGCAGTAAGCCTCGGGCAGGAAACACAGCCAGTTGATGCTGCTACTCACGGCGCTCGTCCGTGTCGGTGGACCCCCCCGCGGGCAGCACGCGCAGCACCAGCTCGCCCCCCTCCTCGTCGCACACCCCTGCCTCCTCCACCACCTCCTCATCGGCCCCATCCTCGGCCAAGGACGCCAGGTCGCTCTTGTCCTACACAATATTCAATTCAATTCAACTTCAATTTTTTTTTGTCTTTTTAGAAATTTATTTAAAACTGAAACTACATACTTCTAATTTATTTAGTGCTATCTGCAATGTCATCAACATCAACAGCCTATTAATGTCCCCACTGCTGGGGCTCAGGCCTACCCTCTTAACGAGGGCGTTCGGGCTATAGTCCACCACGCTAGCCCAGTGCGGTTGGTGGACTTCACATGCGCCTAAGAATTTCTTCTTCAGCGTATGCAGGTTTCCTCACGATGTTTTCCTTCACCGTTTGAGAGCAGTCAGTAAATGTACTTAAGTTTCGAGAAAAAACCCATTGGTACATGGCCCAGCCGGGGATCGAACTCCGGACCTTTCGATATGATAGGCCGCGTCTTATCCCCTACGCCACTGACGCTCTTCTGCAATGTATTAGATACTAATTCCATTCAATATTAAAATTATATTAAAACAATGATAAGTTAAGAAATACGAAAAAAAAATACAGATAGTAATCTTAGTGATAAACTAATCTATCAGATAAATCTGTGTGATAGACTATATAAAATATATAGGCAATCAGATACCTGTGAAACCAAAAAAATACGCTATCTATCAGATAACCTGCAGATAGTATATCTGGGACTTTATCTCTCTTTATCTGCAGATAGCCCATTTTTTTTGTTTCACAGGTATCTGATTGCCTTATATAGTAACAGCAAGTGGCTGTTTTTTTTTCTGTCAGATATTTTGTCAGACGTGAGATGTGAAACACGAAAATATTATCAAACAGATTTATCTGATAGATTGTTTATCTGTCAACTTACTATCTGTAACAATATCAGCAAGCGGTGAAAGAGGCCCTAAGCGTACAGACAGACGCGGGAAGCGACTGTGTTCTATACTATGTAGACATACTAATATTATAAACGTAAACGTTACAGTAATATTAGTGGCTTATGCCCCGCGACTTTGTTCGCATTAAAAAGTATCGTTTAAGTTACTAAAAAAAAAGTTTATAAAAGTAATTAAAAAGCATATGTGTATTTTAAAAATTCCAACCCTAAGGGGGTGAAATAAAGGTATTAAAGTTTAAGGTTGTAAGTAAATTTGATCTGCAAATTTTTGTTCCCATACAAACTTTAATACCTTTATTTCACCCCCTTAGGATTGGAATTTTAAAAATATACATATACTTTTTAAATAAATACATACAAACACCCAGAATCGGAAAACCAAGAGATATACTCTTCACACAAATGTTGGCCCCGGGTGGGAATCGAACCCGTGCAGTAGGCAGGGTCACTACCAACCACGCCAACAAGTTAGACAATTTTTTAAAATATATATGTATATTTTACATATATATATGTGTATTTAAACAAAATTTAAAAATATATATGTAAATTATTTAAAATATATATGTAAAAATACTATGTAGTAAAACACTCCTACCATTTTTCCACTAAAGTTGTTTTCATCCGTCATTCCCACTGATGTACAATCTGGAAAATAAAACAACAAATTAAACACAAAAAACTTGAAATTCCTAATTATATAATTATTTACGGGTCTTACACACGAAATAGTTTTATTTACCTTGCCCGACGTTTCGACAAGGTTACACTGGCCGTGGTCACGAAACTTGAAAATTGAAATGTGAAACTTAAAACTTGAAACTTAAAACGTGGAACTTGAAATTCCTTTTGGAAAATACCTAAACCTACTATCCTACTTATAAAGGCGAAAGTTTGTAAGAATGTTTGGATGTGAGGATGTTAGTTACTCTTTCACGCAAAAACTACCGAACAGATTTTGATGAAACTTGGCACAGTGATAGCTTATATCCTGGAATAACATATAGGCTACTTTTTAACACGGACAAATTCGCGGGGCGTCCGCTAATACCCCCTAAGTAACAAAACGCCTACATAGAGGGCGCTGTTTCACCATGTACACGGGAAAAACTTTTCTATGCGGGCGAAGCCCTGCTATAAGTACTATAAAGGCGAAAGTTTGTAAGGATGTTTGTTACTCTTTCACGCTGTAACGGCTGAACGGATTTTGAAGAAACTTGGTTCAGTGATAGCTTGTATCCTGGAATAACGTATAGGCTGCTTTTTAACGCGGCAAACTCATTCCGCGCAGGCAAAGCCGCGGGCAACAGCTTGTGATATATTATTTACTAGTTTTTCCCATGTACAATGTGAAAGCACCCTCTATGTAGGCGTTTTGTTACTTAGGGGGTATTAGCGGACGCCCCGCGACTTTGTCTGCGTTAAAAAGTAGCCTATATGTTATTCCAGGATATAAGCTATCACTGTACCAAGTTTCATCAAAATCTGTTCGGTAGTTTTTGCGTGAAAGAGTAACAAACATCCTCACATCCAAACATCCTCACATCCTTACAAACTTTCGCCTTTATAATATTATAGTAGGAGATAAAGCTTACCTTGATCAATTTCCATGGGCTGCCCATCATTCTCCTCATCCCGTTCCATCTTCATCACCTCCTTCTTGGTCAAGGTCTCAGTTGGAGAAAACAAATCCTTCGGCATGGAATCCATGTCCAAACCATCATTTCTGTTGTTGAATATAGATGCTAATGCACTGTTGATGTTGGCTTCTGTTACCTTGTCTATTTTGTTTATGGTGGATTGTTTTTTTTTCGATGGGCTCGGAGCACTGGTTTTTTGGGGTTTAGTGGTTTTCAGGCTCTGTGTGAGGACAGACGAACCGACGGTCACTTTTAAGTTAAGTGTAGACGAAGAAGCTGACGTTACTGGCTGAAAAAAAATGAAATCAACAGCCTATTAACATGTCCTCACTGCTGGGGCTCAGGCCTATCCTCTCGACGAAGGCGTTCGGGCTATAGTCCACCACGCTAGCCCGGTGCGGGTCGGTGGACTTCACATGCGCCTAAGAATTTCTACTTCGCCGTATGCAGGTTTCCTCGCGATGTTTTCCTTCACCGTTTGAGAGCAGTCAGTAAATGTATTTAAGTTTCGAGAAAAACCCATTGGTACAGTTGACCGCACGTCAGTGTCTGTTAGAGTGTTTCAATACTGTGCGAGACCAGGTCCATACTGGTTTTGTTTCCACTGACGCGCGGTCGACCGTACATGGCACGAACATGATAACCAAACAAAATGAAATACATACGGAAATTAATGGCAGATTGGACTTAGAGCCAAGCCCAGCGGCCAATTTTCCGACGTTGATCACGTAATCGGGCGGCAAAGGCTGTAGTTTTGACGCTGGCAACACCACGCGAGCCGCCGCCCTCCCCTGAGTGTTGCCAGTCTTAACGGGAGTAGTCGCAGGAGAGTCCGCATCGTGATTGTGTTTCGACAACGTGCTTTTAAACTGGGACCGCAGATCTGATTGTAACACTTGTAATCTGAAAAAAGTTAAAGTGTATTTCAATATACTTTATTTATTTTATTTTATTTTATTTTATTTGGAAAACCAACAGCATACAGAGTTAGGTAATATTTAGAGGTAAAAATAACATTTTGTAAAGCTAATTACAGGTTTTCACTTAAGATTAGAGAAGAACGAATATGTTTCAGTGACAGTGAAAAGGAAAAATAAGTTATAAGTTTAAGTAACAACGAGACATTAACATAAGTAGGTACGTGTTTGCGTGTTTGTATGTGTGTGGGTGTGTACGAGTGTGAGTGTGAAGGGATAGGGAGGTGGGAATGGGATTGGGGGATGTGTTATATACGCAAAATTGTAGATATGTGTATACAGTAGAAAGTACAGTAGATAAGATAAGATATTAATTTATTTGCCTTTGAATAGGGTACAATAAATTAAAATACATTCTCCTAATTCAGCCTTTCACAAATAGCATGCAAACAATTTCGAGTAGGTCATCAACATCAACAGTCTATTAATGTCCCCACTGCTGGGGCTCAGGCCTACCCTCTCAACGAGGGCGTTCGGGCTATAGTACACCACGCTAGCCCACTGCGGGTTGGTGGACTTCACATGCACCTAAGAATTTCTTCTTCGGCGTATGCAGGTTTCCTCACGATGTTTTCCTTCAGCGTTTGAGAGCAGTCAGTAAATGTACTTAAGTTTCGAGAAAAAACCCATTGGTACATGGCCCAGCTGGGGATCGAACACCGGACCTTTCGATATGATAGGCCGCGTCTTATCCCCTACGCCACTGACGCTCTCGTAGTTTTTTTTCGAGTAGGTACTTAAAAATAATAATAAAAAATTACAATAATAAAGACCATAATAAATAGGTATCATAAGTCCTTATACTAAGCTAAACGAGGCCTTTGTCCAGCAGTGGACGTCTACAGGCTGTTATGATGATACAGTAGAGGCTGTCTGTTACCCCGCGAAAGACTTACCTGGTAGGTATTATAGTTACCTACAGTAGGGTAAATCGTTTACTACCTACTAGGTAACTAAGGGTTTAATCTATCAGTACGGAATCGCACATTTTCATATCTTTATCCTTTTCTATCGTTCAGGAACGTCATTTGCTAGAGCGAGAAACATAGCACACGGCCACAAGTCAACACAAAATGTGGAATGACCTTCCCTCTGACGCTTTTCCACAGCGCTACGATATGGGTTCCTTCAAGAAGAGAGTTAACCTTGGCCGGCGCCGCACCAGCACCCCCCGGGTGTTGCAGGTGTCTGTGGGCGGCGGTGACCTCTTAACATCAGGAGGCCCGCCTGCTTGTTGCCCCCGTAGCAATATGCGATGGAGTTCTAACGCGTGCTATAGCATGCTATAACATGCCGCAGCACTGACGGCAAAAGTGGTATTCCGTGCTGATAGATATGGTCCAACAGAAACTCACCTCGTTTTGATTAGATCATATTCCACGACATTCTTCTGACAAAGCTTGCATATAACATTGGAGGGCACACCGCCTTCGCTTATTGGTTGTTGTAGGATTTCGCTGAGCACAGTAGCAATTGATTTACCTAACGTGGCCTGCAATCAACAATATAATAAAAATTAAATCACTTTAGTTTAAAACTTAACTCTGACTGGCCTGTTGGCGTAGTGGTAGTGACCCTACCTTCTGCGCCAAAGGTCGTGGGCTCGATTCCGACCCGGAACCAACATTTGTGTGATGAGCATATCTGTTGGTTTTCGGATTCTGGGTGTTTGTATATATTTAAGTATTTATTTAAAAGTATTTATGTATGTTTATCAGTTGTTGAGTATCCATTCACAAGCTTCGGCTTAGTTTGGGACTAAACAGCCGTGTGTAAGTTTCTTCAAAAAAAAAGTACTATTATTATTATTCTATGATAGGGCTCTTTCAAGGCTCACCCAGTCTTGTATCACTGCGACCATTACTGATCTAATGTGATCGCCAGCACTATAGTTCAGTGCTCAGCTTTGTGGCCCGGCTTCTCCCCCAGGTCGGATACGAATAAGGCATTTTCCCACAAAAAAAAGACTATGTCCTCCAGTGGACTGGTGCAGGCTGATGAAGATGCATTAAAGACATTGTTCATACTGGACTCAGCTTAAGGCTCGATTCAGTGAAACTCTCATACGTGAAACGAATTTTTTTTAATTCCTTTCATTTATTTATTAAAATTCACAAATACATTCGTCATTACGGGATTGCATTGGGAATTTAATGTTAAATGGAAAGGCAGCTTGTAGCTGATGCTTCCATATCAGCAGTCGACTTGCTTTCACAATTTATATTAATTTATTGCGTCTTTTTAGATTTGAGGAAGTTGTCTAGTCTGTTCTTGAACATGTTCACGGAAGTGGCAGATACAACAGATTCTGGCAGATTATTCCACTTGGATGCAACTCTGTTGCCTAGACAATTCCTATACTGCTGTACTGTAATACTTACAAATTCTTTAAATACATTAGTCGCAAGCCTCGGTGACACACCAAGACGGTTATTACAAATCAGGCAACACTGATTCATCCTGAAATCAAAAAAAAAACGGAAATCAGTGAAGACATCATCTGCATAGCTGAAGGTCATTAATTACTTCATCAACAGCCTATTAATCTCCCCACTGCTGGGGCTCAGGCCTACCCTCTCCACGAGGGCGTTCGGGCTATAGTCCACCACGCTAGGCCAGTGCGGGTTGGTGGACTTCACATACGCCTAAGAATTTCTTCTTTGGCGTACGCAGGTTTCCTCACGGTGTTTACCTTCACCGTTTGAGAGCAGTCATTAAATGTACTTAAGTTTTCGAGAAAAAACCCATTGGTACATGGCCCAGCCGGGGATCGAACTCCGGACCTTTCGATATGATAGGCCGCGTCTTATCCCCTACGCCACTGACGCATTAATTACTTCTTAGCGGAAATGGGAATCGACACTTAGGTTTAACATCAAAAGAAAACGCGGAAGACAGCTCAAAAGGTGGTCAGATGACTTATGGACGGTAGCTGGAACACTCTGGCTCAGGGTAGCCAAGAACAGGTCTGAGCGGAGGAAGCTGGAGGAGGACTACGTGTCAGCAGGACACGCTGATGCGGGTAACTGATGTGCCATAACTTTTAAGTACCTAGTGAAAAAATTTAATCAGCAATTAAGGCTTTTGTATTTGTAAGCTTCCAGATCTTTCCAATCAGTTCTGTTCCTTGCTCTGGAAGACGCTTATGTCGCAAGACAAGCAGAAATATAGAATTAAAGTTATTTAGAATTAAGAACATTATTGTAAACTTCTGCAATAAATAGCTATAATAATAATAATAATTTGTAAGCTGAACAGTCGGCAGGTCAAATCTGTCATACATTATCTTGTTAGGAGACCAGGAATACCTCTGCGCTTCGACCCTACAGGATCTGTTGTGCCAAACCCCTGTCCACCTACGGTGCCACAATCCGTTCTTTGGTGGTCTTCACATAACCCTAGGGTAGAATTTGTAATCTTTGGTATAGGCAGGTTTTCTCGCGATGATTTCCTTCACCGAAAAGCCTGTGGTATTATAATAGACAGTATAGTCCACACGTAATTTCTTGACGGCTGAATGAATATAGTCACAAATTGTTTGCACATCGCTGACAGTGTTTATAGTCTATGTATGCTTAAGCAAAATAGTGTGCTGCATAGAGATGTCCAAAAACTTGAAAATTTGATTCGGTTGATCGAATCAATGAACCATTTCTTGAAATTGAATGAGTGTCTCTAGTGAACACTAGCCAAGCTCCTCCTTTGACACCTTATTTTAGTCATTAAAGAAATCAGCCAACTTCACACAGCTGCCATTGAACTCCACGGGGACTATTCTTAAGTTCTAAAACACTCCTTGGTATGAGCCAAGGCTCGAACCCACAACTTCATAGATGTGAGGCTAGTGAACAAACAATTATACCACTATAATCTGGAATGATACTTGTTAGGTGGATCTATAACCTGAGAATCAGACATCAGAGTGTGGTGGCAGGCATTGGGAATATCTGCTGGTTTTATGGATGTGGCAAACGGGCAGACAGACCTGCCACAAGTTGTTACCATTCTGAGGACACGGAACATCATTCTTTTGCTATGTGATGGCAGCAGTAGGTAAGCAGGTGACCATTCGGTTGGACCCTGCATCTTCCACTGGGTAGGAATGGACACAGATTTGGAATATTAAATATAAGAGCTAGTTTAGATCTCTCAGACTGCTTATCAGAACATTTGTGTTCCAGTTGTACCCAGAGGCATTGGTGTTCTGGTTAGAAGGGTAGGTCGTCTAGTGTATTGAAGGCATTCCGGTTGTAGTGGAGAAAAGGGGGCGCTGAGGAAAAAAATTTGGAAAATATATCCAGCGGAGCACCCCGAAGGTTAGGATCGGGTCAGTGTGGACAAAAGAGGGCGCAATGGAAAGACTTTAAAAAATTTCACTGTTTTGGAGTACTGTCGCTCGCTGTAACCAGGGTCACCAGTAACCTAACGAACCTAACCTTCGGGGTGCTCCGACTGCTGTCACACATTATCATTTTCAAAAAAAAATCCTCAGCGCCCCCTTTTCTTCATTCCAACCTAGGATCGTTAGGTTACTGGTGACGGTGACCCTTGGAGCGAGCGAAGCAAGCGACAACACTTCGAAGGAGGTAACAAGGAAGAGCGTTGCGGTCCCATTTCCAGAAAGTAGATAACGTAACTTCGTTTCGGTTATTTCAGCTACTACGGCATTATTTTGCTCATTATGTAATTGGTATGAATGTAAATTTAAAGTTCATAACATTGCTTTTGTTTATATTTTTATCAGTGTACTACAATTTCCGTCAATTTCGACATGGTTGCCACCATTCCAAAGTGACAAGGGAAATCATATCGCCGCGATTAAATAACACAGAAAAATTATTTATCGCAAGAAGACGCCATTTTGCCACGTCCAGGGCAACTCATTTTCATTATAAATGGACAGAAAATATTATTTTATAATCATTTACCTGATAATTCAAATCTCAGTAGGGACTCGTTGGTTTTCAAATTCATAAAATTATTCTTGCAAATAAGGTTGTCAGCAATGATTTTTACGCGCAGGCAGCCATCATAAAAATTTCCAAGATAGTACCATAGACAAAGATAGATGTACAACATCATCTTTATTTATGGATTCACGACTCTGGAAACAAAGTATTTTGGGCCCATCGGAATTTCTGTTTACTTGTAGAAAGTGAGCAATATTATCACACATTCGTATTATAGTGTCTACGAGACATGTAGGTAAAGCCTATAATATTATCCACACGTATGCGTTTGCAAAGGTTGCCAAACGTGTGGATGCCGCTTAACGTTTTTGGTTGGTTTGAATTTGGTAATATCGTTCAGAATTAGCTCGATTGGCCCCCGTTCTAATAAGCCGTATCACAGTATCGTGATAATAATATCACAGAATATCCGGAAATCTTCAAATCAGCGATAAATAGGATCGTGATATATTTATTGACAATGCAATGTGCCCCAATTAAATGCTGCAGATGAAACCATCATGTTGCATTGGGCCGATTACAGTACTGCTAAAAAAACTAACTTCAGGTAAGCTTTTTTTTGCATAGAATTGTGAACTTAGCTTTTCTAGAAGTATGCATATTCTGTATGCTCTATGATATCTTTGCCTTATAAAAAAGTCGAAAATGCCAGCCGGCGGCGGGAATTTTAAAGAGTTTTAGGAAATTGCATTTCAGTCAATGTAACAATAAAAATTCATTTTTTACGTTGTTAATGTTTTAATTTACTAAAAATAAATAATACACACTGAATTTAATCAAAAACATTGTTTATTTCCATACAATTTACACGTTTCTTCGCATCTCACGTGCTGGCTAGGCTAAATGTAAAATTTCATAAAACTTAATAAAATCAATTTGTAATTCAACATGAATTAATATTTTACATATTATTTACAAACACGACATGCCTATTCTTCTCATGTTTAAGTAACTTTTTGCATAGATTTATTTATATCTACATTTAGGCAAAGAATATATATTATTACTAACGATGTAGGTACCTAGACTCGCGATCTATGGGGGTTGTATGGTAGGTATCTACCCACCATACCATGATCTGATATGTTTGCTGCATGGGATTATCGTTGAGTTTTTGAACATTTTGTATGTTTAGTTTGTGGGTGACTTCTTGAAGCTTGAATGTTTGAATTTCTGAGATTTAAGTCAACATGTGTAGTCTACAGTAGTTAATAGGGATATAATAATAAAGTACACAACGTTTAACTAATACTACAACAAGAGGTCCGAAAACGAAGTGACAATCAAGTTAGGTATACCTACTGAAATTTACAAAATCAAAGACAAGTCTCATATTTGCCAAAGATTGAAATGATATCGGTAATTGCATAACTTACTACTAGTGGGATTTTTTCGAGTAAATATTATGAAAGAATGCTGAGTTATGGCCAGTAGGTAAAAGAAATATTCTAGCACCCAACCTCAGTTTGTCATTTAAAAAAGTATGAGACCAAGACGCTTTGAAGTTAATGCATGACCGACAGAATTGTGGTATAAAAATTATCCATTTTATATATTTTTCATAATAAGTAGGTAGGTATATACAATAAAATATTAATAAATATACAAAATAAAGTTAATCGCTGTGTACCTTTAGTATAAAATGCACGTGGTAGTGGTTGTGTTGAAATGAAAGAATAATTTGTTGTGTCCACATGTATTTAATGTTTACCATGTAACTACAAATACCTAATTTCCAATGAAACGTATAAAGGCTTAAAATATATAATATATTTTGAAAGTAACTAAACAAGAATTGTTACATCGCTTTAAGGTGGCTATTGGCTCCTCTCCCTTATAAACTTTGAACTCAAATATCTATAAACTGCATAAAAATTATGCTGTTTCCATAAACTTAGAATATACTTGATTATAGGCGTCCGAAGTGTGCGAGCGAGATAACACATATTATGGCAGTGTCACACGTAAGAAAGATAGAACGAACATAACGCCATTGTAACTTGTTTTTGAACGACAGGTTTTGAGAGAATTTGAGTTATATTGACACCACAGATAAGGTATATCTATATCTGTGATTGACACTGACAAATCAGAAATCGTCAAACGACGCCTATTATTATAATCTAAGTTTATGGCTACTTCTAATGAAACTTTAAACACGTAATCAGAACACAAAATTGATAGATTGTTATTGAAATGAAATTAATGTGATGTAATGTTAAAATACGTTTGCCTTTCTTAAACAATTGAGTGTCCTGTACGGGTTATACAGTTTCATTATTAGCGGCATATCCAGTTTAAACATATTTGAATCCAAAGTGTCAACATACGAGTTGGCGATGCCCCCTAAATAAACATAAAATGCAGAGTGCTGTTTCTGTGTTATTTTTTGTATGAGTTATTCAGAGTACTTCCTATTAGAAAAAAAGCCCGAAGTTCAGACTTTACCACCGGGGATTACTAGGCCATTATATTTATTAGGAAAAATTGACTGTACTATGTATGCTACGATCATATATTACCTAGATATCGCATCAGTGCTCAAAAAAGCGCTTAAGGCCTTGTTTTGCTATCAGTTGAGAGCGCCGAGGTGTTTTGTGCAATAGGTCATGTTCCAAATAATTTGGTAATATTTTTAAGAAATGGGAATATTGGCTCTCATTATATTTTGTTTAGTAAGTGCAATTTTAAATTAATTTCGAGATTTTTATCTAGGTAATAATATGATGGAAGGTAGGTACTATGCTTAAATTGTTTTGGTGTATCACTAAGAGGCATGTGAGACATTAAAATTGACCATTAGGTAGAGTCATAAAAAAACATTACACTTAACGACTCGACTGTCAACGAAAAATGATAAATATGAAAGTTGAAAAATTCATAGCGAGCAGGACTTCCTGCTTTAACTAAGCAAACTATCGCATTAACTAAATTCAGCTTTTTATTTATAGGCTCTTGCATGGGTGAAATTATTTCATCATTTCATATTCCATGTTTACTTTAATAATCTGGTAGACAATAATTTTAAATGAATAAATTGAAATGGTTTCGCAAAGCGCTGTCTGTTTGCCTAATCCCAAAAGATATTAGTTTCCCTATGAAACTGGCAAAGACATACAAGAAGCCTTTAAAAGCCAATCATCCAAGGCCTCGTTAAAAAAAACATACTCAATCGGTATGACAGACCAGAGACAGACAACCCGAATGTAAAGGAAATGTTTACTTTCCTGTCCACCAGTTGTGTGACATTAAGTTATTCGCATTTAAATATATAAAAAAAAGTAGAAGTTAAATGCTCGCTGTCAATTCTTCAACCATTTAAATGAGTACTTTGTCAAATAAGTACAGCGCCATCTATCGTGTCACAAGTGTAACAGGACAACCGATATTGATAACTTTTGTTTAATCAATTTTATTGTCTAGAATGTCTATGGCATTTATTGAGTAGAATAGTGTCATTTGTCAGTATTTCACAGATTTCAATAAAATAGCTACTGTTTCAAGTAAAATTATAAACAAAACAATTATGTATATTGTCTCTGTACATTGAACAAAAAGAAGCTATCACGACATCAAGTCCTAATACTAAACATTTAGTTTTTTTCCATTCGAAAATATTTCTAGAGAAAAAGATATGCATCTATTTATCTGATAACATGGTTTTTAAATGTTAGGTATTTTCTATCTATTTCTCAGCTATTTAAAGAACTATTTTTGTTTTAATCTGATTGGCTATACACTGTTTACGCTATGAACAAGAAATAAGCATCATTGTTTATCACTCTTTATAGTCTGTTTTTATTTTAATGCGAATGTATAATAAGTCAAAGTCAATGCGTTCTCTTTTCCACTTGTGTGAAGTTGACAGTTTATTTAAACGCGTTCAAATAAAAGACAGACTTTAGTGATAAACATTCTAGAACACAAAAACCATACCATAAACAGTAATAGACAAGCTAGCACAAATGTCACACCATACAGACATCTATTCTTAGAAATAAGAAAAAAAATATTAATCATAGAACTAGCATCCCATAGAACCGTGGTACTCAGCGTATAGCATGAAATAGCAATAGTCTTACACATACATACATATCTTCACGCTATAGCAAGTCTTTTACCCCAATAATTTGTGAAGACGCATCTTATATGGCGGGGTCAAACTGAACAAACACTATCTATTTTAGTCGGGTTGTTGTTTGTTGACAGTTATGGCATATTCATTATAAAAAATTCCCATACGTAATAGAGATAGAAGATATTATATCTGTCTAGCTTACTCTTACCACTTTTGTATTGAGTGTGTCCCGAAGATTATTATTTTAGCGTCTGCTCTATGGGATCCTTGTTCTTAGATATAAATAGAGATAATTATGGTGTTATCAATGACGAGGACATTAAGTCTAAAATCCGTTTCGTCGCTTCACTATAGATACACTTTAAGAAAAAATTTATAGAAAATCCGTACTGTCATAGTTTTTTTTCCACTAATCGAATATAATTGACATTGCAATGACACTTACCTACCTACAAGTGCTAAACTATTTCTTACATTTAGATATTTTTTTGGTTCTTATTTTTATTAGTCTGTTTTTTAATTAAACCCGAAAAACTGTCACCACGGGTGGAAAAGAGAAGAAAAATTCTCTCTAAAATAGAGGGTCGAAGCCATAGAGTAAATATAAGCTGACTTATATTTACTCTGGTCGACTCACACCCATTGTTATTTTGACAGCTATTCGCATGTAAATAAAAGACACACTTTTAGATTAAGATGGTCAAACGAAGTGTAACACTATATTTAAAAAGTAGTTAAAAAGTTGAGAACCCATGCAAAAATAGAAAAGAAACATGCACACTCCAAGAACGTAACACTTTTTAAAAATCAAAATGAAACTCATATTTTCTACCTTATACCACAGTTTCTTTATTTCTTGTACATTTCACAACTGTCAGGTTTTATAAAAACAACCGAAAATTCGGAAATAAAAAGGTCATAGTTCGTTACTATAATATAAAAAAAAACCTTACGCATGAACTAAAACTCTGTAAATGGGAAGTTTCACTAAAAGCTCTCTCTAGAAGGCGCCACTAGCGTATTTAATAAATCGTTGTGCTTTTCATAGGTGGGGAAAAAAGGTCGAATTGAGACGTAGGTACAGAAGTGAATCTAGATAGTTGTGAGAAATGTATAATTTTAGTATTTGTCGTACACAAAATTCAAAATTCAAAAGTATTTTATTGCATGTAAGTACACTAGGTACATTTATACAACGTCAATTTTTTCAACGTCATTTCATTATACAATCATTTATACAACGTCAATTCAACAATTATTGTATTAGCTTTTCAGACAGCGCAAAAAATTTGCTTAACCGCTAGTGGCGCCGCCTAAAGGCGAACAGTGGCAGCTTTATTTCCCATTGAGTCAGCCAATAAACTAAAACAGGGAAAAACTTCTATCAGCGACAACTTAAAGTTAAAAAACTCACAAACCATTTTACAATCAATCATCAACGCCGAAAAAGGGGAAAATCAGTACCATCCTCAAATTACTGAAAGTTCATCATTACCTTTCTTCACTACTACTTTTTATGATGTTTGAAAATGGCACTGGTAAAATACATAAAACTAATTCTAACTTTACACAAATAAAATGGGAATAATCTTAACCAATACCTAAGCCACTAGTCTGTATTTGTAAAGGCGAATAACTGTTACACAATGGGTGCGAGGGAGACAGATATCTAATCGCAAGGAAAAGCAATTTCCTTCTCTTTTCCATCCATTGTGACGGATTTTCGCATTTAAATAAAATACCAGACATTACTTTTAGCAACAAAATGCATGGTTCCATGCACTCATTGGAGCTTTTTGCCCCGTTTGTAAAAAAGAAACGAAAAAAAAACAAATATGGAAATGTAATTTTATGTGTTATCAATAATAACATGAAAACTCTTGTTACTGTGTCTAAATTTACAACTAAAAAGAACTATCTGTTAATGTCTTTATAAAGAGTGATCTAGATCACAAACTTGTAAAGGAATTATTGAAGTGTTGCCATTGAAAAAATATCCGTACTACCCCAAAAAAATCCCTCTAAATATACAAATCTTTAATTGGCATGCATTTTTGACTTTTGAATTTGTTTTTTTTTTCTAATGAAGGAATTTTTTTCCAATGGCAACCCCAGTCCCCCGCACTCGTAGTGGTGTGCCTGTGTGTGTGTGTTTTGCCGTCCGTCTTGATATGTGTGAGTGTGTGTGCCCGCCGCATCGCCGTTAGCTAGAAGCAAATTTAAAATGTGAGTTCGTATGTAATGAATATACGGCCTTAACTGAAATCCGATCATTTTTGAGAAAAGGAATGTGATTTATCCTTTGTAACTGTGAAGAGACACAAATTGTGCTTCAATGGCCGCCGAGAGATCTAGATAACTAAGTCTAGATAGGGATGATTTTTGAAAAACAAAAAACTGACAGCCACAGTCGCCGGGGGTGGGAGCATTTTGACAGCCTACATTCTAAAAGCTACCAAATGACCTACTACCAATACAAAATGAATAGACCGGCCTAGTGCATACTTTAAGAACAAGGAAATTGAAAAAAAAAACATTACGACCATATTTATTCCTAGGTACTAAAAACAAAATAAGACCGTTACTAGATTGGAGAAATGACTTGTTGGAAAAGTTACAAGTTTTATATGAATAAAAAGTTGGTAAATTAAAATTAAATAAACAAATAAAAAAAAATATGGCGTCGCGATAGAGACAGGCGAAGTGAGCGATACGCTAAGACGTCGCGAATATTGGCCAGTCTATACATTTTATAGTCTAAGACTAAAAAACATTGAATATCTAACCCCGAACTCCCATACTAAATTGTCGAAACAAATTGTCTTATTTGTTTTTTTTGCATATTATAGACAGTTAAAAAATATTTTATTTCAGCTCAGACCGTGAAACTAATGTACGTTTTACTGTTCGTAAGGTTTCAGTATACATGTGAAACAGTATGAAGTAATAAACAGAAACAAAATAAAAAATCGCAAATTAAAAAAAAAAGCAAAGTCGAGAGAGTGATTCTGTAAACTTTGTCTGCGGAAAAAGACATGTAGCTAGTGTGTTTTTACATTAACATTACATGTATAATTAATATCATTATTTGTCACCATGATATGTACCTAATAATAAACATCTAAGCAAGAATTACCGCCATCCAAATCCATACACAAGACATACACTATACAACACACACACTTCATCCGTCTCGGTCCAAAATGTACTTTTCCGAAAATGTCCCTTCCTCAAAAAGTTCAATTCGTGAAATTAGAAACTTCCTAAAACTTCCTAAAAAACATCAATTGGGACATTTTAGGAAAATAACATTTTGGGAAAAGGACACTTTGACAAAATAACATTTTGGGAAAATGACACTGAGAAAATAACATTTTGGGAAAATGACATTTTGGGAATGGGTCATTTCCGGAAAAGGACATTTTGGACGAGACGACTTCGTCAAATAAAAACCATATAGAAATTGACATACTCCCGACAAGCAAGTACAGTCGAGCACTTTCATCAATAATCCTAATATTATTATTTTATCTACACTTCCTCTAGTCCAGCATTTTAAGTACAAATCTAAATGTATAGAAGCATATATCGCGGTGTTCCTCACAAAATATATTGACTGTTAGGCATGACTGTACTTTTAAATAATTTTAAATACAGTTATGTATACACATTCTTATACATTATCTACAATAGGCTTATATTCAGCGGATTTTAAAATTGACACGCTTACAATCATTATTGTTACGATGTTAGTCACAAAGATATGTCATTCCTTTTTTTTATTACGTTCATATACAGGCTCGTTCAAAATAACAACCCAAACTTCGAGGGGTTATAAATACAGGTTGTAATTTTACGTTACAAATAAATAAAAAAGGTTTAAAATAGGCATTTTTAGTACGATTACATAGCTAATTTATATAATACTAATTTGTGTACATGTAGAATAAATTATAAGCTGTTAGGATTTCTCTTTTAATTTAGACTACTGTGTTATAGTGTCTCGAAAACGAATTAACTAAACGATTTTTTTTCATATACCCGATATTATGATTGTAACTCCCAATGACTGTTTAGTTAATTTTGAAAGACCCTGTATATTATAATCTATAAATGTTTATTTATACTATAATAATTCTCGTTCTCATTTCTTACATATTATTAACATTGCAATCTTTAGTTCTTATTAATGAACATGACACTTTAGTACTTGATTGTACTTTTATATAAACTATTGGCGCAAAATAATAATTTCAACAGCATATTTTTATGTACATCAGTTTTTTTATCTATATGTATAATGTCATACTAACATATATATTTTAAATCTAACATTTTTAATAAACTTTGGCTTATTATTTGGCTTTAGAAAAGACAGAGAAAGAACCAAAGCAAATTTTATAAAATTCCATTTCGAAGCTGACCCTAGTCAAACGCTTTAGCATCCAAAAATAAGTTATAGAGATCAGATTTTTGACATTTGAATTTTTTTTGAAAAGTTGGTGTACATATACCATTACAAGAATAGAATATTTTTGGTTAAAATACATAGTGAAGAGGGTATATTATATATAAAAAGCAGGCATCTCTTTAATATGGCTTGACAAATATATTTGAATGTTTAACAAAATTTAACTACATTATTCTATAATTAACATAAACCGAAAAAATTACGGTCTCCTGGTCAGTCGAAAATCCAAAAAAATTTTTAAGCGATTTTTAGTACTCAAAAGTACCAAAGTAAAATAATGGGAGATTTCACTAAAAGCTCAATACAGGTGGCCCCACTATTGTGCATAGTCGAATTTAAAAGTGAACTACAGAAGAAAATCTAGATGTTTATATTTGTCAATTTTTTTTGTGTTATTTTTTATTGTGTGCTTTAATAATAAGGTAGAGCGATTTTTTTAAAGTTTACCAACGCGCTAGTGGCACCGCCTGGCGAGCAGTAGCAATTTAATCCCCGCATTGAAGTAGATTGTACAATTTGTACAAGATAAAATATAGAGATGAAAATATTGTCTATGGTCCCTACCATGAAAGGTTTGAAGTACATACAGAAGTTTCTGTTTAACATTACGTTAAAATTCATAGAAAACAGTTACAGTACGTGTATTTCAGTCTGGATTACCACAAAAGGTAAGCATAATTTTGACAAAAATAAAATTTTAATATTTTGATTTCATTCAATATTACAACATATATAATAATAAGGCATGTTTTAAAATTATTGCACAGTAATAACAATGATAATTTTACAATAAAATATGAACTTGAAATGGCAGAATTACAAGATACTCATTACATTGCATTACTACGTTGTGCAAGAGAAAACCATCAGCCATTTCTATACAATAATTATTCATTACAATTTCCCTACAGTCATTAAAATTTACAACAACAAAAGAAATTGGACAACTATTCAAAAAAACTCCTTAATCAACAACAACGTAAAACCCAAGCTGGTAACACTAACTCTTTGGCTTACAGGAAACTAACCTCCCTAACCTGGCAACACCAAGCCGCCGCCATTTTGAAAAACTTTCCCAAACGGCTTAATTGGTCCAACAACGTACCTAAAACACAATTTACATGTCTTTTTTGAAACACTTTGCTTTCCCCGTCCGAATCTTTTTTTACACGATAATTAGTCTAGGTAAAGTGTCAATGGGTCTTACTAGTACTCGAGCTCGTCCTCCATGCCGTTGTTCTGGCCCTGCCGGGAGCCCTGGTCCTCCCGTTTGGACTGCGGGCCTTTGCCCTGCCCGATTTGCCGCGACGATGAGAAACACAGCTTCATCACGAACGGGAATTTTGCGCCTGAAATTTGGTAAATGCAATATCAAGTTCCTATTTATATCTACAGGGAAAGTAGTCTAAATACTGAAGATATCAAATTTTAGTCAAAAGATTTATTTTTTTATCAAAGAAAAACTGCATTTAAATAATTTTGAAAAATCACCTGCCTGAGCCAGGAATCGAACCGGACAATTATGTAAAAAAAATTTTTTTAGGACACCGCTGGAAAAAGTCAATTATCAGAATCAGTTCCTTCTAAATAGCATAGTATCTTAAATTAAAGGAAGACTTTAACATTTAAATAAGAAAACAACTGGAGGTTTTCCTAGAAAGTCAAGTCTTAGGGACAAATCTATTGTTTTTCCTGAACAATTTTTTTAATTGCACTTTCCATGCTCTTAAAAACATCCCCCTTTCCTACATCTATGGGAAGGTACTCCTAAAATGCAAATTTATGATTAGGTATTTTGTGCATCAAAGGTATCCCTTGTACAACATTTCATGCATTCCGGTGCAAGTAATGAATGATAGTCGGACGTACTGGAGACCATCACATAGGGTTCCGGAACCCTTGTCTGACTGCGTGACGTGATCTTGTTGATCCGTCAAGCTGGTCTCTCAGAGTATTGAAACTCCCTAATAGGCTAGGCCAGCTCAAGGTCAGAGTGTTTCCACTGACGTGCGGTCGACTGTACAGTGAGCTACTCACCTGGATGCTGTATGGTCGCGTGGTTGCACGCCATTATCGCCATCACCGACTGGGATATGTTCTGGAACTCCATCAGGCCCGACGACGATCTGAAATTTATATATACCAACACCTGTTAGCAAATCATCAAAACATCAGGTCTAACAGGAGACCATCAAACCATCATTAGCAAACCATCATCATGTGGACAGATAATTAGAAAAGGGGCAAGGTTTTCATACAAACAAGGTCAATTTGAAGCCGGAATGGTTCTCCGCGAAGAATTGATCGGGGCATGATCTGATGACGGTCATCGGGAGAGTAGATGGAGGACTTTTAGATCGCTATAGATATCCAACTGATCAGATAAGCCGTTTGGAAGCAGCATCGTCATGATTTCTTACAAGATAATATAAGTTTTTAGGCGCATATGAAAGCCACCAACCCGCACCGGGATACCGTGGTGGACTATAGCCCTAACGCCTTCGTTATGAGGGTAGGCATAAGCCCCAATTCATATATTAATAGACTGTTGATTTGATTTGAACCATATGCATTGAAACATAGTCAAAGGGATGCGTCACCTCTCGCTTTTGAGCGGGAACTTGGAGATGGTGTTGGGCGGCATCACGCCGTAGTCCTGGAACACCTGCAGCAGCTGCTCGTCGGACACGTCGGGTGGCGTGTTGAAAAAGTGCAACACCTGCAATTGGAAAAAAAATTGAACGAGGGGAAATTGAAGAATGAACGAGGGTAGTTGCACTGCGCTTATCTCATTGGTCGGCTGATACTAACCGCTCCACCGACACCTCGCTGGTTGCGAACCTCAATTCTGTACAACCAGGAAGGTTCGAATCTCTTTGGTGGCGCGCGCGTTGGAGACTGCATCTTGCATATTGAGTATGGGAACCAATGGTGTTACTTACAGAGGGGGTGCGGACAAAGGAAGCGGAGTAGCGGGAGGAGGTTGCTAATACAAATTTATATGGAGTTTGAAAATGAGAATGTGTGAGTAAGTCACAGTATTGTCATACATTTGACACGATTTTGACACCCATAGAATGCTTCTTTTACGCCTCTTTAAGGGGTCGCGAGCACGCACCAAAGAGATCTTAACTCTATGTGCACAACAGTAGGCTATTCTTGTTAATAAATATTATTCTTCTTACACACTCAACACGAGTTTATATTTATCGATCGCCACGCTACCATCTTACCTATAAGTGAATGTAAACGTACCTTTGAGGGTGGCTGTATCCTGTTCTTGTGTATAGATGCTGGCGTGAGGAAGCGGTTGTTCTTGTTGCCCACGTAGTCCTTGAAGGACGGGCTCTTGTCGGGCAGCGGGTACGGGTTCATCACCTCCGACAGGTACGCTTGTTTGGAGAAACTGCAACACGCGGACAAGTTCCATCATAGAGTTAGTATACTAGCTATAGAGCGCGGGCATCGCTCATTGCCCATTGTACCAAGTGTAAGCAGGTGTTCTATGGACGCTTCTTAATAGATTTTTTCTAGATCGTTCTTTTCCGTGAATCGTGTTTACAGCTTTGCACAGCACATTTCACCATGATTACTCCAAATCTAAATAAATACCGGCGAGAGCAACAATCAGCGCTACTGACGTGTTGTGACCAGTAGCGTCGCCCCGAACATTTCGAGACTGTTCAGACCCGTGCTTACAATTCAGACTTGCTAACGCGCGCTCTATGTATACTAACAACTCTCTGAGTTCCATCTATTAGTCGGTAGGTATTAAGTTTATTCCTTCCGGACGAATTTAACATCACGCTACGACCTCTAGGAGTCGGGCAAAACGAAAAAAGGCGGGTGAACCTAGTCTTAATTTTTTTTATAGCTTTGAAAAAAGTTACATTTGGAGCAATTGCGTATTTAGTCCAAATGCGTATCGGTTATATAAGGCGTACTTTAGACGGTCACGCAAGCGTCAGTCAATTCCATCAGTCTTGACTGATGGTTGAAATCAAAGTAAGCTGATTTTCATCAGTCACCGCATTAGACGATCATTTATCAGACAGACAGAAATGGGAGAAAAGTCCTTTCTTAGTGGACGTCAGACAGAACTATGTATGAGGGAACCTTTGTGCTTTTCAAGATTATACCCTAGGCTCAGTGGTTTGGGCTGTGCGTTGATCAAATTCAAATTCAAAAGTATTTTATTGCATGTAAGTACACTGGGTACATTTATACAACGTCAATTTTTTATCTACCACCGCCTCCAAGGTGTTATATAGAGTCAATCAATCAGTCAGTTTCTTTCATCTATATTGATAGATTGGTGGATTAAAGATATGAATACTCACGCCAGGGTGAGAGTGTAGTCGCCGACTGTGACATTGTTGAGGTTCTGCACACATCTCTCTACCGAGACGCCGTCGCCCATCTGTACCATCGCCGTGCCTTCTTTTGTCTTCAGGAACTTAATCTGAAAATACACCATTTTCAGGCTTTATTGACAAGACAATTTGTCGTATATTAATTAGATTTACTGAGAAACGATATAATCTTTTTTTTTTTAGATACAACATGACACAACTCATAATTTACATCGGATCACGTGATCCGCTGGTAACTTTTTGCGTGATCACATGCAACCACGAACTGATCTCGTGATCCATTGGGAATAAGCTGCTCGGTTGGACCATGTACAGATGGGGTTTTTTCTCGAAACTTAAGTACATTTACTGACTGCTCTCAAACGGTGAAGGAAAACATCGTGAGGAAACCTGCATAATACGCCGAAGAATAATTCTTAAGCGCATGTGAAGTCCACCGGCCCGCACTGGGCGTTAATAGGATGTTGATTTGATTTGAGCAAAACGTATTGTATATTTATCTTCTCTATCGACAACACTTCGACCCTTTTGGGTTCTCGCGTAAAAGGCGTTTACGCGTAAAATAAATAAAAGTTTCGCAAATTTCACGATACAATTCCAAGTATCAAACTAAGTTTTTCTCACTCCACGCAACTGGTTAAAGAATTTATCAAAACTATAATTCAGTTGAAAAAGGTTCGAATGCCCAACGGGTGAAACCTCCAAAACTGATTCCGACTTGTTAACTTTGAACGAAAAACTTATTATCAGACTGACATTCCGCATTCTGGGACCGAAACGTAACGTTTTGAGAATGTAAATAAAAAAAGATCAGTTTAAAAAATATTTTAAAACCAAGCTTTTGTTAAAATGCACAAAAAAAAAGAAAAAAAACCTTAAATCCTGATCAGTAAACTAATTATGCGTCAGTGGCGTCGGGGATAAGACGCGGCCTATCATATCGAAAGGTCCGGACCGGTGTTCGATCCCCGGCTGGGCCATGTACTAATGGGTTTTTTCTCGAAACTTAAGTACATTTACTGACTGCTCTCAAACGGTGAAGGAAAACATCGTGAGGAAACCTGCATACGCCGAAGAAGAAATTCTTAGGCGCATGTGAAGTCCACCAACCCGCACTGGGCTAGCGTGGTGGACTATAGCCCGAACGCCCTCGTTGAGAGGGTAGGCCTGAGCCCCAGCAGTGGGGACATGTTAATAGCCTGTTGATGAAACTAATTATCAAGACCAACCTAATCTAACGAGCCCAAGCACGGCTGGGCTATCTTGTTTCGTATCAGAGTTCCCAGGGCCATCTTCCGGCCGCATCACCAGACCAGCTTCATGGTACCATAATTATTACCTTGTCACTGAAGATACGTAGGTTATACCAAATTTCAGATCAGTCGGACACCGGAAGCAAAATTTGACCCATACTAACAAAGCAAGTGTTTTTTCTCCCCCCCTTTTGATTTCACAGTCGGTCACAATTTTTTTTTGACATTTAGCTTCGGAATTCTTTGAGCTATGTCAGTGACCTTGGTTCTCCTGCGGATCTCCTCATTTCTCATTCGATCTCGCAGGGAAACTCCGAGCATAGCTCTCTCCATTGCCCTCTGCGTGACCTTGAGCCTTCTTATGAGGCCCATAGTGAGCGACCACGTCTCGGTAGCGTATGTCACGTATCGTACGCCCATTGGCGCTTCGTAATTGGCTAACTAGAGTCAGGCCTGTGTTGGATTTCTAGTAGCATTGTCTTGGTGAATTTTTCTCTTAAGCCGGCGATTGCATTGTTTTATTACAGTGTTCCTGTGGCCACCTTCCATCATCAGATCAGCTCAATGACACCATAATATTGTCTAATAGTGTATATCATCGACATGTGTAAAATTTCAGCTCAATTGAACATCGGGAAGTGTGTCAAAATTCGCTTGCAAAATTTGGCCCACACTAACATGCTAACAAGGCAAGGAAAAAGCTTGTAAAAAGACAACTTACTCTGACAACGTTCCCGTAGAGGCAGCAGAGGTTGAAGAGGCGGTCAGCGTTGGCGGTCTGAGGGTCGAGGCCGTACACCATCATCACGGCGCCCTGCTGCGGAGGGCCGCCCTGTGCACACACAAATCGTCATCACATCAGCCCTTCAGCGTCCACTGCTGGACATAGGCCTTCCCCAACGAACGCCAGGCCACACCCGGTCTCACATATACAGTAACAAATACACTGACGAAAAAAAATTGGTTTTTTTTGTATGTTACGCGAAATCTTCGCCGATTTGAAGGATTCTTTTTTTATTGAATAGGTTATATTTGTTTATAGTTTTATTATATAGGGTGGTCCCGTTTCAAATTGAAAAAGTATTTCACCTCCAAGGGTGAAAAAATTAAAAAAATTAAAGGATGAACAAGCCGTCGGTGTACGAAAATCATAAATTTTCACAAAGTCGATTTTATTTGTATAAAATGTACCCAGTGAACCTAATCGTACTTACATGCAATTATTTTTATTTTTTTTTATTTGAAAATTTTTTGGAAAATTAGATTTTGTACAGTCAACCGAACTTCTATAGAAACACCTTGACCTTGAGCTGGCCTAGCCTATTAGGGAGTTTCAATACTATGAGCGACCAGTTCATACTGGTTTTGTTTCTACTGACGTGCGGTCGACTTTACTACGACGTCATGTTCTATGGAACAAATGGTAGCTATAGATATATATATATTTTTTTGTATTGTATATTTTATATAGTCTCGTCACCTGGTTCTGCGGCGGCATTTGGTGGTGCATCGGGGGCGGAGGCGCGAACCCCTCGCCGCCGTATCCTTCGGGGCCGTACCCGCGGCCGTCGCGCTGCGCAACAAACAATTTAAGGTCAAAATCAAAATATGATGCACCTGCTGGCTCAGTTGGTAGCGAGCCTTCTTCGCTAATGCGTGACACACACTGGGCGGCGGCGTTGCGAAATTGTATGAAGAACGCGCCGCACCTCCTCCGCCGCTTTGATGTAAAGGGCTTCATACTATTTCGAACATTACAGAAAAAAACCGCAACGCTTTCGCAACGCCGCCGCCCAGTGTGTGTCGCGCTTAAAGGTCGTGAATTCGATTCCCATCACTCGAGACCAACATTTGTGTGATGAGCATATCTGTTGGTTTTCGCATTCTCGGTGTTTGACGATGATGATGATGATGATTACCGGGTGGTGTGGGGGCGGGGGGCCGTGCCGGGGGTCCTTCATCATCCCCGGGGGCGGGGGACCGCCGCTGCCGTAGTCCATGTCTGAAACAAATTAGACGTTAGAAATTAAACAACTGATAAAATCAAATCAACAGATTACAACAAAAACAGTGAATTTCTCTAAATAATTATTTATAGTTTTTTTATCGTTTTTGGTGTGAGACTGGTGCCTACAGGTCACCAGACCCCACCCCATGGAAGTGAGTGCAATAAAAAAAATTATTGAACACTAGCTTATGCCCCGCGACTTCGTTCGCATTAAAAAGTACCGTATATTTTACTAACTGTTGCGCATGGCATTGTATATATTTGGTCCCATACAAACCTTAACATCCCTTTTCACCCCTTTAGGGTTGGAATTTTGAAATTTCAAGTACACCAGATTTTAAGTCAGACCACATTATGCTTTCAAACAAAAAAAAACTGTTCAAATCGGACCAGCAGTTTTAGCGTGATGCGGGTACAAACAGACTGAAATTTAACATTTAAATAAATAAAAAAGCATTAAAATGTATTCCTAAAAAGTCAAGTTTATGTCATAGGGAAAAATTCAATATTAATTTTCTTGAATTTTTTCTTCATGACCTTATTTTAATTTAAGGTACTATGTTACTTAGAAGGAATTAATTATGATGATTGACCCTATCGATTAGTATCATAAAACTAAAAGTACGCTTTTTACACATTTGTCCGGTTCGATTCCCAACTCAGACGGGTTTCTTAAAAATCTTTGAATGCACATTTGCATAAATTTGAAAATAAAGGAATATTTCCTTTTAGTGAAATTTGATATCTCCAATTTTTAGGGTACTTTTCCTCCAGGTGGCATCTAAAAATTCCACCCTGTATATTCCACGTATAAGCATAGTTCAATGCCTGTGAATTGAAAGAGTGTTTTACAGAAACAAAAAATTGCACCTGGTATCATTGGCTGGAATTATCCTAAATACAATCCAAATATTTTTCTAATCTATTCGTTAACATGTCTACCACCACACTCAACTATTCATGATGCTATTATATATTTCTGAGTGCCAAAATTATGCATGAATTAAAATAATAATGAAGTTATAGGTTTCACATGCAAAGGGATCATCCAGGTTTTGTGTATAAATAAAACACTACGTTCTTATAAATGGATTTTTATTATTATCGTTGTATAATCTACCACAATATATATTTGTATAATGTAGAAATCTTTGCACATAGTTACAAAACGGTTGAAAAGACGTGTCTGTAAGTGTTACCATACATATAATATTGTTGTAATATATTTGAATGTTGTAATGGACTTATTTATAACCGACTTTAAAAAGGAGCAGGTCGAACGACTGTACGTAATGTTTTTCCCTTTATACGTTCACCGATTTCTTCGTAAATTGTGGACCGATTTTAATTAAAAATTTAATTAAATTTAAATTAAATTATAATGTCTGTTCATTGGTTCTGGAATTCACTCAAAGGATTTTGATGGGACTTCCTTAGCTTAGCAATTAAATTAAAAAAACAGGTTATATACCTAAAGAAGAAGATACTTTACCTACATATACATTGCTTATACAGACTCACACAGCTGAAATCAAAGTTGCGGTTATACAATCATCAATACATACGCACGGTACAGTAAACTTCACTAAAACAATAATACCTCCGTAGCGGTTGTAAATAACATGCAGTCAAGTCGAGTCGTCGTTCAGGACTTCAGGAGCTCTATGTTTAAATCGCTCCTCTCGCTTCGAGCGATCTATTCTACTGATTTTTGTATGGGGTGTCGAAAAAAATTAGCAGAATCGAAACGCTCGAAGCGAGGAGAGCGATTCAAAAAGAGCGCTCCTGAGCTAGAGTGACCAAAACCTAGTAAATAAAATAAGCAACGCATCTGCTTCTTTTTGGTTTCGACTAAGGCCTTTGAATGCTTAATTAACCACACAAATTTGTTAAATTAAATGTTGAAGTGTTCCTGAGTAAGACTTAGAAGCATTCAGCGGTAAACCCGCTCCATTACTATGTATAAAGGAAGAGTAAGTAGCTAATTATCTTGTACGGTCGACCGCACATCAGTGGTAACAAAACCAGTAAAAACTGGTCTCGCGTAGAATTGAAACTCCCTAATAGGCTAGGCCAGCTCAAGGTCAAAGTGTTTCCACTGATGTGCGGTAGGCTAAACACATTAAGTACACACTAAACAGTTATTAGTAGGTGCTAGCACGGCAAGACAGGTTGGTTTCAAGATCATTGAAGAGCGCATACAGACAGAACAAAGGAAGTGTAAGGCCTCAACCATTTTAATGCAATTACTCAAACGGGTAAAGAACTTTTGAAATTTGAGAAATTCACACGCGACCGGGATCTACTTCCAAAAATATTAAAAGCATACATGCTGGAACCGATCGAGTATGGAGTGGTGAAAATGGAAACATACGCCAAAGACAGCGTAGTGTGGGACGCTCCCCAGCTAAATTGTGTGTGAGGCGGGTGGCAGTGACTGGATGCGGAGAACCGAGGATCGGGTTCAGCGATGAGCCTTGCGGGAGACCTATGTCCAGCAGTGGACTAGTACAGGCTGATGATGAGGATGACCATCCTAACGATCCTACACTAAACCCCCACACGGCAAAATTACAATTTAAAACTTCAGTATTCCACTCCTACAATCCATATAGGTCTGTTCTGTATGCGCTCCAAAAATCTGACAGTCACAACTAACACTTCTTAATAGAATCAAAAGATTTGGAGAAAACTGGATTCTTACCACGATGTAATTTATTTTTCCGGATATTTTGGAGCAGTTGCATCCGTCAATTTTAGTTTTCCTGAAATATCTCGGAAATTGTATATTTTGCTGAAATTTTCAAGTTTCTACCATCATTGTCAGACAATTTTACATGGGTGTTCCAAATTTCAGCTCAATCGGACCGGTAGTTTAGAAGTTATCCGCCGGACAGATGGACAAAATACCAAGGGTATTCCTTTTAAAAATCAGGATATCAAAAATAAGTCAAGAACGTAATAAAAATCCCTTTTCCAAATCTTCTGATAAATGACAGCCACGAAAGTTTTAAAAGTTACTTTCAAAATCATCATGCTATTCTATCGTCTACGTAGATGCATACACCATTGGGATTAGGGGTGTAGGTCCAAACATTAGTGGTTCATACAATGCCGTGGGTCCCATACACACCGTTCTGTGGCTGATCGCAGGAGTGGTGGGTGTGCTGGCTGCAGGTATCCTCGTTGCACGACCGGCTCTGACTCGTCGCGGTGACGCTATTCTGATCTGTCGATAGGCTTTCGTTCAATCCACAAGTCTTTGGTTAGGCTTTTGTTAATTCCCAAGTGTGTGTCATGTTCCGGCTCTTTGGGCATTTCATTAGAATAGTTTCATCCATAACTGTTTGTGTCCGTGTATTCCGGTGTCCTCATTATGATTGTTAATTTTCTTAATACCATGTTCTTTTATCATTAGAATATTGTTTCTCGTGTTCAAAGTTGCGCGAATTTTTAATCTCCATCAGGTTTTCACTGTGTTATCTTTAAGCGTATTGTGTGTCATGCATGTGTTATATCTCTGTATCATAGTTTCCTTTCTTTTTTATATTTCGTTGTATCCTATACAAATAGCACTAGAAATAACACAAAGATTCACGTTTATATCTAAGAAGAAAAGATATCGGCGCATTAAATCTATTGTCACACCAATTAATTCTTTTAAAAGAAACGATCAGAGATTAATTGGAAGTGGATTTAATTTTAACATATCTAAGCCTAAGTCATACGTCCGCATCATCGTTGAAGGAAATCAGGTCATTTGGGCGTCCATGAATTTCATTTATGCAACTCAATTTCAACGACAGGGTTTCAACAACTGCAGGTGGAGCCGGCTGTAAAAAAACCTGCACCAAATTTAAAACCTCGCATCCGAACAGGTGCGAATGCGGGTGAAACGATGGAAAAAAGTTATTTTTCATTTTTATTGCACTCGCGCTGGCAACACTGGAAAAATGAATGTCTAGCACACAGGCAAAATAACTTCATTCGCGCCACGACATATTGCGATCGTAACTTTGCATGTTTATTGTTATTGATGTTGAAACAAGACATTTTAAAATATGAAGGTTTTTGTGTAAACGTATATGTGATTGCAAGGTTAAAAATTAAATTCAAATAATATTTCATAAAAAAATACTATGGGGATTAGACATTACAGGAAAACTCACAAATACTTTAAAATGCCTATAGTTTACCTGGACTAAAATAGTACTCTCCCAGGTCGAAAAAATAAATTGTGATTAAAATTATCCGTGATAAAATCTTTAATAATATTTATTGTGCAAAAAGCTACAATACTAATTACATTTTTAGGAGTTTTTCGACACGTTCAGAGTTTATCGGCATGATAGGTAATATAAATAAATGCACTGTCATAGTATATTACAGTTTTATACTCACATACGCCAATAAGATCACGAACGACAAAATAATCATTCATTCATTCCTGTTTGTTTATTGCACAATAAAAGAAAAACACAGATAAGTAATCCCTTGAAGCATTTTGAATCGAAACGACTCCCGAGTGAACCGGAAGAATTCTGGCGTAAAATTTTAAGGTGAAATTACTAAGCAGTATGATGCATCTCCATTTAGAATACGTGAATTATTAAATTAAAGCGAGACGAAACGTGTCGTAAATTTTGTAGTGGGGCTGAAAATTTCATGCATTAAAGATGTTCAAGATATAAAGCTTCGGGCATACGCTACGGGTGGTAAATAATATGGGTGCTCTGATCCTAGAACACAGGTATAATAATAATAGCCGCTTCTTGACCACAGAAAGATAACGTAGTAGGTAATGTGACATTACTATTACCACAGATTATGTAATAGTTATTACTAATGTCACCAGATGTTGAAGCGGCGGCAGGTTTCTACGCATCATCTATGTGAAATACGCAACTGGCCAAAAAATCTTTTCTACACTCATTTTTGTCAATTTGCAAGGTCCTCCTGAAATCTAAATCAAATCAACAGCTTATAACCATGTCCCCACTGCTGGGGTTTAAGCCTACCCTCTCAACGAGGCCGTTCGGGCTATAGTCCACCACGCTAGCCCAGTGCGGGTGGACTTCACATGCGCCTAAGAATTTCTTCTTCGGCGTATGCAGGATTCCTCACGATGTTTTCCTTCACCGTTTGAGAGCAGTCAGTAAGGTCCTCCTCGAAGGTTTTGTTTCCTTTCTATTCCCCCTTTTTAAATGACAATTGACAGTACCCGCCTGCATAGGCCTTTGTGTCTTTGGAATTTAAATCAATTTTCATTTTAAAAAAAAAACCGCGGAGGAAATGGCCAAAAATGAGTGTAAAAAGGTTTTGTGCCCAGTTGCGTATTGAACATTATGCGGAGTACTGAGACAACAAGTTACCGGGTCACTTTACCCCCGGAATACAGTAAATTTATTTGAAAATGAGCATCAGGGTCTCTTGGGTAGTAAACTAACGATTCACTCAATGTGAACGATACGTACGAATCTCTACCTCTAGTCTAGTTTCTAGTTACCGTTGGTTCTTTCTTGATTGATGGAGCTAAACTCTCCAGAGAAATAGACGAACGCGGACAACCCTACGCCCGGGGGAGTGTTGCCACCTCTAAATAATTCATAAATTCCACGGCTCGTATTGAAGTTAGGGTGACCATGACAGAAAAAATATTTTTTGCTAATATCTTATATCTATATTTCAGTCTAATCTACTTCAGTCCCAAAAATCTTAAAGGAATTGTTACGTGCAAAATTAAAGTTAATATTAAGTGAACAATTTCTATCGACATAATCGCGAACTCTTCGGATTGAGCGCTTCCTGTCTCGTCCACTTCCAAAACTGTCCACTTACTATCTCGTCTACATCCAAAAATTGACCAATTCCTATCTCGTTCACTTCAAAAATTCATCACCTCCTATCTAATTCACTTACAAAATTCCACTTCTAACTCGTCCACTTCATTTCGAACAGTGTACGGAAATTTAAAAAAAAATTCTCCACTGCCTGTATCCAGTTCGAAAGAAAAAAAAAATGTAGTAGTATTTCTCATTTTCAGCATATCATTTCCTGAATTCTCCATTTAATATCTCGTCCATTTCTTTTCGAACAGAGTATGGAAATTATAACTATACTTAGCAAATAACTTATTTTTTTATAAACAAACTAGCGGCCCGTCCCGGCTTCGCACTCAGGGTGAATGTAACTTTCCAATGGTGAAAGAATTTTTGAAATCGGCACAGTGGTTTTTGAGTTTATTTATTACAAACATACATACACACACACAAAAATACAAATCTTTCCTCTTTATAATATTAGTATAGATGATTGTTCTCTCTCCTTGACTGCCTATACTTTCAGTTGGAAAAAGAAAAAAAAATAGGTTTCACATTTCCGACATATCCGGCAATATCTAGACGCCGTGCGACCCCAATCGCAGGTGAATTCCGCCCGAGAACGGACAGTGGATTGCGGAGCGGATTTAGAAATTTAAAAGCGAAGGGTTGAGGCATGTAGTCGAGGTGTAGAAATGCGGATTGGATTTCGGCGTCCGTGGGGTTACCCGTATGTACCTTAATTTTATAGAGGCTGTAGAGATTGAAAAAGGTTGGACACGAGACATTTGTGTATAGACAGAGAATAAAGTCCCTCGAAATTAACAACGCGAACGTAGAGGGATCTGTAAGTACTACGTTAAACAATGAAGTCAGTATCATGATCGTACCGCGAAAACTATTTTGTTTCCTGGAATTTTAACGATTTTCGATCATTGCCTCGATTTACATGACATATTTCAGAATAAAATCTATAATACATCTATCTTATATCCATTAGATATCTATCACTTCCCGACCAAACCACACACATTTGGTTCTGAAGAAGAATTCAATCTTATAAAGCATATTCAATACATCCAATAAACAAGCTTGTTTAAAACAATATAGGTACATATAATTATGTATTTTCAAATTAAATATAATTTTCACAGCCCGCAATGTGACCCTTATAATATAAGGCCATAAAAAACTACCCAAACATTGTATTATAATGTTTATAACACTGACACTAGCAATAGACCAGTAGCAAAGGCTTGTAACAGTACAGTATCTCCAGCCCCGTTTTGAGCCGTAGCTTCGAACAGGTCTCGTTTTAAACCGAATCTATTTACTTCAGAAACTGCCGTCTGTGTTGTGTTCACTTCGTTTAACCGTTCGGGTTCCGGACAAAGTTTCGAGCATCGATTCGCTCCCGACCTATTCCGCTATTGTGCATCGCTAGCGAATTGAGGCTTTCAATTATTGACATCTTTATTGGTTCTCAATTGCACTCGAAGTCTTAGAAGTCCTCTTGTCTTGAGTTTAGTCCGTGATGGTTATTTCTGGGGCGGTATTGACTGGCCTGTTGGCGTGACCGTCAATGGCAACGAGGATAAGACGCGGCCCATCATATCGGAAGGTCCGAAGTTCGATCCCCAGCTGGGCCATGTACCAATTGCTTTTCTCGAAACTTAAGTACATTTACTGACAGCTCTCAAACGCTGAAGGAAAACATCGTGAGGAAACCTGCACACGCCGAAGAAGAAATTCTAAGGCGCATGCGAAATCCACCAACCCGCACTGGGCTAGCGTAGTGGGCTATAGCCCGAACGCCCTCGTTGAGATGGTAGGCCTGAGCCCCAGCAGTGGGGACATGTTAATAGTCTGTTGATGATGATGATGTAAAGCAATTGTCTTGACATACTTAAACTCATTGTCTCGATCTAATAATACGTTGTAGACGAGTTAGGACGTGGTCGAATTAGAATTCGTTTGAAATGGTCGATAGAATCTAACTCGATAGAATAACCCAAAGGATTTTAATGGACTTGACAATGAAAGTTCGCGAGCAGAGCCCACACAAAGCGCCGGAAAGCTACTTAACTACCAGAATATGTTCTCCAAACTTTGCATCTCGCATGCAGTGCACGGCAACATTCAGTTACGGGCTTAGCCAACTCAGAGCTTTAAAGCCCTTATAGCACAACGGCCGAGGCGGTGTTTTGGCTCGCATAATACTATTGACTAAGACTTGTTTATGTAGACAGTTTTGTAGAGTCATCATATCAGCCTGTAGACGTCAACTGCTGGACAAAGGCCTCTCCTAGGGATCTCCACGACGACCGGTCCTGCGGTAATCTTCACCAGATCGTCGGTCCACCTTGTGGGAGGCCTGCCTATGCTGCGTCTTCCGTTAGTTTTGTAGCGTACAATACTTTAAATCACATTCACGATGGATAAAATAGCTTACTGAGATCAGGATTGGATATTTAAATTATATTTTAGATTCATGATGTCAAAAGAGTTGTACTTACCGAATTACAAAAACCTTTCTCGTGAAAAACGAACTACTTTTCTTTAGTTTTAAGCGGGCCAACCTTAGCTCGCTGCGTTTCTTCTAACAACTTATTAAATACTTTGTCTGTCTAATACGGTATCAGTATATTATGGTGTTTAACGAAATATAATTAAATTTATTTAAATAATAAAAGAATAAAAAAGTTTAACTACATGTAGTTGAGGAACCCAACTACGTGGTAGTTTGTAACTTAAACATCAAAAGTAGTTATCTATACTTAACAATAACTATAAGTTATTAATATAAGTTACCAAATAGCAAAAATGATGCCTCGATCGTGCATGAAGGGTATTGCGACAAGTCTTGCCCGTCAGTACGATGGCTCAGAAACACTCTCTCGGCTGCAGCACTACTTAAGGAGGTGTTCTCCTACTTTCACGGAGTTCCGGACACCCGGACAGAGGGATTTCGCCCGGACGCGGCCCCGCCCGGGTATCGATGGGGCAAACATCGGCTTTCGCGTTATTAGGGGCACACGACCCATTTTATACGGACGCAGTGTGGTATTGTCATTTCCGAGAAAGGATTTTTGTATCCTACTAATATTATAAAGGCGAATGTTTGTGAGGATGTTTGTTACTCTTTCACGCAAAAACTACCGAACAGATTTTGATGAAACTTGGTACAGTGGTATCTTATATCAAGAAATAACATATAGGCTACTTTTTAACGCGGACAAAGTCGCGGGGCGGCGGCTAATACCTCCCTAAGTAACAAAACGCCTACATAGAGGGCGCTGTTTCACAATATACACGGGAAAAACTTTTCTACGCGGGCGAAGCCGCGGGAAAATGCTAGTAAATAAATATAGTCTTAGTAGATGACGGACAGTGTTGTCGATTCGGATGTGGCACGCTTTAACTTTTAGGTCTTTCACCACTTGCTGATATTGTTACAGATAGTAAGCTGTCAGATAAATCTGTCTGATAATATTATTGTTTTAAACACCTAAAGTCTTTGATAAAATATCTGTCAGTTAAATAAAAATATCAACCACTTGATCTTGCTGTTAGCGTATAATCGAATACCTCTGAAACAAAAAAAATGGCTATCTGTCAGATAATCTGCAGTAATCTGGGACTTTATCAGCAAGCGGTGAAAGAAGCCCTTAGTCTCTTGTTTTATTTAACTTTAAAAATAAGAAAGAGGCGACATGAACTTTAGAACTGTCAAATTAGTATAGTCCTGTCAGACGCAAGAAAATGTACTGCCAAGATTTAAAACATGGCGATTAAAGGGGATCTCAGACACACGCGGCCTGCGGTGGCGGTGGCGGCCTTTTGTATTCCTTATGCAATGTAAGTGAGACTTCAGACACGCGCGCCCTGCGTTTGCATATTGAAGCGTGTGTCTGGGACACGCTTAAAATTCCCTCTGTCTGAAGGGACTAAACAATTTTGACAGTTCTAAAATTCATGCCGTCTAATAGTTAAAGCGTGCACCGACCATCCGACAAGAGTAAACGTTTAACCATAAACTTTCACAGTTTCAGTGCAAACGCTTCTTGTGAAAAGTCATAAAGCAAATCTACATTTCAATCTCAGAAACTTTAAATGAGCATCATGCAGAAACTGTCATTTTTACATGAAGTCTGCTACTTTTAAAGCTTTGAAATGTTTTAAAGTAGAAGGACACTTTCTCTTAGTAAGAATTTTCTTAAAACGGCTTAACTACTCGACTGACTAGAATGTATGTGTTTGATTCCTACATTCCTAGACACACACTGAGGATTGTATATGTACTGTAATTAACCGCCCACTGTATAAGGGTTTACAATAATAAGGTCCAATCTGAAAAATGGCCAATCTGAAGAACGTCCAACCTGAAAAATGTCCAATCTAGAACATTTTACAGATTGGACATTTTTCAGATTGGACATTTTTCAGATTGGACGTTTTTCAACGGTTGGACATTTTTCAGATTGGACATTATTACAGTAAATCTGTATAAGTATGCCTGTAGTGAGTGGGAATTGTAGATAACCACTGTATAAATACCTGGGTACTGTAGCCAATGCCAGGGCACTGTTAGTTGTGACTGGGTATTATAACTAACTGTACGATTACCCTTGTAGTGAGTAGGTACTGTAAATAACCACTATATGAATATACCTGGGTAGGTACTGTAAATAACCAAAGCACTGGTATTTGTGAATGGGCACTATAAATTACTGTAACATTATGCCTATTTCAAGTCCTATTTTATTTATTATTATGCCTATAGTGAGTGAATACTGTAAATAACCACTATGAATGTCTATAGTAAAAATATTAACTGCGTGATTATACCTGGGTACCCCTATTAGCCAATGTCTGGGCACTATTAGTTGTTAGTTAGTTTTCCCAAGAGTAAATAAATAAATAACACTGTAACTAACCTCTATATGAATATACGTGGGTACTGTAAATAACCACTATGAATATGCCTGTACTGAAAACAACCACTGTATGAATATGCCTGGGTACTATTAGTTGTTAGTTAGTTTTCCTAAGAGTAAATAAATAAATAGTACTGTAACTAACCACTTTATCAATATACGTGGGTACTGTAAATAACCACTATGAATATGCCTGTAGTGACAACAACCACTGTATGAATATGCCTGGGTACTGTTAGTTGTGAGTGGGCACTGTCAATACTCACTGTAGGGCTGAGGCCTGCCGCCAGTGTACTGCGGAGACTGCAGGAGCGGAGCGCTCCGCTGCACTGGCTGTACATCCTCTGACACTGTCGACAATGCACAACAAACCATTATACTCTCTGTGCACTATTTAGATAAACCTTAATACTTAAACGTATAGATATGTTCCAAACGATGGGCCGATGACTCGGAGAAGGAGGACTGACGCTCTCAGTGACTGTTATTGATGATGATAATAAGGGTAGGGTATTAATATAGGCAAAAAATCCGCCCAAAATGAAGAATATGTTGCCTTATCATCATCGACAATATTTTTTAAAAAATATTCTGTATTTTTATATCCTCGCACCTAGTACCATAGGTTCGGTACTAACGGCAGAGTAGAGGAAGTATTAATAATCGCGATAAAAAAGTTTTTCCAATTTCCGCGAAAACATACAAGTATCTAAATTCCGTTCGTCTGTCCGTCACACTTGTTTTTTTTAAATAATATCCAACCTAACTATTCACGACAAAGGCTGTATTTTAATTCGCGTTCCCACAGAAACAGAGCGTTCTCTCATTAAAAGGGAATTTATCTTATGACCGTGCAGGGAGGAGGGGGGGGGAGGTGATTTTTCCCTAATTGCACCACCTGTGCTCGCCGAAAATATAAAAAATAAAGAGGGTAGCCATTATCTCTAACGATGACAACGGTCACAATGGAAATGGGCGTTATTTCTTTTTGTTTCTTCGCGCTAGCCTTTTGCTTCCTCTGTTTCTTATGTTTAAAACAAGCATAAATCGATTCGCTTATCTGCAGATGGCTCGAGCAAATTTTGACCTGTATTGTCCCATTCGCAAATGGTCACGGTGTCGAAAACTGTCCAATTCGTAAATGGGTCCATTCGCAAATTGACCCATACGCAAAGTGTCCCAATACGCAAATTGTCCCATACGCAAAGTGTCCAATTCGCAAATTGTCTCATACGCAAGCTGCCTTATCCGCAAATGGTCCCACTCACATAAAGAGTTGCTTACTTCAGTTAGTGGACGTCAGAGAGCTCTAATATGAGTAACCTCTGTGTAAAAATTTCAAGTCTCTAGGCTCAGCTGTTTGGGCTGTGCGTTGATCAGTCAGTTCATATAATCAGATTCATATAATCATTGAAATAAATAGAACTTTAACGAACGAACCCGCCGGAAAAGTCACCATTATACCTCCGCGAGAACTAAGTTAATTATAAACTCAGAGAGTGCTCCATTAGGCGGGTATCGGAGCTAATAATTAAATTGATGCTTTATCGATCGGCTTAAGTGAAAATATATACACTCTACACTGGGTTAAAGAAACAAAAAGGGAGCGAAGTATGTTACTACACTTACTGCGCATAAAGTGGTCCCTACACGATCATGCTGCATGACATGCTTTACGTGCTGTCATTCATGCACAACAAGTTTCAAATCTGTTTGGTCGCGCGCGCGCTCCCTGTGGAGATCGCATCTTGCATATATAGTATCGGAACCTATGGTGCCACTTACAGGGGGGTTGCGGACAAAGGAAGCGGAGTAGCGGGAGGAGGTTGCTAATACAAATTTATATGGAGGTTGAAAATGAGAATGTGTGAGTGAGTCATAATTTTGTGATTAGTTTGACACGATTTTGACACCCATAGATAGAATGCTTTTATTACTCATCCTTATGGAAGTGGCAATTTTTTTTGATTCATGTTCATGCATGACCGTCTAGGTATAGTGATTGACGCGAATGACATGCAAACTACGTGCTGGCCATTGCTTCACTGTACTAAGTGATTGATAGCAAGCATAAGGGTCCATCATGTAGCATGATAATTCACGTAAACATAACGCATGTCATGCCGCATGATCGTTTAGGGACCGCATAAGGTAGACGCTGGTATACTTCGTCAATGCCCCAAAAGCCGTCACATGATATAAAAAGCAAATTCAACCTGTTGTCGACTTTGTTGCTATCTCTTCATATTATCAAAAATATGTTGCCATCAACTGACGGCCGTTGGGGCAGAAAGGTTCTCGAGTGGCGACCACGTATCAGAAGACGCCGAGTAGGCCTCCCACAAGGTGGACCGACGATCTGGTGAAGGTCGCGGGACCCGGCTGGATGAGGTTAGCGCGGGACAGGTCGTCGTGGAGATCCCTGGGGGAGCCCTTTGTCCAGCAGTGGACGCCTACAGGATGATATGATGTTGCAATGAGCTGTTGATTTAATGTTCGTACAACAGGTTACATATGCTTTTTATATGACCTATAGGGACACTGACGAGTATACCAGCGTCTACCTTAGGCCTACAAAACAAAGTCCAATTTGCACTTAGTGGGTTTAGTCTTGCATTGCAATACATATCTTCAAGCTATGTCCCTGGCGGCATAGGCAGGCAGAACGGAGCGCCAAGTATCGCGATCCCGATACACCTCCGTCGTCAGTCCATCTTAGGTATTGTTTTCACAGGAAAATACGCAACAAAAATCATCAGCATTATACACAAAAACGATCCGTACAAAAACGTTTGTCTACCCAAGAAGCAAAAACTCATATTTATAAATTACTCTTCTCCTGGAGCTACGAAACCACCGAGATATTTCTAAAAGTATTAGAATAGCGCTTTTTGTTTATTTTTGAATTTAAACCTTTTTTCAATTTTGTTTTGTTTTTCCCAATTAATTTCAACAGATTCGAATTCGAAACTATTTTCAACTAATTAAGACTATAAGTAGGTACTTGTTACAGCTCTCATTCCATTATTTAATTTGTAATATAACTTGATTCTTGTTTATATTATTTTTTGTATCTGTATTTTCGTGTGTACTACTCAATTGTTAATCCTAAAAACGGGACAGGCATAGCCTATTGTGCGTGTCACTGGTATACTTTTCTTGTACAAATTCTTTCTTTTGCTAAATAAATATATTTCATATTTCATACGTTTAATATCGAACGATGAATAAAGCCATCCGAGACTAATGTAAACATCAAATCAATCTGACAGCGAGCCTCTAAATATACCGTGCTTCTATATTTATGCGGCAAACAAAATCTTGGATCACATCTATAGGAACGGGAAAGCGATTATTGAGAGAGCAAATATTTTTCCCTTTCCAGATTGGTTAGGCGACTTGCATACTGAGACATCATATCCTATTAATGTCCAATCTGGAACATTTTCCACTACAGAACCTTAAAAGAGCGTCAGTGGCGTAGGGGATAAGACGCGGCCTATCATATCGAAAGGTCCGGAGTTCGATCAACAGCTGGGCCATGTACCAATGGGTTTTTTCTCGAAACTTAAGTACATTTACTGACTGCTCTCAAACGGTGAAGGAAAACATCGTGAGGAAACCTGCATACGCCGAAGAAGAAATTCTTAGGCGCATGTGAAGTCCACCAACCCGCACTGGGCTAGCGTGGTGGACTATAGCCCGAACTCCCTCGTTAAGAGGGTAGGCCTGAGCCCCAGCAGTGGGGACATTAATAGGCTGTTGATGATGAACCTTAAAAACCGCTATTTATTTATTGTTCAGATTGGTCATTTTTCAGGTTGGACATTTTTCAGGTTGGACATTTTTCAGGTTGGACGTTTTTCAGATTGCACGTTTTTCAGATTGGACATTTTTCAGATTGGACGTTATTCAGATTGGACATTATTCCGTTTGGACATTTTTCAGTTCGAGCATGGTCGTTGGACATTTTTCAGATTGGACATTACTACAGTAAATCGTTAAAAGTGCGTGTTAACTGCTGCGTACGTTTATAGAAAATGTTTTATCGCTGTGGGAAGACAGTTGGGTGTCTCAAAACGAAATTTCGGTTGAACCAAAAAGAAAAAGACGAACTTTGTGTAAAACATGTACCTAAGCAAATTTCAATTGATGCCCATCGACATTGCGTTGAAATGAACTTGTATGTATTATTATTATTGGTTTTTTTTTCCAAAAGAAATAAATATAAATCCGCGGCCTTACCCATATTCCGTTCGGGTGTACCGACACCACTATCTAAGTAAACCGGCTTTAGTCGTGCGCCGAGCCCAGTTTTACTATAGGCAATGTGAGAGTCATTAAAGGTCATATTACACTATAACGGCACGGCTCCAGCACGGCTCCAACCCAGCATTTACTTGTCATTCAAATTAGAGCATTAAAACCTGTGTCGTATAGCATATTTCGTAATGTCAATATAAAAAGCCGCCGGCGGCTACCACACGAGTAGTGGCGAAGCCCGCGCGCTGTGAGCGAGGAGACCGCGTGCATACAGCGCGCCGACTACGGGATATACGTTAGCATACTATATAGTTAGTGGCGCGCTGCCAACGAGCTGGCACCTCGCGGGCGGCTAGCGGTAGGCGAAATTTGAGGCGGTGCTGTGGTGCAGCTGCGTCGTTGCCGCGCCGCTATAATGTAATACGACCTTAATCTTCCCCTTTCGACTTGATGTAAGGTTGTATGCACACTTACCGTCACTCTAACCGTCAAGCGACTCTTCGCGACGACATCGTCATGTCCTGACCCCCATCACTTCCCTGCACATATAAAAAGACGAACACACTCCTTACATCTCTATCCAACACGTCATCATCCTCAATACTTCTATCCTTGTCTCGCATAGCGTTAACGGTGCATGCCAATTTTCATATTTAAAAAGCTACAAAAATAGAACATATACAAAATTAAAATATATTCCATATCTTTTTTGATACGTCGATTTTGTCTGCGTGTTTTCTCAGAGGCATGTCTTGTGTTTGTCTTGTATTGTTTTGCTGTTTCTGTGCTTTTCTGTTCCGGACATTCTATATCTGTCTCTTTCTTTGACTTTCTAATATACCTTCTAAGAGTGTGTTTGTCATTATATGTGCATGGAAGTTTAATATTTATATATAACAATATCATATGCTTATATCGGAGTTGGAGTACTATCGAAGGGTTCAACGGTTCACCAATTTAATAATATATTTGTTACGCGTTTGTTCTCTCGATCGCAAGGAAGTAGAAACAAAACCAGTATGTAATAAACTGGAGCCTCATAATATTGAAACTCCCTGATAGGCTAGGCCAGCTCAAGGTCAAAGTGTTCCCACCGACGTGCGGTCGACTGTACCTCATGACAATTATATTTTCTTCGACATGGTGAACCATCTTCCCTTCGGGTATCTGTATGTTAATATAGTTAAAACTCTGTAGTGGATGCATTTCACTATGTAAAGCCAGCTAAGTAGGTATAAATGCAGGGTGTAGCAAAACACCTGTAATGACCGGTTACCCCCGTAACCGGTTTCCCCCGTAAACTTCAAAAAGTTGTTTACAAGATACTATAATAACCGGTCACTACAGGTATTTTGTTACACCCTGTAAAGTAAAGCTGTAAACACTTGTATTAAAAGAAAGCTCGTCAGTGCTGCCATTTTAATATCAAATCAAAACATTAGAAACGAAAATATTTTTACTAAATTTTTTCCTCTCAAAACATAACTTCGGATATCAGGTAAAACAAAGTACAATCGTCTGTTGATAAGCAAAACCTACGAAGTACAAATAGTGTACCTAATTTCATTTGGTCAATAAAAGCAGATGGTATATAAATTTTTTTTAAAGTTACAAAATTACGAAAAAACAAATGAAGGATACATCATACAGGATAAGATTTTTTTTAAATAAACGGTACGATTTTAAAGTTCTCATTGCCGAAGCGTTAATAATAATAAAAACTTTATTTTCATCATCAAAATAGCAACACTACGAGCTCGTACGTTAATAATTATAATAACCAATGAAAGCGTAATACGTACCAGAAAGATGACCTTGTGGTTCCTGTCCTGCTATGCTTGGCTGTGATACGTGTTTTGTGGGCGCAGAGTGTGCGTAAGTCATATTTTTAATCTGACGAAACTGACTGACGTTTACTGGGTTGCCAGGTTTTGAAGAAATAAAAATAGTGTCACAGCAGACGGAAAAGTACAGTGGTACAGGTACAGTGTTGTGACCAAAGGATCGACTTACCTCACTCACTCAATTTTCTAATCAAAATACAATGCTTATAAATATATAATGACATGTTAACCGTTAGGTAAGTCAACGAAAACGTTTTTACGGACGAAATTAAAAAAAAAAACAAATAACGGGATTTAATAATCATAATCATATTTATTGGTAAAAAGTATTTTAATAAAATGAACAACAAGGTTTATTTGACTCTGTGTGAGTGAGTGAGCTGATTCACAACCGAACAGAACTGAATGCATCACTATTTAAACGAAACAAGGCAACATTATTTTGCAAAGTGATATTAGCATCTGTCAGTCTACTTCGTCTGATAAATTTAATTTGGTCAGAAAAAAATACTGTTTTTAGTTAAATACATGTATAACTTCTAAATTTATAAAACGGTTTGTTTTCTAACCAAGCCATACTTTAACAGTGTAACATAAGTACTAGTAAATCAGTAAGTAATGTTTTGAAGTGCGTTATCTGTGGTGAAAATGAAAATGTATGCCTTTTAAAATAATATCAATTGTAAGATACTACAAAATTTAGGAGATTCTTTACTCAAAATAATTTTTTTATGTCATTTAATTTCGACAACGAACTGTTGAATCGCTTTTCTCGAAAACTAGATGAAACGACAATTTTTATAGACTGTCTTTATTTATAAATTTTGAAAGATCTAGTAGAGTAGATCATAAGTTAATAAGACATGAATTATGATAAAACAACAACTATATGGATCGGATCACGTCTGAAGACAACTTGGGGAAACATGTATAACGAAATACACATTATTACGTTTTCAATTCAAAAGTTTGCTATTGATTTTTCGAACTGAGTACACAATCGGCGGAAGGCGAGCGACGCTACTGAAATTACAGAGGTATATGACGTCTTAATATACATAAGTCAGTTATAAAAGCCTATTACTAGTATAAAGAAAAACCGTTAATGTAAGTAAGTAATGTAAATAAAAGAAATTCAGACTAGTAAGCTAAGCTTGTTAGCGACTTTGAACCAAAGGACATCTAAAGTTAGAACTAAGTAAACAAAGTCATTAGTAAATAAGTAAACCTTTCTAAGTAACAAAGTTCAAAGGTGTACTGTACCTGGATGGATGTCTTTGGTTTTAACAGCAGTCGGTAAATTATACGTCGTAGAATAATGTGTTTCATCAAGACAATCAACTATATCAAATGTAATAGAGAAAAGTTTGTTTTTTGTTTGAACGCGCTTATCTCTGGAACTGCCAGTCAGATTTGAAAAATTCCTGTCGCATTTGATAGCCCTATTCTTGAGGAAGGTTGGGGGCTATTTAACATCACGCTGCGACCCTAAGGAGCCGAGCAAAACGAAAACGCGGGCGAGACCGCGGGAAAAAGCGAGTGTAAAAAAAATTTCCGGTAAAGCAAAGCACGCCGTCGTGCAGTACGCTGAGTAATTTAGTTTTCCTGGAATATCTCGGAAAATTTTCAAAAAATTCCATAGCTTTGCCATCTTCATGTGTATGTACGTTTAAAAGTCGGTGAGGTAGTTTTCGAGTTATGCGTCAGACATACGGACAAAAACCTCTCTGCCACCTTAAAATTCTGTTTTCAAGTAGAATTCAGCCTATAGAAGCTCAATTCTATCCCCTTTTAAATGGACGCTTCGGTAAATTGCTCGCACTATATCAGATAGTATACTCTGGGTAGTGTGAAGTGGCAATAGATATTAATATTTTATTATTATAATTGTCACTGGATAATTTGTGAAAAACGCGAGATTGTAAACTGGGTGAAGATTTAGAACGGACAGTAAATTTTACAATGATTTATTGCAATAATATTCGATAGTTTATAATCTATCCGTACCTAGCCGTGAAATTGTGAACAGTAACACTAAAATATGTATAGGCACAGATTTGTAAATATCCTCTCTCCAAAGCAGCAGCGAAACTTTTTAATCGAATTCAATAAATAACAATATAATTCAAGTCTCAAAGGGATCTCAGATAAAACGGTAAAAGCCAAATGGTCTCTTAAAAATGTAATCTCCTCCGAATCCGAAAATATTCTTTGAAGCTTTTGACTTTAACATTGCCAATGTTGAAAGGCGCCTTAATTCAATATTTATTTCATTTGCATAGAAGAACGTATTAAACGAAAACGAATTGAACGCGAGGAAATAAAAGACCGTGCATGGCGGAAAGGTTATTATTATCATCATCTTCACTTTGTACAAATTAAAAAGAATACGGAGTCGGTGGCGTAGTGGGTCTGATGCGGCATGTCAGGTCGTCGAGAGGTCCGCGTTCGATACCCCGGCCGTGCCATGCACCGATGGGTTTATCTCGAAATTAGTACATTTTCTCATTTATTTATTACGGTCATTTTCTGTTTTCGCTGAGAAGGAATTACTAGAAGCGTATGTTGTCCACTAACCCGCACTGGGCTAGCGTGGTGGACTATAGCCCGTACCGTACGCCCTCATTCAAGAAGTAGACCGGTGCCCCAATAATGGGGACAAATTAATAGGCTGCTGATTAGAAAAAGAATGAGAGTAACAATTTTGGAGATGCAATATTTAATTCTTAGCTTTTTGAATAAAGAAGGTAATATGTATCATTGGGCAAAACGAAGTCATTCGTTGAGTTCGTTTATTTTGAATAAATTGTCATATATGCCACTACAAGTTGGCCCGACTATCATTTCGCAAGTCCTGCAATTTTCGCTTCCCGCCTAGTCGTATAGCATTGGAAACGATATCGCTTTAAATAAACGGCTCTGTAGCAGAGTGAAAACCTATTCAGCACATCCAATAGTCTTTTATCATAGAATAAGAAGCTCCGATATCGTACTTTGTTGGATTTTATTAATATTACGAAAGTACCGAGTGATTATATCCTACTATCCTACGAATATTATAAAATGTAATTTAAAAAAAATATGTATAAAAATGTTGCAGTGCCCTAACAGGGTTCATGTGTCTGTTATAAATTTTAAAAGAGATTTATTATTTTATTTATTTTATTATTTTATTTTAATTTTTTCAGCAGAGGGTAGTTTCAGAAACTACTCACAGCGATCAACAATGACAGCTCGCCTCTCCAGTCAGCTCGTGACCACGGCCAGTGTAACCTGGTCGAAACGTCGGGCAAGGTAAATAAAACTTATTCGTGTGTAAGACCCGTAAATAATTATATAATTATAAATTTTAAAACTTTAATATCTTTATGTTCCACATGACGCAATTAGAGGCCGTGCGGTAACCGCCGGTTAAATAGATTTAAGAAACATACAGACTGTCTATGATAAATGTATATTGCAGTAAAATTTAGCATATTGTAAATCCTATTTATTGACAGTATGAGCAAACCTTTGTTAATAGTTACCTATTTTTTCTAAGTGCTGTGGATTTTGTGAAAAAATAAAAATAAAATAAGACTTTAAATTCAAAATAAGATACGGCTTAAGGGTCTCGTTACCAAGCCAAAACCTACAAAAAAAATCTACGCTTCGGGTGTCAGCCCTTGGTTCGTACCATAGAACAAGGATCCCATGGAACAGCTGCTAAAATAACAATAATAATCAGAGAGGGACACACTTATTACAAAAGTGGAAAGAGTAAGCAAGACAGATATAATATCTTCTATCTCTCTCTACGTATGTGAATTTTAAACCATAACTGTCAACGCACAACAACCCGACTAAAAATAGATAGTGTTTGTTCAGTTTGACCCCGCCATGTAAGAAGCGTCTTCTCAAATTATTGGGGTAAAAGACAATTGCTATTTCATGCTATACGCTGATTACGGTTCTATGGGATCCTTGTTCTTAGGTTCGTACGAAGCAATTTGCAGGGGGCGTCGGACGGACGGACGTATACCGTTGAATGGGTCATCAATCGAGCACGCCGGGCGGGCGGCCATGCTCGAGTCTTTAGGAGACACTCGCACGGCCAGGGATGTATGCAGTGGTCGGGCGAGAGATACTTAGTGAATATTCTAGCAGCTGGTCCGAGAGGGACACACTTATTACAAAAGTGGTAACAGTAAGCTAGACAGATATAATAACTTTTGTCTCTATCTACGTGCGAAACCACCACAGACAAGAAAATACTCGATGCTGTCAACAAACAACAGCCCGACTAAAATAGATAGTGTTTGTTCAGTTTGACCCCGCCGTTTATAAAGCGTCTTCTCAAATTATTGGAGTTTTCATCGAGTTAGGGATACCAGATGTTCATCACGTTTACCCATAAACTAAATTGTGTTTTTTTACCAATACTTGTGGGTAAAAATCCTACCTAGCAATATATCAAAAGACTTGCTATTTCATGCTATACGCTGACACCAGATCTATAGGATCCTTGTTCTTAGGACCAATACGTGTTTGGACAAATCAACAGCCAATTGACATGTCCCCACTTCTGGGGTTCAGGCCTACCCTCTCAACGAGGGCGCGCGGGCTATAGTCCACCACGCTAGCCCAGTGAGGGTTGGTGGACTTCACATGCGCCTAAGAATTTCTTCTTCGGCGTATGCAGGTTTCCTCGCGATGTTTTCCTTCACCGTTTGAGAGCAGTCAGTAAATGTACGTAAGTTTCGAGAAAAAGCACATGGTTCAGCCGGGGATCGAACTTCGGACCTTTCGATATGATAGGTCGCGTCTTATCCCCGACGCCACTGACGCTTCAATCTGATAAACGATATTTTATGATATGCCTAGTCCCAAGTAAAAAATAAAAATCTATATACTAATAATAAAGAGGTAAAAACTGGTGGATAATTTCCACGCTTATCTTAAATATGTTGCGAAGAACCAAATGATAGCGGGGTGTGAAATACACCTAACGCCATCTATTGACAAACTTCAAAACTAAGAAACTTGCATGATTAGAACGGGTTAAAAAATTTTGAATAACATAAATAGTATACTTTATATCGCGGATGAAGTCGCGGGGCATCGGCTAGTCTAAAATAAAGCGACTCTGTGCACACTGCGTCCCTGTGCGTAGATATAGGTTAAGATCAAACGGCCTGCGAATTTTTTCGCTTATCTTCGAGATTCTTTTTATTAACACGTCTTTTTATATTTACAACGGTAGTGAAATCTTTAAAATTATCAACATTGTCGTAAAAGTGAGTGGCTGGAGGTGTAAATCGTTTACGGAGGCGCCTTGAGAGGGTCGGAGGGTTTGAGGACCTTATTAGCTTCGTTTGCCGACCGTCTGTTCGTCGGAGTCGTCAAAAATTCCCATAATAATAAGATGACTTCACCTTTTCTACCGACTTCAAAAAGGAACTGTTAAGTTTTTTTGGGTTATGATCGCATCGTCTAAAAAGCAATTTGCGTAAAAAACAAAATGCCTAAAATCAATGTCTAAATTGTAAAATGTCTAAGTAATAAAATGTCTCAAACTCAAAATGCAAAATGTAGTAAAATGTCTAAAACTCAGAATGCCCAAGTTGTGAATCATCTAAAAAGCAATTTGAAATGCAATCGATGCTATTTGTTTCGTAGTCAATTTGCACTTTAGTTTTAGGTTTGAAAATTAGACATTTTACGTTCTAGGCATTTTGCAAAGTAGACAATAATATGAGTTTAAGTCACATTGATTAGTCAATTTACATTTAGACCTTTTGATAATTAGACATTGTACGTTTTAGGCATTTTTTCATATAGGCAAATTGCTTTTTAGACGATGTACAGAAAAATTAATCTTAGCATGCACTGCATTTATAAATCTTGACTGTACCTATACCTAATGGGCTCCCTAAACGATCATGCGGCATGACATGCATTACGTTTACGTGAATTATCATGCTGCATGGTGGATCATGCTTGCTATCAAACACATAGTACAGTGAAGCAACGGCCAGCACGTAGTTTGCATGTCATGCACGTCAATCACTACAACTAGTGACAGCACGTAATGCATGTCATGCAGCATGATCGTGTAGGGACCACTTAAAGTTGATGGCAGTACTCTGAGACAGTGTTGTTGAAAAGATTACTTCTTTCTTACTTTGGCCGAAATCGCTAGTATAAAAAAATCTCATACAAAAGTAACACATCCGTATTCTTCCCTCGTAACACATTTGCACACGACTCAAAGGTCTACAGCCATCGCCCTTTATCTTAGGGCAATATATTCTTGTTTATTAAGTATAGTGTGACCATGTGTTTACGTATCAAACAGGATTTACCCATTCGCGCGCGCCACGGGCAAACCGATACAAAAGGCTAATTTTGATTTATTTATAACACATCAGAGGACGCCCCGAGACTCCGTCTGCGTTAAAAAAGATTCTACATTATATTTCAGGATGTAAGCTATCAGTGTACCAAGTTTCATCAATATCCGTTCAGCCGTTATCGCTTGATTGAGTAACAAACATACAAACTTAGGAACATAATAAACGTTAGCATTTATATTTTTCGCATTTATTTATTGAATTCGTTTTTTATGCCTACAATAAAACATTTATTAATATATTAGTAGAGAGGAGGGATTAAAAATGTTAACGATTAAATACGCTCATATTGTATGCCGCTATTGACTCATACTTCGATCCGATCCCCATTCCTACAAAAACAACATCGCCTGGCGACCCCAGCCACATGTAAACCTAAACTGACTAATACACGCATTTCTCGAGCGCTCGATTCGTCTCGGGCGTGATACCGAGACGCCGCAACTCGAGCTGGATTTTCTGCAGATTGACATCCGATAGCAGTTTTTATTGGATTCCATCATCGCGAGCGCATTTTATATACTTCACATTTCTTAAGTCTGTTTTTATTTATTTATGGTTTATCTACCACCGCCTCCTGGTGTTAGCGCTGAGAAGCGGCGGCGCAACAAACATCCGCAACACATCTTTTAACATCAAGTTTGTATACAGTTGTTTGTAGACTTTCCAAGTTAAAGTAACATTAGGCTTATGATGGTATCGTCTAAGAAGCAATTTGCCTATAAAGCAAAATGCCTAAAACCAATGTCTAAATTGTAGAATGCCTAAGTAATAAAATCCCTCAAACTCAAATTGTCTAAGTTATAAAATGCCTCAAACCTAGAATGCATATGTTCATAAACGACTAAAAAGCAATTTGACATGTATTCCATGTAATTTGTTTCGTATTCCATTTGCATTTTAGAAGTTTTGCAAATTAGACATTTTACGTGTAGTTAGTTACGTTTATACAATGAAAATCTTAAAGTTAAGGAATCATGACGATGCTGCTTCCAAACGGCTCATCTGATCAGCTGGATATCTATAGCGATCTAAAAGTCCTCCATCTACTCTCTCTATGACCGTCATCAGATCATGCCCCGATTAAACCTTCACGGAGAGCCATGGCTTCAAAGTGACCTCGATTGTATGAAAATCTTGCCCTGTTCCTAATTATCCGTCCACCATGTAGGTATTAATATCTACTGGTACATTGTGTTCGCACCGCAGGATAGTACCGTATCTTTCTTCTCTGGTTTCAATTAACCTACAAATAACGTTTTGTAGATTCTCTTCTACCGCTAACCATAATTTTACATCGATTGCATCGCCCATAAACGAATCAAAACCAATTTGATATCGAGCGTTCGTTCCGTTCGAAGCAAACAAATATAATGTCATTTACTTATTCATGAACGAAGCAGGCCACAACCCATTGGCTACGCTCCATTCCCTCGCCCATTTATATTCATAGCTATAGGCTACGGCGTCTATTTCTGGAATCCATGGTATCCGTATAGGCTATCAGGTTAGATTGCGGTTGGCGGACTTCACGTGCGCCTAAGAATTTCTTCTTCGGCCTATGTATGGTTTCCTCAGGATGTTTTCCTTCACCGTATGAGAGCAGTCAATAAATGTACTTAAGTGAAAAACCCATTGGTACATGGCCCAGCCGGGGATCGTACTTCGGAGCTTTCGATATGATAGGCCGCGTCTTATCCCCGACGCCACTGACGCTCTATTATGTGTCATAATATGACATTATCGGCCATGGTGGAGGGAGGGCTTTATTATGCCGGTTTTCCAGTTTTCCCCTCTGTATTAAAACGTTGTTGTTCCATTAAAACTTTTAATGAGTCGACCCCTGTTCATTATAAGCGTTGAGATGAAAGGCATTTTTTTTCGCTTCTCGCCCAATGGGCTTCAGTTTCCAAACGTATATGACAACAGTACGGGCACAAAACGCAGCAACTCACTGTGCGAGTCGGTGAAAATCGGACAACTTCAGTAGGGCTGGTTCAGCGTAGTTCTTCAACGTTAACATAACACCTAGGAGGCGGTGGTAGGTAAAAAATCCAGTGTACTTATTTTAATTTTATTTATCGGAGGCTAATAGGATCGGAGGCATACGAGGCTGGGGCACACGGGAACGGACCCTAACAAGAAGTGTTTTGGAATTCAAAGAAATTTCAATAGGTATTGAAATGATGAAAAGTATTGTACGAAATCACCATACGCGAAAAAAAAATTAAGGCTTATATGCTCGGAGTTTCTTTGAAGGACAATTATAATAGTAAGTATATATAGTGGTCGTATAAACGCTGACGTAAGTTACTTATGTTTGCACTTTGCATCTACTTCTCCGTTAAATTCGCGTTTTTTTTAAATCATAGTTTATTTATAGAGGTTTTTTATAATTTAAGCCACCCTCATCGTGGCTCTCTTACAATAAGTAACCTATACTAAACATGAATATCTAGGTTATTCTAATTTTAAGTCCAAACTTAACCAATTCATACAGCATCATAGCCATTCCAGAGTTAAAATTGGCGGTTAGATCGAGTGTCGCTACTGGTATAGCATTGACGCGGGCGCCAAAAAACTTTCCACTTAACACCGTTTCTATTATTCTAGTAATAATATTATTGAAGCCGACTTCTCTAAACTCTTGGCAAATGGTGTACGTTCGTAACAATGCACGGGTTCCGTACACTATTTTTGTTCTAGTTTTCATTTCCAGATAACTTTACAATTTAAAAATTCCAGTAGTTTACGAGCTATCCGGGGGACAAATAGATAGACAAAATAGCTTTCGTTTTAGGTTATACGTTTTGACAAAAAAAGTATGAAACAGATTAAATAGGTAACCTTTTACAAAGGTTTCAACAAAATTAAAGTTATTCGAACTAAATTGTCGCTGAAAAGTAGCTTAAAATAGACTTTCAAAATAACTTTTTCAACATAAAATGCTTACCTAACTATTTTAAACCCCAAAGGGGATTATCAACGGAGTACAGTTGCTAGTGGCAGTGGCACGGCACAAGAGGACAAGCAAAAGAACAACGAAAAAGGGGTTTTTACATGTAATTGAATAAAATATTGAGGGTAGTCGACTCAATACCGTCTGAGGCGGCGCCCGGACGCGCCGGGGCTATGAATACTAATGCGGCGATACACACGGATAATAAAAACATCGTGAGGAAACCTGCATACGCCGAAGAAGAAATTCTTAGGCGCATATGAAGTCCGAGCGCCCTCGTTGAGAGGGTAGGCCTGAGCAGTGGGGACATATAATAGGCTGTTGATGATGATACACACAGACTAATTTTTTATACCATAACACAGCCTTCAGGTCCATTTTCCTGTCATACGTGTTTGCGCCCGCGTCCTGGTTTAAAAGCTTGTATCAAAGGACAGGATGCGGGCGGCACGCATGACAGGAAAATGGCCCTTGGTCGCATAATGATGTCCATTCGGTTGGTGCACGCCATAACGTCAAAGTGCTTTTTAGACATTTCACAACTTAGACATTTTACTGATATTTAAGCAATTTGATTTTTAGACGTTTTACAACTTAGGCAATTTGAGTTTGAGGTTTTTATTTCTTAGGCATTCTACAATTTAGACATTGATTTTAGACATTTTGCTTCATAGGCAAATTGCTTTTTTTAGACAACACGATCATAACCCCGCGAGGGTGGTTGGTTTGATTGGAAAAAATATTTCTCTTCTAAGGGTGAAATTTTAAAAAAAATTATGTTGGTTTTAAATATGATGAATAATTTTTTTACAAAGTCAATTTTATTTTTTTGTAAAAAATTATGATTATTTTATACTTTTTAGTCCGTTTTGAAAACGTATTGTGTGCCCGTTTTAATTAGTTTTAGCTTGAAGCTGAAGTTTTACATTATTTAATCATAAATTTATAGAAAAATTTGGGATTAAGCCAAACGCCGCGGCGGTGTGTATACCGTTCAGCGTTACCGAAGTACCAAGTCGTATACAAAACAGAAATATTGTAATTTCATTAAGTTCGCCCCAACTATTGTTACACAAACTATAACTCAGCCAGACCTTTTGTTCTGAACTCGAATTGATACTTAATCAATTCGAGTTCAGAACAAAAGGTCTGGCTTACTTTAGTAATTACGCCATAAGATCTAGACAAAGCTGGGGATATATTCTGTGAGATTCCAACAATAGCCTAGCGGTTTTTCATCATTATCATATCAGCCTTTTAGCGTCCACTTGTGGACATAGGCCTTCACCAATGATTAGAGGTATTTAGTTAAAGAAATATCAAGGATTGAGTCACAAACGTGGACTGTCGAAGCTTATTTTAAATGGCGGAACGCAACTGCGTGAATTGTCTGCGTCTACGTCGCGTGGCAGCTCCTAGACTATAAAAAGTACTATTTTGTATAGAAAAATACTATTTTGTGTTAAGAGCCCTTAATATATACCAAAAAAATCAGGGTTGCCCAGACGCAACCAGCCATGCTCATCACAGTGAACAAAAAGAAATGATTTTTTTGTATGACATTGAGTGCACAATTGAAACCTTTTTGTAGCAAAGTTAGAGTTTTTTAAACCAACAACGAGTATGTAATCGACCAATATGATTTCTGTATTGGAGTTGGGCGAAGCGAAGCTGGAATAACAATGAAATCCTATTGGTCGATCCACATAGCATTAATTTTGTGACAGATTTGGGACAAAAATGTATGAACCAGAAGGTTCCAAGTTGAACCAGAGGTAGGGGAACCAAACATACAAAGGCATTGTTCTTATCTAGTGGCTTACGGAAGTTTGGCAGAATTATACAACATTTGCTGGGGAACACATCCGTATAAATAAACAAGAGGTCATTTGCCGTTGCCGCCTCCGCGGAAAAGTTTTTGTTTGCGGAACATTCTACGTAGAACAAGACAAGCTTTATGGCCATATCTCAGCTAAGCAATATCATTAATGGAAGCGTCTCTTTCCTTCATAAACATATCTAAAGATAGTGGCTTCAAGCTACTATAACTCGACTAAAACAACTTCTGAAAACTAAATATTTTTTTAAAACAAATCCAAATCTAATATTTTTTGTTTAACTTCTTTTCTAATACTGACCAAAATTGTGCTAAACAAAACAAAGCAAAATTATTTAAATTACAATATTTTCATTTTTTAGGAGTGGAAAAACGACTTTTATTACCGTTGAGTAGTATATATTATTCAATATTTAATTCAATTAAATAATCAATTCAATACACTTTATCGCACATTTAAAAATTACAGACAAAAAAGAAAAATACAGATACAATAATGTACATCTAGGCGGTGTTATCGCTAAGAGCGATTTCTTCCAGACTATAATATTGTTTTGTTTGAACAGATAACTAATTGGCTACCTGTCATTTAGTACCGCGTTATTTACTTTGGAAAACTATTTCCAAAGGTAATTTACGGCGCACATCGGACGCGCGTTTGATGGATTGAAATTGCCTGATCAGATCTCAAGTTGTGTTGAAAGAAGAATGGGAGCAAATAACTAGACAATAGACAAAGAAGCTGTATTGGGATAGTAAAGACAACGCTACTTGACTGAGTCGCTCAATTTACTGTCGTGACGTCAAGTCGAGAGGATCTCTTAAAACTTCTTCATCATCGTTATATCAGCCTGTAGACGTCCACGGCTGGACAAAGGCCTCCCCTGGACAGGATCTCCACGACCCGCGCTAACCTCATCCAGCCGGGTCCCGCGACCTTCACCAGATCGTCGGTCCACCTTGTGGGAGGCCTACGCTGCGTCTTCCGATACGTGGTCGCCACTCGAGAACCTTTCTGCCCCAACGGCTGTCAGTTCTACGAGCGATGTGCCCAGCCCACTGCCACTTAAGCTTCGCAACTCTTTGAGCTATGTGGCGACCTTGGTTCTCCTGCGGATCTACTCATTTCTGATGCGATCTCGCAGGTATAATAACAGACCGTACTTAAATTCCGAAAAAGTCATTGGTGCTGGCCAGGGTTCGAGCCCGCGACCTCATGAAGCGGGGGCATAGCCAACTAGGCTAGCACAGTCCAAACCAAACTATACAGCAAATTCCACAATGCGGGGAAGACTTTACAGAATCAGACAGAAGACCCATTCTCAAGCTACGATATGGGGTCCTTCAAGAAGAGAGTCAAAAGAGCCCTTCAACCTTGGCCGGCGCCGCACCAGCACCCCCCGGGTGTTGCAGGTGTCTGTGGGCGGCGGTGACCTCTTAACATCAGGAGGCCCGCCTGCTTGTTGCCCACGTAGCAATAAAAAAAACACAAATCCTCATTCTAAATTTCCACCAAAGCAAAGTCACAGTCTAACATTACACGAAGAAATGTCAGCTACTTCATTACGATTCATTTAATTTGTAATCCGATAAACTACTCAGCGAAGCACCACCCTACACCCGAGCGCTTCGCTTCACAAAACACCACCGTATCACGCTCGGCTAAAGTCGACATTCCTCCAGCAGATATCCCTACTCGATATCAATCAAATTGCTGGAGGATAACGAACTTTCACGCGACAGGGATAGAATTGAGTTTTGATGGCAGGGCACTGGGGTTGGGTAAATAAATATTTTAGACAGCCGTAGACATCGCGTGTTGGTGTAGCGGGAAAGGCTTTTTTCGTTCCGCCAGACGTCAGGAAAGGTAACGAAGACTGAGGATAGAAGTAGCAGCATATACAATAAAATAAAAAGAGCCTTTAAAATACCACTCGTAAATATATATCGACCCCTTAAATAACTGTATCGGAACCCAAGCTTTTAGCTTGTCCCTTTGGTACCCCAATCGGTTAATTGTTACAATGATGTCCCATGATTACCAAAATTAACCCTACACGGCATGCTGATTGCAGTACACGGCTGGAATAACAAGCGGTATCCCTGTTTCAGCGCAATACCTTCGAAACTCGGACGTGCTTCACGTCAGCCAGACACCCTGACATTGACACTCAAAAAAACTGTCATTTTGAAACTTATACCGCGATTTAATTGGTCAAGATAAAGTTTGTCGAGTGGCGACCACGTATCGGAAGACGCAGTGTAGGCAGGCCTCCCACAAGGTGGACCGACGATCTGGTGAAGGTCGCGGGACCCAGCTGGATGAGGTTAGCGCAGGACCGGTCGTCGTGGAGATCCTTGGGGGAGGCCTTTGTCCAGCAGTGGACGTCTACAGGCTGATATGATGATGATGATGATGAAGTTTGTCAATGACAAAGTTTGCCAATGACAGGTCTCTGAGAGACTGCGAACATCGCATACATCCCTGGCCGTGCGAGTGTCTCCTAAAGACTCGAGCATGGCCGCCCGCCCGGCGTGCTCGATTGATGACCCATTCAACGGTATACGTCCGTCCGTCCGACGCCCCCTGCAAATTGCTTCGTACGAACCTAAGAACAAGGATCCCATAGAACCGTAATCAGAGTATAGCATGAAATAGCAATTGTCTTTTACCCCAATAATTTGAGAAGACGCTTCTTATATGGCGGGGTCAAACTGAACAAACACTATCTATTTTAGTCAAGCTGTTGTTTGTTGACAGCAGCGAGTATTGTTCGCATACGTAGATAGAGATAGAAGATATTATATCTGTCTAGCTTACTCTTACCACTTTTTTAATAAGTGTGTCCCTCTCTTACTATTATTGTTATTTTAGCGTCTGTTCTATGGGATACTTTTTCTTAGGCGAATATGGTATATTTATTACCCGGCGGAATAACTAGCTCATAAGCAAAGGCGTAAGCGTGTTTAGTGTTTCCACCAGCCATAGACTATACAATTCGTCCCGACGACACGTCATGCACGCGCACGTCACGATCCAATATTTATGACGACAGCTCCGTTATGCGTACGAAATGGAAATACACCATCCAGTTAATATTATACTCTACTCGGATGACTTCGTAATTTGTCAGCGCATATTAATGGACGTATTATGTAATGCTGACATTTAGTTATTTACCGTTGCCTGATGTGGCGCGTAGGGGAAACAAAATATGTCAAAAACCGATCATTCTCAATGAAAACCTTCCATATATCTATACAGGTACTGACAACCTTTAGAAAAAACATATGTGGACAGGATTTTTATTAGATTTTACGGCCCTGGAAACGGATTCTTTTGGTAAACGATTAAATTTTTAATAAACCGACAGCGGCGTTTACAGCACCTCATTCCCCGAAATAGTTATTTTCTTTATGGTTACATACTCACAAAGGTGGCAGTATCTTCAATGGTCGTCAGAGCGAAGGACAAAGTTGGAACAACATCTTAAAGAAATAAGTTACAAGTTTCCATGATGTTGAATAAAATACTTTGACAAATTTTATACACGGAAACTCACAAAATACACATTTATTAAGAAAATACAAGAGATAATTCCCATCCAGAGATTCCCCCCTTTTTCTAAAACCTATTCCTAACTAGTCTTACCGTACACAAGAGGCCAGTTCCTTCGAATTCGCCTCCACTATCGCAATAACAGACAGGACCACGGAAACACCGCGGTGATAACATAAAATGCTACTACCCGCAATTTCCACATCACGTCAACTTCAGTTCATATTGTTCTGGCTTGAAATCGTAAAGAGAGAAACGATAGAGGACGCACTAAAATAACAATAATAATCAGAGAGGGACACACTTATTACAAAAGTGGTACGAGTAAGCTAGACAGATATAATATCTTCTATCTCTGTCTACGTATGTGAATTTTAAACCGTAACTGTCAACGCACAACAACCCGACTAAAATAGATAGTGTTTGTTCAGTTTGACCCCGCCATATAAGAAGCGTCTTCTCAAATTATTGGGGTAAGAGACTATTGCTATTTCATGCTATACGCTGAGTGCGGTTCTATGGGATACTAGTTCTATGCTTGAAATGGAGTTCGCATGTGAACCTTGCCTTAACTTAAGCTGGGTTTGCAAATTAAATTCTGAACGGTTTAATTTGAACCATAGCTATGCATATTCTACTCAGAAGAGCGGGATTAGATAGAACAGATGTCACCGCGTACAACCCTTTAAGCGTATCCCAGACACACGCGGCCTGCGGTGGCGGTGGCAGCCTGTTGTATTCCATTGCAATGTATGTGAGAGTTCAAACACGCGCGGCATAATTTGCATATTGAGGCTGCGGCCTGCGGTAGGCCGCCACCGCAGGCCGCGAGTGTCTGGGATACGCCTTACAGTTATAGTGAACACAATGCATTGAGAGAAGGAATGGATTACGCGATTACTTACGACCGTCGGATTACTTTGAGTGGATACTAAAGTAATCCGACCGAGAGTAAGAGTCGCGTAAACTATCACCATATCTCCATGTAAGATGTGTATTATAATTATAAGGTTTATACGCGATTTTGACATCTGTCATTCCAATTAAGATATTCTGAATAGAATAATACACTTAGGGCTTCTTACACCGCTTGCTGATAAAGTCCCAGATACCCTATCTGTAGGTTATCTGACAGATAGCCTGTTTTTTTGGTTTCACAGGTATCTGATTGCCTATATCTTATATATTTTATATAGTCTATCACACAGATTTATCTGATAGATTAGTTTATCACTAAGATTACTATCTGTAACAATATCAGGAAGTGGTGAAAGAAGCCCTTAGTCAATTAATTTTTTTAAATATTCTGAATGTAACGCAAAAATAATCTGTTTCAGGTGCACTGTGAGTAAAATCAATTGAAATTTAATTAATTAATTTTTGTATACTGCTAATTTAATTTGTTTAAAATATACCCTTGAAAGCGAGAAATAAAAAAACTGAAATTTTATGAAATTCTCATCTAAAATAAAATAAAAAACTAATTTTTACCTTCATGTAAATTTCTCTCACAGATTCAAAGAACTAAAACACCACCCTGTGGGTTCCACCTCGCAACCGGCTAATGGACGGAAGCGGGTGGGGTTGGGAGAGGAGGAAATTGCTCCACGACGTTTGCCGGCCCGCGGGCTCTTATTGTATGGAGATTGTATGGAAAATTGTCACTGCATTAGCACCTTGTCTGGTTCATAGCTTCTTCAGAGGCCACTGGGGAAAGTTTAGATACAGTCAGCAACTAATAGATTTTAGACCTTGTTTTTTGCAATAAAGAGTTGATATTACATAGACAACTTGGACGCTTGATCAAAAAAATCAAAATCAACAGCCTATTGACATGTCCCCACCCCCTGTAAGGGCTCAGACCTACCCTCTCGACGAGGGCGTTAGGACTATAGTCCACCACGCCAGCCCAGTGCGGGTTGGTGGACTTCACATGCGCCCAAGAAGGGCGTATGCAGGTTTCAGGTATGTAGTTAAAATAGCACATCACTTACAATATATGGTCGAGAAAGAAAGCAAATATAGACAAACAACGTAGCACAGAACCGTGTAGAATGAAAAAAAAAATAATAATAATGTTTGGACAATTTTACACACGGCTGTTTAGTCCCAACTAAGCCGAAGCTTGTACCTAAATGGGTACTCGACAACTGATAAACATACTTAAATACTTTTAAATAAATACATACAAACACCCAGAATCCGAAAACCAACAGTTATGCTCATCACACAAATATTGGTCCCGGGTGGGAATCGAACCCACGACCTTTGGCGCAGTAGGCAGTGATACTACCACTACGCCAACAGGCCAGTCAAAAAAGAACATATACAAGTAAATTTATAAGTAGGTTTAGGAGAAAGATGACTTTTAAAAGACAATTTTAAAACTCTATCCGCCGTAAAAGCGAAATGAATAGAGACGTAAGAAATAAAAAGCCCGCTCCAGCGCGAGAGCTGTGCAAATATTTTGATCGCATCCCGGCCCCGTTTCATAGCAAACAAGCCGTGTTTTATAGCAAACAACTATCGCGGCGTATGTGTAATCACGTCTCTATTACAAGCCCAACCATTACCCACAGCTATCTCTATAAAGAGTGACGTATATAGCTGCCTCATCAACAGCCTATTAACATGTCGATACTGCTGGGGCTCAGGCCTACCCTCTCGACGAGGGCGTTCGGGCTATAGTCCACCACGCTAGCCCAGTGCGGGTTGGTGGACTTCACATGCGCCTAAGAATGTCTTCTTCGGGGTATGCAGGTTTCCTCACGATGTTTTGCTTCACCGTTTGAGAGCAGTCAGTAAATGTACTTAAGTTTTGAGAAAAAACCCATTGGTACATGGCCCAGCTGGGGATCGAACTTCGGACCTTTCGATATGATAGGCCGCGTCTTATCCCCAGGGCCACTGACGCTACTTGTAGCTGCCTCTCTGGTTATAATTCGGGAACCGCTAAACAAAATTTGATGCAGTTTTCCCTTCTTGTACTGTATTAGAACCGAGCAGTACATTTTATTAACTCACTAATCGATTAAAACGATTATCATTTTGTTACCGGAAAAACGAGTTATTATTATTATTAAAATATCAACCGACTTCAAAAAAGGAGGTCATCAATTCGACCTGAATGATTTCTCTAAAGCACAGACATAGATTCAAAACATTTGTATGGAAATGTTTACAAAAACAAAGTAGACAGTCGTTAGCTATCGAAATATATAGGTATATGAACGGGTTGTAAAAGCATTTGATGATCCGCTTAACTTTGAATAACTACAATATTTACTCGTAGGATGACAACCGGTTTTCATCAAAAAAAGAAATGATTTTTTTTTCACAAAACTTCCTTTAATCCAATCCAATACTCGTTCGAAAGAAAAAAGTTAAAAACCTCAGCTATTCCTATTATCATTCCCTATCTATAGATAACTACACGAATCTGTCCGTACAATAAAACCCGAACCATAAACTAAGCGATAACCCGCTCGAGCTCATCTCCGGACCACTAAACCGTTGTCTTTGGAATAATTCCAGATAGCTCTCACAATGGTCTTCGTGAACGGAGGGTAGTTTCAAGACATCCTGTACCAAGGTCCGTGCCAAATGTTATCATTCTACCTGTCCGGGGAAGTTATTTTTATTGGCGACTTCACAAGACTACAAAAGTTTTGGAATAAGTATGCCTTTAGGTATTGGATTTGGAGTCGTGGTAGCCTAGTTGGTTGTGCACTCGCCTCACGTTCATGAGGTCGTGGGTTCGATCCTGGCCCGTACCAATGAGTTTTTCGAAACTTAAGTACGGTTTATTATAACACCATAGGTTTTTCGGTGAAGGAAAACATCGTGAGGAAACCTGCATATACCAAAGGCTGGTATTTACTATTCTAAGGCGTATGTGAAGTCCACCAAAAAAACGGATTGGGGCACCGCTTGGCGGACAGGGGTTTGGCGCAACAGATCCCATAGGGTCGAAGTATCGCCAGGTATTCCTGGCCCCCTAAAAAGATAAGATGCCTTTAGGTATGCCAGCACGGAACGATTGCATGTCATTTACGCATATTTTTCGAAAAGCAATCTTACTGTAGGTATACCAATTTCTCCAACCAACCAACAACCAACAATTGTACTTCGCATAGTCTGTTTAATGATGAAGTATTAGACTGTTTTGTATTTAACGCAGCCCCGCCAGCCTTTGGTCACGAGTTTAAAGCAAATAGAATAGACTCCAAGCCAAAAAAATAATTAAAATGCGCCCGCCCTCTACCGTGAAATGTCACTATCCTTTGAGATCGACTGAAACATTTAATAGACAATTAGCAACAATAAAAGAACAATTACTATTGAAGCTTAAGTCCCACGTTGGGCGCCAAAACTAAAATTTATAAAACTACCCTCTAAATCCAGTATTGTGATAACCCTAACATACGTTACACTTTCAACTAGCTGAACAAGCGACGTATTTCCCAAACAGACAACGTATCTTTTCAACTCGAGAGCCATGCTCAGTTCTCAAGTCAGACGACAAGTTAAAAAATAACGGCTAAGCTTAATATCACAAGAGACTCGGAAACATTGGTGCACTGGTTTCGTCTTAAGGTAGGGAAATGTTTCTTGGAAATAAAACCAACTGTAATGTAATAAGTAATCTGATCAATCATTGTTGGTAATGTTTTCAACAAACGTAATTGTTGCGTAAACATAAACACCATCGGCAAATATTGATTTGAGTAATAGAGAATAGAGAAAAAGGGGAAATAGTAAAAACTATAACTTTATTGGATCAACAGCCTATTAACATATCCCCACTGCTGGGACTCAGGCCTACCCTCTCAACGAGGGCGTTAGGGTTATAGTCCACCACGCTAGCCCAGTGCGGGTTGGTGGACTTCACATGCGCCTAAGAATTTTTTCTTCGGCGTATGCAGGTTTCCTCACGATGTTTTTCCTTCACCGTTTGAGAGCAGTCAGTTGGATACTAAATAGACAACCAATGTGTGCGAGTGAGTAAAATAATTTACACAAGTAAGAAAGAGAAAACCCACTCAATGTCACTGTACTGTCAGATCGGCGCAAGTCGTGGTAATGTATGGTAAAAACCTTTAAAAATTCATGTCAATTTAAAATCTAAATATCCCCGGTAGCCACTAAAGCCTGGAACTGGCAAAAAACCCACTCAAGTGCCAAATATTGATGCACTTTGCATAAATTTGCACTTTTTCACGTCGAATGTGGAATATAAATCAGTTATACGTCGTCCAGTCAATTCGGAACCTCAACGTGCTAACATTTTGGCAGAAACCAGCGGTCTCCCTATAGAGGTTTTAAAATTTTTCATCGCAGCCATTGATATTTCGTACGATATTCAAATGGGTTTTGCATTGCATAGAGAATTAAGTTATTGAACATGAAACCATAGCATGATTTTTTTGCTGAAAAACACACCTCTTATATATTTTTTCTACGGAAATGAAATGGCAGACGGAAATGGGAAGACATCCCACCACAGACCTTGAACTAGAATTCTCCAACCGGCGTCTGAACTACGGTCAGGGTCCAAAATGATCAGTCTCTTAAGAAGTCCAGTGTAGAATGGCCAGGGGGAACCATAATGTCCAGTCTCAAAACGTCCAGTTTCTCAAAACGACTAGTGTTAGCTTCTTCAACCGCGGCCGGCAACGGACCAGCACCCCCCGGGTGTTGCAGGTGTCTATGGGCGGAGGTGACATCTTAACATCTGGGAGGCCCGCCTGCTTGTTGCCCCCGTAGCAAAAAAAAAGCTTCGTCAAATTTGACTCCTATTCTATCTTGAGAATGGAGATTCTGAGGCACTGGACGTTTTGAGACTGGACATTATGGTTCCCTGGCCATTCTACACTGGACATTGTTCATTATTTTGGCCCACTGGACTTTTTAAGACACTGGCCATTTCGTACCTGAGTGTTTAATTCAAACCCAAATTCCTTTCCAGTATTATAATGTCATTGACTTGAGGTCGCGAAGAGTTTCTACAAAGTAATCATTGAGATTTGCAATTTCCGCGACTGTGGAGGGAGGGGGCGTTTTCCGCCATTAGTGGACCACTCTGTGGTTAATGGGAAAACGTTCTGGAGATTATATTGTCATGGTAATCATATAACAAAGAAAAACTATATTTTTACTAACTGCTGCCCGCGGTTTATAGCGTATCCCAGGCACACGCGGCCTGTGGTGGCGGCCTACCGCAAGCCGCAGCCTCAATATGCAAACGCAGGCGCGTGTCTGAAGTCTCATATACATTGCTTATGGAATACAACAGGCCGCCACCGCGACCGTAGACCGCGTGTGTCTGGGATCCCCTTAATCCACGTTGAAATGTTATAAAACAAAAATCTACATAGAGTGATAGAGGTTCCGAAAGTTTTTAGCTGTATTCAAACTAAACAATATTTTATCAACTGACTTCAAAAAGGAGGAGGTTCTCGATTCGATCTTTTGTGTGTGTATGTTATGTGAAATCTTCGCCGATTGTGAACCGATTAGAATGATTCTATTTTTATTGAAAAGCCTAGGCTACATTTCGTTCGAGGGTGGTCCGATTTGAAATTGAAAAAAAAAACATCTTGTGGTGGAAAATTAAAAAAAATAAGGGATCCTAAAATAAGTTAGTCGTCGATGTATAGAAATTATAAATTGTTACAATTTTTTGTAAATGATTATTAAAAAAAACTTTATAATTTGGTAGTAGGTACTGGACTGTATGGTGCATGATAGTCATCACCTAAACCCCTGAATTGATCAAAAATCCCATCACCACCCACCCATATACACATAAAAACAACTAAACATCCACCCACAAGAAAAGGACTCGAAAGAATTTCTTAAAAACCTTTCAAAAAAAGACTTCCACTCAAAATAAACTCCCAAAGTATCCTGCCCATTCTCGAGTGAAACATTTTAAAGTGTTACTTCCCGACAATGGTTCCGTACTCCTTTGTTAAACTTTTAAAAGAGTTAATATCAAAAGTCGAGTTTCGTTTGCAGTCGCCTCTGTGTCAGCCAGAGGGTTAGCGCTTTAATATCCGATTCGTTTTCCTGGAAAAATGGTTTTTAGATGGAAGATATTTTTTTAGCTTTTAAGACCTTTTCTTACGGAAGGCTAGCTTCTATCGTCTTATGCCGTATTTATTACCGCGGGAATAAGAAGTTTGGGATATTTAAATAATCATAAATTACGCAGCATTCAGAGCGTCAGTGGCGTCGGGGATAAGACGCGGCCTATCATATCGAAAGGTCCGAAGTTCGATCCCTGCCTGGGATCCCCAATGGATTTTTTCTCGAAACTTAAGTTAATTTACTGACCGCTTTTAAACGGTGAAGGAAAGAACTTGAACACTCAACCTACTGTCTAAATGCTGCGTTAGTCAATCGCGTATTAACATGTCCTTACAGCTGGGGCTCAGACCTACCTCCTCCACGAGGGCGGTCGGGGCTATAGTCCACCACGCTAGCCCAGTGCGGGTTGGCGGACTTCACATGCGCCTAAGAATTTCTACTTCGACGTGTGCAGGTTTCCTCGCGATGTTTTCCTTCACCGTTTGAGAGCAGTCAGTCAATGTATTTGAGTTTCGAGAAAAAACATATTGGTACATGGTCTAGCATGGTTAATTTATTACCACTTATATTTTACCAGTTATTCTGTAGCACGCAAACTAGACCAATCAAAAACTATACTTTTTTTGCGTCTCTCTTCTACGCTTAGTTTGAGAAAGAGACAACAATTGTGTATGCTTTCAGAATGGAAGCAATTATAAAGAAAATACACTTCAGAAAGATCTTTTAAGCCAACTTCCAAGTCCATTCAGAGAGGAAGGCTTAACTTAATAAGCGAACCTTTTTCGTCTGAAAAGAAGAAGTCACAGATGGCGGACATTTTATTAGTATCTATCTAAAATATGTTTATTGAAGGTACAAAAAATACGTCGAATAAAAACTATTCTATTCTAAGATACATACATAACTTCAGGCTATGTCCCTGGCGGGGTAGGCACTAAGAACTGAGCGTCAAGTATCGCGATCCTGACACACCTCTGTCGCTTCGCTCAGTCTCATCATTCTCGTCACACACGCTCGCCGCGGGACGCGAGTGCTCCTCACGTGTCCGTCTGTGAGCACCCGCTCTATCTGATCCTCGTATGTCAGTCTAGGTCGTCCCGGCTCCTATTACCAATCACGTTCGCTCGATATATTCGCGTCGTCATTCGTTCATCACTCATTCGCTCAACGTGTTCGAACCAACTTATCTTCTAAGATAATTAAATTGAAATTAGACATTAAAAGAGAAATATGTTTTAAATTGATATCACGTGTCAAAAGTTTAGTAAATATCGTATCAGTAAGTGACGGGAGAAGTGAATTATATGTATAAAATACAGTTAAAATAATATAAAATGTTCAATATTTACCAATAGAAATACACTTGACATAACATGCACTGTACGCCATTTTATTTAATAAACAATAGCTTACGAATTAGCATGCTTTGACTCATAAAATTAGATAAATGACATATCGACAACTTTATTCTAATACCAAACTCATAAAAGAAGACATTTTTATTCCATACAATATGACAATAGCTTCATTAGCTTAATATTGGCTTAATTTGAAGAATTTCATTAAAGAAACTCAAGAATACATAATTAGCTTGTCCAAATTAAATTGTAAAAACGTAATTAAACCCGAGAGAAACAAATTAGGAGCAATTTGTCTCAGGATAAAAATGTCTCCTTACATTTATATTATTTAAAAGTAAGTTTAAATATAAAGCTCGAAAACATGTCAATGTTATTTGGAGGATGTCATTTACAAGGTACGGAAATGCGAGTACAAAATATGGTTATGATTTACTAGCTGTTTCCCGCGGCTTCGTCTGCGTAGAAAAGTCTTAGTGGACGTCAGAGCTAAATTAGGAACCTTTGTGCAGAATTCCAAGCCTCCTCAGTCAGTTATGCACACAAAATTATTATGTAATAAATATTTTTATTTGCACTAAAAATAAAAATGCTCCAAATAACATCGACTTCATAATTAGTTCTATCATTATTGTGAAATAAATTGGACAGGGTGTTCAAATTCAGATACTTTAAACAACTTTAGTATAGAGTGTTACTTTAGTATAATATTCAACACAATGTGGCGTTCCAAATATGGCGGCATTTAATTTCACAGATAATTAAAATTTTGTAAAATGACTCAAACGACGACACGTCACGATAGGGTGGTTCTTGGATCTATACTAAGGTACCATCAACATCCTATTAACATGTCCCCACTGCTGAGATTCAGTCCTACCCTCTCAACGAGGGTGTTCGGGCTATAGTCCACCACGCTAGCCCAGTGCGAGTTGGTGGACTATCTAGAATATCTTCTTCGGCGTATGCAGGTTTCCTCACGATGTTTTCCTTCACCGTTTGAGAGCAGTCAGTAAATGTACTTAAGTTTCGAGAAAAAACCCATTGGTACATAGCCCAGCCGGGGATCGAACTCCGAACCTTGCGATATGATAGGCCGTGTCTTATCCCCGACGCCACTGACGCTCTTAGGTATGCTACGCTAGTAAAGTATATTTATGTAGATTTCAGCCCTGTAGATAAGTCATTTCCGCCACAAGGTGCCTTTTGGAATGCCACAAATGTTTTACTTTCAAAGAAACATTGTGGAGTTTTTATCCAATTATGTCAATTTCCACAGATACAGTACGCAAGTAATAGAATTAATGAACACATTGTTTCAATTTAAATTAAGTTTGAAATACTCACGTGTGTAGTCCCAGCTGTCTTGGTCGTTTTTGAACACGTTCAATCTCTCGGGCTGCAACGAAAGAGAGAAAAATTGAAAATAATTCATGAAAACAGAAAATAAAAAATAATCATAAATTTTTATGAAAAATAACATAGACTAATTTGTAAAAATTTACGATTTTGGTTGATTGATTGATCCCCAATTTTTAGTATTATTTTTCACCCTTAAAGTTGAATTTTTTTTTTCAGTTGAAATGGGACCGAAATATAAACCTATTTAATAAAAAAGAATCATTAAAATTGGTTCACAAAGTACATTCGAATTGAGTTCATAATTCATCTCTCTAAGGATTTTAGTAAATAAAATTTAAATTATTATTTAAATTAGATTTAAAAAAGGATTAAAAAGTTGTCGGTGTACAAAAATCATAAATGTTTACAAAATCGTTTTTGATTTTTTGTAAAGATGTATGTTTGCGCTCTATTGTAATAAAAATATCTGAAAATATATGTCGCCGAGATAGTCCCGGGTTGGGCGCCAAATTAATTTCCACAAATCTTAAAGCGTATTTGCAGTCCCCCGTCTGTTTTTCAACAGTTAATCACGGATTTGGCAGTCGCGTGAGGCAGGCGGGCGCCGACCGACCGACGGCTCTATGATCTATGGTCATGAGTAGGGTAATCGTGGAATTAACGTCCACACTGCTTCGAAGTCGCATCGGTACCGACAAATTCTAGTCGTGCCCTGTTTTTGTGGAAAGCGTGCTGTAACTGCCGGCTCTTTGTTTATGATTATGTTAGAACTATGTCCTAAAATACCTTTGTTTCCAGGGCCGTAAAACTAATAAAAAAAAACGTCGCAGCGGTTGCGAAATTACGTTTTAAAGCTTCGCAAGTGTTTTTGGTTTTTTTTTATATTTCCTAAAAAAAAAACTGAAATTTGGTGTGTACACATGAACCTTGGGGCAAGACAGACTACTTTTTACCGCAATAAACTGTTCCCGCGGGGGAAAAATCGTATTCCACGCGAGCGAAGCTGCAGGAGAGAACTAGTCTAACAAAAAACTAACGTTGTTAGACGTTGTTGGCGTCTTTATAGCTGATTTTTAGGGTTCCTAAGGTCCTGTCCTAAGACAGACCCAACTCTGTATTTTTGCCCCTCAGAGGCATCCTGACTCAGAAAACATAGAAGGTACTTATTGAAATTGTCAAAGTTTATTATATAAACTTACACTTATGAAAAAAAACTGCGTTAAAATATATATGTGAAAATTTTCTCACAACCTAAATGGTATTCAAAAGCGCGCCTTTCCTTTACGCTAAGCTAGGGTTGCACAAAAATAAAATAAAATGGTATCTCTCGTAACAAAGGAAAATGTTGAAAGCAAAATGATTCATACTTTTGCCAGTTAGTCGCAGCATGTTATTATTCATGGTTATGCAAGACTGTTAGATTTTTCTGTTCTCTTTGTGATGCAAATAATCATAATTTATAATCTTTGTGTTCTTAAATAAGAAAATTTATGATTTAATAACTACTAACTAGTAATAGTAATGTAAAAATGGAAAAAAAACCTAATTTAATTTACTGTTTAAATAAATGCAGAATGGAAGTAAGTAGATAATTTACATATTTCATTTTCAACATAAAATTATGTTCTACATTATAATAATAAACACATTAGGTATATCTCTAAATTTACAAAAAAAAGTTTTTAGGTATTGTTTTGGGGCATGGCCTCAAAATAACCTTGTCGACAGCCCTAGCTTGCATTTTGGCCACAGAATCACACTTAAAACCAAATTCTTTATGCAGCCGAAATGCTACACTGCGTTTCGGGAGCAGTTCGCGGTTGATGTTCCCTGGTGAAGTATTACTTGCAGCTAAGCGGGCCGCGGTTGGTGGCCGCTGGTCGGATATATTGTTTTCGGCTGTCTGAGCTTCGTTGGCGGTTGGCAAAGCCTGCGTTAGCGGTGTATGCCAGGAATATGACCCTATGTTTGCGAAATCTAATGTGTTATGTTTAGCATTTCTTTGATTTAACTACGCGAGGAGTGTTTTCGCCCTGAGAAAATCAAGTTAGATACAACCAGTATTCTAGGAGGAAAAATAATTCTAGGTGTAGGTGTACTGTAGTTTGATTGAATGCCGGCATTTTATGCACAGGCTAGCTGATTTAACCAGTGCGCTGCGACATATACATAGGTGGACGGATAATTAGAAACAGGGCATGATTTTCATACAATCGAGACCACTTTGAAGCCATGGTTCTCCGTGAAGGATTGATCGGGGCATGATCTGATGAAGATCATCGAGAGAGTAGATGGAGGACGTTTTAGATCGCTATAGATTTCGAACTGATCGATAAACAGTTTGGAAGCGGCATCGTCTTGAAGGAAAAAACCAGCAAAATGGCATCAAAATGTATGAAAATCTTAAAGTTGCGGAATCATGACGATGCTGCTTCCAAACGGCTCATCTGATCAGTTGGATATTTAAAGCGATTTAAAAGCCCTCTATCTACTCTCTCGATGACCGTCATCAGATCATGCCCCGGTCAATCCTTCACGGAGAACCATGGCTTCAAAGTGGCCTAGATTGTATGAAAATCTTGCCCCGTTTCTAATTATCCGTCCACCTATGTAAATAAGATAGCAAATACTTAATCAATGGTTAGAGGTATAATCCCTTATTGACACAGCTTAATTCATTGTTTTAAACACCACTTGCACAGTGGTGTTCATTAAATTCAGTTTCGTACCTTGTCGCTCTAATTAATTGACGCATTTGCTCTTGGCATCAGCAAATACATTAGAGTGACAAGGTACTTAACTGCTCAAATATTACTGAACTCGACTGAACAGAGAAATAAATTATTAACACGTTATGTATTTGGTGACATTATTTGTTCCATTCACCAATCGGGGATGTAGCTCAGTGGTAGAGCGTTCGCTTTGCATGTGAAAGGCCCCGGGTTCGATCCCCGGCATCTCCAAAAAAATTTTTGGAAACAACAGACGGACCCCATTACATTTTTTTTTCTTGTATCACAATCACCAAAATCGTTACTGCTGCTTCCATTACATGGCAGCTTGCTTGACCTTGGATACTGTAAAACTTTAATTAAGGTTTTAGCAGAACAATATTTCCCGTTATGTCGGTGGTACCATTGACTAGTACCATTGATGGTACAAGTGACACAACATTGTATCCTTAGTACCATCAATGGTACTAGTGACACAAATTTATGATCAGCGGTTAAGCGAAGTACACTTGTGTCAATAAATAGGTTTAAATTCACTGTCTCAATAGCAATATCCGTCCGATCTACTAAGCGGGGATGTAGCTCAGTGGTAGAGCGTTCGCTTTGCATGTGAAAGGCCCCGGGTTCGATCCCCGGCATCTCCAACTTTTTCGATTCCTTGATTTAATTTTTTTTATTGCGTTTTGCTGTAGTAAGCCGACGGGAATAACGTAGTAATATTCGTATTTTTTTTTCTTTTGGCCGGTTATACTTTTTATTATAATTTACCTTTTTTTTATGAATTAGATATTTATTCTGATAATAAACTACATACCTAATACATTTTACCTTAGTATTATCTACCATTTATAAAAACAATATGATACTAATTGTTAACTTAGGTGTTACTATAATCGCACGTCGTGCATCAATGTTGCCACATCACTTTAGGATATTCTTTCACAGCTAGAGTTACGTTATATAATATGTAAAAGATAATTATCCAAAAATACAATAAAATTTGGAGATGCCGGGGATCGAACCCGGGGCCTTTCACATGCAAAGCGAACGCTCTACCACTGAGCTACATCCCCGCGCGGATAATCGAATGAATATTGCGATACACTGTTTCACTCACTCGTTAAGTCAGTGAATTTATACATATTTATTGACACAAGTGTACTTCGCTTAGCCATTTATTTGGTGTTTCATCAACAGTCTATTAATGTCCCCACTGCTGGGGCTCAGGCCTACCCTCTCAACGAGGGCGTTCGGGCTATAGTCCACCACGCTAGCCCAGTGCGGGTCGGTGGACTTCACATACGCCTAAGAATTTCTTCTTCGGCGTATGCAGGTTTCCTCACGATGTTTTCCTTCACCGTTTGAGAGCAGTCAGTAAATGTACTTAAGTTTCGAGAAAAAACCCATTGGTACATGGCCCAGCTGGGGATCGAACTCCGGACCTTTCGATATGATAGGCCGCGTCTTATCCCCTACGCCACTGACGCTCAATTTTTTTATTTGGTGTTTAACAATAATGATTTATTAGACTTATATTATGTCTCCACGAGCGGTCGTAGTGGAGATCCCCGGAGGAGGCCTTTGTCCAGCAGTGAACGTCTACAGACTGATATAATGATATTTATGTTAATGTTAGGTACAGAGCGATTGAAATTTTTCCAGATTGTTTTTTTAGAAAAATTCTAAATCCTCGACAGATGGCATTGACTGAAAAAACGAGATGAAAACCCGTTAAGCGAGGCAATAAATTTGAAGAATAAAAAGTAGATCCCTACCTATTTCACAATAGTTTGTCATAAAACGGAACCTGAAGGGAGAAAGTCAATATCAAAATATGAAGACTTTCGCTACACGCCTTTTAAAATCAATTCAATTTAATTCAATACACTTTATTGCACATTCAAAAATTACAGACAAAAAGAAAAAAAACAGATCAAGTTCGCATAACAATCCTTCCAGCCTGTATAAAAATAGAGCCTACAATCTGCCTGCACCATTAAACCACCAACAACAAACCACTACCACTTTTGACAGCGAGTGGTTTTGCACTTAAGTGTAAAATAGCTCTGGAGATAAAACGTCTCCGCGGGCTTTGTCTTCCTACTTGCACAGTATAAGGTGTACACACAGTATGGCAACTTCAGTTAGACTACACAAATTAAGCTAACCGGCTTATGTTTTATTTAATGTCCTGGGAGTTTTTTGAAGACAAACTCTATATTCAAACTGAGATAAGAAAAGTTTTTTGGGGCGCATAAGGCAAGGACTACGTCCAAAAGTGGGCTTTAGCAATCTGATGATGAATTCGCGTACGCATAGTGCAAAAACTGCTTTATTTGAAAATACCTCTTTAAAGATAGGTCCCAAACAAGAGGGTGCACTCGACAAAAATTCACCCCCCTTCCATGTATGTGGAGAATACCGTAAAAAAAGAAAATTTATGACTTGAAAAAAATTAAGATCTACAACGAAAATATCTGTGCGCAAATTTTTTGTCATTTCAGTTCACAACTGTAAAAAGTACCTACTAACGCTGAACCTAGTCGCTATGGGGCCAAGGACGACTCAAGAAGTTTATGTCTAAAGTCTAACTTAAAGGCTAAGGTTCACTTATAAAATAACAATAAACAAAAATTCAAAAATTGACTTCAAACTCCTCATCCAAAGTCGATTAAAAAACTTCCCGAAATTTCATTGGGCTACTGCCTACTGCACTTGACCAAGTCCAGATTCTTTCGCAGCGACTTACAAACCCTACTGTATCTTAACTAACACTGTTCTACTGATGACAATGTACACATGGTGTCAAGAAAAGTGGACAATAACTCCGGTGATTTATTGCTAAAGTAAGTGTAAAGCAACTCTGAAGATATACCACTTGGTACTCCTTATTTTAAAAACATACTACTCTCGTTAGCAAAGGATTATTATTGAACAGAAATTAAATATTATTGCATTTTTGAATAACTAGAGGCGCAGTGTCTTCATCATCATATCAGCCATTCGGAGTCCTCTGCTGGACTTAGGCCTTTCCCAGTAAACGCCACCATCCTCCGCATCCAGCCGCTTTCGGCCATCTTACTTTAGGTTGTCTGTCCACCTGCCGGGGGGCGTCCCACGGGGGTTTCCAAATAAGTCTCCACATTTAACATTCGAAATAGGTAAGACACAATGTGGTCTAGCTGGTCTACTGCGATGGTAATAAACAGGCATTAGTCAAGCAAGAAGGCAAGCGAAGAGAAGAAGTTAAGGAGTTTTATATGAATTAATGAGTTAAGACTGCTACGCCGCCGTAGCACAGTGCTACGAATATAGTTTCATAGAATAAATAAATCATTTCATATAGTAAATTCATCAAGTCCTTTCCTACGCGTACATAATCTGGTCATATGCGTATCTGGCAATTTGCGAAACAACAAAATTTGGTCATATGCGTATCTGGCAAATTGCGAAACAAAATCTGGTCATATGCGTATCTGGCAATTTGCGAAACAAAATCTGGTCATCTGCGTATCTGGTAATTTGCCAAATGCACATCTGTTCAACGGCGTATAAGGTAATTTGCGTTTCTGATACCATGCGTCTGAAGGAGCGTACATAGACTCGATTCTCTAGGCACAAAGTTAAATTTTGACAGTGTTTCTATCACTGTCACGTAGTACTAAGGATGACATGATACTAACTTTTCGCTGTCAAATTTTAAATGTGTGCCTTCAGAGAATCGAGCCTATTGTTTCCGTATCATTGTAAAGGAGTTTCCGTATCAAAGGCAGCTATCTGTCGTTATGCCAAGAATGAGTTCTAGATTTTGGTGTAATGAGAAGAAAGTGCAAAGTTCAATGACAGTCGGAAGTCAGGTCAGTCAAGTTGCCTTTGATTCTATACGCCTCAGATGAGAAAAAACCTCATTTTTAAACCAAAATACCACCGTGAGGGCGGAGTGAAATCAGAATGCTGTTTAAATCCCACTGAAGTTTGATGCTAATTTAGTCACAATGTATATTTCACGTGTCCCCAAGTGTAATCCGAACTATGCACACAGCCAGCAGTTAGCGGCTCGAGCGACGTCGTCGGGAACTACGAGATACTTGGCGGTTACTTAGCATATACCTATACACTTGCTTTTATTCGGCAAATAGTCTTCATTGTGTCAGTTTTTCAGGTTTTTAGGACATGGAAATCGCTGCTAGTGGTAAAACTCCCGGATAGTTCGGCAAATAAGATCATCAGTACCATGTTAGCCCTTCAACGTCCACTGCTGGACATAGGCCTTCCCCAATGAACGCCACCACACCCGGTCCTCCGCCCTCCGCATCCAGCCGCTTCCGGCCACCTTTTGTAGATAATTTATAGGATAATTGTGAAAATTCCGAGATTTTTTATATTTTCCGAGATTCCAGGAAAACTTTAAAAAAAGAAGGAACCCGCACATTATGAACGACCGACACCTTTAGTGACATTTTGTTATTGTTTAGAAATTACTTTTGTTTTTAGCGTGGTGGCGTTATCATGGATAAAAGAAAAAAACGTTACCTACAGAATTGAAATATAATGGGTTGTTTCCTCGTATTAGTTAGTGAGCAGAGTGCATAACTCGGAAGGAAAAGCAATTTCACATTGGAGCCGCAGCCGCCTTCAGTGAAAATATTTTACTACATTACCCTGTCTCGCGCACAAGTATATTAGCCAAATAAAATGTAAACCCAAAACCAAAACATATTAATATAATCTCTTTGAACGTTGTTGATTGTAAACAAATCGTTCTCGATTCGATCGCTCGTGTTTTACTTTCCGAGTGCTTACCAATATTTGTCGGATAACATTAGCGAACGTGTTTACACAATTGGAGTTATGATAATGCTAGAGCTAGAGACAGCCCACGCGAGAAACTTTACTACGAAATTTCATAATAATTACCACCTCTTACCACGGAGTTTATGCTAGATTTCCCCATTCCCCCACAGAAGGTTAAGACACAAAATTAGTTAAGATTTATTTATTCCTACAAAGGAACAAACGTACATACCTACTTTGCATCGCGCAGTCGGGTTAAAAATGATGGAATGACGTGTAAGTATACTCTTGTCTTTTTTTTACAACTCGGTTTGGTAGGCATACAATGTTTATCTACAGAACTGTAGAAGCGTGGTTGAGGAACTAACAAAAACTACATTTAAGGAAATGAATATTTCCAATAACAGGACTTCTTAGTCTTGTTAATGATCATGAGCTTGTTTACTTTGAAATATAAATTAAAAACAGACTTTAATATTTAAGGCCCCTTTAAAATTCCTGTTATAATTTGATTCACCTACTGGGATGCCAAGCGCCCGCCGCGCCGGTCGCTAGTCAACTTAAATATTCAGACCGCTTCATGACGTTAGTGCAAGATAAAAATAATACAACCGCGCTCTGCAAGTTCTATATGAAAAAAAAACTATATATAAAAAAATTATAAACTTATCATAAATAAAAATAATAAACATTTTTTTTCTAATTCCCGGATTCCAAATCACGGAAGGTTCACAAATATAGAAATATATTTTGGAAGTCGGAAGGGCAGAAATATTAAAAAGGAGGAATAAAAAAATTTGAAAAGGAAACGATAAAAAACATAAAAAAACGGTATTTAAAGTCGGAAGGACAAAAAAATCGCAAGTCACAGCCTGACGAATGGTAGTTAAATTACAATTTTAGGTCGTAGGTTCCGTATATGAAATGACGCATGTTGTGTAGGCAACCACTATGTATTTTTTTTAATTCCACCCTAAACAACGCGTAACACAGACAGGGCGGCGGCGGCGCGATAGTGTTGCGTTTTTTTTCTGTAATGTTCGAAATAGTATGAAGCCCTTCACATCGAAGCTGCGCGGCAAACGCGCGGTGCGAAGGCGAAAGCGACAAAACCGTTGGCGGCGCGTTCCTTTATAGTATATCAGAACCGCCACACACACCGCGGCGCGTTCTTCATACACACCGCCGCCGCGCCGCCTCCGCAAGCGGTATTCCTGAAGGGCTCCGCTTTATATTCGCTTTCCGCAGATTCGCCGCCGCCCAGTCTGTATTGCGCTTAAAGCCACCCACACACAGGCGCGGTGGCGGTTACAATCAGCGCAAATTTAGCAAGCGGAAAGGTGGCTTTAACATTCCCAACTCAGAGAAGAGACGGAATGCTGAAATAGTACATTGTTAACCTAGGTGTGAAAGTAACCTATTTAAGTCCCGAGACGCCAATAGTTCGAGGGACCTCTAAATAAGTCTTGAACCCGAGGGAAACACTGTGCTTTTCATTAAGAATACACTGAAAGTAAAAACAAATACATAAAATGAGTGTTAATACAAATCTCTGCTATACGGAAGTATAAACAAAACTCTACAACTCGAAAAAACAAATGAAGATCGGATTGTCGCTTTCCCGTCTACTTTGTTTTTTTTTCTGTGACCGGCTATTCTGCCATTATTTTTCATTTCCATCATTGAAAAAATGTTAAATATTTTGCCCAAATCTATGTTATTTTAAAGAAATAGTTGACAGTAATAATTATAATAAAGTCAATTAAATATATATATTCTCTAATTATTACATATCTTTATGTTATTTCAATTTTACATCGCGCTGTAATTGAGTGGCTGTATAGACAGTTGGAACATGGTCCAATAGAAATGTCAAAATAGTACTAGTTTTTTTTAAATATAATTTGACAGCTGTCAGTTGAAAGCGATTCTCCCTAGGGCTGAGATGTATTACTTTCAACCCGCTCCTCAGGCAACTTCAGACCTACTTTCAGAGTATGAGTAATGAAAAAGTTTAAACACCCACATCCCGCGCTCTGCATCCGGTACGCCGGACTTTTTATCCGCTCTTAATGGGAAGTTAAACGCTACTCTAATTCCGTTCCCAGTTTCCTCTTTTTCTATTCATTACTCAATTTGCAACGTGCAATTACATTTAGTGGTTCTAGTGCAACGACTGGAAATGTGGTTACCGTTTAAACGTAAAAACTACATTGCTAAAAAAACATAGTAACATGTTTAAAATGTGGGCTACAATAGATTTACTGTAATAATGTCCAATCTGAAAAATGTCCAACGACCGTGCTCGAACTGAAAAATGTCCAAACTGAATAATTGTCCAATCTGGAACATTTTACACCATACCGAACCTTAAAAACCGCTATTTATTTATTTTTAAGATTGGACATTATTATCATAAATCGTACAATTTTAGCCTCATCTTGTTCTAAGGTTCTCAAGGTTCTAAGGTCTTCAGACTAGTTTGTGGCAAAAAGCCAAGGAGATTCGAACCTCTTTTATCGCGCGCGCGCTCCCTGTGGAGATCGCATCTTGCAAATTTAGTATGGGAAACGATGAAAAATTCTGTGTCAAACTCAGGGAGGGGGTGCGGACAAATGAAGCGGATTAGCGGGAGGAAGTTGCTCATACAAATTTATATGGAGTTTGAAAATGAGAATGTGTGAGTGAGTATCAATTTCGATATACATTTGGCACGATTTTGGCACCCCCTAAAATGATTTTGTTACTCATCCATATGGGAGTAGCTTTTTTTTTAAATTCATGCAAAAAGCTGAGGCATCGTCCTATTTACACTGTTGCTCGCCCATTTATTATATAGGTAATGGTTCTAAGCATTTATTAGTTTTGCAAGGGTGTCAATAAAGAGTACTGTTTCTTTCTTTTTTTCTTTAGAGACCAGGAATACCCGTAGACACTTCGGCACTACAGGATCTGTGCCAAGCCCCTGTTCGCCGAACGGTCGCGTGTTATCTTATCTTCTTAGGGGGCCAGAAATACCCGGCGACACTTCAACTCTATGGGATCTGTTGTGCCAAACCCCTGTCCGCCAAACGGTGCCACAATCTGTTTTGTGGTAGACTTCACATACGCCTTAGAATAGTGAATATACCAGTCTTTGGCGTATGCAGGTTTCCTCACGATGTTTTCCTTCACCGAAAAACCTATGGTATTATAATAAACCGTACTCAAATTTCGAAAAACTCATTGGTACGGGCCAGGATCGAGTCCACGACCTCATGAACGTGAGGCGAGTGCACAACCAACTAGGCTACCACGGCGCCGCCCTAGTTTGTACCACCGCTGTGACCGTGGGTTCGATGCCCACTGGCACAGAACAGATAACTTCGTACAAATTGTACAAGTTAGTTCTGATAAATATCATCATCATCAATGATATGATTAAAGATATTATCATCATCATATCAGCCTGTTGACGTCCACTGTAAACAAAGGCCTCCCCCAGGGATCTCCACGACGACCGGTCCCGCGCTATTCTCATCCAGCCGGATCCCGCGACCTTCACCAGATCGTCGGTCCACCTCGTGGAAGGCCTGCCTACAATGCGTCTTCTGACACGTGGTCGCCACTCGAGCACCCTAATATCACAATTCTTGAATAGGGAAAGGTTGCGTGCGACCCGAAACGTCGGGACAAAAGCGGGGCGTTACGGGACACCCGCTCGCAAAAGTTGATCACCTCTGACCGGAGCGGGTCGTTGTGTTGAAATGCGGGCCTCACAATCGAACGCCCTGACACGAGGGCGCTCACAATGATGGGACAACAGGTTCCGCGTACACTTTGAACTTAGGTAACTAATTCAAGTTATTAGATTGGCCTTTTAAAACCCTTTCGAAGGAAACTGAAGACTTTTTGCGATCAAATTTTAATAGAGCCTCAAAATAATCTATCTAGTGAATTTGAAAGTTTTCAATTGAAATTTTAATTCATATTGAATAGTAAATACTTTTTTTTATAATCCTTCTACATCAAGCCACCAAATATCCTGTATTGGTACATTCGGGGCAAGTGCGGCTCAGAGGGAATTGCGGCTGGCATCGAATTTTCTCAGAAACAAACAGTGATAAGTATTAACAATTTGGAGAATTTAGGCAAATTGCTTTTCAGACGTTTTACGACTTAGGCAATTTGAGTTTTAGGCATACTAATACTACACTACATTCTACAATTTAGACATTGATTTTAGGCATTTTGCGTTTTAGGCAAATTGCTTTTCAGACGAAATGATCATAACACAAATAAAGCGGTTAATGTCTCCTACCATGACTACCTAGATGGCGATATATATATATCTAAGTATGTTAGTTTCTGGGAATTCGACGATAAAATCGATGCCAGCCGCACTTTCCCCTGAGCCGCACTTACCCCGACTGACGTAGTTAGTCTATGTCCAGAGCTATCCCAGTATCACGATACATATTTTCCATGCGCACAATGGGGGGCGTATCACCGATACTTGGGTCTCATAAAAATAAAATGATTAATGTTAAACTCACGTTACAAAAGGACCATTTTGTCGCGACCGGCGACAAAGGACTGCGCTTAGCGCCTAGCGCGTTTTTACAATAGAAACAAAGGTAACAAAATAAACGTCGTCACAACAGGTTCGTTTCACGCCTGCAACGTTTCACGGCGACAAAAGAGGGATACACAGCCGCGTCTCTCGCGCACAAAACAAGTGTGAAAAAAAAACAAATGGCAACAATTCGTTGTGTATTTGAACCTCGTATACAGGGTGGAAAGTTAAGTCCGGCCCTGGAGGGAAACTACCTTAAATCCTTAATCTATGGTTCATTTTACACAAAGGAGACATTCCTTTATTAAAAAAAAACTGCATTCAAAGATTTTCGAAAATTCGCTTGCCACACCCGGGAATCGAACCGACTAAAATCTGTAAAAATTACACCCTGCACTTTTATTGCATCGATCGTTAGGGTCAATTATAAGGATGTAATCTCTATAACAAACTTGATAAATTAAATGAAAGGAAAACCATAATAAGAAAGCAAACTAACAATAATGTAATTATGTAACTGTTAGTTAACTACCTTTAATACAAATGGTTCTGAGGTACTACTATCCTACACTAAACTATCTAAAAGTGTCCCTAAACGATCATGCTCGCATGAAATGCAACGTTTACGTGAATGTCATGCTGCATGATGGACCATCATGCTTGCTATCAATCAACACAGTGAAGCAACGGCCAGCACGTATCTTGCATGTCACGCACGTCAATCACTACAGCTAGACGATCATGCATGAGTGACAGCACGAATGCATGACATGCCGCATGATCGTTTAGGGAGCCCATAAGTCATGCGTCTATATGCGTCTTTACAAAACAATTCGCGAATTGGACCGCAACTGCACATAAAATCCACTGTACTCCAAATAAAGCGGCCATTTTTAAATCCCAAAAATCCCTTCCATCCGACACCCGCAACGAACACGTCCGAGCCGTGTGACGGCTGCATCGCAAATAGCGGCGCGGCGTTCCAAATTCGAAAACTCTTTTATTTTTTATTTAAATACCGGCACGACGGCAAAGGCGTATCGATAAACTGCCGGGATTTCTATCCTCTCTGAATGCGATACTGTTTGAGCTTACACTGTCACACCGGTATTAATACATCGTTAGTTGCTTTATTTAACTGGAAAATAGGGCTGCCTAGTGCAGGGGTCAAAAACAAGTTAATTCCCATCGTTTCCGGGCAATTTGCAAATTACAACTCAATCAGTTTCATCATATCAGCCTGTAGACGTCCACTGCTGGACTGCTGGCCTCCCCCAGACATCTCCCCGACGCCCAGCCGGGTCCGGCGACCAGGTCGCCGGTTCACCAGGTCGTCGGTCCACCTCGTGAGAGGCCTACGCTGCGTCTTCCGATACGTGGCCGCCAATCAGTTTAACAGCCAGATAAATCGACAGACAGACAGACAGCGCGGGATTTTATGTACCCAGCTACCAAACGGGGAATAAAATACCCTTTACGCGTAAATGGAATTAAAAACAAATTGACCCGCCCGCGTAAAAGTCGCGTCCACAAAACCACGAAAGTCGACTTTGAAAAGTGAAATCCCTACAAAAGCGGATTCGCCAAAAAAGGTTCAACTTAACTGACAACACGGACAAACGAAGCCACGGGGCGAGTCGCGCTCACTTTATTTTAACACTATCTATTTCCCGCGGCCTCGCCCGCGTTTTACAATTTGTACTTATCCGACTTTTTTGTCTTTTCGCTCGGCTCCCAAGGGTCGTAGCGTGATGTTAATAGCCTATAACCTTCCTGAAGAGTTGGGCTATCGAATGCAAAAATAGTTTTTCAAATCCGACTGGTACTTCCAGAGATAAGCGCGTTCCACCAAAAAAAAACCAACACTTCAGCTTTATTATACAAGTATAGATATAGATAACGTATCGTTCATATTTACACCCTTTTATCAGACCCAAAGTAGAGAGGGTAACCCGACACGTCGCCAAACAAACACGCACTCTGTGGCACTTAGCACCCCGCGGTCACCAGATCACGTTACTGACGGATGGACGGACAGACTTAGGCTGGTTTCACAGCTGTACGGGAGACCCGTACAGTCAACAATAGAGACAGGTAAGCAGGCACATTACAGAGCCCTATAGTAGCGCTGTACTGTGCCTGCTTACCTGTCTCTATTGTTGACTGTACGCTAACATAATAATTAAATTCATTTATTCAGATAATCCATGATCCATTTTGTTAGTAAAATACAATACTTACTTATCTAGTGTTAGTAACATTTAAAAATATTAAAATAAGTAATAATAACTGAACTAGGTATGTCAATTCAATTAAAAAGATGAATAAATTCTAATAAATTCTTGCTCGTCGGAAACGGGCCGACCATTCCCACTAACGCCCGCAGTGCTCCGTACAGAGCGTGTCCCGTACGGGAGAATTTGGGTTGTTGCGAATGTTCTAGCGCCTAACGTGGTCTGAACGGGACAGCTGTGAAACCAGCCTTAATATCAGCTTTTTTAACAAGAAGATTCGAATCTCTTTGGTCGCGCGCGCGCTCACTCAATGAATTTAAAAAATTAGCCACTCCCATATGGATCAGTAACAAAAGCATTTTAGGGGGTGTCAAATTGTTTACAATATTGTAGCTCACTCACGCATTCTCATTTTCAAACTCCATAAAAATTTGTATTAGCAACCTCCTCCCGCTACTCCGTTTCCTTTGTCCGCACCTCCCCTGTAAATGGCACCATTGGTTCCCATACTAAATATGCAAGATGCTTTCTCCATAGTGAGCGCGCGCAAAGAGATTCGAAGATAGCTAATTTTTTAAATTCATGTTTTTTAATAACAGTTTCCCGGCCCTGGAAACGAAGTCGATTTAGAGCCAAGGTTCGGACTTACGCGCTCATTATGTACGTGAGGCGAGGCTGCCACGGCTCTAGAAATCTAGGATCAAAAATGTATTATAATTGCATTTAGGCGGACAGTGTCCCGTTCGCAAAACGTCCGTCCGACAAAAATTGTCAATTTCTCAAATCGTCCCTTTTCAAAACGTCCCTGACTCAATTGAAGATCGACCACACCGGTAAAATACGGTGACGAAATCGCAATGACGTGCCATAAACGTGACGATTTTAACGTATGGCGCTAAAGGTAAACTTGCCACAATTACGGCATCATCCGTGCGAAAAGGTCATTTTGCGATAGGGTACTTTTGCAAAAGGGTCATTTTGTGATAGGGACCTTTTGCAAAAGGGTCATTTTGCGATAGGGACCTTTTTAAAAAATGATGAAGGGACATTTTGCGAACGGAACATTGTCCGCCTAAATGTATAATTGGACTCACCTTAGCGAATTCTATTTTGAGTGTACAGCATCCTGAGTAGATGTCGCATCCGTGTAGCGCCTCCTTGGCTCTCGTCGCCGACTCCACGCTCTCGAACGTATGTCCACTGGTTAAGGTTCAAATTCGTATAGCAATTGGCTTGACAACACAATGGATGGACACTTGGAAAATAAAATATGGCGAGCACCATAAATTCTTGATATAAAATGTTACGATGTTTAAGACAAAATGATATTTTATGATTTGGTGATAAAAAGCGTAATATTCGTATACAGGGTGCTGTATTCATCTATGTATATACAGGCAGCTTGGCAAAACATAGTTAGTCGCGATACGATTGACGATTAAAATTGTCAATCATTAAAACGTACCATTGAAATTGAAATGATCGAAATATTTATTTTTCAATCGTTAGTCGTGATTAGACATTTGTATGGAAATATTTATTTAAGTAGATATTGCGTCTTTTCTTGTGGTGGCGTGGCGTTCGTAGCCGAAGGCCTATGCCCATCAGTGGGCGTTGATGTAAACACTTCAGCGGACTATTCGTAAATTATTACCTTCCTTTTTTCTTTTCAAACTTTTTGAGTAAAGCACTATACAAGCCTTGGTCCGCAATGACTGCGTTGCTGGTCACTATGGTATGCTAGATTCGAGCTTAGCTTAGCTACGCTCACGATCTTCAAACTTGGTCATCCCTTGGTCTCCCCTATGTTGTTGTGCCCACAAGGGTCCATAATGATCTACTTTTAAGTTACCACCTACCTAATATTACATTGTGGAATGCAATAAAATGATTATGATTATTAGTCATCAATGCAATCCGTCATCACTCCAGCTGGTCCATCTAGGATTGCAACGCTGACCGCGCTGTGTTGGCCACCATCAGCTCTGTCAGCATTATAGACCGCCGCAGTAATGTACGGTCGACCGCAAGTCAGTGTAAACAAAACCAGTATAGACTGGTCCCTCATAGTATTGAAACTCCCTAATACGCTAGGCCAGCTCAAGGTCAAAGAGTTTCCACTGACGTGGGGTCGACCGTACTACTATAAAATAAAATAAATAAATAATGTTTTGTACAAATCCACACACGGCTGTTTAGTCCCAAACTAAGCCGAAGCTTTGTAAATGGGTACTCGACAACTGATAAACTTACTTTTAAATAAATACTTAAATACATACAAACACCCAGAATCCGAAAACCAACAGTTACTCGTATGCTCATTACACAAATGTTGGTCTCGAGTGGGAATCGAACCCACGACCTCTGGCTATGTTGTTGAATGTAGAGTTAAGTTGTAATTCGATTAAACTGCACACTGTTCAAACTCAACTGTAGCCGGGAACGTTATTACTGGCGCAAGTTTTAAAGGCATTGATATTATTCAAACCACCGGGCGGGCGGGAGAGAGAGGGTTGCCACATAATTTCTGTAATAACTGTAGAGGTACGGACACATTGACAGCGCGAAATAACCGCTTTAACATGCTTAACCTAATCTTCTTAGGGGGTCAAATCCCACCACCTCCCATGGCCTTCGACGTCTAGGTCATATAGGCCGAATCGCGGGGGAGGTGCCCGGTACTTGATCCGGGCTTTTTCCCGGACACCCTGCTTGATCCCCCTACAAGTTATTTATCCCGTACCTGGGTGCTTTGCACACGCAACTCTCCCCATTCAGGGGCAAGGCACCACAATAACGCCTTCGTCGTCGGGCTGCTCTGTAGTCGGTCCAGTCAGTCGGGCTGTCAATACTGTCAGATAAATACATGAATAAATAACGCCAAGCTCCTTTCTCAATTATATTTATTTTGCTTTGGTTCTTAGGGGGTCACGGCTGTTTACACACGGCTGTTTAGTTCGACCCTTTGGGATATTTTGCGCCAAACGTTTTTGGCCACCCACAACGGTGCCCCAGTCAGTTTTTTGGTGGACTTCACATAAAAATGGAGACGGGCAGGACATGTAATGAGAATAAAAGACGACACCGGTGGACAAAAATTACAACAGAATGGTACCCAAGAGGGGGAAAAAGATTAAGAGGAAGACCAAAAAAGAGATGGGTGGACGATCTAAAAAAGGAAGCGGGACTTCACATACGCCTCAGAATAATCTTTGGCATATGCAGTTTCCTCGCCGTTTTTTGTTTTTTACCGAGAAGGCTATGGTGTTATAATAAACTTAAGTTTCGAAAAGCTTATTGGTGTGGGTCAAGGTTTGAACGTTTTTTGGCTGTGCGTTGATAGATCAGTCAGTCATTCGGACAAGACAAACGATTTTATAAGTTTAGACAATAACGAAAAATGATACAAATATACCCAAAATTCAAGGTGAAAACAGACACAGTATAGGAAACGTATAGTCCACGTAGAACTTTTCGGCTGCTGAGTGAATATAGCCATAGATGGTTTGCACATCGTGTGCGTGAGCGACACAGTGTGATACATAAAGATATCAAAAACTTGAAAAGTTTGATTCGATTGATCGATTCAAAGAATTATTTCTTGAAATTGAATGAACGTCTCCTGTGAACCGGCACAGCTGCCCTTTGACACCTAAAATCATTGCGCAGAAATTATCCAACTTCACACAACCGCCAAAAAATTCTGCGGGGACTATACAGATCAGCATTAAACTAATTATAATCGCTATACGCTACGCTCTGCTCCGCCCGCTGCCTTGCACGCCCGACGACAGGCGTCGCACACTAATTTCGGACCAGAACTTCCAAGAAATTTAAATAAAACTTCCCCCCCACAGAAGAGATATTGAAAAACCTAATTATAAGGAATAAATTATTTTCATTCTTAATTATGATGAACGACAAGAGAGATTTAACAAAGAAAAAGTAGCCGAACAAAATTATGTAAGAGGGTATAGAATTTCAAATAATAGGGAATTTAAATTAGATGAAACCGATAATGAGTGAGGAAAATATCGCAGTGAAGAAATCCGACGAAGGTCGCCGGACATGTATTATCCGATTATCCGAAAGGATGTGAAAGCTGGGGTGGTAGTGGGCGGGGGACTTTCAACGAAGAAAAAGTAGCCGATAAAAAAAATATGTAAGAGGGTATCAACATCATCATCAGCCTGCACTAGTCCACTGCTGGACATAGGCCTCCCCCAAGGCGCGCCACTGAGTCCGATCTTCGACTCTCCGCATCCAGTCACTGCCAGCCGCCCTGCGCAAGTCGTCGCTCCATCTAGCCGGGGGGCGTCCCACACTACGCTTGCCTAGTCGTGGTCTCCACTCGAGAACTCGTCTACCCCAGCGGTTATCGGTTCTCCGACAGATGTGACCAGCCCACTGCCACTTCAACGTGCTAACCCTTTGAGCTATGTCAAAGGCTTTGGTTCTCTGGCGGATCACCTCGTTTCGGATCCTATCTCTCAGAGAAACTCCGAGCATAGCTCTTTCCATAGCCCGTTGAGCGACTTTGAGTTTCCGGACTAGTCCCACTGTCAGTGTCCACGTTTCGGCGCCGTTGTACGGTCACATGTAAGAGGGTATAGAATTTCCAATAATATAGAACTGAAATTAGATGAGACCGATACTGAGTGAAAAGAAATGAAGAGATCCGATGAAGAACTAAGGTCATCGGATATATTCGAAAGGATTTGAAAGCTGAGGTGGCAGTAAGCAACATATACCCGACGGTCTTTCCCCTACTAATGTAAATGAGCTTTCAGTCTAAAAACTGCCACATAAACTCCGAACTGAAACCCATCATCCGACGACAAACGAATACAAATTACGCAAAGATAAAGTGATATGAAAAACGGCCGGGGGTCAGTGTTACATCAAAAGGCGAATAACAGAGATGTCCAGCGCGAATTGATAGATACGGCGTTCTATTAGCAGTGTATTTGTGGGACGCCTCCGCCTGGAGCGCGGGTCGGTGCACGGCCGGCCTTGGCGGGCTTCAGGAGGCCGCTTGTCACACCGAAGCGCAATACGAATACGGTGCGTTCTCTCAGTAGCAGGAGTGGCTCGTCTCGCCACTCGCCACAAGGGTAAGTGTCGTGGCGACATTGTCATTCAGATTTAAATTGACAATTACATTTTAAATTGTTTAAGAATGAACATATAATTGTTTCAAAAGGACTGTTCCCTTTACGTCAAGTGTGAGTCGAATTAGATTTCATTGCTAATTGTCAATAATATAAGAATTTTTCCCAACTCTGGGTCCACACACACTTTTTTAACATGTAATAATTTAGCAAACAATTAATTTTAATAAAACTTAGGCAAAATTTTCATATGCCGATAGGCAAACCAAACAGCTAGGTATTAGGACTTTTACCACCTACTCGTATGTACCTACGTTTATGAATAAACATTAGATTTGATTGATTGATTCGACATTGGGTGTCGGACAGCTTGTCTATGTTGAGTCTAGAATTTAAACTAAGTAAGTACCTATAAAAATACGATTTTTAAGCTTGTTCTGTACCATTCGAGTGGATTCTTTAAGAATCGGTAGGGGATACATTTAGACAAGTTTTAGGAAATGAATTCTACGTAACTTCAGCTATTTTTAGATGTCCCCAAACATTAACCTTCTGCTGTATACTCTAAGATTGATAACCTAACATTAAACCGAAATTATTAAATTATAACATCACTATTAATGATTAATTACACAACGGTCAGAGAGCGTCAGTGGCCCAGGGGATAAGACGCGGCCTATCATATCGAAAGGTCCGAAGTTCGATCCCCGGCTGGGCCATGTACCAATGGGTTTTTTCTCGAAACTTAAGTACATTTACTGACTGCTCTTAAACGGTGAAGGAAAACATCGTGAGGAAACCTGCATACGCCGAAGAAGAAATTCTTAGGCGCATGTGAAGTCCACCAACCCGCACTGGGCTAGCGTGGTGGACTATAGCCCTAACGCCCTCGTTGAGAGGGTAGGCCTGAGCCCCAGCAGTGGGGACATGTTAATAGGCTGTTGATGATGACACAACGGTGTAACATACGGCTTGTCTGTTTTATAGTCCCACGTGCCCGCTATAACTCAAATGCGATTTTTTTTCAAAAGCCGTATCATGCGTAAATCTCTTCTACAACGCTATCAGCCGCTATTTGCCTCATAGTTTCGATCGGGGAGTTTCGTTTTTATGAGCGTATGATGTCACTTCAAATTGCTGTGATTCATTCGCAGTATATATCATGATTTAAATTAAATAAATGCACGAGTATACTTCATCAAGCTAGACTGCATCAATGGAATATGGTAGATCAAATGTTTAGTTAAGGAAAGTTCAAAAGCTTGAATTATTACAGATAAATGATATATTACAGATACGCACGGAGAGACACCAAAATATCATCATCAGCAGCACAGCAGACAGGTGTCATCAGCCTGCACTAGTCCACTGCTGGACACAGGCCTCCCCCGGCTCTGTCCATAACCCGTTGAGCGACTTTGAATTTTCGTACACAAATTATCTAATACTAGTGTACGCCCCGCAACTTCGTCCGTGTTAAAAACTATTAAGTAATTATATTCCATCCCCATTTCCCCCCCTTGAAGTTGAAATGATGCTTACGTTATAAGATAAAAGTATGTTCCAAATGTCAGCTTCTAGACTTGGTAGTTTGGGTTTGTCCAACTAGTCATACTATTAGTTATACCGTATAACAAAATGGACAAAAAAAGTCCAAATAGTTATACTGCTCAGTATAACTAAATGGATCCGATTAATTTGGGTTGGATTCTTCCATTTAGTTATACTCGCAAATAAACAATGGGTTTATCAGTTTTTAATATTTACGGGGTATTTTTCGGTCTTACACATTTGTATTCAAATCAAAAATATTTACATTCAGACACAGCAATCTCGTCGATCTCGTTGAGATCTTTATTTCGGATGACAGCTGTCAAACTTAAAACCGCTGTAACTCGGAAACTAGTGATCTTAGACTACTAGTTTGTAATGAGGAATGATAGATCTCGTCGAGATCTTCATTTCGGATGACAGCTGTCAAACTTAAAACAGCTGTAACTTGGAAACTAGTGATCCTAGACTACTAGTTTGTATAGAGGAATGATAGATCTCGTCGAGATCTTCATTTCGGATGACAGCTGTCAAACTTAAAACCGCTGTAACTCGGAAACTAGTGATCCTAGACTACTAGTTTCTAAAGAGGAATGATAGATCTCAGCGAGATCTTCATTTCGGATGACAGCTGTCAAACTGAAAACCGCTATAACTCGGAAACTAGTGATCCTAGACTACTAGTTTGTATGGAGGAATGATAGATCTCGTCGAGATCTTCATTTCGGATGACAGCTGTCAAACTTAAAACATGTGAAAATCGAAAAAGTTTTGGGACGAAATTTCGAAAAGATTTTTTTTAACGAATCTATTTGGAATATCAAAAAAATTAAAAAAAAGCACCTCTGCGCTTAAATGGACTATCCAAATATATATTTTTTGAAATTTTATCTTTCATAGGTTCAGAGATACGTGACCCCAAAGTTGGGACATTTTGTCAATATCACTGTGCTGACGTTATAGTTAGCCGAAAACTGAGCAAAGCAAGTGGTTCAAAGATAGAATCCTGAGCGTAGCGAGGGTTTCAGGGTACGAGACGCAAAATAACGTACAGTCGCTCATAACCGTCTAGCTACTATGGTACATTTTCAATGTACTAAGATTCTTGCGTACTGCGTAAACTCTGGATTTTTTTTTAAAGATGCACGCTAAAAAAGTTAAAAACGTCTCACTTCCAGCAGTGATATTGCATCTGTCCCGCTCTGGCCCACCTTCCTGTGTTCACTTTATAAACAGCACTTCGATTTACGACCAGTTTCTACGTTTTTACGCGCTCGACGTACGACGGACTCATTTTATTGGCGATTCGAAATTGGGAAAAAAAAGAATAAAACAAAAATACTAGGTTAGGTACTTAACAGGTTTTGGTTTGAAAGATTTCTTCTTTCGAAGAATATAATATTAATTTTATCAGGAAAAATTAAAAATTAAACTAAAGTAATTTAAATAAAGTACAAATGAAATTTTGAAGATTGATTTGGTTAAGAACTATTAATATTATATAAGTTATATGTTTCTCAAAACTGGTCAAGAGGCTAAAACGGGGTTAAGTTATGTGAACAGGGCAGTCGAGGCACTCGTCTCGTCTCCCTAAAAGCCCGTCCAACTCCATCATCATCATCATATCAGCCTGTAGACGTCCACTGCTGGACTGCTGGCCTCCCCCAGGGATCTCCACGACGACCGGTCCTGCGCTGACCTCATCCAGCCGGGTCCCGCAACCTTCACCAGAGCGTCGGTCCACCTTGTGGGAGGTCGCCCACGCTGAGTCTTCCGATACGTGGTCGCCACTCGAGAACCTTTCTGCCCCACCCCAACGGCAGACTAACTCCATTAACTAACTAACTAACATGGAGTTAGTTCAACACATCCAATTGAAGTCTGTCGACTGCTTGTGGATGAAAACTAACAAAACAGTCATATATTATCATCTGCACAGTAGGTTTCAACAATTTCTACTAAGTAAACGAAATGTTTCTTATTTACAGGTAATACAATCTTTATTTGAATATCTAAGAATTATGTAGTTTCAAATCTTTTAGGAACTCATAAATAAATCTTAAAATTTCCATCTCGATCGGAAAGTTCGATTTTAAATCATCGACTATAAACGAAGAGTATCCGTTTATTTATATTTCCGTTTTACGGTGCACGGAATGAGGGCGAAGGTTGGGGCCGCTGTGACAGCGAGAAGCTTATATGGACCACTTATGGCTAGTGACTTACCTAATGAAATATGAAGATTTTTTTTATTATTAAATTAAATTAAGAATCTGCAACTTTAAAATAATTAAATAAATAAAAATCTGTAATTCTAAATGCTGTTTATTATCACCGATTGTTAAATCATCCATTCAGGACTTACGGCGCAAAGCCGGATCTTTTATTTGTCGCACGCCCGACAGCGCAAAATGAGCTCACCCCAAGTGTTGCGAGCTCTTATTCTTATTCTTAGACGGGGGCGGCAGTCCCTGCACCGACTCCACTAAAGCGGGAGATTTGTGCAATAAAGCGGGAGTTTTGTGCAATAAAGCGGGAGTTTTGTGCAATAAAGCGAGAGTTTTGTGCAATTTGTTGCGAGCTCATTTGCGTTAACGTTTTTTCACGTCACTTCAAGAAATTATTCGTTAATATCGTCGCAATATTAAAGACCAAAGGAAAGTTGTAGCTTGTTATTTGTAGAAAGTTCTACCCCCATATAAAGGGCTCATGAGGATTTAAGAAGGAATTTTACATAACATCGGTATGGACCTCGGCAATAGCAAGAAGTCGAGTGATGAGAGCTCGTGTTGGAAATCCTATACGAGCGCGCTCTATAAAGGCCACGCTGCCAGAAGTCTTCCAGACCTATAGGAGTTCTTTTTCTGCCACAAGTCAACACCCCAGAACTGCCAGGAAATGCGCCTCAAGATGAAGAATTGGAAATGGATTACGTAGAATGGAGCAAGAATCTGATCATGATAGGCAACAACAGTTAGCAGTGAGTCTAAAGTGGTCCCTAATGCTTGTATGACATGCAACGTTTACGTTTATTATCATGCTGCATGATGGGCCATCATGCTTGCTATCAATCAGTACAGTGAAGCAACGGCCAGCACGTAGTTTGCATGTCATGCACGTCAATCACTACAACTAGACGGTCATGCATGAGTGACGTACTGCATGTTGGTTTTCGGCTTCTGGGTGTTCGTATGTATTTAAGTATTTTTTAAAAAGTATTTAAGTATAATTATCAGCTGTTGAGTACCCATGTACAAGCTTCGGCTTAGTTGGAACTAAACAGCCGTGTGTAAATTTGTCCAAACATTATTATTATATTATGTCATGCCGCATGATCGTACATAAAATTTTTTGGTAGTTGGTTGTAGAAGCGTATACATTGTCCCGTGTATACATTAATCCAAGAGAATCTCATTTATTACATACTGTTAAATATGGCGATTAACAAATCCCGCCAGCACTGACCCCCACCCAAACGGAGCCGTGGAAAATCAACTTTACTTTTTACTGTTGCCCCATTTTCCACAAGTTGAGTTTTATTGTATACATATATACACAGTACATACTGTGCTAACTATACTATGGGTAATGTTGAGTGAAAGACATTACGTTTGTTTTGACAGCCAAATTGATTGATGCTAATGCTATTGTATGGTTTATCCCCCTTTAAGCGTAACACACATTGGGCGGCGGCGGTGCGAAAGCGTTGCGGTTTTTTTCTGTAATGTTCGAAATAGTATGAATCCCTCTACATCAAAGCGGCGCGGCGGCGGTGCGACGGCGAAAGCGACAAAACCGCGCGCACAGATTTGACGTTTTGATTTGACAGATTAGCGCAGACAGGCGTTGCGGAGCGGCGGCGGCGCGTTGTATTCCTTTGTAGTGTATGAGAACCCCTACACAGAGCGGCGCGGGCGCGGCGCGGTGCGGAGCGTTCTTCATACAAACCGCCGCCGCTAGCGGTATTCCTGTCTGAAGGGCTCCGCTTTTTATTCGCTCTCCGCAGATTCGCCGCCGCAACGCTTTCGCAACGCCGCCGCGCTGTGTGTGTTACGCTTTAAGATCATTATTTCTAATGGAACGTGTGGATATGATGCAGTCGAGCAATCCAACGTATGTGGTGGTCCATTATTCGATTTACGTCATTATTTTAGTGGTAGGTAAATGGTAGGAACAAATCGGCAGCACTGTCTCAAAATTCTATGGATCCTTGGCCGGAATCCATGACTTTTTCGGAACTTAAGTACATCATCATCATCAACAGCCTATTAATCTCCCCACTGCTGGGGCTCAGGTCTACCCTCTCCACGAGGGCATTCGGGCTATAGTCCACCACGCTAGCCCAGTGCGGGTTGGTGGACTTCACATGCGCCTAAGAATTTCTTCTTCGGCGTATGCAGGTTTCCTCACGATGTTTTCCTTCACCGTTTGAGAGCAGTCAGTACATGTACTTAAGTTTCTAGAAAAAACCCATTGGTACATGGCCCAACCGGGGATCGAACCTCGGACCTTTCGATATGATAGGTCGCGTCTTATCCCCGAAGCCACTGACGCTCTCGCAACTTAAGTACGCTTTACTGTAATACCACGGGGTTTTGGAGAAGGGAAGCATAGTGAGGTAATCTGCATACGGCAAGGATTAGAATTTCTATTTTAAAGAGTATGTGAAGTCCACCAAAAACGTATTTGGGCAAAGGGTTTGGCACAAAAGGGTCGAACTGTCGCCAGGCACTCCTGCGCCGCTAAGATAATATGATCTCATATTTTTTACCTTATCACGAAAATGGATATAGTACGGTCGACCGCACGTCAGTGGAAACAGGACCAGTATGAACTGGTCTCTTATCCTTACCTTTAAAAAATCAAAAATAATTTGCATGTTAGTACACTGGGTACCCTAATAGGCTAGGCCAGCTCAAGGTCAGAGTGTTTCCATTGACGTGCGGTCGACTGTACGAGGTCAGTGACCGCCCGCTTCCCTATTTCTCGCACCGTAGAGTTAAGTAAACACATAAATGGTCGTATTATAGAAAATCGCGTAATAGTCGCGTTACTTAGTTAGAATATAGTTTAAAATTTGTAAGTTCTATTGCAAAGGATATTCCACCATCGCCTGGACTCCGTTCTTCTTGAACACGACGATCCTCTGCACCTGGCCGTGCGGCGTGCTGATGGTGTGTATCACGTCCTGCGACAACAAGAAAACATACGTCACGAAACGTCACACAAGAAATAATATAACAAATGACGTGTTACAAAAGATATCAATAAATATATGTATACACGTCTTGGGACCACAAGAAAACATACGTCACGAAACGTCACACAAGAAATAATATAACAAATGACGTGTTACAAAAGTTATCAATAAATATATGTATACACGTCTTGGGACCACAAGAAAACATACGTCACGAAACGTCACACAAGAAAATATAATGTAACAAATGACGTGTTAATTCCGCCGATGTCAAAGTAGTGGAAAATGGACGAGGGAGGAAAGCCGGATTAGTTACTTACGCTAAGAAGGAGTTGGACTGGTTACAGATTGGGAAATTTTTAGAAAGAGATTTTACCATCCGGATCGTCGCCAGCGGCCATACGAAGGCATCTGACAATTTGGTGATGTCAATTTTGGAGATTTATATTAAGGGAGTTAAGTGTAATGTTATTCTCATTGGTATGGACTAGAACCGATGCTTATGTCATTGCATAGTTGAGTGGGTCCCACAAGGCCCGGTTCAGCAAATAGTAGCGGTAATCAAGCTTTCTCCAAATGGGCGGCGGCGAAAAAGAAGATTTCAGCTTCATGATTTGTCCTATTATTGTTTAATTTCCATACTACAGTCAAATTCTACATCAAAATACGTTAGGTATTGCCAGAGAGTTGTTAGTAATCATAGAGCGCGCGTTAGCAAGTCTGAACTGTAAGCACGGGTCTGAACAGTCTCGAAATGTTCGGGGCGACGCTACTAGTCACAACACGTCAGTAGCGCTGATCGTTGCTCTCGCCGGTATTTATTTAGATTTGTAGTAGGTAATCATGGTGAAATGTGCAGTGCCAAACTGTAAACACGATTCACGGTAAAGAACGATCTAGAAGAAATCTATATAGAAGCGTCCATAGAACACCTGCTCACACTTGGCACAATGGGCAATGAGCGATGCGCGCGCTCTATAGCTAGTATACTAACTCTATGGGTATTGCTTTTGAGTACACTGGGTACATTTATACACGTCAATTGTTTATCTTCCTGGGTGTAGGCGCTGGAATGAAGAAGCGGCGCCAAGTGTCTCCAATAGCACCTTAGCACCGTATCCAGTTGGCTTGTCAAGCAGTCGCTCTATAGTTATGACGAATTTTTAAAGACATCATTGACATGATAATCAAATATTTGACATTATTTTACTATTGATTATTTTTACATTTATTGACACTTTTATTATTGACTTCAGTAATTTGTTTTGTATTTTTAATTTGACTTTGTTTATTTTTTAATATTATTAATTTGATGTCGACATTGATCTAGTTCGTCAGATCTAGAGCGTCAGTGGCCTCGGGGATAAGACGCGACCTATCATATCGAAAGGTCCGAGGTTCGATCCCCGGTTGGGCCATGTACCAATGGGTTTTTTCTCGAAACTTAAGTACATGTACTGACTGCTCTCAAACGGTGAAGGAAAACATCGTGAGGAAACCTGCATACGCCGAAGAAGAAATTCTTAGGCGCATGTGAAGTCCACCAACCCGCACTGGGCTAGCGTGGTGGACTATAGCCCGCACGCCCTCGTTGAGAGGGTAGGCCTGAGCCCCAGCAGTGGGGAGATTAATAGGCTGTTGATGATTGATCTAGTTTGAATTTAATATCGTGTAGCAAACCTCACCAATAAATGTCTATGTCAAAAACATGTCTATGTCAATGACGATAAAGAGTAGGTTGCAAAATAAATAAGCTTGAAAAAAAATATCATCATCTACATCATATCTGCCTGTAGACGTCCACTGCTGGACAAAGGCCTCCCCCAAGGATCTCCACGACGACCGGTCCTGCGCTAACCTCATCCAGCTGGGTCCCGTGACCTTCACCAGATCGTCGGTCCACCTTGTGGGAGGCCTACACTGCATCTTCCGATACGTGGTCGCCACTCGAGAACCTTTCTGCCCCAACGGCCGTCAGTTCTACGAGCGAGCGAAATAAAATATATTTTTCAAAAATGCACACAATATACGAGCGGTGGGTGCGTTTGACAAGATGACACAAGAATATTGGGTAGCATTTTATATTTGCAGTGAGCGAGGAGGCAAAATATTGCGCAGAGCAGTGTCATGACAAATCGACAATGTAATCCCAACGCTTTGTATAAACTTAAAACATTTTGAGCATTCCCTGTGTTACTGTAAGCATGATTTAATAATACCTTTTTACTTATTAATACCTTTACCTTTAATAATTATTAATGAAAATAAATAAAATAAAGAACTGACGGCCATTGGGGCAGAAAGGTTCTCGAGTGGCGACCACGTATCGGAAGACGCAGCGTAGGCCTCCCACAAGGTGGACCGACGATCTGGTGAAGGTCGCGGGACCCGGCTGGATGAGGTTAGCGCAGGACCGGTCGTCGGGGAGATCTTTGGGGGAGGCATTTGTCCAGCAGTGGACGTCTACAGGCTGATATGATGACAAAGAAAAAAAAATGATTGCGCTATTTCAAAAGAGCGCTAGAAAAAGGGGGGGGGGGGTGGGGGCTTTTAGAAAACTAATGAATTATGCAACATAATTACCGAAGCGACCACAATTATTTAGCTTAAGTCTAAATAAGTTATTAACTTTATGGCAACAAGGTTTTAGCTTAAGCTGCCGAGCAAAGTCTAGCAGTTAGTTCTAAATTGACTTCAGTCTGTATTCAAATTGTAGCTCTAAGTTAGGTCTAAATCTGTATAGACTAAACTTGGAGCTGACTAAGTTAGACACGGGATAGGGGCCGAATATCTAACTAAACCTGTCGCAGATCGTAGGCGAGTTTTGATTAGAATTGAGTACGTTAGTTAGTAGTAATAATGTTTGGACAAATTTAGACCCAAACTAAGCCTTGTAAATGGGTACTCAACAACTGATAAACATACATAAATGCTTTTAAATAAATACTTAAATACACACAAACACCCAGAATCCGAAAACCAACAAGTATGCTCACCACACAAATGTTGGTCCCGGGTGGGCAGGGTCACTACCACTACGCCAACAGGCATGTCAAATTATTGACAAAAAATATCAGTGACAACTCATTAGGCGTCGTTATAGTCGCTTTCATTAGAAGTTTCCAATTATGTAAACAAAGATGACGGACTGGCGTTCATTTAGCCAAAGTTAGCTGCTATAGTCCACCACGCTAGCCCTGTGCGGGTTGGTCGCCGTTACGTTGAATAATGTAGAATTTTTAATTTTATTTAAGACTAGATCGTTTTTCTTCAAAACTATATGATTAAAAGATTTTTTTATGATAATCATTTCGATTGTTATAGTTTTCGTAGAATTTTTTGGCGGTTGAGTGAATATAGTCACAGATTGTTTGCACATCGCTGACAGTGTTTTATTTAAAAACTTGAAAAGTTTGATCGAATCAATGAACTATTCTTGAAATTGAAAGCGTCTCTAGTAAACCCCCGCAGCTCCCCTTTGACACCTAAAATTAGTAATTGCGCAAAAATCAGCCAACTTCACGCTAACGCCTAAAAGTTATACGGGGACTATAACAACCTGTCAGTATAATGAATAGAAGAATAGAATTAGGTATATTGACCTATAAATGTGTTTATTTTATTCAACCTAATAAAATGCGAATTCAATATAAGCCAATACAATGCAGCACCCGCGTGCATTTCAGTTCTAACGACATGCATTTAGCATTTACTAGTTTCTGCATACACTTGAGGACAAATTAACATAACCACTCTACAAACTTATTTTTAATGCAACATCTGTGACAAAGTAAAACTTCATTTTGCCGCAAGTTTTGTACACCTACATTTTAATTATCCATGAAGAAAAGTAGAGAATAAACTACAAAATTAAAGAACACTAAACCATACTTAAAGCACATAATTATCTATACTTTGCGTGTGTGTCAACGGCCAGATTATCTTTGTTTCTCTCCCATGACTGACTTGACATTGGCAAAATTCATTAAAAAAAAGCCATCTGTAGGAAAAAAAATTAACTAAACGGTAATCGGCTTTTGGCTCAATCAAATTTTGTCCAAACCTGCATCCGCGCCAGCATTCAGCACGAATTTTATACAATGTGTTGGAATCGCTTAGTCAGTAAATAAATCTCGGTATATTCTGTGGTTAGGGTACGATGTGACCATAGTCTACATGATGTGACCTACGTGTTGTAAACAACGGTCTCAAAATACAATAAAGATTTAAAAAAATGTAATACTGAACGCCAGTGCACTGCCGCCACGTGTGAAGGCAATATCGTGGCAGCCACTTGTTGGAATTGGAGGCAACTTTCAGCGTGGCGGAGGGCGACGGGACCAATAACATTTGCATGCGACATTGCTAAGTTTTTTAATAAAACTCCACTATTCTATGCTAAGTTGAGCTCGACGTTCGACGGTTTATACTTATTCTTGCACGCGAGTGCTTTTGCTAACAATGTTGTTTGTAATATAAAATGATAATAGTTATTTGTTATGCAAGGCTGCAAAGTTGGTTATTTTGTGCGAGTACTAGTATTGAAAACTGAGCAAGCGAAGGGTGAAGATAGAATCCTGAGCGTAGCGAGGGTTTCAAGGTACGAGACGCAAAATAACTTTGCTGCCGAGCGCAACACACAATTTTTCACCTCACTACAGCGAGGAAAATACTTGGTGAATTGAATCCATTAGGCGGTTTAGAACCACAAATAATAATAACCACAATTAGAATTGACAAATTAGAAGAAAAGTTTTAAAAAGTTTTATTCCAGGTGCAGTTTTCCACGCAGATTTCGAATGAGAAAGTATACCCTTCCGAGCCGGTGAGGTAAAAAGGATTTTTTTGTGGCTATGTATTTACTAAAAAAACAAAGAATCAATGCGAAAGTTAATAATGGGAGGGTCAGCCCAACATTTTTAGCTTTATCAATCAGGACTATAGCCCGAACGCCCTCGTTGAGAGGGTAGGCCTGAGCCCCAGCACTGGGGACATATTAATAGGCTGTTGATTTGAATCAGCGCTGGTCAAAATGTTTACTTTCCTAATTACTTTCTCGATTTATTTACCTACTGGAATACATTTACAAATGAAAAACTCTCTTGATTATTTTCTTATTTTCTTAATTTGTCCATAATCCAAATTTGGTGTGGTGTAGGAATGTTATCAGTAATCTCGATTACATTTTGCGCAACTCTGTTATCATTCAGTCCACTTGTACGGATCCTCTTCACAGGGAAAACCTGTGCCTGTTTCTCGCAGCAATTTATTTTTTAAAACAATAGCAAGCAAGCTCCCTGCAATCTGGGATGCAGGCGCCGCCTACACTCCGCGAGATTCGCAAAGAAAATCGCGCTCCTGCAACCGGGCACACGGGTTGTGGAATCCAAATATTCACCACTAACGAGACTTATGTTGCTGGGCATAAATGGTCTAAATATCCACCCATAACCTATGTCGCCGAATAGTCCACTAAATAGGCAGCAACATTAATTAAAACACAAAAAGTAGTCAGTAAAAAAAAATGGGTCCATGTGCAGCTAACTTCAGACTGTCCTGTCTGTGCATCTACATAAGGTTATCAGTGAATAAACTCAAAAACTACTGTGCCGATTTCAAAAATTCTTTCACCATTGGAAAGCTACATTCACCCTGAGTGACATAGGCTATATTTATTGCAAAAAAATGTCCACCCGTGCGAAGCCGGGACGGGCCGCTAGTTTAAGACATTTTGAACGAGAAATTTAAAAAAATAGAATTTTTTTTGTCATAACGTTTACCACACTTTTAACTGCTGTCTGGTATTTATATCTTGTTAGGGGGGGCCAGAAACACCCGGCGACACTTCGACCCTTTTAATATGTTTTGCGCCAAACCCCTGTATGTCCACCATCGGTGCTCCAATCTGTTTTTTGGTGGACTTCACATACGCTTTAGAATGGAATTTACTCTTTGGCATATGCAGGTTTGCTCACGATGTTTCCCTTCACCGAAAAGCCTGTGGTATTATAAAAAACCGTACTTAAGTTCGGGAAAACTCATTGTCACCGGCCAAGACGACCAAATGGGCTACCAGGGCTGTCATCATCATCATCAACCTGCACTAGTCCACTGCTGGACACAAGCCTCCCCGAAGGCGCGCCACTGAACCCGATCCTCGGTTCTCCGCATCCAGTCACTGCCAGCCGCCTCACGGAGACCGTCGCTCCATCTAGCCGGGGGCGTCCCACACTACACGTGGTCTCCACTCAAGAACTCGTCTACCCCAGCGGTTATCGGTTCTCCGGCAGATGTGACCAGCCCACTGCCACTTCAACGTTCTAACCTAACCAGGGCTCTCATTTTATTTCAATACCTTGTGAAAGCTCTGGCATGTCCTACAGATTCCGCCCTCTGCTAATAAAGCCACAAAATCCTCTATTTGCGTATCGTGTAACAGTAATCCCTAGCAGATTGCCCGCTGCACGTATGAGGGAATTGAATCCCTACGAGGCACCTTTGAGACACTCGTCTCTCTGCCAGAGGGAAAATGTACTTGCTTATGTAAAAGCGGAAGCTTCACTAGCGGTTATTACAATATCAGGTGGGAAATTCTTAATTTACTGCGGTAATTTTCAATAGTCTAGCACGCTTCTATGCTCAAGAATGAACTATTACTACGGTAATTTTCAACAGTCTTGCACGCTTCTGTGCTCACGAGTGAACTATTACTGCGGTAATTTTCAACAGTCTTGCACGCTTCTATGCTCAATAGAAGCGTGCCGACAATTTGATGGACACACTGACAAACATATTTTTTTATATGCATGGCTATCTATTGTTTATACAATGCTCATTCCGCTGTAAAGTAACAAAGCTGGAAAAATATGAAAGAAAAATGAAAATAATAAGAGACAAAGCGCAGTGCAAAATTAATATTTCATTTCTACGGGCATTTGAAGAGGCAGCATTCATCTGCGTAATAATTAAAAACCATCTCGCAAGCCTCAAACCGCATCCGGGCGAGGTCTTCGGCCAATCGCGTTTTTAGGATTTACAATAATAATGACCATTCTGAAAAATATCCAATCTGAATAATGTCCAAACTGAAAAACGTCCAATCTGAAAAATGTCCAACCTGAAAAATGTCCAATTTGCAAAATGTCCAATCTGAAACATTTTACACTACAGAACCTTAAAAACTGATATTTATTTATTTTTAGAATGGACATTTTTCAGATTGGACATTTTTCAGATTGGACATTTTTCAGGTTGGACATTATTCAGTTTGGACATTTTTCAGTTCGAGCATGGTCGCTGGACATTTTTTAAATTGGACAATATTACAGTAAACCGTTTTTAGCGTAAAGGGATATTTATTTACTGGCTGTTTCCCGCGGCTTCGCACGCGTAGAAATGTTTTCCCACGGGAACAACTTTTCCCGAGGTATCTACAGCCATAAGTGAAAGAGTAACATCCTCACAAACATATACATATCCTTACAAACTTATAAACTTTTTATTTTCTGTAAATATATAACATCCATGTATTACATCAATATACCATCCGAAAGAAATTAACAGAGTGACATTGAAAATCGCATCCAAATTCGTTGCGTATTTTAAAAGATGTAAGCGAACAGAGAGCGTCAGTGGCGTCGGGGATAAGACGCGGCCTACCATATCCAAAAGGTCCGAAGTTAGATCCCCGGCTGGACCATGTACCAATGGGTTTTTTCTCGAAACTTAAGTACATATACTGACTGCTCTCAAACGGTGAAGGAAAACATCGTGAGGAAACCTGGCCGAAGAAGAAATTCTTAGGCGCATGTGAAGTCCACCAACGCGCACTGGGCTAGCGTGGTGGACTATAGCCCGAACGCCCTCGTTGATAGGGTAGGCTTGAGCCCCAGCAGTGGGGCGATTAATAGTCTGTTGATGATGAAGCGTACAAAGGGACAGACAGACGGAAGCGGTACCCCCTTCGCTACTTCTAAGAGTCGGCTCAGACCAAGCGAAAAAAAGCAGGCGCACTTTTTGACGTAATTGTAAAATGAACTGTAGCCTAAAGAACAAAATCGTATGAATAACCTCGAGCGCGAGGCGGCCGAGTTCATACAATGACGTCAAAAAGTGCGCCGTCAAATTTCCGCTTGGTCTGAACCGACTCTAATTCTATGAAATGAAATCTGCGCGATTGCTCGCCATTTATAAACAGACGTATATAAGAAGTAAATATTATGAAAAACCCAAGCAATCTTTGACAATCAAACAAATTCTCGCTATGAAAACAATACTCATGCAAAAAAATGAAACTAAGAAAAATATGGAACATTCGAGTGAACTTGAGACGAACGGGCGCGGAGCAAAAGGAGATCAAAGAAAACAACGTTCAGCTAATGTGGTTGCGTCAGCAAAACAGTTATGGACTTAAAAATATATATCTCTTTTTGAGGCACAGTGACATGAACACAGATTATGTTACAAGAAACAAAAACAAACTTGTACCACCACAGTTAAGGCTCAGTAAGGTCAGTAAATCGTTCACGGGGCAATGTATACGCTTCTACAACAAAATACCAGAAGAAATCTTAAATATGAATGACAGAAAATTTAAGACCCACATTAAACAACAACTTTGTAAGAAAGCTTATTATAAAACAGTCGATTATTTAAATGACACAGATGCCTGGTGTTAATGTTACTTCAGCCTCGCACAACCTTTACAAACAATAATGTTATGTATAAACTCGATTTTAAAAGATGTGTTGCAGAAGTTTGTTGCGCCGCTTCTTCTTCCCGGCTCTAACACCTTGGAAGCGGTGGTAGATAAAAAATTGACGTTGTATAAATGTACCCAGTGTAACACATGCAATAAAATAGTTTTGACTTTGACTTAGATTTTTCAGTAAAGCAAAATATAGCCATGTTCACAATCAACAGTCATGCATGACATTTAAGAGTTGACGGTCGCTCTGCGAGCTATGGAGAGGGCTATGCTCGGAGTTTCTTTGAGAGACATGATACGTAATGAGGAGATCCGACGGACTACTAAGGTTACTGACATTGCTAAAAAGATTATCAAGCTGAAGTGGCAGCTTGATAAGCTTTTTTAAAGACTGACATGACACAATAATGACTTCCACGCCATCATGCGCAAACGATGCGCCTCCATCCAGAGCAGAGTGCGCGCCAGCCCCAACGGCATCCTGAGCTGCATAGCGGACCGGTGGGACAGCCCGATGCTGGGCCGCTGGATGCGCATGCACGCACCGGCCGCGGTGTAGGCGTGCGCATCGGTGCTTCGGTGGCGGGCGGTCTCGCAGATCATGTTGTTGTTTTTATTTTATTTATTTTATTTTTCTTTTGTTCTAACAATAGTCTGTAAGAGTGTGTTGTACTAACAAAAATGGACTCAGTCTGAAATAAATTATTTTTATTTTATTTAAAGAGTGGGGCCGGAAGCGGCTGGATGCGGAAGACGAAGGACCGGGTGTGGTGGCGTTCGATGGAGAGTATGCCCAGTAGTGGGCATTTAAGGGCTGTTATGATGATAATGATGAAAGGGGCAACGCAAAAGGGGAAGTTGCAACCGCGGCCGGCGCCGCACCAGCACCCCCCGGGTGTTGCAGGTATAGGCGGAGGCCCGCCTGCTTGTTGCCCCCGTAGCAAAAAAGGGGCTTTTGCAAACTAGTCTCGAAAACAAACGTTGAAATAAAATATCTCTAAAATGTACAGACCGAGAAGCTTTATGTTCCTGAGTGTTTTATTTTTTAGACGTCGCTTTAGTATAGTTTTGTAGCGGAGATACGAATTCAATTTGCTGTCCGTACATTGTACCGCGCGCGGCCCGCCGGAGCCACAGGTTACCGGCGCGCTGCCAAATAGATTCAACTTGTACAAATTATATTACAACCAAAAGCTCTGCCTGAAACAAGCTTTCTTTAAAAAACATCGTTTATTTAAAGTCGGCAGTCGTGTCGATTCGAATGGTCCACAGTTAACTAAATTTAATCTCTCGTGCTCTTTTTAACTATAAAAATAAGAAAGAGACGGCATGAATTTTAGAACTGTCAAAATAGTTTAGTCCTGTCAGACAGAAAGGTTCTCGAGTGGCGACCAAGTATCGCAAGACGCAGCGTAGGCCGCCCACAAGGTGGACCGACGATCTGGTGAAGGTCGCGGGACCCGGCTGTATGAGGTTAGCGCAGGACCGGTCGTCGTGGAGGCCCTTGTCCAGCAGTGGCCGTCTACAGGCTGATATGATGATGATGATGAGACAGAGGGAAATTTAACCGCCGTGTTTTAAAATGCAATAGAAACCCGGTACATTTTCGTGTGTCTGACAGGACTAAACTATTTTGACAGTTCTAAAATTCATGCCAACACTCTTTCTAATGTTTAAAGAAAAAAGAGCACAAGCGAGACTAAAATTTGGTAAAAGGAAGGAACTAATTGATCATCGTAATCAAATTTTTTTCTTTTAAATATCATTTACAACCGGATTTTACGTTAAAAAAAAGTTGATTGACCCATTTAACAAATAAAATTAAAACGTTCTTACGAGTACCTACCGTTCAATTTTCCTAATTATTGCGTTACCAATTTAAAGCACGTCGTGGCCCTTGAAAGGGTCTCATTAATTTTCTTTAACACTGCCCTTTTACGTTATAAATAAACAGCTTTACATTTTTATTTGAAGTAATCTTTTATAGATATAATATTGAATACCAAATGAAAGATACTGTACATAATTGGAAAACATTCAAATATGTTTGTTTACTGACTTAATAAATAAAACTATTGATTTATTCAGCTAACGAAGTGCGATTAATTAACTTTACAACCGGCAACCCTACAACCGGGTGTTCAAGGGTTAGGGGTGTAACAACAACAGGGCAGGCACGTACACTAATATTAAGGGCCCCTTCGTTATTCAATTCAATTCATTTAATCACATAATAAGTTTACAGCGGTTGCCAAATCACTTATATGCTAGTCATACTTTGTAAAATAATTTCTACATTGCAATAGTGCTTTGTGACCATAAATAGTAGTTAAGGAACAAAACAGATTCTCCATAAAATAACATTGCATTATTGTCAAATATGTCTTATTAAAGGCCCTCAGAAAGGGGTCCGAATCAAAAATCTTTAATCAAATTAGTGATACGTTTACTTCATTCTATAAATATAATAAAACTAGTTTTTTTTAAATAGGTCGCTTACAAACAATCCTGAGACCGAATATGTAATTTTTTACATTTTTGCCTGTCCGTTGAGGCATCACGCAAAAATCACTGAACGGATTTTGACGAAACTTTAAACTTAACTGCGCTGCGCCGCAGACACCGGTGCGGCGTCTCCCATACAGTTTCATACATTACAAGTTACAACGGAGCTGCCTCGCGACGCAGTCGCACACGTCACGCTGCCGCTGGTGCGTTCCGGGCTCATATCGCGTTTATTTAGCAATCAAAATGTTAACTCTCTTATTAATTCAAAACAAATTTAAAAACTTTGTAACCTAAACCCCTTGACACCAGAACCTGACTACGTGCCTGTGCGAAGGTTTCTACGCGAATTAATGTGTGAATAATTAACCCTGTATAGGAGTAAATACCTTTGTACTCGCCAGACTAGCTACACCAAATACTGTCTGTCTTTTTATAACACCTAATTTTCAAAAAAATAGGACATCATATCAAAATCCATTAGTTAAATTTTATTTTTAACCCACCTGCCACCTGTATATTTACTTACAAGGAAAGTTTCTCCACTCGAGCTCAAGAAAATGAATAATTTTAGTGGGGTGTGCAGAAAAGGATATTTTGAACACAGCCAGAGCCACATATTTTATATCTGCCAAATGTTTGTCTGTCTCGACTCTCGGGTAAATCAACTCGGGAATTTACGAACTTGAACTTCGAAAGGAACGAAACTTTTTTGTATGAACACAAATAACGAGACCTATAAAATAACATAGAAATTTTAATCGTAACCAATTCTATTAAAGTTCATAATTCAATTTTTTTTATTGTCGCTTACGATAAGTCGGCGCGGCGGCTAGGACTCGACATTTCTTTCGTGCAGAATGTCAACCCACTGGAAAATACGGGAAAATGACTTAAAACGTGTATATAACGTAACTGCCAAAGTATGTGTAGTCAATATTGACATAGACATAAACATATTTACTTATAATCAATTGATTACAGGTCATTTAATAAATTAAAAATCAAAATCATTAAAAAAAATGATAATAGATTAATAATAATAAAATAACAAGGTATTTTAATAATATTGTAAGACCTTGTATACTACCCTCATTATTTTTAAAGGAAAAGCGAACCCTAATAATATGTACCCATTTTGTTTCTCATAGAAAGTATAATTTGGACATGAGAGTTAATTATTCACACATTAATTCGTGTTCAGCCCTAACCCGAGGTGGGGTGTCGACCTGACGAGGCTAGGGTTGCCCCGCGCCGGAAGTGACCGTTTAGCAGTCAATTGAAGCTACGGATAAGGTGATAACTAAACACGCTAATGGCTTTTGAAATTTTAAAAATCCCAGGAACGTTAATGGCTTCTTTCGCCACTTGCTGATAACGTCCCAGATACCCTATCTGCAGGTTATCTAACAGATAGACTCTTTTATTTGTTTCACATGTATATGATTGCCTTATCTTTCAGACCGCCTGATAAACTAACAGCAATATCAAGTGGCTTTATTTATCAGAGATTTAAGGTGTCAAGCACGAAATTATTATCTGTCAGATTACTATCTGTAACAATATCAGAAATTTGCACGCTTATCTTATATATGTTATGAACCAAATAATAGCGGGGTGTAAAATACACCTAACGCCATCTATTAACACACTTTAAAACTAAGAAACTGGCATGATTAGACCGGGTTTAAAAATTTTGAATACATATAAATAGTATACTTTATAACGCGGATGAAGTCGCGGGGCATCGGCTAGTGTTAAATAAAAACACGGCTCATTGCGCCCGTTACAGTTACGGGACCCTCTATTCCCGGTGTAGTTTCTTGAAATTTTAATAAAAGATTCAACAAAGCAAAGTGAGGTGCCTTCAGGCTGCCCTCTCGCTCGAAATTGTCTGAAAAATTCAACGCATTCCGAGATTAGGCGAGGCGCTGCATGCACGCCGCTGAATTTTGTAACAGTGCAAATGGAGAAACTCCCATCTTAGAATTCCCTATGATGTTGCGTCACTAATTTGGAATTGTCTATGCATTTCTTTTTTACAGGGTTTTGTAACATTGCAAATGGAGAAACTCCCATTTTAGAATTCTCTATGATGTTGCATCACTAATTTGGAATTGTCTATGCATTTCTTTTTTACAGGGTTTTGTAACATTGCAAATGGAGAAACTCCCATTTTAGAATTCTCTATGATGTTTCATCACTAATTTGGAATTGTCTATGCATTTCTTTTTTACAGGGTTTTGTAACATTGCAAATGGAGAAACTCCCATTTTAGAATTCTCTATGATGTTGCATCACTAATTTGGAATTGTCTATGCATTTCTTTTTTACAGGGTTTTGTAACATTGCAAATGGAGAAACTCCCATTTTAGAATTCTCTATGATGTTGCATCACTAATTTGGAATTGTCTATGCATTTCTTTTTTACAGGGTTTTGTAACATTGCAAATAGAGAAAATCCCATCTTAGAATTCTCTATGATGTTGCGTCACTAATTTGGAATTGTCTATGCATTTCATTATAGAGGGTTACGTTTTTCGCGCGTATCTATGTATGTATGTGGGATTCTTTCTTCCCTCGTAGCATCCAAACGGGTGAATGGATTTTGATAAAACAGGTGTCATTAGATTCCTTGTAATCCCGAGAGTGACATAGGGTATCTGAGGTTGTCTGGAAGAAATCGCTTAAACCGCTAAGACCGCCTAAATTGGACTATATCTGACCATTTAGTTAGCTTTTATCGCATTCTGTTTTTATGTAGCTGTATAAACCCTCAAAAGACATAAAAAAATTATAAACAAAACTATGTTTACCAAAGTGGTTTTTTTTTCACAGAACTGGTGCAAATCAACGGCTAATCTTAAATGGATTAAAGGATTTTCATCCCGGGGGGAGCCCACGGATGAGCAAAGCCGGATTTCCTCAAACAAACTCCGCGGAGGCAACTCTGCGAAGACAGATGACGACTAGTGTTGTATGAATATGTATCGAGACAAAGGTAGGTACCCAATTTAAAGTTAACATTAACATTTAAAGTTACAATTTCAAATGTCAACTTATTAAAATGCCTAAACTCTCTAAGAAACTAATGAATCCCTGAAATATTCGCCGACTTACTTCATTTAACCAAATTTTGTGGCCGCCCTATTTTATTAAACCTAATATTAACTAGCTTAAGTCCACCCAGAGAGTATCACTTATCCAATAGCGAAAGAGAAAAGAAATCGGTTCAGTAGTTACAAAGATGACTTCAAACATACATCCATACATACAAACTTTACCTCTTTATTATTAGTACAGATACAACTCATTGGTACGGGTCAAGGTACGAACCCACGACCCCACGAGCTCAAGAACATGAGGCAGGTGCACAGCCAACTAGGCTAACGGCTCGGTAGCAGCGCTACTACCGATTTAGATTTTGTCGATAGTATCAGATTAATTCTTTGTGGTATCAGTCCTATGAGTCCGATTGACTGGCTTGTTGGCGTAGTTGGTAGTGACCCTGCCTACTGCGCCAGAGGTCATGGGTTCGATTAACACCCGGGGCCAACCTTTGTGTGATGAGCATATCTGTTGGTTTTCGGATTCTGGGTTTTTGTATGTATTTAAGCATTTATTTAAAAGTATTTAAGTATGTTTATCAGTTGTTGAGTACCCATTTACAACCTTCGGTTTAGTTTGGGACTTTTTTTGGGATTAGGTATCGATATTCGTGCAACACTATGACGACGTTTTGATATTGTTTGCAAGACGCCTCGTCTCATTTCATCCGTGCTCAATCGATTATCAGTATTATTTCCATTCCAATAGGGCCGGGTTTTGTTTGCACGGGAAACGTTTAGAGGAAAAACGGTTGGGAAAACTCGATAATTTATTTTCCCATTAGAGAAAGAGACAGACTGTTCTCTAGATAGGATTCACCGAGTTATCTTATACATGGTGTGTTAAATCGAATGTGGATTTTATTAGGTTTGTTATATTTATTCAGAACTAAGAACAAGGATCCCATAGAACAGACGCTAAAATAACAATAATAATCAAAGAGGGACACACTTATTACAAAAGTGGTAAGAGTAAGCAAGACAGATATAAAATCTTCTATCTCTATCTACGTATGTGAGTTTTTTGTTGGGGGGTAGTTGGTATGTACCAACTGCCCCCCAACAAACAACAGCCCGACTAAAATAGATAGTGTTTACTATTGCTATTTCATGCTCAAAGAATTGCGAAGCGGCCGTTGGGGCAGAAAGGTTCTCGAGTGGCGACCACGTATCGGAAGACGCAGCGTAGGCCTCCCACAAGGTGGACCGACGATCTGGTGAAGGTCGCGGGACCCGGCTGGATGAGGGTAGCGCAGGACCGGTCGTCGTGGAGATCCTTGGGGGAGGCCTTTGTCCAGCAGTGGACGTCTACAGGCTGATATGATGATGATGATTTCATGCTAAACGCTGATTCCGGTTCTATGGTTCATTCTTTTTCTAAGATTCAGAATGATAATGAGATTATTTAAATCTCATTTTTTTTCTAAATACAAAGAGATACAAAGAAAGGGAAAGAAAAGCGTAAACTAAAATTACGTTACTATACAAAAGTCAGCTAAGCGTACGTCGTTGCACAAACGTTTCGGGTTCTGCATTTATTTTTTTAGGTTTTACTGAAAATTTTCGTGGCATAATTTTCTCACCGGAAATTATGTCGGACAATTTTTTAAATACATTTAAGTTCCTAAGTAATTTCAGCTTAACCAGTCCGGTAGTATTCGAGGTTCAGACAGACAGACGAAAAAAAAAGTTTTCTAAAGGTAATATCTGTGACAATATAGGTACTATATTAATTAATTTCCTAACAACTAGGCAAACGAATTTAGTTCTCAATACCGACCAAACGGAATTTACTTGTCGCATCCTCGGATCAAAAGTCTGTAACCAGTGCGTCCTGCCCTTAATGACGTACGGCGCCGAAACGTGGACGCCGACAGTGGGACTAGTCCGAAAACTCAAAGTCGCTCAACGGGCTATGGAAAGAGCTATGCTCGGGGTTTCTCTGAGAGATAGGATCCGAAACGAGGTGATCCGCCAGAGAACCAAAGCCTTTGACATAGCTCAAAGGGTTAGCACGTTGAAGTGGCAGTGGACTGGTCACATCTGTCGGAGAACCGATAACCGCTGGGGTAGACGAGTTCTCGAGTGGAGACCACGACTAGGCAAGCGTAGTGTGGGACGCCCCCCGGCTAGATGGAGCGACGACCTGCGCAGGGCGGCTGGCAGTGACTGGATGCGGAGAGTCGAAGTTCGGACTCAGTGGCGCGCCTTGGGGGAGGCCTATGTCCAGCAGTGGACTAGTGCAGGCTGATGATGATGATGATGATGATGATCCTCAGATCACGAATCCTCCGCCGCCGTGTCACAACAAACCGGACGGTTCTCGAAACCCGCGGCTGTCACTAGAACACGTGTCACACAAATGTCACAATCATGTCACTAAACGCAGCGCACATCGTAAACGCACATGTAAATCATTACTATCCCATTGCTTAAACCGCTTAAAACTTGTCGAACTTTCATTCGTGCCATTTTGCACCTTAGGCTTAGTCGAGTGAGTTCGAGGTGGCATTCGCTGGGTGCTTCGTAAAGTTGTTTCCCTTTCGTAGAATCTTGATTTACTGGTGGGCGACTTATGTTGTGACGTTTGCAGAGCCCGCTAGATGTCGGCCGGATGTGATTTACGGCTACGCGCGTGGAACGTTACGTTTTCAGTTAAAGTTGTCGTGTTGGCCAATTATATTCAATTAAAGGTTCGAATAAACTTCAAGAATTATCTTGTGACAGTATCAATTTGGTTTGAGTACCAATTTGTCCAAGTCTCATTTTGTCCAAATCCAAAATATCAAATCAAACAAATCAAATCATTTACTGTGATCAATTACTGTGTAATTAATCAATAAAGTAATTACTGTGATACACAGGTACCTAGTCTAATTTCTTTGTAGTATCTTTCTAATTAGTCTCATTTTGTACCATTTCCCGCGTATCATAATACACTGTAAAATCTGAGTGGGTACCAATTTTTCATTTTGTCCAAGTCTTATTTTTACTAAGTTGCATTTTGTCCAAGTCTCATGGACGAAATGGTACTTGGACAAAATGGTATGAAGACCTAAACTTACGGTATAATATGTCGCTGCGAGAAATTGATTTAGTATTAATTTAAGGAACTTGTTTAATATGTAAAATACGCTGAAAATACATATCAATTTGCTCAATTTCACTACAATTCTATTCAATTGAGCTGAATTTCTATTTGAATCCTTCTGCCCCAACGCGGGTGAATTCCGCTCGCGAGTCTCTCTGGGGAAGACGGTCGATTTGTACACTTTATATTTTGGAATATTTCTTGCTTCACAGCAGAAAAAGTAGAGTGTACAAGTCCGACTGAATTATTTCAGAAAACACTTAAGATAAGTTTGGGTGAAGGAAAACATCGCGAGGAAACCTGCATACGCCGAAGAAGAAATTCTTAGGCGTATGTGAAGTCCACCAACCCGCACTGGGCTAGCGTGGTGGACTATAGCCCGAACGCCCTCGTGGAGAGGGTAGGCCTGAGCCCCAGCAGTAGGGGCATTAATAGGCTGTTGATGAAGTTTGGGTACCCCAATTTTATTTATTTTTAGGTGTAATTTTTTGGGTAAGTTTATTTTTAAGATAGTTTAAGGACCATGCTCGAACTGAAAAATGTCCAAACTGAATAATGTCCGAACTGAAAAATGTCCATCCTGAAAAATGTCCAATCTGAAAAATGTGATTGGACGTTTTTCAACGGTAGGACATTTTTCGGATTGGACATTATTATTGTAAATCAAAAAAAATACTGGCTGCATGGCCAACAATAATTCCACGCACCAATAGCCACAGAGCACGCTCAAGGCGACCGCTCGAACAGCCAATCAGAAGCCCCAAGAAGAAACCTAATTACGCTTCTTCGAGACTTGTTTGCCTCAAAGGGAAGCGATGCGTCTGAAGTCCGCGAAATTACTTCCGTCCATAGATTTTCCCATTATCATGTTTGTGACCTCTACTCGTTTCGAGATGTTTTTTAATGTATTTATTCCATTATATATAAATTACAGTAGATACTCGTGAAAGTCAAAATCCGTTAATGCATATGAGTTGGGTACAATTTTATAGAACGTAATTTTTTTTAACTACCACCGCTTCGAACAGCAAAACATTTTTTGGCGAGAAAATCGCTCTTACTCACTTGAGTAAAAATTAAGCAGGCAATCTTATTGTAAATTTTCGGCAATAGGTACCTACTTGTCAATCTTTCCCCATAATAATTATGATTTACTGTAATAATGTCCAATCTGAAAAATGTCCAACGACCATGCTCGAACTGAAAAATGTCCAAACTGAATAATGCCCAATCAGAAAAATGTCCAAACTGAAAAATGTCCAATCTGAATATTCGCATCTGGTTGAACTAGCTTGGCATGCCTGCCCTTCTAGTTGCATTTGTTTCATTAGGTAAGTATTTATTAATCAATTGAGTATTCATTTCAAAAAAAAATACATACAGCCGAACATAGTACCTCCTCCTTTTTTGGAAGTCGGTAAAAAGCAATCTTCGTGGATCTTCTACAAAGCTGTAATAACAACATTTATAGCAATAAAGTTTCATTTCATAATATGTTTTGCCACATTTTGCATTTTATGGTATCGTTTTATTAAATTTTATATACATACATTTACATACATTTTATTTACATAGAATTTAATAAAACGACAAATCTGTCGTTGTTTCAAACAATGAGATATATTTTTAAAAACAATGTTTATTCATTGTGAACACACGTTTGATGTTCGTCTTATTGGCTCATCAAATAAAAAGGGAAGACAGACAAAGAAATCAAAAGAACAAATAAAACAATAGAAGGAAATTGAAAACTTGAGTTTACAGTGGAAATATCGTAATTTTTTCAGGGTTCCTTCAAAACGGAATACATAGTTAAGCTTTCTTGTCCGTCTGTTTGTCTGTCTGTCCTCTGGATAACTACTACTACTGGACCGATTAAGTTGAAAGGAAATACACGTGAAAAGTTGTCTTGCCTGGAAATGATAGAAAAATCACAGAAAAAATTGTCAGATTTTATTATGTACAGAAAATCAAAACATATTGACGAAACTAACTAGGTATACTTATTTTTTTTAAAGTTACAGCTTAAATGATGTTTTGTTAGAATGTTCATTATACTTATTATCAGTGAAAATATGGGTGATACACTTTTCCTGCGGTAAATGTTATTTTCCCGTCGTAAAAAGCATCCTATGAGTCAACCCAGGTCATACATGTAAAGCCTTCATATCGCTGTCAAAATTTTCATTCATCCATGCAAGGGCAACAAACATCCGAGCAAATAAACAAACAAACATCCGAGTTGGATAGTTGTGGCAGTTTGATATTTACCGCCACAAATAACGTACACTATAACAATTAACATTCAATAAATCCAGTCCGAGCGCAAACAAACATTCCCCGACATGACACCGAGTTCGACTTCAACCGGACGCGGATGTCGGTGCACACATCCGCGCCCGCCCGCGCGGAACTGCGGATCCGCAACTACCCGCCGCCGCCGCTGCGTTGTTCTGTTGCACTAACGAGATGAACACGGAATACGACAAGGCGCTGTAATACAGGGTGTAACATTAAGATGGGGCAGTATGGGGAAGTCCGAAACTACAAGAGATACGAAGATCTGTTCTCAGGAACCATGTCATCGATTTTAAAGATATTAAAATTGCATTCACATATAACACAATTACACACAAAACGCAATAACAAAATCGTTACCTACACGAGTTAATTCGAACATTTAGCTACGTAAATAATTAAAAGAATATTAAATACAAGACATTCTATTGATTTTTAATACAAGGTTTCTTAGCAACAAGTACTGCTTACAACCGACACAACCAATATCCATAATAATAATAATTTTTTTATGTTTAGAATCGATTCCCGAGTAGTGTATAAGATTTTTTTTTTTCTATGAATGCAGTTTTTCATATCTTTAAAATCGATGACATGGTTCCTCAGAGCATATTTTTCTATCTCTTATAGTTTCGGACTTCCCCATACTGCCCCATCTTAATGTTACATCCTGTATATTGCCACTGGATTGGCTGTCCCATATACAAATACAAATGACAGCTAATTTTGTGTGCCAATTTGATGCGCCACTCAACGAGTCAGTGTTAAAATAGTTCAAAATTGGTATTTGGCACATCCGTTCGTTGCACCCACAACGGTGCTACCAATAACTGTTTCGATAACTTCAGGACAACTCTATTTCTTAATCAAATAATTATATACGGGTCTTACACACGAACAAGTTTTATTTACCTTTAAATAAAACTTGTTCGTGTGTAAGACCCGTAAATAATTATATAATTTTGAATACAAAGCGTTGAATACAGAGCGTCAGTGGCCTCGGGGATAAGACGCGACCTATCATATCGAAAGGTCCGAGGTTCGTTCCCGGTTGGGCCATGTACCAATGGGTTTTTTCTCGAAACATGTACTGACTGCTCTGAAACGGTGAAGGAAAACATCGTGAGGAAACCTGCATACGCCGAAGAAGAAATTCTTAGGCGCATGTGAAGTCCACCTACCCGCACTGGGCTAGCGCGGTGGACTAAAGCCCGCACGCCCTCGTTGAGAGGGTAGGCCTGAGCCCCAGCAGTGGGGAGATCTGTTGATGATGATGAATACAAAGCGCAAATGTACAACTCTATTTCAATGACTAGATTTCACTGACCTATAATATTATACTAGACGCCTATGCCATGCAAATGACAGCCAATTATTTATGTATTTGATAATCCAATTCTTAAGGAAGGCTATACGCTATTTAGCAAGGCCGTGCAAAAAGGAAAAAAGTCAGAAAAATCTTATAAAACAGCTACTAGTATTATTATATTAGAGGTGAGTGGTAGATTTCTATTAATAAACACTGCAGGTCAAACTACACAAACTGAAGCCGAGAGGAAAGTTCTAGAACAAACAGTACGCACCGGCCGAGGGTAGTTTAATAAAAGCCAGCCTTTAGTACGCCCACAGGCGGACAGCCGAGATAAATGAAGCCTACGTAAATAAAAATAAATGGTACTAATAATAAACAACTACAATACACAATAATTTATGCTTTTATGTTGAGCTGGTACCAGATTGAACGTATATATATTTTTTATTGCTACGGGGGCAACAAGCAGGCGGGTCTCCTGATGTTAAGAGGTCACCGCCGCCCACAGACACCTGCAACACCCGGGGGGCGCTGGTGCGGCGCCGGCCAAGGTTGAAGGGCTCTTTAGACTCTCTTCTTGAAGGACCCCATATCGTAGCGCTGTGGAAAAGCGTCAGAGGGAAGGTCATTCCACATTTTGCACGAGTAATAACACACAAATTCTGAAGTTTAGGGTTTACTTTCGAACGAAAATTCTATAGGAATGAAGAAAGTTTTGTTTAAATTACATTTATAGACTTGGGATGGTGAAAGTAATGCTTTATTTTTAAACAAACAAATTTATCTAAAACATGTACATTTTTTTTGTAAAAATCCTTTATACGTTTTGCCAATGTTTTGTTTGGTTTTGTTTGTACAAATTCACACACGGCTGTTTAGTCCCAACTAAGCCGAAGCTTGTAAATGGGTACTCAACAACTGATAAACATACGTAAATAATTTTAAATACATAATATTTAGAAAACTATTAGACTTTTCGTATAAGTGTATATAGCTAGTCAAAAATATTCAAAATAACCTTCTTTATCATCCCTTAGACAACTGACAACGATCAAGGAAACAGACTGTACATAGATAAGTAAATATTAATGACAGACGCAAAGTAAGCTCTCAGGGAAGCGGCGCACATGAGGACGGCATTACAAGAACTTCGTTCTGATCCTACCACTTTAAGAGATAAAAAGTGCCACCTAACTGCGAGCACTCCTTGTTATGGTCTCTTTGTGAGGAAACTTTGTAAAAACAAAAGCTTACACACAAAGCTTTGTTGAGTTGAAACGCAGTCGTTTGCTCTGCGAAAGTGCGTTTAAAGTTTGTTAAATTTGTTTGATTCAGGGATCCATTTGCGAAATAATAAGCCTGCTAAGTTATTGAATGGTTATCAAGGGTTTCAACCACTTAGTTTTATATTGGTCGAAATGACCACATGTAAAAACAACGTAAGTAAAATCCAGAACTTATCTATCATAACATAAAACATGTTAAAATGTTTCTGCGCCCACGAGGCTATCGATTCTTTAAAAATACCTCGTCTAGACAATACGGTGTATCTGGAACCTATCTCTGGCGCGTTGTATGTACTATAAAATGTTTATCTGACATACGTTAGAGGGAAACATCAGATGGCGTCGTCAAATCAAATCAACAGCCTATTAACATGTCCCCTCTGCTGGGGCTCAGGTCTACCCTCTCAACGAGGGCGTTCGGGCTATAGTCCACCACGCTAGCCCAGTGCGGGTTGCTGGCCTTCACATGCGCCTAAGAATTTCTTCTCCGGCGTATGCAGGTTTCCTCGCGATGTTTTCTTTCACTGTTTAACAGCACATTGGTACATGGCCCAGCCGGGGATCGAACGTCGGACCATTCGATATGATAGGCCGTGTCTTATCCACGACGTTTCTGAACTTATTTGGCCACAGTATTGTATAAACTGACTGCTCTCAAACGGTGAAGGAAAACATCGTGAGGTAACATGCATACGCCGAAGAAGAGATTCATAGGCGCATGTGAAGTACACCAACCCGCACTGGGCTAGCGTGGTGGACTATAGCCCGAACGCCCTTGTGGAGAGGGTAGGCCTGAGCCCTAGCAGTGGGGACATGTTAATAGGCTGTTGATGATGATTCGATAAGTAACATCATAAGCGACCCAGAAATCACTAGTATCTACCCCGAAAAGATAAATCATCATCATCATATCAGCCTGTAGACGTCCACTGCTGGACAAAGGCCTCCCCCAAGGATCTCCACGACGACCGGTCCTGCGCTAACCTCATCCAGCTGGGTCCCGCGACCTTCACCAGATCGTCGGTCCACCTTGTGGGAGGCCTGCCTACACTGCGTCTTCAGTGTAGGCAAAATATCAATCCCTGGTGATAATTGTTGATGTCTGAGAAACCTCTACTTCCTGAACCGTGTGCGATGAAGCATCAGCCATTCCATCATCAGGGTACCCAATTAAGTATTTTAGAAGTGAATGTGAGCTCCACCTGCGACCGTTGCCGCTTTGTCTACTTTTACCCGCAATATAAGTCGACTCTATTAATTCAATTTACGACCACCAGCCGTCGTCGTGTTTAACAACGCACGTGTAGTAGAAAGCCCCAGCGCCGAACTCAGTGAGGCAATGAAGAATCGATTTACTGTAATAATGTCCAATCTGAAAAATGTCCAACGGCCATGCTCGAACTGAAAAATGTTCAAACCGAATAATGTCCAATTTGAAAAATGTCCAACGACCATGCTCGAACTGAAAAATGTCCAAACCGAATAATGTCAAATTTGAAAAATGTCCAACGACCATGCTCGAACTGAAAAATGTCCAAACTGAAAAATGTCCAATCTGAAAAATGACCAATCTGAAAAACGTCCGATCTGAAAAATGTCCAATCTGAAAAACGTCCAACCTGCAAATATCAAATCTGAAAAATAAATAAAAAGAGGTTTTTAAGGTTCTGTAGTGTAAAATGTTCCAGATTGGACATTTTTCAGGTTGGATGTTTTTCAGATTGGACATTTTTCAGATTGGATGTTTTTCAGATTGGACTTTATCAGATTGGACTTTTTTCAGATTGGACGTCTTTCAGATAGGACATTTTTCAGATTGGACATTATTATCGTAAATCGAAGAGTCATCGCTCGGGGCGTCTCATAGAGGAAGGATGCGTAATAATTTGTTTATATTTTTATCTCAATTTATTTGTTTAAATAACTAAACAAAATACAGATCTTTGTTGTCTCAAATGAGTTCTATAGTGTTGAGTGTGTGGTAGTTATGGTAGCTGCTTCAGTCTTTTCGACATCACCGCGCACTTTTCGACGTCATTGTCAAATGAACCATACACCATTGCTTAAAGTATAAAATGGTATGAACACCAACGCAGACGTCAGCGTCGCGCATACGACTTTATACTTAATGCTATGGTGACAAGGTTAATTTGTCAATGACGTCAAAAAGTTCGCGACCAAATTTCTGTTCTGATCGCCCCGTCCCCATGGCGACTAAATGATTATTTCATGTGATCGGCATCAGCATTGCCTGTGAAATAAACACCATTCCACTGTTTTACAATGACAGTCACTGCCAAAGCTCCTGGTGCTTTGTGAAAGGACTGGGTCTCGCTCGGCCTATCATATCGAAAAGTCCTGAGTTCGATCCCCGGCTGGGCCATGTACCAATGGGATTTTTCTCGAAACTTAAGTACATTTACTGACTGCTCTCAAACGGTGAAGGAACACATCGTGAGGAAACCTGCATACGCCGAAGAAGAAATTCTTAGGCGCATGTGAAGTCCACTAGTATAGCCCGAACGCCCTCGTTGAGAGGGTAGGCCTGAGCCCAAGCAGTGGGGACATGTTAATAGGATGTTGATGATGTTGATGACTGGGTCTCGGTGGACTTATTAAAAGGTGCTGCTTGTTGAAGAAGGGGGCGCAAAACCACAAGCCCGAAAGACACTAGCTGCGTCACTGGGCATTCTCGCGCGTGAGTCAGGAGACGCGCGGCGATGTTGCACGCAATCTGTCAACTTAACGCTTTTCGCGCTAGATCTAGCGATTTTTGTAGATAAATACGCTTTTTGGCACCCAGCGCCAAATTTTGAAAATAATTTCGCACTTAGATAAGGGCAAATTTCGTCATCAGATCATTCCAAATAGTCATTTGTTTAAACTTCATTAAATCTAATAACAGTTTAGTGAGGATGTGAGGAAGTGTGTTGGGGCAGAAAGGTTCTCGAGTGGCGACCACGTATCGGAAGACGCAGCGCGGGCCTCCCACAAGGTGCACCGACGATCTGGTAAAGGTCGCGGGACCCGGCTGGATGAGGTTAGTGCCGGACCGGTCGTCGTGGAGATCGAGGCCTTTGTGCAGCAGTGGACGTCTACAGGCTGATATGATGATGAGGATGTGAACTGGAGTTTGGATCGCCGACTGACGCTAAAATATGTGCCCTATTTTTGTGGAGGCCGACTTCTATTTTAACCCTTTTTTGTATTCTGAATATTAAAATATACGACTGACAGGACGTTTCTAACTGGCCGTAAAATCGACTAATAAAAAATAAAAAAAAACGCTCATTGTCATAGATTATGTAACCATAGATCAGTAGTCAGCGTATAGCATGAAATAGCAATAGTCTATTACCCCAATAATTTGAGAAGACGCTTCTTATATGGCGGGGTCAAACTGAACAAACACTATCTATTTTAGTCGGGTTGTGGTTTGTTGGTATGTACCAACTGCCCCCCAACAAAAAATTCACATACGTAGATAGAGATAGAAGATTTTATACGTGTATTGCTTACTCTTACCACTTTTGTACTAAGTGTGTCCCTCTCTGATTATTATTGTTATTTTAGTGCGCTCTCTAGTGATTCTCTCTTTACGCTCATTGTGTACGAATTTGGCGCTTGATCGTCGTTAGATTATTAAGCGCGTTTTCGCTGCGCACAGCTGGCAGCACCGTTGCCACGCGACGGGCGACCGCGACTATTTCGGTCGCGTCACTTCGCGACTATTTCTGACGTCGCGCGCGCGCTGACGGACGGACATAGCGATCCGTGATATGTATTTTTGAGTGGCCATTACAGGGTAATTATATTTACGGCTGGAGTAAAGGTATTTTATGAGATTTGACATTGAAGCGTGTCTTTAGACTACTTTACGGCATTTAAGTGCTTTTGGCTCCGGTAGACACTGTAGAAGAGCCCTTCAACCTTGGCCGGCGCCGCACCAGCACTCTCCGGGTGTTGCAGGTGTCGGTGGGCGGCGGTGACCTCTTAACATCAGTAGGCCCGCCTGCTTGTTGCCCCCGTAGCAATAAAAAAGAATATTTTCTTACAGATATTTAATGGGTTTATCCACTCATTTAATGATGTGGTCTTTATGTATCGGTGTATAGTATGAATGTATATCAGTCTTATTTATATTTATAGTAATAGATAGTAAAATATCATTAAACTTAGAAAATATAATAGTTTTTTCCTAAGGTTAAAATTAATATTAAGTTTATTTTGTAACTTATTGCTACTCTTTAGTATAGACGTGGATAGCTTTAACTGGCCTTTAACTTTGTAACCTAGTTCTTAACAACTATCTGTAAATTTGGCTGTAGTTATCCCTAATAAACAAATTAAATTAATTAAAATATTTATATCAAGACTATGATAAATTTATGAGCTAGTAAAAATTACACGGAACCTAAAATGAGAAAATCAATTTGCGTCACTTCTTCGCTACATAACTCTACATAGAGTGTATCATTTATACTACAGCCCGTAGACACTGCGACGTCTAGTCACCCACTTATATTTAGATCGTAAGATCGCCGTGGCTTACGCACGAGCGATTACGTCGGCTGAAAAGTAAAACGAAATTGCTCACAATCATTGTCTTCTTTGCATACAAAACCAGGGGTGCTCCAAATGCTATGTCAGTCTGCATCATTCTGTTCCGAGAAAAGTATGTCTTAATTCGGAATAAGAATGCCGGCGGAAATCAGTTATGTACCGGGCTGAAAACCACATAAATATACCTAACCTTAGATCTAAGAACCAACCTCCCAGCCCTTACGGTTATTTTTTTATATTTTTTGTAATTAGAGACCCAATCGTGTCGTGTCGTCGTTTGAGACATATTACAAAACTCTAAATATTTCGAAAACTAAATTCCGCCTTTTTGGTTTGGAATTGGAACGCCACAATGCTCCCAGCTCTATATAACACCTTGGAAGCGGTGGTAGATAAAAAATTGACGTTGTATAAATGTACCCAGTGTACTTACATGCAATAAAATAGTTTTGACTTTGACTATGTAGCGTGTTGTTATAATAATATGCCACTTATTATGTTGTTATAATATTATTATAACAACCAAAATAAATATATAATTCATTTGTATGGAAATGTTCACAAAAACAAAGTTAAGTACCCAGTTCAGGTGTCAAAATCGTATACACGTACAGTTTTGTAGGTGTAGGGTGTTTGACGATCCGAAAATTTAACTTGGTATTTTTAAGTCGCACTTTTGACTGACGGGTAAGGCAGGCAAAATCGTCAAATATGTCACAAAAGCACAGAACACGTAAAAAGCTCGCTACGATTGTTTTATAATAATCTGTGCACAAAAGTAACACAGCAACATTTGTATTATCGTTACACAATGTAACCTAATAGTAACATAACTTTAATAATAAAATTTGTTTGTTATTGGTGAATATTATCGACTGTAGTGAAAGGGAGTAATGAAAAATAATCTTCGATAAATGTTCGTATTTTTAATGATTGCTACATTCTTATTGGTGTTTTATCACGTGGTTATTTTATACAATATTTTAATCTAAAATTTCTGCTCTCCGCCCCTTAAAAAAGCTGCACCATAATTAATGACACTCTCTCGTCTGCTGAACACCTAATCTATCTGTTTACAAGTGGAGAAAAAAGTCTCCCAGCGAAGCGCTTACAGTGAGATCACTGACGAGAGAAGGATTTAGCCTTCCGGGCGGGGGATTAACCCTCGGGCGATATAAGCGAGTTGAGAAATCGCCCTCAGGGCAGAATTGCACGTTAACAAAATTCATTTCGCACTGAAATCAAAGAAAATACACCCCGGACACTGCGGCCTGAACAAACACCATGTTCAACCCCAAGCTCCGGGACACTAAAGTGTGCCCACTCCGCCAGGAGGCAGAGGAAACACCACCGCACCTTCTGTGCGACTGTGGCCCGCTGATGCGTACAAAAAACACCCGTCTGGGCAACTACTCACTTCAACCTGATGAAGTGAAACCAATCAGTGCCAAAAGCGTGATGAAGTTCCTAACTGACGCAAAGCCGAACACTGAACTATAATTATATAATTATTTACGGGTCTTACACACGAACAAGTTTTTATTTACCTTGCCCGACGTTTCGACCAGGTTACATTGTTACTGTTGTTCGTATGTTAGACCCGTAAATAATTATCATCATCATCATCATATCAGCCTGTAGACGTCCACTGCTGGACAAAGGCCTCCCCCAAGGATCTCCACGACGACCGGTCCTGCGCTAACCTCATCCAGCTGGGTCCCGCGACCTTCACCAGATCCTCGGTCCACCTTGTGGGAGGCCTACGCTGCGTCTTCCGATACATGGTCGCCACTCGAGAACCTTTCTGCCCCAACGGCCGTCAGTTCTACGAGCGATGTGCCCAGCCCACTGCCACTTCAGCGTCGCTATTCTTTGAGCTATGTCGGTGACCTTGGTTCTCCTGCGGATCTCCTCATTTCTGATTCGATCTCGCAGGGAAAAGTAAATAATTATATAATTATGAATACAAAGCGCGAAAGTCTAAAATGTACCACTGAACTATAGTCGCCCAGAATAGATCAGCAATGGTCGCAGTGATACAAGGCTGGGTAAGCCTTGAAAGATGCCCGCCACAAATAATAATCATCATCAACAGCCTATTAATATGTCCCACTGTTGAGGCGCAGGCCTACCCTCTTAACGTGGGCGTATGGGCTATAGTCCACCACGCTAGTTTCCTTCACCGTTTGAGAGCAGTCAGTAAATGTACTCAAGTTTCGGGAAAAAAACAATTCGTACATGGCCCGGCCGGGGATCTAGCTCATAAAAAGTATTTTGAAATGATTCTACAAAATTAATTCAAACAATAAACATAAACAAAGTCAAAACTATATTATTGCATGTAAGTACACTGGGTACATTTATACAACGTCAATTTTTTACCTACCACCGCTTCCAAGAGCTGGGAAGAAGAAGCGACGCAACAAACTTCCGCAACACATCTTTTAAAATCGAGTTTATACATAACATTATTGTTTGTAAAGGTCGTGCGAGGCTGAAGTAACATTAACACCAGGCATCTTTGTCATTTAAATAATCGACTGTTTTATAATAAGCTTTCTTACAAAGTTGTTGTTTAATGTGGGTCTTAAATTTTCTGTCATTCATATTTAAGATTTCTTCTGGTATTTTGTTGTAGAAGCGTATACATTGCCCCGTGAACGAAAATAATATAGTTTTTTTTTCTTTTAACTTTTAAGTTTCTCAACAGTTGTTCGAAACACAGACACCCTTCAAAGGTTTTGCGATTAAATTAAATTTTAAAGATCTCATACATTAAACATTGATTTAAGTTTGAGTGTGTGTGAATGAAATAAACATCGTCGCATTTTTCCTCACGAAAAACGTACGACAAACAAATAATACGAGGAATTTAAATTTTAAATTTAAAACCCCGTATTCGTTCATTATGCAATCGGATCCAACGATAGAAGACGGAATGAATTCACTTATTGTTTTATATTCGTTGTTATATTTATCACAGAGAGTTTGCGAGATTGCATTCCCTTTACTGTACTCTATCATTATATTAAAGTGTTGTTTTGTATGTAAGAGGCTCCATTTGTCCCCAATTGGAATCGAACCCACGACACGCCAACGCCCAATGGTTTCTTACATTATACTCGTAGGATCCCATATCAGTCATATGTACAATATTATGATGGATGATAATGAAAATAAACTCCTTTTGTGTAAAAAAAGATCCTAGATATAGAAATATCACAAAATCTAAATGGAAACTGTTCAGAACGAACTAACCATGTATTTGATAGTCTGTGTCTGATTCGTTCATTCATTTCGTTCGTTCATCCTATCTTAAAATTAAATACATAAAAGTTGTATAAGTTTATATCAACATAAACTATAGGAACGTTTAAATGTATTTTTGGATTTTTAGTGACGATATATGATAAGAGTATAATACAGTGATTTACAATAATGTCCAATCTGAAAAATGTCCAATCGTTGAAAAATGTCCAAACGGAATAATGTCCAATCTGAAAAATGTCCAAACTGAAAAACGTCCAATCTGAAAAACGTCCAATCTGAAAAATGTCCAATCTGAAAAACGTCCAATCTGAAAAATGACCAATCTGAAAAACGTCCAACCTGAAAAATGTCCAACCTGAAAAATGTCCAACCTGAAAAATGTCCAACCTGAAAAATGTCCAACCTGAAAAATGTCCAATCTGAAAAATGTCCAATCTGGAACATTTTAAACTACAGAACCTTAAAAACCGCTATTTATTTATTTTTCAGATTGGACATTTTTCAGGCTGGACATTTTTCAGGTTGGACATTTTTCAGGTTGGACATTTTTCAGATTGGACGTTTTTCAGATTGGATATTTTTCAGATTGGACGTTTTTCAGATTGGACATTTTTCAGATTGGACATTATTCAGTTTGGACATTTTTTAGTTCGAGCATGGTCGTTGGACATTTTTCAGATTGGACATTATTACAGTAAACCAATACAGTGTATAACTCCTAAGGCACTAAGCTATCGAGACAGTCAAAAGCCATAAACCAAAGCTCCTGTTTTCAAATTGACCGTGCCTCATGCAAAAACCTAGTTGCCACAGATTGCGAGCTCCTTCTGACGTCTTGTTTAAACAGATTTATCCCTTTGCACCGGACGCGACTCTTGTGCCAATAAGCTGGCAGTGGCTCTATCCACTAGCTCTAATGGCCAGTCCACACGGAGACAGCGCTGGCACGGGTACACTGTACCAGCGAGGGCTTTTCTGCGGGATTTTGTCGGAAATGGTTGTCTTATTTATTTAGTTTTCCTAAAATATGTATATTGTAGGTTTTGGTGTATATCTGTGATAGTTTTGTATGCAACAAGTGCCTATCAAAGTTTATATTGTGCGGGATAGTTAAATAAAAGCGTGTAAACGACGCTAGTATCAGTTTAATGCGGACGTGAACTGCAGTGTGGATCACCGAATGGCACTAGTTGTGCTTTCGTGAAGGCAGTGCTGCGGTTTTATAGAAAATCGCCGACTATTATGGTCGTGCCCTGTTTTTGTGGAGGCCGTGATGTAACCGCTGGTTTTTGAAGAAAAACAAACAAAATATGCTTGGCTGTAAGGTCTATGACTTTTGGCTGTCCATCATTGCACGAACAAAATCAACAACAAACTGTACCGGCGACAGATGTAGTCGCCGTAGCATTATGATGTTTCCGCTCCACACTTCTCGTAAAAGTTGTGAGTATCCTCTTTAGGTCGTCGGTCCACCTGCGGGCACCGGTCCGTGGTCTCCACTCCAGAACCTGCCTGCCCCAACGGCCGTCGGTTCTGCTTCTTACAATGCTGATGAAAACTATTAACTTGAAAAAGAGGTCGTTCAAACGTAGGTCATTTCCAGTAGAAATTTGTTACAACAGCGTTACAAATTTCATCATATCAGCCTGCAGACGTAAACTGCTGCTGCAGGGACCTCCACGACGACCGGTCCCGCGCTGACCTCATCCAGCTGGGTCCCGCGGCCTTCACCAGATCGTCGGTCCACCTTGTACAAATTTACCTCTAGAAAAACTGTTGCAAAATCGCTTTTAACATTCCGAGCACGATTTTGTTTATATACACCGCATTGTGTACCTGGGTAGGTTAAACCCTCGGCAGAGCAACCGAATTACAACGTTTCGCCATTACTTTACCGGCGGCATGAAACCACAATGGGCCCTTTAAAATGAAATATTCACTTAATTCACTTTCAAAAGGTACCAGGTCAGCCCAGAAGGTAACTAAATCGGGGCACCAGAAGTTCAATTATTTACGTAAGAAAATGTAATTGGTAAATCAACAGCGGGTTGTAGGTTGTCAGAAATTCAATTGAACAAATAATTGATTTAGTTAGCAATACCGAGGTTAATTGAATATGGTAGCCAGGCAACCGCGTTCTCAGGGCGACCAGAAATCAAAAGAGATGGTATCACAGCATTAAGCTCGACTTCCTAACGATCTGATTCATGGTTGTGGTTCGAGGCGGTGCTACTGCGAGCGAGTTTGAAATGGAATCGATCAGATAAAAAGTCTTTTCGTAACCTAACATAATATGATTAGTCAGCTATATAATATGATTGGTCAGCTAAAAAACATGATTCGTCAGCTAAATAATATGATTGGTCAGGTAAATGATATGATTATGGAGGTAAATAATATGATAGGTCAGCTAAATAATATGATTGGTCAGGTAAACGACATGATTAGTCAGGTAAATAATATGATTGGTCAGCTACATAATATTATTGGTCAGCTAAATATACATACACGCGCACTTGTAATCTCACTACAAAACACGTACGTAAAAAGTTGAACAACACATTCATAACCTCTCGTGCACATCGACAGATTTCGACAAGGGGTGTGATGAAAAGCCTAGGGCTTGGCATTTTAGCAAGGAACGCCTGAGTATGGCGACCCCCCTATAATTATGGGGGGAGGAAGTTGTCCATTCTCGCATATCGCCGGCACTCGCACCACGCCCTAACGAGGGTACTCTCAGCTCTCCAGGGGCCCCCTGTAATGGATCAGTGCGGGGTTCCGTACAAGATTACATGCGTGTTTTATTTGTTGTACCGCCCTCAAGTTAACGACGCTATTCGAACTAACTTTTGGAATGGTCCTGTCCCCATTCCGTTCTTGTTCTTATTCGTTGTATACACACACATCTTCTCCCTGACGGGGTAGTCGGGGAACGGTGGGCCAAGTATCGCGATCCTGACACACCTCGGTCGCTTCGCTCAATCTCATCATTCTCTTCACACGTGCTCGCCGCGGGACGTATGTACCTCACGTGTCCGTAAGTCCGTCCGTAAATGATATAAAGCATAATAATAAAAGATAGCAACTCAATTTGAAGACTGTACAGGGAAAAAACATGGTTTTTATTCATTTATCTCCACCGCGGGCTAGCTGGAAGAGATTTCTTAGAAATAAGCTTGACCCACAAGGTGGACCGACGTTCTGGTGAAGGTCGCGGGACCCAGCTGGATGAGGTTAGCGCGGGACCGGTCGTCGTGAAGATCCTTGGGGGAGGATTTTGTCCAGCAGTGGACGTCTACAGGCTGATATGATGATGATGATGATGAAGCTTGACCCATTGTATAATTTTCTGTTGCTTTATGTTGTTTTTATTTTTATTTCTGTGTGTAAGTACAATAAATTATTAAAATAATAATACACTAATACTCGTCGTGTATTAGCTACGCAGTTACACGATTTGTAAGTAGTGATATTTATCACCCAACATTAAATACTGACGTGAGAGCGTCAGTGGCGTAGGGGATAAGACGCGGCCTATCATATCGAAAGGTCCGGAGTTCGATCCCCGGCTGGGCCATGTACCAATGGGTTCTTAAGTACATTTACAGACTGCTCTCGAACGGTGAAGGAAAACATCGCGAGGAAACCTGCATACGCCGAAGAAGAAATTCTTAGGCGCATGCGAAGTCCACCAACCCGCACCGGGCTAGCGTGGTGGACTATAGCCCGCGCGCCCTCGTTGAGAGGGTAGGCCTGAGCCCCAGCAGTGGGGACGTGTTAATAGGCTGTTGATGAAGAAGATGACAGGGAAAAAACATGGTTGACTGATACTCGTCGTGTATTAGGTACGTAGTTCCACGATTTGTAAGTAGTGATATTTATCACCCAACATTAAATACCCACCGGACGACTCTAAGCATGCTCCCATTTGAAACACTCTGCTCTTGCTAAATAAATTAACACAACTGCCCTTTGGCAGGGACGGTCAACGCGAGGCCCGCACATAAGAAACCATTTTTTATGCAAGGTTTAATTTGAGAAGGTAAATAATAAAACCTTACTTTTTATTTTATGAACGGATTTTAAAAACAGGAGGTTCTCAATTGTATTGTGTTATTTTTGTGTGTATGTTACGGGGTATGATCATTGATTGTGAGAATATTTTCATCATCATCATCATATCAGCCTGTTGACGTGCACTGCTGGACTGCGGGCTTCCCCCAATACCATCTCCCCGACGTTTTTTTTTGATACAAAAAAGACTTCGCCGCGGCGAGCGCGTGAGAAGAAAATGGTGAGACTGAGCGAAGCGACAGAGGTGTGTCAGGATCGCGATACATGGCGCTCCGTTCTCTCTACCTATCCTTATAGGGACCTAAACGAAAAGACCTAGACGAAGAGACCTAAAAACGAAAGGACCTAGGGTAAAGGTATGATGATGATACTGGGTAAATATCTCAACGCAAGAAATAATGGTCGAAAAAAACTTTTATGTAAATAGTACATGTACCCTACCCAGATAGCAATATAAAATTTCCTATTGCAATAAATTTGACGTATCAAAATCGAAGGTTTGCACCAAACTTGTCATGGCAAGTGTATACACTTGAGGCAAGTATAAATCAAACTTTCTAGTTTCCCAGCGACAAACTTGCATGATGTTTGTTTTTATAAGCTATATACAATGTCGACCTATCAAACTTGCATGAGCATCGCATATAAATATATTTATTAACAGAAATGAATTTCCCGCTCCTAAAAGGTTGACCGTGCCGCACGCATTAGGGCGGGCGCACACTAAAACAATGCTGCAGTACAGTGTGAATTTTTTAGGATGCGCGCACACCGCGGCCGGCAAATGAGGCGAATAGTGTTGAATATTTGAGAGGGCGGCCGTGTAACGTATCGATTTAATGTGCGCTAGGCTTGTAGTATTAAAATGAAAAACGGGCGCCCACAAAAAGGTACTCGTAAATAATTTGAGAGCGTTTCCTCTCTGTCTCAGAATACCCAGAGGTAAAGGACATTTTGGGAAAATGACATTTCCAGAAAATGACATTTTGGGAAAGGGCATTTTTGGAAAATGACATTTTGGGAAAAGGACATTTTTGGAAAAGGACATTTTGGGAATAGGACATTTCGGAAAAATGACACTTTGGAAAAAAATCATTTTTGGGAAAAGGGCATTTCGGGAAAAGGACTTTATAAACCAAGACGATATATACGCGAATCTAATATACAGCCTTTAAAAACGAGTGAGGCTATCTTTTTTATCATATCAGCCTGTAGACGTCCACTGCTGGGATCTCCACAACGCCTGGTACCGCGCTAACCTCATCCAGCCGGGTCCCGCAACCTTCACCAGATCGTCGGTCCACCTTGTGGGAGGCCTGCTTACGCTGCGTGTTCCGATATCTTCGTTACTAAATATATTTTTTCCTCGAATTTCTATTTCCATTCCCCTTTTATCCTGACCCCCTAAAAGGATAAGAGTTACCTACTTATTTCGTTTTACATCTTTGTCTCTACATTATCTGACAGGCGCTATGAGGAACATTTTGAGATTGAAAAACTGACAAAGCATGTATTTTTCCTGTTCTGTACCCTTCAGTTGTTGCTTCATCTTCTCTTTCCTCGCTCTCTTCTCTATCTGCTGATGGTTGTCGTTAAACTTACCTGAAACAAAAAAACAAGCTCGATGTTAGTACATTTTAGACTAGATTAGGAGAAAAATAGTCTTGACAGACGGACGGACGGACAGACAGACATCCAAACCTTCGCATTTATATAGGTACTTGCTTTGTCCCGCGGTTTCGCCCGCGTAGAAAAGTTTTTCCCGTATACTTTGTGAAACAGCGCCCTCTATTTATTTATTTATTAATCTTACACAGCATTACACAAAAATCCAATGCGCCATGAGATACAATTTGCAATTTTTACCAATCCTTACAAATTTTTTGCAATCCTTACAAACTTTCGCCTTTATAATATTAGTAGGTTATTTATGTTATGCTGAAAAAAAATCTCAAATAAAAGGATTTGCATTTTAAGTTCAGTCAGACCGAGCTATTTTCACAAATGTTCAAAGAACGGTTCAAACCTAATTATTTATTACACAGATTTTGCGCCGAAGTAAAATATGAAAACACGATTTTCCAATCAACTCTTACAACACCTTTGCCATTTTATTTTGAGTATTATTTAATTATTTATTCACACAGGCAACACCTGTCGTTCGCTCGCGAAGCCGGAACTCGTTCGAGCGTTCAATTTAGACGCGCGCGGTGCGCGCTTCCGGTTTCCGGAAAATTTTGCGCGTAATTTTTGTTGTTTACGTGTACCTGCCTTTGGGCTCACAATTTGATATCGAAATTGATTTGTTTTATAATATACTAGCCGATGCCCCGCGACTTCATCCGCGTTATAAAGTACACTATTTAAGTATATGTTATTCAAAAATTTTCTTTTTTAACGTTTTTCTTAGTTTTAACGTTTGTCAATAGATGGCGTTAGGTGTATTTTACACCCCGCTATCATTTGGTTCTTCGCAACATATATAAGTTAAGCGTGCAAATTATCCACCAGTTTTCATCTCTTTATTGTTACGACTTCTCGAAAACTTAAGTACATTTACTGACTGCTCTCAAACGGTGAAGGAAAACATCGCGAGGAAACCTGCATACGCCGAAGAAGAAATTCTTAGGCGCATGTGAAGTCCACCAACCCGCACTGGGCTAGCGTGGTGGACTGTAGCCCGAGCGCCCTCGTTGAGAGGGTAGGCCTGAGCCCCAGCAGTGGGGACATATTAATAGGCTGTTGATGATGATTATTAGTATAAAAGAGAAGGCATATGAGGCGTATAAGAAAGTTGTATGGGCGTTTATATGAGGGGTTTTTTTTTTGATACAGTGGACGTTGTCTTACAGTGACATTATGCGGCTAAAAGCATGTAGAGCGTATTACATACAACCTACTTAAAAGCACCAAACAAACAAAAAATGCAGCTTCTCCCCAACACATCAGAGAAAGCCGTGGTAGGTAGTAGTTCCGTCGGCAGTGATTAAACGAGTGACAAATAGCGGCACCGATAAGTGACGCGGCGCGGGTGACACTCCATTGTCACTTCACCAAATGGATTCCTGCCTATTAATAATGGCCGGGTGCTTTATGGAGAGTTATATAACAAAACAAGCAAAATTATATAATAATTTACGGGTCTTACACACGAAATAGTTTTATTTACCTTGCCCTAGTCACGTGTCACGAGCTGACTGGAGAGGCGAGCTGTCAGTGTTGAAAGCAAAGCGCGAAAGTCTAAAATGTACTAAAACAAGCACAGTGCGTTGTGTGCCGAGATTTCCCAGTAACACAAGGCCAACAGTGGGCTTCTTTGAAGGATACGATCCGCAATGAGGAGATCCGACGGAGAACTACGGTTGCCGACATAGCCGAAAGGATTAGCAAGTTGAAGTGGCGGTGGGCAGACCACACGGAGCATAAGCTAGTTATATTATAAAATAAACTTACTAACATATTACCATCGAGGTACTACGTACTAGAGAAGACACCCCAACTCGACTGTGTGCAACACGAGTTGGTGTTCATTGGCACCAACTTACGTGGCGGGGCAGCCATTTTTCGGTGAAATTCATTCATATTTAGACAAAGTCGCATCTGTGTGCTTGGAATGTTATCTATGAGAACGGAGTCACCCCCGCGCGCACCCCGCGCGCCCCGCCCGCCGTCATCTAGTTATACCATAACATAGGTCTGTGTATAATTATCAGAGGTCGGCGGTGGTGTGCTGTTTTTACGTCATTAATGTCATGTAGTTGTGTCTTGTAGATATTAATATGGATAAGATCCTTTAAAAAATATTAAAAGAAGACATAACTGAAATTATTAAACCAAAATGAAAATGCATTACAATACGAGTATTAAGTTTTTTATTTATTGTAACTTTTCCGTGCTACTGTAATAATTAACTATATATTTTTATATATTTTCAATTTTTAATGAGTTTCGCCTTGAGTTTCATATCATTAATCACATTCCGTAGGTTCTAATAAAATTCATTTGTTTTGATGGCGACGTGAAGCTCGTAGCAGAAAGGCAGCCTAAATAAAATCATTTCATTAGTTTATTAAAATTACACATGGGGCATTTACAATTGAATGATAAGGTAAGTATGTCCATTTTATGCAAAAACTGAAAAAAGCACACCCCCGCGCCGATCTCTGATAAATATATACCATAAACTTTGTTTGAAGTAGCTATTCTATATTACCTCAATGATTGTTACTAACAAAATATGGACCTGTGCCACAGATTAGATAATAGTTCCTAACGGAACTTGTGTCTGCAATAAATAAATGATTTGATTTGAATAAAATGGATAACAATTTTCTCTAAAATCCCATAACTCCCACGACCGCAGCGCGTCTGCTTCATGTCGCAGCAAAAATAACCGGCAGCACTTTAATTGTGGGCTATTTCCGCGCACCCTTTGAGCGGCGCGCGAGTCGATCGATACTTTACGAGTACCCGATAAATTTACGAGTACCCGAATTAATTTACGTCGGTTGTTGGGTGCACTCGTGACGGTGGCGCCCCGTTGTTGTTGGCTTGGTTATTTTTAGACGCATTTCGGAAGGGTTCAATGACTGAACTGTCCTATTGGATGCCAGCGGGTATCAAAGTGTTTCCACGGACGTGCGGTCGACTGTACCAGTTTCATAAACTACTAATACCGTTTTTAAGTTTTAGTTTGTAGCTCTGTCAAAATGATGCCTAAGTTTAGTTAGATGTCTACTTGGGTCTTGGACATATTCAGATTGGACGTTTTTCATATTGGACGTATTTCAGATTGGACATTATTCAGTTTGGACAGTTTTCAGATTGGACACTTTTTAGATTGGACATTATTTAGATTGGACATTTTTCAGATTGGACATTATTCAGTTTGGACATTTTTCAGTTCGTTTCGGGCGGGCGGACGTAGTAACACAGGGTTCCCTCCCTAGCAAGAAATCTCTCTCAAGTCAAACTAAAGCGTAACACAGACAGCGCGGCGGCGTTGCGAAAGCGTTGCGGCGGCGAACCTGCGGAAAGCGAATAAAAAGCGGAGCCCTCCAGACAGGAATACCGCTAGCGGCGGCGGCGCGGCGGCGGTTTGTATGAAGAACGCTCCGCACCGCGCCGCGCCCGCGCCGCTCTGTGTATGGGTTCTCATACACTACAAAGGAATACAACGCGCCGCCGCCGCTCCGCAACGCCTGTTTGCGCTAATCTGTCAAATCAAAACGTCAAATCTGTGCGTGCGGTTTTGTCGCTTTCGCCGTCGCACCGCCGCCGCGCCGCACCGCCGCCGCGCCGCTTTGATGTAAAAGGCTTCATACTATTTCGAACACTACAAAAAATTACCGCGACGCTTTTGCACCGCCGCCGCCCTGTCTGTGTTCCGCTTTAACAGAACTATACAAGCTGTTGAAAATAATGTACGGCCAATACACGTGGGCAGTGCAGAATAAACACGTTAAAAACATGAATGAAAACACATTTTCATTGCATTATTTACGGCCATTAACTCATTAATCTCCCGACCGCGCCCGCCTCGCGCAAATCACACTCATTTTTATCCCAAAACCGCGAACGTAAACACACGTCGAATTAAAATGCTATTAATCTTTGGAAAGTTGTACCCACCAGCTGCTGAGTGACTGCGTTTCGTGGGTAATAGTCCAGTAAAAATGAGGAATCGCAATAAAATAAATCCAACGCTATGTTTTTTCTGTTATCTGAAGTATCTCATCTTATCTTCTTAGGGAACACCTGGCGACACTTGGACCCTATGGGATCTGTTGCGCCAAACCCCTGTCCGCCAAACGGTGCCCCAATCAGTTTTTTTTAAATCTTATTTTTTATTGAGGCTTGTGACTTATAGAAGTCAATGCCAGCCTATGCCCCAATCTGTTTTGTGGTGGACTTCACACACGCCTTAGAATAGTAAACACCAGTCTTTGGCGTATGCAGGTTTCCTCACGATGTTTTCCTTCACCGAAAAACCTGTGGTATTATAAGATACAGTACGTTATCAAGAGCGTCAGTGGCGTCGGGGATGAGACGCGGCCTATCATATCGAAAGGTCCGGAGTTCGATCCCCGGCTGGGCCATGTACCGATGGGTTTTTTCTCGAAACTTAAGCACATTTACTGACTGCTCTCAAACGGTGAAGGAAAACATCGTGAGGAAACCTGCATACGCTGAAGAAGAAATTAGGCGCATGTGAAGTCCACCGACCCGCACTGGGCTAGCGTGGCGGACTATAGCCCGAACGCCCTCGTCGAGAGGGTAGGCCTGAGCCCCAGCAGTGGGGACATGTTAATAGGCTGTTGATGATGATGTACGTTATTTGAAATATGTTTCTGGATTCAATCTTGATACCACTATCTCTTTACAATCGCTGAAAAACCATACATATACTGAGTATGGTATAGATGACTGCTATAACGGCTGAACGGGTTTTGATAAAACTTGGTACATTGATATCTTATATCTTGGAATAACACAGTATCCCCTAAATATTATAAAGGCGAACATTTGTAAGGATGTTTGTTACTCTTTCACGTACAACAGAAGTTGATGAAATAGACAACACATCTGAATAGAATAGGCTATAGATACCTCGAAAAAAGCTGTTCCCACGGGAAAAACTTTTCTAGGCCGAAGCCGCGGGAAACGGTTAGTAGAATATATTGAAGACTAGCTTTTTCCCGCGGCTTCGCCCGCGTAGAAAAGTTTTTCCCGTGTACATTGTGAAACAGCGCCCTCTATGTAGGCGTTTTGTTACTTAGGGGGTATTAGAGGACGCCCCGCGACTTTGTGCGCGTTAAAAAGTAGCCTATATGATATTCCAGGATATAAGCTATCACTGTACCAAGTTTCATAAAAATCTGTTAGGTAGTTTTTGCGTTAAAGAGTAACAGACATCCTCACATCCTTACACACTTTCGCCTTAATATTATTAGTAGGATAATAGCTTAAAATAATCTAAACCATAGAGCTCAGAGCGGCAAGAAGTGTCAAGACGTTATAATTCGTTGAAACGTGTACAGTGTGCAACGAAGCGCGCGTTATGCATTCCCAACATTTGGACAGGTGTCACCCGTCTCCCGGCCCCCGTGAGAATAGCTGCGGTTGCTCGCTGTACTTGTGAATGCAACAGATATCGGGTGCACGCGACAAACGGACGGACGAAGCACCTAACTATACATGATTTTTTGATTTACTGTAATAATGTCCAATCTGAAAAGTGTCCAATGACCATGCTCGAACTGAAAAATGTCCAAACTGAATAATGTCCAATCTGAAAAATGTCCTATCTGAAAAACGTCCAATCTGAAAAACTACCAATCTGAAAAACGACCAATCTGAAAAATGGCCAATCTGAAAAACGTCTAACCTGAAAAATGTCAAATCTGAAAAACAATAAATAGCGGTTTTTAAGGTTCTGTAGTGTAAAATGTTCCAGATTGGACATTTTTCAGATTGGACATTTTTCAGGTTGGACATTTTTCAGGTTGGACATTTCTCAGGTTGGACGTTTTTCAGGTTGGACGTTTTTCAGATTGGACGTTTTTCAGATTGGACATTTTTCAGATTGGTAATTTTTCAGATTGGACGTTTTTCAGATTGGTCATTTTTCAACGGTTGGACATTTTTCAGATTGGACATTATTATCGTAAATCGATTTTTTATACACAATCCAAATTTTATTTCTTATTGTAATCTTTGATGAAAATACCAAATACGTGTTTCCCTCTACGGATACTTTTTTTTGAAAAAAATATTTAATTTTTACTTAATTAAAAAAAAAAAAGATACCTAATGCCTAGAATTTTTTTGGATATTATCTTCCTTCGGGTGCGACCCCGCCGTCTGCTTTGTCTAAGGCTCTGACTGTAGTATTTTACAGTCATAAATTATGACTCATAATTACAAAAATCTAAATATGTAAATTAACTTTTAATAGTCGCTTGACTTAGGCCAGCGCACGTTGCTAAGATCCCGCCACAGTCCGGAGACTGGCGGAGACAGCGGGAAATGGCATTAAACAAGCAAGGCAAGCACCCGCCCGACACATCATATTCTATTGTTCATTCCAGACAAGACCCCAAGTGTTTATTATATTGATTTCAAATGCAGTTTTTTTTTGATACGGGGGCAAGCAGGCGGGCCTCCTGATGTTAAGAGGTCACCGCCGCCCACAGACGCCTGCAACACCCGGGGGGTGCTGGTGCGGCGCCGGCCAAGGTTGAAGGGCTCTTTTGACTCTCTTCTTGAAGGTTTAGGTTGCAGTTACTTTCATTTCGTTTCTCAGGGGTGGAATTTAAAAAATCTGTCTTGTCACATAGTGACCTAAAACCCTAAAACCATAATTTTAACAAAACGCGTAATATAATAACCCAGACAGTTCAATAATAAATTTATTTGTATTCTGTGGAAACTGTTTCTGTCTATTTCTATTATTTGTCTAATTATAGTAATTTCTTTGTTAGACTGCATAAATTTCCCGAGTAGAATAGAAAATAAAAATAGTAAAGAAATAATCTATTATACTGCATTACAAAACTGGATTAAGTAGAAATTTTAATTAAATACGCCTCTGGCGTATCCAGGTTTCCTCACAATGTTTTCCTCCATCAAAAAGCCTGTGGGTATAATAATAAACCGTATCAATCAACAGCCTATTAACATGTCCCCACTGCTGGGGCTCAGGCCTACCTCCTCAACGAGGGCGTGAGGGCTATAGTCCACCACGCTAGATCAGTGCGGGTTGGTGGGCTTCACATGCGCCTAAGAATTTCTTCTTCGGCGTACGAAGGTGATGTTTTCCTTCGCCGTTTGACAGCAGCCAGTAAATGTACTTAAGTTGCCTAAAATCGGCTACGGGCCAAGGTTCGAACCGACGAACGTGAGGCGAGTGGCACAACCAACTAGGGCATGCCACCACGGCTCATACCAATAAGAAAAGACAATCGTAGAGGATCAAAAGATTCCCCCAACCAAATCCACTCAAATTGTCTAATATTTCCAGTATTATCCCGCGAGCGACGACATTATCGATGCAATGTCATTTCAGATCTCATTACCGCCGTGGAGCGCGTTAATCTATTCACAAATTTGCATCCATTTATCTGAGAAAATTGGAAAATCCATCCAGATATCAGATGGAGAACTCAATTTCTTTTAGTTTCTCATGATGATACCAACTCTGAACGTATTTGGTGATAGAAGATCTGAATGGAAATGGTAGAGATCATTCATGGCAGTTTGTCAATAAGCAGTACGTACCTACTTACTTTTTGTAATTTCAAAATTTAAATTAAAAAAATAAAATTTAGATTTAAAAATAAAATTTAGATAAAAAATGAAATTTAGAAAAAAAAATTAGATAAAAAAATATAAAAAATATTTTCAAAACAAAAAATAAAGAGGTCAGGTGGCTAAGTATTAAACGAGACAACTAAGTAACGAGTCACAAATCTAATGTCTACCTCCTGAAGGTGTAACAGAAAAGTGTTCATACATCCTCTGCATGGTGTGAGATATAAACGTCCTCTGGCATTTAATGTATTATTTATTTAAATATTGCATGTTTTCTCTTTTTTCCTTTCTTTTCTATCAATGTGATCTATATACTTTACATTGCCTTTATTCTATTGTGATATTTATTTATGTCCCTGTATAAATTGTGCTGTAAAGTATTTTTATAATCATATTCATTCTTTATTGGTAATTATTCAGTTACATGTCAAAAAAAAATCAATTAATCAAATACTTTTTTTTAAATTTTGGCCTTTGTTACTATGCCTATAAGGCACAATAATTCTGCCAATGTCAACGCAGTGGAAAATGCACGAAAGAGGGATGTCAAAAATCAAACAATACCTACTAAAAATAAAAATGACAAAATTTGAAATAAACATAAGTTACAAATGAAATGTCAAACTCAAAGTAGATGTCAGTTTGAAAACTAACTTCAGTGCGCTGCCCGAGCGGGTGGCATTTAGCGGGCAAACTAACCCAGTACAGATCCGCGTCATTAATCTAATCCGCAATAGGTATTTATTGATCACTGGTGCGGATAATAAATCTTCATCGTGGACGCCCATCCAACCACCGACCGACTGTGCTTCAGTGCAGGTAGAGCTGGGACATGCGGTTACTTTAAAACTGTTATCAAGTATCACAGGTAACGGTGACAGTATCAGTTGGATAAAGATTATTTTCTCTAAAGAAAACCGTCGTGAGGAAACCTGCATACGCCAAAGATCAGTATTATTATTCAAAGGCGTTACCAAAAAACGGCTTGGGGCACCGTTGGTAGACAGGGGTTTGGCGCAACAGATCACTTAAGGGTCGAAGTGTGCCGCCAGGTATTCCTGGCTCCCTAACAAGTTAGGATAGTTACGTTGACGTAAGTTATACGTTTGACGTAAGAGGGCGGACTCGTTGTCACACCAGCTTGTAACACTGGTGTTACTACGAGTAATATTTTTTCTTTGTCGTCACACTGTACTTTTATCTACATCATCTAATCCAAAACATTAGTAGGGACAACAAAAATCATTAAAGTATCGATAATTTAAAAAAAAGGTTTATTTTACATAATTAATGATATCGAGTGGCGGCTACGTTTCGGACGTGTCCAGCAGTGGACGTCTACAGGCTGATATGATGATGATAATGCGGTTCAGATGCATACTACCAGAAACGCAAATTACCTTATACGCGGATGACCAGAATTTCATACGTAAATTCGATGTACTTAAAGATTTCTAGATGCATTCAAAATTTCAATTACAAAATATTTCGAGCGAAACAAGCAAGCAAGACCAGGGTATCATGTTCACTAGTATAAAACTTACGGTTCAAAATGACGAACTACAATGTATTAAAACGTCAAACCTGTGCTGTAACACGTATTTGTTACGTTACCTGCACCGATCTGTTACAGTTACACCGAGAGGGACATCTCTAAACCAGAATGATGGATTCGAATGTACTAAAATGTTTAGTCAGCTATTACCATACTTCTAGCTGCTGTCTAGTATTGAGAAGTAGCCCATGTCTAGTTCAGTTATTTAAGAGCCATTTAACCAATGTGAACAAGTTTTTTTTTCTGTTGGATTGTTGGTTACCTCTGGTTTTCTATGCGGTTTCTGTTAGATAGGTGGTTATTTTTGGTTTCTATGCGGTTTCTGCTAGATAGTTGGTTATATCTGGTTTTCTATGCGGTTTCTGTTAGATAGTTGGTTATCTCTGGTTTTCTATGCGGTTTCTGTTCCGTTAGATAGTTGGTTATCTCTGGTTTTCTATGCGGTTTCTGTTAGATAGGTGGTTATTTTTGGTTTCTATGCGGTTTCTGTTAGATAGGTGGTTATCTCTGGTTTCTATGCGGTTTCTGCTAGATAGTTGGTTATCTCTGGTTTTCTATGCGGTTTCTGTTCCGTTAGATAGTTGGTTATCTCTGGTTTTCTATGCGGTTTCTGTTAGATAGGTGGTTATCTCTGTTTTCTATGCGGTTTCTGTTAGATAGTTGGTTATCTCTGGTTTTCTATGCGGTTTCTGTTAGATAGGTGGTTATCTCTGTTTTCTATGCGGTTTCTGTTAGATAGTTGGTTATCTCTGGTTTTCTATGCGGTTTCTGTTAGATAGTTGGTTATCTCTGGTTTTCTACGCGGTTGAAGCGATCCGAGCATTTCAATCAATAAACCAATCAACAGCCTATTAATGTTAGCCTGTTAGGGCACAGTCCCACCCTCTCGACGAGGGCGTACGGGCTATAGTCCACCACGCGAGCCCAGTGCGGGTTGGTGGGCCTATAGAATCCCATCTACGGCGTATGCAGGTTTCCTCACGATGTTTTCCTTCGACGTTCGAGAGCAGTCAGTAAATGTACTTACGTTTCGAGAAACGCCATTGGTACAGTCGACCGCACGTCAGTGGAAACACTTAGACCTTGAGCTGGCCTAGCCTATTAGGGAGTTTCAATACTATGAGAGACCAGTTTATACTGGTTTTGTTTCCACTGACACGCGGTCGACCGTACATGGAACGCCCGTCTTCCCCACTATGCCACAGACGCGCATTTCCACACGACCAATTCTAGCTTGTCTGTGACAAATGACATTATACGAGTATCAACCAGAGACAAAGATCACGCCCCCCATAAGACGTCTCGGGCTAATGGACGGGCGGGGGGTTGGGGGAGGAAGACCGGAGGGGGGGGAGATATCTAGGGATGCGAACACGTCATCAATCAAGTCCGGATGTACTCGATTACGGCTTCGTGATTGCATCATTAGTACCTACCCACTTGGTGCTACACTATGGACTTTAATAACGTTCAATATAACGTTAAGTTAGGCCACAAATAAAATTAAAACAGTTCATAATTTCGCCATACACATACACACTCATATTTACACACACACACATCTTTTTCAATTTTTTTTATTTAATTTTCTTTTGATTTTTTTTCAAGTATGGGACCACCCTCGAAATGAAATACTGCCAATTCAAAAAAAAAAATAATCATTCAAATCTGTTCACAATCGGCAAAGATACGCTACAAAAAAAAAACAAAAAATCTAATCTAAAATCTAAATACAAACTAATTTTAACCTGCTCCTTTTTGATATCAGTTGTAAATATACAAAACTTACCTAAGTAAAATCGTTAAACACAACGAGTACTCTTATAATAATGCCTTATTGCGAATGTTATAAAGTTGAAATAATATCTTTTCGTAAATTGATATTACCTAGCCTAAACAAGTCAATATTTTACTTATGAAGAAAATAACATAAGTCAACAATATCCAAAGCAGTGACAGGTCGTACGTACTTATATCCCCCCAATAATCGTGTGTCTTCGAAGATAGATTGAACGAAATATATTGACATTTATTATTATTTATTGCCGTCTCTAGCGTCTCATTTCTTTATTTGAAGTGATACAATAGTGCTATTTAAGGCGGTGACGTTAAAACTAGACTGACATACGAGGATCAGGTAGAGCAGCTTACAGACGTGACTTTGATTTGATTTGAATTCGTTAAACTAGTTTGAACTATCGAAAACGCGTTGCAACGAAAGCGTTCCGATAAATTAGTTTGAACGTGGTTTGAACTAACGAAAACGCGTCGCAACGAAGCGGTTCCGTTAAACTTGTTTGAACTAACAAAAACGCGTTGCAACGAAGGCGTTCCGTTAATCTTGTTTGATCTAACAAAAACGAGTTGAAACGAAGCGGTTCCGTTAAACTTGTTTGAACTAACAAAAACGCGTTGCAACGAAGGCGTTCCGTTAAACTTGTTTGAACTAACAAAAACGCGTTGCAACGAAGGCGTTCCGTTAAACTTGTTTGAACTAACGAAAACGCGTTGCAACGAAGGCGTTCCGTTAAACTTTGGTTTGAACTAACAAAAACGCGTTGCAACGAAGGCGTTCCGTTAAACTTTGGTTTGAACTAATAAAACGCGTTGCATCGAAGGCGTTCCGTTAAACTTGTTTGAACTAACAAAAACGCGTTGCAACGAATGCGTTTCGTTAAACTAGTTTTAACAAAGGAAAACGCGTTGCAACGAAGCGGTTCCGTTAAACTTGTTTGAACTAACAAAATCGCGTCGCAACGAAGCGGTTCCGTTAAACTAGTTTTAGCTAGAGAAAACCGCGTCGCAACGAAGCGGTTCCGTTATACTTGTTTTAACAAGGAAAAAATTCAACTGAAAACGTGTTTTGAGTGTAACATGGACACCTGTAACGCGGTCCGGAGAGACGCGTCTCGGCACGTACCTCATACCGCACGTGACGCGGAATGAACAACTGGAGACGGGAGTTTCGGCCTGTTGATCGAGTGCCCGGCCGGCCGGGCGTGCGGGCGCGCATACGGAAACACCCGGTTTTTTAATAACATCAGGTGAAACGAAATGAAAATACGATTATTCAAATTGGAATACAATATTCTCTTTTTGACGTCACATCTGTCTAAAACTACTCTGTTCTTTAAACCTTGTATTTCCACGTTTTTAGAAATCCGTAGTCTAATGAGGAAAAGAGAAATTCTGGACCTTGCTTATAACAGGCTAGCTGTTTCCCGCGGCCTCGCCGGCATTTTATAGGCATTTCTGACATTTTTTTTGCTCGGCTCCTTACTGTCCTAGCGTGATATTCAATAGCCTACAACCTTCCCCAAGAACTGGGCTATCAATTGCAAGAAGAATTTCTCAAAGCGCGTTCAAACAAACAAACAAACAAACAAACAAACAATCAAACAAACAAACAAACAAACAAACAAACAAACAAACAAACGAACTTACCGACCGATCGACCGACAAACAAAAAATATCTCTTCAGCTTTATTATATTGGTATAGAAATAGATAAGCAACGTCCAGAGTCTTCATAAAACACAAGGATTGAACATGAGCGTTGCAGTCTCTCGACTTTCGTTCGACGGTATCGATGTAGTCCTACCACTGATTGTAAGTATACAAAACGACAATGTATTGTACAAACGGGTTGTTCGACTAATCGAACTATCAGTCCAACAAAACGACATAGACCTAGCAAACGGAGCGCGGTATTTCCAATTAGTAGACAAATTTATTTCCAATTAAATAAATAAATTGTAACGACAGAAAGAGACTGCTAATACTGTGGACTGTCTTCCGCGTCATATAATTCTAATTAATGACATGTTCTAGATCTAAATCATTTAATGCTGGCACTAATAGCGTGTTACTTCAGTAGTACTATTAGCTACATTGTAGTACAATGTTTGTCTCTACAGATCCTCATACAATGCTGTAATGACACGTTAAAATATGCAAAAAACAATGACTTTCGCCATCGCACCGCGCGCCGTCAGAATACGGTTCACCCACATTACATAGACCCCTGGCGGACCAGCACTGTGCGCTTCTCGCGTTCTTTTCTGCTGCGCACGTACAAAATGTGGACTGTAATAATGTCCAATCTGAAAAATGTCCAACGACCATGCTCGTACTGAAAAATGTCCAAACTGAATAATGTCCAAGCTGAAAAATGTCCAATCTGAAAAACGAACAATCTGAAAAACGTCCAACCTGAAAAATGTCCAACCTGAAAAATGTCCAATCTGAAAAATTTCCAATCTGGAACATTTTACACTACAGAACCTTAAAAACCGCTATTTATTTATTTTTCAGATTGAAACATTTTCCAGGTTGGACGTTTTTCAGATTGGACATTTTTCAGCTTGGACATTATTCAGTTTGGACATTTTTCAGTTCGAGCATGGTCGTTGGACATTTTTCAGATTGGACATTATTAATGTAAATCCGGAGATCTAAGGGCTCAAAGTGACCTAGTTTGTATTCATTGCAGCTGAGTGTAATTCGTCCATCCACCTATACCTGACAATAATTTCTCTAACTGGTAATTGTAACATAAGATTTCGCAGAAGAGCGGTTTTCACGCCAACAAAATATATTAGGAAACATGATATTTTACTAGAAAATCAATACTATTCTATACTAATACTATACTTTTGGCTGGCCTGTTGGCGTAGTGGTATTAACCCTGCCTTCTGCGCCAAAGGTCGTGGGTTCGATTCCCACCCGGGACCAACATTTGTGTGATGAACATAACTGTTGGTTTTTCTGGGTGTCTGTATGTATTTATTTAAAAAGTATTTAAGTATGTTTATCAGTTGTTGAGTACCCACTTACAAGCTTCGGCTTAGTTGGGACTAAACAGCCGTGTGTGGATTTGTCCAAAACATTATTATTATTCCCGAAACACCATCGAAAGAAGCCATAAAGGTGCCAATTGAGAAGTGAAATTGCTACATTCCTCTTTGGTCGAGTGTACGTAACAACCAATAGAGTCAACTCAACGGTTGCCAAAACCGGCAATAACCGGCGACGCAATATGGCGCCAGTCGCTGCCGTTTGAAGCCAAAAAGTTCAATACATAATGGCGATAAAATTTTATGAAGTACCGAAAGGGGGATTCTGGGGATCCTTTTGGATGGTCACCAGCATCTTAATTAAGTCTGCCACCCACTTTTCCGGTTTAAAAATTAGTATAGAAGAATTTGAGAAAATATAAGAATCTATAGTTTTTGATCGTATAAAATACACTTTTACTAATGGAGTGATTGGTCGAATGTAATTAACAAACGTCAAACATCCAAATTGTCTCAATACAATAAACTTTGATAGTTTGAAAAAATGAAAAAAAAACTTTTTAATTTATCCGCTTGTATAATATTAAACCACAATTAAACAATGTAATAAATATTATAATTAGACGTGTATTATTTTATACAAAATGTTATTTATGGTACCTACTAATAATTTATAATTATATAATTATTTACGGGTCTTACACACGAGCAAGTTTTATTTACCTTTGTCAGCTCGTGACCACGGCCAGTGTAACCTGGTCGAAACGTCGGGCAAAGGTAAATCAAACTTGTTCGTGTGTAAGACCCGCAAATAATTATATAATTATGAATACAAAGAGCGAAAGTCTAAAATGTACTAATAACCGATTTGCATTAATAACCCAATATAGATGATTTTCGCCAATTTTAAGAAAACGCTTATTATATACTCGGAACTAACAACCTCAAAGTGGTCCCTTATACTGGCCACAGTCATATAATGGTATAATATTATTATATTATGCGTTTTATAATTATTATACCATTTAGTATGCAAGAGCAATGCCTAGCATCACAGATTCACAGATTTTTAATAAATCTGTGCCTAGCATACTACGAACAAATATAAGATTTTCCGTGTGTTTTTAGAAATATCGGTTATTTATTACTATAATAACTTATTGGGCCATTTCCATTTCGTAAGCAGAATATGGGGATGAAAATAATAATGGCCAATAAAAATGTTACTTACTTACGCGAGCCATATAATTTGTGCTGATTTTTTATCACAGCGCATAGGGATTTTGTTTATAAACCTTAACGATACACCTAGTGTCGTAAAAAAAGGGCCATCTTTCACATTACCGCTGTGGTGGGGAGGCACCTTTATTGTCGTGTTTATTATTGTCTGCCGCGTTTCGTTCTGTGAGATGTAACGCGGTTATGACGTTGTTTTATAAGTCGGTTATACAATGAATGTGTAAAAAAAAATACATACATACAAACACCCAGAATCCGAAAACGAACATAAAATGAAATGAATTGAAAATAATTCATTTATTCAAAATTGAAATACAATATTCTCTTTTTGACGTCAATTCTGTCTATAACTAAACCTACGTCTGTTTCCACGTGAACGTCGCCGAAGGGAAGAAACAGCTACAAACCCAACAGCACAGGGCCCCTGCTTTCATACAGTATATAGCTTGTTCATTACAATATTTATCTATGTTGAGCCATATCCTCATCACAAACTGTTCATGAAAATCTTTTTGTACCCGGGCGAGGCCGCGGGATACAGCTAGTATTGTATAAGTATCTCATTACCATAACACTAATACGCCCATAATGGAACAACGGAACGTGTCGAGTCACGCGCTGGGCCCGTCCGGTCATCGCGCCCGGGCCCGGACCACTCGACCGGGAAATATATCCGGGTTCCGGCCGGACCGGCCTCTGCTACGGAATACGTGAAAACCAAATGATAAGTAATACGCGCTTGTCATCCTTGCTAATCGATATTCCGTGTACTTAGGGCTTCTTTCACCGCTTGCTGATGAAGTCCTGGATACCTTATCTACAGCTTAACTGACTGATAGCCTATTTTTTGTTTCACAGATCAAATCAAATCAAATATTTATTCATTGTGGATCATAGGGAGGTAAATAAATACATTGATGGAGATGTCAAAGAGCTCAGCTATGTCACGCCACATGGGCATACAACATTGCATTAAATATTAAACAATTATTATTAAATGTCAAAAAAAAAGATATCTTGTTGCCATAAGTGTCAGCTGCACGGAGTAGGATGGAGATGCCATTTCCGTGGTAGTCACCAAACCACCAAGTGGGTCACACTGTAGTTGAACTACCTACGACCAGGTGTCGCTTTCGTCAGTTCGACTCTGATTGCCGTGGCATAAGCATGGAATAATTGCTCAGCTGCCTGATAAACTAACAGCAAGATCAAGTAGCCGTTAAATTTTTTTTATGTCAGAGACTTGAGGTGTGAAACACAAAAATATTATTAGACAGACATCTGATAGGTTAGTTTATCTGTCAGCTTACTATCTGTAACAATATCAGCAAGCGGTGAAAGAGGCCCTGTGTTCCTAGTTATTGTTGTAACGTTAGTAATTAGATTTTTAAAACAGTATAACCACATGGACAGGGAAAAACGAAAAATAACAAATTAAAATATCTCGAGGAACAAAATTCCAACTTTTTATCAATCAAATATTTATTGTGGATCATAGGTTATAGAATACATTGATCATACATCTAGACCCAGCGGTTTGAGTTCTGCGTCGATACGTAAGTCACTGCATCTACCTACATTTAAAGATGCTTTCGCAAAGTTTCAAAGTATTATAACTTAAATTAAATTTAAAATACCAATTACCGATTAACGGGCGATAACGAGTAGACGTTAAGTTAAGTAGCCGGATATTTCGGGAAAAAAATACTCCGCCGAAGTATTGATCTCGTCAAGTATCTGCTATGGATTAATTAAAAACGCCCATCACCGCCAGGCGGGGGCGAGTTAGGGCGCGTACGCACGCTCCGACGCGAGAAGAACTGCATTAAAAATACTCGTACGATACAACCCGAATCTTTATTTACTCCACAACTGACTTAATATTCTTTATTTCCCACACAATGTATTTTGTTATGAAAAAAAAAAAATTAGTCCGAACCATGCTGTGGCGTACCAAACAGCCTGGCACGCCTAAAGCTCAGGAATCTCCGTCAAACGCAATAAACAACAGGACCAACTAACTCGTCGAAACCGATCTGAAACTAATTTATCAGATAAATCTAGTAGTGATTAAAAATGCAGTAGTTTCTTAATAATCTGGCAGATTAAATGAACCATTCGACCGGAGTCTCCCCTCCTAAATAACCCGGTTCAATCAACTGGATTTTTTAAAAGTTTCACTAAACGAAAACACGGTAATTTATCTGATCCTACCTGACCACTGATCAGGTAGGATCAGATCCGACATCAAGTAATGTGTAGTCGCCTGAAGCCGAGATCGGACATGATAAATTACCGTGTTTTCGTTTAGTGAAACTTTTAAAAAATCCAGTTGATTGAACCGGGTTATTTAGGAGGGGAGACTCCGGTCGAATGGTTCATTTAATCTGCCAGATTATTAAGAAACTACTGCATTTTTAATCACTACTAGATTTATCTGATATATTAGTTTGTCTGTCAGCTTACTATCTGTAACAATATTAGCAAGCGGTGAAAAGGTTAAAGGTAAAATAAATTGCACAGGTCTTAGGTACAATTTAAAAGTAACGCTCACCTTTTTCAAACTAACAATTTACGTGCCCTGCCTACTGCGCCAAAAGTCGTGGGTTCGATTCCCACCCGGGACCAACATTTGTGTGATAAGCATAACTGTCGGTTTCCGGTTTCTGGGTGTTTGTATGTATTTATGTATGTTTATCAGTTGTTGAGTACCCATTAACAAGCTTCGGCTTAGTTTGGGACTAAACAGCCGTGTGTGAATTTATCCAAACATTATTATTATATTACTTTTCGACTGTATCAACGGGTGTTTCACCACAAAACCCACCCAGCATAAAGTTAGGGCTGTAGCACACCAAGCAGACGTCGCGACCGCGCAGTATACTTGGAAACTTACGATCATCCGTTTTAATTTGGGCGCGTTGGCGCACGGCCCCGGAGATAAGCACTCTATACAGACCTCTGTATACGAGGAGACGGAATAATAAGGTAGGCCCATGGGGGGTTGTATTTTGACCCCCCCCTCCCCCCCCTCCAAAGGTCATGGGATACGTATCAATAAGTTTATTAGGAGCCACAAAACGCTGACATGTTAAAAAACTTCTTTTTTGGCAAAAATTAATTTTTTACATATTTTTTATACAAAGCATATTTCTATATATGTTACTGTAAATGTCGGAACTAAGGTAATCTTTAGATTCATAGTAAAAGTTCGTATTTTTCGTTTCGATAATTCTTCTATGTATTCATGAAATATCTGTAAATAACAATTTTCAAATACGTACCTACTTTCCAATTTGATTTTCCATTGTGATTTATTATCAGTTTATCACACAATAAACGTTGGTTAGAACAGATTTCTTACAGAGATAGCCCACCCTTGTACATGAACAAATTTTATAATTTGTAAGTGGCCAAATATAATAACAATATTATGCTAATATAGAGCGACGCTTCAGGAAATTGCTTTGAAACAATTTTCATAAGAATGACTTTTTAGATAGGGTGTATCTACTGAAAACAAAGTTGAAGGCAAGTTCAGGACTAAAATAGAAAATATTTACAAAGCAGGTGATACTTACAAATACATAACTTCCGAAAAAAACAGGTTCTATAGCAACTTACCTGAAACAAAATAAAAACAAATGAGTATTCAAATCGAGTGGAACAAACAGTTTTAATCATCTAGCAAGGAAATGCGTGAAGAAATCAGTCTTGGAAATTATGAATTCTCTATCATGTTCTGAAAATAAACAGTTTGATTCGTAAATACGAGTTAATACCGCTATAAAAAAACATGGGTCTGTTATTTCTTCATGTTTTCATTTCAAACATATCTTAAAGGTAAGAAATGACTTGCATCTCGCTTCAACAATCATTCAAAACAAGTTTAGTCACTTTTTAAGACTTAAAGGTCGTTTCTTCACTTTATATTGATTATGGGCAGCTACAAAAAATCGTGTCAATTATTTTTCAGTCAAAAATCAAAATCAACAGCCTATTAACATGTCCGCACTGCTGGGGCTCAGGCCTACCATCTCAACGAGGGCGTTCGGGCTATAGTCCACCACGCTAGCCCAGTGCGGGTTGGTGGACTTCAGATGCGCCTAAGAATTCCTTCTTCGGCGTATGCAGGTTTCCTCACGATGTTATCCTTCACCTTTTGAGAGCAGTCAGTGAATGTACTTAAGTTTCGAGAAAAAACCCATTGGAATATAGCTCAATAACAAAAAGAATCATTGAAATCGTTTCACGATTGGCGTAACAGAAAAAAAAACATAGTCGAATTGAGAACCTCCTCCTTTTTTAGGGTTCCGTACCTCAAAAGAGGAAAAAGGAACCCTTATAGGATCACTCCGTTGTCCGTCTGTCTGTTCGTCTGTCAAGACCATTTTTTGAAGTCAGTTGGAAAATGCTTCAAGTCTTAAAATAATAATACTTAGCATGAATTTTCAATGACCGGCTATTTCAGATTTGGAACCAAAATGAATAATATACTCTATAGATTATATAATTATTTACGGGTCTTACACACGAAATAGTTTTATTTACCTTGCCCTATGTTTCGACCAGGTTACACTGGCCGTGGTCATGAGCTGACTGGCGAGGCGAGCTGTCATTGTTAATCGCTGTGAGTAGTTTCTGAAACTACCCTCTGCTGATCTTGTATTATTGGAAAGTCCCGGCACACAACACTCACGGTATCCGCGGGTGTATTCGACGATAAGTCACGAGATTTAAGTTTATCGATCACTGGATTTCACGACGGTGACAATTTTAAACGTAAATAATTATATAATTATGAATACAAAGCGCGAAAGTCTAAAATGTACTACTCTATAGATTGTCATTATTGGGTGTGCAGAAATTTAAATTGAAACCATTTGTTGCGCGAAAGCTTATTAAGGCCGACGTCCGACGGTTCCGCTGAGCGGACAATCTCTGATTTATGCGCCGCGCGCGGACAGACCGACAGGTGCAGTGCGCGCGATATCTCAATTGAGATTTCAATTTAATTTCCAGCGCAAAATCACGCAACGCGGCCTCGAGCGCCGTATAAACCACGGAATCATAATCGCATTTTACAAAAAAAAACGACTTATGCCCTAATTTTCTACCCTTTGAGATGTTTTTTTTAATTTAATCGTATCAGGCGTTACTTTGTGGAAATCCATGTTTTTTTTTTCAATTTAGATTTTGGCGCCCAACCCGGGACTCGTATGTGCTACACATTTCCCCATTGATTTTACTTTTACAATGGAGAGTTATAATAATTTTTGCAAAAAAATCGACTTCTTCAATATTTTAAAATTGTCTGATTTCAATGTCAAGTTTTTTTTTGTTTTATCTTTTTTGTTTCTTGCTGTCTTTCTATCATCAATTAAATATGACTAATGTTTCATAAATATATAAATATGCTTTACCTAAAACTGCCTTAAAAAATGAATATGTATACTTAAAATTTTTGTAAAAAAAAACCATGTATTTTTGTTACATCGAAAATTTTGCGTTTTAACTGAAAACGTGTAAAACAAGAGACTTTAATTAAACAACGCAATCCCAATCCCAGCCCAGTGAATCGTTAAATGCATGAAGGTAACAGTATTGGTATCGCCGGCGGCATCATGCTGATTACAACCTGTGTTGTGGATAGATCTTGTGGACTGTATATTGTTCTTGTTCGATCAAATGAAACTCAGATTGCTTGTTCAAAGACAATTGACGACCATACGACCATGATTTATTTCACAATGTTCCTGCTTAAGTACTATTTACAAGTTCCTAACTACTAGAGGTTCGGAGCCGCACTTGTGGCTTGTGTGCTGTCTTCTTCTCCGTCCTCTCGCTCGCACACGCGCGCTGTTCAGTTGGCCGCTGGCAGGTTCGCGGTTCCCAAAACCTCTCGTGCGCGCCATCTCCCTCTGCGCCGTCTCGCTCGCACACGCACGCCGCTCAGTCGGCCGCGGGCAGGCTCGCTGTCCGTAACAACCTGTTTCCCACGGCTTCGTCCGCGTGGAAAAAAATTGGAATACAATATTCTCGTTTTGACGTCAATTCTGTCTAAAACTAAAACTATGTCTGTTTTCACCTGTACGTCGCCGAAGAGAAGAAACAGCAACAAACCCAACAGCACAGGGCCCTGCTTTCATACATATAGCTTGTTCATTACAATATTTATATATGTTATAGTAGTAGAAAAAAGTTGCCTATGTCCTGCCCCAGGGTTCGACGTATTTCAACACCTCATCAAAATCCGTTCAGCGGTTTCGTCGATGTGTATAACTATGTTGTAATCGTTTACGGGTTGTATTTAAATAAACATCTAACCTATTCTACATCAAAAAATACGGATTGCAAACAACTGCGCTCTGATGCGAAATCAGTGTATTTAATCAACAATTAAGTACTAACCTATTTATTTAATGTGCGCTTTAATAAAATATATAGTTTATTTAGAAATTGGCTTCGTTGCAACACCCTTTACTGGGCAAAGTACATCACGTCCCCGGAACACATCTTGCTGCTGCATCGGATCAGGTGGTGTTGTAATCGTACGTGACGGCAAGCCGACGGGTTAAGCCGGTTGCAGCGTACGCAGCGTACGTAGCGTGCCGAGCATTAGTTCTCCGTACACAGCCGACGTCTGTCAGCGTCAGCGCTTTACCAGCTGCCGTTCTCTTTGTGCGTGAAATTTAACATCTTATTTCCGAAACTCCTTGAGGGCTCCCTAAACGATCATGCGGCATGACATGCAATACGTGCTATCACTCATGCATGATCGTCTATAGCTGTAGTGATTGACGTGCATGACATGCAAACTACGTGCTGGCCGTTGCTTCACTGTATTGATTGATAGCAAGCATGATGGTCCATCATGCAGCATGACAATCACGTAAACGTTGCATGTCATGCAAGCATGATCGTTTAAGGACACTTTTAGATACATAGATAAACATTTATACACCAAAATGACATAAACTCAGTAACAAATACCTTAAAGTATGAGACAATAGGACTCTTAAATCGTGTTTGCTCGTCCAATGATGGACAGGCAAAAGTCGATAGAGTATACAGCCAAGTCATATTTTATTTAAGTTTTTCTTCAAAAACCGGCGGTTACATAACGGCATAGAGTTAAGATCTCTTTGGTGCGTGCTCGCGGTCCCTTAAAGAGGCGTAAAAGAAATATTCTATGCGTGTCAGAATCGTGTCAAATGTATGACAATACTGTGACTCACTCACACATTCTCATTTTCAAACTCCATATAAATTTGTATTAGCAACCTCCTCCCGCTACACCGCTTCCTTTGTCGCGCACACCCCCTGTAAGTGGCACCATTGGTTCCCATACTAAATATGCAAGATGCAGTCTCCATAGGGAGCGCGCGCGCCACCAAAGAGATTCGAACCTTCCTGCATCACGGCCTCCACAAAAACAGTGGCGGCAGCAGTAATTACTATAACTGTTTTATATAACGTCTCTAGTATGTTGACATGGAAATAATAGTTATTTTGGTTTAATAACACTGTGGCAGTTTTCTTTTCTAACTATTATTTCCAAGAAGTTTCAAATCTCTATGGAGATCACATCTTGCATATTTAGTATGGAAACCGACCGATGGTGTTACTTACCGGGGGGGGTGCGGACAAAGGAAGCGGAGTAGCGGGAGGAGGTGGAAGTATCTTTTCACTATTGAATTAGAAAATGAGAATGTGTGAGTGAGTCATAATTTTATAATTATTTTGACACACATAGAATGCTTTTATTACTGATCCATATGAGAGTGGCTAAATTTTTTGATTCATGATTATTTCCATGTCAACATACTCGAGACGTTATATAGAACAGATAAAGTAATTCCGGGCGAGTAACGCGATACTAGTTACTTATTAGTTCCATTTGCTCCCGGTAATGGAACAGTACGCTTCGTAAATAACCGGATTTGTTTACATCGGCTTACATTGTTGAAATAGATTTATTCATTAAGATAAATAAATACAGGGCGTTTCGGAGGTGAATCCGAAGCTTTACTTGACAGCGTCTGTGGCGTAGTAAACGGCGAGAGGTCCCAGTTCGATCCCCGGTCGGGCCATGTATACCAATGGTTTTCTTTCCAAACCTAAGTACATTTACTGACTGCTCTCAAACGGCGAAGGAAAACATCGTGAGGAAACCTGCATACGCCGAAGAAGAAATTTTTAGGCGCGTGTGTGAAGTCCACCAACCCGCACTGGGCTAGCGTGGTGGACTATAGCCCGAGCGCTCTCGTTGAGAGGGTAGGCCTGAGCTTCAGCAGTGGGGACATATCAAAATGCTGTTGCTAATGATGAGGATGATGACCTACATACTTACCACCCGGGACCAACATTTGTGTGACGAGCATATCTGTTGGTTTTCGGATTCTGGGTGTTTGTATGTATCTAAGTATTTATTTAAAAGTATTTATGTATGTTTATCAGTTGTTGAGTACCCATTTACAAGCTTCGGCTTAGTTTGGGACTAAACAGCCGCGTGAAAATGTGTCCAAACATTATCATTATTATTACGTACCTCAAATTGTAAAACATCAACAATAACACGACAACTTAATCCGAGCCCTATGAAAAGTTAGTTCAAGTTAAGTAGAAGTCCGCAAAAAGCATTACCCCACAACTTGGGCGACCGCTGCGGTCCACAAAAAAGCGTCGAGTCCCAACTAAGTTGGTTTAAGTCGATTATTACCGACCGGAGCGCGCCGGGAAGTTTTTGCATTAGCTAAGAGCAGAGTGTTATTGTGTTGTGTGTATTATTCGGTAACTGCGACATCATCCCCAGGTATCTATAGCCTATGTGCTATTCTCATTTATAATATCATCATCATCAACAGCCTATTAATCTCCCCACTGCTGGAGCTCAGGCCTACCCTCTCAGCGAGGGCGTGCGGGCTATAGTCCACCACGCTAGCCCAGTGCGGGTTGGTAGACTTCACATGCGCCTAAGAATTTCTTCTTCGGCGTATGCAGGTTTCCTCACGATGTTTTCCTTCACCGTTTGAGAGCAGTCAGTACATGTACTTAAGTTTCGAGAAAAAACCCATTGGTACATGGCCCAACCGGGGATCGAACCTCGGACCTTTCGATATGATAGGTCGCGTCTTATCCCCGAGGCCACTGACGCTCTATAATCTACTCTGTGTAAAGTTTCATCAAAATCCGTTCCGTAGTTTTTCCGTGAAAGCGTAACAAACATCCCACAAACTTTACTACGAAATTGTGGTACTAAACGCAAAAGTTAATCCTCTCAGTAACTCTAACGTTGACTGGAAGAGATCCCTTACTGGGATAAGTCCGCCTTTGTACCTATTTTTACTGGTTTAACTGTCTGATATTGTAATTTTTTTTTCTTTGATACAACAAAGTGTTTACATACATACATCCTTACAGACTTTCGCCTTTATAATATTAGTAGGATTCTATTTACATACATCATTATCATCAGCCTACACTAGTCCACTACTGGACATAGGTTTCCCCCAAGACGCGCCACTGAACCCGATCCTCGGTTCTCCGCATCCAGTCACTGCCAGCCGCCTCACGCAGATCCTCGCTCCATCTAGCCGGGGGGCGTCCCCACACTACGTTTGCTCTATGCTTATTCGCTGACATACCTACATATCTTCACGCTATGTCCCTGTCGGGGTAGGCAGAGAGAACAGAGCGGCAAGTATCGCGATCCTGACACACCTCTGTCGCTTCGCTCAGTCTCATGTGTCACGTGCTACTTGTGTGCAAACGATTATCGTCTTCAAGGTGATTGACGACTGCCAGTCCGACCTAACTGCAAGTAAGCCTAAAGTGGTCCCTAAACGATCATGCGGCATGACGTTTACGTGAATTATCATGCTGCATGATGGACCCTCATGCTTGCTAACAATCACATAGTACAGTGAAGCAACGGCCAGCACGTAGTTTGCATGTCATTCGCGTCAATCACTACAGCTAGACGGTCATGCTTATGTGACAGCACGTAATGCATGACATGCAGCATGATCGTGCAGGGAGCACTTAATGACAAATAAATAAAACCACCACAGAGTATAATTACGCAGATGGCGTTGGTTGGAGGCTGAGAAGTGTGCGGTCGGACGAAATCTCGGTATTTTGGGGTTTTAAGGGTCGCTGATGAGACATGTCCTCTATCAGTTGATGTTAAGGCCAAGTCCTCGGCTCAAGTCTCCGGGAGAACTTCTTCACTTCGAGTGATCTTTGTCAGACTATAGTCACTGCACATATTTAGCAAATAAAGATATTCGTATTCATATTCATATTCATACTCATATTCATATTCATACTCATATTCATATTCAGAGTGTTTGCTCCTGGACTGACTACACTGGGACTTATTACTATAAAACCTATCGAGCCTAAGAGGACTCCGGAGCGCCCCAGGTCAGTTCGAAGACCAGTGATCCTAACAATATGTTCTGCCATCAATAGGGAACTGTCTGAAAACCAAATATACCCATTCTAATTGTGCTCGGCTGTTTCCTTTGTCCCCTAAGGGAGGGAACCGGTACAATGGCGAGACTGCAAGTTAAATTTCAATTTAGATATTACAGCTTAATGCGTATCCCAGACTCTTGAGAGCGTCAGTGGCGTCGGGGATAAGACGCGGCCTATCATATCGAAAGGTCCGGAGTTCGATCCTTGGCTGGGCCACGTAATAATGGGTTTTTTCTCGAAACTTAAGTACATTTACTGACTGCTCTCAAACGGTAAAGGAAAACATCGTGAGGACACCTGCATACGCCGAAGAAGAAATTCTTAGGCGCATGTGAAGCCCACCAATCCGCACTGGGCCTAGCGTGGTGGACTATAATAGCCCGTATCTCGAAACAGCCGGGACGTAATTAAAGGTATGTTGATTAGATTTGAATTTTAATTCAGATAAATGATAATGAGGTAAAGTATGGATGTATGTTTGAAGTAATCTTTGTAACTACTCAACCGATCTCAATAATTCTTTCGCTGTTGGATAGCTGATACTCTCTGTGTGAACATAGGCTATCTGGTTATAAATAAGATAATATGCCCTGAACCTGTAACACTTGCTTCTGAAGTTCTAACACCATGACTCTTTCCTTCTGACTTAATCAATAATTAGCTTAAAAACAAAAGCAACTTTGCCTTAATCCCGGCAGCTTAAGTTTAGTTTCAGAGCTTAATTCGCGGCCGTAATCGTCGGGGGGCGGGGGCGGGGCGGGGGGACGGGGGGACGGGGGGACGGCCGGGAAATGTGTGAAGTTACAGTTACGAGGTTGGGGAGTTAGGGAACAAACAACATGCCAGTGACCAGTTGCCACTGTGGGGTTTGATTGTAATATTACATGGTATAGTAAGCCGGCAAACTTCTTGAACATAGAGTGATGTAGTGGGGGAAAGTTCGCGCATGCAGTCCACTGATCTACCACTAGCGCGCTCGATTCGGTCGCGCCCCGTTCGATCCCCGGCCGGGCCATGTACCATTGGGTTTTTTCTCGAAACTTAAGTACATTTACCATAGAGTTAGTATACTAGCTATAGAGCGCGCGCATCGCTCATTGCCCATTGTGCCAAGTGTAAGCAGGTGTTCTATGGACGCTTCTATATAGATTTTTTCTGGATCGTTCTTTTCCGTGAATCGTGTTTACAGCTTGGCACTGCACATTTCACCATGATTACTCCAAATCTAAATAAATACCGGCGAGAGCAACAATCAGCGCTACTGACGTGTTGTGACCAGTGGCGAAACCTGCATACGCCGAAGGGTAAGTACCTGAAAGTCAACGAAAGGAAGCCGACTAGCGGCGAAGAGCCTGATTCCGTTTATGGGGTAGAAACGCAAGTAGCCATTATTTGGACGACAAGTTGTCTACTACGTTGTATAGCTACTTGCGATTCTATTCGTGTGTTTCTAGCTTTATTAGTGTGAGTGCTAGGTGAGTGGTGCGTATTACCGAGTTTTACACTACTTCATCTTCGAAAACAAAAATTAACAGCCAAATACGTTATGGAAGTAAAAACAGTTATGGAAGCATCAGCCTTAGCTGCCTTTCCATTTATATAAAATAAAATAAATAATAAATAAAATAAAAGAATTTAATGATACGATACTGATCGCATCTTACTCGAAAATTGAATTAAAATCAACAATCATCAATTCAGATCAAGAATTAGAGCTAACAAAACAGATAAAAAGAAATGTACTAATAAGTAATAAAGAACAAACCGAAAAAACATATCTTTTTGCAAGAAACCGAAGCATATTAACTGCCCTGGCAAATGAACACTCAGCGCCTTCAGAGAGATCAAAAGTTAATTGAATGAACAAACCTCCCCCCCCCCCCTTCCCTTATCTTCCCCCCCTCCCGCCGCATTACCGCTTCATAAAACAATAAACGTAGGAACAATGTAGGTGGGTATCGCTGTCATAAATTATTTATGGAGTCAGAATAAGATTTGTTGAAAACAGAGAGACCACTTTCCATGGTTTTTTGCATAAAAAGCACCAAATTTGAATGTCAGTTTCGCGGTTTGGGCGCCGTAACTGAAGTCGGGGCAGCAGGTATATAAAAGACCAGCTCTTTGCCGCGGCCTCGCCCGCGTTTTATAAGTTAAAAAAACAGCTTTTTTATATTAGTAATTATAGATGAAATAATGTGGTAATGTAATAAATATTATTATAAAAAAGAAAAACTTGGTTAATATACTGAAACAAAGTCTCGAAGCGTCCGCTAGCATAATACTGACAAGCAATTTTCAGACTGGCAGACAGTGGGCTGAAAAACAAGTTTTATAGACATAGGAATTGATAAAAAATTGTATGGTTTTTTCGGCTAATTCTAACACAAAGAATAATAATATTAAAGTTTGGACAAAACACACGGCTGTTTCGTCACAAACTAAGCCGAAGCTTGTAAATGGGTACTCGTCAACTGATAAACATACATAAATACTTTTAAATAAATACTTAAACACATACAAACACCAAGACTCCGAAAACCAACAGTTATGCTCATCACACGAATGTTGGCCCAGGGTGTGAATCGACCTTACGACCTTTGGCGCACTAGGCAGGGTCACCACTGCGCCAACAGGCCGGTCAAAAGATCTTTGAGAATCTAAATTTACTTTGGCCAAAGCACTTCGAGGGCGAAATATAACCATGCGACCGCGCGGCGGCGGGTCGGAAGTAGTCGAGGCTCGCCGCCCCTGAAGCGGGAACCAATTCATCATCTGGCCGCGCGCCGTCAATACCTGCCGGGTTCCGCAGATCCATTTTCCAATTTCCGCTCTCGACGTGTAGTGTGACAATTTCCTTAAGCGTTCTTTTTACCCTGTGGCGACTGCTAAGCGCGCAGGGAGCGTCAGTGGCGTCGTAGGGTAGACGCGAACTACCATGTCGAGAGTTCGATCCCCGGCTGGGCCATGTACCAATGGGTTTTTTCGCGAAACTTAAGTACATTTACTGACTGCTCTCAAACGGTGAAGGAAAACATCGTGAGGAAACCTGCATACGCCGAAGAAGATATTCTTAGGTGCATGTGAAGTCCACCAACTCGCACTGGGCTAGCGTGGTGGACTATAGCCCGAACGCACTCGTTGAAAGGGTAGGCCTAAGCCCCAACAATGGGGACATGTTAATATGACGAAATAATATACTTTGTTGATTTGATTTGAAGTCATAAAAAGGGTTAGTAACGGGTTCTTAAAAGGTTGTATGGGCGATTGTATGAGAGGTCATTATGACATAGTGGACGTTTAGATACAGTGGACGTTCTGATAAAGTAGACGTTTTGATACAGCGGACGTTCTGATACAGTGGACGTTCTGATACAGTGAACGTTCTGATACAGTGGACGTTTTGATACAGTGGACGTTGTGATACAGTGAACGTTGTGATACCGTGGATGGACGTTTTGATACAGTGAACGTTGTGATACAGCGGACGTTTTGATACAGTGAACGTTCTGATATAGTGGACGTTGTGACACAGTGAACGTTGTGTTACAGCGGACGTTTTGATACAGTGGACGTTCTGATACAGGGGACGTTCTGATACAGTGGATGTTCTGATACAGAGGACGTTTTGATACAGTGGACGTTCTGATACAGAGGACGTTCTGATAAAGTGGGCGTTTTGATACAATGGACGTTTTGATACAGTGAACGATGTAATACAGCGGACGTTGTGATACAGTGGACGTTGTGATACAGAGGACGTTTTGATATAGTGAACTTTCTGATACATTGGACGTTGTGATACTGTGCACCAAACTGTGGGAACAAAGCGAACAGTCCCGTAGCCCGTAGCTACCCACCGCTGCCCGCCGCTACCCCGCCCCGTGGCGGTAAATCATTGTTAGTTCCGTGAATGGAGCTCCTGTAATGTCGCCCGCGTCGCGTAGTTTACGCGCTATTGTTGTTGTAATGATGACGTGCATTGTACCTTACCCTCCTAACACTGAGTAACTGATATCACGTTATTATGGGCTTTGTCTTTGACTAGCTGTCGCCCGCGACTTTGCGTGGCTTCAGCCATCGTGTTTTCGAGCGTCAGGCAGGCTTCTAGATCGAGCATTGATTGTAATCTTTAAACGGATAAATTTTTAGAAAATTAATTTTTATTTAAGAATACATACATACACATATGCTATATATCTTCACGCTATGTCCCTGGCGGGGTAGGCACAAAGAACGCAGCGCCAAGTATCGCGATCCTGGCACACCTCTGTCGCTTCGCTCAGTCTCACCATTCTCTCACACAAACATACTGTATTCTAGATAAGGCACTTTATACAAATTGAACTTCTTAGAACTAAAAATACGATCGTAATTCAAAGTGTATTAATACTGTCCCTACAAAAAGCGTTCGTTTTATATTCATCCTGTATACTGCAATAAACAAACAGCCTGTGTTTCATGACACCATATTACAACGCAATATATACAAACACCAGGTTTTTCACGCGGCTTTGCCCGCGCAGAAAAGTTTTTCCCGTGTACATTGTGAAACATCGCCCTCTATGTAGGCGTTTTGTTACTTAGGGGGTATTAGCGGACGCCCCGCGACTTTGACCGCGTTAAAAAGTAACCTATATGTTATTCCAGGATATAAGTTATCACTGTACCGAGTTTCATCAAAACCTGTTCGGTAGTTTTTGCGTGAAAGAGTAACAGACATCCTCACATCCTTACAAACTTTCGCCTTTATAATATTAGTAAGATACACATACGTAGACAACGTCTTAGTAAATTTAATATTTATTACTGTTACAATTAGCGTAAATTCGCGCGTAAATTCTAATTCAAGCTATTATATTACGCGAGCTGTCCGTTCGCAGGAAACGCATCAAGACGTCGCGTACATTTATATTCTACATTTATACAATCCGTCGCATAAATTTACGCGAGCACATTAGGGTAAGTGCACATGCACATTAGCGTAAAGTCAATCACTAGGATCCAGGCTACTAAAATACATGCAGGAATACTAAAGGAAGCAATCTGAAAGTGAACATACCAAACAACCAACACATCAAACTTAACATTTTCTTGTTTTGTGGTGCTTGATTCTGTTAAAACGGACATTCGGAAAAATGGACAGGAAATTGGACGTTCGGTAGACGTTCGAGGAATTGGACGTTATATGTCTGAATCGTCAATAGTGATATTAAATTATTTAATTTGTAGACAATTTTAACCTTTTTAGGCAAGAGTTTAAATTTCTCCCTTCATAATGTTATTTTTGCAAATAAAGTGGACTAGCGAGGTAGAATTTCCCGTTTATGGTTTATGGCGTATTACATACATTTTTTTCATTTCGGGAAATGCCAAAAATCTTGGAATTGGTATTATACGTTTGTGGTATTAAGCATCGAAGGGGGTAAAATACGACCGCAAAGGTTCAGCCGACGATTCGTAACATACGTCTAGGGTCAATTCAATTCAATACACTTTATTGCACATTAAAAAATTACAGACAAAAAGAAAAAAACAGATACAATAATGTACATCTAGGCGGTATTATCGTTAAGAGCGATTTCTTCCAGGCAACCTTCATTCAACCTTTAAAGGTTCATTATGTCCAGTTCTCGAAATGTCGTTTTTTTATTATTTTTACTCAAAATGTCCATTTCCCGAAATGTCCTTTTCGTTCACATTGTGCAGGCTCCTTTACTCCAAGTTCCGCTCAGAGATGTCTCTCCGCGTCCACAGATTTATTAACATGCTAATCCTTGCATTGTGTGTATGCGTTTGTATGTATGTGCATGAAGATGTATGGAACATCCGCTGTGAGGCAATTAGGTTGAATATTACAAGCACAAACGTTGCATAACATTCTATTTAAATAATTGTTTCATGTTTCAACCGTTACGAGTCGCCGCTAGGATTTTTTCGTTGTACGGTCGACCGCACGTCGTGGAAACGAAACCAGTATAAGCCGGTTTCTCATAGTATTGACTCCAATAGGCTACACCAGCTCAAGGTGTTTCCACTGACGTGCGGTCGACTGTACATCATCATCATCATCATATCAGCCTGTAGACGTCCACTGCTGGACAAAGGCCTCCCCCAAGGATCTCCACGACGACCGCTCCTGCGCTAACCTCATCCAGCCGGGTCCCGCGACCTTCACCAGATCGTCGGTCCACCTCGTGGGAGGCCTACGCTGCGTCTTCCGATACGTGGTCGCCACTCGAAAACCTTTCTGCAACAACGGCCGTCAATTCTACGAGCAACTGTACATACAATGTTTTAATTGCAAAACTTTAAGAGTTTACTGTTACGTGCAAAAAAAAAATTGTTTAGACCAATAAATGCTGTTAAAATTATTTTTATGTACTCATTAATTTCTATTCACTTCAGCCAATAAATCAGAATAAATGATTTAATTTTAGAAAACTTTCGACACGAGTCGAATCCAATAGAAACGCCAAAGTTTTAAACCCTTTGGAAACCCGTTAACAGAACAATCAATTACAAAGCGACCGCCCGAGAATGGGCAAAAATGAACAATTGTCTTTGGAAATAAATTTAAAATTCAAACAAAACAAACCGAGCCTTTTATTAGAAACCATTGGGTTTTGTAATCCAATTTCTACAAGTCCTTAATGTTCGTGTTTATTTGTTTAAACGTCACAATTATTATACAAAGGGCGAGCTTAATGCCGACGGCACTCTCTACAAACGCTTTTCGCAACTTAAGAACGGCTTATTATAACACCGCAGGCTTTTCGGTGGAGGAAAGCATCGTGAGGAAACCTGCATACTTCGCTAAAGATTAGAATTTCTATTCTAAAGCGTATGCGAAGTCCACCAAAGAAACAGATTGGAGCACAGGGGGACAGCGGTTTGGCGCAACAGATCCTGCAGGGTGGAAGTGTAGCCAGGAAGTCCTGGCCACCCAACAAGATGAGATAAAATAAAGCATGTCTACAAAAATAAACGACCACTTAGCACAAACCAGAGAGTTGTTAGTATACATAGAGCGCGCGTTAGCAAGTCTGAACTGTAAGCACGGGTCTGAACAGTCTCGAAATGTTCGGGGCGACGCTACTAGTCACAACACGTCAGTAGCGCTGATCGTTGCTCTCGCCGGTATTTATTTAGATTTGGAGTAATCATGGTGAAATGTGCAGTGCCAAGCTGTAAACACGATTCACGGAAAAGAACGATCTAGAAAAAATCTACATAGAAGCGTCCATAGAACACCTGCTTACACTTGGCACAATGGGCAATGAGCGATGCGCGCGCTCTATAGCTAGTATACTAACTCTATGGCACAAACAAACAAAAATGAAACAACTAACGTGAAATAATGAGAAATCAACATGACAATGCTTTCAAAACGGCGGGCATTGTCGCGACCCCCGCCCTAATGGGGCACCAAACGAAATTAACATCTCGTTACAACGCTAAACAATAATTATGCCAACGTTATAACGTTAATGATAACGTCTCGGGGCGGAAAACAAAAATGGGAAACTCACGAGCGGCAAGTGAAGCCACAAAAGGCGGAGACTGCTACGTGATTCTCGACACGAAATCGCAATTTTTAAAGGCCAGACCTGTGCCGGGTAGGATCCGCCCCCTTAGGGCTCCGTACAAATTTGATCATCCATGTTACTTTGTAATCGCAAATGTGATATAACTACAAATTAACGACTTGTTAATGATTTGCTGCGAGACCTTGCTTCTTGCCAAATTTCATGATTGTAAGTCAACGGGAAGTATCCTGTAGGTTTTGATTTGTTTGGGAGGACCTCGCGGACGGCCAGGTCAATGTACAAATTAGTACAGATAGGTGTAAAATGTAGACAGTAAATTTTAGTTATAGTATAGTTTAGTTAATTAATTTATTATGTACTTGTTGTGGGCAGGTACTATGAGGGTGACATTTTCGCTTAGAAAAAACCCTCTTTAAATAAAGGGAAAAAAAACGACCGTATCTTTTGATTGCGTAGACTTGGAAACTTGAATTTTGTACACCGCCAATGGACCGTAGATATTAGCATTTGGTATTAATTTCAACTTGATACCTCTACCCCTTCCTAAGAAAATGTGTCTTGACGTGAAGTTATGAACGTGGAAGTTTTCGTTCCAGCTAGATATAACCATTTAGATAACCAGTTACCTAGCTGTAGTCAACTTTCAGTGTAAATAACCAGCCATCTGTTTAGAAACCGGTGCAAACATACAAGAGCCTATGAATGACAAACTCTTCCCGGTTGGCAACAAACTGTATAACTATAAACTGTATAACTATAAACTGTATAACTATAAGCTGTATAACTATAAACGCGGATGTGGGAGTGGGGGGCTATAAATCTAGACGTTTGTATCTCAAAGATTTCTAGCTATCAATGTCTGCGTCCTTACAATGTCGTCTTCAGCATATGAAAGTTTTCTCGCAATCGCAAATATGAATGGAGCGAGCACAGAACGGGTAAACACGACAGTCGAATGCAGATGACAGAATCTAGACTTAATTACAACAGAATTAAAATACATTTTTGATCTGTATTGCGGCTCGTACGCACCGGAAACTCTGGCGTGTCGGCACAAAACCAAAGAAAATATAATTTACCAAACAAGAACAAAACAACGCTAGTTTTGCCAAGTGCCAGAACTAAATACAGGGGCATTACTTGTATTCTCCTTATTTCGTCTTCCTTTGGCATTAAGTAAGAAGAATTTCAGCACACTGGTGAGAGCACTCGCCGGACACTGCGGCCTGAACAAACACATATTCAACCCCAAGCTCAGGGAGACTGAAGTGTGCGCACTCCGCCAGGAGGCAGAGGAAACACCATCGCACCTTCTCTGCGAGTGTGGCCCGCTGATGCGTACAAGAAACACCCTGGGCAACTGCTCACTACAGCCTGATGAAGTAAAACAAATCAGTGACAAAAGCGAGCTGAAGTTCCTAACTGACGCAAAGCTTAGCACTGAACTATAGTAAGGTGGCGATCACAATAGATCAGTAATGGTCGCAGTCATACAAGGCTGAGTAAACCTTCAAAGAGCTCCATCACACCTATACTAATTTAATAAAGGAGTAGAGTTTGGTTTTTGTTCGAACGCGCTGATCTCGGGAACTACAAGTCGGATTTGAAAATTTCTTTTTGTATTTGATAGCCCGATTCTTGAGAAAGGTTGTAGGCTATTAATCATCAAGCTACGACCCTCAGGAGCCGAGCAAAAAGAAAAAAAAAGTCAGTAAAAAATTGTAAAACGCGAGAAACAGCTAATATTTTAATACTTAATACTCGCTATGTAAAAGAAACACAAAGAGAGCAATACATTCGGAGTGTACTATCTCGCGCCCGCAGCGAGTGGCTTCGCCCATAAATCAACTGTATTTATTCCACTATGACAAGTCGACTGCGAGAGCCAGCGGGGATTTATGATGCAGTAATTTGCTTTACCTCCACTGGTGTTCACATCAAATCAACAGCCTATGAACACGCCTGCCCAGTGCGGGTTGGTGGACGTCATATCATCATCATCACCATCACCATGCACTAGTCCACAGCTGGATATAGGCCTCCCCTAAGGCGTGCCACTGAACCCGATCGTCGGCTCTCCGCATCCAGCCACTGCCAGCCGCTTTACACGAAGATCGTCGCTCCATATGCGCCTAAGAATTCTTTCTTCAACGTCTCTGTCATGATACACCAATAGACAAACTTTGACCAATTGACCAAACATGGCTACTGACGGTTCCAGAAATAAACAAAAACAACGCAACAATATTGATGGGTTTTGGGTGTAAAAAAAAGCGATCAGATTATAAAAAGTGGGTTTAATTAATCAGAGCAAACTTTCAGTGCGGTAAATGCGGCTGTCGTTCACTGAAGAGTGAATGGATGAAAGAATCAGCGACTGGTATGAATACGTCAACAATGACAAATATGTTACCTGCATTGGCAGCGTTTTGACAGCTGACAAATGACGTTTGTTTTATAGTTCTAACGAAAACCGAACCACGCGTCGATGAGCTACGAAAATGAACCATGAAGTTTTTGGCCAAAATCAAACGTAAAATTCATTTGACTAAGGCCATCGCAAACAGGATTATTATGGTATTATTTAAACAGTAAATTGACCGTAAACATTGCATAATCGGCGCGGGCGCAACATCGCCCTTGAACTTTTTGATCATCTGTGACGCGACGATGCGCCGCGTTCACACGCGCGCCCGGTCGCGAGGCGCGAGTCAATTCTCTGTGATACACATTTTTATACTGTGACTGTTCCTGAGCACCCGTAAAGAGAGAAAGCAATAGAGGACGCACTAAAATAACAATAATAATCAGAGAGGGACACACTTATTACAACAGTGGTAAGAATAAGCTAGACAGATATAATATCTTCTATCTATCTCTTTCTACGTATGCGAATTTTTCTTTTTTCGTTTGATTCGATGTAATTCGAACAAGCCATAATTGTCAACGCACAACAACCCGACTAAAATAGATAGTGTATGTTCAGTTTGACCCCGCCATATAAGAAGCGTCTTCTCAAATTATTGGGGTAAAAGACTTGCTATTTCATGCTATACGCTGAGTGCGGTTCTATGGGATACTATCTATGTGAGAACCTCATTTTTATACCGTGACTGTTTGTTACATGAGTATTTCAGAAGTAACTCGCGCCGCGCCTCGCGACTGGTGCGCGCGTGTCAACGCGGCGTCACGTCATAGCATAGACGATCGGAAAGTTAAGGGCGAGGCTGCGCCCGCGCCGGCGCGACGGTCATTACACTGTTTACGATCTTATTATTCTATTCTCATATTATTCACAGTATTCTATTCTACACAGGCAGGTGACAACGCGGCGATCTCTATACTGGTCTTAGAGAAACTCTAAGTCCGACCTCCAAACGATGAGGAAAAACCTGACACGTGCCGACAAAAAAGTGCTAAGCGAGTTAATAAGCTCGATCACCTTGATGCGGCCGATACAAACGAGGCACAGCCGGCAGTAAACACAGATACATCTCGCCGCACGGTGGTGTAGCTTGCGACAGTTGGAACACAATGGATTTCAGTGGGAAAGTTGTCGTAGTGACCGGCGGAAGTTCAGGTAACCACTTTACGTACTGTAACTAAAGTAAGCACACTCCGCCAGGAGGCAGAAGAAACCCTAACGCACCTTCTGTGCGAGTGTGGCCCGCTGATGCGTGGTAGAAACATCCATCTGGGCAACTACTCGCTTCAACCTGATGAACCCAAATCAGTGCATAAAAGCGTGCTGAAGTAACTAAGCTTAGCACTGCGGCGATCACAATAGATCAGCGATGATCGCAGTGATACAAAGCTGAGCAAGCATTAAAAGAGCTCCATCACAAATAATAATAATACTGTAAATAGATAGAGTATGCACATATTTGTATATTTGTGTATGACTTATACACATAAATATAGTTATAATTAAAAACAGCACAAAGTAATTCTATATACAATTAAAATTTAAAAATCTTATGAGCAAACGTAAGATTTCTCATAATACGACTCTTTCGGTAAAGTGGCTCGTTGTGACCTCCCTTTATTAAAATAATTGAAAGACACATAATTTCGTCTTATTCATACATACCTTATTATGTCGGTAATCCTACCAGATGGACCGACGCGAGGAAGAATGTAGTGGCAATTATTAGGAGAGGCCCATCTCCAGCAGTGGACCTCAACAGCCCGATGATGACACCAAATGATGTCCCGATTCCATAATTTTCCAGGAATAGGAGCGGCAACAGCGAAGCTCTTCGCCACCCATGGCGCTTTGCTGACCATTGTCGGCCGAAACGAAACCCGCCTCCTGGAAGTAGCCAAAGTCTGCAAGAGTCACAAAGGCACCAAACCACTATGCCTCCTTCTAGACCTAACAGCCAACGACAGTTGCGAAGAAGTAGTCAGAAAAACCATAGAAACGTACAAACGGATCGACATTCTAATTAACTGCGCAGGAAAAGCGACCGTCACATCATTATTTGACACGACAATGGAGGTATTCGACGAGCTAGTGGCGTTGAATCTTCGAGTACCGTACAAAATGACGCAGTTATGTCTACCGCACATCATAAAGACAAAAGGAAACGTGGTCAACGTGTTCGGAGCACCGATGAGGGTGCGGCCTGGTTTCCTGCCCTTCGCCATGATAAGGGACGCCCTCGAGAGGTTCACAAAATCTGGAGGCCTGGAGTTGGGATCAGAAGGTGTCAGGATGAACGCAGTGCGTCCGGGAATAACAAGAACAAACTTCCTCACGAACCTGAATGTGGATGATGATAATATGGATCGGGCGTACGACACTATAGCGGAATCTGTTCCAAGTGGAGTTATTATTGAGCCTGAGGAGATTGCCAAGATGATCCTGTTCGCAGCTAGTGAGACGTGTCCCAATTTGAACGCGGCTAATTTGATAGTCGACGGCGCAGGGTCACTCAGCTGAAATACAAACCCAGCCTAAAGAGGCAGACTCCAAGAAGCATAGTGAAATAGCCTTCAGACAAATACAGATCGAACCAGAAATGAGGAGATCCTCAGGAGAACCAAAGTCATCGACATAGCTCAAAAAATTGCGAAGCTGACACCGGTCGTCGTGGAGACCCCTGGGGGAGGCCTTGTCCAGCAGTGAACGTCTACAAGGTGATATGGTGATGATGATGAAATACAGTTAGAGGTTTCCGGCATTGAAACAGACAATACATTTTTTGATGTTATCTTAAGTAGGAAGAAAAGGCCATGCAGAAGGCTTGAACACAAGTTATTAAAGAGTTTATAAATAAATATACGGATTAAGACAATACTTTTTCTTTGTGTTATTGGTTCAATAGGTGTAAGGTCAGGTTGGGTAAGTGAAGTGACATTAGTGACACAACAAAGCAAGTGAAACACTCAAATATCCAATAAATTATGTCTATGCTAAAATATTACTAATAAATTATGTCTATCTCAAAGTAAAGGTAAACCACCACCTACAGCGCTAAATTGATTCTTTGATACTGGAGATATTTGAAAGTGTTTCACTTACCCAATTCTACATAAAATTTCGAATCATGAACTTAATTTCGGGGTCTTACAGGTTTGACTACATCGAGTCATCTCATCAACGAGTAGAGGACTAAGAAGCGATTTTTTAGTTGAAAAGTTCAAATCTCAGAGAAGGACACACCCTTCCAGATCGATCGGCGACTAAATAGGGGAGCGTATAGGCTTCTATACGACTCTATGAAAATTCCGGCTTCCAAGGTAATTTAATAATTCAATTCCACGGATCAGTCAACCGGCTAATCCATTTAAGTCACTATACCTAACCGCCTTCCACTTTTGACCCACTTTTCTAAGACTCCTGTGTTAGTTTTACTGTAACGCGACGGCTAGTCCATTCATTACTTAGGTTTTATAATTAGAACTTGGAAACTTCGTCTAAGTTTCACATAAATAATGAACAGAAGCTTGCTAGCTCCAGTCCACTGTCTGCAATATAATAATAATGATTTAGACAAAATCCCACACACCGGTACACTCTCAAATTAAGACGAGGCTTGTGTATGGGTACTGTGTATGGGTGTATGGGTACATGGGCACTCAACAACTGATAAAAATAGATTTTAAATAAAAGCTTGTAAAAAATACTTCTAAACACCCAGAATCCGAAAACAGATATGCTCATCACGCAAATGTTGGGCACGGGTGCGAATCGAACCCACGACTTCGAGCGTAGTAGGCAGGGTCACTACCAAGCCAGTCAAAGATATAGCCATTCTCTCGTGTAATCCCATCAAGGCCATATTGGGCGGTCCAACGGATGGCCCGACGACCTAAATAAACTCACATCGCATAAATTTCTCACTAATCGACTTAACAATTTAACTTTTAACGGGAAAACCAAGCTATGAAAAAACGAAAATCAAATGAAGTAAATTAACAGCTGAACGGATTTTGACGAAGCTTGGTACAACGATAGCTTATGATAAATTATGATATCCTAGAATAACATAATACGGACAAAGTCGCGCGAATATTAAATAATAATAATAAAAAACTAAATAAGTTAAGTCTTAAAATCTCATTTAAAAAAACAGGGGCTTGTTACGTATAGCAACATTAAGTTTATAGGAATAATTTAGGATTAAGTGTGGCAACACCAAACGCTCTCTTATGCTCGATCCGTTCCCGTGGAAGTACACAATTTTACCTTGCTCCGGAGTTTTATTTCTAAAACTGCTCTCACGAAGAATACAGCCCTATAAAATACAAATACAGCCACTGCCCTACAGGGCGTGACGACAAAAATGTATAGCTTTTTAATAAAAATGTTGTCCCTCCACAAGATACATTTCCGCAAAAAACAATCCACACACACAAGTTCCGAAACTCCTAAAAAAACATGTGAACGCGTTGATTAAAAAAAATGTATTCCGCCGACGTTCATTGTACCCGCCTCGTGTTTTCACGGCCGCATGCGTTTTGATCCCGCATCGCGGCGGGAGGGCAGAATATTACTATTCTCGTTCGCGTTTTGTTTTAATGTTTCACGGACATCCCAATTTTGCGAAGATAGAGGCCGGGGCACGTTATTGTTTTCCGCGAAATCAGTTTTCGCCTCGCAACGAGGCAGCATTTAGCACCGCTTTCTGGGCGCAAAACAAACCATTGCTATGAAAAGGATTCAAAATCACAAGTTTTATAGATGTGAAAACTGAAAACAAAAAATTGCGCCCAAAGATTAAAGAAATTGTTATTAATTTAGTTTATAGAGTAACATAGTATTTTCTTTCAGAAAAAAAATTTCACACGTCTGTTTATTCCCAAACTAAGCCGAAGCTTGTAAATGGGTACTCAACAACTGATAAACATACATAATATAATTTTAAGTAAACACATAAATACATACAAACACCCAGAATCCGAAAACCAACAGATATGCTCATAACACAAATGTTGGCCCAGGGTGGGAATCGAACCCACGACCTCAGTAGGCAGGGTTCACTACCAACTACGCCAACAGGCCCGTCAAATATCAAGTGTTTTGATTGTTTTTGTTTGTTATTCCCGATCGCCGTTTGTTATCTACATAAATTTATTAAATAAGTTATCACCATCATCAACAGCCTATTAATCTCCCCACTGCTGGGGCTCAGGCCTACCCTACCAACGAGGGCGTTCGGGCTATAGTCCACCACGCTAGCCCAATTGGTGGACTTCACATGCGCCTAAGAATTTCTTCATCGGCGTATGCAGGTTTCCTCACGATGTTTTCCTTCACCGTTTGAGAGCAGTCAGTATATGTACTTAAGTTTCGAGAAAAACGCATTGGTACATGGCCCAGCCGGGGATCGAACTCCAGACCTTTCGATATGATAGGCCGCGTCTTATCCCCGAGGTCACTAAATAAGTTATGGAAATACAAAATCATAAGTCGCCAAATAGATGTATAGGTACTCTACTTAATCTCTCTTCTATTGATTGAGGAACTAGTAATTCCATTTCCACAAAATATAATAAAACTAAGTCCGTCCGTCCGTCTGAACGGTAATCCATCAAGCACGATACTGTGTACGGAAACAACAATTTCTTGGAAATGCGCCGCATTTCCTTACACAGTATCTAAAGCCGCCGCTTTTCCAGCATATTTTACAGATATTATGTATATTATAGGTATTGTTATTTAATCCAGTTTCTATTATGTAAACAGGAACCCCACTTGAAAAAGAACTTAATATAAAACAATATAAAATCACTCTCTCCCCCACTGGCTTTCTATTCAGCTAGACAATTCTAATCATAGCTGCAAACAGCATTATTTATACAACTGATAACCGCAATAGGTTGTCACACTGCCCTTGAACAAGCGACGTCAAAACAACTCGATTATATTAAAAACATTATAGAAGCTTGACTCACTGAATGAGGCGGCTGATATACTGAAAACACACTCGCTATCAGTATTTATTCAACCGTCGCCGCGAGCAGACGTGTCGCTTAGCAATATTTCAAGGCTATTCAATTTAAAACATTAAGACAATAACGTGTGATAAGTTGTTTGTGATAATGAATGATAAATATGCTTAAACATTTCACGTCGACGATTTGGAATAGCTACGTTTAATAACGACGATAATTGTGAATAAATATTGGATATTCCTCTGATAAACAGACAACGCTTGAAGAAACTCAAGAGACTAGAAGCAAGAGACAATGGAGAAGGTCGATTTCGCCGGTAAAGTGGTCATAGTGACGGGTGCGAGTTCTGGAATCGGCGCAGAAACGGCCAAATTGTTCGCCGAAAACAATGCCAAGTTGACCATTGTCGGCAGAGACGAGACCAGACTAGCCAACACAGCCAAAGAGTGCGAATCAAGAAACGGCCTAGCACCTTTATGCATGCTACTAGACTTAACATTCAAAGGCAGCTGTGAAGCGGTCGTTAGCAAAACTGTCGAAACATACGGTAAAGTCGACGTTTTGGTGAACTGCGCGGGTAAAGTAAAAGTTTCCTCACTGTACGACCGAAGCATGGAGATTTTCGACGAGTTAATGGCAATAAACTTAAGGGTACCGTACCAGCTGACTCAGCTGGCATTACCGCATCTATTGAAAACAAAAGGAAACGTGATCAACGTCGGATCGTCCATGTCGAAAAGATATCGTCCGGGATTCCTTCCGTACGTGGTCTCCAAATCCAGCCTGGAGAGGTTTACGAAGCACGCCGCAGCAGAATTAGCAACAGAGGGAGTGAGAATCAACGCGATAAGTCCGGGAGTGACAAGGACGAACATATTGGAGAATCTGAATATAGAAGACAAAGACCACTCGTACGTATACAAAAGCATAGCCGAGCAGCTGCCTCACGGGAAAATCATCGAGCCGAAGGAGGTGGCCATGCTGATTTGCCTGACAGCTAGTGACATATTCCCAAATTTGAACGGTTCCAATTTCCTCATAGATGGCGCAGCTTGTATGTCTTGATAGTTCTCAAACTGTGTTCAAAGTGCGTCGTAACTGTACACAAAGAACTGATGTGATATTTTCAAATCAAATGTCCACAGTTACACCATAATTATACCAAATCATTTTTTATATTCGTGCTTATTTCAATACGATACAATTAATCTTTAAGAATAAAGTATCAAAACTGAAAAAAATTCAATTCTTACATCTTGAATCTTATACGATTTCTGAGAAAAACAAGAGCAATGTCTAGAGACTCTCAGACAAGATTCAATTCTACTAAACGGTGGATCAAAATCCAAATCTAGATTTGAGTCTTAGCCAAATCTTCGGACTATCTCAACTCAATATACCTATATGGCTTATTGTTAGCTCGATGTACCGCGACGAAATCTTGGAAACAGGGGTAGATTTTAAGACGTGTAATTCTTGTTTAGTTGATGTTTAAAGCTAATACTAGCGTAGAATCCTATTTGTTCCATCCCCATAGCTCGCTGAGCGACTTCAAACTGATGCATCCGACTGTCACAGTTCAGTGTACTAAGAACCTATTAGTCTGTCATAATAAGAGGAATCGCGCCATAAAGACTTCTAGTATCGTAAACTAATCAAACGTTACAATGTAGTTTGCTGCTGTATGTACGATTCGTGAATACAGACATTAATAGTACGGCAGCCAACGGGATAATTACGAAATAGAGTGGCAGCTATTCTTCAAGAAGGTATTTTGTTTTAAAATATGCTCAGTTCAGTACCTGCAATTCAAATATTTAGTTGTGATTACAAAAAACTCAAAATAATTGTAATTTGAGTTTTTTGTAATCATAACTAATTATTTAAATTGGGAGGGGAGGGAATCGGGGAAGGGGGATTGCCCCCCTCCCCAATTTCCGACATTCAAATTTTAAAAAATTCTTCCTTAGCGGATGTTTTAGGTCGGATAACTAACTGGTTACTACTGGTCCGATTGAGCTAAAATTTGCCACAAAATATGTAAAATTGCCCAGAATCCATGGAAAAATTGTGTCGATTCCAAGATTTTTTAATGTTCAGAGAAATTCCAGAAATACTAAAAACAATTGTCAATGTAGTGCCTTATATTTGTTTTATATCCCAGCACTAGGCTTGCTAAGTCTAGGTGCTATTCGTGGACAAAAATGTAAAAATTAAATTGAATCCCATAATAGCACCAGCCAAAAATATTGATCGGTGCCCTTCGTGGACTAGGCTATGTGCGATTCTCGCAGGTGCTTTTTGCTGACTTTTTTCCTACGCTTTCGAAGTTTCGACTATTGAACATTTTGACGACGATCATAATAAATTTGACACTGGTAACGGAACTGTACTTTGAGCAAGAGAGATATGCGCTTGGCAGACGGTAGCGGCTCTCAGACGTGCTGACACGCCCGCGGTATGCTCTGCCGATTTATCTCCAGCCCGGGGCGTGCCAGGAGACGATAAATGTCGTGTTTATAATTATGGTAACCACTTCCTTCATCTACTTGCTTACAAGCTTCAATATTTAAGACCAACAGTGATGGGGTTGGAATCAGACCCTCAAAAAATTATACTCTTTGGAAGTTAAAATTATACTACTTGGCCTTAAATTATACTACGTTTCGTTTCTTGTTGATTTTGTCTTGAATTGAAGTAAAATTGCATTTGTAAGCGATTTTTTTTCTGAAAATATTCACAAATATCCTTCGATTAATGAACGAATTTAATCAAATTGAGGCTTGTACATATCATCGTTTCACTCATACTAATACATAAAATCAAATAAAATACATCCTACTCAGTCACAACAACCGGGAAAAAAAATCTAGACCGATGTTGTCATGCACACCGAAATTCCCTAAGATTAAGGCTTATTCTAAGGAAATTCCATATAATTGTAGGGAATAAAACGAGTCGGCTAAATTATGGTACTTTCGCGTAGTATACTGGCATTACGATACTACATACTACAGATCGTTAAATTATGGTACAAATAGTATAATTATACTACGAATTCCAACCCTATGCCGACATGCAGCAACGGTCTGATTCTGCATCTCCATAGCAGGTTAGAATGCTAAAAACTTACTACAATATAATATACACTAATCATCATCATTATCAGACTGTCTCAGAGGACCATTTTACAGCTACCCAGTTTCATAATTTTAGATTTAGAAATTGCCCTTTACAAGCTGCGTTATTGACACTCTATTCAATCAACCAATCGTTTAAGTCAAGCAAGAATAATAATGTCATAAGAATACAAGCTTTCTACATATTTAAAAATATCATAAGAATAATAATGTCATAGGAATACAAGCTTTCTACACATTTAAAAATATCATAAGATAATAATGTCATACAAGCTTTCTACATATTTAAAATCATAAGAATAATAATGTCATAGGAATACAAGCTTTCTACATATATCATAAGTATAATAATGTCATAAGAATACAAGCTATCTACATATTTAAAAATGGCATAAGAATAATAATGTCATAGGAATACAAGCTTTCTACTGGATGCGGAAGACGGAGGACCGGGTGTGGTGGCGGTCATTAGGATAGGCCTATGTCCAGCAGTGGACGTCTAAAGGCTGATTCTGATGATGATTGTCTAAAAGGTACTGCAACAACCATGGCTGAGACTCTCCAATCTATTTTTGTTCCATAGCTGAAGTTGATTGAACTACTGTTTACACCTACACTGCACAGTCAGTTAATTAAAACCGTTGACGCTGACGGCCGCGACCAAACGATCCCGGACGACTTACCTGTAAAGAGAGAGATAAAAAAAAGTTATTACTAGATTTACGACTCCCGGACTATGAATATCTACTAATGAAGTGCTCAGGGGAAATGTCTCCATCAAGAAATGTAAGCAATTTGCTAAGATCAGTCAGTAAATCATTCACGGGGCAATGTATACGCTTCTACAACAAACTACTTCTAATGTTATGTACAAACTTGATTTTAAAAGATGTGTTGCGGAAGTTTGTTGCGCCGCTTCTTCTTCCCAGCTCTATATAACACCTTGGAGGCGGTGGTTGATAAAAAATTGACGTTGTATAAATGTACCCAGTGTACTTACATGCAATAAAATAGTTTTGAATTTGATTGTGAATAAACTATCTAATAATGTAGATCAAGAAAATTTGTTCGCGTAAATTCAAAAAAATCAACTGGCGATACTTCGGCAAAACCCCAGTCCACCAACGGTGCCCCAATCCGTTTCTCGGTGGACTTCACAGACGCCTTAGAATAGATACTCTAATTGGCGTATGAAGGTTTCCTCACGATGTTTCCCTTCACCGAAAAATACCTGTGGCATTATCATAAACCGTACTTAAGTTTGAGAAAAACTCATTGGTTCGAACCCACGAGCTCAAGAACGTAAGGCGAGTCCAAAACCAACTACCTATTCAAGTGTTGGTGGGTCTTTACAGGGACACTTGAAAAGTATTGTCAACTTTATTATTATTTTGATATGAGTGATTTTTCAAAAACCAAAAACTGAAAGCCACACTTAAAGCGGAACACAGACAGGGCGGCGGCGGCGGTGCGAAAGCGTCGCGGTAATTTTTTGTAATGTTCGAAATAGTATGAAGCCTTTTACATCAAAGCGGCGCGCCGGCGGTGCGACGGCGAAAGCGACAAAACCGCGCGTACAGATTTGACGTCTTGATTTGACAGATTTGCGCAGACAAGCGTTGCGGAGCGGCGGCGGCGCGTTGTGCGCCGGTATATGTTGTCTGAAAGGCTCCGCTTTTTATTCGCTTTTCGCAGATTCGCCGCCGCAACGCCGCCGCGCTGTCTGTGTTACGCTTATGGGAGTTTTTTGACTTTTGACAGCGACGCGAGATTGGCGCTACCATGGCTCTGTGTTGCTAGTTGGTAAATTGACCCAGTTAGCGTAGCTTTTTTCTTTATGTAACTTGGCATCGTCTAAATATCATCAGGAAATAGAACACACGCTTATTGTCTACATTGTTTGCTTTGGCAAAGATGATGTCTTGACACGTTATTTAAATGGAACACAATAATTCATTAGCCTATTAATACGTTCCCACTGCTGGGGCTCAGGCCCACCCTCTCAACGAGGGCGTTCGGTTCCACCACCCACAATAGCCCAGTGGTGGACTTCACATGCGCCTAAGACTTCCTTCGGCGTATGCAGGTTTCCTCGCGATGTTTTTCTTGACCGTTTGAGAGCGTTTCATTCGAATCAAAAATCAAATCAACAGCCTATTAATACGTTCCCACTGCTGGGGCTCAGGCCCACCCTCTCCACGAGGGCGTTCGGGCTATAGTCCACCACGCTAGCCCAGTGCGGGTTGGTGGACTTCACATGCGCCTAAGACTTCCTTCGGCGTATGCAAGTTTCCTCGCGATGTTTTCCTTCACCGTTTGAGAGCCGTCAGTAAATGTACTTAAGTTTCTAGAAAAAACCCATTGGTACATGGCCCAGCCGGGGATCTAACTTCGGACCTTTCGATATGATAGGCCGCGTCTTATCCCCGACGCCACTGACGCTCAGCGTTAAGCGTTTCATTGCACAAATAAAATTAAGAACAATTTGTAGATATCACAGCTGAGTACCACAGAATAGTAAAATGGGGCATTTCGTAAATCTATACAAAGCTGTACCTAACCTAGGCATGTCTTTATTAAGCCTGACAACGATAATCTTTATAAAACACCATCAAATATTTTAATACGGCAACACTGAACAATCAAACCCTCCCAGCACCTCCGGAGACAGCTCCAAAAATACAACAAAAGGAGACAATGGACCGAACACGATCCTACGGCCACCAGAATAGATTAATTAACCCCACAAATCATACCGGCGCGACATGGCGGGCCGGTTATATTAATTGTGTCAAAATGAACTGGCGAATTTATGGTGATGCTTCGTGACGGGTCTAAACAGCGTGAACGTGGTTTTACTCCTAGTCCACATTCATCATCATCATCATATCAGCCTGTAGACGTCCACTGCTGGACGAAGACGTCCCCACAGGGATCTCCACGACGCCCGGTCCCGCGCTAACCTCATCCAGCCGGGTCCCGCGACCTTCACCAGATCGTCGGTCCACGTTGTGGGAGGCCTACGCTGCGTCTTCCGATACGTGGTCGCCACTCGAGAACCTTTCTGCCCCAACGGCCGTCAGTTCTATGAGCGATGTCCACATTCGTAACTGTATACATCGCTAGCTTATGCCCCGCGACTTCGTTCGCATTAAAAAGTATCGTATATGTTACTAACTGTCGCCCGCGGCATGTAAATTTAATCTGTATTTTTTTTGTTTCCATACAATAACATTCCTTTTCACCGCTTTAGGGTTGGAAACTTGGAATTTAAAAAATCCAAGTACATCAAAAAACCGGTTCAAATCGAAGTCGTCAATTTCCACCCAGATACACATCAGTTGGACGGACGAAGCCGCGTGGCGTTCACTAGTGGATAATGTTTAAAAACTTTCCCTCTCCGAAAGTACGTATTGACGTATGCTATCATCATTTCATTATTCTCTGACGCATTATTGACGTTTCGCGCTGGATTTGTTTACCTGTGTACTATTTTTAGTCTATTCACACGTTCCAATCCAATACTCTGGTCTAGAGCTTCGCCTGAAGCTATACAAATCTATATTTCTAATAATGGCGAAATCCATCGATATTTATCAATTAAGTATATTGTTACTTCTTTAATTAAACATCAGTATGTTAAAGTAGGTACTATAGTAATCAGACAAGGGTATAAGAATTCACAACAATTGTATGTACGGTCGACCGCAGGTCAGTGGTAACAAAACCAGTATAAACTGGTCACTCATAGTATTGAAACTCGATAGTAGGCTAGGCCAGCCCAAGGCCAAAGTGTTTCCACTGACGTGCGGTCGACTGTACAAAGCCAGTTAGAATCGAACCCACAACCTTTGACACAGTTTGATACGATTTACTGTAATAATGTTTAATCTGAAAAATGTCCATTACAATGTACATGTTGATACAATATACGTTCTGATACAGTGTACATTTTGATATACATAGGTGGACGGATAATTAGAAAAAGGACAAGATTTTCATACAATCGAGGTTACTTTGACGCCATGGGTCTCCGTGAAGGATTGATCGGGGCATCATCTGATGACGGTAGTCGAGAGAGTAGATGGAGGACTCTTAGATCGCTGTAGATATCCAACTGATCAGATGAACCGTCTGGAAGCAGCATCGTCGAAAAAAGCCGCAAAATGGCATCAAATTGTATGAAAATCTTAAAGTTAAGGAATCATGACGACGATGCTGCTTCCAAACGGCTCATCTGATCAGTTGGATATCTATAGCGATCTAAAACTCCTCCACCTACTCTTTCGATGAAAGCCATAAGATCATGAGAACCATGGCTTCAAAGTGACCTCGATTGTATGAAAAACTTGCCCTGTTTCTAATTATCCGTCCACCTATGTAAGTAATGTACATTTTGATATAGTGTACATTTTAATACAGTGGACATTCGTGTCGATTCAGTTGTGCACGCCGTATCTAAATTTTAGTCTATTGAAAATAAGAAAGATTCTATTAGAGATTATCAATTTTTGTACTCAAAAACTCATGTACCTAGTGTTAGAAACGTGTATTTACGTATAGAGATAGGTTTTAAGTAGTCTGTTGTGTCTTTTCCATCATCTTTTAGGCGATTAATTGATTTACTGTAATAATGTCCAAACTGGAAAATGTCCAACGACCATGCTCGAACTGAAAAAGTGTCCAAACTGAATAATGTCCAATCTGAAAAACATCCAATTGTTAGATTCGTTCCAACACAGTGCTCTGATGTTTAAGCCTCTGTGGAAGGCGAATCCATAATTCTATATCGAACTCCTCATAGCGTAGCATTAGGTTCGTGTATTAAAGAGGCTTAAGCGATCGGAGTCAGGGATTGCAGCGTACTCCCGACTTATTTCTATTATTGTTGAACGTTTCTTGGGAGTATTTCAGATCGCTCGTACAATATTTGAAGTATTTCATTTAAATTGCAATGGGAAAATGTTGGGATTCCGTCAAAATGTCGCGCGGGGCTACCCGGCCCCTTACATGTAGTTGTTTGTTATGTTATAATGGAGATGGAAACAATAGTCACTGAGGTAATAATAAAATGTTAAGATTAATGTTAAAGATAAATGTTAGAGATGTTTGTTTAGATGTTACTGTTTGTTCAGAGTTGGTTGTTCACTAACGCTGACACTACGCGCGGAGCCCTGGTAACAGACCGACCGACAGACCAGTTGCCTTACAACCAGCTCAACAGCAAGAGTTGCCTTACAACCAACTCTGAACAAACAGTAACATCTAAACAAACATCTCTCCGGTTCAGGAAAACCGTCTAAATGTGAACACCGCTGGGAGAATGTTACAGTGGGCCACGAATGCCTGGCGACACATCCACCCTATTGAGATCTTTTGGACACATATGCCTTAGATTCCAATTTCTTCTGCGGCGTATGCAGGTTTCCTCGCGATGTTTTGCCTTCACAGTTTGAGAGCAGTCAGTACATGTACTTAAGTTACGAGAAAAACCCATTGGTACATGGCCCGGCCGGGGATCGAACTTTAATCCTTTCGATATGATAGGCCGCGTCTTATCCCCGACGCCACTGACGCTACTACGTATGCAAATGAAATTAGCAAAACACAAATACTAACATGGTACATGAGACAGTAGTAACAAATTTAAATTTCCCGCGCCCCGCACCGTGACGTCACTAAACTCACTAATGACGTCACAAATCATATCTGACGCTCTGAATAATGGCCGCTAATGCACACCGGTAATTAAGATCTGGGACTAGTGCTCTGCGGTGACGAGCTATTCATAATTTATATCTGCACATCTGATGGGTCAGGGTTATGAAATGCGGTACAAATTAAAAATTGGTGGTTTTGAGCTAGTTTAGTATATTAATCAGCGCTTAGTAATTCAACTAAAAAAAGTTATTGAAGATTGTGTGTTATTGAATTACTAACACTATTATAATAATAATGTTTGGACAAAATTACACACGGCTGTTTAGTCCCAAACTATGCCGAAGCTTGTAAATGGGTACTCAACAACTGATAAACAATACTTATGTACTTTGAAAATAAATACTTAAAAACATACAAACACCCAGAATCGGAAAACCAACAGTTAAGCTCATAACACAAAAGTTAATTACTAACACTAATTTAATAATTTGGTTTATCATGTCCAGAACGAAAGAAATTATCAAATTATGTCCCCACTGCTTGGGGCTCAGGCCTACCCTCTCAACGAGGGCGATCGGGCTATAGTCCATCACGCTAGCCCAGTGCGGGTTGGTGGACTTCACATGCGCCTAAACATTTCTTCTTCGGCGTATGCGGGTTTCCTCACGATGTTTTCCTTCACCGTTCGAGAGCAGTCAGTAAATGTACTGAAGTTTCGAGAAAAACCCATCGGTACATGGCCCGGCCGGGGTTCGAACTCGAACCTCTCAACACGACAGGCCGCGTGTTTGGATGGCCTGTTGGCGTAGTTCGTAATAACTCTGCCTACTGCACCAGAGGTCGTGGGTTCCCCTCGACCAACGTTTGTGTATAAGCATATCTGTTGGTTTTCAGATTCTGGGTGTTTTTTATGTGTTTATTTAAAAAGTATGTTTATCAGTTGTTGAGTACCCATTTACAAGCTTCGGCTTAGTTTGGGACTAAACAGCCGTGTGTGAATTTGTCCAAACATTATTACTATTTGTTCCCCCCTGCGCCACTGACGCTCTACGCAGTTGGCACATTCATCACAAACAACCGGGGGCAGGTGAAAAACATTTCCATAGATTGAGCACCTATCGGAGGTAGGCATCGTTTTTCCGATATCCGGACTAATCTCACTTTTACGGACAGAGTGTGTCCGCTTTTTGTCCGTGTGTTGTCCGCGTCCATTCATGTGAAAATGTGTTCATCCTGTGACAAAATAGACTGATAATGGAGTTGATTCCACAGGCCGTGCCTTCTTGTCTTCGGTGAAAAAAAATATGGTAACGAAATCTGCATAGATTTCACCGAAAACCTTACAAAGTTCTTACAAACCTTACTAAATCGTAATCGTGGTAATCCTACTAATATCATAAAAGCGAAAGTTTGTTAAGATGATTGTATGTTTGTTATTCTTTCACGCAAAAACTATGGAACAGATTTTGATGAAACTTTACATTAATATAGTCTACTAGCTTCGCCCGCGTAGAATAGTTTTTCCCGTGTACATTGTGAAACAGCGCCCTCTATGTAGGCGTTTTGTTACTTAGGGGGTATTAGTGGACGCCCCGCGACTTTGTCCGCGTTAAAAATTAGCCTATATGTTATTCCAGGATATAAGCTATCTCTGTACCAAGTTTCATAAAAATCTGTTCGGTAGTTTTTGCGTGAAAGAGTAACAAACATCCTCACATCCTTACAAACTTTCGCCTTTATAATATTAGTAGGATATGATACATCAGAGTAACACAAGGCTTTAGATACCTCGGGAAAAACATATCTACGCAGGGGAAACCGCGAGAATCGTCAAATAAACGGGGCTTCAGAATAATAATATGAAACAGAAAAGGGATTTTGAATTTGTGTTATATTTTCACCTGCGTTAGTCAGGTACGGGGTCCACCAATTAGAATTAGGGAATTATTCCCGGATAAAGCTACACTTCTCGCTTGCGGTCAACCTGGACACCCGAACAAATCAAAAGTGTGAAACGGGGGTGGTAATTAATTCTGCCTAAACAATCCATTTCCCTACAACCAATTGCAGTTTAGGAAAAATGTTTACGAGACTATTGGATTCTCAGCAACGAGGGTGAAAAAAGGGTGGAATTGATAAAGAAAAAAAAAATACAAAAAAAATTTTATTTCGTAGTATTAGTAGTAGTATCGTAGTGTTTTAGGTAAAAGGTTTATTTGGAAATCTGTATTGGTTAACCGTATATATAATAAGTTTTTTTTGTGTGCGTAATAATAACTGTAGGATTTCCTGACAATATACAATAAATAAAATAACTTCAATACTTAAATTAAGTAATACAGTAAAGGCGAAGTCTGGAACGTTCTGCAATAACTAAAATCCGTCCGATATCGTGTTATTATCGGAATGTGAAGTTGATGCAATTTCCGTGAGCACGTCCGCCCTCGGCGCGTGCCGGCAGTAGACTGGCGGGCGTACATGCAAGCGACGCATGGCGGTCGATACAGAAATAAATAAAAAAAACTACCCACGAGCTGTTTCAAAAAATGTATTTGCTTTAATTTCATAACATACAAAAGTTTGAATGGAATACTGAACATCTGGAATTTTGTATTTCTATTTTGATTTTCCCGCTGTACACGAATACAGTTCATCAAATTTGATTTGATTGGTTTAATGATACTTTTATTACTGCGTAACTTATGCGGTCCCTACACGATCATGCTGCATGAAATGCATTACGTGCTGTCACTCATGCACGACCGACCGTCTAGCTGTAGTGATTGACGTGCATGACACGCAAACTACGTGCTGGCCGTTGCTTCACCGTACTATGTGATTGATAGCAAGCATGACGGTCCATCATGCATCATGATAATTCACGTAAACGTTGCATGTCATGCAAGCATGATGTTTAGGGACCACTTTACCGTAGACAAAAGATCGGGTTCAGTGGAGCCTTGGCTACGTCCAACAGTGCACTAAAGCGGGCTGATATCTTTTGTCTTTAAAATTTGATAGCACGTTATTGGCGGCCATTCATTATAAGGACTTAATAAGACGCTAATTCCGCCGAACAGTTAACGAGCAAACATTCCTAATACCAATATAAATAAGGGTTAAACGATGATAAAGTACATAACATATTTATTAATTGGCAGCGAGTATGCGCGTGCACATGGCAACACCATAATTTAATTCAATCTTAAATACTCTTTTGGCGGGTGCCGAAGTGTCACGTTCGTCATAGAATGTACTTTAATACTGTCTTTGAATTATAAAAGTGAATTGTGTGAAGGTTTTCAAATAAGACATGGCTTAAAGGTTTGCCAACCAAGCCACAAACTCAAAAAAAAAATTATTGCGGGTTTTAATGTATACCTGTGTTATGAGTTTAATACAAAAAGTAATATTGTGCGGGAAATGTAAAATAAAAGCGCGTAACAACTCATTCGGCTCGTACAAAAATTGTCTGTCGTATTTGTCGAATAAAAGTAACTATCGCTTCAGTGAGGATGTGAACCTAGTGAAAATCGCCGACTAACTCTAGCCGTGCTCTGTCTTGTGGAGGCCGTGCTGTTATTTTTGTTCTATGATTAATTTTAAACTATGAATGGCCTAAATTGACTTTGTTTCCGGGGCCGTAAAACCCAATTTAAAAAATACGTTCTCCATTTTTGTTTTATTTATTTTAGGCAACTAGTGCTTGACACCACGGCTTGCCGGCAGTTTAAACTATCCTTAGGGTACCGTAAAAATAGAGAAAAGCAAAGCTTTTCCGTCTGCCTGGCCGGCAACAAATAGAAAATTACAGAATTCACGTACAACAAAAATCCAAAAGCATAACGAATCGACTGCACAAGTTAACATAAATTAAAATTATTTGTAAACAAACAAATTTTAACAAAAACGGCCACTTTAATATGACCTCCCGACCTTCCCTCTGCAATATTGAAAGCAGATGAAATCAAGTCAAAGTGTGAGGTGTGGGGGCTCCGTGTAGAGTGGCCATTGAAATCTGGCGGCGGGCCAGAGTTTCAGACAAGATTGGCCGTAGCGCCCTGTTGTGGGATACGGGAGCGTACAACAAACACAATAAACTTGTGAATGAATCTCGGCCCAACTGCCATGGGCTTTGAAAGGGTAAAACTCGGTAATACGCCCCACTTGACAAAACGCCCCACTCACCTAGCCCGCACGCTAACAAATAATAATAATGTTTGGACAAATTCACACACGGCTGTTTAGTCCCAAACTAAGCCGAAGCTTGTAAATGGGTACTCAACAACTGATAAACATACATAAATACTTCTAAATAAATACTTAAATACATGCAAACACCCAAGATCCGAAAACCAACAGTATTGCTCATCACACAAATTGGTCCCGGGTGGGAATATAACCTTTGGCGCAGTACGCAGGGTCACTACCACTACGCAAACAGGCATACAAGGCTTCGCCCGACAAGTTTTCTACTACGTTGTATGGCTACTTGCGTTTCTATTCGTGTGCTGCGTAGCTTTGTTAGTGTGCGCGCTATAGGTGAGTGGGGCGTTTTGTCAAGTGGGGTGTATTACAGAGTTTCACCCTACATCTATCTTCTTTCTATGTCCCTGACGGGGTAGGCAGATAGAACGGAGCGTTAAGTATCGCGATCCTGACACACCTCTGTCGCTTCGCTCAGTCTCCCCATTCTCTTCATACACGCTCGCCGCGGGACGCGAGTGCTCTGCACGTATCCGTCTGTGAGCACCCGCTCTATCTACTCCTCGTGTGTCGGTCGAGCTTGTACCTGGCACCTATTATCACATTCCCTCGATATATTTAGAGGTTGTATTTTGAAAACCTTTGCTTAGTGGATGTTTACATCACAAAAGGAACATAGGTACTCTCCAAATTTCATGTCGCAAGCTAAAGTGGCAGTGGGCAGGTCGCATCTGTCGCAGAACCGACGGCCGAAGCCTCGAAGGCTGAGCCCTTTCACCACATTAAATAAATAAATAATAAAATAAATAATATTAATAGTGATTCGTAACCATCTCGAAATTCCGAACGTAGTCGGCTATTTGAGATTCCGTCGCAAAACGCGGAGTAACCACTGAATAGCAAATTGGAGACAAAATGATTTATACAAAGATATCGGCGGGGACGCAACAGTTGATAGTCCAGGAAAAATAAATAAATTGTTCGAACAAATCGCATTGAATCCAACGGCATTTTTTCGGGTATCTGTGTTTGTTTTGTGAAAAGTGGACGACTCCAGTTTTATTCGTGAGCCTTTTACTTTATGGAGATAAAAGCCAAAATTTTATTTTAAAAAAAGGATATGTGGCCAACATTTGCGTGATGAGCATAAATGTTGGTTTTCGGATTCTGGGTATTTGTATGTTTTTAAGTATTTATGTATTTATATATACCCATTTACAAGCTTCGGCTTAGTTTGGGACTAAAAAGCCGTGTGTAAATTTGTCCAAACATTATTATTATTTTATTTTATTTTTATTTTATTTTATTTGGAAAACCAAAAGCATACAGAGTTAGGTAACATTTCAGAGGTTAAAATAACATTTTGTAAAGCTAATTACAGGTTTTCACTTAAGATTAGAAAAGAACGAATATGTTTCAGTGCCAGTGAAAGGAAAAATAAGTTATAAGTTTAAGTAACAACGAGACATTAACATAAGTAGGTACGTGTTTGCGTGTTTGTATGTGTGTGCGTGTGTACGAGTGTGTGTGTGAAGGGATAGGGAAGTGGGAATGGGATTAAGTCGTTTATAGGTGCATAACTGCTTCCAGCAATCATTCTACAAAAAATAATAATAGGTTATTGTAGACGCCCGGAAAGTAGGGGAAACTAGGTGAGTTTGTTGTTCAAATTTTATACGTCAAAGAATTTTAAGGCGCATGTGAAGTCCACGAACCGCACTGGGCGTGGTGGACTATGACCTCGTTGAGACGACAGGCCTGTGTCTCAACAGCGGGACGCATTAAACTAATAGGCTGTTTTAAATGTCATGTCAAATCGAAGAAATAAAAACAAGCTGTCATACAGTTACAGAATCAGTTCAAAATCCATACTTTATCCACTGTAGATCTGATTACAAACGAACGTGCATGACAGTAAATCGGCATCGGACACGTCCTGTCCCGTAATAGGATAAACGGTGCATGTCAAAACGTCCCGCTGTCCATCAATGTCCCGGATCGCCAGCCCGCGCCGCATACCAAATCAACTCGTAAATTGAGCCCGACCGTACGTAGGTACCTCTGTATCTATATCTATCTGACATGGTGCCCACTAAACTCTCCATACAGTCTTAAAACATACATACATGTTCACGCTATGTCCATGACGGGGTAGGCAGAGAACGGAGCGCCAAGTATCGCAATCCTGACACACCTCTGTCGCTTCGCCCAGTCTCATCAACATCATTCTCTTCATACACGCTCGCTCGCAGTCTTAAAGAATAACAAAAAATACATTTTTCTAACCCCAAATAAGGATTCACACAAGGACAACAGTGAGAATCGAACCCAGGTCCTCTGACGTACCATTCTGACGAAAGCAACTAGGCTAAGCGGTCAAAAGAACTCTTTGAGATAAAGGAAACGCAACATCATGTTGATTGCATAAGATTTATTTAAAAACAAAACATCGAACGATACAACAAAATTATGCAACGCATATTATTATATTAAAATTATATTTTAGATTCGAGGAATGTTCATTTCATATCTCTGAGCTGCATATTCAATCAAATATTGTGGTAGGTTGTTTTGACCTCCGCTTGATAAGACGTAAATTGATGCTTCGTTTCGAATAGCTCCAATCAAAGTTAGTTCCATCTACGACTCCATACGTTTTATCAATATCATCGGAAGCACAGAATAGATAATAGGACAAGTCGGAAGGTAAAAGCGCACAGTTACGCATAGGTACTATTGTTTCTTCTGTGGCATAGGGTTGTTTACAAAACTCAGCAAGGTTGTCAACCATGCATTTATCATCACCAGTCTTTCAACGTCCACTGCTGGAAGGCCTTCCCCAATCAACGCCACCATACCCGCCGCCCTCCGCATCCAGCCGCTTCCGGTCGCCTTATTTAGGTCGTCTTCTTTACCAGGTCTTAATAAGTACTATTATGGTCTATCCGAGCACAGAAGCACCGTGTACATCCACCATTGCCCCGTTCATACTTGGACACACATCACTCGCCACAAACACAACCATTTTCGCCACTTCTTCAGGCTCCACTACCTTCATGTCACCGGCCGGCAGTTTGTGGTCAGAAACTATCTCCTCATCTCCGTCCAGCATCAGATTTCTAAAGAATTTCGTCCTCGTTACTCCAGATTGCACCGAGTTTATTCTCACGCCTTCCGTTGACAACTCCGCCGCAGCTGATAGTGTGAACCTAACCAGTGCTGCTTTTGCTATGGAAAAGGGTATGAAACCGTGTCTCACCCTGGCGAATTTCGCTGCTATAATATTAACTATATTACCCTTGGTCCTTATCAAATACGGTAGCGCTAAATGTGTGAGTTTATACGGCACTCTTAGGTTAAGATCAATAATTTCATCCCAAACATCAATATTGTCGTCGAACAGTGAGCTCATGACCAATTTCCCAGCGCAGTTGACCAGTACATTGATCTTTCCAAACGTTGCGACAGTTTTTGCAACAACCGCTGCACAAGCGTCGCGGTCCGTCAAATTTAATCTTAAACTCAAAGGTTTGTATCCTTTGGCTTCTTCACACTTGTTAGCGACTTCCTCAAGTCTTTGAACGTCTCTCCCGACTAGAACCAACTGGGCTCCGTGTGTCGCGAACAGCACAGCTGACGCCGCACCGAGCCCCGAACTGGCGCCAGTCACTATGACCACTTTGTTCGTGAAATCCATGACTAGCTAGAACGAGTGCGAACGACGTACTGACGAATATTGTGTAAAACATTTCGTATAGCGGCTCTGCTGGTGATAAAAAAAGTGATAAGGAAATGGAGCTATAACTAGGTAACGAAGTAACTATTGGCTTTTATTCTGATGAGAATAGAATATGCTTTTCAAATTCAGGCATAAAAAGAAAACAACATAATTAATGTAGTAAATTACTAAGGGAATTAATTTACTAAATAGTAGAAATGTCAATACCATAGAAGCTATATAATTTTACTTAGAGAGGAACTGTCGGTAATGAACCGGCTCTGTTATTATTGGAGACAAAATTGTCATCACCTGTTGTAATAATCTAGTAATAGATAGTGTAGTTTATGCGTGAAAAGTATAGTGTTTTAAAATAGTAATACTGCATTGAAGATAATAATTTAATGTCATACTGACTTTGCAAAAAGACAATTAATCCATTACGATTTACAGCCACTTAGAATCACGAACAAAATCCTTGAGACATGATAAACTTACGATAAACACATGGATTGTTGATTTTTTTATCAAAACAAAACATCATACCACACATGACAAGGAAATTTATTACACGAAAATTATATTTTATCGGATTAACTTTGTTCAGTGGTACTGAGAAATGTAGTATTTTATCACAACACAAGCTTAAGAGAGTAATATTATTTGATACAGTCAGTACAGTACACTACACAGTCTACGCGAGTACAGAAGCACCGTGTACACCTATCTCAGCGCCCGTCACACTTGGGCACAAATCACTGGCCACAAAAACCACCATTTTCGCCACTTCCTCGGGCTCCACAATATTAATATCATTATCCGCCAGTAATTTATACTCAAAATCTATTTCCTCTTCTCCCTGCACTGAAAGGTTACGAAAGAAGTTTGTCCGTGTCATTCCAGGCTGCACAGAGTTCACTCTCACTCCTTCTGTGGATAATTCCACAGCAGCAGACAGAGTAAATCTGGCCAGTGCTGCTTTTGCTGTAGAAAACGGTATAAAACCATGTCTAATTCTATTATACTTTGCTCCTATAATATTGACCACATTACCTTTAGTCTTTATCAAGTATGGAAGTGATAAATGCGTTAGCTTATACGGAACTCTTAGGTTTAGATCAACCATTTCATCCCAAACGTCAATATTATCGTCAAAAAGTGAACTCATGACCAATTTTCCAGCACAGTTTATCAGTACATTGATCTTTCCAAACGCTGCAACAGTTTTTGAGACAACTGTCGCACACGCATTGCGATCTGTCAAGTCCAATCTTAAACTTAGAGGTTTATTTCCTCTAGCTTCTTCACACTTGTCAAAAACTTCTTTTAGTCTCTGCACATCTCTTCCGACTAGAGTCAGCTTGGCTCCGTGCTGCGCGAAGAGTACAGCCGATGCTGCTCCTATTCCCGAACTGGCTCCTGTCACTATGACTACTTTGTTTGTGAAATCCATTCTGCTCGTTCGAGCGTCTCTGAGATACTGGTTGACGGATACCGTCTGTACCATTTCGTGTTTATTGTTAGTGATAAAGAAAGAATGGAGTATGGACAAGAATTATGGGAGTGACTGTTATCTTAATTTAAATTTTGATGAAAATTGCTAAATCAAATACACATTTAAATACTTCTAATACTTTCATCGGGTTTACGTAGATGTGATAAATCATGTTGACAAAATCTTAGTATCACAGGTATGGACGCACCCGTGTTCTTGCTGAGGGGCGTCCACACCATTGTGTGGTCAATTCTATTCCATTTTTTCCACGCGAACTTACGTGGTTATCATATTAATTACGCTGGTATTAGCCGATGTTCCTGCATCCCCGTTAGAATTTTGCAGGATTTTGCGTACCTATCCGTCTCGTGTCTCTGTGAGTAACAATGTTCCACCCATCACGATTTCGACTACTCCAAGCAGACGCGAGCTTTGGTCATCTTTGAACGAGTTGTTTTTTGAGGAACCAGACATCGTCGAAATACGTTCTTACAGCGACAATTCTTCGTTCATTTCTCGATACAATTATGGCATAATTGGTCGACTGAACAAAGCACTGTCTACGTGCACTAAACGCTTTATTTAAAACGGATTCCACTACGACCTGGATCGGTAAAACAACATTTCATATTTCTTGAAGTCGTCTGAAAGTCAATAATCACCACAATAATCGAGAGTCTATGCCAATACAGAAGCACCGTGTACACCGATCTCCGCACCAGTCATACTAGGGCACAAATCACTTGCCACAAACACCACCATCTTGGCCACTTCCTCAGGCTCGACAATGTTAATATTATTATCCGCCAATGATTTATATTCAAAATCAAAATCGAGCTTTTCTTCTGCCTCTTCCGAAATATTACGAAGTATGTTCGTCCTTGTCGTGCCAGGCTGGACCGAATTCACTCTCACACCTTCTGTGGACAATTCCGCAGCAGCCGATAGAGTAAACCTTGCCAGCGCTGCTTTCGCTGCAGAAAACGGTATGAAGCCGTGCCTTATTCTGTTATGTTTCGCTCCAATAATATTAACTACATTACCTTTCGTTTTAATTAAGTGAGGTATCGCTAAATGCGTCAGCTTGTACGGCACTTTTAGGTTAAGATTAATAATGTCATCCCAAACATCGATATTGTCATCGAACAGTGAGCTGATAACTAATTTCCCGGCGCAGTTGACCAGTACGTTTATTTTTCCAAACGTTGCAACAGTTCTGGAGACAACGGCGGCGCAAGCGTTGCGATCCGTCAAGTCCAGTCTCAAACTTAGAGGTTTGTTTCCTTTAGCCACTTCGCACTTATCAGCTACGTCGTTCAGCCTCTGCACGTTTCTTCCGACTAGAGTCAGTTTGGCTCCGTGTTTTGCGAATAGTACAGCCGTAGCTGCTCCTATTCCGGAACTAGCACCTGTCACTATCACTACTTTGTTTGTAAAATCCATTGTGCTACCTCGAACCACGAATTGATAATGAGGGACATCGCATAGTATCATTGCGTATTATTTTTGCGATAAAATAGATACGGAGGACGACTAAAGCCGCCACTGCAGGAGTAATTATTAGATTTCGTTTTGATATGAAGACATACATTTTAAACACGGGGATGGTTTTCAATTAATTCCCTTAAGATTTTCCTGTTCTGGGTATTTGTGAATTGTCCTGGCGTTATGTAATTTACATGAAACCGCACAATTACGTATTTTCATTACTCATACTCTGAAAGTAGGTCTGAAGTTGCCTGAGTAGCGGGATGAAAGTAATACATCTCAGCCCTCGAAGGAGAATCGCTTTCAACTGACAGCTGTCAAATTATTTAAAAAAAACTAATACTATTTTCACATTTCTATTGGACCATGTTCCAACTTTCTATACAATTACAGCGCGATGTAAAATTGAAATAACATAAAGGTAAGTAATAATTAAAGAATATATATTTTTAAATGACTTATATAATTATTACTGTCAGCTTTTTCTTTAAAATATCATAGATTTGGGCAAAATATTTACAATTTTTTCAATGATGGAAATAAAAATAATGGCAGAATATCTGGCCGGCCACAGAAAAAAAACAAAATAGACGGGAAAGCGGCAATCCAATATTCATTTGTTTTTTCGATTTGTAGAGTTTTGTTTATACTTCCGTATAGCAGTGATTTGTATTAACACTCATTTTATCTTTCGTTAATTCATGTTTTTATTTTTACTTTCATTGTATTCGTAATGAAAAGCACAGTGCTTACCTCTGGTTCAAGACTTATTTAGCCCTCGATATTATATGCGCCAAACCCCGTCTCGGGACTAAATAAGTTACTTTCACCCCTAGGTTAACAATGTACTATTAATATATTTATCCACAAAATACACAATAACTGAATCGTCTATGAAATTAAACACACAAATATACAAAGAATAATTCCTGCTTTAGCTGCGGTAGAAACTATTTGTATATAATTCCTCAGGCCCCTGACTGCGTTGAAGACAAATTTGTAAGCACTTGTGAAGCAGACCGTCAGTATGCTAAGCGCTGTCCTATTAATCTGAAATTTTACAACGATGACATACGAGGTAAACAGAAAAATGATAAAAGCACTTTATTATGATTATGTAATTTGATATTTATTTATGAATGTGTCATGTGTTGGGGATTATAATTTCTAGATAACACATCGGTGTGACAGTGTAGGTGGCAATTATGATAAAGAGCCGGATACGGACTCGTGCCGCAGTCGGGCTATAGACAGAGCAAGGTTGAAACGAGGCGCTAGGTTTAATGCGAAATTATTTTAAACTTGGACAAACGCATATTGGACATAAGTGATGATGATGATGGAGATGACTGACAGGGTGTAGCCGTCCACGGATGCGTCGATGAGGACATCATAAGGTTGAAACGAGGTGCTATAAATATAGCATCGCATTAAATAATGCGATAATTTTTCAATTTGGACAAATGCGGATTGGACATTATATAATGCGTATTGGACATATGCGTTGACATTTGACCGTTTGTTTCTTTGATCGCGCTAAATCTCTGTAATTACCAGACAGATTTGAAAATTTATTTTTGCATTTGCTAGCCCAATTCTTGAGGAAAATTATAGACTATTTAACATCACGCTACGGCACTTAGAAGCCGAGCAAAAAGAAAAAAATTACATGACGCGGGCGAAGCCGCAGGGTAGCCGCTAGTTCTAAATTATGTGTCAAATGTTCAGCTAGCCACGCTGTTCTCCTTTGCGACGCTTGCCAAACCAAGACGACTTCAATGATCCTTACTTTTTCCCAGCAGTTGGCTCCCTTCCGGCCATATTCGCAACCACGTTTCGTAACCAGTTGCCGTAGAAGTACTCTTCTTCGCTCGCAAATAGTTGCCAAAGAAGAATTTTATTCTTTATTCGTATGATTTTTTTTCAATTTGGACAATATGCGTATTGGACATAAGTGATGATGATGATGGAGATGACTGACAGGGTGTCGCCGTCGACGGATGCGTCGATGAGGACATCATCATCGTAAAAGTTGAAACGAGGCGCTTTACGAGGCAACTGGTTACGAGTTGTGGTTGCGAATATGGCCGGAAGGTTTGGCTCTACGACCAAGGAACAAGACCACATACATAGACTGCTAAAATCATAACCCTCCTCTTGTCGCAGCAGTCGGGTAAAAAAAAAGTAGCTGCAACACCGCACTGAGCTTATCCGCGTATCCATTAGGTCGATTGAGCGCGCACTTTTGTTTGCAACGCAGAGCGAAATTGTGGAGCACAGTATTGTGTGGGGCGGTGTGGTCCAATGTACGGTCGACCGCACGTCAGTGGAAACAAAACAAGTATAAACTGGCCAATCGCGCTAATTCTGAACATCATCATCATCAACAGCCTATTAATGTCCCCACTGCTGGGGCTCAGGCCTACCCTCTCAACGAGGGCGTTCGGGCTATAGTCCACCACGCTAGCCCAGTGCGGGTTGGTGGACTTCACATGTGCCTAAGAATTTCTTCTTCGGCGTATGCAGGTTTCCTCACGATGTTTTCCTTCACCGTTTGAGGGCAGTCAGTAAATGTACTTAAGTTTTTGAGAAAAAACCCATTGGTACATGGCCTAGCTGGGGATCGAAATCCGGACCTTTCGATATGATAGGCCGCGTCTTATCCCCTACGCCACTGACGCTCTCTGAAATCTCTCGAATTCTGAACGATATTACCAAATCCAAAAAAACGTTGTGCTGCATCCACACGTTGTCAAACGTTTACAAACGCAAGCCAAACCCATGCTCCACACGTTTGCGTTTGCCGTGTGGGTGCAGCTTAACGTTTTTGGTTCTGGTTTGGATTTGGTACCTAATATCGTTAATAATTAGCGCGATTGGCCCACTGGTCTCTCGTAGTATTGAAACTCCCTAATGCGCCAGGCCAGCTCAAGGTCAGAGTGTTTCCACTGACGTGCGGTCGACATTACAAACTTTGGTGGGGAGTGAATATTCGATTACTTTTAAAGTCAAATCCCTTAAAATGGTTTCGAGAATACTAATTAAGTAGTCGAGAAGACAACAAAAAAACTCGAAATGCAAATGGAGGGTGCATAGATCTTTTTCATCACATCACACCTATTCCAAAAAGACAATTGGCTTTAGAGGATAGCGGGAACCAAAATTGAAGTTTGTTCCTATGGGAGTTTGAGCATTCTCTCTTTTGATTTGTCCGCGTTCGAGCTTCCGATAGGTTGGAGCCGCTCGCGTGAAGGTTGATCGTAAAAAAAACTATCACAAACTGACATTAAAGTCTCTATGGTGATAAACTCATTATTGTGATTGGATAGCAAACAGTATCAAAGGTAGTGGTGAAAAATAGTATGTATCACTTGGGTTCAAAATATTTTGTTATCGGGCGGCGCACTTATATTGAACTACTCGCTAAGCTAAGGATTCTACCTCTGAATTCAAAATAATGGCTTCGAGAAACAAAATATTACTTTATCCCCTTGTGACACAATTAACTATTTCTGGATACCAGTCGAATTTCCTGGCTTCGCCGCTGCCGCTCATGAGTTACCGCCGCGCAGTTAGAAGGGAAAATGAAAATAGGGTTCACTCGCAGAATAATCCGATTATTATTGTTTCACTGTGTTTTACAATTGATGAGAGCAATCCTCGTTATTAGTCGGAGCTTCGAATTGCCCCTGTAGGGATGTATTGATTCAATTATTTCATACATATTGATTTGAGTTTGACCGACTTCTTCGTACTATATATACAGGGTGACTTCAAATTGGTAATAGTGATAGACTTAGTGGAGGGGCATAGTGACTGGCCTGTTGGCGTAATTGTAGTGACCCTGCCTACTGCGCCAAAGGTCGTGGGTTCGGTTCCCACCCGGGACCAACATTTGTGGGATGAGCATAACTGTTGGTTTTCGGATTCTGGGTGTTTGTATATATTTTAAGTATTTATTTAAGATTTATTTAATTTATCAAAGAGAGCGTCAGTAGCCTCGGGGATAAGACGCGACCTGTCATATCGAAAGGTCCGAGGCTCGATCCCCGGTTGGGCCATGTACCAATGGGTTTTTTCTCGAAACTTAAGTACATGTACTGACTGCTCTCAAACGGTGAAGGAAAACATCGTGAGGAAACCTGCATACGCCGAAGAAGAAATTCTTAGGGGCATGTGAAGTCCACCAACCCGCACTGGGCTAGCGTGGTGGACTATAGCCCGCACGCCCTCGTTGAGAGGGTAGGCCTGAGCCCCAGCAGTGGGGAGATTAATAGGCTGTTGATGATGATGATGATTTATTTATAAGTATTTATGTATATTTATCAGTTGTTGAGTACCCATTTACAAGCTCGGCTTAGTTTGGGACTAAACAGCCGTGTGTGAATTTGTCCAAACATTATTATTTTTATAGTTTAAGGAAAATGTGTGTAAACATTGATTTTGTATTACCAATTTGAAGTCACCCTGTATACTAACATTGACATTTGTCTGCATTTTTTCACGATTTTTAGTGAGCAAAAAAAACATGTACAAAACAGTGGTGACAAATTGGGAAATACCTTTATTTTGTTGTAGAATCATTTGTAGGAAAGATTCTAGGATTTACTGTTCCATTGCATTTGATATTCAGTTCGTGTCACAAAGTACTTACCTATATATTTTCTCACGATCTCGTCTCCTTTATGGAGCTTCGTAACACTTACCTGAAAGAGAGGAACGTACTATTACGAAACATTTAAGAATAATAACTTAAGCGGTAACTTAAACTTAAGTTAAGAAGACCCTGCATCGGGGAGATAAGCAGCGCTTATTTTTTTTAAAGCTTACCCTTACTCCTACAACTACAGGCTCTTACCCTTAGCTGCATAGTTAATAAATAATCGTTGGTAATTATCTAATAATATTTATTTTACACAGTACACACAAAAACTAAAAAAAATAAACAATACATAAAACTGAAAATTACACAAAGGGTTGAGCTTATTTCTAAGAAATCTCTCGCAGCTAACCCACAGTGGAGATAAAAGATTAAAAAGAGGCAGTAGTCAAGTCAGAAAAACATATAACATAAAAATTTTTTTTATAATAATCATAATACAATACTACAAATACAGATCGCGCAGCGTGGGTCGCCCCCCCCTCCGCCAGGTGGACCGACGACCTAAAGAAGGTGGCCGGAAGCGGCTGGATACGGAGAGTGGAGGACCGGGTGTGGTGGCGTTCGTTGGGGAAGGCCTATGTCCATCAGTGGACGCTGAAAGGCTGAAATGATGATAAATACAATACTAATCTAATGTTATGCAAACATTATATGAATTTGCATGATATTTGTATATAGCAGATAGACGATAAACTATTAACTTTAAGACCAAAATGAGTTCTTTACTATTAAAGAATTAAAAAATAATTGCCGCGGATATTTGAGGAAGGGAGCAATATTTATTAAACACAGGGGCTGACACGAAAGATCCCAAGATCAAGGTGTGGTACCCCTGGTCCCCTAAGGTCTCAAGGTCCTGGTCGCCAAGAGACCAATGCGTCTTGCCGTGGTAGACTGTGCTTGATCTCCCCTGCGTCTGCGTAAGTTAGACTAAAAATAGGGTTACCAGATAAATGAATTAACACAATAAATGACTGACTGGCCTGTTGGCGTAGTGGTAGTACCCCTGCCTACTGCGCTAAAGGTCGTGGGTTCGATTCCCACGCGGGACCAACATTTGTGTGATGAGCATAACTGTTGGTTTTCGGATTCTGGGCGTTTGTATGTATTTAAGTATTTATTTAAAAAGTATTTAAGTATGTTTATCAGTTGTTGAGTACCCATTTACAAGCTTCGGCTTAGTTGGGACTAAACAGCCGTGTGTTAATTTGTCCAAAACATTACTATTATTATTATTATAAATAAACAGATGTAAGGATTTTTTGGTACGTGTCATGATTCCGGTCGAATTTAGAAAGTCAGGATTTTTTGGGTTAGGGACCTACTAGTAAAACAAGTCTTAATTGCAAATTAACAGGAACTTTTTTCATTATTCATAGTTACCCTACCCTACGTGTTTGTACAGTCGACCGCACGTCAGTGGAAACACTTTGACCTTGAGCTGGCCTAGCCTCTTAAGCGTAACACACACTGCCCGGCGGCGTTGCGAAAGCGTTGCGGTTTTTTTCTGTAATGTTCGAAATAGTATGAAGCCCTTTACATCAAAGCGGCGGCGGCGCGGCGCGTTCTTCATACAAACCTTCGCCGCCGCAACGCCGCCGCCCAGTGTGTGTCGCGCTTTAGAGAGTTTCAATACAATGAAAGACCAGTTTATACTGGTTTTGTTTCCACTGCCGTGCGGTTGACCGTACTACGTCCGTGCGGTTGACCGTACGTCGCACAGCGCGCACTCGCAGCAAAATGTCAGGACTTTTTTTGCACAAATCGGGCATTTTGTCAGGACTTTTCAGTGTTACATCTGGCAACCCTAGCTGGGAGTAAGTCCATAAACAAACACTAATTAATTCACATCACGCCGAGGTCTGGCTCGGTTGTTGGGCAGTGATAATAAATCAGAGAGTCATCCCTAAGTGAGGCATGTTTATTTCATTATTACGGACGGACATTGTTTATTGAGAGCGTCAGTGGCGTCGGGGATAAGACGCGGCCTATCATATCGAAACGTCCGAAGTTCGATCCCCGGCTGGGCCACGTATACCAATCGGTTTTTCTCGAAACTTACTGACTGCTCTGAAACGGTAAAGGAAAACATCGCGAGAAAACCTGCATACGCCGAAGAAGAAATTCTTAGGCGCATGTGAAGTCCCCAAACCCGCACTGGGCTAGCGTGGTGGACTATAGCCCGAACGCCCTCGTTGAGACGGTTGGCCTGGGCCCCAGCAGTGGGGACATGTTAATAGGCTGTAATGATGATGATTGTTTATTGTCTGATGATGTGTTTCAGTTCGTTCATTCTAAATAACGAGGCGGTCTTAAAACCCGTATTAAAAACAATTCCCGGTAAAGATACACAAACTAATGTAAGGGTAAAACCCAGTTAACCCCTTTCCCTTCCATTTAGAACGGAGGGGTTAAAAAGGTACAGTTCGCTTCACGCTCAGTAAATTCCGATACGAAAATAACCGATACCGACTCAATTGCATTTATACTACACTCAGCCAAATTGGTTTGAAACAAAATACCGATCGCCTTAGAACGATACCGGTATACGAGTAAATATATGTATTGTATTACCGGTAATAGCACAATAACGGTAACTACACGGAAATATAGGGGAAAACTATTTGGGTAATTGTTATAACACTTTTCCGTCGGTTTCGCCGCAAAATGTCGGAAATGCTCAAATGGTTTCACTTAGTACATTTTAGACTTTCGCGCTTGTATTCATTTTTTCCCGCAGGAAACCCTTTCTTAGTGGACGTCAGAGCTAATGAAGAACCTAGGTGAAAAATTTCAAGTTTATAGGCTCAGCGGTTTTAGCTGAAAAAAAAAAAAAATTTACTTGTTTCTAACCCTACACAGTTAACAGAAACTACAGGGTTGAGAGGCGACGGCCAACCAGGCGCGTCGAACGTTCGGCCTGCAAATTAACCCTCCACCGCACCAGTACCGGTACTCGATCCGGGATCGTACCGGTTCGTCGTTTACCGGTATTTAGGGCGCGGTCGCGCTGTCTGGGACAAAATGTCGGTTGGACATTTGGTTTAGTCTGTTTCGCCAGATAGGGGTGGTAATTAGGTTCTAACCTTTCCAATTCACTTGCTCGCAATAGGTGTATCATAATGGTATTCATTATACACACGTTCTCTTTATTGCAGTTACTGACCCTGTCTACTGCGCCAAAGGTCGTGGGTTCGATTCCCACCCGGGACCAACATTTGTGTGATGAGCATAACTGTTGGTTTTCGGATTCTGGGTGTTTGTATGTATTTAAGTATTTATTTAAAAGTATTTATGTATGTTTATCAGTTGTTGAGTACCCATTTACAAGCTTCGGCTTAGTTTGGGACTAAACAGCCGTGTGTAAATTTGTACAAACATTTTTCGCATGTTTTGATGAAAAGAAACATTTTTTTGATGAAATTGTACGAAGTCGTCTGTCCCTACTGGGAATCGAGAGCCCACGGCCTCTGGCACTCGAAGCTAACGACCAAACCACAAGGCCAACGAGACCGTCCTCAGAGCAATCACAAACAAACCACAAAGAAAACCAACATAACTACATACAAATAACTTATCGAATTTCCGCGTACAACACTAAATATACTTTTAGACTATATCAGTTAGCCATACGGTTCAAATTAGCTTGACTATTCCACTAGACTAAAAAACTCAGCTCGGGTGCTCTTTAAGATTAAAGACATAGAGTTTAATTTTGTAAGAGTGGAGTGTACAATTTAATTTGTATATACGATCGCGGGAAGACGGCGCGCGCGCCAGCGAAAGTTATACAACCGCGGAAAAACTGCATAGGTTTTTGGCGCAGGGTACAAGTGAAAAGCGATGGATCCTAATTTTAAAAAAACTTAACACAATGAAAGAATAAAATTTTAATGTGATTAAATAAAAATTTTCATTTAACCATCTAGTTTTTCAGAAAAAAAACTACAAATATTCAAAGTAAAAGCAAAATAGTTTAAAGGAGATGATATAATCACCGTAACAATAAACAAAATAATGCTCGGGGAAGAGCGAGATCCTCCAACACAGATATATTTTAATACTTAACAAGTGGACGTTGGCATAATTTTTGTATTGTGTCAAGCAAGGTGTTAAATAAGACAATTTTATAATTTAATTTTTAAATTTTGTACAATGAAATTTAGAAAAATGTGTTTTAAAATGATAAAATTTTAGAACAAAATGTTATAGGTATTTTACAGAAAAATATTAAATTTATTTTATGTGTTGTTGTCACCTAAAACTTGTGTAGTAAGTATATTCTGCGGGAAATATACATAAAAGCGTGTAACTACTCGTCCGGTTTGTTCCGAATTGTACCATGTCAAATCTTCATTAAAATTGCTATCACTTTAGTGAGAATGTGGACTGCAGTGTGAATCGCCGACTGACACAAGAGATTTGCAATATTTTTGTGGAAACCGTGCTGTTTTTTGTATTCTGGGTATTTAAAACTTCGACTGGCCTAGAAGGACTTTGATTCCAATCGGTAGTAAAATTAAAAAAAAAACTTTTCTGTTTGTTTCCTGATGGGTGGACTAGCACGTCAGCACGCACGAAACGATAAAAAAAAAAAAAAAAAGACGCGAGTCCTCGTTTATTGAAGCAGATGTGAATTGATTGTGAAGCTAATTAGTTTGACAGATATTTGACAGGGACATTTTTGACATTTAACAATTTAGTGTTGCCTGCAACATTTTATTTTCTACTAACGCTCTCGCTCGTAACTCGTTCTAATATTAATAGCGCGTTCACCGATCGATCAGCTGACTTGTGTGCGAAATTTCACTTTTTGCGGAGTGTTACGACGGTGCATTGTATGTACACATAACTATGACGGTTCTGTTCTATGCAACAGATTATTCGTTTCATTCAAGTATTTTCAACGATAACGGTAATAAAAAAAAATGTAATTTATTTTTATGAAATGAACAGCTTCTAGGTTCAATGATGAATCCTCCTATTTCCTACTAATATTATAATAACGTGAAAGTTTGTAAGGATGTTTGGATGTTTGTGTGTATGGACCACAGACCACCTACTGGTCTGTGGTTTGGATGGATGTTTGCATAGAGTTAAGATCTCTTTCTTATAGAGGCGTAAAAGAAGCATTCTAGGTTGTCAAAGTAAGACAATACTGTGACTCACTCACACATTCTCATTTTCAAACTCCATATAAATTTGTATTAGCAACCTCCTCCCGCTAAACCGCTTCCTTGTCCGCACCCCCCCGGTAAGTGGCACCATTGGTTCCGATACTAAATATGCAAGATGCAGTCTCCATAGGGAGCGCGCGCGCCACCAAAGAGATTCGAACCTTCCAGGATGTTTGTTTCACTCTTTCACGCAAAACTGCGGCACAAGTTTTGATGAAAATTTACAGTAAGTACTTAATAAAAATTATACATGAAAATAACACACAGGCTATCTGTAGATAACCTCGAGAAAAACTGTTCCCGCTACGCGGTCGAAGCCGCGGGAAACCGCTAGTAATAGTCTATTTCAAAGTGGTGTAAATAAAGTGGTATTTTCTTAAAGCACGAAGTCCACCGATGCATGCGCCGGGCTCTGAAAGGATTGCACTCGGCTCAAGCGGCCGTGAAATGCGTCGCTCTAGGACTCTCGCGTAGCCCGGTACATTCACCACCATAAAACGGGTTGTACTTAACAAAAAAAAACTAAACCTAACCTAACAAAAAAAACTGATTTGCAATAAATAAAAATACTGATTTCACAGAAAATCCACACTGTTGCGCAATCACCATCATCATCAACAGCCTATTAACATGCCCCCACTGCTGGGGCTCAGGCCTACCCTCTCAACGAGGGCGTGCGGGCTATAGTCCACCACGCTAGCCCAGCGCGGGTTGGTGGACTTCACATGCGCCTAAGAATTTCTTCTTCGGCGTATGCAGGTTTCCTCACGATGTTTTCCTTCACCGTTGGAGAGCAGTCAGTAAATGTACTTAAGTTTCGTGAAAAAACCCATTGGTACATGGCCCAGCCGGGGATCGAACATCGGACCTTCCGATATGATAGGCCGCGTCTTATCCTCGACGCCACTGACGCTCATCATGACGCTAACAGCATATTTGGTCTATAATTACCTAAGTATTACAGCAGGCGGGTAAATGAAAATATAGTCATTGACGAAACAAGCATTTTCCGCGACCGCTCCCCTTGACTCCTTTTTGTAAACTGGGCTTTACGGCTCTGGAAGCAAAGTCCTTTTAAGCCACCCTTGGCTTTTTGCTAGTTAGTTCCCAGCAATATTGTCCTGTGCAAACATTTACTTAGCTGCACAATGAAACGCGCCAAGTCCTTTATTTGTCTGTCCCGGGACGTAATTAAGGTTTTATATTAATGTCCTGCCCACTTTTTACTCTTTCAGACACGGAACCGGACGGCGCAAGCACTAAGGCGGATGCAGCTCACTCAGTCATCAGTTGCAATGTAACGCAGCCGATATAAAGTACTAGCCGATGCCCCGCGACTTCATCCGCGTTATAAAGTATACTATTTATATGTTATTCAAAATAAACCTTTAACCTTATAATTACATACCTTTTTGTATTTTGTATGTGGGTACGTGTCGAATAAATTATTTATCTATATAACTAAAATAAAAAAAATTGCCAAAGTTTTTTAGTTTTAAAGTTTGTCAATACAACTACAATGGCGTTAGGTGTATTTTACAGCCCGCTATCATTTGGTTCTTCGCAAGATATTTATGATATGCGTGAAAGTTATCCACCAGCTTTTATCGACTTCCAAAAAGGAGGAGGTACTATATTTACCTCTTTATTGTTAGTATAGACTACAACACTGTCCCGTAATATCTTTAAGTCGAATAATGTCCACTGTGGTGCCGCATATTGTACATTTTGATACAGTGGACATTTTCAATTTTCATACAATGTACAATTTGATCGAGAGCGGAGTCTGACGGACGCGTACTGGATCGCATTTTGACACATGTCATTTTGTTACAATGGGCATTTTAATACAGTGTACATTTTGATACAGTGGACATTTTATATAATATTAATAATTATAATTAAATAATTTATTTGTAACTAACACAGTTTACATTTATTAATTACAAGTGTATGTGTTATTAAATTGCAGTAGTTTCTGTGCTTCTACAACAATAGAATAATAAAATTTAATACAGTGCATATTCAAACTCAAACTATTGATTCGTTAACATATTTCAAAATGGTACACATTGTACATTTTGATACAGAGGACATTTTGATATGGTGGACATTTTGGTATGGTGGACATTATGCGACTAAAGACTTTAATTAAGAGTATCTTCCGTTGGTTCATATACAGGATATGCCAAAAGTATTACACTGACTATAGCAATTGGCAAGATATATAAGTAGGTGATATAATCGCGGATCGCAACAAAATAAAACAACCCAGAAAACCTTACTTTAATCACTTCATATTCGTATTCGCACATCGTCCAACCGACTCCCGCATAAAGCCCAGAACGTTCTTTCTTAGTACAATGGACTAGGGTTGGCACAAGTTTGAGACTCGTCGAGATTGTTCCGACAGTTTTTATTGGTTTTCAACAAACATTCTTTAAAACATAAATAAAATCAGCAAAGTATACGTCGTCGCGTACTCCTCTAATTCTAATCTCTAACATTCATAAATTATTTTTCCTAATTTTTCCATAAATTTACTAACATTCATGTGCATTTTTAAAATATTATTCCAAAATTTAGAATCAGTCCAGCAATTTTGAATTATTCGGTTCGGTGGACAAAACTACAAAACTTTTGTTTTCCTTTTTTTCGAATGTTCATCTCTATGACTCAGCTACATGTATGTAAAATTTCAAAGATTGTTTGTACAGTTGAGCCATAAACACGAAACAAACAAACCAACATTTATAACACATTTATAATATCAGTTAGTAATTTCTAACATAACTGATAATGTTTGGACAAATTGTTTGGACAAATTCCCACACGGCTGTTTAGTCCCAAACTAAGCCGAAGCTTGTAAATTGGTACTCAACAACTGATAAACATACTTTTAAATAAATACATACAAACACCCAGAATCACACAAAATGTTGGTTCCGGGTGGGAATCGAACCCACGACCTTTGGTGCAGAAAGCAGGGTCACTACCACTTCCCTTCATTTTAAAATTTTTACCATATTTAAATTTTCTCCAACTTGGCAGCCCTAACGCGTCCGCCCTGAAAGTCCTACGTGACGTTACACTAACGGCATAATAACGGGCTCGTTTAGCGCACACGTAACGTTCTGTGACGTCAATTAGCTCGTTTCCGCTTCCGGCCGCGTGTGTGTCGCTTGGAAAAGAAATCTTTCCGTACACTTTGTGGAATAAAGGACAGCAGCACGGTCGACCGCACGTCAGTGGAAGCAAAACCAGTATAAATTGGTCTCTATATTAGTATTGAAACTCCCTAATGCCGCTTGCACACGACGCGCAGTAGCTTGCGCGTGCACTAAGCAATGTACTTTACTGAGCGTTCACACGAAAGTGGTCACTAAACAACTTACTTTGCACGACTTTGCTTAGTGCCAGACAGAGACGCCATATCATGAGAGTAGCGAGGGGAGTGAAGGAGGCGTAGTGGGGGGAGGGGAACGAGGCACTGGCGCAAGGACCATAGCGAGTACAACTAAGCAACTTGCACTCGCACTTTCACTAAGCAAAAAGCGTTTACACGGCGAAATTTCATGCGCAGTAGTAGTACTTGCGCAAGCTAATGCGCATAGTGTGCAAGCGGCATAAAAGACCAATGGCTTTTTCTCCAAACTTATAAGTGCATTTACTGACAGCTGTCAAGCGATGAAGGAAAACGTCGTGAAGAAACCTGCATACGCCGAAGTAGGAATTCTTAGTCGCATGTGAAGTCCACCAACCCGCACTGGGCTGGCGTGGTGGACCATAGCACTAACCCTCGTTAAGAGCCTACGCCCCAACAAGTGGGGACATATTCATAGACAATAGATTACACTTTTTTAACACTTAGGGCTTCTTTCACCACTTCCTGATATTGTTACAGATAATAATCTTGGTGATAAACTAATCTATCAGATAAATCTGTGTGATAGACTATATAAAATATATAAGATATAGGCAATCAGATACCTGTGAAACCAAAAAAATAGGCTTTCTGTCAGATAACCGACAGATAGGGTATCTGGGACTTTATCAGCAAGCGGTGTAAGAAGCCCTTAATATCATTTAGGTAAAATTCATCGGTATGGGTTTTGAAGCCTTTATTGCTCTGGCTACATACACATCAATTACTAGCTGCTGCCCGCGGCTCCGCCCGCACGGGATAAGTACCTGTAAACCCGGATGGTTTATCTTTTAGACATTATCTGAATGGCAGTGAAAACCGCATCAAAATCAGTTGCGTAGTTTGAAAGATCTAAGGGTACAGATGGACAGACAGCGGGAAGCGACTTTGTTTTCTGCTATGTTAAGATGATTGTAGGTAAAACTTTTGCTTCATCATTTAATGTTGCCAGCGTGCTAGTTGCACCCTATCGGCATCGTGTATTTTAAAAGGTTTTACGGCCAATTGGAGACAAGTCCATAAAGCCCAAATCGTAGTATATAATGTTCAGAATACATAAAACTGCACCACCAGGGCACAACTAGAGCCATTCGGTGATACCGCACTGCAGTTCACATCCGCACTAAACTGATAGTAGGTTTAATGAAGATTTAACAAGGGACAAATTGGAACGATCCGGTAGAGTCGTTAGACGCTTTTATTTAACTATCCCGCACAATATCAGGCCGCGTGATTAACTGATGGGATCGCGAGGGAGACGTGTCGCGGTGACCTATTGTAGAGACCCGGTCGTTCACTGAATGGAATCGCTATTTCGACTTATCTGCAGGAACGGTGGGAGCCGGTCGATACCGCTCCCCGGTGTGAGCGGATATGGTCTCTATTTCCTTTCTTTATTTATCGAAGAGTGTAAGAGCTGGCAGATCTGTCGCGGGAAGACAGAAATAGGTGTTTTATTGAACTCCTTGTCGTGCGAAAGTTTGACTTTGACGTAATTTTTTTTCTCTCCCATAACCTTGTCAAATTTTCAAAAGGGATATACACAGGTGGACGGATAATTAGAAACAGGGCAAGATTTTCATACAATCGAGGTCACTTTGAAGCCATGGTTCTCCGTGTAGGATTGATCGGGGCATGATCTGATGACGGTCATCGAGAGAGTAGATAGAGGACTTTTACGTAATTCCAATTCGAGATTGAATACCGACAAACTAAGAACCTATAATAATAAAGAAAGAAAGAAAGAAGAAAGATTTTTTTATGATGATATCTTTTAATTTCCAAAAATAATTAGTAGGTATACTTACTTTATCACTTACTAAAAATAAGTATGTAGCTATGTAAGTATTCAATTTAGGGGATAAAAAAGAAATCTATAAAAGTCAAACTGCAAATAAAATCATTTCTCACAAACGCGTTCTGGCCGCATGTGGCAGTCAATAAATCAATTTCGGACACTTTATTTAGCGCCTACTTCCGTTTTCGAGTGCGGACTTCACTATCATCGCCCGAGGCGTACAACGAAGCGGCAAAAGGGCATAACTCAAGAAAAAAAATAAAACCAATTTTTACCGGGTGCCTGAAAATCTGCGCTCAGCCCTTTAGGGCTGAGTCGTTGCCCTTTTACTGCCTTTTAAGCTCACTTAGATCATATTAATATAAATATTAATTTATATGTAATACCTTTTGTATCTGAATTCCGTTCTACATTTTTTTTCATTTGTATATATTTTTTACCCTTTTAGCTCACCGTACATGACTAAGTTACATTACCATGTATGTGCCCCGTAAGGCAGAAAATAAATGTTTTCAATTCTTCCATCTTTCTCACCTTTTCACAAATTTAAAACTATTCTTCTCTAAAGAATCTACATAAAAAAATTCTCCAATAAACTAGTATAAAACGTTTGCGAGTCAACTCTAATTTCCATAACTTAAAACTGCATGTTTCTATTTGTGACAATTCGAAATACTGTAACACAAAATGAGAATTGCTCAAACTCAGTTACGAATTAAGAAATTGAGTTTCCGAGTTGCGCCTCTGTGCCGTGCGGACTCGCCGCCGCGCCGTGCCGAAGTCGAAAATATCCGGTGCTCGCTGGAGGCTGTTAGGCGGAACTTACAGAATGATTAGGGAAAACCTTCCCCTTTGATAAAAATTAAACCTTTTTAAAAAAATCTATTTAAAAAAAGGTTTAATTTATCGTGTCGCTTTCTGCCTACCACGTCAGCGTGAAGACAATGTATGTATGCAATGAGCTTGGGAACGGTATAATTTTAATAAACCAGGTTTAACTTAATATGTGACATTTAATTTTTTTCTCAAGCACTTCAAAAAGCTTCACAATATTTTTTTAAAGATAGATAAAAATAATCCCGGACTATTTTTTCGATTTTGCGCCAGGTGTGACGTCATCGTTTTCGTTTCTCCTGTAAAATGAGGTTTATCCGTCGCTCAGTCACGACGCCGACCGCCAGCGATCTCTCAAAAATAAAGCGCAGTAAAGTGACTATGTAATAAGTCTTATAAATACGTATCGTATCGAAGTGAAATAAAAACTATTGTCTACGTAGTAATGAGATCCGTACTTGTTTATGATAAAACTGAACTTTTTCCCACTTTTCCCATCCTTATTGTATGTTTTTTGTGATTTTACTCTATACCTAGCATATTTATTTTATGTACATTTACCTGACGAATCGCATCCAAAATCAGTTACCGCATAATTCAATCGCATAAAAAGCTGACTTGCCATGAATAACAACGCCGCGGCGAACGCGCGATACCTATCGATACGTCACGCGCCAAAGCCATAAGACTGTATCTGCGTTGCACACGCGACCGTGCCGGTCCGCGCTTTGCACTTACGTGCTTATGTCGTGTTACGAGCAAGGTCCGGAATAGACACAGGTATGAAGTAAGTACCCGTGAAGTTGTCCCGAATTCAGGACTAAATCTTAGAGGCAGTAACTTGAAAATTGGAAAAGTATCATAAATAAATAATGATGGATTTTTGGATTTTCACATTTCAAGGGAGAGGGTGGTGAAAATTTGCATGATTTATTCTGTTCCCAGTCATCATCATCATATCAGCCTGTAGACGTCCACTGCTGGACATATGCCTCCCCCAAGGATCTCCACGACGACCGGTCCTGCGCTAACCTCATCCAGCCGGGTCCCGCGACCTTCACCAGATGGTCGGTCCACCTTGTGGGAGGCCCGCGCTGCGTCTTCCGATACGTGGTCGAAACTCGAGAACCTTTCTGCCCCAACGGCCGTCAGTTCTACGAGCGATGTGCCCAGCCCACTGCCACTTCAGCTTCGCAATTCTTTGAGCTATATCGGTGACCTTGGTTCTCCTGCGGATCTCCTCATTTCTGATTCGATCTCGCAGGGAAACTCCGAGCATAGCTCTCTCCATTGCCCTCTGCGTGACCTTGAGCTTTCTTATGAGGCCCATAGTGAGGGACCACGTCTCGGTACCATATGTCATCACTGGCAACACACACTGGTCTGTTAAATCTTCTGAATTACTTCCTACTGTGCGTAGACAAACGTCTGTCGGATCAGCTAGTACCGTATATAAAGAAGATCGACTTCAACACAATTATTATTTATTCTTATGGATTTACCTCTCGCACGCAATCGTTCAAGCGTCAAAATGTTCCCAGCTTACAATAGAGCGGACCCTTCGAGGTATCCGTGTATCCGACGTGGGCTCGACTGGCTTCCATTCCTCGCGGATCACCGGCCAGAAATGAGTTACGCCATGATTTCTGTTATTTGAAGTCGTTATTTTCGGTTTAATATCATATCGTCTAAAACGGAATTTGCCTATAATACAAAATGCCTAAATAATACAATGTCTAATTATCAAAACGTCTAAAAAGTTGACTACTAATCAATTTGACTTAAACGCATATTGTAGTATATCTACGGATACCTCTCGCATAGGACTTCTACTCCTGGGGGGAGAGGATGGATGCGGAGGACTTAAGGACCGGGTGTGGTGGCGTTTATTGGAGAAGACCTATGTCCACTAGTGGATGTTAAAAGGCTGAATCAGTTGATGATTTCAAAAAGAGAATAAGTAATACTTTCTGGAAATAGAGATTTTAATGCATTCCCTTTTCTGGCTGTGTTTTACGATCTAAAAATCAACAGCCTATTGTTATGCCCCCACTGTTGGGGTCGAGGGCGTATGGTCTATAGTCCACCACGCCAGCCTAGTGCGTATTGGTCATGGAGCAAAACTCCGTGGTATTGGTAGATTTGACATGCGCCTAAGAATTCCTTCTTCGGCGTTTTCCGGTTTCCTCACGATGTTTTCCTTCACCGTTTGAGAGCAGTCAGTAAACGTACTTAAGTTTTGAGAAAAACCCATCGGTACATGGCAATGTCTACTCTACATACCCATAATAAAATAAGTAGAATCCAATACGGAGGTCGCTAGAATATGGAAGCCGAAAAATCTGCAAAGTCAATAATTATATTTCCAGTGAGTAATCTTGTTTGCCGCCGCCTAAATTGGGTCACATGAAATGGAATGCCACAAATCTCATTGCCTACTCGTATTTCTTTCTATTCTTGGCTTTTTGAAGGTAAACTTCATTATTATTACTCTTTGTGTACTTAACAGTTTACTTTTATACACGGACCACCCAACCAATTGACTGCGCATTGACGGCGAAAGCATTCACCGAACATAAGGCCATCGCCTAGGTATTTTACCGGCGTTAAGCCATACTTGTTTTAGTGTGAGTTTGATTTTGCCTTAGATAAGAGCTTCCGCAATAGTTATGGGACTTGTTCCTTACCTTAGGCAAAATCAAACTCACCTTAAAACAGTTAAGGCTTGATGCCCGATAAATACCAAAGCGGCCTTATATTCGGTGAACGCTATCGCCTTCTCATGCGCAGTCAATTGGTTGGGTGGTCTGTGCTTTTATACGTTGTGTTTGATGAATATTACGAAAACTTATCTTCTAAGGAAAGACAGGAATACCCGACTTCGATCCTTTTGGTGTCTTTTGTACCATTTATAATTATATAATTATTTACGGGTCTTACACACGAAATAGTTTTATTTACCTTGCCCGACGTTTCGACCAGGTTACACTGGCCGTGGTCACGAGCTGACCACGATAGATTTATTGGTAGATTTCACATGCGCCTAAGAATTTCTTCTTCGGCGTATGCAGGTTTCCTCACGATGTTTTCCTTCACCTTTTGAGAGCAGTCAGTACATGTACTTAAGTTTGGAGAAAAACCCATATGAAACCTACTATATGTCATCTGTTAATTGTTTGTGTTGCGCAGCCAGTTAATTTTAACAACTGAGTTAATGTATTATACCACTAGCTTTTTACCGCGGCTTCGCCCGCGTAGAAAAGTTTTTCCCGTGTACATTGTGAAACAGCGCGATCTATGTAGGCGTTTTGTTACTTAGGGGGTATTAGCGGACGCCCCTCGACGTTGTCCGCGTTAAAAAGTATGCTATATGTTATTCCAGGATATAAGCTATCACTGTACAAAGTTTCATCAAAACCTGTTAGGTAGTTTTTGCGTGAAAGAGTAACAAACATCCTCACATCCTTACAAACTTTCGCCTTTATAATATTAGTAGGATAGGATTTGTCATTAACTGAGCCACAATCAAGTGTGTTGTATTATACCACGTTGAAGTCGCCCTGTATAGTCAAGTGGTACAACAATACCCACAGTGGCAGTTCTATTCCGGGCACCTTTGTTAATTTCCGGGTATTAACATATTATTTATTAACGTTATTAGTAAAACGGGTCCGGGGAGACACGGAGCGACAGCCGTACTGTACCGGGAACAATTAATTACGGCCACTAATTGTACCGCACTCCTTTGGGTGCAATAACTTAGATGTATCTCGCCGTGCACAGAGGTTTAACTTGTAATGAGTGGGATTAATTATTATAGATTTACACACACGCACGCACACATACGAAGTTAAGTTAGCTTGGTCTCTAACTTTAAGCCTAAACCAGACTCACGGCGAGAAACCCCGAGAACACCCGAGAAACGTGAATAGTTTCTCAGCTTGTCGTTTTCGCTCTCGCCTCATACAAATTCTCACATTCACTCTCTCGAGATTTCTCGCCGAAACTTCTCGCCGTGAGTAATAATGCCTAAACCAGACTCACGGCGAGAAGCCCCGAGAATACCAGAGAAAAGTGAATACTTTCTCGGCGACTCGTTCTCGCTCTCGCCTCATACAAACTCTCACACTCACTCACTCACTCGAGATTTCTCGCCGAGACTTCTCGCCGCGAGTCTGAATGAGGTATGAGAGTTAGTATGAGGCGACAGCGAGGACGAGACGCCGAGAAACTATTCATATTCACGTTTGTCGGGTGTTCGCGGGGCTTCTCGACGTGAGTCTGGTTTACTCACGGCGAGAAGTCTCGGCGAGAAATCTCGAGTGAGTGAGTATGAGAGTTTCTATGAGGCGAGAGCGAGAACTACAAGCCGAGAAACTGTTCACGTTTCTCGGGTGTTCTCGGGGCTTCTCGACGTGAGTCTGGTTTAAGCATTATTATTCACGGCGAGAAGTCTCGGCGAGAAATCTCGAGTGAGTGAGTGAGTGAGAGAGTTTGTATGAGGCGAGAACGAGACGCCGAGAAATTATTCACATTCACGTTTCTCGTGTGTTCTTGGCTTCTGTTCTCGGTTGTTCTCGGCAGAACCAACTCCCTACATATAGACTTAACAACCCATTAATTGTCCCCACTTGTTGGGGGCTCAGGCCCACCCTCTCGACGAGGGCGTACGGGCTATAGACCACCAAACTAGGCCAGCGCGGGTTGGTGGACTTCACATGTGCCTAAGAATTTCTTCTTCGGCGTATGCAGGTTTCCTCACGATGTTTTCCTTCACCGTTTGAGGGCAGTCAGTAAATGTACTTAAGTTTGGAACAGTACGGCCGGGGATCGAACTCGCATCTCTCGACGCGACAGGCCGCGTTTTGAATACTACGGCAACCTTACCTGTGACAAAATGAAATTAACAATTTAATAATACGTCTCTATGAGGGTAACTCTACATTTAAACATCAACCCTCGCGTCTCGGGGGAAATCTACGGGTAATTCTCTGGAACAAAAACCCGGCCGGATTACGTCCGGCCCGGTCCGGCGCCGGACGGACCGGACCGGACCGAAAGGTGTACAAAGTGGCGAGTAAATTTTTTTTATTTCCCGCAGGACGTTAATAGTAAGGCTTTAATTTGAAAGTTGAATTGAGTTGACGTAACATTAAGTTCGCATGTGCCATTAGCTAGGGGTAATTTTATATTGAGCTTTAAGGCTCGTTGGCTCAGTTGGTCATCGGGGTTGTGGGTTCGATTCCCAGTTGGGATAGAAATGTAAGAAATATTTCGTAAAATAACACAAAATTTGTTTTCATCATCAGCCTGCACTAGTCCACTGCTGGACATAGGCCTCCCCAAAGGCGCGCCACTGAGTCCGATCTTCGGCTCTCCGCATCCAGTCACTGCCAGCTGTCCTACGCAGGTCGTCGCACCAATTTGTTTCCAATTGGCCGTAAAACTATATATTATATAAAAAACTCTTTATTCGTAAACATTGGTGGATAACAATATATTAAAATGGTACAGTTTAGTTGGCTTCTATGTTTAGCCCATAAGCGTACGACATTAATGTTTTAAGAAATTACAATATGCAGATTAGTCCTAATATTAGTTGCCAGATCAAAATGATTATTATATCATATCAAAATAATAGCAATAATGTCCAATGCAATTTACAAATGTCAAATAACTGAATCAGAATCAGAAATCATTTATTCATAAACATAGGTAAAAAAGATGTCAAATAAAATTAACGGAACTCTATGTTTTACCCCTTGGGCATATGAAAAAAGTATACAACGAATAATTTAATACAAATGTCAACGCTTATTAAAATTAAATGTCATGGTAAGTATTAAAAAATTAAAAAATAAAATAGTAATAGAAAATAAAAGCACACATACTGACGGGGCGCGTCTTCCTAATTCCTAACTAAGTCACACAGACTAAAGGCTGGCGATTAAATTGCTTGATGTTATAGTTACCCGCAGCACTAACCGATGCAGGCTCTACACAAAACGAGCGGGCAAACAGTTTGTGCTTGCGGTTAGTAAACATGCACACATTAATATACAATACTATATTGTTTAAGGTCAGTTCAGACCGAGCGGACGAACCGCTCTCTTATTCTTAGACGGGGGTGGCAGTCCCTGCACCGACTCCACGAAACCGGGAGTCTTGTGTAATTCCCCCCGGACCGTCAGTCCAGCCATCCCAACTCCTTGAAGTAATGGAATAGGGCTTCTGGCTGACGGCAGCACTGTTGCTGGGTGCTCGTTGCCGAGAGGTCGGGATCTATTGCCAGGTCGGGATATATTCGGATCTGAATTCCTGTGTTGCGGGACAGTGTGCTCCCCGTCTCGCTCTCCTGCAGACAGCCCCTACACAGGGGTCTATCTGCGAATCTCTCTCACATAAATTCTATGAAAACGAGCGAACGCTACAAAACGGGACAGATCTATCGATTAGCAAAAAGCCGCGGTAGCCTAGTTGGTTGTGCGACGTCCCACGTTCATGAGGTCGTGGGTCCGATCCTTGGAATGCACCAAGTTTTTTTCTCGGAATTCAAATGGGTAGGGATTATTATAATACCACAGGGTTTTCGGTGAAAGAGAACATCGTGAGGAAACCTGCATAAGCCAAATATTAGGACTTCTAGTCTAACGCGTATATGAAGTCCACTAATAACGGATTGGGGCACCGTTGGTGGACCGGGGTTAAGGGCAACAGATGCTGTAGGGTCGAAGTGTCGCCGGGTATTCCTGGTCAAAGAAGTATTGTGAAAGTTAATGGTTTGAGCGAAAATATAGAGTAGTCTATTTATAATAAATGATTATAAAAAATTATATAAAAAATTTTTCATTAAAAAATAGACCACTCTAAATACTCGAAGTGTCACCCAGGTATTTACCACCCAACAAGATAAGCCGCCGGTGACCAACGTCTCTGCCGCTCGCTGACAAGAGAGCGGATTTCGCGGCGGTTTTCCCGCTGTATGTGAACAGTGCCTTAGAGCTATTACACAGTGCAGCGTGCTTAACCAATTAGGGCCCGCACGCTCGCAGCCGGCCGCCCGCCCGCTGGTTAGTTAGTGGACATTGTTTGGACACTTACCACGGCTCGGGAACAGTGGACTATAATAATCGATTGTTGATTTTATTAGCGACTAGATTAAAAATCCTAATACCCTACAAATATTATAAAGGCGAAAGTTTGTAAGGACGTTTGTGAGTGAGGACGTTTGTTACTCTTTCACGCTGCAACGGCTGAACGGATTTTGATGAAACTCGGCACAGTGGTAGCTTATATCCTGGAATAACACATAGGATAGATTATAACGCGGACGAAGTCGCGGGGCGTCCGCTATGTAATAAAACGCCTACATAGAGGGCGCTGTTTCACAATGTACACGAGAAAAACTTTTCTACGCGGGCGAAGTGTCTACATAACGCAACAAATACATAATCAGCATACCCCGTTATGAAGTGGGCAGTTTGGTGGCTACCTAACACTAGTGATGTGCAACACAAACTATCCAAGCATCGACGTCGTAGCGAAAAGAAAAAAAATTCTGAAATCACTAATTAAATTAAACGCGAGTGAAGCCGCGGGAATTAGCTAGGCGGACATAGGTCTATACGGAGTCTAAACGTAGACAGTTTGTCGCCATGACAACGAGGCAGCCAATAAAATGCTGCTGCAGGAGCTGAGTGAAATGGGACGGAGATTAAAATATCGGATTCCGACGGTGGAATAACAATAGGCTTATTGGGGACTAATTTGCATGGACCTGGCGACTAGTGGTGGCGCTCAGTACGCGAGTGGCTTATCGATAGTCAATAAAGTAATAAATAATCCTCATCAACAGCTGGCGATCGTCAAAGTCAACAGCCTATTAATCTCCCCACTACTGGGGCTCAGGCCTACTCTCTCAACGAGGGCGTTCGGGCTATAGACCACCACGCTAGCCCACTGCGGGTTGGTGGACTTCACATGCGCCTAAGAACTTCTTCAGCGTATGCAGGTTTCCTCACGATGTTTTCCTTCACCGTTTGAGAGCACAAGTTTCATCAAAATCTGTTCGGTAGTTTTTGCGTGAAAGAGTAACAAACATACTCACATCCAAACATCCTTACAAACTTTCACCTTTATAATATTAGTAGGATAGGATATGAATTTAGGTAGTGAATTTGTAGGCCTACACCATGAATCAAAAAAATTTGCCACTCCCATATGGATGAGTAATAAAAGCATTCTATGGGTGTCAAAATCGTGTCAAAGTAATCACAAAATTATGACTCACTCACACATTCTCATTTTCAAATTTAACAGTGAAAAGATACTTCCACCTCCTCCCGCTACTCCGCTTCCTTTGTCCGCACCCCCCCTGTAAATGGCACCATAGGTTCCGATACTAAAAATGCAATCTCCACAGGGAGCGCGCGCGCAAAGAGATTTGAAACTTCTTGGCCTACATAGAGTAGATATAACACTTGTACGCAGAAATAAACGAACGAACCATAAATTGGTGTCGTCGCGCGTTCCTCGGAGTCATTACCGGCACCGAGATGCCTATCTTAATGTAGCTTTTCCGCCTTTCCGCGGTTTTTCGTTACTTTACTTAATTGACTAATTTTACAAGCGGTTTAATTGTCTTAGGGAAAATATATATCTCTCTTTTTGAGGCACTGTGACATAAACACAGCTTACGTTACAAGAAACAAAAACAAACTTGTACCACCACAGTTAAAGCTTAGTAAGGTCAGTAAATCGTTCACGGGGCAATGTATACGCTTCTACAACAAACTACCAGAAGAAATCTTAAATATGAATGACAGAAAATTTAAGACCCACATTAATTAAACAACAACTTTGTAAGAAAGCTTATTATAAAACAGTCGATTATTTAAATGACAAAGATGCCTGGTGTTAATGTTACTTCAGCCTCGCACAACCTTTACAAACAATAATGTTATGTATATACTTAATTACACGTCATATTCTTGGTGTATTGTGTCAAATGTTTGTCCAATGCAGGGCCAACGTTTGACAAAACTTTCATTTGCATGCGCGGCCCCAGGCTGTACTTTCTTGGAGACTCGCTCTTAGCTTTGCTCTGGCCTCCTTTTGACTTGGCGATAAATGCCGAAGGTAGGGCGCCACTGTGAGCGGGGAATACAAGATAGATAGACAGACATTTATTCACTGACACAACACAAACTCACAAACAATCAATCATGATGACATAAAACGCTTCGGGGGGGATACAACGCTGGTAATTCTACAACGGCATCAACTTACTTTAGCGACATATTTCTTGACATACGACGACAATTGGAAATACTATTTCATCCTATCAGTGGCAAGACGTCCACCGTTGGACAAAAGCCTCCGCCATAACGACCGGTGCTGCGCTGTCCGCAGTACAGTTACTTTCCGCGACTTTGACCAGATCTTCGGTCCCTCGAAGACAGCCCTTAAGTTCATAGTTTCAGCTCCATCCTCTCAATAGTTTTCTAGTTGTAAAGAAAGCAGGCCAACAAGCGTTGTCAAGCTTGTCTTGTTTTGTCGATCTGGACAAAAAATCTTCGCTAAAGGGTTATCCGTTTTTATTTTATTTTTATTTATTGCTACGGGGGCAACAAGCAGGCGGGCCTCCTGATGTTAAGAGGTCCCCGCCGGCCACAGACACCTGCAACACCCGGGGGGTGCTGGTGCGGCGCCGGCCAAGGTTGAAGGGCTCTTTTGACTCTCTTCTTGAAGGACCCCATATCGTAGCGCTGTGGAAAAGCGCCAGAGGGAAGGTGATTCCACATTTTGCACGTGCGCAGCAGAAAAGAACGCGAGAAGCGCACAGTGCTGGTCCGCCAGGGATCTGTGTAGTGAACCGAATTCTGACAGCGCGCGGTGCGATGGCGAATACTGGTGGCTGTCACCAGTTCAAACAAGTTTTGAAGGATCTCTAAAAACGCTGGACATGCACAGAGACTGTATACGTAGTTGCAGTTGCTCGGCTACAGTGGCACCACGCCCTTATCATGAAAGGCACGCCCGCGGTCATATCCAGAGACTTTTAGGTACGCTATTGATAATCTCCAGATTTTCTCTTTCCTTGTGATGTTCTACACATTGTGTAGCAAAATCCTTGATGGTTGCTTCCGCTTACGGAATTTCCGCGAATCTTTTTGCAATCGAAGGTTATGTCGTACAGTCGACCGCACGTCAGTGGAAACACTTTGACCTTGAGCTGGCTTAGACTATTACGGAGTTTCAATACTACGAGAGACTGTTTCCACTGACTTGCGGTCGACCGTACTTGGATGTTCTTGCGTTTCCATTTAAAAAGAACGCCACATAAGTTAATAGCTGTATCCCGCGGCCTCGCCTGCGTATTTATAAGCTCAGACTTTTTTTTTATGTTTACGTTTAGACTTCGTATATGTAGATAGGTCTATTTCCGACTAGCTATACATTTCCCGCGGCTCACCCGCGTTTAAACATTTATCATTATATATTTTTAATTACTTATATCTGTTTTTTTTTCAATTTGCTAAGCTCCTCAGGGTCAAAGCGTGATGTTAAATAGCCTATAACCTTCCTCAAGAATTGGGCTATCAAATGCAAAAATAATTTTTCAAATCCGACTGGTAGTTCCAGAGATAAGCGCGTACAAACACACAAACAAACTCTTTAGCTATAAGTAAGATATATTACGGTCGTCGTGGAGATCCTTGGGGGAGGCCTTTGTCCAGCAGTGGACGTCTACAGGCTGATATGATGATGATGATGATGAAGATATATTAGTAAGATATATCTTTAATTGAATGTACAGCCGACCGCACATCAGTGGAAACAGTTTAACCTTGAGCTGGCCTACGAGAGACCAATTTACATCGGTTTTGTTTCCACTGACGTGCGGTCGACCGTACCCACTGAGACAGTATCTGCATTAAGCACCTCGCGGGAGTCCACAGTGAGTGAACACGGTAACCTGTTGTCAACCGCACCGCGGCGCGGGTCGACGCGGCTCGTAGATAATATCTGGGGGCTGTTAAACCGGTAGCGTAAGTCCGGCCCAACTGATTAATGGCCCAGATTGTGCCAATCCAATTACACTTGTAAAGGGTTTAATGGAATCCAGTAGTTTATTTTTGGTGGTAGTGTCGCCCGTACTGCAGACGGATCGGACTGATGGCACCGCTCGCTCCCAATCTACCAATGCATGTCCCATAAGCCGGCTAAAGCAGAAATCTACGCGATGGGTAGCAGCATACGATAATAGTCTTCGTGTCGTGACCTAAAAACCGAACGTCGTAAAAAGCAAAATGTCCAAAAAAATGAAAGAGCTATTTTTTCAACTATTACTGAAGACCATCTAGTGTTATTAAAACATGAGCGGTACGACCACGTTTAGAAGGTAGCCTGAGATAGGCGGATAACCGGATGTGGTGGCGGTTAAAAGTAAGGAAGGGAAGGATTGAATCTCGTGTAATACTAATGTGCCAAAAAATGCACTGTTAAGAGTAATTCAACATGTTTAGATATTTTTAAGCCACTCAAAGCATCTCACCATCACGAGACGTCTGTCCATAACCGCCTGAGACCGCAATAAAGCCCACTTATTCAATCAAGCTCATTACACATTCGACACGCTGCTAAAGGGAAACATTAAAAAATAATATTCCGAGCCACGCCACGCTAAAAGCCCTACAGCGCCCGCCGTCGCCATTGAAATGAGGCTATAAAAACCGCTTCGTTTACAACTGCTTTAAAACCGCTTGAAGCGCTTAATAACGAAAGCTGTAATTAAAGCGGCTGGATTTGATGATACAAAGGGGAAACGCTCAAGGAGGCACTACGCCGCCCGTAGCACTCGGACTATTAATTTTTTTACCAGCGTGTGTGTAGCTCTATCGACTACGACGTAAATAGCGTAGCAAGTCAGCGTGTAGCGGCTACGCAACCGCTACGCGTGCAGAAAACTGAGAACAAATTTTCGGAAACTTGCATACGTCAATTCCAATGTCTATTCTAAGGCGTACTTGCGAAGTTCGAAAAACCGATTAAGGTAGAGGTTTGGCACAAAACTCCCATAGGGTCGAAGTGTCGTCAGGTATTCCTGGCGCCCTAAGAAGATAAGATAATATAGGACGTCTCAAAATACGTGTATATTTATACTTCGTGAAAGTATATTTCTTAATACATAATTTTTCAACTTTATTTTTAAGCTCGCAGCGGTTTTCTAGCTACTCAACGTTCGGCACACTGGCCCCATTCCTGTCCCCTCACGCAACCGGCGGGGTCACGATGGCCCCGGCGGGTCGTAAGTGGGGTTGGGGGGCGCAGGGGGGGGTGAATTATTCAACAGTCTTGGTATTCAACAAGTCAGACAAACGGCCGCGCCTGAGAGGCGAGGTGAAGAAAATATGGATGGAGCACGCCTTTACAAGGTCAAATCAACAGCCCATTAACATGTCCCCACTTCTGGGCCTCAGGCTAGGCCAAACGAGTCCGCCACGCTAGCCCAGTGCGGGTTGGTGGACTTCACATGCGCCTAAGAATTTCTTCTTCGGCGTATGCATACGGGATTCCTTTATCGTTTGAGAGCAGTCATGCAGGAAATGTACTTCAGTTTCGGGAAAAACCCATTGGTACGGGCAGGAATCGAACTTCGGATGCACAAAGGTTCCTCACTATAGCTCTGACGTCCACTAAGAAAGGGTTTCTCCCGCGGGAAACAGGTAGTGAAGTTAATAAGAGAGATTTGCTGGTTATACGAATTAGTGTGGTACGATTCAGCTTTTGCAGAAAGGTAATAGCGACGATTGTGCAACTCAAATTCAACCCCGTACAGAGAAATTAGGAATTTTTTGATACGAGGTAGACTCACACAATCGTCGTATGTCACTGCAAATCAAATATACTTTATTGAGCACCAAATTATATCAAAAGTTTCATCATCATCATCATATCAGCCTGTAGACGTCCACTGCTGGACAAAGGCCTCCCCCAAGGATCTCCACGACGACCGGTCCTGCGCTAACCTCATCCAGCTGGGTCCCGCGACCTTCACCAGATCGTCGGTCCACCTTGTGGGAGGCCTACACTGCGTCTTCCGATACGTGGTCGCCACTCGAGAACCTTTCTGCACCAACGGCCGTCAGTTCTACGAGCGATGTGCCCAGCCCACTGCCACTTCAGCTTCGCAATTCTTTGAGCTATGTCGGTGACCTTGTTCAAAAAATCAAAATCAAAAGTTTACATTATGATAATTTACTAAACTGTGTACAATCAAAAGGCGGCCTTATCGCTTTCAGCGATTTCTTCCAGGCAACCTTAGGGTGATGTTGAAATCTTCAAGGAGTGTAGGTGTTGGGTGCAGACATTTATATGTATATAATTTAAGTACATGACATATGAATATAATATAAATAAATATAATATATATATATATGATATGATATATACATAGGTGGACGGATAAATAGAAACAGGACTGCTCCCAGACGGCTCATCTGATCAGTTGGATATCTACAGCTAACTAAAAGTCCTCCATCTACTATCTCGATGACCGTCATCAGACCATGCCCCGATCAATCCTACACGGAGAACCATGGCTTCAAAGTGACCTCGATTGTATGAAAATCTTGCCGTTTCTAATTATGCGTCCACCTATGTATATATGAGTTATATATATATGCATAGTGAGTTGAGCGGGTCTTACAGTGCCCGGGCCGGCGACGTTCTTAGCTTCATGGTTTTTTGCTTCTATAGGGTAAACTGCTTGGCCCCGCGGTCCGTTAGCCGACCCGCGTCCCGTGAATTAGGGCCTCAAAGGGCCCGCCGGTGACCCCAAGGCCTATGCCAAGGCCCCAGTGAATAATTCACCTCGCGTCGTGTCCTTTGGGCATTCAACAAGTTTCAGGTTACATTTCTGTTTGTTCGTTCACGTTATACTCTGACAATTTGAGTTTTTAATTATTTTTTTTTTCGAGCGTTCGCACAAAGCACAAAACGACGGCAGAATAAGACGTTACATTCCATTGCAGTGTACTTGGTAATTAGTCGTTAGCAAGTACCGAAGCGCGGAGTTTCCCTGCGAGATCGAATCAGAAATGAGGAGATCCGGGTCACCGACATAGCTCAAAGAATTGCGAAGCTGAAGTGGCAGTGGGCTGGGCACATCGCTCGTAGAACTGACGGCCGTTGGGGCAGAAAGGTTATCGAGTGGCGACCACGTATCGGAAGACGCAGCGTAGGCCTCCCACAAGGTGGACCGACGATCTGGTGAAGGTCGCGGGACCCGGCTGGATGAGGTTAGCGCAGGACCGGTCGTCGTGGAGATCCCTGGGGGAGGGCTTTGTCCAGCAGTGGACGTCTAAAGGCTGACATAATGATGAAGTACAGACGCCGTCAACTCATGGTGGGCACACTGCTCTAGAAGCCCGACGCCACGAGCGCTACACGCCGTATATAGCAGGAACGTTTCGTGCGTTGCATGACGTTTGCTTCTACGTTCATTAAATATTCCTAAACAGTTTACAGCCAGCTATGTGCCCAGTCACTCTTGTATATTAGTTTCGTTTCCACCCTGTAATCATGTGTTTACATTAAGCGTAGCAAAGTTCATGGAACAGCTGCCTGTCTGGTTCACAGTTCGGTTCTCGGCAGATTTTCCTCTTTTCGCGACACCCATATCAGCCTGTACTAGTCCACTGCTGGACACAGGCCTCCCCCAAGGCGCTACTGACCGCGATCTTCGGCTCTCCGCATCCAGTCACTGCCAGCCGCCTCACGCAGATCGTAGCTCCAACTAGTCGGGGGGCGTCCCACACTACGCGTGGTCTCCACTCGAGAACTCATCTACCCCAGGGGTTAACGGTTCTCCGACAGATGTGACCAGCTCACTGCCATTTTAACGTACTAACTTCTTGAGCAAAGTCTATGGTATTGGTTCGCGACTCACGTTTGGTCTTCCAGCAGAGGTTTATTAAGGCAACTGATAACGGGCACTGTCACAGACTGTCGCTGTTTGGGAAGTGTCGCGGCCTTACATGTGCAATGTTTCAATGTGTGTGTGCATCCCTCTTCCCCCCCTCCGCTCCTTCCCCTCCCCCGTCTTTCAATACAAACTGTCAGTCGCCGTAACGCCGTCGATCTGTCAACGCTATCAAAAGCAGCCGCCTTCTGCTTTCCTCTCGAACCTTCGAGACCCGCCGTGCTGTGTCCTAACCCAGTATACTATCTGTGGTGCTGTGTCGTGCTATATATACAGTTTTAACCGTGCCAGAAGCCTAGAATTCTGCAGGAGTACCAACCCACCCCGGACGAACGCACCCTGCCTTGGACGCTGTTCAGGTGAGGTTGTGCGCTTACTTTCTTTCTTACTTTCCCCAATAGCCGTTCTTGTTCAGAGCAAACAAACAAACTTCGTCTCAAATCCAACGTGAACCCGGCAACGTCGCATCAAATGAGCCACCGAGCCGAAAAACCCAGCGCTGACCGAAACTAGCGAACTGTGCGCGCGACGTTTTGTCTCGAAACTTCAACAGCCATCGCGCCGTTTTCCACAACGCCGTGTTCCGAAATTTCCCAACTAGTTAGGAGTCTCTCCAACTTGTCCCAAGTTTAAAGATTTAGATTTAGCAACGCTCTGCGGGGAGCTTGCAACTATCAAAAAGGGGGAACTTTGGGGCGGTCACGTGCTCTTCGGCGCTGCAAATGCCGGCCAGCTTCTAGTGGAGATTGAAGGCAGAGTGAACGAGAGTGCGACAACTTCATGCAAGCGCTTTGAAACGCGCGCACACTAGCGCAGTGTTCACCTACATTAGCAAACAGAAAAAACCGCGGGAAAGGAGTACTTGGGGACGCGCTTTTTTCTGTGTGCTAATTGATTTGTTGAAAAAGATGCAAGTTGTTTTTTGCTTTTAAGATTATGTTTGTAAACTTGACCTGACCTGAAGACATGTGTTTTTTCTTCTTCCAAACAAAGAAACTGTTTATCTTCTTAACATGATTCAAAATTTTAAAGACTGATTTCTTCACGCAAGAGTAAGGCCGCTATAAAATCAAAAACATGGGTCTGTCATTTTTGCAGCTAGAAGGTTGTAAGTTCTCTCTTCTTCACAAAGTATTAATTCGTCAACTAACATCGTTACACTCAACGATTATACAAACAAATTCAACTCAATTCAAATTCCTTTCCAAGTCATTAAGAAATTCACAAGCTTATGTGTTGAACTCAAGTTTAGCGTGTATGGCAGCGATTCTCAGCAAAATACCGAGTCAATTTCAAACTACGAGTAAGTAAGTACTTCGCAAAACACGCGGGCTGGGAGACATTGCCGATTTAGGAATACTCTCAAATTCACCGCTTCGCCAATCCAATATCGTAAATGGAAAAGTAACTCTGTCAGTGTCAGTCAGTCTGTCAGTCTGTCAGTCTGTCAGTCTGTCTGTTTGTTAACTATATCAAATCAACAGCCTGAGCCGTGGCAGCCTAGTTGGCTGTGCACTCACGTTCACGAGGTCGTGGGTTCGATCCTGGCCCGTACGAATGAGTTTTTCGAAACTTAAGTACGGTTTATTATAATACCACAGGTGTTTCGGTGAAGGAAAATATCGTGAGGAAACCTGCATACGCCAAAGACTGGTATTTACTATTCTAAGGCGTATGTGAAGTCCACCAAAAAACGGATTGGGGCACGGTTTGGCGGACAGGGGTTTGGCACAACAGATCCCATAGGGTCCAAGTGTCGCCAGGGATTCCTGGCCCCCTAAGAAGATGAGTTAAGATAAGAAATCAACAGCCTATTAACACGTTCCCACTGCTGGGGCTCAGGCCTACCCTCTCAACGAGGGCGTTCGGGCTATAGTCTCATGCGCCTAGGAATTTCTTCTTCTTCTCTCTTCGGTTTCCTTACGATGATTTCCTTCACCGTTATCGGATCATATCAAAGAAACTCCGAGCATCGCTCTCTCCATGGCTCGCTGAGCGACCTTATGTTCGTGGACCAGGCCATCTTATTCATATTCTTAGACGGGGGTGGCAGTACCTGCACCGACTCCATGAAAATGGGAGTTTCGTTGACCAAGCCCAGTCACAGTATTGTCATACAATTGACACGATTTTGACACCCATAGAATGCTTCCTATACGCCTCTTTAAGGGGCCGCGAGCACGCACCAAAGAGGTCTTAACTCTTTGAGGCCCGCCGTCAGTGTATTAGATACAATACGCAAATGAAGCGCATTCAAACTTTCTCCCACAAAACCGACAATTACACGAGCATCAACTAAATCGCATATAACGGCAAGTCGCACCGGGAGTGCACCGCAAACTTTCGCCGTGTAACATCACCGACTAATTTAAACTTAAACCACAATCACCGGCGCACGATGCGCCCGCCATAAACATAATTTGTGACACAACGCTACCAATTTGTGACTAATGACGCCCGCGGAATTGGCATACGAGCATCCTACATGCAGCAGGTGTAGTTTTAGTGAGATGATGTATGGACTGACTAGGTGAAAGATAATTATACAAAGAACAAGTTTTATTTACCTTTGCCCGACGTTTCGACCAGGTTACACTGGCCGTGGTCACGAGCTGACTGGAGAGGCGAGCTGTCAGTGTTATAATTATGAATACAAAGCGCGAAAGTCTAAATGTATTAGGGGAAAGATGATGGCGAAGAGTTATCATAAGCGAAATTGTTGCGATCAATGCGAAAGAACAAGGCGTATCACAGACACACGCGTTCTGCGGTGGCGGTCTACCGCAGGCCGCAGCTTCAATATGAAAACGCAGGGCGCGCGTGTCTGTGATACACCTAAAGCACCAAGCACAATATGTGCGAGTACAAACAACTACCAAAAAATATCTTTTCAATTCAATTGAAGAGTCACATTTGAAAATCGGAGCCAGGGACGAGCTAGACAAGCATACGTGGATCAGATAGAGCGTGTGTGAAGGGAATGGTGAGACGAGTGAAGCGGCAGAGGTGTGTCAGGATCGCGATACTTGGCGCTTCGTTCTGCTTAATCCGTCAGAAGACTATCGTGAAGATATGAATATACATCAAAGTTAAAACTATTTTATTGCATGTAAGTACACTGGGTACATTTATACAACGTCAATTTTTTATCTACCACCGCTTCCAAGGTGTTATATAGAGCTGGGAACGTATTTTTTTATTACAATTAAAAACAATAAACTCAGTCCCCCCCCCCCCTTTCGGGGTCCCGTAACGGTCAGGGCAGACCGAGCGAAAAATTGCCCGCGCACTTTTTGGCTGTCAAATGACCTCGAGCGCTTGGACTATTACTTACTCTGTGACTTGGCGACGCCGCGGCGCGCCGACGTGCAGAAGTCTTTATACGATTTCGTTCTTTAAGCTATAGTGATATGGTACATTTGACAATGACAATGACGTCAAAAAGTGCGCGGGCGAATTCCCGCTTGGTTTGCGCAGTCCCTAAGTCCGGATCGCTCCGCACCTGCCGCGCCGTCGGGACCGCCAGCGGGACCCTCGTCACGCCCAAATTAAAACGTACTGCCGATAGGGGTGACACGGACGGGACAAGTTGATTACACGTGTCGCGTCGACGCGAGGTGACAACCCTCGTCGTCGATACAAGTTCAGGAAATCCTACCAATATTACAAACGCGAGAGCTTCTAGCACGTTGAAATGGCAGTGGGCTGGTCACATCTGCCGGAGAACCGATAACCGCTGGGGTAGACGAGTTCTAGAGTGGAGAACACGTGTAGTGTGGGACGCCCCCGGCTAGATGGAGCGACGGTCTCCGTGAGGCGGCTGGCAGTGACTGGGTGCGGAGAACCGAGGATCGGGTTCAGTGGCGCGCCTTGGAGGAGGCCTATGTTGTATAAAGTATTTATGTATGTTTACCAGTTGTTGAGTACCCATCTACAAGCTTCGGATTAGTTTGGGACTAAACAGCCGTGTGTGGATTCGTAAAAACACTATTATTATTATTATTCACAATGCCATTATAGCACGCACACATGCACACAAATCCGTGTATATAGGAAATAGCGTGAGGTGCACACAGGTGCATGACAGCGCGACACAGACCGCTGGCCGCGAGGGGAAAGCGCTGGAAGTAATCGGATATGGAAATGACATTTGAGCGTGGTTGAACTTTCCGTTTTCAACTGTGTTGGATCATCATCATCATATCAGCCTGCAGACGTCCACTGCTGGACAAAGGCCTCCCCCAAGGATCTCCACGACGACCGGTCCCGCGCTAACCTCATCCAGCCGGGTCCCGCGACCTTCACCAGATCGTCGGTCCACCTTGTGGGAGGCCTCCACTGCGTCTTCCGATACGTGGTCGCCACTCGAGAACCTTTCTGCCCCAACGGCCGTCAGTTCTACGAGCGATGTGCCCAGCCCACAATGTGTTGGATAGAGACAATGTATTTCTACATAATATACTATATCTAATGTTAATATAATTTTTTAATATTTAACAAACTCCAACTTACTTACAGACTAGTCCAACATGCAAGTGGGTTAATTAGGTAGAGGAATGCAAAAAATTTAAATGTAAAAAAAAAATCCAAAAAATGCGTTACAATATTTTCTGGCAGTGCTTATAGTAAATAAAAGATAGTCTATCAGCGAATCGTTTATCTATTCCTTTAAAAGGTTTATCTATTCCCATATAAGGTTTTTATCATCCTGTATTACATGGGAAATCAGACAATGACAATACTATTATAATTATTATTTTTTTATATATTTTTATTTTTACTTTATTGTTCAATTAGCAGACAGTTTGAGCATCTGATTGTGCTTAAAGCAATCTTGCAATTTTGTGCCGCTGATTAACTACATGGTCCAAATGTCAGTTGACAGAGAATGCCATTGGCATCACGTTCACTTTTTTTTCAATAAATAAAATGTAATTTTTTTACTACACAACTTTTTAAACTTGCAAAAAAAAATATTCCAATTTATTTTGCGCGCTAGTGGCGCCGCCTAGCGTGAGCCGTGGCAGTTCTACCCACCCTGCCACTTCTAGTTAACAATGCTTCTTTATTTCCAGGGAACAAAATCCTCCGTTAATTACGCACAGTCGGAATTAACCAACCGGCGTATTTAATTTGTCGTAATCCGAATATACGCCCGCGATACGCGCGCACCGTATTTACGTTATGCGTTTCATGCGTCGAGACAGATAGCAGTATTTATTCATACGCGTATATTTTGCTCCAGCGCGATTCTGTTTTTAATTTCTTTATCTTTGTTACTGCGTCATAAGAGCGTCCGTGGCGTCGGGTATAAAACGCGGCCTATCATATCGAAAGGTCCGGAGTTCGATCCCCGGCTGGGCCATGTACTAATAAGTTTCTCTCGAAACTTAAGTACATTTACTGACTGCTCTCAAACGGTGAAGGAAAACATCGTGAGGAAACCTGCATACACCGAAGAAGAAATTCTTAGGTGTATGTGAAGTCCACCAACCCGCACTGGGCTAGCGTGGTGGACTATAGTCCGAACACCCTCGTTGAAAGGGGAGGCCTGAGCCCCAGCAGTGGGGACATGTAAAATAGGCTGTTGATGATGGTCTTTGTTACTCTGTGGTACGGTTGGTAATGGAGTGTAAAGCGGTCCCTTCCCTACACTATCATGCGGCATGACATGCGTTACGTGCTGTCACTCATGCATGACCGTTTAATTGTAGTGATTGACGCGAATGACATGCAAACTACGTGTTAGCCGTTGATTGACAATCGCACGTACTCTTCACTGTACTATGTGATTGATAGCAAGCATGAGGTTCTATCATGCAGCATGATAATTCACGTAAACGAAACGCATGTCATGCCGCATGATCGTCTAGGGACGGCTTATGGAGGACCCTTTTTGCGGGAACCGGAGTATCATGATCGACTCTCCAAAAACATTGGTACATGGCCCGGCCGGGGATCGAACTCGGACCTCTCGACATGAAAGGATAGGACATAATATGTACAGTTGGAAACAGAGTAGTTTTACACGGAATTGACGTCAAAAAGAGAATATGTATTCCAATCCTACTAATTTTATAAAGGCGAAAGTTTATAAGGATGTGAAGATGTGAGGATGGATGTTTGTTACTCTTTCACGCAAAAACTACCGAACAGATTTTGATGAAACTTGGTACAGTGATAGCTTATATCCTGGAATAACATATAGGCTACTTTTTAACGCGGACAAAGTCGCGGGGCGTCCGCTAATACCCCCTAAGTAACTGTTTTACAATGTACAGTCAACAAAAGAAAGAGGTAAGCATAGGTACAGTACTGCGCTATACTAGCTCTGTATGATGCCTGCTTACCTGTCTCTTTTGTTGACTGTACACGCGAAAAACCTTTCAACGCGGGCGAAGCCGCGTGAAAAAGCTAGTTTTGAATAAACGAATTTTGACTTTGAGTATAGCGCCTCGATACATACATAATGGACCCTTCGTGCGCGGAACTCTAAAAACCAATAACCGAGTCAAGTCCGTGGTGGAGTGTACACAGCGCCGATTGAAATCTACCCCCCCTTAATAAGCTTAACGCGGATCCTCCGTAGCTGAGCAAACACATGCCGTCTCGCTCCAACGCCAGCGTTATCGCAAATGCCGGAAGAAGAGCTATCGATTTTCATAGCTATTACTTACAGCTAATTATACAACCTCATTTAAGAGACAATATCTCTGTGATCTGATAACGTCGGTGGAGTTGTGGGGTACCCGCGGCTTGTCGCGTCCAGTGGTCAGAGTTCGGTCCCCGGCCGTGCCATGTATGTGAGGAAACTTGCATACGCCGAATAAGGAATTCTTAAGCTGTTTAATTTTAGTTATTTGTATTTTGTTTTGTATGGGTCTCTGAGCCTGAAATAATTTATAATTAATTTATAATTTATTTTGTCTTGCCTTGCCTTGCCTTGCCTTGTCTTGTCTTGTCTTGTCTTGTCTTGTCTTGTCTTGTCTTGTTTTGTTGTTTCGTTTCGTTTCGTTTCGTTTCGTTTCGTTTCGTTTCGTTTCGTTTCGTTTCGTTTCGTTTCGTTTCGTTTCGTTTCGTTTCGTTTCATTTTATTTTATTTTATTTTATTTTATTTTATTTTATTTTATTTTATTTTATTTTATTTTATTTTATTTTATTTTATTTTATTTTATTTTATTTTATTTTATTTTATTTTATTTTATTTTATTTTATTTTATTTTATTTTATTTTATTTTATTTTATTTTTTAAAGTCATGTGAAGTACAGTTTAAGTATATTTTTACTAGCTTATGCCCTGCGACTTCGTTCGCATTAAAAAGTATAGTATATGTTACTTACCTACTAACTGATGCCTGCGGCATGTAAATTTGTTTTTTGTTCCCATACAAACCTTAACATCCCTTTTCACCCCTTTAGGGTTGTAATTTTAAAAATCAAAGTCCACCAGTTTTTAAGTCAGACCACGTGATTTCAAATAATAATAAAAACCGGTTGAAATCGGACCAGTAGTTTTAGCGCGATGCGGGTTCAAACAGACAAGAAGTTGGGGTCAGTTAAGCCTAAATACCGTATTCCAGTAGTTTTTTTTAAATCCCTTCAATGTACAGAAATACTCCCGTTACAATTTTATAATGGTAAAGATTAATTTTGGAGGTTTAGTCGTAAGTAACATACTAAAAAAATATCACACATAGCAAAAGGGTTTGAATCTAAACGCTTCATGGCATGAGCCGAAACGTGGTATTATTGTGCTCGATCGCCGAATCCCCTTTTATTACTCGACTGCGCTAGAAAGTAGGGTTGCGTTATTCCACACTCGTAAAGGAGATACTGTTTAAACGTCTCCGTTTTATATATTTTGGAGTTCCGTGCCACACGAAGCGTCGTCGTAAAGGGTCTGGGGATGTATTTTTGATTCGTTCGCCTCGCGTCGAGCGATGGATTTCTTCTAATTTTCCATCGACATATCGGAGTGTCCGTATTTTTGAGTCGCTCGAAAACTCTACCGCTTGGGACGAGCGGTAGAATAAACGTCAAACATAGGCCAAAATATATTATTTTTGGTCAAACTTATCCCTCGAAGGGAAAGGCAAAGGTTATCTGCCTATATAGCCATGTCTATAATTTAATTCGTCTTTTGAGTCTTCTTTTGGGTTATGTTCAGTTTGTCAGTAATTAATAGTGATTGATAGTTTTTATTTTTTCTAATAAACAAAAAGCAATGATATTTTCATATACAATCTCTATGATTTCGACCATTACTGAGCATTTTACGTTCCGCTTCCGTTGCGGTAATCACCGGTTTTTAATCTATGCGTGAAACTGATAAAATTCTACGCGCCTTATAACATTGGCAACACCGAACGCGAGCGAGTCAAAAATGCAGAAAATCAGCGTCGTGCGACTTGGAAGTCGAGCATGACTTAATCGCATGCGACGATACAATTGCATACGAGCGATTCGAAAATAGATCTGCTGAGTTCGTTTCGAACAGGATTTATCTGTCCGGTTACGGCGTTATAGTGTTTTTATTGACATCTGATTTTATCGCTAGGTGAGCTATAAAAAAGGAACTGATTTCACTTCGAGATTTTTGGTGAAATTTCGGCCGTAGACATCAAATATTATTGCGTCTGACAGGCCTCCCCCAAGGATCTCCACGACGACCGGTCCTGCGCTAACCTCATCCAGCCTGCTCCCGCGACTTTCCCCAGATCGTCGGTCCACCTTGTGGGAGGCCTACGCTGCGTCTTCCGATACGTGGTAGCCACTCGAGAACCTTTCTGCCCCAACGGCCGTCAGTTCTACGAGCGATGTGCCCAGCCCGATAGCGAGTAATTAATTTCATTTATTCAAGTTCACAAATACATTTGTCATTTCAGGATTGCACCATATTCGACAATGTCAAGTACTGACGTTGTCAAGTCATGATAGGCGTTCTGAACCGCGGTAAAACGCACCGCATCGCGTTCCCGTCCCGCGGGTAAACACCAAAATAACCGTGTACGCGTCGCTTTGCACTTAGAAGACATTATTAAAACCAAAATTCAATCTCTTGAGCTGGTGCAAACACGCGCGCGTCGCGTGTGGGGGCGACAAAACGGTTCTAGGGTTCCGTAGTAACTCAGAACCTATAAGTATAGTACATTTATCGTATAGTATATTAAATCGACACTAAACCTACTATCAGTTTAGTGCGGTGTTAGCTGCAGTGTGGATCACCAAATGGCCCTAGTTGCCGGAGGCCGTACTGCGGTATAACGTATTCGTGATTTAAAACTACGGTTTGGCCTTTAAGGACTTGCTTCCAACTGGCCGTTAAACCATAAAAAAATGTAATGGCGCATTCTTTTTGTCGTGCCAGTTCGAAATTTAAATAAATTATGAGTGATCTCTACAATGTTCGTGTTTTGTGTTTTGTTTTGTTCCATTTTCAACTTTCAATTCATATTTGACCGCTCGAGCTATTATAAGAAATTGCTGGTCAGCTACTGCAACTACGATTTATCCCAAAGATGGTTGTGCAAAACGTAGCATACATCGTAGCATGTTTGAGAAAATAGTACATTACTGCCGCGGCCCGCAACAGAGGCATTGATGGATGAACGTGTGCATCAATACGTGAGTCCATCAATGCCTGGTTGTGGCCAAGGCTGGTATAATACTTTTCTCAAACAAATGCGCGGAAATTCAAACTATTACCTATGTACACCTTATTTCATACTTAAATACACATTAACAACAATAAATTTCCAAGCGCCAAAATGTTCATCTGTTTTTTTTCTTGCAATTTGCAAGGCAGTTCGGAATTTAAATAAAACTTTTGTCATGTTCCTCCGTGGTTGCCATGGTCACAGGTATAGATATTGCTAATTGCCGGCGTGCTCTCATTTATTTGTCCCCTATTTGACCAGTACAGCATTGTCGATTTAACTCGAAGAAGGTGTCAAAATAATGTTCACATTTCCAAGCATGTTTGAGAAAAAACCTTATCATTCTTCAGTAGCATAAATTCCGAACATTACATTGTTGCTCAATCAAGGCGAGGTTTCGAATGCGTTTACAAACATAGAATAAATTCATCTCAAAAACGGATTCAGTAAGTTGGCGAAAAGGTCGAAGATTTCTCGGGAATCGCAGGCGGAGCCGCGGGAAAAGCTAGTGAATTTTTATGTGGCACCAGCAACCATATCAGTTATGGCATGGGATCCATTATGCAAATGAGGAGGGAAGCGCTCTCTATACTTTACACTGACGTGAGATATTATGAGCAGACCTCGGACAGGGGCGGACTCAGGCGCAAGACACATAGAAGACGATAGCCATCACAGATCAGCAATTCATCATCAACAGCCTATTAACATGTCCCCACTGCTGGGGCTCAGGCCTACCCTCTCAACGAGGGCGTTCGGGCTATAGTCCAATACGCTAGCCCAGTGCGGGTTGGTGGACTTCACATGCGCCCAAGAATTTCTTCTTCGGCGTATGCAGGTTTCCTCGCGACGTTTTCCTTCGCCGTTTGAGAGCAGTCAGTAAATGTACTTAAGTTTCGAGAAAAAACCATTGGTACAGCCCAGCCGGGGATCGAACTTCGGACCTTCCGATATGATAGGCCGCGTCTTATCCCCGACGCCACTGACGCTCTATAGGCGAGTCGCGACGTCCTAAAGAAGGTGGCCGGACGGAGGCGGCTGGATGCGGCGGCGCAGGACCCGGTGTGGTGGCGTTCGTCGGGGAAGGCCTATGTCCAGCAGTGGATTTTTTTCTCGTCATATTTTACTTGCGCCTGAGTCCGACCCTGCCGCCCAACCCACGGAAGACCGGGTGTCCCCGGATACCGCAAAATAAAGTTTGCGCGATGCATCAAATAAAAGTGTCTATGGCAGGCGCAATCTGTCAACGATGTTATGTTTATGGTTATTTTTAGCAGTTTGGGAGTAGACAAAATTGAGTGTTGGAAACATTAACAATTTTATAGTAATTTTTTAAGAGTTTTTGAAAGTTTTATGTACGTACAACAATCGAAATGTTTTAGGCCAAAAACCTTTTTTTTCTTTTCAATGTTTAATATTTCTTTTCTTTTGAGACCGCTGCAGCACGTTGGAAACAATAATTTTTCGGTAACACCGAAAAATCACCGAGAGTGAATGAAGGAGAAGAGTGAGTGACTGGAAATCATAGTTGAAGACCGAATGAGTGAATTACCTTCTAGCTATACGGACTTACAAGCTTCGGCTTAGTTTGAGACTAAACAGCCGTGTGTAAAGTCCAAACATTATTATTCTTAAGTATAAATTTTTTATAATATTTTTATAAAAAACTAATTACAAAAACATTATAAAAAACCTAACCTAGAGTGCCGCCGGCAGCGGGGCAGGGCCCATGCTACCGGTGGTTAGGACCGCAGAGTGAGGAACCTCCGGACAATACGCGCCGTGTCCAGGAGTACTGCCTTCTGGATCTGGCCCTTGATCCAGCCGTCAAGCGAGAGCCTCTCGAGGTGTTGGCGCATTACATATTATTATTATAAACCTTTCCCATCAGGTGATAGTGATACTGAAACAAGAAACAAGCCAAGCGGAAACCCACAGACGTATTCATATTATAATGAAGTTATTTCTAAATGAATACCGATACGTCGGAAACCGTCACATCTCCCGGGCGCGACGCCACGCCGACAACTGTGAAATCGAACGGCCTTTGATTCTTTGATCTGCAAAGAAACTGAGATTGTTTTCGTGAGTACGTTTTTAATTTTCCGACGATCTATTTTACGGTAATTAGAAATAAAAAAATAGATTCTTAATAAGCATGTTTCCTTTCGTGTTTTAAAATGAAAAGATCGTGTGAGCAAATCGAAATAATCAATCATTTTTCTGTTGTAAATAGCATAGAGCGTCAGTGGCGTCGGGGATAAAACACGGCCTATCATATCGAAACGTCCGGAGTTCGGTCCCCGGCTGGGCCATGTACTGGGCTGGGTTTTTTCTCGAAACTTAAGTACATTTACTGACTGCTCTCAAACGGTGAAGGAAAACATCGTGAGGAAACCTGCATACGCCGAAGAAGAAATTCTTAGGCGCATGTGAAGTTCACCAACCCGCACTGGGCTAGCGTGGTGGACTATAGCCCGAACGCCCTCGTTGAGAGGGTAGGCCTGAGCCCCAGCAGAGGGCACATCTTAATAGGCTGTTAATTATGAATGATGATGATAAATAGCATAAGACTGACAGCTCTGACAGGCTTTTCGATTTGACCCTGTTACCTACAATCAAATATGCGACCTAAGGCGGAAGTCACACAGAAGAGACATAGGGCGAAGACAGGGCGCCCCGTCGAATGAACTTTCATATAAAATGTATACAAGCGTCGGGACGCAAAACATACAGAGGAGACGGGACGCGGACGCGACGCTACGTCGTTTGCGTCCTATTCCAAAACATACAAAAGGGACGGTGCGCGGACGGGGCAAGTGCCATGCCCGCCGGGTCTCGCTCGCAGCGTTAGCTGTGTCTCTCACACAATGCCTTATGAACAGGCCGCGACCAGCGAACTTCAATAAGTATAGAAGCATTACTTCATACAAATTTATTTGAAATTGTGAGATTCGAATTAAAACAAATGCAATTATGATATGCTAGTCTGAAGTAACAAAGCGTGTAAGATGATTATAGACCATATCGCTATGCGACAAAGTATACATTTGCTTGTATTGAATTCCACATAATACATTTTCATGTCTAGTACACATACTCAAATCACCTACTGCTGGGAACAAAAGAGTCGCCGCGGCGACTCTTTTGGTGGTATCATTTTTAGGGCTTAGTAGTATTTCTAAACTTATTAAAGTTCGCTGGCCGCGACAGCCGCCGCCCGACACCTCTGTATGTTTTGCGTCGCGACGCTTCTGTACTTTTTAGTCATTTCACACACGTCTCTTCTATATTTATTTAGAAGACCTAAAGGGCTCCCTAAACGATCATGCGGCATGACATGCAATACGTGCTGTCACACGTGCATGACCGTCTAGCTGTAGTGATTGACGTGCATGACATGCAAACTACGTGCTGGCCGTTGCTTCACTGTATTGATTGATGGCAAGCATGATGGTCCATCATGCAGCATGGCATTCACGTAAACGTTGCATGTCATGCAAGCATGATCGTATAGGGACACTTGACATGTTGCAGCTACGATGCAGTCACATGTCTAACTGGGAGCTGGCGAAGACCAACTTTTTTTATTTATATACTTCTTCCCAGCGCTAACACCTTGGAAGCGGTGGTAGATTAAAAATCTAAATGTTTCTTTTCCTAGTTAGGCGAAAATCAGTAATCTTCCAAAAATAAATAAAATAAGTATAAAAAAAACTGACGTTGTATGAATGTACCCAGTGTACTTAAATGCAATAAAATATTTTTAAATTTTTGAATTGAATTTTAAAAACAGGGTTATTTTGCAGTTAGCTTGTATGGGGACGATTTCGAGTGGGTAGAGTCGAAATTAGCGTTTACCCAGACCATGGAGTGTCAAATTTAACACTCGCAAACGTCACTTCTGACAGATGTCAAGATAATTGACGGATGGCGTCCGTCAGAGTCGGACGCTGGGGCTAATTTTAGTTAAGTAGAACGCTTGTAAATACTTTTTAGTCACACAGCGAAGAATGTGAATATGAGCGGATAATTAGATATGACGTTTCAAGATTGTAGATCAAAACAAACGTTCGGGCCACCGCCCACTTTTCATCATCAACAGCCTATTAATATGTCCCCACTGCTGGGGCTCAGGTCTACCCTCTCGACGAGGGCGTACGGTCCACCACGTGCGGGTAGGCGGACTTCACATGCGCCTAAGAATTTCTTCATCGGCGTATGCAGGTTTCCTCACGATGTTTTCCTTCACCGTTTGAGAGCAGTCAGTAAATGTACTTAAGTTTCGAGAAAAAACCCATTGGTACATGGCCCAGCTGGGGATCGAACTCCGGACCTTTCGATATGATAGGCCGCGTCTTATCCCCTACGCCACTGACGCTCTGCCCGCCGCTCTGTACTCCACTGACGCCCACTTTTACTTAACATAAAAATAAAGCGTTAGGTTATCGAGCAGACCATTTATGACACTACTGAAAAGAAAATAAGTGCCATAGGGAGGTGTCCTCTGCTGGACATAGGCATTCCCCAACGAACACCACCACACCCGGTCCTCCGCTCTCCGCATCCAGCCGCTTCCGGACACCTTCTTTAGGTCGTCTGTAGACCGCTACCGTAGCCAGGAATAGTAGGGCTACCGGCGTGGACTGGGGGCCGTGGTAATTGGTCATAATTCATGGGGAGTCATGCCCATAATGGCCACGCTGGGCAGACGTGTTGGCCATTGCAGTACTAGGCCTCGCACCGGTGGAGCTGCTGGCCCGCCGCCGATCTGTGATATTTATGGCCTAGTAGATTATACCGCCATTGTCGATCGCCAGAGCCTCGTCCGTCAACCAGCAGGGTGTACCACGTGCAGGTGAGGTTGGCATTTGGAGCGCCAGATGTCATTGCGCTCCCTTACACCCCCCACATACACATTTTGCGAAAGGGAAATTAACCGTCTGGATCGCGCACTGTACATGAAAATATGCGCGCAACACAACACGCGTAATAAAATAATCGTGCGCTTTATTTTCGCGAATCGCGTCGCCCCGCCGGCGTCACACGCGCATTATTTATTGCGAAGCGAGTTCTCATTAAAATTATCGCCGGCACGCCGGGAGTTTAAATTTAAACCCTGTTAAGGTAACTAACGGTCGGTGGGACACACGGTCGGGCGAACGTGGACTTTCTTGCCAGATGGACCAACGACCAGAAAAGAAGAGTGTGTTGGCGCTTTATGGACAAGTCCCGCAATAATCACAGATGGTGCCGATTGCAGTCACTAAGCTGAGTTGAGATGAGTCTCTTTTCACAGCAACTTCAAGAAATCTTAAATAATATACCTAGTACTTAATTATTTCAAACAGCAAACTACAGTTAGGTACCTACATAAACAATCAGGTACAATTATACAAAATTTCGATTAATCTAGTTAAAAGAAACGATAAAACCGTAGTCTAAACTCTAAATTAAATTTAAAATTGAAGGTACTTTATCCAAAATAAATTAAAGAGATTATACTTAATTACTGTACAGCATGAACGAAATAACGATAATGGGACTTACGAGTAGTGAACAGTTCAAAAAATATAAAATTAAGAAAAAAACCTGTTATTTAAAAAAAAGCTTCTGTAGTTAATATTGAAAGAGGTACTCTAGTGCGACCACAAAATGACGGTATAATAGAATCAATAGCATAATTAACTGGCCTGTTGGTGTAGTTGGTAGTGACCCTGCCTACTGCGCTAGAGGTCGTGGGTTCGATTCCCACCCAGGATCAACATTTGTGTGATGAGTATATCTGTTGGTTTTCGGATTCTGGGTGTTTGTATGTATTTAAGTATTTATTTCAAAAGTATTTAAGTATGTTCATCAGTTGTTGAGTATATTTACAAGCTTCGGTTTAGTTTAGGACTAAACAGCTGTCTGTCCGTGTGTTGTCCAAACATTATTATTATTAATAATATAAAAACCCTAGAACAGTTCAGCCAAGATGTTGTCCGAACTATACGGCCGTATGCCACACAAGCAAGAAGGCACGCCATACTTTTGCTTCTTACCCTCACGACGCGGGCGAAAACTTCGTAGAGACATAGTTAAATAAGAAAAGTATGGACCACATAGTACTAATTATTCGCAACTTGTTGGTCTATACCTACTCTCAGCTCCTGCCGACTAGCGTTGAAAGAATACAACAAAATTACGGTTTTTTAATTATATAATTATTTACGGGTCTTCCACACGAAATAGTTTTATTTACCTTGCCCTATGTTTCGACCAGGTTACACTGGCCGTGGTCACGAGCTGACTGGCGAGGCGAGCTGTCATTGTTAATCGCTGTGAGTAGTTTCTGAAACTACCCTCTGCTGATCTTGTATTATTGGAATGTCCCGGCACACAACACTCACGGTATCCGCGGGTGTATACGACGATAGGTCACGAGATTTAAGTTTATCGATCACTGGATTCCACGACGGTGACTATTTAAAACCATTTTCCCTATTGAAATTTTTGAATTTCTTGATATAGCTATAGAATAGCTTCTCCAGTCAGCTCGTGACCACGGCTAGTGTAACCTGGTGGAAACGTCGGGCAAGGTAAATAAAACTATTTCATGTGTAAGACCCGTAAATAATTATGAATACAAAGCGCGAAAGTCTACGCACTACGGTTTTTTTTTCAAAAATGATCGTTTTTTGTTATTCTGAAAAAAAAAACCGAACGTTTTTATTCCCATTAAAAAAAAGAAGTCTTAAAAAGACATTAATTTTTCGTATGGCTGTGCAACGATTCCAATTACTCTGTCCTTTGCTCGCGGAACGGCCAGTTCTCAAATGGGCAACTTCTTAATATTTGTCGTTTATTTTCATCAAAATATGCGAAAAAAAAAACAGAAAAAATGTCTTGTTCAATGCTATTGAGGACTCAGCAATGTCAATTCAAACGTAGCTGCGACTAGTGCATTACCATGAAGACATGTTAGCTGCAAACACTGAAATTGCACATGCGAAGACTGACTGACGGCTGCGCCGATATCTCGCTAGTTGCGAACTTGCACTTTTATACATAGCTAGGGATATTTGTAAACAAATTAACTTCATTTCAACGACTCAACTTGAGTTTATCTTTGTCTACAAACGCTTCCATCTCCTAAAACACCCTACTATTCTTATTTTACGGTAGAGACGAGAGCATAGCGGTTTCATTTTATTAGTTCAACGTGTTCTCGCGCTTGTTGATCTAACAGTTGCCGACGGTTTGCAAATGATCAGTTCGTGAATTGGGTATGTAAACATTTTCTCAAGGAATAGTAAACAAAACCATTTCCAGAACTTGTTCCTTTAAACGATATCAGTCTGATCCGAAAAACATAAAGATAGCTTTTAGAAACCAATCAGTAATCGTACTTTTGTTTACCCGTATATTGTGAAACAGTTCAATAGTTATATTGAACTGCCTTATACTTACCTTGATTTGATTTGATTTGATATACTTATTATTGTGAGGCAGTTGAATATGACTATATTGAACTGCCTATTGTTTTTTTTACTGTACTTACTGTAAAATCCGTCGTACTAACCACGAAATTTCACTTTTAGAAGCACTTACCTGAAACAAGAAAGCGTCAATTTATAAGTTGAATCGTGAAAATGACACTGCAATATACACAAAAATACTTGTATTCGCTGAAATGAACATAATTAAGTTCATTAGCAAAAACATTAAATACAACATACTCTATTAATTATAGATACAAGGTTTCATAGCAACATTTACTCCTTACTTCCTACACAATCATAATAATAAAATAACGTAAGTTCGATTCCCGAGTAGTGTTAAGTTTTTTTTAATAAAAAAATCTACGAATGCAATTTAAAATCGACGACATGGTTTCTTAGAGCATATTTTTCTATCTCTTACAGTTTCGGACCTTCCCATACTGACCCATCTCGATGTGCCACCCTGTATAAAAGCACGTAGACAGGTATGTGTATTGTTAGGGGAATGTATTCTAGCCGTTATTAAAAGTCATTTTAAGGGGGGATGACATAAAGCATCAGACACATTAAGCTGTTACGCAACTAAACTCGTGTCCTGGATTGCCACTTTAGGGCCACGAGGTTCGCGGATTACAATTGTAACAATAATACTTCACTTCAACTGAGCATGTCTGTTGGTTCTCGGATTCTGGGTGTTTGTATGTATGTATTTAAAGTATATATGTATGTTTAACAGTTGTTGAGTATCCTACAAGCTTCGGCTTAGTTTGGGACTAAACAACCGTGTGTAAATTTGTCCAAAAACATTATTATTAACTTCACTTCAAACCTCTTCTACTCCAATAGCAACTGAAAGTTCCTCAGGTAGGCGAAAATGTAAACTATTAATTTTCACTACCTCTTGAGAGTTATTTCTACATTTATTTATTTATGTCAATTTACACATAACCGTAAGGTTCGGCTAACAGCTATTGCCATCGTCTCACATGGTCACTTAATCTAACATTATTCTAGCATATTTTTACATATAAATTAGCTAAAAACCACAAATGTGCCTCATGAACATCACTAACGGATATTAAAATGCTTATCACACACATATTTCTTAAGGCAACACGGCCGCCGACTCGACCGGGTGCTGGGGGAGACTTGCCTATAGCAATGGCTATTGTATTACGATGCAAAACACTTTGGAATTTACCGCGGGGGGGCGGACGGGGGGCCGGGACGGGACGCAGCACGCACAGTTGTACGCACACGTAACAACACAAACATAGGTAACGCACTTGTACTTCGGCTGAGCAGAACTCCCGAGGGTGAAGAATAATTTTCACGTTGCTTACACATCTACTAAAATCTACACATTCCCGTTCCTGTGGGCCAATCGCGCTAATTCTGAACGATATTACGAAATCCAAACCATAACTAAAAACGTTATGTTGCATGTACACGTTTGGCAAACCTTTACAAACGCAAGCCAAACCCCTGCTCCACATGTTTGCGTTTGTAAATGTGTGCCAGTGTGGATGCAGCATAACGTTATTGGTTATGGTTTGGATTTGGTAAAATCGTTCAGAAATAGCGCGATTGGCCCCTGGTCATAACTTCATAAGCGACAGCGTATTTACAATAGTCGAAACCGTCAACTTCGTAGCCCAACACCTTAAGCCGGGTGTATAAATTTCTAAGTACGCTCATCCTCACTTATCACATGCCTCGCGCCTCGAGGCAATAAAGGTCGCCCCGTGTCGCGGCGAGGCACGCAGCCTCGCGAGGGGGATACGCGACAATTAAGCTGCGAACTTTCGAGTATTCATAACATTATAATCTATAGTACTTAATAAACGCACTGAGTCGTGGTAGCCTCGCTGGTTGTGCACTAGCCTTACGCGTCGATGAGTTTTCGGTTTTTTTTGTTAAATAAATGTTAAATGTTATCTTTCATGCTGGTGACACTGCCTTAATTATGCGTTTTGTCACTAGCACACAAATTGTGTGACACAATATGTACGTCTATATGTATCTATATGTCTATCTATCTATACGTCTATATGTCTATATGTTTGATTATTGTTAAATAAATGTTAAATGTTATCTTTCATGCTGGTGACACTGCCATAATAATCGTTTTGTCACTAGCACGAAGTGTTCGATTTTTGTTAAATAAATGTTAAATGTTATCTTTCATGCTGGTGACACTGCCATAATTATGCGTTTTGTCACTAGCACACAAATTGTGTGACACAATATGTACGTCTATAATATGTTTGATTATTGTTAAATAAATGTTATCTGGTGACACTGCCAGCGTTATGTCACTCGCACACATGTTCGTCTATATTGTGTTCGATTTTTGTTAAATAAATGTTAAATGTTTGTAATTTGACCTGCCCAATGCAACGTTGCAAGTTAAGGCCCAATAAATAATTTGATTTGATTTGTTCTCTTTCGTACTGTCAGTGCCATAATATACATGCGTTTTCTCACTCGCACACATTGTGTATATTTATGTTTTCTAAGTTCTATTCTAAGTTTATGCTTCGTGCGCAACAACATATAGCGCCGTAAGGTCGACCATTCATTATATTTTGTTCGAAGCATTTTCGAGAAACACGAAAAGCCGCGGGAAGCTAAGAAGCGTGTACTTTATAAATTGAGCCTCTTTACCTGAGAATTCCATCCGAATTGTTTCTACAGTATAAAGTAAAGGTATGTATTCATTTCAGTCGTTGAGCGATTTCACATTGGACGATAACGACACGATAACTACACGATATCGTTGTACTAGTAGTTTCATACATTCTTCTTATATTTCATCTAATTATTATTTCTCATCTCATCTTATCTTATAAAATCGATATAAAACGTCAAGTTTAACAGTGGGTGTACGCCGCTGTCGGCATCCTTTGATTGGAGGCGGCGCGTGCCGGGCGGCATTTTACAAAGGCGACCGTATCTAAGCGAACGGACTTTTCCAATATCGTTTACGTCCGATACACCAGTGTCGTGTCGGTGTCGTTACATCGCAGTGTGAAGGAGCCCAATGGGCACCTGAAAATTTGCGTGCTATTTAATTTGTTCAGACCTTCCCGGTTATTTGTAGCTCGCCCGTAACTAATTGCTTTCTTCCAATTTAACGCTGATAAAGGTCGGGCCACAGCGGTCAGGAGGAGCGACAAGCGGAGCGGGACGCGGCAACACCTCTACGGCCCGGAGATGTCCGTGTCTGTGTAATCAAAATTATATACCGGTCTTACACACGAACAAGTTTTATTTGCTATTGCCCGACGTTTTGACCAGGTTACACTGGCCACACTGGCAGTCAGCTCGTGACCACGGCCAGTGTAACCTGGTCGAAATGTCGGGCAAAGGTAAATAAAACTATTTCGTGTGTAAGACCCGTATATATAATTATATAATTATGAATACAAAGCGCGAAAGTCTAAAATGTAATCTGTGTAATCAAAATACGAAAAATCGTATAGGTATTCAAAATTGAAGTTGTGCTTCATATTTTTCTTTTCCGACGTCAATTTTGTATAAAACTACTATATTTATCGAATTAATCAACCAATAGGCTTTCGTTATGTTCGTAACAACGAAATTCTATTGACACAAACATCTCCGCTGCTCTTACTTTGGTGGACTTCGGGCGTAAGGCGCAAGCCACACAGAAAAGACGTAAGACGAGAACGGGTCGCGGACAGGGCGCAGACGGGACGCGGACGCGACTTTATCAATTTATATAGAAGAGACAGGACGCTATTCACGAGGCATTGTGGTTTGTCTGGAGTCGCGAGCGCTGCGAGCGAGAGCCGGCAGGCAGGGCACCTCGTGCCCCGTCTTTTCTAAATGTTTATGTCTTCTATAATATTAAAATGAATAAATAGATATTGAAATGTGTTGCAACAGGATGCAGACGACGGAGCGTCGCGTCCGCGCTCCGCCTCCTCTGTACGTTTTGCGTCGCGACGCTTCTATACATTTGTATGAAAGTTTATTAAAAAGGGCGCCGCGTCTTCGCCCTGTCCTCGCCCTACGTCTCTTTTGTGTGGCTTGCGCGTAAAGCGATTCCAGTGTAACCGCGCCCGCTACGTCCCATCACACAAACCACGGTATTATACCGTGAAGCTGTCCCGTAGCCGCGGCGGTCTCCTTGTCGCCTCGCCGTTTTATAGTGGGGTTTAATTAAATTCATTTCTTCGGCGGCCGCCGGCGACGTCGCTCGTTACAGGATACTGCCGCAGTGACGTTTGCGAAGAAATTTATTGCGTCACTTGTTTTATTGACTGTTATACGACGAAAGCATTATTTGTTTAACAAGTCATGCTTCTATTTTAATAAGTACTAGTCGTTTCCCGCGGCTTCGCGCGCGTAGAAAAGTTTTCCAGTGTACATTGTGAAACAGCGCCCTCTATGTAGGCGTTTGTTACTTAGGGGGTATTAGCGGACGCCCCGCGGCTTTGTCCGCGTTTAAAAGTATGCTATATGTTATTCCAAGATATAAGCTATCACTGCACCAAGTTTCATCAAAATCTGTTCCGTAGTTTTTGCGTGAAAGAGTAACGAACATCCTCACTCACATCCTCACATCCTTACAAACTTTAGACTTTATAATATTGACCCATAGGAAGTATGATTAATAGGATAGTAGGATTTAAATAAATAAGCCCATCATCGTCCACTGCAGGACATAGGCCTTCCCCAGTGAACGCCACCACACCCGGTATTCCGCCCTCCGCGTCCACCCGCTCCCGGCCAGCTTCTTCAGTCTCTCTGCTCTGTGACAGATGTAACCCGCCCACTGCCACTTCAGCTTGCTAATCCCTTCGGCTCCGTCGGTGACCTTAGCTGTTCGTCGGACCTCCTCATTCCGAATCAATATCCTTCGAAGGAACTCCGAGGGTAGTCGATAAAAGACGGTTTTAAATATATCACTAGGAAAATTTCATTCGTGGTACGGTCGACCGCACGCCAGTGGAAACAAAACCAGTATAAACTGGTCCCTCATAGTATTGAAACTCAATAATAGGCTAGGCCAGCTCAAGGTCATACTGTTTCCACTGACGTGCGGTCGACTGTACCTACTAAACTTTATTCATCATCATCATCATCATGTACCAGTCCATTGCTGGACACAGGCCTCCCCCAAGGCGCGCCACTGAGTCCGATCTTCGACTCTCCGCATCCAGCCGTTGCCAGCCGCCTCACGGAGACCGTCGCTCCATCTAGCCGGGGGCGTCCCACACTACACGTGGTCTCCACTCGAGAACTCGTCTACCCCAGCGGCTATCGGTTCTCCGGCAGATGTGACCAGCCCACTGCCACTTCAAAGTTTATTAGTCTGGTGTAATGAGCAGTAAGTATAGTGATTACTATGATTATAGGTTTATGTTCTGAGGCACGCTTTCATCTTAAATTGTATAAACAATGTAGGCATCGATTGCTTATATGTGTCGTAGGCGGATCGTAGAATTGGCCAGACCGTGATATGCCTAGGCAGTTCATGATACGCCGCGATTTCATGAGTTGCCCATCTAACATTCGCCATATCGTTCAACGCACATCTTTCGACTCTAGGGTGTCCAAGTTTATTAAATCAAATTTAACCTAAAGCTTAAAAATTAGAAATAATTTGTTTTGCACGCAAGTGATGTTCACCTAGTTAGTTGGTGGGTTTCGTCGATCCGCCCGACTTTCTATTAGGCACATAGTGATAGTTAGGCACGTATCATTAAAGCGTAACACACACTGAGCGGCGGCGTTGCGAAAGCGTTGCGTTTTTTTCTGTAATGTTCGAAATAGTATGAAGCCCTTTACATCAAAGCGGCGGCGGCGCGGCGCGTTCTTCATACAAACCTTCGCCGCTGCAACGCCGCCGCCCTGTGTGTGTCACGCTTTAATGCCTAGGCATATCACGATCTGGCCAACTCTACGATCAGCCCACGACATATCGCATACATATTTAGCTCAACATCACCCTTCACGACAGACAGACAATAATCTCGCAGCTTAACGTAATCTTCGGATGATACGGAAATTAATTAAGCAACAAAGACCGCCGTCTTACGTTCAGTTGCCAATTACATGGGGATGATAGCTTCATGTTTACAATACCCCCAATTATATCAACGCTGACGCTGAGCGTCAGTGGCGTCGGGGATAAGACGCGGCCTACCTATCGAATGGTCCGAATTTCGTTCCCCGGCTGGGCCATGTAGCAATCGGGTTTTTCTCGAAACATAAGTACATTTACTGATTGCTCTCAAACGGTGAAGGAAAACATCGCGAGGAAACCTGCATACGCCGAAGAAGTTCTTAGGCGCATGTAAAGTCCGCCAACCCGCACTGGGCTAGCGTGGTGGACTATAGCCCCAACAGTGGGGATATATTAATAGGCAGTGCTGTTGGGTTTGTTGCTGTTTCTTCCCCTCGGCTATACAGATGGAAACAGAGTAGTTTTTAGACAGTATTGACGTCAAAAAGAGAATTATGTATCCCAATTTTGAATAAACGAAATTTGAATTTGATATTTGATTTGAGTGTTAATAAAACATGTCAAACTTGAATATAATGTGAATTTTATTGAAATCACAGTAAAAATAGACTGATCTTACGAAAAGCGTGCCGTGGCCAGCGTAGCAGAAAAAAGAGAAAGAAAAAACAGGGCTGGGATGCCAGCTACAAAAAAATGTTTTTAAATTATTTTATGGCTTTGGAAGCTTAATATTTTTGGTCGATGTACACCAAGTTCGAAACACGCAAAATGTAACGCGTGATTGGAGTGTAAGGTTTCACAGTAAGATTGGGAAACTGAGATTACCATACACGCTTACCTCGGCTCGGGCACTTTCGGTAATTGGGGTAGTGTAGGTCAAGTCCATCCTAAGCAAACCTTACTACCGGTCGAATTACAAAAGTCAATTTGCCGTGAGTAAATAGCGTGCGAATACGGGCCGAACTCAAGTTTAACAAGTTCGGTAACTTGTTGGCTAAGTTTGTGATGATTTAGGCTAAACTTGAGTTAGTTATTAACTTATTACTGAAAACTTCAGTGAAATCAATCAAACCTGTGGAGAACTTCACACAATCACGAATCATCAGGCAGACAACGTACCCGTTTAAAAATAAAACACTAAAAGGTTAATAAAAAAAACCTTTGGCTCGCACTATTTAGAGCCACCTTCCGGCCGCAGCATCATCAGACCAGCTTCATGGTACAATAATTATTACCTTGTCACCGAAGATACGTAGGTATACCAAATTTCAGATTAATAGAACAGGAATACCAAGCCGGGAATACCGCAGGAGAACCAAGGTCACCGACATAGCTCGAAGAATTGCGAAGCCGAAGTGGCAGTGGGCGGGGCACATAGCTCGCAGAACTGACGGCCGTTGGGGCAGAAAGGTTCTCGAGCGGCGGCTTCGTATCAAAAGCCCGCAGGCCTCCCACGAGGTGGATCGACGTTCTGGTTAGCGCAGGACCGGTCGTCGTGGAAATCCTTGGGGGAGGCCTTTGTCCAGCAGTGGACGTCTACAGGCTGATATGATGATGAGACCGGGCATACATAAGTCAAGTTAAATAAAGGCTAGTCAAAATCGGAATACACGCGTAGATACAGTCGCCAACTGAATAGTAACCATCTCGTAGTCGATAGGTATCTATTGCAGCTAAACCTAACGACCGGAGCAGTTCCGCCGTATCTAGCGCGTGCAGGCACGAGTGCGCCGTATACACAATACGGCATTATCCGGAGATAGGCCCATTTATGTGAGCACTATACGGCAGGCGTCGGTGCGATCGATTGGGGTGCAAGGGGTCATAAGGAGATAACTGATCACGACAATATGCCGTAACTTCTAATAATGAACGGTCTATTAGGTACCTTTCCAAATCGTAATCAGAGGTCAATCGCGCTAATTCTGAACGATATTACCAAATTCAAACCATAATTATGGTTATGTTGTACCTACCCACACGTTCGGCAAACCTTTACAAACGCAAGCCAAACCCCTGCTCCACACGCTTGCGTTTGCCGAAGTTTGCCAAATGGATGCAGCATAACCATGGATGGCTTCACATCTCCAGTGCCAAAACTATAGCAAAAAAAAAAAGTTGTGTAATAAGTTTTTATTAATTTTTATTATTTTGACTTCCTTATAAATTATTTTAATTTGTTTTGATTTAATTTAATTAATTTGATTTTATTTTTATTTTTGATTATTTTGATTTTATTTTATGTAAATTAAAATGTTGTTTTAAATTACTGTATGTACTAACATATTTTTAAGGTTCTTGTGTATTACTAACAATATTATGGACAAATGTCTGAAATAAAATTATTCTAATATTTTTTATCGTTTTTGATTATAGTTTGGATCTGGTAATATCGTTCAGAAATAGCGCGATTGACCCCAGTTGTGAAGAAGCCAACTTCCTCATACAGCCTGACGTCGACTAGGAAGGTTTTTTTACCGCGGGATAAACTTATCTACACGGGTGAAGCCACGGGGAACAGCTAGTAGTCGTGTAACTAACGACTCATAAAACTGAAAGGCTTATAAAGGTCTTGATAGAAGTTGCAGTTCGACCATTGGACCTATAAAAGCATTCAATCCTACTAATATTATAAAGGCGAAAGTTTGTAAGGATGTGTGTGAGGATGTCTGTTACTCTTTCACGCAAAAACTACCAAACAGATTTTGATGAAACTTGGTACAGTGGTAGCTTGTATCCTGGAATAACATATAGGCTACTTTTTAACGCGGACAAAGTCGCGGGGCGTCCGCTATTACCCTCTAAGTAACAAAACGCCTACATAGAGGGCGCTGTTTCACAATGTACACGGGATAAACTTTCCTACGCGGGCCGGGAAAAAGCTAGTAAGCTATAAAAAAGAAACATTCAACTATTGTGTACACCAAACTAAATGAACGCTAGTTAGAGATGTTTAATGGCCACAAGAGTCGCCGCGGCGCGATATTCTATTAATGAATGAAACGTTACTAGAACCAACAAGCTATACAACTTTATAGTCCATAAAACAAAGCTATTCCCGTTAACTAGGGTGACCTGACCACAGACTAAAATAACGCCGATGGTCACTGCGCACCAGTTGGAACGAAGGAAATTAACCATATGTTATTATTACTACTCAAAAAATGTAGAGGAACAAGAGATTTTAAATTTTTGCAATTTGATGTGAAGTTACATTCGTGTCGATTAGGATGGTGCACGCTTTCACTAAATTTAGTCTATTGTGCTCTTATTTTATCTGTAAAAATAAGAAAGAGATGGAATGAATTTTAGAACTGTCAAATAGTTTAGTCCTGTCAGACACAAGAAAATGTACCAGGATTCTATTGCAATTTAAAACATGGCGATTACAGCGTATCCCAGACACACGCGGCCTACGGTGGCGGCCTACCGCAGGCCGCAGCCTCAATATGCAAATGCAGGGCGCGCGTGTCTGAAGTGTCACATACATTGCATAAGGAATATAACAGGCTGCCACCGCCACCACAGGCCGCGTGTGTCTGTGATACGCCTTAAACTTCCTCTGTCTGACAGGACTAAACTAATTTGACAGTTCTAAACTTCACACCATCTCTTTCTTATTTCTACAGATAAAAAAGAGCACAATAGCCTAATTTAGTAAAGGCGTGCACCAACCGAATCGACACCATTGGCTCCAGAACAAAGAATGTTGACAGCAAAAATGAGTGTAATTTTCTAAAACAATATTAGAACGGGGCGCGGAATCTCACGCAATGTCAATGCGTAATTTGACAGGTGGGTGTGACGTCACTCCGTCGGTCGTTTGCCAAAGGGGCCGGGCTAAATATCGACGCAGATCGGGAATGATAACTAAACTGACAGACAGTAATTTTTGGATTTACGATAATAATGTCCAATCTGAAAAATGTCCAACAGTTGAAAAATGTCCAATCTGAAAAACGTCCAATCTATAAAACGTATAATCTGAAAACATCCAATCTGAAAAATTACCAATCTGAAAAACGTCCAACCTGAAAAATGTCCAATCTGAAAAACGTCCAATCTGAAAAACGTCTAATCTGAAAAACGTCCAATCTGAAAAATGACCAATCTGAAAAACGTCCAACCTGAAAAATGTCCAACCTGAAAAATGACCAATCTGAAAAATGTCGAATCTGGAACATTTTACACTACAGAACCTTAAAAACCGCTATATATATTTATTTTTCAGATTGGACGTTTTTCAGTTTAGACATTTTTCAGATTGGACATTTTTCAGTTCGAGCATGGTCGTTGGACATTTTTCAGATTGGACATTATTACAGTAAGTCAATTTTTGCGTGTGAGAAAAACTGGGACAAAACACCGCACCTTAGGAAATGTTGCGACAGATAGGCAAAATCAACAATGAATGTAGGTACCTATTGACATGGGCATCTTATCTTATCTTCTTAGAAGGCCAGGAGTAACTAGCGGCACTGCGACCCTACAGAATCAGTTGTTGCAAAACAGGCAACAGAAAACCAGCGCTGCTAACCAGAGTTGTAACCCTTTTTACGGCAACAACTTGACATAGGAAACCTAAAAATGTTACAGTTTTGGATATCAGTATCAGCTAATGAAACTTAACATGTCAAATATTTTACTTGTATTTTTTTCCTTCTTTGTTGTTGCCTTTAATAAACGGATTACTTACTTACGTCACAACTTGTGCAAAACTATGATTGGCCGAAAAGGACTTCGTTTCCAAGGCCATAAGACCCATAAAAAAACAGGGCAAGTATAATAAGTTTCAAATAAGTTTCTGCTGTATTTCCTAGCTTTTTCCTTCAGCATGATCAGGAGTAATAGAACAAAGTTTGGCCAGTATAATGACGGGTAATGACGAAAATTCGTTTTTGATTACACTTTCACGGTTAATATGAAAAGGTACAATTTGGTCTAATTATTATTTTCTACGCGCTTTCAGTAAAACACAAAATAATATTTTTTTAATAGCTATTTGACGACCTATATCTATCTCATACATTCATTTTTGTAAACGGCAAACCAAACGCTGCAATTACGTTTGGTTGGTATTCTCCGTATATGGTATTGTCCATCGCAAGGGCACTGGGCTAGCGCGGTGGACTATACCCCGTACGCCCTCGTCGAAAGCGTAAGCCTGTGCCCCAAAAGTGAGGTATATTAATAGGCTGTTAATTGAAAATGTACTCCTACGAAATCGACAATCTAATCAAACCGTTTTTGTCACAATTGATCACCATTTTTAGCTTTCACTGTACACGTGGCAGAATCTTGAAGCGTTCAGATGACCAGGTCACCCGTAGGTCGTCAACCCCAGCTAATTGGACTTACAACAATGGCGGAAGGCGCGTCTGTCTATCCGTCTGTCAATCCGGCGCGCGGACCGGCCGCTTGCGGCAGGTCGCAGCTTGGCAGGGCTGCCAACTTTGCCATTATTGCCAGCACGTGGCTATTTTGGCGAAGCACTGGCGTGTGTGGTCTCGGAATCGAAGGCCGACGAGTAATTGCTAGGAATTCTACTTTCGGCCGATGATAGAAGAACATATCGCACTCCGCGGTTACTACTGTTGTTTTGTGATTCCGATTTATACCTAGATAGTCCCGTGAGCTACTAAACATACTGAGGTCTTTACTCCAGAACTTGTCGGCCCCCAACGGTAGTCGATTCTGCGACAGATGGATCTGCCTACTCCCATTTCAGCTAGCTGATCCTTTTGGCTATGTCGGCAACCTTAGTTCTCTGTCGGATCTCCTCATTGCAAGTGATATCCTTCAGATTCCGAGCATAGCCCTCTTCACAGCTCGCTGAGCGACTTAAAACTTGTGGATCAGGCCCACAGTCAGTGACCACCTCCGTTCATTCCAGGCCCATTTGTGCATAAGTGCCACACAGAGTCCATATCCTGTGCTAAGTCTGTTAAGCTTGGATTAGGCTGACAATAGTTCCCGACCTCTCGGCAACGAGCAACCTGCAGCAGTCCTGCCGTCGGCCAGAAGCCCTACTCCACTACTTCAGGGAGTTGGGATGGCTGGCCGGGGGGAAATGCATGAAACTCTAAGACTCTAAAAAGAAAAAGCTTGGACCAGCATTTCCTAGGAGGACCATCATCATCATCATCATATCAGCCTGTAGACGTCCACTGCTGGACAAAGGCCTCCCCCAAGGATCTCCACGACGACAGGTCCTGCGCTAACCTCATCCAGCTGGGTCCCGCGACCTTCACCAGATCGTCGGTCCACCTTGTGGGAGGCCTGCCTACACTGCGTCTTCCGATACGTGGTCGCCACTCGAGAACCTTTCTGCCCCAGCGGCCGTCAGTTCTACGAGCTATGGAGGACCATAGCCATTTAATATGGCGTTCTGTATTAAACGGCAGTTCGTCACCGCTGAAGATTCCCATCGCTCCGCCCCTGTATCCTCAAGAAGTAAATACATTGCAATAAGATAACGTATCACGCGTCAAAATCTGTTACGGAACTAATAACTCGCAGGTACTATTTACAGATATCTCATCAAAGATGATAGCCAACTGAGTAAATTATAGTAGTTTCGGGCTATGACGCCCGTACAGGCAGGTACGGTATGGGAACTTCTGACAATTAAGGCATATCATTTTGGGAAAGGACATTTGAGCCTAGACGGTAGAATCAAAGGCAGCTAAATCCATAACAGTCTGTACCGTATGGCATTTAGGTCCCTTTGATTCTAATCATAGGGAGCTAAATGCCATACAGTATTGTTATGGATTTAGCTGCCTTTGATTCCATATGCCTAAATTATCGGAAACATTTCCCTTTATCCCGGCATCGAGTTCTCCAAAGACACAAATAACTATGTAATCATAAAATTTGCAGAATAGCTCGTAATGCACGCAACAAAATTTTAATAAGGCGTAGCCGTCATCGCCGAAGTTTTATAGCCGATAACTCGGCTCCGCGTGCCAAAATGTCATCAAATCATCATAATATTCTCTTCGCAGAATCACAAGCGCCGTTATTGCATGCCATTCTGCTCCATTTGCGAAAGCTGGGTGCATCTATCAAATTCTGCAGCTGCGGATATCTCGTAAATATTTTATCGGTCGGTCTTGTACTTTTGTTGGTAATTAGTGAAACTTCCGGTGTTTTAGTTATATAATTTCGTATTAACTTTTGTTTGCGATTGTTTACTGAAATAAAATAAAAAAATAATCCTCAAAAGCTAATCCTCTCAGTAACTTTAAGGTTGACTGGAAGAGATCCCTTAGTGGGATAAGTTCGCCTTTGTACTTAGTTTCACTGGTTTAACTATCTGTTATTGTAATGTTTTTAGTACAATAAAATGTTTACATACATACAAATAATCAAATCTATAAAAGTATTCGTATATTCCATCACCATTAGGCACACCAATTCAATAGTGAAATTCGTATTTCATCTATCGTCTTCCCGCTTCCAAATTTTGCCGCTTGGGGGCGCAATTCTGGGCTGTTTTTGTCGATTTTCTTGATTCATTGACACCTTGGAAGCGGTGGTAGATAAAAAAATTACGTTGTATAAATGTACCCACTGTACTTACATGCAATAAAATAGTTTTGACTTTGACTTTCTACGAAGAGGCTCTACCGTACCTATAACTGCACTGTTCGTGCGGTTGTTATAGCCAAAGTTGGGGAGGTATAACCGAATAAACGGCCGAAGGAGAGGCCAAGTTCTCGCATACGGCGTAACGAGATATGATATTACGATTAGGGATCCCTATCTTAGCATAATTATTAATAATCCCGTGCCCCTGAGGGCAACCTAGCCACAAACTTATTAGCCTATGATATGAAGATTATATATATGTAGTTGCAATCATCAAAACAATTGCGGCAATGGTCAAAATAGAGGCGGCAAACTGTAGGAGTACCATTCTCTAGTCTTTATGATGATTATTGTTTTTGAATTATCAAATGAATAAATGAATGAGGAGGCGACAGAGTCCTCTTACCATCAGACGAGCCATCTGGCCGAGCCTCTCCTTGATGCAGCAAACAAACATCAGCAATATCTGACGACCAGCCTTGGAGGTCTGCAATAGAATCTCCCCAGATTTTAGGCATAGAAGAACTGAGGCATGAGTTGATAAGTGAAGTCTGTCTTCAGAACTCGGCTGGAAACGACCGAGACGACGCGAGATGAAGATGACGTTTTATGATACTTGGGATCTCTTTACACCACAAAGACGCATTGTGTCCTTAGTTGCTTATCTCGACAAGTACTTCAAACCTAATGACTATAAGCAAGGCACCTTCAGACATCAAAACCCAGACTATAAAGATAGGCCTCGAGACTCGAGACGTTGATGGAATGAGTAGAGATGTGACTGCCATAACGGGAACCGATACCAAAAAAACTAGTATACGTAATGTATTACACTAACGACAGACAGGCTTTATCAAACGATTCACCTGAAATTTTTTTCGTGCAAAATTATCGTCCAAATTTTTTTTTTCAACTTTTGGAAAGTGAGAATTCTACTTTTTCTATATAACGTTAATAACGGTATTGTAAAGTGTTTAATACTTCTTCATAGTATTTTAAATTATTACTACTATCCTAAGTGGTCTATTGTGATTAAATAACATGCTATTTGTCTTCTACTGAAGCGGTGGAAGAATCGGACACACTCACAGTGTGACAAGTATTCCGTTTCAGGCGGCGTCGCTTCATTCAACATGGGCGTAACCATAGAGTTAAGATCCGCGAGCACGCGGCACCTTAGAGGCGTAAACGAAGCATTCTATGTGTGTCAAAATCGTGTCAAATGTATCACAATACTGTGACTCACTCACACAATTTTATTTTCAAACTATAAATAAATTTGTATTAGCAACCTCCTCCCGCTACACCGCTTCCTTTGTCCGCACCCCCCCTGTAAGTGGCACCATTGGTTCCCATACTAAATAAGCATGATGCAGTCTTCATAGGGAGCGCGCGCGCCACCAAGGAGATTCGAACATTCCTGGGTGTAACCAACCACTATAACGTAAGTATCGACACGTTACAAAATAGCTAATACAGGAGCCGGAATACTCTTTCGCCGCTCTAGACTTCCCATCTCTACAGTGTGAGCAGCTTCGAGGGGTTAATGCGAGATAAGTCTACCGGCACCGGAAGTCCGCTGCAAAGGATAAGCTAACGTTAGTTTAAATATCGAACGGGTAAGCAGATAACCGGGTAAAGGTTAAAGACGCAAGCGAAGACGAGATAGGGGTTGTTATATCAGAATAGAGCTAACATCGAAATGTCGTTAGCAGTCGGTTGTTACGTTTTACTTGTATATATGAAAGGTTATCAGTTTTCTTAGTACATTTTAGACTTTCGCGCCTTGTATTCATCATTTTTATGTCTTACTTAATCAAATCAACAGCCTATTAATATGTCCCCACTGTTGGGACTCAGGCGTGACCGCTCAACGAGGGCGTTAGGGCTATAGTCCACCACGCTAGCCCAGTGCGGGTTGGTATACTTACGCTTAAGAGTTTCTTCTTCGGCGTACGCAGGTTTCCTCACGATGTTTTCCTTCACCGTTTGAGAGCAGTCAGTAAATGTACTTAAGTTTCGAGAAAAACCCATCGGTATATGGCCCAGCCGGGCATCGAACATCCTCCCTCTCGACATGACAGTCCGCGTTTTCCCCACTACGCCACCGACGCTCAACGGCATGACACGAAAAAAGCTTCGGCCCAAAAAAAATCGCCCATAATTATTTTTTTAAATTTACTTTCAATAAACCGCAATATAAAGGTGCAATTTCAAAAACAAAACTGCATTTCAATCAACTTGTCCCCTACTAAGTGCAAACTCGATAAAGCGCCGACGGATTGCATCCCCGACTCGCAACCGAGCCGACAAACAAAGGCTCCCGGACAAAAGACGATAAACAATCGCCAAGCGTTCTGATTACTTCGCCGCTACCACTGGAACTCGATCAAGCTTTATTTATGTATTATAGATACATTTTTTTAACTTTATTTTATTTTGAGACTTTTGTTATCCACATGATTTACACAAGATTTACTGACGAGGCGACTCAAGGATGTCATACAAGGATCGTGCCGCCACAGATGCAGGTTTGGACAAAATTAACTGAGCCAAACCCACATCTAGTGGATTCAGCATATATAATCAAATCAAGCATTAAAATCGATCAAACATATATAAAAGTTTTGTAATGTCAACTTAGTATAGTACTTGTGATAAGTGATGAATGTTCCCAAAAATTATTTTGTAGTAATGTTAAGTTAGTCCGGAGAGATGTAATGTTTATGATTCATTCACCAGTTATCCATTCATTCAGACAGCTCACTCAACCGGTCACTCATTCTTCTACGCTTGCAATAAACCATGTCACACCGTGATTTCGCTGTGCTCATATTATCTCCAATACTCTTCAGTTTATGTATTAAAGAAACGATAATCGTGCCGTTTGGGATGGTACACCCTTAACTAAATTAGTCTCTCGTGCTCTTTATTTAACTTTTAAAAATAAGAAAAAAACGGCACGAATTTTGGAACTGTCAAAATAATTTAGTCCTGTCAGACAGAGGAAATTTTAATCGCCGTGTTTTAAATTGCAATAACATAAATAGGTATCCCAGGCTTAATACAAAAATGTTCTAACCCCTTTATAGTTATGTATGACATAGCAGCATTTGTTTAATGAAAATGAACAAAACTTAAAAGGTTAAAAGTGGATGGTTGGTAGCTAATATTGACACAAACGGAAATAAAAGACCTTTCACGTAAAGCGTATGGGGCCAGACACACGCGGCCTGCGGTGGCGGCCTACCGCAGGCCGCAGCTTCAATATACAAACGCAGGTAGCGCGTGTCTGAAGTCTCACATACATTGCATAGGGAATACAACAGACCGCCACCGCAGGCCGGGCGTGTCTGAAGTCTCACATACATTGCTTAAGGAATACAACAGGCCGCCACCGCCACCGCAGGCCGCGTGTGTGTCTGGGATCCCCTTAAAACGATGTGTTTCTTGAAAATTTAAGAACGCCATTTTTTAGATGAATGTTGAAACAAACACCAATTAATAACAATTTTATTAGAAACAAGCAAGTTTTAATAATAACACTATAATTCGTTTCAAGAGCGTGAAACTACTTCATTAATGAGCTTTTAGATTAATCTCAACGGACATGTTCATAGTAAATTTTTACAACACACTCATTCAAGTTTTACGATCCGGTAGTTAGTAAGTAGGTGGTTATAAAAAATGAAATAGATGTGACGTCATTCAGCTATTTTACTACCTATGCCCATAAAAACGAACTATAATACAAACGAATTTGAATTGTAATAATGTAAGACGATATTTGTTTTGCCAACATTATTTACGAGACAAAAGTAATTCGAGAAACATTGGTAGCGCTGCGAAATGGAAGCACAAGGGTAAATTTATAGAAAACATCTTGCGTCAGTGAAATATGCTGGGAGTTTTCTAAGGAAACACTTGAGAGTGCAATATTTTTAAAGTATTCACGTATCGATACTATCGACTCTATCGATAGCCAAAGTATATTCGATATTTCATCGGTGGCGCGAGTGAGACAGTCGCTTATGAAATAATCATGATAAACAATTATGTGTTGCTACATTTTAAGTTGAAACGATATGGAGCTTCAGTGGCGTCGGGGATAAGACGCGGCCTATCATATCGAAAGGTCCGGAGTTCGATCCCCGGCTGGGTCATATACCGATGGGTTTTTCTCGAAACTTAAGTACATTTAGTGACTGCTCTCAAACGGTGAAGGAAAACATCGCGAGGAAACCTGCATACGCCGAAGAAGAAATTCTTAGGCGCATGTGAAGTCCACCAACCCGCACTGGGCTAGCGTGGTGGACTATAGCCCGACCACCCTCGTTGAGAGGGTAGGTCTGAGCGCCCCAGCAGTGGAGACATCTTAATAGGCTGTTGATGAAGTTGAAACGACGTATTTAATACGAAGACGATATACAATTAAGGACTGGAACTTGTAAAAAGGGTCAGCGAAGCGATTCAAAGATGTCCAGAGGTCCCGAGTTCGATTCCCGGTCTTGACATCTACCAGTGGTATTTTATAAACTTAAAAACCCCGTCACGCCAGAGAACAGTGACTTTAAGTATGTTTTCATTGGAGCTAAAAAATAATGCATCTTGTTTTTTTTCTCTCTAAAGATCCCAACCTAAATTACCGCAAGCTGAAAATCCCGAACCCAGAGCCGGGCTCGCAATTATCGATATCTCTAACAATCGACGTTTAAGCACCACCACCGCACACCCCCAGGATTTTCCTCACAACATGAAAACAGGAAAGAATTCCCGCAAGATCAAATATTGGAGAATCACGATAAATGCTAGTATATTTATATCGCAGGATATTTATTGCGTGGATTCGTTTCGTGTTCGGTGGAAGTTTCACTTGCCCCAACAATTCAATACAGTCAATTTCGGTAATTAAAACGTTTTTATAATTAACTGGCATGAGCCCCGCGACTTCGTCCGCATTAAAAATATACTTCATCATCAACAGTCTATTAAGATGTCCCCACTGCTGGGGCTCAGGCCTACCCTCTCAACGAGGGTGTTCAGGCTATAGTCCACCACGTTAGCCCAGTGCGGGTTGGTGGACTTCACATGCGCCTAAGAATTTCTTCTTCGGCGTATGCAGGTTTCCCCACGATGTTTTCCTTCACCGTTTGAGAGCAGTCAGTAAAATATGTACTTAAGTTTTGAGAAAAACATGGCCCAGCCGGGGATCGAACTCCGGACCTTTCGATATGATAGGCCGCGTCTTATCCCCGACGCCACTGACGCACTCTCGTCAGTGGTCGTCTTCTTTACCAGGTCTTAATAAGTACTATATGGTCTATCCAAGCACAGAAGCACCGTGTACATCCACCATAGCCCCGTTCATACTTGGACACACATCACTCGCCACAAACACAACCATTTTCGCCACTTCTTCAGGCTCCACTACCTTCATGTCACCGGCCGGCAGTTTGTGGTCAGAAACTATCTCCTCATCTCCGTCCGTTATCCTCGACGCCTCTGACGCTCTTTCATTTTGTACGTTAAATAAATTCTATTCTATTTTGATGCTGAACGCTCTCACATGTGATTCATCCCACACCAATCCATCCCCATAACACAAACCACGGTTGCATTTGACACTGTCTATGTCCTAGATATTAATTCAGTAGTGAATCATCCAAACCCACAACAGCGCACAATACCAACCGCAAAACCGAATGAACCGCAAATCTGTCGCTACAATTGTTATTGACGATAAGTTATCGTCGTTATATTCACTTTTACAACGATACTTACCTTGGCTCTTATGTTGCGCAAAACCCAAGTCGCATTTGCTGTTTCGTCTTTGTTCAAGAGTATGACAGAGATAGAAGGGTGAATGTATGCTAGGGCTGCGACCTGCTCTAACCTACGACTCATCCCACATTGGACCGCGCACGATAAAAACCGCTACATTGCGCGGTCCGCATTTGTCTTACGACCATATTGTCACTGCTCTATACATAGCTCCTGCTTTCACGTGTAACTCGTCCCAAAAGCAAGACACAAAACCGCAAGATTGAACGGGATGCATTAGTCTCCCCCTCGGAACCCTTCATGTCTATGCCTCCATAAGTAAGTATATATTCCTAAGGGCATTGCCTATCACGTCCGCTTCCACGCATGACTTACCCCACAAACGAAGGCAAAAGACGATGCAAACCGCTAAATTGAACGGGCCGCATTTGTCTCTGCCGCAAAACCCTACTTTCCGTCTTATATTTACTCAACGACATCTTCGCCATTGTCTATAGTTTACCGCTTCCGCGTGTGACTCGTGCCACAGGCGACAGCGCACGATACAAACCGCAAGATTGAACGGGCCGCATTTGTCTCTCCCGCAAAACTCTATTTGGTGTCTTATATTTACTCTACGACATCTTCGCCATTGTCTATAGCTTCCCGCTTCCACGAGTGACTCGGCCCTCACGCAACTGCAAACCGCAAGATTGAATGGGCCGCGTTTGTCTCTCCCGCAAAACGCTACTTGATGTCTTATATTTACTCTACGACATCTTCGCCATTGTCTATAGCTACCCGCTTCCGCGTGTCCCTCGTGCCACAGGCGACAGCGCACGATACAAACCGCAAGATTGAACGGGCAGCATTTGTCTCGCCCGCCATTGTTCCGGTGTTGCGGCTATGTATCCGGCGTGCAGCGATGCACATATGTGTTCAACATAGACCACCGGATAGTGTTGAATTTAAACATTAAATGCAGGTGGCCAAATAGAGCTGTCCTATATTTTTGAAACGATAGTGAAAAAAAAGTGAGATTTCGATCGACACGACACTTCGTTATATGTTCTAAGGATAGCCGAGCATTCCCGAAATTATCTGGAGGCTTTATGCTGATTTTTTCGGTTCTCGAACTAAAATATTATATTGGACAACTGGGGCAGCCTGTTTATATAAATAAGACTTGCTTGTCATGTTATGAAATTAAAATTAATGAATACATGATTATGATTACATTTTAGACTGTCATGCTTTGTATTCATTACTATTTAGACAAGGCGAATATTTTCCACCCTATGTTTCGAGCATTGGGCCTATTTTTAACTCAAAAATTGTTGTTGGTTTTTTGTATCGGATGTCGAAGGAAAATTAGTAGGATATTGAAAATATGGCTTAGGTTACACTTGGCCGTGGTTCACGAGTCGATTCAGCTCATCTTCAGTATTTTTTTCAGCGCAAAATTGGTCTTGCGACCCCCTAAAGCCTCTCTAGAGAGAATAACGTTTTCTGGGAAAATAAAATTGCAAACATTAAAATTGCGCTATCGCAAAAGCTTGTAAAACTTTAACAGCAGAAAGAAATGACCTATAAATTCAATTTTATGCGCTAGATTTTAATTGGATTTCTAAGGACGATAACAGTCGTAGTTTCGGATTTATTGCATACAGAGTTCAATTCTCAACGCTCACTGTTTGAAGTTGAAGTTGGAAGCTTAAACTAGGGTTCCCTCTCTGTATTATTTAATTGTAAATAACATCTATATCGGGACCACAGACCACCCAACCAATTGACTGCGCATGAGAAGGCGACAGCGAGCGTTCACCGAACATAACTACATCTCCGCTTTGTTACAACTACAAACAAGTAGTGCATACGTAAAATGGGAATGATTTTTTTCCGCGTAAATTCCATGCTGTTGGGTATCGTTGGATAGGTCTTTCAAAAATATCGCGGGTGTGTGGCTAACATATTTCGATTTAGGGATTCGTTTGCGAAATATCAAGCTTTATTATTTTTTATGCTAATTTTTGTCACTTTAGTACATAATCTCCAACTGCAAAGTTGACTTCTGTTCGTTTATTTTAGGTTTGGTTTATAAAAGGGCTGGCGAGGTCTACTGTTCTCACAGAACCACTAGTTTAATATAGTTATAAGACTAAATTGTAATGTGACTTGCCCAATGCAACGTACTCTGTTGCAAGTAAGAGCAAATAAATGCCAAAGGAGTTACTATGGACAAGGGTGAATAACAAGAAGTTTTCACCGTAGACTAGTCAGTATAAAAACAGTATAAGGGTGCATATCACTATAAACTATGCTAACACTACCCTGCTCCGATCACTGATCACGACACACAAATCACCATCTGCCACGTTAAGAAGCCAGCAAACCAAGAGGGAAGCTGGGGAAAACAAATCCCATAAAAGTAATCCACTTTTAATAAAAATAAAAGCGTTCTCCAAGAAGTTCGGGGCGAGGAAATATCAAACTCAAATAAAACTTGTACATTGTGACGTCGATAAGGTTCGGCCAGGGCCGGGTGAAGGGTCAGCGCGCGGGGCGCTGAAATATGGACCAGATGCTTTTGTAACGCCATTTAATAATAATAATAATGTTTGGACAAATTTACACACGGCTGTTTAGTCCCAAACTAAGCCGAGGCTTGTAAATGGGTACTCAACAACTGATAAACATACATAAATACTTAAATACATACAAACACCCAGAATCCGAAAACCAACAGATATGCTCATCACACAAATGTTGGTCCCGGGTGGGAATCGAACCCACGACCTCTGGCGCAGTAGGCAGGGTCACTACCAACTGCGCCAACCGGCCAGTCAGATTTAAATAACGGATAAATAAAATTAAAATAAATAAAATAAAATTTTAAATAGCTCTTCAATCAAGGCCGGCGACGCACCAGCACCCCCCGGGTGTTGCAGGTGTCGGTGGGCGGCGGTGACCTCTTAACATCAGGAGGCCCGCCTGCTTGTTGCCAACGTAGCAATAAATAAAAAGAATTCGAAAACTGTAAAAATATCTTTGGAATATTGCGCCTCCAATAACGGAGGGTCGCAATTTCGTCACTAAGGGTGGGCCTGTCTGTAGGATGGTAGTAGAGTTTAATGAGCTTCGTGATCTCAGCGACAAAGGGGGGGGCGGCGATGTCTACAATAAGGTACCGCTCCGAAGTTTGTCAATCTTTTAAATGCGATGTGCGTGATCAACATCTAGTATTCACTTTGTAAACGACATTTACTAAAGAGATTGTAATAAAAAAGATTGTAATTTTCGTTTTCAAGATTGTACCAGGATTGTGCGTAGTTCGAAAATCGTTTATTATAAATTGGAATACAATATTCTCTATAAGACGTCAATTTTGTCTAAAACTACTCTATTGTAGTGTTGGGTTAGGTAGGATCTTATCTTATCTTCTTAGGTGGCCAGGAATACCTGGCGACACTTCGACCCTATGGGATCTGTTGTGCCAAACCCCTGTCCGACAAACGGTGCCCAATTCCCTTATTTTGGTGGAATTCACATACGCCTCAGAATAGTAAATACCAGTCTTTGGCGTATGCAGGTTTCCTCACGATGTTTTCCTTCACCGAAAAACCTGTGGTATTATAATAATACTAGGCTACAGGCATAGGCTATAGGCTACAGAAAGATGGACTTTCAGCACTCACCAGTGGACGCGCTGCCGACTTCTCGGGGGCATCAGTGATGCTGACCACAGAATAACTAATTATATAATTATTAACGTCGGGCAAGGTAAATAAAACTTATTCGTGTGTAAGACCCGTAAATAATTATATAATTATGAATACAAAGCGCGAAAGTCTAAAATGTACCACAGAATAACTATCTCAACGCGCTATATCAGGGTTACCAGATTCCGTCCTGACTCCCGAAAAAATACAAAATCTCCCGACAAACAGTATAACTTAAAGTTTTATGCACAATTTATATTGAGTGAACTATTAATTACGGGATTGACTGATCTCAAAAGAGAATAATGTTGGTAGATTGTTGATTTTAAAAATAAAAAGTAAATTTTCTACCTACAATATTTATTTCTCCAGGCAATACGATCAAAAAAAAACCAAAATTTTAAAAATTAAATACATATCTTCACGCTATGTCTGTGACACACCTCTGTCACTTCGCTCAGTCTCATCACACGCTCGCCGCGGGACGCGAGTACTCCTCACGTCCCGCGTGAGCAACCGCTCCCATTATTCATTGTAACATAGCAATTTAAATAACATTACAAAGAATGTGTTTACTCGGCACTTTAATTGTAAATACATATCTAGTTGGTTAACAAATTGTTCATTGTATTGTATTAGGCTAAGTTTTATAATGAAATAAATTTTATCTTATCTTATCTTATCTTATCTTATCTTATCTTATCTTATCTTATCTTATCTTATCTTATCTTATCTTATCTTATCTTATCTTATCTTATCTTATCTTATCTTATCTTATCTTATCTTATCTTATCTTATCTTATCTTATCTTATCTTATCTTATCTTATCTTATCTTATCTTATCTTATCTTATCTTATCTTATCTTATCTTATCTTATCTTATCTTATCTTATCTTATCTTATCTTATCTTATCTTATCTTATCTTATCTTATCTTATCTTATCTTATCTTAGCTTATCTTAGCTTATCTTAGCTTATCTTAGCTTATCTTATCTTATCTTATCTTATCTTATCTTATCTTATTCAGAATTTCTTTAGATACTTTGGTTTTATGATCTGGCAACCCTAGCCACGCATAACTTTCATAGACCGGTCTCTAGCGTTTGATGGCGCGTGAAATTCGAGAAACTTGGACAATGAAAACTTAAAATTGTGTTCGCCCTGTATGTATGTTATGTCATGCGAGAGTTGGGAACACATGGCGCGAGTGTGATGCGATTGTTTATAGTTGTTTGTCAAAGGTGTTGGCAGTTGAGAATGGAATTGCTACGAGTTACTTCAAACTAGTGAATGAATGAAATATTTATGAATATGTCAGGTAGTACATACAAAAAACTCTTATTATACCTTGTTAACTTCGTAGCCGTTAGCAAATAAAAATGGTGGTGAATTTATCTTGAAATTTATTAAAAATTGGTTTCACACGACATTGCTTTTTCTTGCACGAATGTTCCATAGACAAAATAGAGCGAATGAATGAATGTTAGGGTGCGTTCCGAAGTATGGCGTAGACATTCCTACATAATACATTCAGTATATTCTGACAGTTGCTTGGCAGATAGATAGTGGTATCTGATTTAAAAAAAATTACATCGATTTTTAATCGACTTCGAAAAAAGGAGGAGATCCTATGTTCGGCTGTAAGTATGTTTTGAAAGTTACATTCATATATACATATCTTTACGCTATATCAGGGACATGAACGGGAAGTCAGAGAGAACGGAGCGCCAAGTACCGCGATCCAGACACACTGTCACTGTCGTCCTGAACTCTGTCGCTTCGCTCAGTCTCGTCATCACACACGTTCGCGAGTGCTCTTCAAGTGTCCGTCTGTGAGCACCCGCTCTATCTGATCCTGGTACTTAGGAATATGAATGATACAAAACGTGTATATGTTAAAATCTAAAGGCATGAGCAACATATTATTTACATACAAACAGACGAAAAAGTACATGAAAAGTCAGCAATTCTCGGACCCGTAGGCATATATAAGGTCCGTATACTAGTCAGTATCCCTAAAGTCTCGAAGTTGTTCAAGAATATGTCTACCTCGGGCAAACTATGCAGTTAGGTAGAAACAACTTCGAGAGGGAAGCCGATAGGAGGATCAGGCTGGGCTGGGCAGCATTTGGGAAGTTGCGTCATATCTTCTCGTCGCATATACCACAATGCCTGAAGACAAAAGTCTTCAACCAGTGCGTCCTAACCGTAATGACGTACGGCGCCGAAACGTGGACACTGACAGTGGGACTAGTCCGGAAACTCAAAGTCGCTCAACGGGCTATGGAAAGAGCTATGCTCGGAGTTTCTCTGAGAGATAGGATCCGAAACGTGGTGATCCGCCAGAGAACCAAAGCCTTCGACATAGCTCAAAGGGTTAGCACGTTGAAGTGGCAGTGGGCTGGTCACATCTGTCGGAGAACCGATAACCGCTGGGGTAGACGAGTTGTCGAGTGGAGACCACGACTAGGCAAGCGTAGTGTGGGACGCCCCCCGGCTAGATGGAGCGACGACCTGCGCAGGGCGGCTGGCAGTGACTGGATGCGGAGAGTCGAAGATCGGACTCAGTGGCGCGCCTTGGGGGAGGCCTATGTCCAGCAGTGGACTAGTGCAGGCTGATGATGATGATGATCCCTAAAGTCATCACATGATAATATAAAAAGCATATTTAACCTGTTGTCAACTTAGTGTTGCTATCTTAATTGTTCTAAGTAATAAAACAAATATGTTGCCATGAAGAGCTGTTGATTTAATGCTGGTACAACAGGTTAAATATGCTTTTTATATCATGTGACGACTATAGGGTCACTGACGAGTATACCAGCGTCTACCTTAACAGTCTGCCCGTTTGCTACTTCAGACAGTATAAAAATAACCTTCTATCTCGTCGTTAAAAAAAGGTGTTGAAAAAACTCTGTCTCGGCCAAAAGAAAACATTTCTCGCCACCATTTCTACAAGAAAGGCAGATAAAATCGACTACGGAAGACCGAAGCCGCATTGTACAGTCAGCAACGAATATTGGTGACAAGCTCGGTATCTTTTTTTAAACATATCAAGCACGCAGTAATATCTACATCCACGAAATTGTCAACGAAAAAAAAATTTCGATTCAACTCAAAATTCATTTCACTGACAACAGTAAAATAATTTCTTTGTTGTGTGTTAAATCTAAAACTAGCGTTGCCGAGTGATGTTATGTAGCCTAAATAGGACGTACCCTTCCTCAAGAGATGGGCTATCAAATGCAAAAATATTTTAAAAAATCCTACTGGTAGTTGCAGCGATTAGAGAGTTCAAACTCCTCATCATATCAGCCTGTAGACTGTAACGTTGCAGACTCTCGTTACATAATTTTATAAAGAAAAATATAACTAAGTATATATAAATTAAAACTAATAAATAATAATACCCTAAAAACGTATTTAATAAAACTTATCCTAAAAATATATACAGAACCCAATCGATACCGTCTAAAATGCACCTTGCAGAAATGGTTTTAATATTTCGCAGCGTCGCCCGCGCAGCCGTGCGGACTCCTATAGATCTAACTGATAACACGCGCCGCGCGCTAAGATCGGTTCGGCTCGTCGCTGACTCGTTTGTGGACTGGCATTCCGCTCTTCACCGTCGCCAGCGCGTGACCGAATTTGGAAATATTTTCGTAATCTAAACGAATAAGTACTTTAAATCCTACATACCTAGTTTCTGTTTAAAACTGTTTAAACTGTGTTGTGCTGGATATCCCCTCTAGGGTGAGTTCTCATCTTATTAACTAGATTCTATGTAAGCTGTTTAAAAACTTCTGCCTGGCTAGCTGCATTTTTACCAACCTACCTACTTACTTTTCATTGATCACTGGTTCTTCCTCACTGCAGCTGGCCTGGTCGAGTTCCTACATATATATATTGACCGGAATGTCCTCATTCCAGGGACCACGGCCTGACTAAGGTCTTACCAAGTAACCACCCATCTGGAACTTGATGAAAACCTACCAAGGAGTTATCTGAATTTCGAGGTCAACAGCCCCGTGGTGTTGAGGAATTTTTCTACGGAGGGTCCCTGCGATCCTGCTACTGGAGCCGTTACCACCTTGAGGCCAGTGATCATAATTAAGCTAACTCATCTGGATTGACTGAGGAAGAACAATAAACGTATTTAAATTGATTACTCTCGTAAATGATTTAAGGACCCCACTACCAACCTAAATTCTAATCTGTGACCTGGGTAAGCATCCAAAAACGTTACAGTGGCGCCTTCTAACGTGGTTGTTGTCCTTCCGAAGTCATTCCAGTATTCTAGGTCTCAGTCAATAGCAGCTGGCACAGTGCGATCACAACTATTGTGAACGAGACGGTGTGGTGTCTACCTACATAGCGAACTGGTACGTACTAGCTACTAAGAATAAAAATCGTTTATGCTTACGCTTGTTTTATTTATTTTTGTGTTTTAATTTTGATTCTGTGATTTTTATTTTTTGTTGTAATTGTTACGTAATATGGAATTCTAGATTGATTTATATTTTACTACCTACATAAAATATTAAAATACCCTCAATTTCATTTTATTGTATTGTAATTAATTTAATTTTATTATTACTACGAGTAAATTATTTTTAAATAAATAAACGCTCAAGAAATGTTATAATGTATAATATTAATTAATTATTAATAATTTTCGTAACAGTTCGCAACTCATCTCTTAATTGCATTTTTATTCTCATTGATCATTTGCTACCATTCTACCATTTTAATTTATTTTATTTTATTTTGCTTGATCACTCATTGCATAGTAGTTAGATCACCATTCAAACACCAAATCGTAGTAGCTTGTAAATTTTTTGAAAAAACAGCATAGCTTAACATAGCAACCTACCCACTTTTCACGTTTAATTTTATCTAGTCATTTTTACCTACTCATTTTTACTTAATTTTAACTAGTCATTTTTTAAATTTTGTTGATTGTCATAAACATCTATATTTGCTTAAAGTATCCATTGTGCTTTGGTAATTCATGGTGCTAATTAATTTTCTATGTGTATTAGCGAAACTTAGTGCTTAACTGCTTATCGAACATAGTGCTGATTGTAATTGTTTTGCATTATCTATTATTTTGAGATGGGAGCTCGCCCTATTTCGTTTATCCAGCTAAACAAAAATGAACTTAGTTACGAAGTGCTTATTCGAGGCGGAGAACCGGGTGCTACAGTCCTCGAACTACGTAAACAAATTAATAAATTAATGTCTTTATATCCTTCTGAAGATATTACGGAGTCTGGCATAGAATTCGAATCGGATATAGAGGGTGTTAATACTTCAATTAAAGAGCTAAATACGCGAGTTACTACTTTGGACACTAAATACGATGTGAATCTATATAAACGTACTACAACGCTTTCAAATCACATATACTACCGTCTTAAACGTATGAACCAACTTAAACTTAGCACGGCGGAACTAGACAAAATTAACCAGGTAATAAAAGAATACAACGGTCTAAACAACAAATTAAACAAATACCCACCTATAAATGTCGCGAGTAATACTGCATCTGAAAATACAACCGCTGAGCCCACTAATGCACAGTCGTCTTCTGCGTTCGAAGGTCCTACCATAGTATCTACGAACTGCGAGCGTAGTCATATAAACGACTTACAAAAAATAAAATTCAACGGAAAGACATGCGTGCGCTCTTTCTTACAAAAAGTGAAAGAATTTAGCGAAGCTAGGAATATTTCTCACGCTAAACTTTTTACTTACGCTACGGAAATTTTTACAGGCGATGCACTAATTTGGTATCGTAGTGTGAGGGATCAGGTAGCAGATTGGAATGAATTATCGACTATACTTAAAAAAGATTTTGGTCAGTTCGATTATGACTATAAGCTAATGTCCGAGATTCGTGACAGAACCCAAGGTGAATCTGAAAACATCACAATTTACTTAGCTGTTATGGCCGAGCTTTTCTCAAGGCTATCTAAAGTTATAACCGAAAATGATAAATTGGAAATTTTAATGCACAACATTAGGCCATGTTACGCTAACGTTCTAGCTTCAACGTCAGCTGGCATCGAGTCAATCGACACTCTTCGTTCAATCTGCAGAAACTTTGAAAACATACAATGCCTATCATCACAATTTCGTGAACCACCTAAAGTGTCTTCCGAGCTGATGGCACCTGACCTAGCGTATACTAAACGCGATCAACCTGACCATTTTAAATCTAAAGACAATTATCATAAAAAGTACAATTCTTACACTAATAATCCAAAATATAGTAACTATTCGAAAAATACCTACGGTCAAAAATATAATACTACCCCCAACAAAAATTTTAATACCAATTATTCTAATAAACAAGCCATGAACCAGGAAAACAAACCACAGGCACAAGCAGTTTCTTCTATTGATAATAAAAAACATTCGCCTAAAGCTCCGTACTGCCCACGTTGTCGTTCTAACGATCACAACTTACATCTATGCAAACAGGATCGTTTCGCTATTTGTTTTAAATGTGGCAAGAAAGATGTCAAACATCCTGATTGTCCTAACTGCAATACAAAGTCACATCCAAAAAACTAAGTACAGAAGATTGCTGCAATGTAAGCTGTAAACAAAATACTAATCACTACGATGAAAGCGATTGGAAAAACTGGCTATCAACAATTAAAATGTTTTTCTCAAGCTATCACATTGCATCAATCTTAAATAGCAAACCTAAAAATGATGTACGTCCATACGTTACCGTTAAGTTAGGAGACTTATCTGTCTGCGGATTATTGGATTCTGGCTCTGCAGTGACTATCATAGGTAACAACTGCCATGAAACACTAGTAGCTACAGGTCTGAAACTGTGTAGTGATAATGAATCTAAAACATTTCTAGCGGCAGGAGGACAGAATTTATCTACAATCGGCTACATGAACTTACCTATTTGCTTTGAAAATACTATACACATTCTAAAAGCTTACGTAATACCTGCAGTGACTTGCAATCTCATCTTGGGAGTGGACTTTTGGTCAAAATTCGACATCTGCCCTAAATATCTCAGTTCGATCACACTAACAGACACAAAGACATCAAACATATTCGAGATTAGCAACGATAGTAACGATGTAAATCTGAATTCTTACGATAATCTTTCTAATACACAACGAATCAATGCTGACAACATTATCAAGCAATTCCATGACATATCTGCAGAAAAATGTGGCCTAGGTCGTACACATCTTATTTCTCATCGCATAGACACTGGCGATTCACCACCTATCAGGCAAAGATACTATAGATTATCGCCGGAGAAACAGAGAATCTTATGTCAGGAACTAGACGAAATGCTTCAGCTAGGTGTTGTTGAGCCCTGCGAAAGCCCGTGGTCTTCCCCTGTACTACTAACACCGAAAAAAGACGGGAAACTTAGATTTTGCTTGGACAGTCGTAAACTAAACGCGGTTACTAAAAAAGATGCCTATAAATTACCTTACGTGTCTGAAATCTTAGACAGTCTTAAAAATGCTAGGTATCTAAGTAGCATAGACCTATCTAAGGCATTTTGGCAAATACCTATCGAACCTACCGATAGAGACAAAACATCATTTTACGTACCTACCCGCGGATGCTTCAGATTCGTAACTACACCATTCGGCTTAACCAATGCGCCTGCAACTCAACAAAGACTAGTAGATGTTTTATTCTACGGTCCTGAATTCGAGAACTGCGTATTTGTGTTTGTTGATGATATTATTATAGCCTCTCCCAGCTTTGAACAACACATAGCCATGCTCTTACGGGTCCATGAAAAACTTAAAAAGGCTAATCTTACTATAAATTACGAAAAATCTAAATTCTTTCGTAACGAACTGAAATACCTTGGCTACGTGGTAAATTCTAAGGGTCTTCACGTTGATCCAGGGAAAATCGAAGCAATTCTCAATCTACCTACTCCCACTAACAAGAAAGAAGTCAAGAGATTCCTTGGCACTGCCTCTTGGTATCGTAGATTCGTTCCGAACTTCAGCTCTATAGCTGGGCCACTAAATAAACTCACATCTTCTGGCAAAAAATCTTCTGGCAAAAAATCTGCTCCCTTTTTATGGACAAAAGAAGCTGACGAATCCTTCCATAAATTAAAAGACTGCCTTATCTCAGCTCCAATCCTAAAGTGTCCTAATTATGACTTACCATTCGAAGTACATACTGACGCAAGCGACTATGGCGTAGGAGGACTACTGACTCAGACGATAGATGGCGTGGAACATCCTATTGCGTATATGAGCAAGGCACTATCGACTCAGGAACGTAACTACAGCGTAACGGAGCGAGAAGCACTAGCAGTCGTTGTCGCTCTGGAACACTGGAGATGCTACCTAGACAATGGTCAAAAGTTTACTGTCTATACAGACCATGCAGCTCTCAAGTGGTTTCTAAATCTAAATAATCCAACCGGACGTTTAGCTCGCTGGGGTGTTCGTCTTTCGGCCTTTGGGTTCGACATCAAACATCGTCGAGGTGCTGACAATGTTATCCCTGATGCGCTGTCACGCTCTTTTCCTGTCTCAGCTATTGACACTTCTCCAAACTCTACCAACACTACAGATGAGTGGTATCTAAACATTTACCAAGGCTGTCAAAACTCCCCAACATCTTTTCCCAACTACATGGTGAAAAATGGTCGTCTGTATAGGTTTATGAAATCTAAATGCGTACTAAATACAGAGTTCGAATGGAAGGAAGTTGTGCCTAGGGAAGTAAGGGCTGACATTATTTCCGAAAATCATGCTGAACCGATTGCTGGTCACCTAGGCATATTTAAGACCTACAAGAGGCTAACACTCAAATACTACTGGCCCGGTATGCATGCTGACGTAGTAAATGCTATAACTTCTTGTGACACCTGTATAGCTCATAAACATCAAAATCATGCTACTTTAGGTGAAATGGGCAGACCTAAGACATGTTACAGACCATTTCAAATGCTAAGTGTAGACTTAGTAGGACCCTTACCTTTTTCTAGAAAACAAAATTCCTATCTATTAGTAACTACCTGTTGTTTCTCCAAGTACTGTTTGTTGTTTCCCATCAAGCGTGCTACTGCGGAGGTTGTAACTAGAATTCTGGAAGAAAACGTGTTCCTAGTGCACGGAATTCCATCTACCATCTTGTTCGACAACGGTAAACAATTTGTTAGCGTTACCCTAAAACAAATGCTTGACAAATACAAAGTACCTAACATACACTTTACTCCTAAATACTCACCACAAATTAACACTGTAGAGCGTTATAATAAAACTATAATAACAGCGGTGTCTACCTTTATTGAAAGCGACCAACGTATTTGGGACCTACTAATACCCAAAATACAATTCGCTATCAATAACAGCGTCAATGAGGTGACGGGCTACACTCCGTCATTTCTCGTACACGGTCGCGAGCTAGTTAGTTGCGGTTCACACTACACGGACTGTGACTTTGATAAAGATATTGTCTATGAACCACGTGATCCTTATGCTGAAAATCTAGGCACATTATCTACTATATTTGACAAAGTTCAGGCTTCTCTTTTGCAAGCACACAGTAGGAACTCTAAAACCTACAACTTACGCAAACGACCTGCGGAATTTAGCGTAGGCGATATCGTGTGGAGAAGGACTTTCTACCAAAGCAATAAAGACAAGTACTTCAATAAAAAACTTGCCCCTAAGTATGTCAAATGCAAAATAATAGGTAAAAAATCACCACTTGTCTATGAGCTAGCTGACATGAGTGGTAATCTACTAGGTTCATGGCATATTAAAGATATAAAATTAATTAATTACAAAGAATAAAAATCTGTAAAAATAAACTAATACCTAAACTAAAATTAACGTAAATAAAAGTACCCACTCTAATAACAACACCTTTATGACTACTTGTGAAGAGAGTATTGTATTTAAATAACTACAACTATCTCAGGCGTTGCTATTTTGAGTACACTGCGAGTTAATCTAGTGCACTCTGCTTGTATTAGGTCTAAAGTCCGATAATGGGATTTAAAGACAGTTAGGAAGCGTGAAGTATGGATGTATGTATGTGGACGTATGAAAGAAAAGATAGCGAAGATTCACAAGTAGAAAAGACGGATTTTGCTAGTCTACTAGGCAAAATCCTGCTCTTTTCGGAGGGGGTATTGTAACGTTGCAGACTCTCGTTACATAATTTTATAAAGAAAAATATAACTAAGTATATATAAATTAAAACTAATAAATAATAATACCCTAAAAACGTATTTAATAAAACTTATCCTAAAAATATATACAGAACCCAATCGATACCGTCTAAAATGCACCTTGCAGAAATGGTTTTAATATTTCGCAGCGTCGCCCGCGCAGCCGTGCGGACTCCTATAGATCTAACTGATAACACGCGCCGCGCGCTAAGATCGGTTCGGCTCGTCGCTGACTCGTTTGTGGACTGGCATTCCGCTCTTCACCGTCGCCAGCGCGTGACCGAATTTGGAAATATTTTCGTAATCTAAACGAATAAGTACTTTAAATCCTACATACCTAGTTTCTGTTTAAAACTGTTTAAACTGTGTTGTGCTGGATATCCCCTCTAGGGTGAGTTCTCATCTTATTAACTAGATTCTATGTAAGCTGTTTAAAAACTTCTGCCTGGCTAGCTGCATTTTTACCAACCTACCTACTTACTTTTCATTGATCACTGGTTCTTCCTCACTGCAGCTGGCCTGGTCGAGTTCCTACATATATATATTGACCGGAATGTCCTCATTCCAGGGACCACGGCCTGACTAAGGTCTTACCAAGTAACCACCCATCTGGAACTTGATGAAAACCTACCAAGGAGTTATCTGAATTTCGAGGTCAACAGCCCCGTGGTGTTGAGGAATTTTTCTACGGAGGGTCCCTGCGATCCTGCTACTGGAGCCGTTACCACCTTGAGGCCAGTGATCATAATTAAGCTAACTCATCTGGATTGACTGAGGAAGAACAATAAACGTATTTAAATTGATTACTCTCGTAAATCATTTAAGGACCCCACTACCAACCTAAATTCTAATCTGTGACCTGGGTAAGCATCCAAAAACGTTACAAGACGTCCACTGCTGGACAAAGGCAAACAAACTCCTCAGCTTTATTATATTAGTATAGATTTTATCTAAAACGAAAAAGGTTTCAATAAAGTATACACGCTACCGAGTGACGCAATCCGTTGAGCTTTTAGTTAAAAATTATTTGAAACGTTCGCTCATAAACGCTTGACGCCGAGTGTACCTCACGTAGAACGGAACGCTAGTGCGAATAACAGCGAAGCAATGTTCGTAGGCACCTGTTGCTGCCAACTACCAGACGCAGAGGGGTGCGTTTCGCCCCATTCCCTGTTCAATGAACGAGTCATTCCACCCCCATGGCGCGATGTTTGATCTTTATCTACTTTGGTTGATTTCCAAACTTGATGTTTAAATTAAACAGACCTAAAGGGAGGAAAAGCTAAAACCTACACCAGCCTATTAACATGTCCCCACAGCTGGGGCTCAGGCCTACCCTCTAAACGAGGGCGTTCGGGCTATAGTCCACCACGCTACCCCAGTGCGGGTTGGTGGACTTCACATGCGCCTAAGAATTTCTTCTTGGGCGTATGCAGGTTTCTTCGCGATGAAATCCATTGGTACATGGCCCAGCCGGGGATCGAACTTCGGACCTTTCGATAAGATAAGCCAGCTTCTTATCTCCAACGCAACTGACGCTCTTCAAAGAAATCGTACATTGAAACCCACAAAATAAATGTTTTAGGAAAATAAAATAGAAGAGACGACCATGACACTACGGCTCCCGAGGCCTGTGTCCTGCAGTGGGGCAGTGCAGGTTGATGATGATGATGAAGTAGCAACTCACCACAGTGATGGGGTAGGCGGGGTTGATGATGGTGTAGAGCAGGATGTGGTTGGGCCGCGCGGGCGGCTCGCGCTTGCGCCGCGGCTCGCCCGCCATGTAATTGTTGCCATTACTCTGCAACAACGATAAACATACATTTTAAATAATTCACATACATACACATTCTTACTAATAAGTTAGAACTGACGGCCGTTGTGGCAGAAAAGTTCTCGAGCGGCGACCGCGTACCGGAAGACGCAGCGTAGGCCCCCCACAAGGTGGACCGACGGTCTGGTGAAGGTCGCGGGACCCGGCTGGATGAGGTTAGCGCAGGACCGATCGTCGTAGAGATCTTTATTGTACACACACAGAATTTATAAATAAACAATACAAATGACAAAAAATTATACAAAAGGGTTAAGCTTGATTCTTCTTTGGCGTATTCAGGTTTCCTCGGGGATGTTTTTTTCTGGCTACCAATACTTTTAACAAAAGTATGTATCTAATGTGAAGATGTTTCTTAAAAACTATTTTCATAAAACTAAGTATGCATTGCTAATGTTGCAATACTAGAAAAATACTTTCCAAATTAACCATCTAACTGCACAAACTAGTTCAACCGTCACCATTGCGAGCCCATTAATCACGAGAGCCGGTAGTACGCAATTAAACGTCAAAACGTTCACTATAAATCATATGGCAGTTTGCACTTTGCAAGCGCCGCTGTAGTTTCAACTAATGACACTTGACACACGGAGAAATGACGCGCGTACGTCAAACTGACGTACGAATGACAGACAGGTGACGTTCAACTGCGTCGCGTGTGTTGCCGCGCGCCGCTCACGCCACGCACCCGGTGCGACATCTCCCATATAGTTTCGTGCATTATAACGGAGCTGCCACGCAACGCAGTCGCAGACGACACGCACGTACGCACCTGAATGCGTTCCGGCCGTTGTAGCGAAAGTCCTTTCAACGCGTAGCGGTTTAAAAGGCACACCGAAATGGCATATTTTAAACTTCAACACACAATGTCCCACGATGTGACTGTACCTACAGCAGAATAAACAAATCGCAATTAACGAACTGGTGGAAAACAAACATGACCCACGCATCCGGCAGTCGCGGCAAATTAATTGCGACAAACAGCTCACTATAACACCAAGCAAACGTAATAAGGCGGTCGGTGTATGAATATTCATCTCCACGAGTCTTCGGCGAGACCTACGCGTAACGGGGGACGAGGCAAGAGTCGCGAGCGATGGCGGAACCGCTTCCATCGAAAATAAGGTAAAATACCAAAACATGTGACGCCTTAGCGCTAAGTAGGAAGAATTTATGCACTCACCGGACACTGCGGCCTGAACAATCACATGTTCAACCCCAAGCTCCGGGACACTAAAGTGTGCACACTCCGCCAGGAGGCAGAGGAAACACCACCGCACCTTCTGTGCGAGTGTGGCTCGCTGATGCGTACAAGAAACACCCATCTGGGCAACTAATCATTTCAACCTGATGAAGTGAAACAAATAAGTGCCAAAAGCGTGCTGAAGTTCCTAACAGGCGCAAATCTTAGCACTGAACTATAGTAAGGTGGCGATCACAATAGATCAGTAATGGTCGCAGTGATAGGCTGCGCTAAACTCAGTATCGCCACAGGTTTTCACGTGAGCCGCCTCGTCCTTACTTGAACACCCTTATTCTTTACGATCGTTCAACTGCTGTTATTTAAAAAAGCTAGAGTGATCCTACCTCATTTAACAACCCTTTCGTTGAAGTTTCCCAACCTGTGGCCGAAAAGTACAGACGTAATTTTCAAAGTAATTAATAAGAACCTTCAAGAAGAGAGTCAAAAGAGCCCTTCAACCTTGGCCGGCGCCGCACCAGCACCCCCCGGGTGTTGCAGGTGTCTGTGGGCGGCGGTGACCTCTTAACATCAGGAGGCCCGCCTGCTTCTTGCCTTCGCAGCAATAATAAAAAAATCATACCCCGTTCTCAAGCGCAGTTTGGTGGCTACCTAAAATTAGTGATGAGCAAAACAAACTATTCAAGTCTAGACATTGCAGCTATGTATGGGAACAACAACATTTTACTTGTGAAAATTTTTCAGTTTCATTGGCTGAGCCACTAATGTCAGGTAGCCAAGCCACCAAACTGTTCGCTTGATAACGGGGCATATTTATAAGATACCTATCCAACGAAGCAGTCTCCCTCCTTACCTTAATGACAACGCCTTTTAAAATTTTCTCAACTTTTGGCCAAAATTTACTGAAGTAGTTTTCAAACTCTAAAAAAAAGTGATCGATAAACTTAAATCTCGTGACTTATCGTCGAATACACCCGCGGATACCGTGAGTGTTGTGTGCCGGGACCTTCCAATAATACAAGATCAGCAGAGGGTAGTTTCAGAAACTACTCACAGCGATTAACAATGACAGCTCGCCTCTCCAGTCAGCTCGCCTCTCCAGTCAGCTCGTGACCACGGCCAGTGTAACCTGGTCGAAACGTCGGGAAAGGTAAATAAAACTATTTCGTGTGTAAGACCCGTAAATAATTATAGTTTTCAAACTAATTTGTAAACAGCTAAGAACTAAAAACAACCCATCAATCGAAGGCACAAACGACGGTCGTTCGCATAATTTCGATGACGCCGTCGCTTCCAATTTGCACCACCGTAATGGCGATACGATCAGAAGGGAAAATGGGGGAGTGTTGTTAAGTCTCCGATCTAATTTAGTTAAAGATCTAATTTAGTTCTGGACGAACGCTGAATTTAAATGCAGAATACATTTCCACCTTGCAACGACGGGCGGTGTCTGATTGAGATATTCTTGAGTCAAAATATTTATCTACTCCCTTATGGATGAGTAACAAAAGCATTTTAGGGGGTGCCAAAATAGTGTCAAAGTAATCACGAAATTATGACTCACTCACACATTCTCGTTTTCAAATGCCATATAAATTTGTACTAGCAATCTCCTCCAACTTAAGTACATGTACTGACTGCTCTCAAACGGTGAAGGAAAACATCGTGAGGAAACCTGCATACGCCGAAGAAGAAATTCTTAGGCGGATGTGAAGTCCACCAACCCGCACAGGGCTAGCGTGGTGGACTATAGCCCGCACGCCCTCGTTGAGAGGGTAGGCCTGAGCCCCAGCAGTGGGGAGATTAATAGGCTGTTGATGATGATTGAATCTCCTCCCGCTAATCCGCTTCCTTTGTCCGCACCCCCCCCCTGATTTTGACACCAAATTTTTCTTCGTTTCCCATACTAAATATGCAAGATGATTTCTCCGTAGTGAGCGCGCGCGCGACCAAAGAGGTTTGAAACTTCTTGGAGATATTATAGCGACGGAAAAGTATTGTGCAGATCTGGACTGCATTGATGATTGATTTGGGGAGAGTCTTCTGTATTTTTTTTTAAAATCAGTTAATAGCCAATAAATATGTCCACACAGTTGAGGCACAGGCTTACCCTCTCATAGAGGCCGTATGGGTTATAATCAAAAACGTACGAGTCCGTACGGTGCGTCTATTTTGCTAAGTTAACCCTTTATAAGGCAGAGACGATTTGGAAACCAATTAGTTAATAAACATTTACGTAGAAGAACATATGAATATGAACATCCTCTTTTTCATTTAACTATAATGGTATTATATAGCGAATATATCAGGCTTTCTTTCCTCATTCATTCAATGTCAATGAATAGGTGTATTGGAAACAGATCATCTGAAAACTCAAGTGCACTAACAGGCTGAGTGCATAATATTAACAACATGTTTTTCTTAATGATTTTTTTTGCCGTAGATGTGTTCCCCAGTGCATTACAAACATGGTAGTGTATTTAACTTTCACGTAGCATATCTGTATAACTGGGGCCTTATAAATGGTTAAGTATACTAAAAATAAGTTAAAACCAGCGAACTTTAATAAGTATAGAAATACTACTAAGCCCTAAAAATGATGACACCAAAAGAGTCGCCGCGGCGACTCTTTTGTTCCCAGCAGTAGGTGATTTGAGTATCTGTACTAGACATGAAAATGTATTATGTGGAATTCAATACAAGCAAATGTATACTTTGTCGCATAGCGATGTGGTCTATAATCATCTTACACGCTTTGTTACTTCAGACTAGCATATCATAATTGCATTTGTTTTAATTCGAATCTCACATTTTCAAATAAATTTGTATGAAGTAATGCTTCTATACTTATTCAAGTTCGCTGGTTAAAACACGTTAGCCATTAGTTCGGTCCATTTCTTTGCAATTAGCTTATTCAGCTGACTACTATGTACTATGGACTTCGATATCGCAGTGAGGCAAGTTCGTCAATTCTTATACAGTATGACAGAATTTAGTATCGATGAATAATACATGCGCTCATCGGAGACCGAATCATATTTTGTTTGTAGTGGATTAAGGGAATGTTCTGTCGATTTTCTAGGGTTCACGATGAAGCCATTTTATCTTCTTAGGCCTTCGTCGTAGAGCCGTGGCTGCCTAGTTGGTTGTGCACTCGCCTCACGTTCGTGAGGTCGTGGGTTCGAGTATTGGCCCGCACCATAAAGTTTTTGTTTACGATTTATTATAATACCAAAGGCTTTTCAACGAGAACATCGCGAGGAAACCTGCAGACGCCAAAGGTCAGAATTTCTATTCTAAGGCGTGTGTGAAGTCCACCAAAAAGCGGATTGGGGCACCGTTTGGTGGACAAGGGTTTGGCGCAAAAGATCCCAAAAGGGTCGAACGAAGATTCGCCAGGTTTTCCTGGCTCACTGAAGAAAATAAAACAAGCCTAATGTTATATGACAGGGTTTTGGTGTTTTTTCCCATAACACTACACAACATGTATAATGGGGAGTGTTCCGAGGAATTGTTCGATCTGGTGCCAGCCACCAGTTTTCGCCATCGCACCGCGCGCCGTCAGAATACGGTTCACCCACATTTCATAGATCCCTGGCGGACCAGCACTGTGCGCTTCTCGCGTTCTTTTCTGCTGCGCACGTGCAAAATGTGGAATGACCTTCCCTCTGACGCTTTTCCACAGCGTTACGATATGGGGTCCTTCAAGAAGAGAGTTAACCTTGGCCGGCGCCGCACCAGCACCCCCCGGGTGTTGCACGTGTCTGTGGGCGGCGGTGACCTCTTAACATCAGGAGGCCCGCCTGCTTGTTGCCCCCGTAGCAATAAATTTAAAAAAAAACGACGCTACGCAAGCTACGCTCGTAGCAGTTAAATTGACTCGTTGAGTAGTTCAAAGTGTGCAAAACGTTATAGTGTCCTAACTGCCCCACTTAAAAACTTCCCCTTAACAACGGCTTGCGAGAATAAACCTTCCCTTATTTAAATTTCTCGCTCGGCTGACGGTTTACGCTAGCCTGATCCTACCATCAGTCTGTTTGTGAATCTATTTACATTGCAGTAAGGTTCATTTTCTTTTGACATTGCAACCTTTATGTTCGTAGTAGGATGATTTGACTTGCGCCTTATAGTACAGACGAAGCTGGAATGTGTTTTGAGATTAGTTGAAGTTTCATCAACAGCCTATTAAGATATCCCCAATCCCAATATCCGTTCGGGCTATAGTCCACCACGCTAGCCCAGTGCGGGTTGGTGGACTTCACATGCGCTTAAGAATTTCTTTTTCGGCGTAAGCAGGTTTCCTCACGATGTTTTCCTTCACCGTTCGAGAGCAGTCAGTAAATGTAGGTACTTAAGTTTCGAGAAAAAAAACCATTGGTACATGGCCCAGCAGGGGATCGAACTCCGGACCTTTCGATATGATAGGCCGCGTCTTATCCCCGACGCCACTGACTCTCTCTTATTAATATTGTGGAAATGAATTGAGAATGTTACAGCCTGGTTGACTTAATGATAGATGGACAGACAGACAGACGAAGTCGGACTATAAGGATTCCGTTTTACCATTTTGGTACAGAACCCTGAAAAAGGTCGAAATTAACAAAGCACAATGTTAATTTGAGCAGGACAAAAAACTCTATGATATATGCCATGTAACGTTGGTATAATAAATTTGTATGACATAAATTCGTTTGTATAAAGCTTTCAATTGAAACACATCGCTTCTATTTGGATCGGATAGGTCACCAATAAACAAACAAATAATAAAAATGCTAAAAACTGGATTTCAACTCATTTACAAACTTATACTCGCACTACCAACATAAATATTACCATAAAAAAAATATTGTGTAACCACCCATGTTTACGAATAAAAAGTTTTGAGTTTTTGAGCCGGTCTTTCAGTTCAGTATCTAATTATTATACTTTTAAAATCTTGCTTTGAACAAAAATGCACCCAAGCTGTGGACGACTTCTACGGCGTAGCAGGCGTAGCGTCTTCTAGTAAAAACGTAGTATACAAAGTATACATAATCTCTCTCTTCCTAGTACTATCTGACAGCTGACAATTTACAAATTGTTTTACTTAAAATCAGTGCATTCATTCATACCGACAAAATAAGCCACAAAATCAAGTGTTAAAGGCATAAAATCGCCTCGAATGTGTATGATTTGCGTGCTACGTTTATAAACAAGCTTTTATTTAACTTGGTTTTCTGTTTGTCTGTCCGGGAGGAATCTCTTGATCGATTTCGACCACTTCCCGATATGCGATTGTGCTTAAATTATGCACCCACCTTTGGTTCTGAAGACAATACGATACCGCATATTCAATTTTATAGTTTATCTAACAAAAGCTTGTTTTAAAATAACCATTCAGTAGTTATTACACAGTAGAAGCGACAACATTTAACCAGTCACGCTACACCCACAAAGCGACAAACATCACCTCGTTAGTGAAAAAAATTTACACCCCCTCCCGGGCCTAATTTTATATCTTTTTTTATTAAACCCCTTTTTGTAATTTAGATTCGTAATCTGGGGAATTTCGGGATGGAAACCAGGGGAGGACTTATGGTTTTATTGTGACTCGGATAAAAGAGCAAAAACTGGACTGTTATATTCAATGGGGCTTCCAGTTTTGCATAATTTACCGGTGTGTTCCGTGTAGATATAATAACCGAGTTTGATAACCAGTTATCTACGTAATTTTTTTGCCAGGTAACCAAGTTATTTTATTTATTTATTTTATTTTATTTTCTTTGGAAAACCTACAGTTAACAAATACAACATAAAAACCTTAAATTAAAAACATAATATATGGGTGCCAACCAACTCCCTTGGCTGTCAGCGCGCTAAACAAATCTCAAAAAGCAGTAGATTTACATGTTTGCAATAAACAAGCACTAAGTCGTTTAAAAATAAAAAATGTAACAATACAAATGAGTCAAAAAATGTATTTTGAAATTAAATATCAAGATATTTATTTTTCACCTCACAAGCCCGGAAGGATATAACTTTCTCATTCGAAATCTGCGTGGAAAACTGCACCTGGAAAAAAACATTTTTAAAACTTTTCTTCTAATTTGTAAAAGGTGGACATTTAAAGAAGTGGTCAATTCTAATTGTGGTTATTACTATTTGTGGTTCTAAACGGCCGAAAGGATTCAATTCACCTAGTATTTTCCTGTAGTGAGGTGAAAAATTGTGTGTTGCGTTCGGCAGCAAAGTTATTTTGTGTCTCGTACTATGAAACTCTCGCTACGCTCAGGATTCTATCTTTGAACCCTACGCTTGTTCAGTTTTCAATACTAGTACTCGCACAAAATAACCAACTTTGCAGCCTTGCATAACAAATAACTATTACAAGATACAATCAAAGTCGGAAAGTTTAATAAATATCCTTGTGCCCAACGTATTTTATGAATTCCTCTGGAATTTCATAGTTCAATGTGGTGATTGAAAATGCACTAAACAGAGCACTAAACACGATAATTTTGATATCTATAAAAATGCACTAGATTGAGCGCCGAAAGCACTAAGTTGGCCACACTGCCAATTGCGACAAGCGGTATGCGATCAAACAAATTGTAAATCGTCGGATTACGAACGACCGTCTGTCTAAACAAAACATCATTTTATTCAAAAACCAACATAATACGCAATACAAATACCAGTTACACGAGAAATTACGTTTATTGACGTCAATAAATACATGTTTAAACGGTATAAAACGATCACTAAACAACTGTAAGTGCACTGCGGATGCCGATGAGGGTCTAAATTTGTCACCACAGCTATTGGGGAGGGTTATTCACGGGCGTGTTGATAGCAATACAGTATGACGGCGGCGACAGCGCTTTAGAAGCGACGGTATGCGAGTCAATGTTCTAGTTGTACGCTGCGAATATACAGGTTGTTACAAAACAAGTCGTAAAGCCGAAAGGAGGTCAAATGGGGCCTTATAACGAATCCATTCACATACCCCAAAAAAAAAAAAAAAAATTATTTTCACTGATGTGCAAACTCTATTTAGTTCCCTGACTTACCTGGTTACCCTGGTTGGCTTTGATAAATAATTATATTTTACGGGGTATTTTGTAACACGTTGTTTAATCCGTTTTTCCTTAGCTGTCTTACGAAAACAAACTTTCTTTTGCGTCGCGGCCACATGTGCGAGCAAGGTATTATAGCAGCAAAAATAAGTTTGTATTACCATTTAAACTTTGCGGTCCGCTTGGGAACATCATCTATTGTTTATTTTGCATTCAGCCGCAAATGCGTTTGTTTTCTTAAGACACCTAAGAAAAACGGATTGTGCCCTTTTATTTATTTATTATTTGTCTCGTGTTTATGTCACAGTGCCTCAAAAAGAAATATACAGGGTAATTGGGAGATGAGTTGATAGCTGTGAGGCATAGCTAGTACAGGTGGACCGACGATCTAAAGATGGTGGCCGGAAGATACGGAGAGCGGAGGACCGGGTGTGGTGGCCTACGTTGAGGAAGGCCTATGTCCAGCAGTGGACGCTAAAAGGCTGAAATGATGATGAAGCTAGTACAGACCATTATAAACCATTTGAACCATGGTTGTCTTAGACGAACTCTGGCTATTTTTATCGTTTTTATTTAAAAAAACCAAAATTTTATTGTTATCTGCTTATTAATGGCCAAAGTCAATGAATGATTTTTTTTAAAATAAAGTAATGTACAAGCAATCTAACAAAACATGTACAAAGCATCTGTGTCTTTATTTTTACTGACATTTTGAAGTTCATGAAAATATTGCGAAAATATTGGAGAAAAATTAAAAATATAGCTAGACTCCGTCCAAGACAACTATGACTCAAATGGTTCTTAATGGTATGTACTACCTTTGCCTTACAGCTATGCATTCATCTCCCAGTCACCCTGTATTGTTGCGCACATACAAAATATGATCTCTTAAGTGGTCCCTACACCATCAATCTGCATGTCATGCAATTACGTGCTGTCACTCATGCATGACCATCTGGCTGTAGTGATTGACGTGCATGTCATGCAAACTACGTGCATGACATGCAAACTACGTGCTGGCCGTTGCTTCACTGTACTGATGGATAGTCCATCATCATCAACAGCCTATTAATGTCCCCACTGCTGGGGCTCAGGCCTACCCTCTTAACGAGGGCGTTCGGGCTATAGTCCACCACGCTAGCCCAGTGCGGGTCGGTGGACTTCACATGCGCCTAAGAATTTCTTCTTCGGCGTATGCAGGTTTCCTCACGATGTTTTCCTTCACCGTTTGAGAGCAGTCAGTAAATGTACTTAAGTTTCGAGAAAAAACCCATTGGTACATGGCCCAGCTGGGGATCGAACTCCGGATCTTTCGATATGATAGGCCGCGTCTTATCCCCTACGCCACTGACGCTCTCCGTCTTATCCCCTACGCCACTGACGCTCTCATATATATATATCTCATATATCATAGTCCATGATGCAGCATGACAATCACGTAAACGTAACGCATGTCATGCAAGCATGATCGGTTAGGGACCGCTTTAGAATCAGTCCTTTAACTGTGCCCTTGATATTCCTAAATAACTCTCATCGGTAAACTTTTCCTAAAGATAAGACCAGACATTGATTTTCATCCTCCTGTTTACATTATCCCGAGGCGTCGCTTGGCTTGTTAGGGTTGTGTTCCTTAAAAGGTCAAAGTCAATTAAAATCCAAGAATAGAAATAGATTAAGATACACAACAGAGTGCTCTATATAAAATGCTTGTTTAATTCGTCCGCGTCGTAAAGTTACGTTTAAATGAGTATCTAATATAATATTCCACGATATAAGCTATCACTGTACCAAGTTTCATCAAAATCCGTTCAAAAAAAAAAAAGGTATTACATACATACAGACAGAGTTACATTGTCATTTATAATATTAGTATGGATGGATGAGTCATACATTTTATAGGTTGATGATTATACACATAAAAATTTTTACATTTCTAGCAAATAATTGCAACTAAAGAGCAAAATGCGGACATCGGTAACGGATTAAATCAATTGTTTTTTAGAGAAGGCAACCCTAGTGCCTTAAGGTTATTTGCAACTTGTTTGAAACCTCTAGGGGTGTCGCGATTCCGACAACCTCGTTGAGCATTTATCCTCTTAAAACGTGCCTGTGTAGGCTTTACTTTACATTTTAAGGCTTTCTAAGGCAGTGTTTGTGCTTTTTTGTGTTCCAAGTACACTTAGTTTAGAAGTATGTTTATTTTATGTTACTTGGATCCGAATACCGCTCCCAGTCTTCCTGTGTATGGCGTACTAGGCGATAAATGGTAATGGGCAGCATCATCATCAGCCTGCAAACTATTCCACTGCTGGACAAAGCCACTGAACCCGATCTTCGGGAATCCGCATCCAGTCACTGCCAGCCGCCTCACGCAGATCGTCGCTCCATCTATAGTCTGCGGGCGTCCCACACTACGCTCGCCCACGCGTGGTCTCCACTCAAGAACTCGTCTACCCCAGCCTTAGCATCAACAACGCCCTGCCCATTGTCGTAATTAGGATAAAAACTATCAATTATTAATTTATTACGTCCTTCCGACATACTAACCGTATAGTTGTAGGTGTAGGTACTAAATAACATGTTATTTCTGAAGCATTATTTACTCAAAGTGTGAAGCGGTCATTCATTCATTCACTCACTCATTCAACACATTGCAAAATGAGCCGACGACGACGCAGCCAACGAGCGAGCGACGGAGTTGAATGGACACTCATTATCTCTGTTTTCACATGCGATGAAAAGGCGGGAAATTGGTACGACTCTGTGGTTATGTTTTGTTAGTTCTGGATCGATATTGTGAGGGAGAAAGTGCTTTAATAATGTCTTTTCTGTGCACAGTTTCCTCGTCATTTATCATCTGTCATTTTATGTGATTGAAAGGAAACATAGGCTTACAATAATACTCTGTAATAATAATAAAATAACTGCAACTTTTTTTAAATGGCCTCTCTCTAGAATTCTGCCAATGTCGAGCCAGTCATGGGACTGACACAAAAAAATGGTCGGTAACTGTTTGGCATTCTTGAGCGGCCAATCTAAAATGGACACCTCAGAAGATTAACAAAAAAAACATCTCAACGGTAGTAAAATTAAGTTAATTCTGCGTGACGAATGTCAGGATTGAATGAATGACTTATTCATATCATTCATTCACTTAGTCTTAACAACTTTCCGCTGTTACATTTTGTTTAAAATAACACAAATTGGCTTTCTCGCCGATTTTTGAGTGCAGTCATAACTTTGCAAATGAATTCATTTCGCTCCCTACGCGATCTGGAGTTTACGAGTTATAAACTAGTGAATAAAAGAAAATTGAGATTAACTAATGAATAAGCCGCCATCTTTCCCTAACCCCCCGGTTGTTCGAGACTGTTCGTGATAGAATCCATCTTGTTATTCCGTTAAGTTAATGACTTTATGGCGTTGTGCCAAGTATTCACTTAAAACAACAATAAAGGGTCAAGTGTAATATAACAATTTCTTGATTGCAAGTATACATCCACGTTTCTCTACCTAACACTATAATACATACATAGGTGGACGGATAATTAGAAACAGGGCAAGATTTTCATACAATCGAGGTCACTTTGATTGAAGCCATGATTCTCCGTGAAGGATTGATCGGGGCATGATCTGATGACGGTCATCGAGAGAGTAGATGGAGGACGTTTTAGATCGCTATAGATATCCAACTGATCACAGCCTCATTGTTAAACACATCAAATCTATTTGGTTATTTAAATGTTCTATTTTTTTCTTTTTATATCGACATTTGTCGTCTTAATATTTTGTTTCTCACATTTTTGTCAACTTTCAGTTCCATTACATCTAATTTTACGTTTTACAATTCTTTTCATTTAAAAAACCTAACAGTTCATCGTAGGTTATACATTTTTTGGTGCCGAAACCCTTACATGAACGAGGACTCTAGTTCCGAGGATACAACTTTCGAGTTCGAAGATACATTCGACGAGATGCCGATCGAAGGTGATTGCAGTAAGTCCTGCCCCGAGGATGATACAAATATATCAAATAAATTGAAGTTTCTAAGGATTGATAGAGGTCAGCAAAAACGAGCTCTGACCAATTTGGAGACATTTTTAGAAACTGAGTCTAATATAGACTCAATTACATTGAAAATTCGCAAAACCGCGATACTCGAAACATTCTCGAAATTTCAAAGGATTCAATCCGATATTTTGTACATAGATGAGAATGATAATGATAGCGACCTCTTCGAAAGCCGGTACTACGACGTGCTTACTAAACTCGAACGTCACATCAAACAGAATGACACTTCAGAAAGGTCAGATAATTCTACGACTTACGAAAGGAAGTCTACATTTTTGAAATTACCACGGATTGAAATTGCTACTTTCAATGGAGAATTAGAAAATTACATACCTTTTATTGACCTTTTTGAATCGCTCATCGACAAGGATGAAAAATTATCGGATGTCCAGAAGTTATACTATTTGAAGCAGTATTTAAAGGGGGAGCCTCTTGAAATTATAAACAATTTGCCACTTACAAACGAATCTTACAAATCTGCTCTTGATTTGCTGAAGGGCAGATATGATAATCCTTCCATTTTAATTAAAAAACATATCAACACTGTTTTGGATTTGCCAGTTTTACTTCGTGGTTCGGCGGAGCAGCTAAGATCTCTTGCTGTGAAGGTTCGACAGCAAATGATGGCTTTAAAAAACCTAAAACAGCCAGTGGAGCAGTGGGACTCGATTTTATTCTGCATTGTTTCCAGAAAGCTTGATACATTGGCATTACGATTGTATTATTCAGAAATTACCAACGATCAGTTGCCGAGTATCACGTCGCTGCTTAATTTCATTGACAAACGTGCAGGTTCTCTAGAAGCTAGCCCATCGAATACTCCACCGGTAAAAGGAAAGGTTGTCAACATTGCCAGCGAAGCGAAAAGGTACAACAGTTGCATCATGTGTTCAAAGGACCACAAGCTTTACAAGTGTCCAATATTTATTTTGAAATCGCCGCAAACAAGGCTGGAATTTGTTCTAGAAAAGAAGCTGTGCCAAATATGCCTAACTCCGCATGAAAGGGAATGCCGTTATAAATTCAAATGCAACATTTGCAGCAAGGCTCATAATTGTCTTATTCACATCGACGAAGAGAAAGATAAGTCTGATCAGGTTTTACATACTTCTAAACCAAACGAGCACAACGTGCTACTGCCCACCGCCAAGGTACTTGTAGCTGATGCACACGGCAATAAGTATATTGTGCGCGCTTTGCTTGACTCTGGAAGCCAGACATCTTTTTGTACGGCAAGCCTAGCTTCTAAATTAGGTATTCAGACATTTAGTCAAAACAAACATGTAGTCACATTAGGCAATCATGTTAACAATTCCAGCAAAGGCATAAACTTACAATTACATTCTATTACAGAAAATTTTGATATTCCAGTTACATGTTCCATTATAGAAAAGATTACATTGAACTTGCCACAGCGCAGTTTTGATATTTCCAAGTTTACAATTCCAAACTTTGTCACTCTTGCTGACAATGAATACAATGTTTCAGGAGAGATTTCACTTCTTCTCGCGGCCGATGTCTTCGTCAGAATTTTGAAGGATGGAAAGGTAGAGGGCGGTCCGAACGACCCGGTTTTAATCAACACACGGTTTGGTCACGTCGTTTCCGGTAATGTACTTCCATCTACTAATCTATCTGTTTCTATGCATTTGAAGGAAATATCTGATCAAGATTTTTATATAAAGAAGCTATGGGAGACTGAAAAGGTCCCAGAAGTATTTATCGAGTCTCTACCTGAACATGATTACAGTGAACAGGTTTTTCAAAATTCTGTCACTTTACAAGATAAAAGATTCCAAGTTCGAATGCCGCGTAAATGCGATTTGAATAATTTTGATTTGACTGATTCTTTTTTGCTTTCTTTACAAAGATTTTACAATCTAGAAAAACGTTTTGCAAAAGATACGTTATATCATTCATTATACACTGATTTTATTAACGAGTACCTAGCATTAGGACACGCGAAAATCATTGATATGGACCATTGCTTATCAGATGACATGCCTCTTTATTTTCTTCCACATCATGGAGTATTACGCCCTGAAAGATTAACAACTAAACTACGAGTTGTGTTCGATGGAAGCGCGAAGTCTGGTAAATATCCGGCTCTAAATGATGTCCTTTGCAATGGACCAGTTGTTCAAAAACCTTTATTTGACATTTTATTAAAATTTCGTACCCACAAGTTTGTATTAACGTGTGATATCAGGCACATGTATAGACAAATTTTGATTCATCCCGAGGACCGTGCCTTACAAAATATTATCTGGCGCGAGAATCCAAACGAAAGATTACAATGTTTACAATTACAGACCATTACGTATGGATTAACAAGTTCAGCATTTTTAGCCACTCGTTGCTTAGTAGAGTTGGCCCACCGTTACAAAGACGTTTATACATTGGCCAGTGAAGCTATTTTGACAAGTTCATACGTAGATGACGTATTGTGTGGTAGTTCCAGTTTTGAAGGAGCGTTGCAATTAAAACAAGAGCTTTTACACTTGTTAGAACAGGGTGGCTTTGAGCCACATAAATGGTGTTCAAATAACATGTCCATTCTAAACGATATTCCAAAAGAAAAGTATGGCTTCCAACAGAAAGATCTTGATCAGGATATTACCATTAAAACTTTAGGTCTTTATTTTGATGTTACAAACGACGTATTCAAACTCAGTGGTCAAGTTATATCGGATCCTGAGATTCCAACAAAACGGACTGTTCTCAGTTCCGTAAGTAAATTATTCGATCCTATGGGATATGCCGGTCCTATTGTTGTCAAGGCAAAAATGATGCTTCAAAAGGTTTGGCAGCAGAATCTAGGCTGGGATACGCCCCTTCCTTCCGAACTTCAAAATGTCTGGAAAGATTTTCATATATCCATTTGTAACATGGATGACATATGCATAACTCGTGATTTACATTTATATGAAGCAGAACATGTAGAATTAATCGGTTATTGTGACGCATCATCAGATGCTTATGGATGTTGTGTTTACTTAAAAGTTAAAGTTCAAGATAAGTTTTACATTAACTTGTTATGTGCTAAATCACGCATTGTTGGTTTAGATTCCAAATTGACTATCCCAAGGCTTGAGCTTAATGGAGCATTACTTTTATCCAATTTAATGTTTAAAGTTACTTCTGTTTTGAAAGACATTCATAAAATTACATTATTTTCTGATTCCAAAATAGCTTTGGGATGGATCAACAAAGCTGAGACAAAGTTACCTCCGTATATGGCTAACCGTGTCAAACAAATAAATAGTTTAACTGTAAATATGTCATGGAGATTTACTCCAGGTTTTACCAATGCTGCGGACATTTTGTCTCGTGGCGCAGATCCCAATGAGATTAAAAATAATTCATTATGGTGGCACGGGCCAGAATATTTAAAAGGTGACAATAATTCGTATGATTTCAATTTTTCTGAGCTTGAATTACCACTTAAAATTTTTGATACTGATGTGTTTGATATTGATGTTTATGATACTGATATTCAAGATGTATCAAACATTTCTTCCGATAGTGACGTTATCCCATTTTTCACAAATATTTCCAGCATCAACAAGATGCAACGAATTATGACTTATGTCTTAAGGTTTATTTCTAAATGCAAAAGACAATTAACAAATACAGGGTATCCTACAATCGTTGAGCTTAGGAATTCTTTGCAAATTATAATACGATACGTACAGCATGATCATTTTTCCAAGGAAATTAACAGCATTAAAAAGGGAACGGATTATAGCACTTCCAATAGTACTTATTTAAAATCATTAAATCCGTTCATTGATGCTAATGATATTTTGAGAGTAGGAGGGAGATTACAACATTGTAACATTGATTATACAAAGAAATATCCAATAATTCTGCCTAAGAAATGTCATGTCACTAGACTTATAATTTCAAATGAACATTTGATGTTATTGCACGGCGGACTCAAACTAGTTTCGAGTAGTCTCTCGCAGAGATTTTATATTTTAAATGCTATTCGGGAAATAAAGTCTGTCATTCATAAATGTGTAACATGCGCGAGATTTAAGGCTGAAACGGCTAAACAACTTATGGGCTCTCTTCCCACAGAAAGAGTTACACCAAAGAGAGTTTTTGAGAAGGTAGGGCTTGATTATTGTGGTCCCTTTGATATAAAACAGTCAACTATCAGAAGGAGTGTTATTACTAAGGGCTACGTAGCCGTATTTGTGTGTATGTCTTCTAAAGCGGTGCATTTGGAAGTTGTGTCAGATATGACGAGTGACGCGTTTTTATCTATGCTCAAACGATTTGTATCGCGCAGAGGGCTTCCTACAGACATATTTTGCGATAATGCGCAAACTTTTAAAGGCTCTGATAGACAGTTAAAGGAGTTATACCGCCTTCATAATACTGACGAGTTCCAAGATTCAATAAATAATTATGTTTCTTCTAAGGGAATTCAGTTTCACTATATCCCGGCTTACAGTCCTCACCAAGGTGGTTTATGGGAGGCAGCTGTAAAGTCTTTTAAATTTCATTTTAAACGCATTCTTGGGTCAAAGTTATTCACTTTCGAACAGTTTGTAACGCTAGCAACAGAGATTGAGGCAATTTTAAATTCGCGTCCGATTTGTCCAATGTCTAGTGACCCATCTGATTTTTCTTTTCTTTCACCTGGGCACTTTATAATAGGTTGTCCTTTAACTGCCGTTCCGCAGCCGTCTGCAATAGATATTCCAAACAATCGTTTAAGTTTTTGGCGTTCCGTTGAACAAACGAGGCAGCATTACTGGCGGGCGTGGTCAAAGGACTATCTAGTCACTTTAAACAAAAGAACAAAATGGAAAACTGTTCAGTCTGATATTAATATAGACGACTTAATATTATTAAAAGACGATTGTACTCGACCTCAGTTTTGGCCAATGGGCCGTGTATTAAAAACATTTGTGGGTAAAGATGGTAAGGTACGAGTAGTTCAAGTCATAACGCCAGATAAAAAGGTGCACTGTAGGTCAATTGCCAAAATTGTTTTATTGCCTACAGGTGATTTTTAGTTGTTTCTGTTAAATGTTGGATTTGTTTTTGGTTGGTATTTTATACATTTTGCGAACCATGCGCGGGCGCAGTATGTTAAACACATCAAATCTATTTGGTTATTTAAATGTTCTATTTTTTTCTTTTTATATCGACATTTGTCGTCTTAATATTTTGTTTCTCACATTTTTGTCAACTTTCAGTTCCATTACATCTAATTTTACGTTTTACAATTCTTTTCATTTAAAAAACCTAACAGTTCATCGTAGGTTATACACTCATGAACGTGAGGCGAGAGCACAACCGACTAGGCTACCGCGGCTTTTCGTTCCCTGTTACCTGTAGAGTATCTAGAGTAATAAAATACTTCTGTAACGATATAAACTCCGTACGTTTTAGTCTTTCGTCCCACGCATATGAACTGTGCGTTTTCCAAAAACTGATCAACATAATGGAGTCATTTAAACGAATAACATTTTAACAGAAATGTCCACTGGAGTCTCCGTAATACGCGTAATCATCTCCGAACCGGGCGCGGCGGGACTTTTTACTTTCGGCCGGCAGTCGCACTGGGATTAGAGATGTCCACCGATTACAATTTTCAGCATCGGTATTTACAGATTAGTTTTTAGAAAACTGGTTTTCTTAGGTTTTTCCTTTATATGGAAACACTGAGCTCAGATGATAATATAAATAACAGAATTGCGAGTTTTGCTCTCACTTATCTGTTTCTGTAACACTTCACCCTTTATTTATTTATTTATTTTAGTACGGATAAGTCTCTGAAATGAAACGAAAGTTACATGAAAGCATAAAAATAAGTACGTACCTAGATGTTAGTTGTTGTTCAGATACGCATTATAATTCAGACTATGTTCGGATACAAATACCATACTTTTTTTTGTAACTAAACAAAAAAAAAGTATCAGTTTTTTTCTAAATAAAACCTGTTTTTATCAGTTTGAAGAAAAACCGGTTTTATAATCGGTTTTTAGAACCGGTTGACATCACTAACTGGGATGGACGAATCGCGGTGTTTACTTATTACGAGTTTCATTCAATTTTTGTCTGTTTTCGTTCCTTGTTTTCGTCACATTGAGATTCGCCGGAAAATGTGTGATTTATCATCGAGGTAATATTGTACTACGTACTAGAGAAGACATCGCAACACGAGTTGGTATTCATTGGCACCAAGTCTCACGTGGCGGGGCGGTCATATTTCGGTGAAATTCATTCATATTCAGATATTCATAATAGATCAGGCAATTTTAAGAATTTCGGTCTTTACGACCCTTTCAAATATGTTTTAAATTGTAATAAAAGTTACGAGGGTGCGTAAGGGTTTATGTGTACCTTACGTCAATTGAGATTTCCACCATCGATACTGTGGGTTATTCACCAACTGGACTGGAGGGACTGAACACGCGCGTGGCCAGTTGGTGAAACTTGTTTTTGGTTATCACCATAATTATCAGCACAGATATGCCATTTGCGAAGTGTCAAAACGCAACCATAACAAGGCATTTCGTTCATTCCGCATCATTTAATTCCGTGCATTCAAAATTGAGCGAACAACTACAGATTAAATTTTAAAATCACAGAGCGAATCGACTTCACACCAATTAACAGTTCAATCGATTCAACATTTAACTAGCGTTTTATTATTGAGATTTCAACTTTAATTATCTGTGTTTAATCAATGACAGCGTGTTAGAAAGCTCAACGTGTTTTGACACGCTTTAACTTTTATTAAATTGTGCCTGATGGCTTAACTTAGGATAAAAATATTGTAATGAACAAGCTACTATATGTATGAAACAGGGCCCTGTGCTATTGGGTTTGTTGCTGTTTCTTCTCTTCGGCGACGTACACGTGGAAACAGAGTGGTTTTAGTTTTAGACAGAATTGACGTTAAAAAGAGAATATTGTATTCCAATTTTGATTAACGAATTTTGACTATGACATTTATTTTTCCATCAAAAACCAGAATGTTTGGTCTCCAGTCATGATAATTATTGTAAAATATCAGTACCTGAATTATGTCATTCAGAATGGACATAATACTGATTCAGTTTGGACATTTTTCAGTTCGAGCATGGTCGTTGGACTTTATTCAGATTGGACATTATTACAGTAAATCCATTGGAAATGTAATATATTTTGTATGGAACAACAGTATTTTATACATTATGACATGTTGTCAGTTTGTACCCGCCATAGAGTTAGTATACTATCTATAGAGCGCGCGCATCGCTCATTGCCCATTGTGCCAAGTGTAAGCAGGTGTTTTATGGACGCTTCTATTTAGATTTTTTCTAGATCATTCTTTTCCGTGAATCGTGTTTACAGCTTGGCACTGCACATTTCACCATGATTACTCCAAATCTAAATAAATACCGGCGAGAGCAACAATCAGCGCTACTGACGTGTTGTGACTAGTAGCGTCGCCCCGAACATTCCGAGACTGTTCAGACCCGTGCTTATAGTTCAGACTTGCTAACGCACGCTCTATGTATACTAACAACTCTCTGGTACCCGCCGTCAAAAAAAGAGAGTCGTAGACGGTACAACAAAAGTTTTTTTTAAACTCCTTGTTTCGACTTTCACGCCATTTTTAAATAGCCCTGTCTATAAAATAATAACACGATGCCAATTTTAAAGCTGCCAAAAGTGTCTTTATATTTAGTTAAACTGTCAGAATACAATTGGGATAATAAATCAATTCGGGCGATTCGAAATGTTAAATCGCTTCGAGTTTGCGGTCACTCACGTTCGAAGTGGCGTAGTTTTGCGAGCAATACGATTACATTTTGCGTTTTTTTCGACTAATACAGGTTTATTGGGAATTAACACGTGCGGTTTTGTTGTTGGCCAACCGCTTTTTGGGATAACACTGTACGTACACCGAATGTATTTAAGTTAATATAAAAGGTGGAATAAACGAGCCTACCATGACCTGACAACGTCAATACTCTACGTAAAAAACTATCTAAATCTTAAAGTTAAGGAATCATGACGATGCTGCTCCCAAACGGCTGATCTGATCAGTTGGATATCTATAGCCATCTAAAAGTCCTCCATCTACTCTCTCGATGACCGTCATCAGATCACGCCCCGATCAATCCTTCACGGAGAACCATGGCTTCAAAGTAACCTCGATTGTATGAAAATCTTGCCCTGTTTCTAATTATCCGTCCACCTATGTATATCTCTCTATCTTTCGTAATTAATCGAAAAGCGATAGCACTGTTAAGTATTTACGTAGCCGCTAGCGAGTTTTACGTTGTCCACTCGTGGTAGAGGCACTGGAGGGAAAGTACCGTTTTCCGTTTGCACTTTGCCCGCTGTAGAAAATAGACGATCGGAGTCAACGGTGGACGCTTTAATTAAGAAATACCTGCATTTGAATTTTACGGAATGAAAATTTCGTAAGCTTCAGGAATTATTGGTTTCCTCGCCAATAGAAAACAAATTCATGAAAATCTATATCTATACTAATATGCACGCTTATCTTACAATTATGTTGCGAAGAACCAAATGAAAGCGGGGTGTAAAATACACCGAACGCCATCTATTGACAAACTTTAAAACTAAAAAACTGGCATGATTAGAACGGGTTAAAAATTTTTGAATGACATATATATAGTCTATATACTTTATAAAGCGGATGAAGTCGGGGGGCATCGGCTAGTATTATACGATATATATACAATATATATAGATAGTATATATGAATAGTAGTAACAACAGTCGGCGAATCATCATCATCATCAAATCAGCCTGTAGACGTCCACTGCTGGACAAACGGTGCTGCGCTAACCTCATCCAGCCGGGTCCCGCGACCTTCACCAGATCGTCGGTCCACCTTGTGGGAGGCCTGCCTACGCTGCGTCTTCCGATATGTGATCGATTCGGCGAATTCGACTCGTATATTCGTAAAAGCCAATATTCGGCGTTGTTGCATCCCTAGCCATAATATCGCAACATTTTCCAGACCCTCGCTTTCCCAGTGACACGTGCACCCACCTCCGTTACACTCGACCGCACGACGATAATCAGGTTTTGCCCGAAATGTCGCAAAATCCGTCCGCTCAGCGACTCGCCCGGACTTATTCCGACATCGCACTCAGATACGCCTTTCTTGTTCGGACTGACAGTGTTGCCATATCTCAAACCAGTAAATCTGTATTGGACAGTCTAAAAATCTGCCAAAATCAGTATAAAATCTACTGAATTCTGTATTTTGTTTTCTAAATCCAATGACTTAGTAGTAAATTATTGAAACGAACCAAGGTTTTTAATAGAAAAAAACGCCACCGGTTAGTATTGCCACAATAAAACAATCTAGTACCCAACCAAATAGTAAAAAAACGCACCAAACCTAAAACGAATCCTTAATTCAAATTCAAAACTATTTTATTGCATGTAAGTACACTGGGTACATTTATACAACGACAATTTTTTATCTACCACCGCCTCCAAGGTGTTATATTTTCAAATGTACAATCATTTCAATTCATTGTGAAATCCATGTATTCTATTCTTCTATTTTAACCATATTTTACGTCGACATAGAGCGTCAGTGGCGTCGGGGATAAGACGCGGCCTATCATATTGAAAGGTCCGGAGTTCGATCCTCGGCTGGGCCATGTACCAATGGGTTTTTTCTCAAAACTTAAGTACATTTACTGACTGCTCTCAAACGGTGAAGGAAAACATCGCGAGGAAACCTGCATACGCCGAAGAAGAAATTCTTAGGCGCATGTGAAGTCCACCAACCCGCACCGGGCAAGCGTGGTGGACTATAGCCCGAACACCCTCGTTGAGAGGGTAGGCCTGAGCCCCAGCAGTGGGGACATGTTAAGGCTGTTGATGAACCATATTTTAACATAGATCACCTATGTTAGATTCCAAAAATCTGTACCTATAAAAGTAGGGCAAAATCTGATAACTGTATCGGTAGCACAGAATACATAAGTGCGTCGAAAATCTGTATTGATACAGATAAATCTGTATATATGGCAACACTGCCCGGACATAAATCCGTTTAATACCGTGCCGAAGTGCTGAGTCGGCGACTTGTAGCGGCATGTCTCTAATTCCTTTACTCCCGCCCTTTTTCATCTGCAGAATGGTATCATTTGCCGTAAATATACGGTGGCTTTTCAGAGGGGACAAAATCACGGTACCTATTCAGTTATCTCTCTTCTGAAAGGAGATTAGTTTCTCTACAATTTTTTGACGTAGTCCAGCTAGAGCACGCGTTTGAATAGCACCTGCGCGAATCGCAGCTAGCCTAGTCCACGAAGGGCACCGATCAATATTTTTCGCTGGTGTTAATAGGGGATTCAATTTAATTTTTACATTTTTGTCCACCAACAGCACCTACGACTCAGCAGCCTAGTACTGGGAGCAAAGTGCTATTCGCGCATGTGCTATTCAGACGGGTGCTGTAGCTGGACTACGTAAATTTTTTGGCGTTACATACACTGCCGGTAAAGTTTGTATACGCAGCAATAATTTCAAACAAACGTGGTAACTTCGGAACCTTGGTTCTCCGCCAGGGATTGGTCGGGGTGTGATCTGATGATGGCTATCCAGAGAGTGGATGGAGGAGATCCAGATCGTTAAACACACCTAACTGATCAGATGAGTAATTTCGACCAGAGACCATTGGAGTACTTAGTTTTAGGTTTTCCATACATTTCGATGTCTCTTTACTTTCTCGACCCCAGTACCGTAATAGGTACTAAGAAAATACTTCATCATCATCATCAACAACCTATTAATGTCCCCACTGCTGGGGCTCAGGCCTACCCTCTCAACGAGAGCGTTCGGGCTATAGTCCACCACGCTAGCCCAGTGCGGGTCGGTGGACTTCACATGCGCCTAAGAATTTCTTCTTCGGCGTATGCAGGTTTCCTCACGATGTTTTCCTTCACCGTTTGAGAGCAGTCAGTAAATGTACAAACCCATTGGTACATGGCCCAGCCGGGGATCGAACTCCGGACCTTTCGATATGGTAGGCCGCGTCTTATCCCCGACGCCACTGACGCTCTTAAGAGAAATACTTCCTGTATTGTAATTTTCTCAACTTTGGCAGTTTCATTTTAATTTTTTAAATCAGTCATTTTGGGAATACCTAGACGCTTTGAAGTTTTACTTTGGTTTGTACATACATTGCATTCCTGTATTATTCTGATCTCTAAATTGACTAAATCTCAAAATGACAGATTTTAAAAACTAAAATATAACTGTCAAATCTAGTTCAGGCGTTCGGTAGGCATTTTTGAGATTTAATCAATATAGAGGTCAGTACAATACAGGAATTAGTCAATATAGACCCAGGAAGGGTCCGTTTCTCTACCTTAATACATGATATCTTTATACTGCAAAAAAAATGCGTACGAATCTTAGCAAACATTAAGCCAACCGACACATGCAAACCCTTTTTCATTAAATATAAAATATTGACTATATCTTCATTATATATTCTAGAGTGTTGTAAATTCGTTAAGTAACATATGTACCTGTACTCCCCGATCAAAACTATCAAAAGAAACAACCGAAACCTAAATAAATTAAAACTACTAATTACCACACTCAGTCTATATAGATCAGGCCCACATTCAATGGCAATTCAAATATATAATTGTATCCCAAACTATATAAAAAATCAAGAAAAATATCCTATCTTTTATAAACTTCTCAAAAACTTTTTAATCGCAAAAGCATTTTATAAACTAGACGAATTTTTTAATGAAAAGTACGATTAGAGTCCTAATTATATAAACAAATAAACAAATTTTTTTTTTTTTTGAAATGATGTTTTGTGTCCTGTGATATGATTGTAATGTAGGTGAAATGTAATGTTATATATGTTTGTATAGTTTGATTTAATGTACTAGATGCAGTGAGTGCTGATCTTTCCACACGGGTGTCACATGTTTTCAGTACATGTTTAGTTTAAGATCATATATACCATGTGATATGCAAATAAATAAATGATGAAATTAAGTTTCCGGTTTTTTCAGGAAGCAGGAACCCTAACAACTAGTGGAATGGCGATCCCCCACCAAATGGCGTAGTCGCAAAAATGCTTATGGCCCTCTCAATCCCGTGGCATAACCACAAAGATGAAATCTCAACTAAATGTTTTATTGCGGGCTGGAATCTTTCATCTCGTGGGTCCCGGAATCTGATAGCGGGCGCTTTCACACCTCACGACTCCGATACGATAATGGGGTACTATAAAAATACTACTTATATATTAAGGTATACTTGGTACCATATAATTCGATTTCTGTTTTTTCAGTTTTCGGGGAAATTGACATAAAGGGAACATACGAGGGTCAGATTTTATTGACTAGACCACATTAGTTACAAATCATAACAAAACAAATCATTTTATTAACATTTATTTATTTATTTATTACATTTATTGTGTGTTGTCTTTGTGTACGTTAAATAAATTCTATTCTATTCCATTCCATTCCATTCCATTCCATTCTATTAGCCAAATAGTCCATATTTTTTCGGCAGTTTGGATTTCGATTTATTTGTGACTAGCTGTTGCACGCGGCTTGGCCCGCATGGGATAAGTACCCATAAACCATCCGGAAGAAATTATCTCAATGGTATTGGAAACCGCAAAACCCATCCGTAGTTTAAAAGATGTAAGCGTACAGAGGGACAGACAGACTTTGTTTTATAGCATGTAAGGTAGGATATAGTGGTCCCTACACGATCATGCTGCATGACATGCATTACGTGCTGTCACTCATGCATGACCGTCTAGTTGTAGTGATTGACGCGAATGACATGCAAACTACGTGCTGGCCGTTGATTGACATGCAAGCTTGTACTAAGTGATTCATAGCAAGCATGACGGTCCATCATGCAGCATGATAATTCACGTAAACGTAACGCATGTCATGCAGCATGATCGTGCAGGGACCGCTTAAGGAAGGAAGGTGAAAAGTCACCCAATGCCAGAGTAACGGACTATTCTCCCTTTTATGGAAGCTAAACCTGAAAGGCGTGACCGATCAGAATCGAACTAAAACTTCAAACTGAGCTGCACGTCATGGAAATTTCCATACCTAAATTTCAACAACAAAAGTCGTCGCAGCTAAGTTTTGAACCGCCCTTATGTTCCAGTTATCTCCAAGTAGTATGTAGGTACATATTTATGTAGATACATATCTACCCACATGATGGGAACCGGATAAAGTGAAGGGTACGCTACGCTTTATATTAAACGTTATCCAGTAGATCCCTACTGGATAACGTTTAACGACATTCACTTTCTGGTACGTAATAAATGAATTATGTTTTAAATAAGTTCGCCGGCCGGTAGTCTGAAGGCAAAATACATACTTAAACTACCACTGTACCGAGTTTCGTCAAAATCCGTTGAGCAAGAAACAGAAACATCCGCAGCGAGCGGAGCGTCTCAGTTTCGAGATTGGACAAAAGTAAAGTAAAAATGAGACTAAGTGGGTACTCTAAAAAATGTTTCTCAAGATTTTATTCTACTCATTTTGTCGGCGTGATCAATAAATAAAACCTATGATATCGAAAGGTCCGAGGTTCGATCCCCGGTTGAGCCATGTGCCAATGGGTTTTTACTCGAAACTTAAGTACATGTACTGACTGCTCTCAAACGGTGAAGGAAAACATCGTGAGGAAACCTGCATACGCCGAAGAAGAAATTCTTAGGCGCATGTGAAGTCCACCAACCCGCACTGGGCTAGCGTGGTGGACTATATTAAATGTCACGCACTATCAAACGTCAATGCACGCCTATCTATGCGTGTTTTCTCGACCTGTCGAAGGCGTTTGACCTGGTCTCCTACGACATCCTGTGGCAGAAAATGAATGATTCATTAATGCCAGAGGAACTAGTCCAGATCTTTAAATATTGGTATCTGAACCAGGTAAACGTTGTTCGGTGGTCAAATACGCTATCTGAGCCATACAGGTTGGAGTGTGGGGTGAGGCAGGGGGGGCTGACCTCGCCTAGTCTCTTCAACCTGTATGTGAACGCACTGATAGAGGAGCTCAGCAGCACACGTGTAGGATGCTATATCGATGGAGTTAGTCTCAATAATATTAGCTACGCTGATGACATGGTGCTGCTGAGTGCCTCAGTCTGTGGACTGACCAAGCTTTTGGGTATATGTGAAGAGTATGCATGTAGTCACGGTTTGATCTATAATACGAAGAAGAGTGAATGCATGGTCTTTCGGGCCAGAGGCAAATGTCCGGAGAGCATACCTGCCGTTAGACTGAATGGCACGGAACTCAAGAGGGTAGAACAGTTCAAATATCTTGGACATTTGGTAACCTCTGACCTGAGGGACGATGCAGACATAGAGAGGGAGCGGAGGGCGTTGTCTGTGAGAGCTAATATGATAGCCCGCAGGTTCGCGCGGTGTTCGAGGGATGTCAAAATTACCCTCTTCAGGGCATTTTGTACGTCCTTCTACACTAGCAGCCTGTGGGTGTCATATACGCAGAAGCAGTACAACGCCCTTCGTGTACAGTACAACAATGCGTTCAGGGTGCTGGTGGGGCTGCCCCGGCACTGCAGCGCGTCCGGGATGTTCGCCGCGGCGCGTGTCGAGTGTTTCTACACGAGCATGCGCAAGCGGTGCACATCCCTGGCGCGCAGGGTCCGTGGCAGCCCCAACACCATCCTATATTTGATTTTTATAGATTTGACTGTCAGTACATGAACCACTGTGGTATGGTTCATGTACTGACTAACAAACAAATGACCAAATGTTATTGAACTGAAAGGAATGTTAAAATTAATGTATGTCGAATTGAATTCTTATTATTATTTATTTTAAATTAAACTCACTAACATAGAAATAAGACAATCTGTTACTAACAAATATGGACATGTTTCTGAAATAAATGATTATTATTATTATTATTATTATTATTATTATAGCCCGAACGCCCTTGTTAAGAGGGTAGGCCTGAGCCCCAGCAGTGGGGAGATTAATAGGCTGTTGATGATGATGATGATGATCAATAAATACCCATGCCAAATTTTTGTAAAATCGGTTGAAATATGCGACCTGTAGAGAACAACAGACAGAAAGACAGACGGACAAAAGCATTTTTGGCCAATCTCGAAACTGAGACGCTTCGCTCGCTCGGTCAATTAGTTGGATAGATTCGACAGATTTTGTTGACTTAGAGTAACTGTGACATACATAGGTGGACGGATAATTATAAACAGGGCACGATTTTCATACAATCGAGGTCTCTTTGAAGCCATGGTTCTCCGTAAAGGAATCATCGGGGCATGATCTGATGACGGTCATCGAGAGAGTAGATAGAGGACTTTCAGATCGCTATAGATATCCAACTGATCAGATGAGTCGTTTGGAAGCAGCATCGTCATGATTCCTTAACTTTTAGATTTTCATACATTTGGATGCCATTTTGCGGGTTTTTTCTTCATGACGATGCTGCTCCCAAACACTAATCTGATCAGTAGGATATCTATAGCGATCTAAAAGTTCTCCATCTACTCTGTCGATTACCGTCATCAGATCATGCTCCGATCAATCCTTCACGGAGAACAATGGCTTCAAAGTGACCTCGATTGTATGAAAATCTTGCCTTGGTTCTAATTATCCGTCCACCTATGTATGTCAGCCCCACTTTACCTCCAATTTGTAATTCCGACAAAGGTACACGCGCGAATATCGTTCACCTAGATTCTTATTTGTCCAAGAATTATTATATACCTACTCGTACCTTTTATGAAACCCATAAGAGCATACAGTAATTGGGATTCATTGTCTTTGTAAAGCCTCTGTACACAGTGTCAGTATGTACGGTAGCGACACGATGCGTGTAGGTATATTCATATTCATAAAGTAAACTATACTAATTATAAAGGGGTAACGTTTGTAAGGATGGATGTGTATAAATAAATGTTTTAACAAATTTTCGTTTTTCTAATATTCGAAAATTCTTTCAGTGTTAGACAAACAAATATTTCACGTTTCTAACATTAATTGAAAATGACGGAACACAACCTTCCACCCCTTTAGGGGTTGATTTTACAAAAACCCTTTCTTTGTGCACGTCAGAGGTATATGAGGAACCTTTGTGCAAAATTCCAAGTCTCTAGGCTAAGCGGTTTGGGCTGTGCGTTGATGAGTTCAGTCAGTCGGTTTCTTCTTAAATTTTTTGTTTGTTTGTTTGTCGCTTGCGATGTTTTCCGTCAACAGGGTCAGTGAGTCGCCGCCGTACCTACTGTTACACTTACACTTGACCGTGTACAAGGAATTTAATACATTACAGCGCTGTTATCCCTAAAATTTATTGCGGTCAGGGCTGCCAATCGGGCGGAAATGTCTCTCAGAGCGTTAACAAAAATTACATGGGAATGACAACCAAATAAAGGCCGTGGTCCAGCAGTGAACGTCTACAGGCTGGTATGATAATGATGATGACAGCCAAATGTTACTACAAAGGCAGAATTATACTAACGTCGTGGGGAAGACGCGGCCTGTCATGTCGAGAGGTCCGAGTTCGATCCTCGGCCGTGCCATGTACCAATGGATTTTTCTCGAAACTTAAGTACATTTACTGACCGCTCTCGAACGGTGAAGGAAAATATCGCGAGGAAACCTGCACACGCCGAAGAAGGAATTCTTAAAGTCCTCCGATTCCCACTGTGCTTATAGCCTGTACGCCCTCGTTGAGAGGCTAGACCTGCGCCCTAACAGTGAGGACATATTAATAGGCTGCTGCTTTGTTTGTTTTTTGAAATGGTTGTTTCTGCGATCAAAATTGCTAACCTCGACAATCTAGTCGACTCTTGTTTCTGTCTGTACACATCACGATTCCGTGTTTCGTTTGACGCATCCCTGGGGGCGTAGCGCGCTACAAGCACGCGACAAATCAACGAGATTTGTCCCTAAGCTATACAGGGTGAAAACGATAAGTCATCTCAAATCAAATAAAAACTATTTTATTGCATTTAAGTGCACTGGGTACATTTATACAACGTCAATTTTTTAACTAACTCAATTATTCATAAACTATATATACTGCAAAACTTTTTACTGATATTGAAACTACGTCACTATCATAATAATTAATTTCCCTTTTTGAAATTTTGATTTCTCCTACTCCCATACATTTACTATGGCATGGTATTATTCACACTTTCAAACTGAGACATGATTTTAAAAAATAACTTTCAATAATTACGTAAGTAATATTCACCTAGCTGTTTTTTTTAAGAAAATAATAAGTGTTTGCAGATACGTAGTTCTTATTCTTATTACTATTTTACCAAGCTAGTGACGCAGTTTCAATATCAGCGATATTTCACAATATTTTGTATACTTTAGAATAATCAAGTGAGATCACTTATAGCTTACACCCTGTATGTCACAAGAGGCGTGGTGACATGACTAGCCTTTCAACATTCTTAGAAGGGGATAAATATTGGCGTCGGCAGTTCCATTTTAAGATTTATCTCGTTTCGAATAGGCGATAGTCAAATTGTCAATAGAATATAACTTTATAGGCATTCTACTTTCATCTCTCTTTCCTTCGTCATCATCAACAGCCTATTAACATGTCCCCACTGCTGGGGCTCAGGCCTACCCTCTCAACGAGGGCGTTCGGGCTATAGTCCACCACGCTAGCCCGGTGCGGGTTGGCGGACATCACATGCGCCTAAGAATTCCTTCTTCGGCGTATGCAGGTTTCCTCGCGATGTTTTCCTTCACCGTTTGAGAGCAGTCAGTAAAGCCAAGCCCAGCCGGGGATCGAGCTCCGGACCTTTCGATATAATAGTCCGCGTCTTGCTTATGGTGGACTATAATAGGCTGCCGTTCTCTATAAAGTGCGTAGGTGTACACACCTGAGGCCCAACCCTCGCGTTATCGCTCGCCCGCTAATTACGAGTCACGGCTCAAAAGCGCCACTAATTAGAGCACCTGTGCATACGGTTGATTGGAGCGGTGTGACGCGGCAGATTCTAGACACGTGGGGACACAGATACGAGGAAATATGGATTGATTGAGTGTACGGGTAAAGTGCTACGTAAGTGCGATTCTAGTGATTGCTTTGAAACTCATCTCGGAGTAGGAGTTTAGAATGGGGCCGAGTTGACACCTGAAGACCTCGATTCGGCCCGAAAATTTGTTTATTTTTTAAGCAGGTAGACAAGACATAGCTCCGTTGGGGCAGAAAGGTTCTCGAGTGGCGACCACGTATCGGAAGACGCAGCGTAAGCCTCCCACAAGGTGGACCAACGATTTGGTGAAGGTCGCGGGACCCGGATGGATGAGGTTAGCGCAGGACAAGACTGGTCGTCGTGGAGATCCCTGGGGGAGGCCTTTGTCCAGAAGTGAACGTCTACAGGCTGTTATGATGATAAGACAAGACAGTAAAGTCGCAGTGTGAAAATGTTCTTCAGTATCACGTTCAGTAAACGTTCGCATGATATACTACCTACATAGGTGGACGGATAATTAGAAACAGGGCAAGATTTTCATACAATCGAAGTCACTTTGAATCCATGGGTCTCCGTGAAAGATTGATCGGGGCATGATCTGATGACGGTCATCGAGAGAGTAGATGGAGGACTCTTAGATCGCTGTAGATATCCAACTGATCAGATGAGCCGTTTGGAAGCAACATCGTCATGAAGAAAAAAACCCGCAAAATGGCATCAAAATGTATGAAAATATTTACGGAATCATTTAGATAAGGAATCACATTATTGGTAACCTAATAAAAAGAAATCATTTTTCATTGTTTCATAAATTGACATTAAAAAAATCGAATATAACTTAACGCAATATTCGAATAAAAAATGGTCAAATATTCTCAGTATTTGGAACAATCTCATGCATTATTCTCTGGATGTAATGACTTGAGCAAAACACAATTAATCCAGTTTATTTAAACAGTTCTCCGGAGCTGCGTATTTACTAATACCTAATACGCAAATATAGGTATTAATTTCGCCAAACGTTACAGAAAACACGGCGATCGGGAATAGAAAACACGACTAAAATAGCTTAGAAACGCTGCAGTTTAGAAAACAGAGTGTGGTGTGCTTTATTTGGACGATATACTATGCGTTTTAAATCTTTATAGTATTTGCCTATGTAATGTTTCGGACAAATTCACAAAGGCTGTTTTAGTCCCAAAAGCTGAAGCTTGTCCTAGGAGGATAAGCGTACGTATAAAGTTTTTTTTAATAAATACTAAAATACATATTCAACACCCAGAATCCGAAACCAACAGACATGTCTATAACTGCATACAAATCAAAATAGTCAACTAAAACTTGATTGAACTACGCCTGATACCTTTCAGTACCAATTGAGAGAGGCAGCTGTGAAACCAGCCTAAAGAAGGGGGTCGGAAGCGGCTGGATACGGAGGGCGGAGGACCGGGCGTGGTGGCGTTCACTGAGGAAGACCTGTGTCCAGCAGAGGACGTTGACCGGCAGATATGAAGCAAGGGATAGAACGACCGGCGGCACAGGAAATAAAAACACATTATTATCGGAAGAAACGCGCCATAATCGTCGGGATTATGTTTTTTTAACAAAAAAAGAAGTAAACGGCAATAAACATGAACACATTCATAAGAGGAATGGCCGAGACGTGATTTGCTAAAAGTGTTTCATGAGCACGAAAATATATCTAATATTATTTTGAGCGCAGCGTGGTCGTTAGCACTCCGAGGATATGGAAGCCACGCATTTGTTACAGATACACGCGTCGCAAGGATTACGGTGAAATCCCGCCTTCTGATCAAAAGTCCTACGATTGAAAAGATTTTTACAAATAAATAATAATAATCATTTGTAGCGGGTAGAATGAATCGATGTCGTAGTCGAGTGAATCGATGCCAGCCGCTATATAAACGAGCCGTACCGGTCGCGCACGATCAGTTAGCTTCGAGCTCTCGTGCGGTAACGAAGTGCTGTCCGTTTACGTTTGAAGTGTTTAGCGTCTAAAGTGACCTCATATTCATCTCTAAGTGTTAATTTTGTAATGTTGTTTGATGAGTTTGTTTTTTTTAAGCTGGAATCGCTTACACATTATTATTTAGGTATGTTAAGTTACTGTCTAGTCTGGCCAGAAAAACACAACGGCCAGACGGACTCCCTCCGGCTGAGGAGTCGAAGCGGCCGGAGGTCAGGGCGACAGCGAAAGAAACCGGCGGACTATCCGAGCGGTGTCTAGCAGCACCGCCTTCTGCATCACCGCCGGAAGTGATAATAATGATCATTATTATTCCAAATAGAAGCAATCGCGACCCGCGGCGAGCGTGTGGGACGAGAATGATGAGACTGAGCGAAGCGACAGAGGCGTGTCAGGTTAACGATACTTGGTGCTCAGTTGCAACGGACCATATGATCGGTTGGGACAAAATAAGCACAATTTCTTAGTGCCATCGAATCATGTGATCCGTTGGGAACTTTTTGTGTGATCAGATGCAACTCCGAACGGATCATATGATTCCTTGGGAACAACCCCTCCGTTCGCTCTGCCCAACAAAACAAAAAGATGACATGGAGAAATAAACCACAACGTCACAAAACAAAGACAGAGAGAGAGAGAGAGAGAAAAGAAACAAGGAGAAAGAAACATAGAAAGTTAGTTTTTGATCGTATTTCGTTGTCCCTTGGCGCCTCAATTGCCTTGTAATTAAAAAGGTACGATTTACCACCCGAATCACCCGGAAAACGGTGGAAGAGAGTCAACAACTCATTCAGAGCAACCGACCGACAACCGTTTTGAATATATTAAGCGGGAATCGTTAATTATCGTTCATTCAATTCTATATTACAAAAAAATTTGGTTGTATGTCTGAACTAATCACGCAAGGCTAACTAGGCGTAAAAAAACAGGAAAAAGGTCCACATAAAGACCATGTGGACCTCCTCCATGATGAGTTGTTGACTCTCTTCCACCGTTTTCCGGGGTGATTCGGATTGCCATCATCAGATCACATTCTCTGGGTGGCCATCATCAGATCACACCCCGACCAATCCCTGGAGGAGGACCAAGGTAAGTTAACACGTTTGTTTGAAAATGTTACTTCGCAAAGTTTATATGTTCCTAGCTCAGTCGGTCAAGTAGTTTTAGAGTTATCCGCGTGACAGACAAAAAAGCGTCGCAATAAGGGATCCGAAAGGTCCGAAGTTCGATCTCCGGCTGGGACATGTACCAATGGGTTTTTACTCGAAACTTAAGTACATTTACTGACTGCTCTCAAACGGTGAAGGAAAACATCGTGAGTAAACCTGCATACGCAGAAGAAGAAATTCTTAGGCGCATGTGAATTCCACCAACCCGTACTGGGCCAGCGTGGTGGACTGTAGCCCCAGCAGTGGGGACATGTTGATAAGCTGATTAATTTAAGGCATCCGTTTTGACGATAAGCGAGCAACGCCGCGTGCGAGAAGCTAGCCAGGCAACGAAATAAATGACATCCAAGGGCTTTCCGTTCCACCGCTACCTAATTTCAGGACAATGAATAAACATTCGGCTATCGCAAAAGGTTTCGAAGGTATTCGAAAGTGTTTATGAATGAACGCTTATGTTAACGGTTTGATAAATTTATTCGGCGATAAAGTAAGCCTCAGAAACGTGGAATTTATATTCGGAAAGGTTATTTGGAGGTGTATTTATTGAATTGATGAGTTCAAGGAAGTTTATTTTCGGTGAAACCTTAAAAATAATCGGGTTTTGAAGAGATAACAAATATTTCGGGAGAAGGAAGTCCTAACGTCGTGGACCAGGTATTTTTCTTTTGTCTTTTTGCCTTTAGAATGTGGCTGTCAAAATTAGAAAACTCCGCAGAATGTGGACGTCATTTTTTGATTTTCTAGAAATCACTCATACCTATACATATATATACGTGATAATAGCCTACAGCGACGACACCCGATCGGGTCGCGTCACATTCTGCAGACAATATTAATAAAACCCGATCGGGTGTTTTAACACTCTGAGGGCTATCTTCATTTAGCTTGTTAGATAACCAGTATTCTAGGAGGAAAATAATTCCTGCTAAATAACCAGTTAGTTCTCGAGTGGCGACTACGTATCGGAAGACGCAGCGTAGGCCTCCCACAAGGTGGACCGACGATCGGGTGAGAGTCGCGGGACCCGGCTGGATGAGGTTAGCGCAGGACCGGTCGTCGTGGAGATCCCTGGCGGAGGCCTTTGTCCAGCAGTGGACGTCTGCAGGCTGATACGATGATGTTGAACCAGTTATATAGCAGGAATTATTGTTTTATATACTGCCTCGTGTGCCTCCACCTGTCAACGAATTATCCCTTTTCCCTTGACTGGTGGAAGCAGCAAAAGGCATGTATATAAAATAATAATTCTTGCTTGATAACCAGCTATTTTTCGACTAGAATACTGGTTATCTAATAGGGTTTTCTACAAGGAATAAGTCCTATTTGCCCACAGGTGACGATTCTTCCAAAGCTGTGACAGTTGCAGTTTTTGATTTGAAACTATGAGGGTGACATTTTCTCATTAGAAGTAACCGTCTAAATAAAGATTTAAAAAAGCGGTGATAGATTCTGAATTAGCGATGATATCCGATTCGTTTTACGTTCCTTTTCATGCGATTGACGTTTGAGAGGGTGTCGAGTGGACAATCGATTGTCGGCCTCAAGTGGCCATTGTTGTCTGTTCGCCGGATAAGTCAATTTGGGAAATCCACGGAAGTCCACTGCTGGACTAAACCTCTCTTAAAATAATGGGAAATTTACCACTATGGTGAGTTTGAGATGAAAGATTTTCTCAACTGACCTAATCTCGCAATTCTAAAACAAAAATTAATTTTAAAAGAAATTTGATGTAAGTACCTTAAACTTTATTTTTTAGTTATGTTAGAAACGTTTTAAAAAAATAAACTAAACCTTAATAAAAAACTTACCTAAAGGTAGAAGATCTTTTGAATTTATTATCTGGATGGTCAGGAGCGTCAGTGGCCCTGGGGATAAGACGCGGCCTATCATATCGAAAGGTCCGGAGTTCGATCCCCGGTTGGGTCATGTACCAATGGGTTTTTCTCGAAACTTAAGTACATTTTACTGACTGCTCTCAAACGGTGAAGGAAAACATCGTGAGGAAACCTGCATACGCCGAAGAAGAAATTCTTAGGCGCATGTGAAGTCTACCAACCCGCACTGGGCTAGCGTGGTGGACTATAGCCCGAACACCCTCGTTGAGAGGGTAGGCCTGAGCCCCAGCAGTGGGGAGATTAATAGGCTGTTGATGATGATGATCTGGATGGTTTTAATATGGGTTGTATTTACGACATAAATAAATACAAAAAAAATAGCATTTGCCAATCTCATAGCAGTCTCCTTAGTGCACAGAGACTGGATTTATCCCACGGCTTGTAAGGACATTTTGGGAAAGGGACTTTTTGGACCTAGACGCTTGTACGACGTCCACAGGTACATTGGGAGTTGTGCTTTTTGTTTCCGGCAACGATAGACATATTATGTCGTAAGCGGAGATTTACAAGAAACCAAACAAGCCACCAAGCTCATAAAATTGCTCATTAAGTGCTAGAGTGCGCTCTATATTAAATTCCCGTCGTGTAATCCGTATAAAGCATACATTATGCACATAGTTTGGAGAGGATTGAAGTATCGAATTTCATAGTTAACAACTAACAAGACTTGTTCGCGATTTCGCTTACGTTTACGTAGTACTTAAAAAAAAAACATACATACAGACGAACATAGAACCTCCTCCTTTTTGGAAGTCGGTAAAAAGAGGTTATACTTCTGTTTTTTATTTTTATTTATTTATTCAACATATATCATAAGCCTCACCATTTGTACATAGTTTCTGTTTTGTATTTGTATACTGTTAATGTTTTGTGTGTGCAATAAATTGTTAAATAAATAAATATACTTTACTTTTTAACACATATACCTAGAAAATGCTAGGTGCGAACTATCTGGTAGGACATAGATTCGGCCCCTACAAAACTCGGCCCAGGAACCAAGTTAATCTCTTTGTAGTGGTCAATTCGGTCCGATTATAATTTATCAAAGTACAATCGAGGACTTTAGTAGCGTCAAAAAATATTTTAACAGATTTACTTATATGATATTTTGATTTAATTTGATTTGAATGAAAATGTTTTAAATTACTGAATATACATACTAACATAGTTTTTAAGGTTTTGTGTATTACTAAAACAATATTATGGACAATGTTTGAAATAAAATATATTCTATTCTTTATTTTCACAAAATCCACAGCACTTTTGACGGTCTGTGTGTGTATAATTCTATTTTTTTTACCCAATGGTACAGTAATCGTGTGTAAATAATTGTTTTTTACCCAATTATGATACAGTGATCATGTAAGTGCTTTCAAAGGGAGTTGCCGAGATCTATTGGGTCCGCATCGTCACCTTACCCTTACCCAACTTGTCACCCGGCAACTTTACCTTTCATTCTTTACCCACTGTAGTTACCCATGGGCCTAACAATAGGCCGCGGTCCCGCAAAGGTTTCCAAGATTGCCCCAACCCCTGTTGTGTCCATATTTATTTAGGACGGGGTCCAATGAAACGCGCCCTCGTATCAAGGGCTTTTTATCTTCGAAACGAAAGTGGAGAATCGCCATGTATTTCCTTTACGGAGGATTCTTATTAGCAATATTCGTGGGCGAACAGCTTTGGTCAGTTATTTATTTTATTTATATATCTAAGTCGGCGCCTTCCTGTTTTTACGAAGAACCGAAGTCGATCGACGCGAGCGCCTCTCTATTTGTCTGTCTCTCATTTCACTCGCTTCAGGTGTATCACAGTCACCCAATATGCAAACGCAGGCCGCGCGTGTCTGAAGTCTCACATACATTGCATGGGGAAGACAACAGGCCGCCACCGCCACCGCTGGCCGCGTGTGTGTGTGTGATACGCCTTACTGACTGCAATCTGTCAATCTAACTACTTGTACCTTTTGTCTGCGAGAAATCTAAATATATAAAACAAAGTCGTGTTTGTTACAACACTTATAACTCGAGAACGGCTGCACGAATTTTAATGAAACTTGGTACAGGGATAGCTTATAATAACATGTAAGGCTACCTTTTACCGGGGTAAACGGTTCCCGCGGGAAAAACTTATTCCAGGCGGGCGAAGCCGCGGGTGACAGCTAGTTAAACTTAAAATCAATTTTCTTTATGTTCCCCAAATGCGAATAATCAATATGTATATTACAATTTGAATTTGCGTTCTTAGCACTGCACGCAAACCACAACCTAAAAGTGACGAACCATTTCCCGTGCCGAGCGTACATGCACTTAGATGTAACTGCAGTCCCCCGTGCCAAATGAACATGTTTATTGGTGCCTAGCACTGGTAATTGAATTCCTCTGTTATTTCGGCATGTGTAATGGAGTAATATACACGAGGTGGACTCCAGAAGATTACAGTCGGCCAAGAAAATGGTGTATCAGCTTTGACAAGTTAACAGTTGTCAATTAAAGACTCCACGGAATTTCTTGGCGGCTGAATGAATATAGTTACAAATTGTTCGCACATCGCTGACAGTGTATATTAAGCGAAATAGTGTGCTACATAGAGATGTCCAAAAACTTGAAAGTTTGATTCGGTTGATCGAATCATCATCATCATCAACAGCTTATTAATGTCCCCACTGCTGGGGCTCAGGCCTACCCTCTCAACGAGGGCGTGCGGGCTATAGTCCACCACGCTAGCCCAGTGCGGGTTGGTGGACTTCACATGCGCCTAAGAATTTCTTCTTCGGCGTATGCAGGTTTCCTCACGATGTTTTCCTTCACCGTTTGAGAGCAGTCAGTACATGTACTTAAGTTTCGAGAAAAACCCATTGGTACATGGCCGAACCGGGGATCGAACCTCGGACCTTTCGATATGATAGGTCGCGTCTTATCCCCGAGGCCATTGACGCTCATACGGCGGACGCTGACGGTTGATCGAATAAATGAACCATTTCTTGAAATTGAATGAGCGTCTCTAGTTAACCCCCGCACAGCTCCCGCTTCGACATCTAAAATTAGTCATTGCGGAGACATAAGCCAACTTCACTTGTTTTATGAAGTGCAAGCCAATGTCAACCTTAGCGTGGTACACGGATTTTTTAACCGACTTTACATATAATCATTAACAGAGTCCTAACCAATCTGCCCAGGTATTATAATTTGAACAATGTAGGCTATTCTCCAAAGTTAATAAATGTATATCAACGAAGAAAGGCCCCAATTAAACATGGCGCTTAATTACAGATGTGTCACTTTTACGAGCCGGTGCCGGAGTTTGGACACTTTTAATGACGGTTCACTTACTAAAATCGTATAATTAAGGATTTTTAGTGTTACATTTAAACTGTGCGGAGGACCGGGTGCGGTGGCGTTCATTGGGGACGGCCTATGTCCAGCAGTGGACGTTGAAGGGCTGATAATGATGATGAGGATTAGTGTTAAGGCTGGCTGGCTTAAATCTAGAGATGTATGGGCGAAAGTTGTATGAGGGGTCATCTTGATACAGTGCACGTTCTGATACAGTGGACGTTCTGATACAGTGGACGTTTTGATACAGTCGACGTTTTGATTCAGTAGACGTTTTTATACAGTGGACGTTTTGATATAGTGGACGTTCTGATACAGTGGACATTATGATACAGGGCACGTTTTTATACAGTGAACGTTCTGATACAGTGAACGTTTTCATACAGTGGACGTTCTGATATAGTGCACGTTCTAAAATGGTGGACGTTTTGATACTATAGTAAGATATGTTTATAGAGATTTTCGATATCAATGTACCCACCCACACTTTATTTACAGCAAATCCTCATGTAATATACCACCTCGGTATGCGAGTCACAGGGTGATTCAATAATAGAGCGGTAAATTACATCTGTGGCACGTGCCCGGACTCAGAATGGACCTCCTATCTGGAGCATACCTTTGTGTATCATAAATTTATACCTTTATCTTGTAGTTGAGGTGAGAGGTGGTGGGAATGTCCGTATACAAAGGTCTCCCTTAAGGGGTGTGCACGTAGAACAAGCCTTATTGCAGCCTTATTGTATGGGCTCTTTCACACTGCGACGCAACGATACCGATACGACATATCGTCCGACGATATCGGTATATGTAACCAACAGTGCAGTACGCCACAGCAGTCTCGCCCCGCGCTTTGTCGTCCGATTTTCGTAGCAATATATGAACTCACGGCCGTTGGGGCAGAAAGGTTCTCGAGTGGCGACCACGTATCCGAAGACGCAGCGTAGGCGACCTCCCACAAGGTGGACCGACGATCTGGTGAAGGTCGCGGGACCCGGCTGGATGAGGTTAGCGCAGGACTAGTCGTCGGGGAGATCCTTGGAGAGGCCTATGGGTCTACAGGCTGATATGATGATGATGATTAAACCGTCGTCAACAGCCTATTAATGTCCCCACTGCTGGGGCTCAGGCCTACCCTCTCCACGAGGGCGTTCGGGCTATAGTCCACCACGCTAGCCCAGTGCGGGTTGGTGGACTTCACATACGCCTAAGAATTTCTTCTTCGGCGTATGCAGGTTTCCTCACGATGTTTTCCTTCACCGTTCGAGAGCAGTCAGTAAATGTACTTAAGTTTCGAGAAAAAACCCATTGGTACATGGCCCAGCTGGGGATCGAACTCCGGACCTTTCGATATGATAGGCCGCGTCTTATCCCCTACGCCACTGACGCTCTTACATTTTATATTAAACCGTACTTAAGTTTTAAAAAACTCATTGTGTAGTGTACAGGCCAAGGTTGGATATAATAGATATTATAAAACATCTAAAATAGTTCTATTGTCAAATTTCACAATAGCAATGTAAGTGTAACTAATTCGATAAAGATGAAAAAAGCCAATAATTTATGAGGGAAATGAACCATAGCGTAGCGAACGGCGCGGCGCGAGCATCCGTCTACGAAAGGAGATTTCACACTGTCTGTATAAGGTAGAATAACAATTAATTATATTATACATACTTATAATAATATATAAATACAAATACACTAAGTATATTACGAATTTAAATTAAATCCTTTCTTAGCCTGACATAATTTTTATGTTAAAATCTATAAATTATTAACAATATCTTATGTTCAAATTTTTGATTCAATGTATATATCGAATCGTATATGTCGAAGGCGTTTGACCTGGTCTCCTACGACATCCTGTGGCAGAAAATGAATGATTCATTAATGCCAGAGGAACTAGTCCAGATCTTTAAATATTGGTATCTGAACCAGGTAAACGTTGTTCGGTGGTCAAATACGCTATCTGAGCCATACAGGTTGGAGTGTGGGGTGAGGCAGGGGGGGCTGACCTCGCCTAGTCTCTTCAACCTGTATGTGAACGCACTGATAGAGGAGCTCAGCAGCACACGTGTAGGATGCTATATCGATGGAGTTAGTCTCAATAATATTAGCTACGCTGATGACATGGTGCTGCTGAGTGCCTCAGTCTGTGGACTGACCAAGCTTTTGGGTATATGTGAAGAGTATGCATGTAGTCACGGTTTGATCTATAATACGAAGAAGAGTGAATGCATGGTCTTTCGGGCCAGAGGCAAATGTCCGGAGAGCATACCTGCCGTTAGACTGAATGGCACGGAACTCAAGAGGGTAGAACAGTTCAAATATCTTGGACATTTGGTAACCTCTGACCTGAGGGACGATGCAGACATAGAGAGGGAGCGGAGGGCGTTGTCTGTGAGAGCTAATATGATAGCCCGCAGGTTCGCGCGGTGTTCGAGGGATGTCAAAATTACCCTCTTCAGGGCATTTTGTACGTCCTTCTACACTAGCAGCCTGTGGGTGTCATATACGCAGAAGCAGTACAACGCCCTTCGTGTACAGTACAACAATGCGTTCAGGGTGCTGGTGGGGCTGCCCCGGCACTGCAGCGCGTCCGGGATGTTCGCCGCGGCGCGTGTCGAGTGTTTCTACACGAGCATGCGCAAGCGGTGCACATCCCTGGCGCGCAGGGTCCGTGGCAGCCCCAACACCATCCTGAAGGCATTTGCGAATAGATTTGACTGTCAGTACATGAACCACTGTGGTATGGTTCATGTACTGACTAACAAACAAATGACCAAATGTTATTGAACTGAAAGGAATGTTAAAATTAATGTATGTCGAATTGAATTCTTATTATTATTTATTTTAAATTAAACTCACTAACATAGAAATAAGACAATCTGTTACTAACAAATATGGACATGTTTCTGAAATAAATGATTATTATATTATTATTATTATTATAAGCAAAAAAATAACATTTTTGTGCGTTTACTCTTGTTTTCATGACCCAAAACATAAACAATTAGTTTTCACTCGTAGAATACTTCTTTATGTTTATTGCTACGCCATGTTTCTGTGAGCGACGAAACAGACGCGCTGTCGTTGTCTCACTCGCACGACTACTATTTTTCCAACTACGGCATTAGGTCATGCAAGCTCGTTACATCTTCCTCCTAATTTTTTTTGGCCTAGTCCCAGCTCGCCCCCTTCCCATCTCGTCCCCCAAGAAATTTACCTACGAAAAATTGAGTTGGGAATTTTTTCGTAGGTAAATTTCTTGGGGGACGAGATGGGAAGGGGAAGAGTTGGGACTACGCTTTTTTTGGTGTAATAAGATATTATTATTATTTATTAGCGTAAAGAACAACGGCCCTAAGTCACACTGCAAAAAAACAAAAAAAGAATGCTGACTTATTCGTTCCACGAAAAATATAATCAACTCGTCAGCGAATGTAAAGGGGCAACGAGCCCAACATTTATAAATTCCTTTAATCTTGCGCGCTTTAACGTTTCACGTCGCGTCGGCCGAACGGACGACGTCGGAAAACCTACAACTCACACTTTTTATTTAATGCAATCTCCCTCGAGCGTATAGAAAGGAATCAGGAATACTGGAAAAGACAGTGAAATATGATTAATATCATGAATTAAAAAAAAAGCTACTCCCATATGGATGAGTAACAAAAGCATCGTAACAAAAGGTGCCAAAATCGTGCCAAATGTAGATCAAAATTGATACTCACTCACACATTCTCATTTTCAAACTCCATATAAATTTGTATTAGCAACTTCCTCCCGCTAATCCGCTTCCTTTGTCCGCACCCCCTGATTTTGACACCGAATTTTTCTTCGTTTCCCATACTAAATAAGCAAGATGCAATCTCCACAGGGAGCGCGCGCGCGACCAAAGAGGTTCGAATCTTCTTGACTAATATCATGCAAAAATGTATATCTTTGTTTTTTCCTTGGAAAACCAACAGCATACAGAGTTTGGTAATATTTCAGTGAAGCGTATTGGCTTAGCTAATTACAGGTTTTCACTTAAAATATAAAGAGAAGAACGAATATGTTTCAGTGAAAGAGAGAAAAAAAGTTAAGTATATGTTCTTAGTAACAATTAGACATTAATATAGGTATCTGTGTGCGTGTTTGTGTGTGTGCGAGTGCATGTGTGAAGGGATAGGGAAGTGGGATCACATACAATTTTTTTAAATTCTTTGTTTCAAGATAAAACAAAAACAAAAAGATTTGTTTTTTTCACAAATTCGTAATAATACTAAGGCAACACAATCTGACATTTTAAGGAAAATGAAAGCTTTTGTTGATTCAACAAACCACGCCTGAGCCCACCACAAAACAACGCCCTTATCGCATCCAGCACATCTCGCTGCTGCATACTGGACATCGTTTGGCCGGTGTCCAGTTTATTTTCTTCTGTGATGTGACTCATAAACCGAGTCAGTCCCCCACTTCACATAAAGGGAATGGACACAGAAAGACGCGTTATGGTAAAATGCTCGATGGATATTATTGAATCACGTTGGGAAACACCAACTATGACACTGGCGATCACGTATACGAAGACGCAGCGCAAGCAGGCCTCCCACAAGGCCGACCGACGATTTTTTTTCTTCTGTGATGTGACTCATAAACCTAGCCAGTCCTCCACTTCACATAAAGGGAATGAACACAGAAAGAAGCGTTATGGTAAAATGCTCGATGGATATTATTGAATCACGTTGGGAAACACCAACTATGACACTGGCGATCACGTATATGAAGACGCAGCGCAAGCAGGCCTCCCACAAGGCGGACCGACGATTTTTTTCTCTTCTGTGATGTGACTCATAAACCGAGTCAGTCCCCCACTTCACATAAAGGGAATGGACACAGAAAGACGCGTTATGGTAAAATGCTCGATGGATATTATTGAATTACATTGTGAAACACCAACTATCACATTGGCGACCACGTGTCGGAAGACGCAGCGTAGGCAGGTCTCCCACATGGCGGACCGACGATCTAGTGAAGGTCGCGGGACTGAGCTCGCTGGATGAGGTTAGCGCGGGACCGGGCGTCGGGGAGATCCCGGGAGGAGGCCAGCAGTCCAGCAGTGGACGTCTACAGGCTGATATGATGATTATAATAAACCGTACCTACTTAAGTTTCAAAAAACTCATTGGTACAGGCCAAGGCTGGATACAAAAGATATTATCACCATCATCAACAGCCTATTAATCTCCCCACTGCTGGGGCTCAGGCCTACCCTCTCAACGAGGGTGTTCGGGCTATAGTCCACCACGCTAGCCCAGTGCGGGTTGGTAGACTTCACATGCGCCTAAGAATTTCTTCTTCGGCGTATGCAGGTTTCCTCACGATGTTTTCCTTCACCGTTTGAGAGCAGTCAGTAAATGTACTTAAGTTTCGAGAAAAACCCATTGGTACATGACCCAACCGGGGATCGAACTCCGGACCTTTCGATATGATAGGCCGCGTCTTATCCCCAGGGCCACTGACGCTCTCATCAAAGATATTATAAAACATGTAAAATAGTTCTATTGTCACATTTCACAATAGCAATGTAAGTGTAACTAATTCGATAAAGATGAAAAAGGCCAATAATTTAGGAGGGAAATGAACGACCGACGATCTGGTGAAGGTCGCGGGACCCGGCTGGATGGGGTTAGCGCGGGACCGGGCGTCGTGGAGATCCCTGGGGGGGGCCAGCAGTCCAGCAGTGGACGTCTACAGGTTGATATGATGCTGATATTCACGCTATGCCCCTGACGAAAGAACGGAGCGCCAAGTATCGCGATCCTGACACACTTCTGTCGCTTCGCTCAGTCCCACCATTCTCTCCCCACACGCTCGCCGCCGGTCTAAATTGTGAATTAAAATTAAAACTTTAAGTAGTGTGAGGTGGTGCGGCCGAACATAATTAAATTAGCGGACAAGCGGACACACCCGCGGGACGCCCCCGACTTTGCAGGATGAATTAATAATTAGAATAGAGTTCATAATTTCTGCATTTAAAATTCGAACCTCTTTGGTCGCGCGCGCGCTCCCTGCGGAGATCGCATCTTGCATATCTAGTATGGGAAACGAAGAAAAATTTGGTGTCAAAATCCGGGGGGGGGGGGGGGGGGGGGGGGCAAAGGAAGCGGATTAGCGGGAGGAAGTTGCTCATACAAATTTATATGGAGTTTGAAAATGAGAATGTGTGAGTGAGTCAAAATTTTGTGATACATTTGACACTTATTTGTTACTCATCCATATGGGAGTAGCTTTTTTTTAAAATTCATGCCTACTTCCTACTAATCCTACTATAATATTATAAAGGCGAAAGTTTGTAAGGGTGTGAGGATGTTTGTGACTCTTTCACGCAAAAACTACCGAACAGATGACAAATATCAATCACAATGTCAATAAATTAATTATAATTATTGTTAGCCCTTGATGTCCTACTCGAAATTAGGTGAGTTTTAATAGTACATTGTTACCCCAGGGGTGAAAGTGACTTATTTAAGTCCCGAGACGGGGTTTGGCGCCCGACGCGTAGCGAGGGCGCCGATAGTTCGAGGGACCTCTAAATAAGTCTTGAACCCGAGGGAAACACTGTGCTTTTCATTAAGAATACACTGAAAGAAAAAACAAAAACAGAGTGTTAATACAAATCTGCTATACGGAAGTATAAACAAAACTCTACGACTCGAAAAAACAAAAGAAGATCGGATTACCGCTTTCCCGTCTACTTTGTTTTTTTTCTGTGGCCGGCCAGCTATTCTGCCATTATTTTTCATTTCCATCATTGAAAAAATGATAAATATTTTGCCGAAATCTATGTTATTTAAAGAAATAGTTGACAGTAATAAATATAATAAAGTCATTTAAAAATATATATTATTTAATTATTACATAACTTTATGTTATTTCAATTTTATATCGCGCTGTAATTGAGTGGCTGTATAGACAGTTGGAACATGGTCCAATAGAAATGTCAAAATAGTACTAGTTTTTTTTAATAATTTGGCAGCTGTCAGTTGAAAGCGATTCTCCCTAGGGCTGAGATGTATTACTTTCAACCCGCTACTCAGGCAACTTCAGACCTTCTTTCAGAGTATGAGTAATGAAAATTAATGTTTCAATGTCAAGTTCTCGCAGAATCACTAGTTGTACTAGTTCTATTTATTCTCGTGCACAAACTAGTGTATCATTTGAACGCTGCACGATCCCCGTGCATACGTTGCACACATGGTGTTCTGGTGGCAATTTAAAACCGCTCGGCTGCAATATTTCACAGCAAGGAATTTAATATCGGCGGCGCGGCCATGTTGGAAATTACGTGTTTACAAACATTTCCAGCGACAACGTTCGTCCGCGAGCTTGGGAAAATTATAATTATTAGTGGTGCAGCTATAAAACTAAATTCAGCATCTTAGGCATTCTAGGTTTTAGGCAAAATGATTTTTAGACGTTTTACAACTTAGGCAATTTTAGTTTGAGGCATTTTAATACTTAGGCATTCTACAATTTAGACATTGATATTAGGCATTTTGCTTTATAGACAAATTGCTTTTTAGACGATAGATCATACTAGGTATTATGATCCTGATTATGAGCTTAAAAAAATGAATATTAGGTATACAAATCAGTAAGATTCTAAATCATACATAATTTTTTGTGGGATACTTACAAGACATTGCTGGTTAACCGCCGAATTGCAATGCAGATGAGTGAGAGGAATGAGTCACTGTAATATGACTATTTTGGAACTATGATGGGCCTAAAAGGACTTCGGTTCCAGGGCCGTAAACTATATAAAAACATGTCTAAGTGATGCAATACGATAAGAATGTCATGTACTTAAATCTAAGAACAAGTATCCCATAGAACAGACGCTAAAATAATAATAATAATCAGAGAGGGACAAACTTATTACAAAAGTGGTAAGAGTAAACTAGACAGATATAATATCTTCTATCTCTATCTACGTATGCGAATTTCTGCACTCCAACAACAGGCTGTAACTGTCAACAAACAACAACCCGACTAAAAGAAATAGTGTTTGTTCAGTTTGACCCCGCCATATAAGAAGCGTCTTCTGAAATTATTGGGGTAAAAGACTATTGCTATTTCATGCCATACGCTGATTGCGGTTCTATGGGATACCAGTTCTATGACTTAAATGCATTTTTACTTCTTTCAAAAACGTCAACTACAAGCACAGCCATTTGTCATGAAATGACTTAACTTTACGTCACCGTAACACCGCACTATTGACAATCGTAAACGTAATGTAAGCCAAGCGCGGTAGGATTAAACTTAGTTTTATACGCGTCGTAAAACCACGTATCTATTTCCATGTACAACTATGCAATACCGTCGCGCTCGAAACTGTTACAGCGTCCCGTTTAATGATGTCCCGTTGTTAGGGCTGCCTGACATATTGTCGGTGTTTTGGAACGGCGTATATCCATAGAGTATGTTTCATACTTCATAACACGAGTCGGGAAAGCGTAACCAACAAATAACCTCATTTCCGAGTTTAAATCAGAAAGAGCTATGGCGTTACAATCAATAGAAAAGGTATTACATTACAATATGGATTTAAGACCTAATAATAGGACTAACAGCCATCATGGGCTCAAATGTTTTTAACATACGCATTATCTTTATACAATTTGTATTGGTATACCCTAACTGTGAATGATTTATCAACCGCTAGGTCTAGAAACCCACGCGGACGAACTCGCGGACAACCGCTAGTAGACTAATACGAGATGTATTTTCTTATGGCACCTGTATTCATCAACAGCCAATTAACGTGTCCTCACTGCTGGGGCTCAGGCCTACCCTCTCAACGAGGGCGTTCATCCACCACGCTAGCCCAGTGCGGGTTGGTGCACTTCACATGCGCCTAAGAATTTCTTCTTCGGCGTTGGCAGGTTTCCTCACGATGTTTTCCTTCACCGTTTGAGAGCAGTCAGTAAATGTACTTAAGTTTCGAGAAAAAACCCATCGGTACATGATCCAGTCCGGAACTTCGGATCTTTCGATATGATAGGCCGCGTCTTATCCCCGACGCCACTGACGCGCTGTGGTACCTGTATACTATTATTTATTCTGTGCTTGTGACGCAACTTACTGAGCACTCGCGCTACGCTACTATACGGGACAAAGCATATCGAACGCGGTCGCGACTGTACACAAATGTTTTATTCAGGAAGCTGAAACTTATCTCCACTATAAACGAAAAGGTATCGTTTAACTGTACCTTTAGTTTGTTTTGACGAACTGTGCGCAGAAAAACCCATGTACCATTGTCTATTTGCTTTAAGTATTTCAATTCCAGTACCTGGATAAAGGCTGTTGGAATCTACCCGTAGGAAATACCTATTTTCTTCAAAGTACTTCAATATCTGTAATTGGATTGGATAAAGAACAGCTGCAGGTAACAGTACTCGTGTGGCAGCCCTTAAGTACATCATCATCAGCATATTAACATGTCCCCACTGATAGGGCTCAGGCCTACCCTCTCAAAGAGGGCCTTCGGGCTACAGTCCACCATGCCAGCCCAGCGCGGGCTGGTGGACTTCACATGCGCCTAAGAATTTCTTCTTCGGCGTATACAGGTTTCCTCACGATGTTTTCCTTCACCGCTTAAGAGCAGTCAGTCCTTAAGTACGGTTTATTATAATACCACAGGCTTTTCCGCGAAGGAAAATATCGTGAGGAAACCTGCATACGCCAAAGATAAGTATTCCTACTCTAAAGCGTATGTCAAGTCACACTAACAAACGGATTGCAGCACTCTAGATGGACAGGGTTTTGGCACAACAGATCCTGTAGGGTCGACGCGTCGCCAGGTATTCCTGGCCTCTGAAGGTAGACAGACTGTGGAGGCAAGCGTCTTTTACATCACTGACGCGGCGGCACTGACGCAACAGACGTTATGGACGATAGTGATCGTGTGACAGTAACGTTGAAGAATCAACATGATGATGATGACCAGAGTCTACCATCACTTGGGCTGTTCATTTACCACTTTATTCACTTAAAAAACCAGGCGAGCGATGCGACGGCGGAAGGTGAAGGGTGGTTTGGTATACGTACCTGAAACAAAATAACACAAATAAGCATCATCCAAGAAAATTATCAGATCGAAGGTCCGAAGTTCGATCCTCGGCTGGGCCATGTCCAATGGGTTTTTCCTCGAAACTTAAGTACACTTAGGTACTGACTGCTCTCAAACGGTGAAGGAAAACATGATGAGGAAAGCTGCATGCGCCAAAGAGGAAATTCTTAGGCGCATGTGAAGTCCACCAACCCGCACTGGGCTAGCGTGGCGAGCTATGGAGAAAGCTATGCTCGGTGTTTCTTTGATATGATCCATAATGAGGAGATCCGACAGATAAGTAAAGTCGCAGACGTAGCCGAAAGGATTAGCGAGCTGACGTGGCAGTCGGTTTGTTCGTGAAGCCAAGTGGACCGAGGACCAGAAAAAGGTGGGCTGAATGCGGAGGGCGGAGGACCAGATGTGGTAGCGTCCATTGGGGAAGGCCTATGTCCAGCTTAAGTGGCAGTGGGCAGGGCACATCGCTCTTAGAACTGACGGTTGGGGCAATAAAGTTCTCAAGTGACGACCACGTACCGGAAGACGCAGCGTAGGCAGGCCTCCCACATCACAAGGTGGACCGATAATCTCGTGAAGGTCGCGGTGATTTTTGGAGGAGGCCTTTGTCCAGCAGATGACATCTACAGGCTAATATGATGATGATAATGTGATGTCCAGCAAAGGACGTCGAGGCGTTGCTATGATGACACCAAATACACTTCGCAGAATGCGGTGTATCAAACTTTATAAGTACCAGGGGACCATGAGCCGTAAACAGTGGCAGTGGAAAGGCAATAAATGGCTGTGCAGATATGATAGTTTATGGGAGGAAGTGAGAGGTTTGCTTTTACGATTTTTCAATTTTTATAAAGGCGGTGAAACGAAAACCTGACTTTCATCTAACCGTCGGACTAGAGTTGTCCCGCAAAACTAACGTTTCAAAGGGACTGCGCAAACCAAGCGGAAATTTGCCCGCGCACTTTTTGACGTCATTGTCAAATGAACCATATCACTATAGCCTAAGGAACAAAATCGTATGATGACTTCTGCACGTCAGCGTCGCCCCGCGCTCGAGGTCATACATACGGTTTTGTTCTTTAGCTTATAGTGATATGATTAATTTGACGATGACGTCAAAAAGTGCGCGGAATAATTTCCGCTTGGTCTGCCCCGACCCTAAGGAGCAGGTCACGGATTTCAGCAATTGGCCATTTTTGGTATTGGACATTCTGAACTTAATCGTATTCCCAGAAGTACATTTGACAGTTTTTAAATATAACTACTGGGACTTTTTCTCCCTTCAGCAAGTCAGTGATATTCTAAACTACCGCGTAAAACTCCTGCCGTACAACCCACCTCATTTTTTTCGAAATTTATTTGTTGTTCATATTTTACATCGCCAACTATCTTGTTTACTACCAGACTGTTCAAATATTAATGTCTCAAAAATGCATGTATATAGAGCCCGTGTCACCACCCCGAGAGTGCAACAATGTCCACTATTTACGGGACTCTCGGTGTCCCGCTATGTATGCATGCTGAGTGCTGTTTATTATCCATAGAGAATATGTAGTTGGCCAAATATTCTTCTTTATAATTAGGGTTCCGAAACAAAATGGTAATTTAATGCTGATATTACTGTTCTCCTGTGGAACAACATGCCAACTTATTATCAAACACAGTCGCCCGCGATTTATTGTTCGCGGAATTTGAAACCCTTACAAAGAAAGGTGGTATCTGCCTATGATTTTAATCAATCTAATTAATATTTAATTATTTTGTGGGGTACTGAAAAATAAATGACACCTACTTTTTTTAGCCGCATGAGGAATCGACCTTCAGTCTTCAAAAGTGACTAATCCCTTTAACTTGCGGTTCTACCTAACTCACATTTACGTGAAGAAATCAATCTTAAAAAATTTGAATTTCAAATCATAATATTATGAAGAACAGTTTGACGGTTTAGAAGTTTAAAAAAACAAAGGCATTATTTAGCCAAAAATATACAGAATAACTGTTTTTATCATCCCTTTGAGTTTCTATATCAATGCACCAAACAGATTGGTCAGGCTGCAATTTCGAGACAGTCGTGTCCCGTAAACATTAACTTTGTTGCACTCTCGAGGCTAGTGATTTACTATTTAGTGTCGGACAGTTTTAATACCATTTTATGGCCGCGTATCGTACTATTATATACTCTGTGGTATCGTTGCTTTGGAGGGTTGTTAAAAAGGAACGCAATTTTATTTTATAAAAATCGGATTTACACCACAGTATTATTACGCTGTAGATACAAGTTTACGGCCGAAAGCAGTAAAACATTCGATGAGCTCGAAGAAGCTTTAACATCCCATATAGTTAAATGTTTTAGTGAGAACATTAAAAGTTTTTTTAAATATGATGCTAGATTGTCGCGCTTGAACCTTAGTACACTTAAAGAACGTAGAGAAAGAGGCGATCTAATTGAGACCTTCAAGATTCTGAGCAACCATTACAACTCATCTGTCATAAGGAACATATTTAACCCTAACCCCATAGAGAGACTGAGAGGGCACAACATGAGAATACAAAGAGCCAATGCACAGCTGAACCCATACAGAAATTTTCTAAGCAACAGGGTTGCGTCCAAATGGAATAATCTGCCAGAATCTGTAGTATCTGCCACTTCTGTGAACATGTTCAAGAACAGACTAGACAACTTCCTCAAATCTAAAAAGACGCAATAAATCAATATAAATTATGAAAGCAAGTCGACTGCTGATATGGAAGCATAAGCTTTAGCTGCCTTTCCATTTAAAATAAAATAAATAAATAAATTTTCGGGAAATTACCGGGACATTTTGCATAGTCTCTCAAGAGATACATTTAGTCAGCCTGTCATCCACTGCCCAAGATAGGAATACGCCATATTGTTATACACCACCCACTTTAATTTAAACGTTAACTAAATACCTACTATACATAGTATCGATCTAGACAAATTCATTATACGTGTATTTATTTGTCGTGCTAAAACAGTCAAATCGGAGAACAAGGCGAGAGCACGAGAATCGGCTCTAACTTCACTCGTCTCGTGATGTTCTCGCGAGAGTGTAGAGCGGCCTTAAGGAGCGGGACCACGACACGACATGCATTGCGTCGTAAATACGCGTAATAGCACTATAAATCGGATATCAAAGAAGCTACAACAAAGATGTGCATAAATAACTTGCAGCTTCCAGGCGCGATCTGTCCCGCTCGGAAATGTCACGCTGCTACGAGATGTCCCGTTAGCAGTAACTCGTCTAACACGCACAATACCAAGTCTATTCTGCAAGTTGATATACGCCTCATTGCCAGGTGGACCGACGACCTTAAGTGGTTTTACTAGCTGGTTCCCGCGGCTTCGCCTGCGTAGATTTTTTTTCTCGCGGAAACAGTTTTCCCCGAGGTATCTATAGCTTAAGTGTTATTCAGATGTACCTTAAATTTCATCAAAATCGTAGTTTTTGCGTGAAAGAGTAACAAACATCTATGTACAGTAAGGTTCATAAGTACAGTAGCACGCTAAGAGTCATTTTTCTGTACAACGACAACACGAAAACCAATAATTGACCACCCGAGTCAAAAGCGTGTTTTAAACCTTATTGTCATAGCAATAAGTCATCAATTTATCGTAATATTCAGGAATATAATTAGTGGATATGCGAGTACAGATATAAAAGAAAGTCGTAGTGAAACTGATCTCTCAATCAATTGAATTGCGAAACTGATACTGCACTTATGAACCTTGACTGTACATAGTACGTAGAGAGTGAACGAGAGCGCGGAAACTCCGAACGCCAAGCTATGGCCAAGTACTCCTTCCGCGTGCTTATCTCCGTGTGCTAGTGTAGGTGAACACTGCGTTTGTGTGCGTACGGTTTAGAGCGCTCGTTCGGAGTTTCCGCACCCTCGTTCACTCTGTTCAAACTGAACTGCAGAATAATTAACCATATCAGTCCTTTCGTCGCATTTCATTTAATTGTACAGACACGGCGTCCGCCGCTCGTTGCATGAAGCAATCTGGATCTTATCGGAGGCACAGTCGGAGAAATTAATTAAAACCCTAGTTTGGTAAACTCCCGGCGCTTTGTATCGCGGAAACTTGCCCATTTACTGCGATTCCTTCGAGGCTCGAGTCGTAGGCGACAGCGGGGATGTGGCGCCTTGCACAGAGGAGGGGGACTTGAATGACAATGATCATCATCATCATATCAGCCTGTAGACGTCAAAGGCCCTCAACGACGACCGGTTCCGCGCTAACCTCATCCAGCCGGATCCCGCGACCTTCACCAGATCATCGGTCCACCTCGTGGGAGGCCTACGCTGCGTCTTCCGATACGTGGTCGCCGCTCGAGAACCTTTCTGCCCCAACGGCCGTCACTTCTACGAGCGATGTGCACAGCCCACTGCCACGGCGAATCTCCTCATTTCTGATTCGATCTCGCAGGGAAACTTGGAGCATAGCTCTCTCCATTGCCCTCTGGGTGACCTTGAGCCTTCTTATGAGGTCCATAGTGAGCAATCACGTCTCGGTACCATATGTCATCACTGGCAACACACACTGGTCGAAGACTTTCCTTTTGGACACTGCGGTATTGGGGACGAGAAGATGTTGCGTAGCTTCCCGGTGTACCCAGTTTCCTATTCTTAGACGGGGGTGACGGTCCCTGCACTGACTCCACGGAGCGGGAGTGCAATTCTCCCCCCGGGCCGTCAGTCCAGCTCTACCAACTCCTTGAAGTAGTGGACACTGGACACTGTCTCGCTCTACCCAGTGTACTCATATTTGATTTGACTTTGAAGGTACGATCGCTTAAGCTTGTAACGCAGACCGCACCCAGCACCCATAGTTGGGGAAACTTTAGAATCTTTGTTCGGAGAGTTGGGCCGGCTTATTGGTATTCGTCTGAGTTCTGAGATATGGATGCATAATTCATTGTTATTTTAGTCCGGACAGACGGAGCGTCAGCGGGATAAGACGCGGCCTATCATATCGAAAGGTCCGAAGTTCGATCCATGGGCCATGTACCAATGGGTTTTTCTCGAAACTTAAGTACATTTACTGACTGCTCTCAAACGGTGAAGGAAAACATTGCGAGGAAACCTGCTTAGGCCGAAGAAGAAATTCTTAGGCGCATGTGAAGTCCACCAACCCGCACTGGGCTAGCGTGGTGGACTATAGCCCGAACGCCCTCGTTGAGAGGGTAGGCCTGAGCCCCAGCAGATGAGGACATGTTAATAGGCTGTTGACTTGACTCAACGCCCGCGCCGCCTGTAGGTTAGGTTTCCCATCTGTAAGACTACATTGAAATAGCCATGGCAGCCTAGTTGGTTGTGCACTCGCCTCACGTTCATGAGGTCGTGGGTTCGAACCTAAGCCCGTACTATAAGTTTTCGCAACGTATGTACTACCACAGGCTTTTCGGTGAAGGAAAACATCGTAAGGAAACCTGCGTACGCCGAAGTATTTCGATTTTAAGGCGTATGTGAAGACCAAGAAAAAACGGACCGGGCACCGTTGGCACACCAGATCCTGTAAAGTCGAAGTGTCACCAGGCATTCCTGGCCCCATAACGAGATAAGATGATAAGTAGGTTATTTGAAATGAAGAAAATATAAAGTCTTCAAATTGTTGCAATAAACTGAACGAGATATGTCGTTGTAAATATATGCCGCGAGTTGTGACGGCTGATCGCAGTTAAGACGTTTGCGTCTAAATTTCACGGACAATAATACATGACGTGCTTACTGCAGTTCTCAGCCTTAAATCACTAATACGACCAGTACTGTCGCACTAAAATTATATCACTAGCTTTAAGTCAAACATCCTTATCCATACTAATCCTACCCTACTAATATTATGAAGGCGAAAGTTTGTAAGGATGTGAGGATGTTTGTTACTCTTTCACGCAAAAACAACTGAAAAGATTTTGATGAAACTTGGTACAGTGATAGCTTATATCCTGGAATAACATATAGGCTACTTTTTAACGCGAACAAAGTCGCGGGGCGTCCGCTAACACCCCCTTAGTAACAAAACACCTACATAGAGGGCGCTGTTTCACAATGGATATATGGATGTTTGTTTCACTTTTACGCAAAAACTATGAAACAGATTTTGATGAAACTTTACAGTAATATAGATTACACATCAGAGTAACACATAGGCTATAGATACCCCGGGAAAAACTATTCAACGCGGGCGAATGCGCGGTAAACAGCTAGCTTAACTATACACTCGTAAAATTGTGATAATTTATTAAGTTTCCCTCGGTTTATACGAGAGGGACATTTACGAGGACTTGAGTAGACGTCAAGAGAAGATTACTGTTCTATTTCGAAAGGTATCGTGTCGACGCTGGCATGCAGCTATCTCATTCACGCTTCACACGAGTAATGGAGACGGTGATAGAGTAATTGAGCTTTCAAGACAGGATGGGGTTCTTTTGCTGATAGTCAAATCAAGTCAACAGCCTATATTTATCCACTGTTAAAGTGTCCCTAAACGATCATGCTTGCATGACATGTAACGTGAATGTCATGCTGCATGATGGACCATCATGCTTGCTATCAATCAATACAGTGAAGCAACGGCCAGCACGTAGTTTGCATGTCATGCACGTCAATCACTACAGCTAGACGGTCATGCATGATTGACAGCACGTATTGCATGTCATGCAGATTGATCGTTTAGGGAGCTCATTAGGGGCAAAGAACTAACTATTAACGAGGGTGTAGGGATGTTATTAGAATTTCTATTCTAAGGCGTATGTGGAGTCCACCAAAAAAAATGGATTGGGGCACGTTTGTCGGACAGGGGTTTGGCCGAAGTGGTCGAAGTGTCGCCAAGTATGCCTGGTCTTCTAAGTTAAGTAAAAAAACTCCTATTTTTATGAGTTTTTTTGTTGTTTGTTTTACATTATTTCGGTCATAACTTTTTTCGTTTTCGACTTTCTCGAATAATTCTTTTTGCATCTTACAGCTCTCGTAAACACGCGTCTTTTGAGCCTTTTTTGAATATCATATCTTCACAACTCTCCGAGATATTAGGGGATCGCACTTTTTCGTGAAATCGGAGCCTATACTGGAGCGAACGAAAAGACATTTCCAAAAGCCAAAAGGAAAAGAATCCACCCTCTGCTCTGCCGAGTGTCCAAGATCCCATATCCTCAAGTAATCATAAGGAAGTATCACCAAGTGATTAGTGTTAAGAGAAAATTACTGAGTGCGATGGCGCATTTTACACGAGGCATGCACACAGTATACGGAACAAGTATGGTAAGTCCGTTTTGAGAGTCAGTTGCAAGTGAATTTTAGTCCAATTTAGATTACAACTATCAGATAAAAGCTTTTAAGCCGAAGCATAGCGGACGCGTAAACATTGTATTTGTAACACTGAAAACTACATGCAGGAACGTTTTATTTTATTTAATAATAAAAAAACAGCAAAAAAGCTGTCATTTTGTGTTTTTTAGCAAAACACAAAAAAAATTATACTAAACAATACAAAAAAGACAGAAAATTATAAATCTATGAAATTATTAGCTAGTATTATTTCAAAAGAATTTTTACTATGCTACGTTATGATTATTTTGTTTATGGTTATAGATAAAAAAATGTGCTACGGCCTTTAAATAAACTATTCCTATTACATCACCTTGTTACCTAGTAGTAACCTACAAGTTTTTTTCTCATCTTACAAATTTTAGGTAACCCTTTTATATCAATTTGTTTTACAAAATCTGACATCTGTTCAAATAGACTATGTTAAGAAAAGGGTCAGTGTACCTACTCGCTAGCTGTGCTGTGTTATCCCAGTAGCTCAGTTAGTTTTAATGAGTCATCCAGCCGTAAAATACGATCTCGGATGTAAGCGCCTGCTACCGGGCAATCAGGTTAGTGCCACCCGGGTGTGTTAGTTTTATAGGGCAGTTTTTATTAGATTTAATGACACCTTAACGAATATTAAACATTTTAAAGGATCAATTACCCCCAAGGAACGTATTTCTGTTAGTGGAACCTTCTTGCCGTATCAATCTATCGCCGTATTCCACGTAGGGCACCTTAGCGAACCTGAGGCACCTGAGGTTTTATAGGGCAGTTTTTATTAGATTTAATGACACCTTAACGAATATTAGAAACTTTAAAGGATCAATTACCCCCAAGGAACGTATTTCTGTTAGTTTTGCAACCAATGTATCGGCCACAAGTACGTAATAGTATATTATGATACAAGTGAGCTAAGTTAGTCATTACACTCGAGGCGTAGCCGAGTGACGCTGTAAACCGAGAGACGTTGAAGGCCTGACATGATGACGATGAAGATTGTACAATCGACCGCATGTCAGTAGAAACACTCTAACCTAGAGCTGGCCTAGCCTATTAGGAAGTCTCAATACTACGCCTACGAGGGACCAGCTTATACTTATAGCTTTAGCTATTACCAGGTTATGTTTCCACTGACGTGCGATCGACCGTACTATGGTAGTGTAGTATATATTCTAAATGTGTGGCTCATGTAATAAAATGAAGAAAAAAAATGGAAGTCATCTTGGTGAATAAAGATTTCTCGAAAGTTCGACCAAAGCTTCGGCTTTCGGTAGTTGCTTTATACGACCGAAAGCCGAAACTGAAACACTACTGCATACGTCACAGCACTGCGTTGACTCATGCCGGGATTATGCCGTGTTTCACACACTGAGCTCATTCACGGAGCTGGCAACGTGTTTATGGGATCAACTATTAGTCAAGACCCAAATTTTAAAGTGGAGCATAAGCTCCAATAAGCAGCAAGAGAGCACAAGCTAATAATAGCTTTCTGCCTTAGTGTGTTCTTCCAATACAAAACCAGCTATCAAACAGGAATAAGTGTTTGAAAACTTAGTTGCATATGTAGAAAGTTTTTATTCCTTTTTGAGAACTGGTTATCTAGAAGAATGTCTATTCCTGTTTGAGAACTGAAAGAAGTCATTTTCCGTGCAACCCTTTTATTCTGTGTTTTTCTCGGTGTGAAAATTCCTGCCAGTAATATGTATTAAAAACAGTCAAAGTTGAGTAAAAATTGTTGTAAAATTATGTTTTTCCATGTTCTGTGTGGTGTTGCTCTTGTGCGCGTCAAATAAATAATTTCATTTCATTTCAAATGTCAGGTAGCAGGCGGTATAACCCTTCAAACTACTAGATTAACACTACAGACCGATGGCGGGCATCAGCGGATATGCGCGCAAGGTTTAATTCTGTGATAAACAAAACATCTAAATTGAAAAATTAATCAAGTCTTTAACCAACTGAAAACGGTACAAAAATTTAACCCAGCAGTATCAGTATGTAGTTGCGTCCAATTAGAATTTTTTCTCGCTAGCGAGCGCAACCTTGGCATGGCTACGTGTTGATAAACTTCAAGAGGATTTGTTTATGGAAAGTGTATGACATTGACGATTTTTCAACTCATTTCAGTTGCGTTATTCCTTTAATCTAGTGACAAAATAGACAAGTGAATCCAAGGTCTTCACATAGACACCAACTGCTTTTAGATTGTGACGTCACATTGACAGACATGACATTTTATTTGGCACAGCATACCTAGTGAAATGTATGAGGTGTAATTAGTTTAAAATCCAATAAGTTTTTTTTGCACTCAAGTACTGACTGACACACCTCTTTCGTTTCGCTCAGTCTCATCATTCTATTCGGAGATGAGGATGATGCTGGATGAGGTTAGCGCAGGACCGGTCGTCGTGGAGATCCTTGGGGGAGGCCTTTGTCCAGCAGTGGATGTCTACAGGGTGATATGATGATGACGCTTGCCGCGGGACGCGAGTCCTCCTCACGTGTCCATCTGTGAGCACCCGCTCTATCTGATCCTCGTAAGTCAGTCTATGAGAACCTGCTGAGCTCAGCTGGATGAGGTTAGCGCAGGACCGGTCGTCGTGGAGATCCTTAGGGGAGGCCTTTGTCCAGCAGTGGACGTCTACAGGCTGATATGATGATGATGAAGTCTGTCTAAGCTCGTCCCCGGCTCCCACTACCAATCACATTCGCTCGATATATTTGTGTCGTCATTCGTTCATCACTCATTCGCTCAACATGTCCGAACCTGCCTTGAGACAATAATAATTATGTATTGTGTAAAATCTGTTCAGTCATTTTATATAGGAAAGAAATCACCACATTAAACAGGTAAATTTTAAAAGGTGATTTTAGACAGATTCCACAGAATTCCCTCTTTTGATGCTGTAAGGTAGACGCTGGTATACTCATCAGTGCACCTATAGCCGTCACATGATATAAAAAGCATATTTAACCTGTGGTCGACTCAGTGTTGCTATCTAAATTTTTTAAAATATTTTCAAAATTATGTTGCCATGAAGATCTGTTGATTTAATGTTGGTACAACAGGTTTAATAAGCTTTTTATGTCATGTGACGACTATAGGGACACTGACGAGTATACCAGCGTCTACCTTACATTGTAGAGTCTACAACATATCCTAAAACGAATCACTTTGGGTTGTTTCCTTGTTAGTATAGCTATATAAATCACGCGTCTGTGTATCCCTGTACAAACAGTCAGACGGATATTACGAAACCGACAGATTGTAAACAAACCTTGTGTCTCCACAACCAAATTCTACAAATAAACACAAAGGGCCCTCCGGTGATTCAGCCGTCGACGACAGAATCAAATGCTTTAGTGAAATCTATTAGCGGTTTCTCAGAGGAAGTGGAAGTAAACAATACAACAAGCCGCACATAAAACATCCCTGTGGTAGTCCGTCGATTCTCAATGGTCGGACGGGAAGTCTTTCTGTGGTGTGACAAGGCGACTAAAGGGTAAATACAGGTGATTGACAGCAGCAGTTAATATTAACATCAGTGCCAACACAAATGTCTTGTGAAAAAAACGTATTTTTATATCGGAAACAATAGATGAAGGTCCGAACCGGACTGCAATGATAACGTGGTAATGCAAACTTGTTTTTGCTCATAGTATCCGTAAATGTAATTATTTTGTTTTCGACAAATAGCCTTTGTTTTCGCAAGCCATTTCATTTGGAATTAAATTTACAGCTGAAGTTGTGTATCTGGTATCTGCATCTTGTAATCTGAGATATTGATTGCTTTAACAGTTTGTTTCAGTTGGGTTTGGGCAGACGAGTTCCGGAGTGGCGATCTCGTGGGACGCCCCACCCCAGGTGGACTGACGGCCTAAAAAAAGGGTCTTGACAGACAGACAGACAGACGGACAACGGCGTGGTCCTATGTGGGTTCCATTTTTCCTTTATTGAGGTACGGACCCCTAAAAAGGTGGCCGGAAGCGGCTGGATGCGAAGGATTGGGTGTAGTGGCGCTCATTGTGGAAGGCCTATGTCCAGCACTGGGCATTAAAGGGCTAATACTATGATCCCTGAATATATGAAAAAACTGTTTCCTACGTAATACCTATCCTATAATTGAGTATGACCTTCCTAAAGTAAACTTATTAATTTGTATATTAAGCATATTAAAACTATGGTACACCCATGTTGACTATAACAGAGAGGCCTTCTTGTATTCAAATATGTACACAATTGGTATTGAAATTTTTCGAACAATAACCTAAACACAATGCGTGAATGTACAGGTGTGATGAAAATGCTGCCACTTCAACTTGCTAATCCTTTCGGGTCTATAATTCGAGAAGCTATAGTTATGTTATTAGGTGATTTATTTACATTGCGTTTTTTATCGCAACATTCATTTCAGATGTCCACAGCTCTGTTTCTCATATTTTCCCACATTATAATGTCTATATTTCCGATCATAAATCACAAGTTATCATCCGTTCATTTTCTATATAATTCAAACCTAATGTGTGTCGCCAAAAGATTTACGATATGTTACGTTTTATAATAACTAATTCGACTATCTAGAATATTCTTAATTCCATGGGTTGTACATCATTCGAATTTGTTTTTAATTAAAAAAAAGTATTTGCTACATTACTCGTATTAGTCTATTTGCGGGTTATTTATTTATCCGTCTGTGGTTATTTACTTACAATAGTATCATGATCTTTTTTTTATTGCTACGGGGGCAACAAGCAGGCGGGCCTCCTGATGTTAAGAGGTCACCGCCGCCCACAGACACCTGCAACACCCGGGGGGTGCTGGTGCGGCGCCGGCCAAGGTTGAAGGGCTCTTTTGACTCTCTTCTTGAAGGACCCCATATCGTAGCGCTGTGGAAAAGCGCTGTGCAAATCTGAATACAGCAAAACTACATTTGATGATTGATCTGAAATTCCAGGAATGAAACGAATATTTCTTAGAATCATGTTTGGTTTTCCTTTGTATGCAACTGTGAAAGGCTTTCACAAAATTGGAAGCTGCAACCTATTTCTGGATATAGCGATCCCGTCTCGAGTGTTGACCCATTTCGGAATATTGTCACTTTTGACGTTCGACACGTGTGAACTAGAACCTAAATACAAGGTATTTCATTAAATTTTACCTTTCAAAGGTGCCATGAGTCTGATAAAGTATTATCTAGTTTATGCTTATAATGTGCAACTGTAAGTTTAATGTTATACTATTGTATTATTTTTGACGAATAAAGAATTTTGAAAAACAACAAACCAACCTCGAATTTGACCAAAAGCTGGCGAGTGTCGCTTATTCAGTAAGGCCCGCGGTTTATTATACGATGTAACCGCTCCGTTCCATTTATCCCAATTGATTGGAAAACAAACAAAATCAGATAAAATAATGCATAGCATAAATGATTTTGATTGGTTGATTTTTGATCTAACAAAAATGCAACATCGCGTAGTGAACGACGGGCCTATTATTTGTGATGGGTCTCTTTCAAGGCTCACCCAGCACCCAGCCTTGTATCACTGCGACCATTGCTGATCTATTGTGATCGCCGCCTTACTACAGTTCAGTGCTAAGCATTGCATCAGCATGCTTTTGGCACTGACTGCACGACGGGCCTTACAGTTAATATTCTTTGCTCAAAGCATCGCCGTCTCCGCCGAGCATTATCATTAAAAAAAACGGAGCCCACTTAAAATTGGAGCGGCAACACCTTAAATTCCGATGTCTATCGAAAGCCAGTAATGAATCGTGGCGGACAGAAATAAATCTTGGCTGCCCACGACTCCCACGAGCACGGAAATAGTTCCCGACCTTTGAGAGATTCAGGTATTCGACCTGCCCGGCAGCGAGAGTGAAATGAAAAATGCGCACCGACATTTTGTAGAACACCTTGTTTTGACAGAGCGAGGTAAACAGTAATAAATAAAACAGAAGTCCGCCGTTGAAACCAGGATTGGGTTAACACCTCGTCTGAGCAGGTCGGATTTTGGTAGCACCTGTAACATTCGATCCAAACCTAACAACAAGAACGCCGGTATGACCAACTGCAGACCACATTTAAAAATGCATCTTAAAATGCAGTTTTGAATAAGGTTCTCATCTCCTTTTCAGTTATTAAGGACATACTGTCGAGTTGTCGACATACATTATGAATATAGTTGGAAATAAACGGTTATATTCATTCATTCACTTAATCCGACTATGGCGAAGTCAAGAGGGTTAAGTTTTAACAGTGCTGCTTGTTTCCTCGTAGAGCCTAAACTACTGAAACGATTTCTAAAAGCGAAATATCATAGAATTTTTTTAAATATACAAAATAGTGGCCACATGATTTAAAATACGATGAAATACAGATCATCTCTTAATGATTTATCTATCTATCTACCTTGACGAGTTACCACTTCACAAAAAAACCACAGTCGAATTGAGTGAGAACCTCCTTTTAGAAGCGGTTAAAAATTAGTACAAGCCGAAAACCACGCAGAACAACACAAAATGACACATCGGACTTAAATGTAAACAGCTCGCGGCAAAATGCCACTAAAAAGAAAGTAAGTGCACAATTAAAATGCGCTGAAGCACTAATAAACTGGTTGGAAGTGGGGATCATTTCAGAACGGCAGCGTAACGTCTTCCCACTCAACGTTATAATGTATATGTGAAATGGTGATGTGTGAGGCCATTACAGCAGCCGTTAATAAGAGATAGCTAAAGCGTTGCTGTACGAAAAAAAATTGCAGAAGAAAATAGTTGGTGTTAAGAAAGAAGAAGACGAATGTAAAAAATATATTCATTTACAATAATAGCCTACTAAAGAAGAAAATATAGGTTCGCAACTAGCGAGGTATCGGTGCAGCTGGAAATATCAACCGACCGATGAGATAAGCACAGTGCGCGGGACAAGGCGGCGCCTTGCGCGATGAGTCCCCGCATTATGTGCAATGCAACAACCCTCAATGCTACACTCCCGTTATGCTGCATCCACACGTTCGGCAAACCTTTAAAAACGCGGTTACCAGCGACTTGGAGACAGCACCAAGCGCATCCCAAGGCCGCAAAAGCCAGAATATAGACGCGAGATCGCCGGCGCGGACGTTGGACGGACACCCATCAAACGGGCGGCCATTAACAAAGACAAACGAGCGCGAATGCTGGGCTATAATGAGCGGTCACCATTTTGCGGAGCTTACCCGGTGACGTCACGCGCGGTGATGCCGTGAAGGCATTTCCTGCATTAGTACGTTTGATGAGGCGCGGTGTATGAGAGCGGTATTGGCACTTACTTGATACAGTACGGGCTTACTTTTGGCTTGTGGGGGGCGGGGGGGTGGTGGTTTGGGGGGTTTTAGGAATTTTGAAACCTATACCTTTTACTCCATCTACCTACAATTTCATAAACAGTGGTCCAGGGGTGGCACGGGTTCAATCGATGGATGATTAAAAGAAAAAGAAAGAAAGTTTTTCTTTAAAATGTGCTTTGGGTCAAGTTAAACTTTGGTCCTGGTCCTTGCGAGGCCAATCAAATTTGTTAAAACCTGTAGCTATACGCAACTGCCAGAGTTTGTGTAGTTAATTTTAAAAGATTGCATTTAGATTTCTTTTACATACAAATATCACTCAATTTCTCATAATTCTCGCATCGTTGCAAAACAAGTCTCCACAATCGGAATGCGCTAAAAGTGCCTAGGTACCCACCCCTATATTATTGACATTTGGACAAGCTCTTAACGTTTACACCCCCAAAACCATCGACTCCTAACTGCGGTCCGCTGGGCGTCTAGTGTCCATACCGTACCTTACATTACGCCACGATTATTAATAGAAATTTTGGACGTGACTTTGAAGTGATTCCATTTTGACGACGAGCCGTATGTCTTCTTGTCCAACATCAACGTGTTGGCAGGAGAATTCGAAACTCCCCGGTTCACTAACACTTCGCAGCTGTTACGTAGCATAATAGATTCAAGGCTCATCAATATCAGCCTTGATTTATATTATACAGTGTTTTTTATAACTGGGACACTTAGGGTAAAACCGAAACCATAGGAGATACAGGGAAACTGTCTTGTCTGTGAAATGATCCGTACATGAAACAAAGTCGATATGCATTAAAAAAAAATTCATCAAAATTACTTTGTACTGGTTTTGTATGAGGAAACATTTTATAAAATTTGACTAACTTCTCCTGCTCAGATTTTTTTCTTCCAATATAATGAAATGATCCTTACATGAAACTGAGTCGATCCGCATCAAATTTTTTTTTGTTCAAAATGTCTAATTTCTATGGACAACACACGCTTGACCAAAAATTTTTCTATGCTAAAATTGTTTTCACAAAAAAAGACCAAATGGTTCCAGAGACAGTTTCCCTGTATCTCCTATGGTTTCGTGTCCCAGTTAAAAACAACACTGTATATTAGCCTGTCGCTCGAGCGCTCTATTCTTGCGAAGCTTGGGTACTCTACAACTGATAAACATACGTATATACACTTTTAAATATTTAATTAAATACATACAACACCCAGAATCCGAAAACCAACAGATATGCTCATCACACTCATGTTGGTCTCGGGTGAGAATCCAACTCTGGCGTAGAAGGCAGGGTCACTACCAACTAATCCAACAGGCCAATCCAAAGTTCGCTGAATCCAAACCAAACTCATAAAATCGTTTTCCTGACCGACTGATCCTGCTAAGCATACAAAGCTAAAATTTGGAACATTCCTAGGCAAGTATATTTAAAACGTACGCAAGCTACGAAATGATTATTGTTTAGGCCATTTTTCGATCAAGGTTTTGATATTGATTTTGATATTGTTGATCAAGGTTTAGATACACATATTGATTGTACGCGACGTCTCGAGTCGAGACCTCTCGACTGCTGTGGAGGTCCACTGTCCCCTGGTACACAGGTCATTACCTAGCCTAGGAGCCAGGAGTCCAATCCCCTTGGTTGATTTGTACAATCTGCTCTTATTTCAACCTCGTGTCTTTCGCTAAATTGTACTCTTTGGAAATAAATAAATTTATTATTATTATTATATACTTACCTACAGTAAACATTACAAAAAAAAAACTCAAATCGTTTATAGCGTAAAATTCTTGAAATCTTTTCCGCGATTCCGGAGCCTACCTCAAGCAGTTCGCAAACTTTCAAAAGTAAATGTTTTGCTAGCCGCCGGCCGGATTGAATAAATTGTCATAGTTATTTCAGGTTGAGGAAAATTTTCCATACATTTACATTATCCGTCGGAGAGTAACTAAAACATAGAGTTAAGATCTCTTTGGTGCGTGCGCGCGGCCCCTTAAAGAGGCGTAAAAGAAGCATCCTATGGGTGTCAAAATAGTGTCAAATGTATGGCAATACTGTGACTCACTCACACATTCTCATTTTCAAACTCCATATAAATTTGTATTAGCAACCTCCTCCCGCTACTCCGCTTCCTTTGTCCGCACCCCCCCTGTAAATAACACCATTGGTTCCCATACTAAATATGCAAGATACAGTCTCCATAGGGAGCGCGCGCGCCACCAAAGAGATTCGAACCTTCCTGAACTAAAATGTCAATTTTGTCTTGCAGTCTTTTGAATCTCTATGTGATTGCTTCAGCCTTAACATGTCTCCACTGCTGGGGCTCAGGTCTACCCTCTCGATGAGGGCGTTCGGGCTATAGTCCACCACGCTAGCCCAGTGGACTTCACATGCGACTAAGAATTTCTTCTTTAGCGTATGCAGGTTTCCTCACGATGTTTTCCTTCACCGTTTGAGAGCAGTCAGTAATGTGGGGATCGGATCCAAATATAGCACGACGCCCAATCTCCCCGGAAAGCAGCGGCGTGTCGTGTGCGACTGCGTCGCGTGGCAGCTGCTTTGTTTGATGTCTGATGCTACCACGCCACGCAGCCGGTGCGACGTCTCCTATACAGTTTCATACATTACAACGGAGTTGCCACGGTACTCGCCTCATGTTTGTCATCCCGTGGCCCGTACACATGAGTTTTTCGGGACTTAAGTACGGTTTATAATCCCACAGCCTTTTCGGTGAAGAAAAAAACACGAGGGAACCTGCCTACGCCAAAGTTAAGAATGCAATTCATTATTTAATCTTTATTTAATCTTTTATATATTTACAACAATTGATATAATTATATATGTACACCATTTATGTCCTAAACACACACACACACACTTGCTAACACGCAGCCAACCACAATTTCACATTGTTTGTATAAGATTATAGTATAGTCCCACTATATCAATAACAAAATTATCTAAATAAAAATGTAATTAACTAACTAAACTTATTTACTAACTTTAAAATTACTAAAATATACTTTACCTTTAAATGTAACTGATGTAATATCCAGTTAAGCTATTTGATATTTGTAAGGAAGAGCGAGACCTCCTGCCACAAGTATTTTTTATACTAACTAGGAGGTCTCAACAACTATTGTTTATAGCTATTAAGTTTAACGAAATAAACATTTTTTCATTTTTCATTTTTCCTGTCCGCCAAAAAACGGAGTGGCCACAACAGATCCTGTAGCGTCGAATTGTCGCCAGGTATTCCTAGCCTCTTAAGAAGATCTTATATCTTAGAGGATTCGAACTCTCGACCCGCCCGACCCTCAGTGTAGGCGACCGCACCACTAACTACGCCTACATATCGACACAACGTCAAAATACATCAACAAAAATATCAACACCGTTAATCATTATCGATTTGGCGTCCCGCGATAAAAGCCGTGTCACTAACCGTTGATAAAAACGTCACTTTTTGTGTCCACAGCCGACACACTGTGAATAATTGATAAGCGTACCTAGGGCTTGACAACCTCTAATAAGTAACCGTTAGCTGACGCGCGAGCACCAAATTGTGCGGTGAATTTTTGAACGCTTAAATAGCTTGAAAGTGTTATCCTAAGGCGTATCACAGACACACGCGGCCTGCGGTGGCGGTGGCGGCCTGTATATGCAATGTATGAGACTTCAGACAAGCGCGGCCTGCGTTTTCACATTGAAGCTGCGTGGGATACGCCGTAAGATGAAAAAAAGGCATGTTGGTTCGGACTTGTTGAGTGAATCAGTGATGAACGAATGACGACGCGAATATGTCGAGCGAATGTGATTGGTGATGGGAGCCGGGGACGAGCTCGCCTGACGTACAAGGGTCAGATACAGACAGGTGCTCACAGACGGACATGTGAGGAGCACTCGCGTCCCGCGGCGAACGTGGGTGGAGAGAAGTGCGTTGAGACTGAGCGAAGCGACAGAGGTGTGTCAGGATCGCGATACTTGGCGCTCCGTTCTCTCCGCCTGCCCCGTCAGGGACATAGCGTGAAGATAAAAAAAAACATATCCATACATTTAAGGTTAATATTTGAATTTCACTTTAATCAAAATTTAATGACGCCAATTCATAAAAATAACTAAAAAGAAATGGACATTCAATTAGATTTCTAATGAGATTTTTTATCCCTCCTAATATTATAAATCCTACTAATATTATAAAGGCGAAAGTTTGTAAGTATGTTGAGAATTGATGTTTGTTACTCTTTCACGCAAAAACTACTGAACAGATTTTGATGAAACTTTGTACAGTGATAGCTTATATCCTGGAATAACATATATAAGCTACTTTTTAACGCGGACAAAGTCGCGGGGCGTCCGCTAATACCCCCTAAGTAACAAAACGCCTACATAGAGGGCGCTGTTTCACAATATACCCGAAAAAAAACTTTTCTACGCGGGCGAAGTCGCGGGAAAAAGCTATTACTACATATTAAGCTACCTACTGAAGATAACCTCAAAGTAGGTAAATCAGTGCTATAAGACAAAAATGTTTCTCTTAAGGGGGAGAACGTTATCTCATTCTTACACCCGAAGCGTTAAGTGAAGCTCAGAGTTTTTACCGTATTACCTACGGTACTGACGAGGGTGGACGTGTGGCAACTAGTTGCGTGCCGCTGGTGCGGATATCCGCAAGGCTTAGTATCCGAATCCGTATCCGATGTCTGAGCAGATCAACGGCAAGCATGCAATGGATGCATGGAACGATGAGACTAAAGGAAGAGAAACAGCTCGCCCCCTTCTTTCTGCTTACACTAAAGGAAAAAAGGGGGTAACCGCATAATGACATGTACTACGCAAAATGGCGTAATATACGCCTAACGACATAATGATAATTATGTATGTGCTAGCTTTTTCCCGCGGCTTCGCCCGCGCATAAAAGTTTTTCCCGTGTACATTGTGAAACAGCGCCCTCTATGAAGGAGTTTTGTTACTTAGGGTATTAGCGGACGCCCCGCGACTTTGTTCGCGTTAAAAAGTATGTTAAAAGATATGTTATTCCAGGATATGAGCTATCACTGTACCAAGTTTCATCAAAATCTGTTCGGTAGTTTTTGCGTGAAAGAGTAACAAACATCCTTTCGCCTTTATAATATTAGTAGGACGTCTCTTCAGTACACTTAAATATTTGTAAAGTAATTTTTGGATATTTGCAAGAAATTTAGTAAAATATGTTGTGCAGTTGCACTCTGTAGTCGCATTTCATAATAAACCTTTTTTTACAAATCGCGGATCAGCGAACATAAAACAGTTGTATCCGTATATGCAGATCTAGTTCTATACGTGGCACAACACTAGTGGGCAGCATGTTATGAAAGGGAGCGGAGGTCATGATTTCTGGACAGCATTTTCCTTGAGTTGAGAGCAATAGTTTTGGACACCCCATGTATCTGAAGATGACAGGTCTTCTGACCGCAATGATACGAAGAAAATGCGCTAAAAATAGCTCCTATGAATGTATTGGAAAAGACTGATTAAAACCTGCTTGATGGCTGAGTGGTTTGGGTACTTACCTAGGGTAATAATTATATTACTTTACACAAACCTTACCTTACACAAACCGAATTTCTATTTCACAATACGTCAGCAAAATTTTTCGCCGAAACTTTTTTTTTTCACATTTTTACTCAATTTGTTTTCGCGGGGATTTACGCGGCTCTATGGCGGGAGAGACGGGGAATAAACAACAAGGCATTAGTCAAAAATCCGACACCGATGGCTGTCTCGGCTAATTATGAGTCCCGCGGCTTCGCCTGTCGGCTGGCTGATTAATTGCGGGACGTTCTGTGTTTCAGTGTAGACAGTGGGTAGGACAGTAGTATCCAGCGGGACAAAGTCAGTCTCAACCATAGAGTTAAGATCTCTTTGGTGCGTGCTCGCGGCCCCTTAAAGAGGCGTAATCAAAGCATTCTATGGGTGTCAAAATCGTGTCAAATTAATCACAAAATTATGACTCACTCACACATTTTCTTTTTCAAACTCCACATAAATTTGTATTAGCAACCACCTCCCGCTACTCCGCTTCCTTTGTCCGCACCCCCCTGTAAATGGCATCATAGGTTCCGATACCAAATATGCGAGATGCGATCTCCACAGGAAGCGCGCGCGGGACCAAAGAGATTTGAAACTTCTTGTTTTAAAGTATTACGTGTAGCCCCACAGGTATTAATATTAATTTAAAATAATAATTAGGTAGGTATTTGAATTTTTTTTAATGTTCAGCGTGCGGAGAGAGTATTTCAGCAGCAATATATCAACCCGCTGACAAGTGTAACGCTGACAGCTGACACTCGTTTGACTGATGCCATGCTATTTGCAAACAGAAACTTAAGCGGTCCCTAGACGATCATGCGGCATGACATGCGTTACGTTTACGTGAATTATCATGCTGCATGATGGACCTTCTGCTTGCTATCAATCACTTAGTACAGTGAAGAGCGCGATTGTCAATCAACGGCCAGCACGTAGTTTGCATGTCATTCGCGTCAATCACTACAATTAAACGGTCATGCATGAGTGACAGCACGTAACGCATGTCATGCCGCATGATCGTGTAGGGACCGCTTTAGAACGACGAGTTTGAGCACTCTCTCATCAGTTTTATTATTATTTAATACTAAAACTGTAGCCCGCGGCTTTGCCAGCGCGGTATAAGTATTTTCCCGCGGGAACAGTTTACTTACAGCGTTATTCCAGGATATAAGCTATCACTGTACCAAGTTTCATCAAAATCCGTTCAGCCGTTACATCGTGAACGAGTAACAAACATCCTCACAAAGTCACAAACATCCTCACAAACTTTCGCCTTCATATTATTAAGTAGAAGATACAAGCGACAGGCCGATACGATGAACGCCGCGGGGGAAAAGCTACTTGAATAACAACAGGCAACGCCGCCGGGCGAGTACCTATTAATTAAACAAATTTTACACCTATAACGGCAGCTTTACGCCTGGAGAGTTGAAGAAAGGATACAACTGTGAATTTCGTGATAGTATTTCGGGTTTACTTCGAAAGATTTACAATAATAATGTCCAATCTGAAAAATGTCCAACCTGAATAATGTTCAAACTGAAAAATGCCCAAACTGAAAAACGTCCAATCTGAAAAATGTCCAACCTGAAAAATGTCCAATCTGAAAAATGACCATTCTGAAAAATGTCCAATTTGAAAAACGTCCAACCGGAAAAATGTCCAATCTGTAAAATGTTCAATCTGAAACATTTACACTACAGAACCTTAAAAACTGCTATTTATTTATTTTCAGATTGGACGTTTTTCAGATTGGGCATTTTTCAGATTGGACATTTTTCAGGTTGGACATTTTTCAGATTGGACGTTTTTCTGTTTGGACATTTTTCAGTTCGAGCATGGTCGTTGGAATTTTTTCAGATTGGACGTTTATCATTTTGGACATTTTTTAGATTGGACATTATTACAGTAAACCCTTCGAAAGTTGATTGAGGTATTAAGGGCCGAGTCCGCTTTCAGTTCGGCTTAGCCCGAAGGAACAGGTGTTTTATTATTCTTAATGAATCTCTACAAGTTTTAATTGAAATTTCTTACTTTGATGTTAATTAATCGTGTCAAGGCTCTGAGGAGATAGCTGTAGCACAGTTCGGGGCAGACAGAACGGAAAAATGCTCGCGCACTGACGTCAATGACAAAAGAAACATATCACCATAGCCTATAAGTACCAAATAGTGAGGCGACGCTGACGGCGGTCTCATTTTCAAACTCCATATAAATTTGTACAAGCAACCTCCTCCCGCTACTCCGCTTCCTTTGTCCGCACCCCCCCGGTAAATGGCACCATAGGTTCCGATACTAAATATGCGAGATGCGATCTCCACAGGGAGCGCGCGCGCGACCAACGAGATTTGAAACTTCTTGGGTATTTCTATTTCCACATAGTGACGGTAAAAGTTTGTAAATCAATAATCTCTCCTTCAAAATATAATATGTATAATCAATGTTGCTTAGTTACGGTACGTCTGGTAGCCGGTTCCGAATGTCACTCTCTCACAGGCTTTTCTGTAAAGGAAAACATCGTGAGGACACCTGCATAGGTACGCCAAAGATTATCTATCTCTTCTCTTTCTTAATATATAAAACAAAGTCGTGTTAGTTAGACCACTTATAACTAAAGAACGGCTTATAGCCTGTAATAACATATAGGCTACTTTTTACCGGGGTAAACGGTTCCCGCGGGAAAAAAAATTCCACGCGGGCGAAGCCACGGTAAACAACTATCATAATTAAATAATGACGGGTTTTTGTATGGGAAGGTAGGGGGAAAGCAGACAAGGGGGGGGGGGGGGGGGGGGGGGGGTTACGGGAGAGAATTTACATGGGAATATTGGTAACTAGAAAATTGTAATTGTAGCTACTAGCGTTTGGCAGAACGACGTCTGTCGGGTCAGCTAGTAATTTATATATTCAGGCGGATGTGAAGACCACGCCAAGAAAGGACCCGTTGGTGGACAGTGGTTTGGTACAAAAGATAAAAGGTCGAAGTGTCGCCAGGTGTTTTTGGCCCACGAAAGATACATACATGGCGGACCAGCACTGTGCGCTTCTCGCGTTCTTTTCTGCTGCGCACGTGCAAAATGTGGAATGACCTTCCCTCTGACGCTTTTCGATACGATATGGGGTCCTTCAAGAAGAGAGTCAAAAGAGCCCTTCAACCTTGGCCGGCGCCGCACCAGCACCCCCCGGGTGTTGCAGGCGTCTGTGGGCGGCGGTGACCTCTTAACATCAGGAGGCCCGCCTGCTTGTTGCCCCGTAGCAATAAAAAACATACACACATCCATACATACATAGGTGGCCGGATAATTAGAAATAGGGCATGATTTTCATACAATCGAGGTCACTTTGAAGCCATGGTTTTCCGTAAAGGATTGATCGGGGCATGATCTGATAAAGATCATCGAGAGAGTAGATGGAGGACTTTTAGGTCGCTATAGATATCCAACTGATCAGATAAGCCGTTTGGAAGCTTCCAGCATTGTATGAAAATCTTGCCCGGTTTCTAATTATCCGTCCACCTATGTATATTCACGCCATGTGTAGGCACAAAGAACGGAGCGCCAATCATCGCGATCCTGACACACCTCTGTCGCTTCGCTCAGTCTCGTCATTCTCCTACAAACTTCTTATGAAATAGCTGGTACATTGTGAACAACGTGACATCAAAACTTTATATAAATATTCATAAAAACAACAGTTGACACGAAACGAAAACATTCAACGCACAAACATTTCAAGCACCAAACGGTGTATATTTTAATAATTACCATGCCACCCCCTCGGGCACTTTCTGAGACCCATTAAGAAAACAAGTTTCGACACACGCGTGACACGCTAACAACCGTGAACTAACGACTTACTCCGTCGGTTATCACAAAACTATTGTAAATAGTACGGTAGGGCTTTTGTCGCGGGAAGTCAGCCATTAGATTACAATGGCGGCCAGCACGCCATTTGTGACACGCCAACGGGAAACCCCGAGTGGCCCAAGTGGAGTGTTTATTGACATGGGGGTGGTAGACTACAGCCATGGTGTTGCTCAAAATTTTGTAGCCAGCCCAACTCAGGATCTGGAGGTCTACAGATGAGGAACAGGCGACATAACAAAAACTGCACAGAGAACTGTTAAACCGCGCATGTGGGGTTCTTATTGACATGGGGGTAGGCTACAGCCATGGTGTTGCTCAAAATTTTGTAGCCAGCCCAACTCAGGACCTGGAGGTCTACAGATGAGGATTAGGCGACGTAACAAAAACTGCACAGAGAACTGTTAAACCGTAGTCTTCTTTATTGACAACATTATAACAGTACACATCTTAGACTTTCGCACTTTGAATTCAACCAGTGACACGCCAACGGGAAACCCCGAGTGGCCCAAGTGGGGTGTTTATTGACATAGGGGTATATAGGCTACAGCCATAGTGTCGCTCAAACCTTATTTTGTCGCCGGCCAACTCAGGACCTTGAGGTCTACAGATGAGCCAATTGGAAACCCAGAGTGGCCCAAGTGGGGTGTTTATTGACACAGAGGTAGGTTACAGACATGGTGTCTGGCTCAAACCTAATTTTGTCGTGTGGCCAGCTCAGGACCTTGCGGTCTACAGATGAGCCAATTGGAAACCCAGAGTGGCCCAAGTGGGGTGTTTTTTGACATGGGGGTAGGCTACAGCCATGGTGTCGCTCAAACCTAATTTTGTCACGTGTCAGCTCAGGACCTTGAGGTCTAGATCCAATTGGAAACCCAGAGTGGCCCAGGTGGGATGTTTATATTATAGACTACAACCACGGTGTCGCTCAAACCTAATTTTGTCGCGTGACCAGCTCAAGACCTTGGAGCGACTCGGTTCCCTGTCTTTTTCAACAAGTGGCGCTGATGCCCGTCACCGGCCCGCAAGTTTATAGCAACTTCAACAGCCAGAACTTACAAGCCAAACACCCAAAATAAAACTCTCCGATCCATTGACACGCGGGTATTTCCCAATACGCTTTGAAGACGCCTATAAAATCAACTTTTAATTATCGCCCTCGTAAAGTCCCGTGGAGTTGCAAAGAAACGCAGTAAACGCAGGGGGTAACGACTCGGCATACGGCATGCGGAGCGAAAATAGCGCAGGCGCATGTCAGATCGCAGTTTACACTCGGGTCTGGCTCCAATCAAACTTATCTGCTCTAGTGCCGCTGTCAAAAATCTAGAAATACCTAAAGTGTCGCTGTCAGGGGTTGGTTGTTGAAAAATGAACTTAGACAATTAAATAAATAAAGAACAATTGCGCGTGACGTAAGCGTCCCGGGGCCGTCACACCGACACTTGAAGCGGTTTTTCTACCGTCCCGGGGCCGGGACACCGACACTAGACTAGTTATTAGAAGCGAAAGACGATTATTAATTAGCTCACTTACTAACTATACCTTGACCGGCCTGTTGGGTTAGTTGGTAGTGACCCTGCCTTCTACGTCGTGGGTTCGATTCCCACCCGGTACCAACATTTATGTGATGAGCATATCTGTTGCTTTTCCGATTCTGGGTGTTTGTACCTACATAGGTGGACGGATAATTAGAAACAGGGCAAGATTTTCATACAATCGAGGTCACTTTGAAGCCATGGGTCTCCTTGAAGGATTGATCGGGGCGTGATCTGATGACGGTCATCGAGAGAGTAGATAGAGGGCTTTCAGATCGCTATAGATATCCAACCAATCAGATGAGCAGTCTGGAAGCAGCAGCGTCAGTCCAAGATACCCTATCTGACAGATAGCTTATTTATTTTGTCTCACAGGTATCTGATTGCCTTAACTGTCAGATAAGCCGCCTGATAAACTAACAGCAAGATCAAATGGCAGTTACATTTTTATCTGTTAGATATTTTATCAGAGACTTGAGGTGTGAAACACGAAAATATTATCATGTAGATTTATCTGATAGATTAGTTTATCTGTCAGCTTACTATCTGTAACAATTTGAGAAAGCGGTGAAAGAGGCACTAAATCTTATCTATTCTGATTTGATACTACTGGAAACATTATATGCCTGAAAAACGTGATATCTTTGTAGAGAACACATTTTGCGATACACAATTTCTGAAACTAATCAATTCCCAACTCTATAAATTAAAGTCATGACTTAAAGCCATGACAGCGACATTATGAAACGTCAGTGAGGATGTTTACGAGATGTCAACGCGACATGTAACATCTGTTTTGTTTATTGCAACTAATAAAACATATTAGAGCAAATTTGTTGGCGGCTCATTCGATGCCTCGCGGGCATTCCAAAGAAAACATTGCAAAGCTCTTATAGGAATCCACTCCTAAGATGTCGCAGACAGCAGACGATAGGCTTGATGTTATATCGTGGAATGTCTAAAACTAACATGTCTAATGTCAGAAAGCAAAAGCAAAGGAAAGCTGGCACTGTAGTTCGGTAAGGTCCCCTTTTTTTATAACACTCGAGACCATAATTAAATAATTATGTACGGGTCTTACACACGAACAGGTTTTATTTACCTTTATATACCCGTATATAATTATAGAATTAAGAATACAAAGCGCGAAAGTCTAAAATGCACTCGAGGTCACTTTGAGCCCTAAGGATCTCCGTCAGAGAACGATCTGAGTAAGGTCTAATGATAGTTGTCAGGAGTAGCTACGGATGGAGAAGGACCACACCTAACTGACCAGGGAAACCGTTTACACCACTAATAAATAGTATAAAAATATTTCAAAAATGGCATCTAATATAGAAATCCAGTTTTATGCACGATTCTGCGCTTCCATCTGCCATGTTTTTTCTCAAGGGGCACAATTTGTTCGTCTATACTATAAGTAGGTACATAATTTGTTCGTCTATATGTTAGGCGATCGGGCTTTTCGCCAGAGGGCGCTTCGTGACTAGTGACATCGTCTTATATTATAACTTTATAATAAATAGATATTCTAGTAAATTAGTGAAAAGAACAATAACATTTAAACGACAAACTTACAAATACTGAGTGAGAGTGTTATCCGATGTTAATTCCCGGGAGATTTCGTGTAATTACAATCTATCAGTACTATGTTTATGTGTGGTAAAACAGTGCTTAAAACTATTATCGTACTAGAATTAAACTTACAAATAAATAAAAGAAGGTGTTAAAAACCATAATACATGAACAAGAAACAGTGATATACAGTGAGATACTCAAAATTTCAAATTTAAACTGATAGAATTTCCGTTATGTGATACGCCATTATAACTGTGTGTACCTACCTATACGTGTTATCATATCAGCTGAGAGCCCTGACCTTGCTGCGTGTAACTCACCTGTTACTGTACGAGTCATACAAACATGGAAGATCAACATCCACTAGATACGATAACGCACAGAAAACAAAACACTAACGTAATTAATCTATCAGTATCAGGATATATCGAGGACACTTCACTACTAGAGGGAACATATGGAAGTTTGCCAAATATAAAGGATGAGAGCGAATTCCCCGAGATAATAGACTTAAAAAACAAAATTAAAGGTATGAGTTCACAGTTGGAAAGTGCTGACTTGGAAATTGAGAACCTTATTGCCGAAAATCAACAATTAAAAAAGGATCTGGAATTCTATGCAAATAAAATAAAAATGTTCAAGAGAGTCAGCTTTGACGACATAAACATCATGAACCGTTCCATTCGCACCTCATCACCAGTAAAATACTCTACACCACAAATTAGGAAAATAAATACAAAGAGATCTACCGGTAAGAATGACCTAACCTCAACTTTACACTTATTTAGTAACTTAGACGATACTGTTTTATCCTGCTCCAACGATACAGCAGTTAGTAATGAAAGCAACAAAATAGATGGAGCTGGCAACCACTATGAAAAAGTGGCCGCGCCAATGACGATAGATGGAGCTGTAATTCGGCAGGATCAACAGATTACTTCAAATGGGAGTGTACCAATAGATGGCGTTGTAATTAATCAGGATGAGGAAATAAACTCAAATGTATCTGTGACATCAATGACTACTATAAATTCATACATAACAAGCTCGGAAACGGCGTTAGATGGCGCTGCTGGTAATGAAGCTCTGAATAAAATGTCCAATATACAACAGGCCAGGTCTCCTGCGTTCTTATCATCACATCTTCAGCAAAAATCACCCATAAGACCAGACCCAAACAAAACACCACAGAACACCCCAAAAACATCTCATAAGCACGGGGTTTCCCATAGACACAATGCAGCGAACCTAGATGACTACAAAAGGGACATGCACATGAGTAGAGTTAAGCACAGGGTGTTACTACTTATGGACCGGCATGATAGTGGATTAAGGAAGACTCTACAAGGCCTATTAGGACCAGAGTTTTCAGTTACTTCTTTCTTAAAGCCAAACGCAGGAACAGAACAAGTATTGAGTTCGTCTATATCCTCCTGTAAGGACTTCTCTAAGCAGGACTTTGTAATAATATTAACTGGGTCTCATGATCGAAATCCAGTTAGGTTTCAATCCTTTTTATATTATAACATTGATAAACTCTCGCATACCAATGTCCTGCTTGGTAAAGTTTTAGAAAATAGGCATTTAAATGAGGTAGAAGTGAACAATTTGGTAAAAATGGTATGTTCTAACTTCACTCATGCAACCTTCATGGATGCTAGTCCTCATGATAGAGATGTAGACATGAAAAATAGATTGTACGCTAGTAGGTTCATTTTGAGAGAAATATTAAGAATTAACTATAAATATAATTACCTCAACCATGTACAAAATAAATTGAAAAACGCTTCTAAAGTAGAATTTACTAATAATAAAATAAACGCAAGCACACAAACTGATGATATGAGGATGTTGGACTTATTTAACAATGATCAGGGTTTTAGTAAGAGTACGCAAACGGAAAACGACCTAAGTCAAATTGTTTTTTTTCGAGAATAGCCAATTAAGTTGTATAAATAACAGTACAAGAATAATACAGGATAAAAATAGTGATGGTGTAGACTCCATGAAAAAACTAAATATATATCATCAGAATGTGTGTGGCATAACTACAAAAAAAGACCAACTAGAGCTTTATTTGGAGAGCTTACCAAACAGGCAACATTACGTCTGTTTAAGTGAACACTTCTTAACTAAGACTTCAGCTCCTCTCCTTAACTTTGTAAATTATGACTTGGCTACATATTATGCTAGGGTAAACAAGACTAGAGGTGGGACATTGATACTAGTGAATAAGGAACAACTTGTTGAAGACTTACCAATCTGTAAGAGCATGCAACGTATAGAGAGTTTCGAAATATGCGGTATAAGAGATGTAGAAACGAATATAAATATAATATGTTGCTACCAGAACGATGACAAGTTTGATGAATTCATGGAAAAGTTTGAATTGCTTCTTCAACACTTCTTCAGCAAAAAATGCGTGGTGTGTGGAGATTTCAACGTTAATTTGTTAGCTGATGATGATAAAAGGAGGGAGTTTCTGTGCTTGCTTACATCGTATAACTTTAGGCACCTTATTAATACAGTCACATTTAGGCGTAATGATTCACAGTCTTGTATCGATAACATACTAACAAACCTGCCGGAAGAATGTATTGAAAGCGTCGAAGTGGACCACAATGGTCATTCAGATGGTCATGCAGGACTACTGAGCAGCATATTAGTAGAAGACTGCAAACAATACCAAAGAAAAGAACGGGTGATATATAAAGAACAGAGAACCTTTAGTCAAAAGAATCAGGAAATATTCCGACAAATGATGCAGAATATTCATTGGAATTCGTTAGGGATCAATGGTTTTTTAAAAACATTTAATGAAATCTTTAAGAAAAGTTTTAAAAAAGGTAAAAGGAAGATAAATTTGAGAAAGAAGTCAAAAATTAATTGGGTCACAAAAGGGATAAAGGTATCAAGTAAGATGAAGAGACTACTGAGCTACCTAAACAAGTTCCACAATGATCCCAGCATCTTTGACTATCGAGTTAAATACATCAAGACTTTTAAAAAGGTCCTGAGGAAAGCGAAAACTCTTGCAGTACAATCAGACATAAAAAAAGCGAGAAACTCAATCAAAGCTATTTGGAAAGTGGTAAATAAGCATAGAAACAAAAAGGTAATAAATGTAGCGGAAAAACTTATATTAAAAGTGGACAATAAAACTTTACACGACCCACAAAAGGTGGTTGAAACATTCTCTGAGAACTTTGATCAAGGCAGCAGTTCATCGTCAGGAGATCTGCAAGCGGCTTTAAATTTGCTTCGAGAAAATACGAAACGAGTAGATACAGATATAGACTATCGGCTGACTACTCCGCGTGAGATAGATAGTATTGTTAAAAAAATGGAAAGTAAACGGTCGTGTGGATACGATGACATTCCAATAACTATAATCAAAGAAAATATAGATGTATGTGCTGAACCCCTGGCACATTTCTTTAACATCTGCATTGAGGAAAACATTTTTCCAGACCAATTAAAAATTGCTCGCATACTACCGGTCTTTAAAAAAAGTGATAAAACAAACCCTAAGAACTACAGACCAATTTCTTTATTACCTGTCTTATCAAAAATTTTTGAGAAGTTACTAAAAGATAGACTTATCGCACACCTTAATGTTAATAAAGTAATAAATAGAAGACAGTTTGGATACCAAAGAGGAGTGGGAACCTCAGAGGCTATAGATACGCTAATAGATGATGTTGTTAGAAAAATAAACGAAAAGGAAAAAGTTGTCGCATTATTTCTTGACTTAAGTTCAGCTTTCGACACAGTTGACCATGGTATTTTAATTAAGAAATTAGAATATTATGGAGTAAGAGGGAATGAGTTAAAATTATTTCAATCATATATGAACAATAGAAGACAATTTGTTGAAATTAAAGATACAACTGACGATCAAAGAGAGATAGTACATAAGTCTAAAATGGTCACAATAACTCGAGGTGTACCACAGGGTTCCATTCTGGGTCCAATATTATTCCTGGTCTTCATAAATGACCTGGTTGACTTTATATGTAAAGCTATTCCTGGCATTAAGTTAGTAGTGTTTGCAGATGACACAAACGCAATAATATCTAGCCAAAACGTGGCAGAACTAAATAAAAAGGCTAATGAAGCCCTAAGTGCATTCTACAGATGGTTTTCAATCAATAATCTTAATATCAACTCTGGTAAGACTAATGCTATGCTGTTCAAAAATACAACAAGAAACAAAGATATACTTGATATCAGATTGAATGGAGAAATTATTCAACTTGTCGAAGTAGTAAAATTCTTAGGCGTGCATATAGATAGTTATCTGAATTGGAAGGAAGAGCTGTGCAACATAGAGAACTCAATAAGCTCTGCATGCTACGCCCTCCGAAGCCTACGAGATGAAATCACAGTAGAACAATTGAAATCAGTATACTTTGCATTGATAGAGTCACGGCTAAGATATAGTATCAAACTTTGGGGCAATAGTTATAAATACAACATTAGTAAAGCTTTCACAATACAAAAAAGGGCAATTAGAACCATAGTGCGAATCCCACCGTGGGAATCCTGCCAAGAGCATTTTAAAAAGTTAGAGATACTTACCGTTCCTAGTCTGTACATTCTGGTTCTCCTCACTAATCTCCTAAAGCACCGTCACCTTTTTGAGAGTGCTGAGGAAAGAGGAATTCGAGAGGGTACAAGGAGAAAGGACCTAAAACGTATAATAAAGCCGACACTTAGGGTAGTGGAACATTGCGCTCAGAATCAAGCTGTTAGGCTGTTTAATAAGTTGCCTAACGAATTTAAAACTATAAACAGCTTACCTGTTTTCAAAAGAAAATTGAAGTGTTTTCTGCTGGAGAAGTGTTACTACTCTGTTGACGAGCTAGGGTTAGGTTGACTATGCATGCTATTGACATTTAATTTATATGTAAGACTTTTATTTTATTTCATGTGATTATTAATTATTTTTGATTATTATTAATGTACATATAAATTGTGAATTATTTATGTTTGTTAGTATTAATGCCGATTCAGACACAATGTAAATTGTTAATGAATAAATAAATTGAATTGAAATATCGGACGTCTACGATTTTGAAATAGTACATCTGCAACATTAATATTTATTACACATTCAGGAGTTTGTGAGCGGCGAGGGCGGGCCATTAGCATGCCGCTCGTGTTTTGATTCACAACAACCGTGGGCGGCCGTAATGCGCCGGATTGTAACATTGACCAGTATCAAATGAATCGGTGGGGGAAGACGGCCTGTCGTGTCGAGAGGTCCGAGTTCGATCCCCGACCGAGCCATGGGCAGTAACCCGCAGAAAGACCGTACCCGCCCGGATGCAAAAGATGGCAGTAAGCTCAAAGGGATCCGGATTTTCTAAAGGCGAAACCTCAATGAAAATTTGCAAGTTTTTCCGCCCAGAGGTTTGAGCTGGGTTCTATATTATTTATAGACCAGTATGTATTTCATTGCAATCAGTTGTTGATTAGTCATATTGTTATCTGATATGCTTTTAATAAATGATACTGAATTATAATGAATTCCATGATTTTATTGGTTCTAATAAGATATAATTTGTTTAGTTAGACATTATTTCTTAAATAAAATGTTGTAAAATATCTCCCACTACCTAGATCATTTTACATGGCGTGTTGTCTTCATCTTCCTAATACTGTTTGAGAGGGATAGAAATAATTATCAAATTGTGGTGTCAAAATTTAAATGTTTCCAATGGCTTCAGAATCGCCACTAATGTAAAACTAAGGACTTTAAAACTGATGCCAGATTGTTATTCTAATTATAGCCGTGGTATAGTCCCCGTAGAATTATGGCGGCTGTGTGAAGTTAGCTGATTTATGCGAAACGACTAATTTTAGGTGTCAAAGCTGTCCGCGGGTTCACGTAGAGTAGAGACGCGGGTAGAGACGATCATTCAATTTCAAGAAACAGTTCATTGATGCGATCGACCGAATCTAACTTTCAAGTTTTTGGACATCTCTATGTATCACGTTATCGAGTTCTTGTAAACTGCACGTAAACAGGTTAGCTTACTAGTAAATGAGGTATGACAAAAAATATCGATTCTATACTGTGTTGTAGAATACAAAAGGGTTATTCACCCGACTTTCACATTCACCAAACCGAGCGAATATCGGTACCGGTTTGCATAATCCACCAAGTGTGTCTATGTATTCAAACGTTAATTAAGTACCTATATTAGCAACGTACTTACGCTTTTGTTAACAATTCAATCATTTACTGTATCACATGTAAGTGATGTACTTATCTGTTATAAAGTATAGTTATAAACTTTATAATAAATAAAAGTCCACCAATCGATAGGGTCAATCATAATGATCAAATTCGTCTAACAAACATTGCATCTTAAATTTAAGGAAGATGATGAAATAATAATAATAATAATGTTTGTACAATTTTACACACGGCTGTTTAGTCCCAACTAAGGAGATGCTTGTACATGGGTACTCGACAACTGATAAACATACTTAAATACTTTTAAATAAATACATACAAACACCCAGAATCCGAAAACCAACAGTTATGCTCATCACACAAATGTTGGTCCCGGGTGGGAATCGAACCCACGACCTTTGGCGCAGTAGGCAGTGTTACTACCACTACGCCAACAGGCCAGTCAAATAAATAATATAACTTTTCAAAAATATTTCAATGCAGTCTTACTTTTCTTTCGAGTAAAAATTGCAATCTTCAATATTTAAGGTAGTTTCCCTACAGCCGTAGAGAACTATTAGTTATCTGTGCTCCAGGTCCCGTTCATTCTTGCCATTCCATCATCATCATCATCATCAACAGCCTATTAATGTCCCCACTGCTGGGGCTCAGGCCTACCCTCTCAACGAGGGCGTTCGGGCTATAGTCCACCACGCTAGCCCAGTGCGGGTTGGTGGACTTCACATGCCTTTCCATAATTTAACAATATTATAGGTACTAAGTCTCTTTTTTGTGACAATTTCCATTTTCGCTGCAGTATTGCCATTACTAACCTATTTTAATATGACTGCTGGCAACCCCGTAGCAGCTTTATTGCCTTTATGCACGTTATAACCCCGAATGCTATCGATCTATTTAGTTAAATGGGTATCGAAGCCTATTATTGTGTTTCCAGTAACCCTTTTCGTGATTACGTAAATGACGCCATATTGTTTTGAGGTTATAAAATCTAGGGGGCGTGGAGTTCCCACTGTGGACCTACTTTTGGTCCGAATTTATGTCCACTAGGATATCTTATTTCTCGACGTCCTACTGCTATTATATAAACTTTTTGTCCACCCCTGTATACTAGGCAATTCCCCTAAATCGAATTCTAATAAACTGATTCGCATGATCGGGACATTCCCTTCATTTTAATCACGATACGACATTCTGTTCAGGCGGGGATTCCCCTAGGTGATGTGAATGTAAAATCCCCTAGATAGAGGATGTGAATTAAAAAAAGTTCATCAATAAAAGCAGTAGGTCTACGAGAAAACACCTGTCATATCAGCCCTTCAACGTCCACTGCTGGACATAGGCCTTCCCCTATGAACACCTGGTCCTGCGCTTCCAGCCTCCTCTTACGTCGTCGGTCCATCCTCGCTGCGCATACTAGTCCGCTGCTACGGCCACTTCAGCTTTCTAAGAAATCACTCAATTCTCGGAGCGTCAGTGGCGTCGGGGATAAGACGCGGCCTATCATATCGAAAGGTCCGAAGTTCGTACCTACATTTACTGACTGCTCTCAAACGATGAAGGAAAACATCGTGAGGAAACCTGCATACGCCGAAAAAGAAATTCTTAGGCGCATGTGAAGTCCACCAACCCGCACTGGGCTAGCGTGGTGGACTATAGCCCGAACGCCCTCGTCGAGAGGGTAGGCCTGAGCCCCAGCACTGGGGACATATTAATAGGCTGTTGATTTGATTTTCTTGACTCAATTCTACTAATTTCGTAATTGGGTGGAATTTAATAAACCTTTCATAAGGCCTGGTCTTGTTGTTGTTTCCTATTTGATTTGTTTTTGTATGTTTGTTGTTCTCCTAGTTGAGTACCTTACAAGCTTCGGCTTAGTTTGGGACTAAACAGGTGTAAAATTTGTCCAAAAACATTATTAATATTATTATGTAATACCAGATGTGAACGAAACTGGACTAATGATTCTTTATTGAAACTGCTCAAACAATTTAAGACGAACAGAGTTACGTTTATCTACATATTTAACTAATACAATCAATATCCAAGGCGCCTGTGTTACATCAAACTAATCTACATCGATAACTGTATTGATCTATGATCTAATGGCTACTCTAGTCGTACAATAATACCATTGTACATAATCGTCTCAATTAGATTGAATATATATTTAATACAATATGGGCGTACGTACATGTACAGTCAGTCTTTGAAGTGGTCTTTGAAATTTAGGGATCCGTCAAACGCCAGTAATGAGAAAATTAAGGAAAGGATTTTAAAAAAATTTACAGAACCCGCTTTGCTGACCTTTTTGGTAGACATGAACCGACTTCAAAAATGGAGAAGGTTCTCAATTCAACTGTAAGTTTTTTTAAGTATGATTGTGAGCCGATTTGAATGATATTTTTTTTATTGAACAGGCTAATATTTCGACGGTGGTCCCATCTTTTATTTTTTGGGAAAAATCAAATTATCTGTAACCCACATCTATGAAGTAAAACTACTACCCGATGAAGTAAAACTAATTAGTGTCAAAAGCGTGCTGGAGTTCGTAACGGATGCAAAGCTCAACACTGAACTATAGTAAAGGCGGCGATCACAATAGATCAGCAATGGTCGCAGTGATACAAGGCTAGATAAGACTTGAAAAGAGCCCCACCTCAAATAATCATCATCATCAACAGCCTATTAATCTCCCCACTGCTGGGGTTCAGGCCTACCCTCTCAACGAGGGCGTGCGGGCTATAGTCCACCACGCTAGCCCAGTGCGGGTTGGTGGACTTCACATGCGCCTAAGAATTTCTTCTTCGGCGTATGCAGGTTTCCTCACGATGTTTTCCTTCACCGTTTGAGAGCAGTCAGTACATATACTTAAGTTTCGAGAAAAAACCCATTGGTACATGGCCCAACCGGGGATCGAACCTCGGACCTTTCGATATGATAGGTCGCGTCTTATCCCCGACGCCACTGACGCTCATCATTAAATAATAATAATAACCCACATCTATTCAACCTTAACATGCACTCCAGTTGACCAGTTCCAATTCATTCCTGCCATTACGTTTGAAGTACTTTGAAGCCTAAAAATAGTGCTATTTTTACGGACGCTAGAAAACGGGTTGAGACAAAGACATCATTATTGAAACAGCGAAACCGACACTAGCGCAAAAGAGCTAATACTAAATTCGAAAAGGGCGTAACTGGAACTTTCTAACAGTACCGGTGGCCAATCAGAGGGCGGTGTCGGCCGGCGTGCGCGCGCGCAGGGCACGCCTTCTTGGCATAGACTTGGCTGCGTCTGCGCATCATATGACTCATTCGCAAATGTCAGACACCGCTTGATGGATGGGAGAAATAGGTGTTAGTTACGTCATTTGTACGGTCGACCGCACGTCAGTGGAAACATAACCAGTACAAACTGGTCTCCCATAGTATTGAAACTGTCTAATAGGCTAGGCCAGCTCTAGGTCAAGTGTTTCCACTGACGTGCGGTCGACTGTACAACAAAGAAGTGGAAACATACACCCCCGCATCAGGTAGGATTCCCTCCTCCCTGTGTCGCGGGTGGCATGAAAACATACAAAACACAAACATCCAACACTCAAGAACAAGCGTTTAACGGTCAGAGAAGTGCTTGCCCCGGCCGGGGTTCGAACCCGGGAGTCAGAGCACAGCAGGCAGTGTCACTACCAACTAGGCTACAGAGCGGCCACTTGATTGTTCTTATTTGAAAAGTTTAATACCGGTCGGTGGTCCTAAAAGTCATATTGAAAGAGAACACTTGGGCGATTGACACCGTGGTCCTTACCGCACGCGGTGTCAAACGCCTACGAACCCATATGATTTTAAGAGCAATTTTTTAGAAGCTTATCAAAATACATCTTTTCGAAAGGTGCTTAAACTCCATTGTCGATTATATTTATTAGGTATGCATATTTTCATTTGGTGAATAATTGTTGACAAGTCTATTTTACTTATTAATGTCCAATTTATTTAACAAAATTTAATAATTCTGGACCTTTTTTTTTGATTATAACATATTTCAAATGCATGGACATCGTTATTTCGTAATTAATTTGAAATTCAAATAATTGTTTGTGAATAAAGAGAAAGTCAGTGGCGTAGGGGATAAGACGCGGCGTATCATATCGAAAGGTCAGGAGTTCGATCCCCAGCTGGACCATGTACCAATGGGTTTTTTCTCGAAACTTAAGTACATTTTCTGACTGCTCTCAAACGGTGAAGGAAAACATCGTGAGGAAACCTGCACACGCCGAAGAAGAAATTCTTAGGCGCATGTGAAGTCCACCAACCCGCACTGGGCTAGCGTGGTGGACTATAGCCCGAACGCCCTCGTTAAGAGGGTAGGCCTGAGCCCCAGCAGTGGGGACATTAATAGCCTGTTGATGAAAGAGGAAGTAAAAAAACTAAGATTACCTTAGCTATTTCTGAATTTAAGACACGCAGTATAGGCAATTTAACAATCTCAGTGACGGCCGATAACATTCAAGCCATAAATCTCGAACAGGCTCACCATTTAATGACAGTCGTTAATTGATGGTTTAGGCCACCAAAAGCGCAATAACTGTTCTGGTTCCTTCACTGGTCCGATTGCGGGTAGAACAAGAAATAATGCCGCCATGTTGCACGACCAGCGATTGTCAAACTACACAACAATCCTACTAATATTATAAAGGCGAAAGTTTGAAAGGATCTGAAGATGTATGTTTGTTACTCTTTCACGAAAAAACTTCCGAACAGATTTTGATGAAACTTGGTACAGTGATAGCTTATATCCTGGAATAACATATAGGCCACTTTTTAACGCAGACATAGTCGCGGGACCTCCGCTAATACCCCCTAAGTAACAAGTTTTATGTATCTCTGTTTTGTTATTTTGCAATGTCCTGTATATGTGCTGTCTTGTGTGTCAAATAAACTTTATTCTATTCTATTCTATTCTAAACGCCTACATAGAGGGCGCTGTTTCACAATATATACGGGAAAGGCTTTTCTACGCGGGCGAAGCCGCGGGAAATAGCTGGTATTTTATGTACTAGCTTTTGCCCTATGTTAGAGACATTTTCAGGGAAAAACCATCAAGATTTTAGTTCAGGGAGTTGTTCCTGAAGAGGAACACAACTGCAAAAACCGCATCCAATTTGGTGCGGAAGTAAAAAATGTATCCTTCCCGCTAATATTAAAAACGCAAAAATTTGGATGCACGTTTAAATGTATGTTTACCCATTCACGCAAAAACTACAAGACAGATTTTGATGAAACTTTACAGTAATATAGATTATACAATAAGATTAACATAGGCTATAGATACCGAGCGTCAGTGGCATCGTGGGGAGAACGCGGCCTGCCATATCTAGAGGTACGAGTTCGATCGCCGGCTGGTTCATGTACGTGGAGTTTTCTCGAGTAGGACGTAAAATATATTTGCTGACTGCTCTCAAACGGTGAAGGAAAACATCGCGAGGAAACCTGCGTTTGTTGAAGAAATTCTTAGGCGCATGTGAAGTCCACCAACCCTCGCTATTAATTATTCCAAGAAAAAGGAAGGAACTGGCGACGCAGCAGCCGTGTGTCCCCTTTGGAACCACTTTTGACCTCATAATAACTCAAAAACTATTTAACATAAACATATGAAATTTGATAGTACTTAATTATTTAATTAAGTACTTAGAATAAAAAGAAAACTTTTTAATATCTGCATTCTACCAATCCTAACATATGGGTGTCAAACCTGGGGATTAACCCGAAGAAACTCACAAAGACTCGTAACATGCCAGAGAGGTATGGAGAGAAGCATCTTGGGGTACTCACGGCGCGATAGAAAGAGAGCTACAGATTTAAGAAGAATCACAAAAATAGAAGATGTAGAAACAAAATGTAAAGAACTGAAATGGAAATGGACAGGGCACTTAATGCGCGAGAAGGCTGAGAAATGGACTAAAAGCATAATAGAGTGGACCCCACGATTGGAAACAAAAAGAAAAAGAGGACGCCAACGTAAAAGATGGGCAGACGACTTACAAAAAGTGGTTGGCCCACTATGGACTAGACTGGCCAAAGAAAGAAAAATATGGAAACAGCTGGAGGAGGCCTATGTGTCAAAAGGCACACTGACCCAGGAGACCGATGTGTTAAGTTAAGTTTAATTTTATTTAAAATGTAACCTGTGTTAGTAAATAAAGGCTTTGAAATTGAAATTGAATTATTTAATTTAATCCCGTTTTTTTCTCAAATCTTTCGAAACCTAACCTAGCTGAAATACGCACGCATTTATGATAATGGAAAAAAAACAAACATGCAAAATAAAATTGCTCATAAATCTATTTTAAAGTTACGTTAATTTGCAAGAAATACAAAATTAATGTCAAGCAGGCGAAACAAGATTTGAGAGCCGCTGGGACAAGTAACAGTTTTGGAACCACCCCGCAGCCGCAAATTGCCGCCCCATCTGGAAGGATTTGTTCCAAATTTGAATTAAATTGGACCGCTAATTCAGATTCTGAATCACTCAATGTACGCTTCTTCAGAGGAAAATTACAGAACTTCAAGATTTTACATTTGAATTATATTAGTCTCCAGTCTTTCTCATGAACTACATAATACTAGCCTTTGCCCGAGTGGTTTAAGTTTTTTCCCGCGGGAACAGTTTACCGCGGTAAAAAGTAGCCTATTTAATTTAATTCTTTATTTCAGATTATGTATCATATTATGATATTAAACTAATTTCAAGTGGTTTTATTTCGTTTGTTAATGACAAGATGGACAGAGTCCCAGTGCCTGTGTATTGGGCTGTCCACCTCGTCGCGCAGCACGCTCAGGAGGCTGTTAGGGCTGTCACGAGCCCGACGCACCAGGGAAGCGATTCTTTTGCGCATGATGGCATAGAAGTCATCGACGCGAGCTTCAGCGAACATCCCTGATGCACTGCAGTATCGTGGCTATATGTTATTCCAGGATATAAGCTGTACTCTGTAATCACTGTACCTTCCAGGTTAAGATTAACAAACATCCATCCTCACAACAAACATAAAGGCGAAAGTGTGTGACTTTGTGTGGATGGATGTTTTTTAATCTTAACTTGGAATGGAAGGTACAGTGATTACAGAGTACAGCTTATATCCTGGAATAACATATAGGCTACTTTTACCGCGGTAAACTGTTCCCGCGGGAAAAAACTTATTCCACGCGGGCAAAGCCGCGGGCAACCGCTAGTTACAAATAAAATCAACATCCATGCAACCGATGTTACAAAACCTAATTAATTGCAGACACAATAAAATGCTTTGAAGATGTTAGAAACACAAATCATTTAGAGGAACACTTGTCCATCCATAAAATTAATGAAAATCCTATGTCCCGCCCGTGTGTTGTCAATAAATCACAATTTTACGTCCTATAGGATTTTTGAGCTAACACATTTGCCTAGAGTCAGCGGCTAAATTTAAAAACAAAAACTTTCTCTTTCTCGTAGACAATGCGGCATGAGTCACAGAATACGTTCAGCCTACACGTTTTTTTTTTTAAATTACACCGATGAAGTATTTATAAATAGTTCATCCAGTGTGAATTTCCAAGTTGGTCTTTGGTTGAAGCACCGCACAGCTATGAGCATGAATTTTAAAAAAAAGCTACTGCCATATGGATAAGTAACAAAATCATTTTAGGGGGTGCCAAAATCGTGCCAAATGTATATCGAAATTGATACTCACTCACGCATTTTCATTTTCAAACTCCATATAAATTTGTATGAGCAACTTCCTCCCGCTAATCCGCTTCATTTGTCCGCACCCCCCCTGATTTTGACACAGAATTTTTCATCGTTTCCCATACTAAATTTGCAAGATGCGATCTCCACAGGGAGCGCGCGCGCGAAAAAAGAGGTTCGAATCTCCTTGGCTATGAGTATCTGTATCATATTGAGATTGACATATTTTATGATCTTTACACAACTTTTAAGATCATAACATATGCATCCAAGTTTCATGTGACACATGTTTATTGTTTGCAGTCTGCACAGGAAGCGTTAAATTAAAACTAACTTTTATTTAGTTTCTTTTGTTCTGGTCAATGTTCATGCACAATTTTAAACCCTCCACCCAAGTCTGTGACCTTAGTCTATTGTCAGTAGAGCAGTTTTGTCCGGTACTGAACTACCTGAGCCTTATTCAGTCTCATTAGTTTGGTTCCTTTGTACATCCAAACGGCTGAGACTAAGGAAGACTCAGCAGTTTGGTTAGGGATGATCGGTGTCACTGTGTCGTGCAGATGTTAATTCCTAACCAAACTACTGAGCGTTTATTGGTTTCAGAAGTTTGGTTGAACGGAACCGAACTACTTTGTGATTTGTTTATGGAACCAGGATGTATTGGGTATTAGTTAAACTTGTTGAGTGACTAAATGTTTCTTTCTTACATTTAATAGAATAATAAAAATGTGACAGTAAGATTATTCATTGGTTGCACCATCCTAAAGAAATGTTCATTTTATTTCTTATCTTGACTATTCAACCAGTCTCAATGAAATTTTACATTTTAGCGCCTGCGTAACGGAAATATGAAAAAGGCTCATTTTTACTATAGGAAAAGTGACAGCTGTTTTTATTTATTTTGATTTTCCCAAAATCTACAGCACATAAGAATACAGTATTTATTACTAATAGTGTAAATTTATGTGTGTATACATAACATCTATGGACATTTGCCTGTTAGTAAAGAATTGAATTGTTTTATAATATTATACAATTTATACATAGCTCTAACCGCCAATATTATGGATTTACAATATAGGTAGAAATTATTAATTTTGAAATTACAATAGGCATATAATGGACTGTATGTGTTTAGGTATGTGTGTGTATATTATAATATATGTGCTATTTAATTAACAAATATAGAAGAAAGCTAATTCCAAGTGTCGGTTTTAAGAAATAAAAATAATAATTGTAATGTTCCTCAAAACTATTGATGCTAAGTTATCTACCGAAATGGAATACATAAAAGCCATATAATCACTGATATTATTAATACATATCTGTTCAATAAATTCTTGTGAGAAAATAATATATAATACATATTATCTGTTCAATAAATTCTTGTGAAAAAATAATATATAATAAATAATATAGAGACAAAAGGAAAAGAACTCACAAAGGCTGGAAAAATAACGGCTGCATGCTTTGGCTCTTGCTTTATTTCCTAAAAAACAATGTAAAAGAGAAATTAGCATAGAAATTAATGCATTACATCTGTTTCAATAAAATTGGTAGTAAAAGATGTGTGAAAAACACACTTCAGTAGAGTTTATAAACTAAAATAAAAAAATAAAAAAAGTTTTTTTTGTGGCTTAAAAAACGAAGGGCAAATTTTTTTTCGAGTCTTGTGACGCAAAGTAGCAATGCCAGCCTCGTAAGTAAACACTATTTCTCGTGTTTGCTTACCCAGAAAAGGTCAAATAAATATAAAAATTAATACGTGTAGTCAAAAATCAAGAATCAAATTGTTACTTATCACACAGTAATTTATTTTTTAATATAATTCAACAAAAAAATTGAGTAGGAATTTTATTTGTTACTGGCCTAGAGAAATGAGGAATTCTGTGCGTGCCGGGCCCATCCCTAATGACCAAACTGTGTCAATCACAATAATTGACAGCGTCCGTAAGTTATTTTCGTTTTCCACCGTTTTTCTTCAAGAAATACGGCGCCGAGCGATTTTTATGAAAAAAGAAATTGGCATGCGAGTACACGCGACAGAAAGCAGCAAATTAGATTTTAGAAACAGGTTCTTGATAATGTAACCTCAAATGCACAAAATCAACAACCTAACGTGGGCGGTAATGTCAACATACCTCTACATTTTTCGCTACCCTTAGACCACGAACACTAATTACGGCTTCCAGTGAACGCTAACATTATAATTGCAAACATTTCGTGATTACTGGCCAAAACATGAACGAGGAACAGCACAAAATCACGGCCATTTTCGCCCATTCTACGTCGAAGCGAGTTTGACAAATAGTGTTTGGATGCAGGAAACTCACCCTTTCCACGTCGAGGTCAGTTCCTGTACACAGTCTCTTGCCTCCACTACCGTTGTAAGCCATTTTGCACCACAAAACAAAACACAAATCACACCGAAACGCGCCTTGTTACGAACGAGATAATGTATACCTCCTCCGACGACGGCCGCGAGCAGACTGATTGAACGAATGAAAATGATACGGATTTGTGTGTGAACGAATTGTTGAACGGCGCCGTGCGCAGTGACTTATCAGAACAGTGCTGCCATTGTAAAAAATATTTACATTTATTTTATGGGCTTTAATCTGAGGGCTATTTTATGTTTATGGGCTAGCTAGATCACAGAATACAGAATGCTAGAATATATTACTCTTGCTGCAGAATAGGTATATTATCTTAAAATGTGATAGTATTTTAAACAATATGTGCATGTGTCTAAGGTGCCTGAAACTAAAATAAAAGCATACCTATATAATTAAAAAGGAATAATAGTAAAAATAAAAGCATGTCTGTAATTTCGGTTCGTATACCAAAATTGTCTATACAAAAAAGTTTAGTGAAAATCACTAGTCGTCGTCGTCGTGCCACTCGTGCACTGTTTTTTTGAAGGCAGTGTAATTTAACTGCCGTTTTTTTAACTATGATGATGGGCCTAAAATTACTTTGTTTCCAGGGCCGTAAACCCATTATTTAAAAGAATACGAAACAGCTGATCAGCTTGTTTGTTTACCATACGAGCAAGATTTTTTTTGCTTGGATTCAGTTCTAAAAAATATAATATTTTCAATGGCAGGTAGTCCAGATGAAGTAGAAATTAAAATAGAATACAATGAATCACATGAAACCGACCCTTTGTGTGACAGTATGGACGCCAAAGTGACCGAGAAGAATAAAAGAGATGAGATTTTATCGAGAAATCCTAAGCACATGAATATCGTAAGTAAACAGGATTGGGAATTAAATTGAATAATCCAATCGATCTATGTATTTTCTAACTTACGTAGGTACTCTAGTACTGAGGACTAAATAGATTGAAGGTTGTTTTGTAAGAGAATGATGTAAAACTCCCAATCTTCTAATGCTCTGCATGAAACCATTGCGGAGGGCGGAGGATCGGGTGACGTGGCGTCCATTGGAGAAGGCCTATGTCCAGCAGTGGACTTTGAAGGGCTGATAATGATGACGGGTGATCTGAGCGGCCGACACCAGATGGACTGACGTAAAAATGGTAGCTGGATCCTCTTCAGAGGGGACCAGACCGAGGCCTGCGAGGTGTTGATTGCTTGATGATACTTATTTTTCTTGCAACAATCTAGTATTTATGGTGTGATCACAGAAAACTTGATGAACATCAATGTTTTCGTTAATTAATTTTATATTAGTCATTTTAGCCTTGTTGATTGTGCACTCTGCTCTCGTTCATAAAGTCACGGGTTCAACCTTGGCCTGTACCAACGAGATTTTTGGAACTTAAGTATCATCATCAACAGCCTATTAACATTTCCCCACTGCTGGGGCTCAGGCCTACCCTACTTATAAACAGTTTTAACATAAGTATGGTTTATCATAATACCACAGGCTTTTCGGTGAGGAACACGTAAACCTACATATGTCAAAGATTAGAGTTTATATTCTAACTAATTATACCTTTAGTGAAGTCCACCAAAAAACGGATTGGGGCACCATTGGTGGACAAGTGTTTGGCACAACAGATCCCATAGGGTTGAAGTGTCGCCAGGTATTCCTCCCCCTAACAAGATAAGATTAGTCATTTTCGTCACTGAAATGATAATTGTTTCTTCTAGGTTGAAAATGAACACAATGCTTTATCTAAACACTATGATAATACTGAAGATCCATATACTACAGAAGATGGAGGAGATATGGTAAGAATAGTTCTTTGGCACAGAGCCAGGATTTTGTTTTGGACTCTACACAGTCCTGAATTTGCATTACTGTCCTGGTGTACTTTTTACCCGACTGCTATGAAGCCCGATGGGAGGGTAATGTTTTTAATAGTATTATAACACCACTTCTTCACAGAGCTAGACTGTTCTTGCGACGCCCCGCGACTTCGTCCGTTTTAAAAAGTATCCCATATTATTATTCCAGGATTTATGCTACCAACATACCTACCAAGTCACAGAATATATTATTATATATATATATATATAATAGTACTAGACCAAGTTTCATCAAAATCTGTTCGCATTTACGAATATGTCCTATTGTGTCTCGTTGGGTGCCCGCAAGCGTTCAGTTAATTTATGCTAGTTTATGTACCTTAAGTCATCTTTTAATTGTTCATGAGTTTGTGTTGTGTCAGTGAATAAATGTCTATCTATCTATATCACAATAAAATAATAGTAAGCATCTATATAGCAGTGGGACGGGATTAAATATTGGTGTTTTAACTTTAAGTCACTACTATTAATAGGTCCTCCCAAAAACGTCCCCATACCGCCGACCATCATACCAATTTTATAAAGAGGAAAGATTTGTATTTTTGTAATGAATAAACTCAAAAACTACTGTGCCGATTTCAAAAATTCTTTCACAATTGGAAAGCTACATTCACCCTGAGTGACATAGGCTATGTTTATTGCAAAAAAATGACCACCCGTGCGAAACCGGGACGGGCCGCTAGTGCTATAAAAACCAGTAACTTTAATAAAATAAACATGTATTTTCAGATTACAGAAAACGAAGCTACGTGGTACAAAGAAATAGATATTTCAGGAAGATTTCTTTGTAGATTTTGCGATCTAAACTACACAACTGTGCAAACTCTACGCCACCACATCAAAACGAAACACCCGGACGACGCAAAACAACTAAAAAACCACATATTAAACAATAAAAGGAACAGCAAACTGAAATGCCACGTATGTAAGGCGAGATTTAAATTAATAACAGAACTGAAAAATCATGTGGCACAGAAACATAGCTTAGAAAATATTGAAACGTCGTGTACACATTGCGACGCTACATTTCAAAACCGAAAAGACATGTTGCAGCATCTGTTTAATGAACACCAGGTAGTTAAAAATCAGATATTTTTTTGTACGATTTGTGGGTATAGAACGTTGAAACGATCACATTTCAATCAGCACCAAAACACACATTCGAATAAGAGAGACATGAAATGTGGATATTGTGATTATTCAACTAATTATTTGCCTAATTTGAAAATACACGAGCGCATACATACAAATGAAAAGCCGTACGTGTGTGATAGCGAAGGCTGCGGCTACAGCAGTTCCGCTAAGTCTGCACTAAGAAGTCACCAGTTGAAACATAACAGGGAGCAATATATGTTGTATTGTGACAAATGTAGCTATAGCACTGTTTATAAGCAGTCCCTAATGAAACACATTGAATGCCATAAGAGGAATTGTATTAAAATGAAGTCATGAAAGTTGTAAATGTACTCCAGCAAAAAATATGTCATCGATGGAATACGACATCAGAACAAAGTGTGATTCGGCGGATTCGCGAATGTTATTTCACTCTCCTTGGGAAAGGAGGTCTTCATTCTCTGAATTCTTCGGCTTTTTGTACTAATTGGCTCAGTATCATTATTGTAATATTAGTCTATACTTAGTCTCTATTTTATTTTGTTAAGGAAGTTGGCTGACTGATCATCTATTGATCAGTGAATGATGATGATCTATTTTAACGTAGACGTCATTCACCAACAAACCCCTGTAACTTTTAAACGGCGCGGCGGACCGACAAAATCTAGTTTTTTTGCGACAAAATTCGACAAATTAGCGATAATTTGGCTATAGATCTGAAACTATTGCAGTTTCTGGCAGTTGCAGGATGACGCCTACTATTTTAACATAAAAATAGTGGCTGAAATGAAACACCAGTTAAAGAAATTTCTATTCATTTTGTATCTACAATTTTATACATTTGTACAACTTTTAAAACTAAAAACAATAAAAATATGTACAGTCAACGAATTGTACTCGTAAATCTAGTAAATATTATATATATATATATATTACAGAAATAATAAACCAAATACAGTGATCTTTTTTATTTATTTAGAGGGGTCAAAATGATCTAGGACCATTTGTACCCCTGTAAAAACACCGTTAGGGGTACAAGTGACACTAGGTGGTAGTACGATCGACACCACGTCAGTGGAAACAAAACCAGTATAAACTAGTCTCTCATTGTATTGAAACTCCCTAGGCTACCTTAGCTCAAATTCAGTGTTTCCACAGACGTGCGGTCGACTGTACCTCCAACATATTTCCATATATTGTATATATTGTGGTTTAGTTTTTGTGAGACATGTGTAGCAACTTTGATACTTATTTATTATATTATCTTGGATTTTAAATCCATCTACTTAAAGCATGAGGTATGCGATGTTTCTAACAAAAATATAGTGAGTAAAATACCTGTAACTGACCCTTTACAAAAGCTTGGCTACGTACGGTCAACCGCACGTCAATAGAAACAAATCCAGTATAAACTGGTCTCTTATTTGAAACTCCCTAATACTAGGCCAGCTCCAGGTCAGTGTTTCCACTGAGGTGCGGTCGACCCCTGAATCGAAGATCCCTGGCGGACCAGCACTGTGCGCTTTTCGCGTTCTTCTTTGCTGCGCACGTGCAAAATGTGCAATGACCTTCCCTCTGACGCTTTTCCACAGCGCTAACGATATGGGGTCCTTCAAGAAGAGAGTCAAAAGAGCCCTCCAACCTTGGCCGGCGCCGCACCAGCACCCCCCGGGTGTTGCAGGTGTCTGTGGGCGGCGGTGACCTCTAACGTCAGGAGGCCCGCCTGCTTGTTGCCCCCGTAGCAATAATTAAAAAAACATACCTACATCCTTACACACACTCGCGTTTATAATATTAGTAGGCCTCAATTCTAAAAGCCTCTGTAACGGGTCCCTACGGTTTATTTTTCTTACGACCATAGAAGTCCTCTAGGCTAACATTAATAGCTAGCTACCATTAGGTCGCTAGTGTGGAGTGGGCTTATGTCCATCTACATAGAAGTTGCGCGTCGCTTTCGGTAGACTCAACTCCATACCTTCCAGCTCTTTGGTAAGAACTATTTGACAGCCTGGGAACAAACAAATGCTACCTGTTTATATGAAACTAGCTGTTTCCCGCGGCCGCATTTCTGACTTTTTTACTTTTTCCTCGGCTCCTAAGGGTCGTAGCGTGATGATAAATAGCGTTTAACCTTCCTCAAGAATTGGGCTATCAAATGCAAAAAGATTTTTTATCAAATTCGGCTAGTATTTCCAGAGATTAGCGCGTTTAAACAAAAATAAAACTATTTAATTAGTCTTTCAAATCAACAGCTTATTAACATGTCCCCACTGCTGGGGTTCAGGCCACCCCCAATGAGGGTGTTCAAGATATAGTTTTTACTTATAGGCGTCTAGCAAAATGTCAGAATCGAACTGATTAGTGTGAAACCGATCAATGTGTTTACATGGAAACTGATCAATGTGTTTACATGGAAACCGATCAATGTTGCCCAATTATGTATTTTCCACTACGTGACATTGGCGGAATTTTAATAAAAATTAATTTTAATTAATATATTTAATTTTTAATAAAAATGGCCTTTTGTATTAAAGTATAAAAAGGCCATTTTTATATATATAAAAAAGAGGACTGATCATGATGTGCCGATGAATACCCACCTAATCTAGAATTTTCTTTGAGAAAAGGCGCCATATCCAACAGGTCGTCTTCCTTTTCGTCCGACGAGGGTAGTTTGTCAGAGAACTCGTGGTTTACGTACACGTGACATGTTGTGCACGCCAGTGACGCCTCACACGCCCCTGCAACAATATTTGGGAAAAAAATTAGAACTCCGCGATCGGATAATTCTTTTTTAAAATTATTTATTTATTTACCCGGGACCCAGCTGGATGAGGTTAGCGCAGGACCGGTCGGCGTGGAGATCCTTGGGGGAAGCCGTTGTCCAGCAGTGGACGTCTACAGGCTGATATGATGATGATGATTTATTTATTTAGAAACAAAAGTCGTTTAAATGTTTTTACAAGTTTTAAAAGTTTTCTGCTATAATTCCAATTAAAATTTACAAATTAATTGTATTAAAGTGTTGTATTTAAGTGTTGTTGTTAAATAAATAAATTTGCATTTTCCTCCTTGGATACCATTTAGGCAAAAGCCTCCTCCTTATTTTTCTACCCCTCTCTGTCCTGTCCTCTAAGGTTGTCAGTCCAAGAATTTGCTGTAAGGGGTCTTTGTTTTGACGGAAACATATTGAGTTTACATACCTTCCATTTCAATACCATGCCTATGTGCTAAATACAGCACATTGTCGCCGACCTTGCCTCTCACTTTAAATCTCTTACCATCTTTATCTATGTATATTATATTTACACTGAAACAGTAAAATTGATGTCATACAAAAAGTGTTTTTTTTTTTTAATATCAGCAATCAGTCCTTAGACCATGAGCGGATCTTTTGGGGTTCACTTGGCTTGTGGAATGTGGAGTCCACCGACTTCACTCTTCCTTATTGTGGCTATATTATACTTGATCTGTGTCTAAAAATTTTTGCCGTTTCCGTCGGCTGACAGGGGAGACCAGTGCGCGGGCTAGGGTGTTCTTGTGGGCTATGAGTTTATTTTTACCCGACTGCGGCAAAGCCCAAAAGAAGGGTTATTGTAGGTTTCGTTGAATATCTTTATTTTTTCCTTCACTGATGTGATTTTCAGGTACTCATGGACTTCCTGATTTCTTTAGACCAAATTAACTGCCATTGGCAATTAAGGGAATTGGAACCAGAACCTCTATGTGTAACATTACACATGTTACACAGTTATGGACTTAGTGGACAGAAGGACAATAATGTTGGACAAAGAAACAGGCTGTCTGTAATTTCATTTTCTGCAAGCAGACAACAGATTAAGAGGGCTGTCTGTACCTTATCCCATATTGTGCCTGTTAAGAAATTACAGAAATTCAACTTACACTTCATCTTCAGACTTTGGATCCTGCCATTCATATTCACCGTGCCTTAAACCTGTAAAAACAGCAGTAATCTTTGGAGACCTGTTTGGGCTCATATTGTGGTACCACCCGACCGGAGGATGCGCCCGGGCCGGCGTGCACAGCGCAGCCCGCGCCCTGCACTCGGGTGACATAATTACACTCTGGAGATCGTAACTTCCACCATGTTTAAATGATATGTTATCACTGTTTTGTTATTTTGCAATGGTCCTGTGTTAAGTGCTGCCTTGTATGTCAAATAAAGTTTATTCTATTTTAAAAAAAATCTTTAAGCTACAATCAGGGATCAACACTGGACTGGCTTGGAGAGTACCTTTGGGGGCGATATGGGTCCCTTGCGAAAAATATAGTCCGTGAGGCGGATCCGGACAGCATACAAAAGTGGAATCAAGGGTGTGAACAGTCTCAGCCTTGGCGTGACGTCTTCCCACAACAGGCCACCACCGCACCAAAGTGTAGGTTGGCTTTAATTATATCGAAAAATAACATAAAAACAAACTAACCTGCAGTCACATGAATTAGCCTTATTTTTGTGGGGAAAATAGTCCTTTGAGACCTGAAACTTTGGGCGACGAGTAATCGTTTGAGTATAGTTTGAAACATTTTAGTAATTAAATGTGCATTATACATACAAAAAAAAATTAAACAACTTTTGTTTGGTTAGAAAATTATCACAAATTCGCGATGACATGACAGGTGACAGACTGACAGTTGACAGCAACAAGGTTCGTTCAGTAACAAGACCCTGACTAATGACCAGAATGATGAGCCCATAATGCGTCCGGTTCCGACTCGTTCTGCATATATTTAGATGCAGATCCAGCCGGAACCAAACACTTTTCAATCGAACGAGACATAAAATTGTCCGAAAGGCGTAAATGTGCTCATTGTAAAACTACCAGATTTTGGAGTACATAGAATTGTATAGCAACATTGACTCTCAAATGTCATTTCTTATTTGAAGTCTACGAAAAGAAAAGGCCATTTTGGCAATATGTATTTCGATATGATTTCAATAACTTTATTGATTTTTCAGCACAAAGGTGTGGAAGATAACTAGTTTTGATTGCGGTTTACATTTAGATACCTGTATTAAATAACTGTTCAAACACGGCCAGTAAAGTTGTGACCATATATGTATCGTGAATTTTGATAGATTACAATAATTGGTAAGTTTTATGATCAAATGACGTGTATTTTGCAATATCATTGGCATTTTATGTCGATCAGCATACTCTATAGTCAGTTGCAGGTAACCAGTTTATACTGTTGAGTAATTAAGTGCTTTTGCAATCTTTATTACCAATTTTTTCCTTCTCATTTTACAAGAATTCAGCAATTGTACTTATGTCGTGCACAATGTACGTACCTATTATATACTGGCTACTATTATTTTTTAGTTTTCCTGGAGTGGGTGAAGGCATTTTTCATTTGCTGGGCAATTGAACTTTTTTTTAAATATCAACTCAATTATTTCTATAGTTTTTGGTCTTCTCTATTCTTTTCTCCATAGAAGTTGACTCTTCTAAAGTGGTGGTAGATTCCCTCACAGATTGACTCCGACACAGTTTCAGGACATACAGAAAGCTATACCGATTTGAATAAAATAAATTAGGTGCTTGGTTATTTTTACTTTCAGGTAAGAATAAAGCGTCAAAGATGTCTATCAAATCGGATTTCATTGTAAAAATAAAAATTGAACCCGATGATGGCTCAGAGCGAAAGGATCCCACCACGTTCCTGCCAGACGAGCCCATGTCGTATGAGATCAAGAAGAAGAAAAAGAAAAAAAAGAAGAGGAAGCAAGAAGATCCCTTCAAGGACATAGAGGAGAAATTTATGATTACTGAGAGGGTGGTTGTTCAAGATTTGGAAACTGCAATGGACCCTGAGGTTAATATTAAAGTTGAGAATATTGAAGTAGAATTGGATTTTAATGATGTAAGTATTTGGTGTGGGCATTAGGCTAACAGTTTGGAGATTAGTTTTTTATAGTATTATTATAGTATAAAGCTGCGATTACCTTGGTCACATTGGTATGCTTTCCATACTTGTACAATTCCATATTGGTATCCTATCCTATCCTACTTCCTATCCTATCCCATCCTATCCTACTATCCTACTTCCTATCCTATCCTATCCTATCCTACTTATATATAAAAGCGAAAGTTTGTAAGGATGTGAGGATGTTTGTTACTCTTTCACAAAAAAACAACAAACAGATTTTGATGAAACTTGGTACAGTGATAGATTATATCCTGGAATAACATATAGGCTATTTTTTAACGGGGACAAAGTCGCAGGGCATCCGCTAATACCCCCTAAGTAACAAAACATCTACATAGAGGGCGCTGTTTCACAATGTACTCGGGAAAAGCTTTTCTACGCGGGCGAAGCCGCGGGAAAATGCTAGTAATTTCATATTGGTACGATTCCACATATAATGTAATAACTTCATTATATAGAATCCACTTCAATCGAATCAGTCCTGGTGTCTTAATTCCACCACCACGGAGGAGCAAAATGAACTATTTATATCACTAGGAACTATTTAAGTTTCTAGGATATTGAGCCTGTCATGCGTTATTCCAGGGCATAAGCTATTTATTCAGCATAAAGTTTCATCAAAGTCTGTTTAGCTGTTAAAGCATGATTGATTGGGCGTCAAACATATACAGTTTCGCATTTATAATAGTTTTTTTTTGATAGTTTTAGAGTTGTTGATAGTTGAATGCATGATTGCTAAAACCTTATTAATTAGGAAATAGAATGTAGTTTGATTAGTATTTATCTAGATGCATTTGAAACAAGTCACAGTCACTCTCCAGGTTGACTGTACATAGGTAAGTTAGCTAAGTATAAATTTATTGTAATGTGTTGCCTTGTGAGCGCTGAATAAATCTATTCTATTCAGTCAGCTTCTTCTTTTCTCTCTAATTTAAATCGGAATTTTTTACATTACAGTTTGCCAACAGCGCCGGCCTAATGCTAGAAGGACCTCACAGCGAGGACAGTCAAGAACCTGAAGTAAAAATTGAGCAGCAGAATCGCGAAGCCGTCATACTGACATTCGAGAGTGTTGTCAATGATAAATCCGTCCTGGGGTACAGCCAAGCCATCACCACCGACCCGGCAATGACTCATGTCTGTAAAGTATGCCATCTAATCTTTCAATCCCAGAGAACGCTCCGTATGCACCAGAAGAGGAAGCATAAGATCTTCAGAAGGTCATTCAAGCACGTATGCGATCATTGCGGACTTGGGTATGATGAGAAAAACAGTCTGGCTGCCCATCTGAAGAGGAAACACGGTCCGGACGCCTCGCCTAACGACCACGAGGAACGCACTTGTGATATTTGTGCACTAGTCTTCAAAGGTATGCCACGGCTCAGAATGCATATGAGAAGAAAGCATGGGTCGTTCGAAGAGTCGTTTAAATACGTCTGCGACGAATGCGGATTGACCTACGACAAATATAGAAGCTTGATAGTGCACACGCAACGTAAACATTCAAACGAAAGGAAACCAAACGTGGAACAGTGGTACAATTGTGTGTTTTGTCCAAAAATATTTAATAAGCGCGAAACTTACGCGAGGCACGTGCAGAGGAAGCATCAAGTGAACGATGATGGTATTCCTCTGAACGCTGATGAGTTTTGGGAGAGCTTCAAGAACGAAGCCGGCGAAATAGCCTGTAAGGAGTGTCCTCTAGTCTTTTCTTCTATCACTTATCTGAAATTGCACATGAGGAGAAAGCACAATGCGTTGAAAGAGGATTTCAGACTTAAATGTCGGATTTGCAACTTATCGTACGATAAAATAGAAAGTCTTAAGCGCCATATCAGACGGAAGCACGACGTTGGGTCGCATTGTAATATTTGTAACAAGCAATTTACGACTAGAGAATCCTATTTGAGTCATTCCCATGTGAAAGTTGTGAAGGAATGTTCGATTTGCGGTCTGATTTTCGCTTCGCAGGGCGGCCTAGCGAAGCATTTACGATGTACGCACAAAATTGAAAGTCCAAAGGTTGTGTTTTGCAATATATGTAACGAAGGCTTTCACGACAAACGTCTGTTGAAGCCCCACTTGATGAAAGTGCATTTAAAAGTGTCCTATACATGTAGGTTTTGTAATAAAATGTTTAAAGCTAAAGAGAGTTACAAAAGGCACGTTTTACTCAAACACCCGGCGAGATCTGTTACAAAAACTGAGTTGCAAACCTGCGAGCATTGCACAGAGACTTTTCCGGACGAACTCGAGCTGTGCAAACACATCAACTTGGCTCATAAAGAGCTGTCTTCTTACTTTACTACGGACCCAGCCCAGCAAGGTTTCCTCGAAGTGAAGAAGGAGGAAGGAAACCAGCTATTCCAATGCACCAAGTGTCCAGAAACGTACTTAACCTGGGAGGAACTGAGACTGCATTACGAACAGAACCACCACACGGTATCCAACGCTCAGTGCCAAATCTGCGGTCAGATCGTCCCGGAGAACGAACTGCAGAAACACATAAAAGTCTCTCACGTATTGAACGCAGAAGTCCAATGCCAGTACTGCGAATTCAAGACTAAAATCAGAGCGAGCATGACCCAGCATATGTTGAGACATAAGAACGCTGCAACGTTAGTTTGTGATTTCACAGGCTGCCGGTACAAGACGTTCTACGATAGTGCCATGCAGAAACATAAGCGGAAACATCAAGATCAAGGCGTTAGGCTGCAATGTACTCAGTGTCCGTTCCAGAGTATGAATAAGTACATACTTAGATACCACGAGGAAGCCCATTTGACTGGGAAGAAACGCTATGCCTGTGACCAGTGCGAGTATGCCACGATACTGCCAGCGAATTTAGTACAACATAAGTATAAGCATTCATCGGAGAAACGGTTCAAGTGTGAAGTCTGTCCGTTTGCTACAAAATACAATACCTCGTTGCGGTTCCACGTTAAAAAGAAGCACTGTGATCTACCGATTATTGGTTGAATTATATTTGTTGTTTTTTAAAATAAATTGGGTGTTATATGTACTTTTTATATAGATTTTGTTTCATTTGTGCGAGTTCTGTTTGCCATATTTCCGAAAGCGACCTAATCTAGATGGTCATACTTCTCTTAAGACTGAAAGGAGGAGCGTGACCATCCAGACATGGTCCGTTTCGCACATATTCGGTACATGTTGAGTTATAGGGCCACACTGGATGGGTATCAGAATAGTTAAAATTGTAATTTCGATTACTGTTGATTACTTTCCTAATTACTTTCTCTTTTTGTATGTGAGAGCTAATTACGTTTTGAATATAAACAAATATGAAAAAGTAATTAGGAAAATAATCATGGAAATGAGATATCGCGTCGGGGATTCCCCGCATGCCTTACCTACAGCATGCGTATCTCTCGCATGCCCCGCAGTCGTTTCGTATCGTCTGATGAAAATGCGCCCTAATGCACGACTACAATGATGGATAACGACTAACTGAGGGTGATGTGATGGATATTGACAGAAGCACTAAAAATATTCGAGGAAGTTTTCGATTTTTGTACTGGTAGCGCCATCTGTGAAGCTTTTTGAAGATCACTTCTTTACTTATTAGTTACCTGTGTAAATTAATAGATGGCGCGCCAAAACATTTACATAATGGATAGAGCTGCAAAGATTCACTCAATTCCGGTGGTGATTTAAGGAACTAAATAATACAGTATGAAGATGACAGTTCAAAAATGACAGCTTTTACGAAAGTGGCGCCGCCAGTTTCGGAATTCGGAACGAGACGAGATCGGGCGGGTCCATGATTGTGTCAAAACAAAATTACCATGCGTATCAGTCTTTTGTCTTAATCCTATCCATTTGAAAAGTAGGTAGTGTGAAAGAGTTAGAATTTATATTGAGCTTCCGTTATTATTTGGTCGGATTTACTCGTTCGTTCCTTTACCGTTCATCATTCATTCATTTTCATTGTTCAGTTCATTTCGTTTTCGTCTCGAACGAAGTTCAGTTCATTCATTCAAGAAAGAAAGGGTCCCTATAATGCACGACATTGTTTTGCACATACCAGTAATGCACGACATCAGCAATGCACGGCACGAGAATGCGCGACACGTATTTTGAATTCCAATGACGCGCATTGTTATGTCGAGCATTCTCGGACCGGACCAAGAGTGCCCGTCATAGTATTGTACAGCATAACAATTGGAATCAAAACAAAGAGTGACGTCACATTAAAAAAGTAAAAAGCCACTAGGGATGGGTGATTTACTGATTTGATTGATTTTTCTTATTTGACGATGGTTGATGGTTCACGTTGCCAAACGTTCTAACTACTGTCGCTCGCTTCGCTCGCTCCAAGAGGGTTTACATTGAACCTAACAGCTCGTCGCTTCGCTCCTCGCACCTAACCTTCGGGGTGGGCTGACTACATTTCTGGATCAATCGACGAAATCACTCAATGCAATCAATCGTCATTCGGAACAGCACTACCTAGTATCCAAGCCTCAAAATTCGGAGTCACCTGATTGGTCAACCAATCGGCCAATCACGCGATGTCGCCAAATACGGTGCTGTACACTCTCGGCTCGGACGAGCAAGGTACAGCGGCGTATTTGGAGACATCCCGTGTTGTGCAATCCATTGTCGCGCTCTGCTGGTGTGTACATTCTCGTGTCGTGCGCTCTCGTGCCGTGCATTGTTGATGTTGTGCATTACTGGCTCCCGAAAGAAACATCGCGAAAATCTAATCATCAGTGTTAGAAAATTGTAAACATTGCGATTTCAGATAGTTTTTCGCTTATTATTGTGTTAAAAACTGTTTCTGTTACGCTTTGCCGCTGAACGAAACCAATATGGATTTCTTGAGCTTACCCGTTGTGATGATAGAAAACATATTCTCATATTTAACATACGATGAAATTGCGAAGAATAGGCTGGTAAGTCTATGTTTGTAGCGATTTATTTATAGAAATGACAATTAATCTAACTGCAGTTCGCATGAGAGCTCATTTGTCAGGGGATTTTGTTTAGAGCATGGTCAAAATCGTAGTACAGTAAATATTATATTTACAGATTGTGATAATTATATGGAAGGTACTTCTGGCACCTACTTCTAGAAACAATGCTATCGTTTTGACTTTAGTTGTATGAGTCATATAATGTGAATGACCTTAAATGCTCTATGCCATGGGGTCATGTTTACAATATACTTGTAAACATATGATCCTTTGGTAGTACAAAAATACAATTGAAACAATAAACTGAGCAGGGTGAAATTATAAAAAATTCATCTACATCATTTGAGGAACTTCCATGCAACTTTGCAAGGTTACTTATGGCTTTTAGACATTGCAGTTTAAACTGTGCATTTAAAAAAATTAAATTTATGCCTAAAAAAGAGTACAATTTCGCAAAAGATACATGGTTGAAAAAAGATGGGTTGGAGTGGATAAAAGGGGGCGCCAAGGAAAATTTTTTTGAAAATATTCAGAAATCACTTCCAGGGCAGCGTCTTCTATCCATGTAACAAAAGGGCTGGTCTCCTGGCCCCAAGGCTAGGTAATGACCTGACATGTATACCAGGGGGCACTGTACCTATGTACGCTCTGGATTCCTATGTACACAACAACATCCACACCAACTCATCTCTATATTATTTATCTTTTATAGTATAAAAATCAATTGCTGTGCTTTAGTCTCACAAAAACTCGAAAATGGCCCCCACCGATTTGAATATACCTATTTTTTTGTTCATCTCAATACTCTGGTGATTTTTGCACCAAACTCCCGCTTTTGTGGAGTCGGTGCAGGGACCGCCATCCCTGTCTAAGACGTAGTCCAGCTTCAGCACCCGTTTGAATAGCACCTGCGCGAATCACACCTAGCCTACAAAGGGCACCGATCAATATTTTTGGCTGGTGCTATTACGGGATTCAATTTAATTTTTGTCCACGAACAGCACCTACGACTTAGCAGCCTAGTGCTGATAATTTAACCATATTTTTTTTAATGTTTGTTATACGTTAGATCGTCAGTGGCGTCGGGGATAAGACGCGGCCTATAATATCGAAAGGTCCGAAGTTTGATTCCTGGCTGGGCCATGTACCAATGGGTTTTTTCTCGAAACTTAAGTACATTTACTGACAACTCTCGAACGGTGAAACCTGCATACGCCGAAGAAGAAATTCTTAGTCGCATGTGAAGTCCACCAACCCACACTGGGCTAGCGTGGTGGACCATAGCCCGAACGCCCTAGTTTAGAGGGTAGGCCTGAGCCCCACCAGTGGGCACATGTTAATAGGCTGTTGATGATGTGTTACTCCACCAATTACGCCATTTAAGAATTGATATTGATGATTATTTTTTTTTACCAGGTGTCAGAGGCGTTCAACGACATATGTATGCGAATGCTGAATCGTGGGTTCCTGATGATAGAGCGCCGGCACGCGCTGGCCCTCAAGAGCGTGAAGGCGCAGCTGCCTCGCAGAGAATCCGAACGCAGGTATACACGCTGAGTCGAGAGGAGCCATCGTCTCTTGAAAAGTGCTGAAGTGTGCGGGTGGAGAGCCCTACTCCACTACTTTAAGGAGTTGGGATGTCTGGACTGACGGCCCGGGGGGAATTGCACAAAACTCCCGTCTTCGTGGAGACGGTGCAGGGACTGCCACTCCCGTCTAATAATAAGAATAAGTGCGGGTGGAGAGATCTGAGTGGTGATTGGCCCCGCCAAAGTCGCGCCTTGTCATGATTGGTAGGAAATAAGGTGACGTTGTGCGCAGCGTCTTGGATACGTACGACATGTAAGCTTGTGTTGTAGAGCATGAATCAAAAAAATTTGCCACTCCCATATGGATAAGTAATTCATTCAAAAAAAGCATTCTATGGGTGTCAAAATTGTGTCAAAATAATCACAAAATTATGACTCATTCACACATTCTCATTTTCAAACTCCATATAAATTTGTATTAGCAACCTCCTCCCGCTACTCCGCTTCCTTTGTCCGCTTTGTCTATAGGGATTTGTTTCCAATTGGTCATAAAACCATTAAAAAAAATTTTTTGACTGACTCCGCTTACTTTCAGATACCACCCACTGTCTCGGCACTGCGATATCCTGACTTCGATCGAGACGCGAATCTCCATGTTGAACATGACATACTCCAAGTTTATTGACCACGACATGTGCTGCTTCATACCCGGCAAGGTAACAAAAAAAGGGGAAAAGCCTTATGCATACCTGACCTTCTGGGGGAGAAAGCCGGCTGATATCTAAAACCCAACGGTGGCCATCCTCGACTCAGATCAGGGCTCCGGGCACCGGTTACATACACTGCCATCCTCGGGGACGCTTTGATGGGTACGCAGAGCCCCGCTCTATGCACCCGCGGGAAACGGGGGCTGAAAGTATGTATGTTTGTTGCTCAAACACGTTATGACGGAGAAGATGTAACTTACTACCACCGATAGCTATTATATCCTAGAAAGACATTTTTATTTATTTATTTTAAGACGCAATAAATTAATATAAATTATGAAAGAATTGTGTATCTCAACCGCGGGTTAGCTGGAAGAGATTTCATAGAAATAAGCTTAACCCTTTGTATAATTCTCTGTTCTTTTGTGTTGTTTTTATTTTCTGTGTGTACAATAAACACGGTACACACTGTCTGCTGTATCACACTTCTCTCCTGTCACTGGTAGGCTGGCAGAAATCTCATAAAGAGATAAGCCTCACCATTTGTACATAGTTTCTGTTTTGTATTTGTATACTGTTAATGTTTTGTGTGTGCAATAAATTGTTAAATAAATAAAGTATTAAATAAATAAAGCAAGTCTACTGCTGATATGGAAGCATCAGCTATAAGCTGCCTTTCCATCTAAAATAAAATAAATAAATAATAATTTAATTTAACCAACTTTTAGGATACTTTTTAACACGGTCGAAGTCGCGGCGCTAAACTAGTTCCACATAAAATCCCAAAGTTATTTATATAATAGTGTTTATTTTAAATTATAATTGATTATATCAATTCTAATTCTTCAATTTAAAATAAAATAGTCGTGTTTCCCCAGGTCATAGACGAAATCCGTCGCGTCCTATCCATAGTGGAGACGTCGAAGACTCCGCCGCGCGCGCACGAGGTGCTGCAAGAGCTGCGCGACATCTCCAGCATGGCCATAGAGCACTTCGACGACAAGATATCGCCAGCGTTCCGCAAGCGGCTGCAGGAAGGCGTATCGCAGCCGCCGCCGCGCCCCACGCACGGTTGGTATCTTGTATAGGGCCCCCGGAGCCCTATTGCTACGTCGGGGACTCCGCCGCGCGCGCACGAGGTGCTGCAAGAGCTGCGTGACATATATGATGTTGCTATCGATAATTTCATGGTAGACTATACGGCCTACTAGTCCGGCCGGAGGACAAAAAGAATCTGATAAGCTACATCCACTAGTAGTATTCTATGAATTGAATCAAAAGTAGTAGAAATTTTATTAAGTTTTTCCATTCGTCGCTAGATGGCGCTGTTCGACTCTGCTTTATAACAAAGTTATCTTTGCGGACGAATTAAATGGCGGACTAAGGAGTATGTTTCAGAATAGCCGCAAAGCTAAGTTGGTCGTTTCTACATCGCGGTGTTAAGATTTGCAAAGTTTGAATGACCCCAGCGGGTTGCTGTCCTACGGTTATCGCTTCTCGGCCTTTTGGCTAAGATCAAAGTGTAGTATCTGTTCTTTTCAGCTTAATATCTGAAAGTTCCCTCACTGAGGGACCAGTATATTAAACTGATTTTTGTGACCAGTCGGGATGTTCGGGGCTCGCTCCACTCCCGGCGCGGGTCGGCCCGGCATTGCAGTGCCGCCGGGATCGGCCCACATAATACCTTGAAACATAAACAAAACATTAGCTGTGATAGCTGATAGCCATCATCTACATAGCTCATTCTTCTCAATGATTTTCGCAGCCATGCTGGCGCCGCTCGCCATGCGGCAGGAGATGCTGCACCTGCGGCGGCGCTCCGTGCTCAACGCCAAGTTGTCGCTGTACCTCGCCGCGCAGTACAACAAGTTCTTCAAGCGGGTGCGTACACACGGCTAGGGCGATTCAGCCCCAGCGACATTAGGCCCCAAAGGCATTCGGCCCCAATGACATTCGGCCCAACCGACTTAACACCCTGAGACGAATTTATTGTTACTTTAAATGAATATATGTTACATATAATTATGTGTATTTGTTTTACCTCGCCGCGCAATACAAGTTCTTCAAGCGGGTGCATACACACGGCTAGGACGATTCGGCCCCAATGACATTCGGTGTGAGCTGAATATCATTGGGGCCGAATTTCGCTGGGGTTACTATAAATGAATAAATAATTATGTGCATTTGTTTTACCTCCTTCTTCAAGCTGAAACGTACAAACACGGCTAGGGCGATTCGGCCCCAACGACATTCGGCCGGGCCGAGTTGACACCGCGACGAATAATCTTTAAGCGTATCTCAGATACTAGTGTCTGGGATCTCCGCCGAATGTGTTTAACCAGTGCGTCCTGCCAGTCAGACTTAGAGGGCTATTCTTTCTCTGAGCTGAGTGTGTGTAATTATGTTTCAGATGGTGGATTACAAGAAAGTGGCGTGGAGACAGCACAAAACCATCCTGGAAATGGGAAAGAGGCAACGGGACCAAGATGCTGCCATAGGTAACATAACAAGAACATCCTGCTTTGTATTGCAAGGAAATCACAACACAATTATATTAGTACTTTTAAGATAGTCAGGATGCATAATAACGAGGTTTTGCCTGCGACCTCGTCTGAAATAAAAAGTACTTTTTCAATGGTTGCCCGTTTGCCCATGCACGTTTGAGGAACTCCAGGTACATATACATGCAATTTCAAGATTCTAAACCCAGCGGTTTAAGTTGTTACAGAGTTGTATATTATACATATTACATAGAATGCAATCGCGCAAGAGAAAAGTGCGTCATAGGCGTCGGGGATAAGACGCGGCTTATCATATCGAAATGTCCGAAGTTCGATCGCCGGCTGGGCCATGTACCAATGGGTTTTTCTCGAAAATTATGTACATTTACCTGGGCCGCTAGCCCAGGTGGTGGACTATAGCCCGAACGCCCTCGTTGAGAGGGTAGGCCTGAGCCCCACCAGTGGGCACATGTTAATAGGCTGATGCTGATAGATAAGCGTGCGGTTTATCCCCCAGCTTTTACCTCTTTATTATTAGTATATATAGATAAAGATAATGCACATTTCAGCTGACCTGAAGAAGCGGATTGAGGAGTGCGACATAAAGTACAGCGAGCTGACGCACACGAACCAAGCCGCCGGAGGGAAGGCCATCGCAGGTAATTGTCATAAACAGTGCGTGCGTGCGTGCGTGCGTGCCTGCGTGCTTGCCTGCGTGCGCGCGCGTGTGTGTGTGTGTGTGTGTGTGTGTGTGTGTGTGTGTGTGTGTGTGTGTGTGTGTGTGTGATATTGGTGTCGTTTCGAATGGTGCACACAAAATTTTTGTCTCTTTTGCTCTTTTTTACTTTAAAAATAAAAAAACGGTTACATGAATTTTAGAACTGTCAAATTAGTTTAGTCCTGTCAGACACAAGAAAATGTACCGGGCTTCTATTTCAAATTTAAGACGTCATCATAGCCTGTAGACGTCCACTGCTGGACTCTCCCCGAGGGCCGGTCCCGCGACCTTCACCAGATCGTTATAAATCGTCCTCGATCGTTAACAATCCCTCTGTCCGATAGAACTTAACTAATTTGACAGTTCTAAAATCCACATTATACAATTCAATTCAATGCACTTTATTGCACATTTAATAATTACAGACAAAAAAAAGAGAAAAACAGATACAGTAATGTACATCTAGGCGGTCTTATCGCCAAGAGCGATTTCTTCCAGACAACCTTTTTATTTATTTATAATAATATATAAAAAAAGGTATATTATAAAGTATATTATAATTAAAATAACATAATATTATGTGTGTGCAGGGGGCGGCGGCGAGTCGTCGGCGCCCGCGCAGCCGCTGCGGCACTTCGGCAGCCAGATCAAGCTGGACCTGTCCGTGCTGCCCATCGGCACCTCCAAGCGGCCGCAGACCAAATGTAAGCCATATCACGAGCGTCAGTGGCGTCGGGGACAAGACGCGGCCTATCATACCGATCCGGTCCGGATTTCGATCCCCGGCTGGGTCATGTACCTTACCAATGGTTTTTTTCTCGAAACTTAAGTACATTTACTGACTGCTCTCAAACTGTGAAGAAAACATCGTGAGGAAACCTGCATACGCCGAAGAAGAAATTCTTAAGCGAATGTGAGGGTCCACCAACCCGCACTGGGCTAGCGTGGTGGACGATAGCCCGAACGCCCTCGTTGAGAGGGTAGGCCTGAGCCCCAGCAGTGAGGACATTTTAATAGGCTGTTGATGATGAACAGTCAGTACACTTTTATTTTGTTCCAGTGCTGCCCAACATCAAACCGCGGAAACCAGTCATCAAGCTGCCCAGCTTGTCGGAAGACGACGCGGAGCCGCCGGCCAAAGTGCAAAAGCTGGAAGAACCCAGCCCCGTCCCCTCCACATCATCAGACCCGAAGACCCAAAGCCCGAGAACCAAGAACCAGTCGACCCTGGCCAAGATCAGAGGTATAACGAGTGAGATAAGGCATCTGAGTAATCTGTCAAAGGGTTTCGATGGGAAATTGAAGCGTCCATTATGTCTATCAGCTTTGGATGTGACTGAAAATAACTTGACAGATACTAAGAAGCAGAAATTGGATTAGGTTGTGCAAGGTTGGCAATATAAAAGCAATTTCATGTTGTGAAGACTGTACATGCACTATATATTCTATGGCCTCTATTTGAAGATATAGAAGTGTTAGCAGTTGCCCGCGACTTTGTAAAAAAAAAATTCGGGTTCGCCATGAAGTTTTGTTTTCCCCATTGCTCACGGCAAGCAAATTCAACGGGGATTTTCGAAATAACTGTAGTTCTTAAAATTCTTGTAAGTGAAAGCATAGATTAGGTTAAATTGATTGTAAAAATCAATTCTTTACTCTTATTGGTCATTGGAACCCCTGATTTCACTTTATGTTTCCGTATATAAGTGAAGTGTGACGCTCTAATTCACAGCAGTATGATAGCTCTTAGTAGGTCTATATATGGGTGAAATGCAGAATACATGTAACGTAACGAAACTGAAATTGTTACGAAATTGATTCAGATGATATTTATCAGTTTCGTAACCATTTCAGTTTCGTTGCGTTACATCTATTCTGACGTAACGAAACTGAAATCTATTCTGCATTTCACCCATAAACATCCTGTATCTTATATGATGTATTTACCTCGGATTCTGGGTGTTTGTATGTATTTAAGTATTTATTTAAAAGTATTTATGTATGTTTATCAGCTGTTGAGTACCTATTTACAAGCTCGGCTTAGTTGGGACTGAACAGCCGTGTGTCAATTTGTCCAAACATTATTATTATTATTTGTTATCAATAAATCCTTATTATCTATCCTTATAGCTATCCTCCAAAGCTCTTTCGATTTGTATTTCATCTCTGTCGTGTTTATGATTTCATATGACAGTCTGTTGAAGAAACAAAAAAATGTTATAAGAATGTATTGTCTGTCTGTATATTAAAATTTTTGCCATGTTATTGATAGGACTGATAAATTAAACGATTCTGTGACGATTTTAGTTCGTCTCTACCCTCTGAACATTGCACTGAAACGGTCGGTGTATTTTCGAAAATGGCATAAAAGGTGCCAAATTGGTTTTCTAGAAATCTATGAAAATTACTACATTTTCTTCAATATTAGCCTTCTCTCGTATCATGTAGCATTATGACTAAATAATATCAGTACACAATATTATAGAGCGCTTGTTACAATAATAATTGCACTATTATTTACTTTCACTTAGAAAATATAATCTATATTAAAAAGTAGATAAATATTACTTAAAATATTCGCAACATGTGTTCATTTTTTACATAATATTATGTTTAACTCTAAAATCTTTGACTAATGTTATTATAATAAATAACTTATATACCTGTAAGTACCCTATTATATATCGGTACCTACATATTGTGTAATGCCAAAATGAATATTGTGCTAGGTATAAGCATTTGGTGCTTTGCACTTAATATGTATATTCAGAAAACAGTCTTTTTTTATTTTGTTTAAACTATCATACATGACTAATAAGGTATTGTGGTGTAGTCTATTTATTTACACAATGAATGGAAAATCAGACGTTAGTACCTAGTTGCTGAAAAAATTATTCGCAGTCGTACATGGGGTGATGGCTCAGTTGGTAAGAGCAAGCTCCTGCCCATAATGTTATCATCATATCGCCGAGACGTCCACTGCTGGACAAAGGCCTCATACCCTCTCCCCCAGGGACCTCCACGAAAACGACCCTTAAAATTGTTTTAAAAAATAATTTTTTTCACCTCACAAGCTCGGAAGGGTATACTTTCTCATTCGAAATCGGCGTTGAAAACTGCACCTGGAAAAAAACTTTGAAACTTTTCTTTACACATGTTGCGAATATTTTAAGAACAAAAGTTTTAAAAAGTTTTATTCCAGGTGCAGTTTTCCACGCAGATTTCGAATGAGAAAGTATACCCTTCCGAGCTTGTGAGGTGAAAATAACTATTGTTGATTGTTTTTGTTTCTGTATTGACCAATGTCATCACTGTTGTTATTATAAGTAGTCAGTATCTACAATATTTTTAAGTATTGCGGTTTTACTGAGGACATGAGGAAAATTGCAACATCTACATAAAAGACCCACTCCTATGACCCACTGGTGGGACCACGGGGAATTTCTTTTCCCCGTAGTCCCACGGAAATATAGGAATGACCGGTTCGCAGATTCATCCCGGTCGCGTATCAATTTTTTACGTTTCGCTTTGCGATTAAGTTAATAATTGTATTTATATTATAGGTGTTTATTAAAATGTATGCGTGCAGGTTAATTTCAAGTTAAGGTTACCTACCGCACGGCATGTATTTTATACAAGTTTTGTCCGAATGTCGATAGTAATTGAAATTACAGTAGAAATACTCGATTATTTCCAGTAGTTCTTATGAAGGAAACTGTTTTTTTCTTCCATTAACCCTGCGGTGTATTGATGTGGATAACCGATAATGCGAAGCAAAGTGTTTGATATTAGGTTCAATAAAAAGGTCACGATTTTTGTCTTTCTTCTAATGTATCATTTAAGTTTGTGTGAATAGCCGCTAGATGTCGCTAAGCGTTTCGAAATCATGCATATTGCACTATTATTAAAATATGAAATGCGCGGTTTCTACCCTACGCATTCGATGCTTCCAATTCAGTACGGTGGAACGCGAGCCGAACCAAAAAACCTTTATTAATATTATTTGAGTGAAGAAAAACGCTTAAATCTAGTGCTCAACTGTGTGTGGTGTTTGTGTGGACAAATATATATAAATTTACATAAAGACTACTTAAATTAAGGAACATTTAGCAATCGAGGTAGCCCGGCGCCGGTGTAAGAAGAAAGCGACCATATATTACTTCGGTGAGTAGCACTTTCTTATGTGTTATATTATTAGAGGGATCTCTAATCGTGACTAGAACCGTTGAACCTAAACCATCTGCCAATTGGTCCTTCACAGTCCTTCAATCGAAGATAATTACGCCATACAAAGATTTGCACCAACGCCTCTACCGGCCGTATACCGAAACTTTCTCAGTTCGGATTTGAAAATTGTAAAGTTTAAAGTGAAGTTGCCGTAAGAACGTCATGCTTAGCGGTTCTCAAGCATCGTCTCTTGCGCAGCTTCCAAATGTTGCCGATAGGAGCGGCAATCATTGCGGCTATCGTATCGACATGACTTGTAAAGATTCTACAGTAGTTTTTTATTATTATTTTTCCTTCATCATCATCATCAACAGCCTATTCCCCATAATATCTCCCCACTGCTGGGGCTCAGGCCTACCCTCTCAACGAGGGCGTGCGGGCTATAGTCCACCACGCTAGCCCAGTGCGGGTTGGCGGACTTCACATGCGCCTAAGAATTTCTTCTTCGGCGTATGCAGGTTTTCCTTCACCGTTTGAGAGCAGTCAGTACATGTACTTAAGTTTCGAGAAAAACCCCATTGGTACATGACCCAACGGGGGATCGAACCTCGGACCTTTCGATATGATAGGTCGCGTCTTATCCCCGAGGCCACTGTCGCACTGATTTTTCCTTCGTTTTTATTAAATATTGCAATAAAATAAGTAAAACGATATTTAAATTGTGATTTTGAAATCGTAGGTAGGATATTATAGTCAACCCGGTTAATGTGGTATGTACTAATGTAAGTTAAATTAAAATTTGTGGCTATAACTAATGTCTATGATAAAGGACCTAAAAGTAAAAAGTATTATACAAATACTCTCAAATAAATGTGGTTATAGTAAGTATATATTTTTGTTGTATTATTTATAATTTTTATCTGCCTTCCCATAAATACATTCACATTGCGGGATTTCCTATTTTAGGAGCCAGGGCCGCATTGTTATACTTACAAAATGTAATTGTGGATCAATAAAGATTATTATTATTATTATATTCCCAATTGACTGATTGAACTGTCGATTTCCATAGTTACAAAATGGTATTTTAATTTAATTAAATTTAGAAAACAAGAGTAAAACTTAAAACTACTTAAAATGACTAAAATATTTACAGCAGGTGTACGCCGTCCTATCGCAATCCACTCCCAATCTAATATCTATTTTCTCTAGTACAGTACACCATGTCAGCCCTTCAACGTCTACTGCTGGACATAGGCCTTACCCAAGCCATTACACTCGGTCTTCCGCATCCAGGACTGCATAACCTTTCGATTGTGGCTGTCAAAATCAAAAAACTCATTCATAAATACATATACAGGGTGCGGGCTGTCGCGTGAGGCGCCGGCCACGCTCAAATGAGTATTAGGAGAGGATATAGTAGGTATTAAAACAGATAGTAAGTTCTAGACTTTACAACCTTTCGAGGTTAAATAATCTCCAACAATACGTTACCGCATAATAGAATGAACGGCCATCAATTTTCCTAAATAAGCACCAAACTGTTCTATTATGAGAGCCTATACCGAAAAGTGAAAATCCGAGAAAGTGACAATGAGTCTTTATACACACAACATAATGGCGATGTGACATTACCGCGCTGGCCTCCATTTATTATGCAATTCGTTGCGCAAGCGCAAAGTAATTTTGTAATTGCTGGGTACCCCATAACGCCATTAAGTTTTATTGTTAACTAGCTTTTTCCCGCGGCTTCGCCCGCGTAGAAAAGTTTTTCCCGTGTACATTGTGAAACCGCGCCCTCTATGTAGGCGTTTTGTTACTTAGGGGGTATTAGCGGACGCCCCGCGACTTTGTCCGCGTTAAAACGTAGCCTATAAGTTATTGCAGGATAAAAACTATCATTGTACCAATTTTCATCGAAATCTGTTCGGTAGTTGTTGCGTGAAATAGTAACAAACATACATCCTCATATCCTTACAAACTTTCGCCTTTATAATATTAGTAGGAAGGGTAGTAGGATTTGTACAGACGACTGGCATGTAAGTACTAAAACAACCAGTATAAACTGGTCTCTCATAATGCTGAAACTACCTAATATGCTAGGCCAGCTCAAGGTCAAAGTGTTTCCACTGACGTGCGGTCGACTACAAAAAGAAGCTGCTCATAGCTGGATAGATCTCCGAAACCACTGAATGGACTGGAATGGAGTTTTCATTGTTCGATAGCTTGGTTTCTCGGCAGAGTCAAAGTTCAGGGGATCTTAATAATTTGAGATGAGATGAAACTAAAAAGAGGAAGATCCCATCATCATCATCATATCAGCTTGTAGACGTCCAGCTGCGCTAACGACGACGACCGGTCCTGCGCTAACCTCATCCAGCTGGGTCCCGCGACCTTCACCAGATCGTCGGCCCACCTTGTGGGAGGCCTACGCTGCGTCTTCCGATACGTGGTCGCCACTCGAGAACCTTTCTGCCCCAACGGCCGTCAGTTCTACGAGCGATGTGCCCAGCCCACTGCCACTTCAGGTTCGCAATTCTTTGAGCTATGACGAAGATCCCAAGTTACTGCGAAATGGGCTTGATTGCACGTAATTTACATTAGATAATTTTCATTTTAATATTTTTAATAGATTTTCTTAAATGTTTAATAAAAGTTTCAAGGTAGGTATTTATCTACAGTTTATTAAATTTTCAATAACAGCAACAACCTAACACAAAAATTATAATAAACAAACAAAATAAGGCACATTGTGAGAATAATTTTCACAATCAATTACAAAGTATGTACAATCAACTATTTAATTAAACATAATATAATAAAATAGATATTAGGAATTAGATCTGATTTCCTAATACATCTAATTATATTTCGTATGGCATTTATTTACGAGCCGTGTGGTCCAGAGTTCATGACCTCTTTCGAACACTGACCTCTAGACAAAGTATAGGTCCTATACACTGCATTGAACTTATTAATTACATTTTAATAATTATTAAACAGGATAAGCAAAATTAAATATGTCGGTAAAAGTCCGAAACTTAGGATCAATTTGGGCTTTTAGGTACATAGGTACTTAGATCCCCCTGCAGGTATAAATTATGACTAGTATGTACAGTAAATATCAAATAATTATAAGTAGGTAAGTAAGTAGTAAAAAATGTATACGCCAGGAGAAAATCTGTCTGGTCTGTATTAAATTTTTATAAATCTTTGAAAAGTTTTTTAAATAAGTATTGCACATAACCCATTGAGAATCAAGACATTTTATATTAAATACAAGATAATTATGTACAGCCAAGGTTCTTATGTGCAGTAGAAGTATCGCAATTGATTGAGAGACCAGTTTCACTTACGAACTACTTTTATGTCGAGTTGTTTCTGTACCCACGCCCGCACACATACACAATTATATTCCTGGATATTACGATGAATTGATGACTTATTACTTACTATTACTTTAGTAAGGTAAAACACACAGTTGTACAGAAAAATGACTCTAGCATGCTACTGCACTTAAGAACCTTGACTGTACATGTAGGTATAAATAAAAGTATATTTAAAAATATATATAAAGATGGCAACTAATTCAAATTATAAATACCGCAGGTAATTTGATTTAACGACTAGCAAGTTACTCGCCGAAGTAAAAGTATAAATTTAAATAAATATACACAAGTCTTTAGGCACATAAATATTTTTTTTACAAACAAATTGACGTTAATTTTGCGTTGCAAGCTAGACCGTACGAGTAAACACAATAATAGTTGTGTAATTACTAATTAGGTATCTATATTTTTAGATTATCTTTCTTTCCTCCCGATTGTCATTAACTCAATAACTACATTAAATCGACGTATTCCACACTGTAACATAATAATATTATTCGAATTCTGCGCATGTGAAAGAGGTACAAGTCCACCAGCTCGCACTGCCTTGGTGGACTATTCATTGAGGTGAGGATGAGCGACTTGAGCGACACGGAACAGAGAAGAATTTGTAGTGAGCTGGATGAAATGATTGCTATCACTTTAGCATAGCTAAAAGTTTATGTTTCAAGGTATTATGTGGGCCGATCCCGGCGGCACTGCAATGCCGGGCCGACCCGCGCCGGGAGTGGAGCGAGCCCCGAACATCCCGACTGGTCACAAAAATCAGTTTAATATACTGGTCCCTCAGTGAGGGAACTTTCAGATATTAAGCTGAAAAGAACAGATACTACACTTTGATCTTAGCCAAAAGGCCGAGAAGCGATAACCGTAGGACCGAAACCCGCTGGGGTCATTCAAACTTTGCAAATCTTAACACCGCGATGTAGAAACGACCAACTTAGCTTTGCGGTTATTCTGAAACATACTCCTTAGTCCGCCATTTAATTCGTCCGCAAAGATGACTTTGTTATACAGCAGAGTTGAATAGCGCCATCTAGCGACGAATGGAAATAACTATAATCATTAGGACCGACTATAGAATAGATAAAGATCTTGATCGTTAGCGCGAAGCCGAATGGTATATAACGTCGCGTTTTGCCAAGCCTTTCCATTTCTAAGTTAGATTGCGGCTTGAAAACAACCTGCCAAAAAAGTAAAAAGTATTCACTGTTTAATATTTCAGAACATGACAGCTGTCACCGCGTATAAACCTTATAATTATAGTGAACACTTCGCATTGAGAGATGGTAATGGATTGCGCGACTCTTACTTTCGGTCGGATTACTTTAGAATAACTTTACGTCCTAGTAATTGGTCCAAAGTGAAAAATACGTCCATAAGGACATATTATTATACGCGGCTAGCAGCCGAGAACGTAGCTCTAAAAGTTAGCACGTTGAAGTGGCAGTGGGCTGGTCACACACATCCATCGGAGAACCGATAACCGCTGGGGTAGATGAGTTCTCGAGTGGAGACCACGTGTAGTGTGGGACGCCCCCGGCTAGATGGAGCGACGGTCTCTGTGAGGCGGCTGGCAGTGACTGGATGCGGAGAACCGAAGATCGGGTTCAGTAGCGCCTTGGGGCAGGCCTGTGTCCAGCAGTGGACTACTACAGGCTGATGATGATCCGGGTATTTGGCCCCATCATCATATCAGCCTGTAGACGTCCACTGCTGGACAAAGGCCTCCCCCAAGGATCTCCACGACGACCGGTCCTGCGCTAACCTCATCCAGCCTGCTCCCGCGACTTTCCCCAGATCGTCGGTCCACCTCGTGGGAGGCCTACGCTGCGTCTTCCGATACGTGGTCGCCACTCGAGAACCTTTCTGCCCCAACGGCCGTCAGTTCTACGAGCGATGTGCCCACTTCAGCTTCTCAATTTTTGAGCTATGTCGGTGACCTGGATTTGGCCCTAAATCTATTGTAAATGGTCGTAGGATATGTCGGCGTGGAATCCCTCCGGTCCAGCTGAGTATTTCACATTTTGCATCCTACCGTCGGGCAACAGTACATGGTAGTGTCCTTTCGTCTTGTCGCCTTTCCTCGCCTCATGATGTCCATAATCGTTGCCGCTGTGATGATCTCTAACTCTGTATCCGAATTCGTAGTTAGCTGCGTAATGTAGCTGGAAATAAGAAAATAATAATATATGTCTCATTTATTCAATAATAATAATAATAATAATTTAATACTTTATTGTACACACAGAAAATACAAACAATACAAAAGAACAGAGAATTATACAAAGGGTTAAGCTTATTTCAATGAAATCTCTTCCAGCTAACCCGCGGTTGAGATACACAATGAAAGAGAGGCAGTAGTCTCATTTATTTATGTAGTTTTGTTTAGTTTACGGTCTATGGAAGTATCATAATTCATACTTCATACTAATATTATAAAGGCGAAAGTTTGTAAGGATGTGAGGATGTTTGTTACTCTTTCACGCAAAAACTACCGAGCAGACTTTGATGAAACTTGGTACAGTGATAGCTTATATCCTGGAATAACTTAAAGGCTACTTTTTAACGCGGACAAAGTCGCGGGGCGTCCGCTAATACCCCTTAAGTAACAAAACACCTTGCATAGAGGGTGCTGTTTCACAATGTATACGGGAAAAACTTTTTCTACGCGGGCGAAGCCGCGGGAAAAAGTTAGTAATTGATATATCAATGACCGCTTTCTTTCTGGCATCTTAAAATCTTATCTTCTTAGATGTATCTTATTTTCTAGCGCCAGGAAGGAATACCTGGCAACATTTCGATCCTTTTGGGATCTTTCGTGCCAACCCCCTTTCCACCAACGGTGCCTCAATCGGTTTTTGGTGGACTTCACATTCACTCACGATGTTTTCATTCACTGAAAAGTATTTAAAAAATCGTATACCTCATTGGTACGGGCTAGGTTCGAACCCAACTACCACGGATTTTTTCCCGTGCCAACTATGGCACTGAACGCCAGAGGATACAGCAAGTTGTTATGGATGTATTTTTTTTGTATAATTTGTAGGCATAGTACCTACTCGTAATAATGATCAAATTTTTTTTTTTGTAGAAATATATGTATTTTTATGATCATAAACAGAACTTTCTGATAAATAATATAAAATTTTAAATATGCCAGCCACACGTCATGTTTGATTTCTAGAACTGTAATTTTTTAAATGAAATTCTCTTCATGAATATAATTCATAGATCTCAAGACTGTGTTTTTGTAATATTAAATAAATTGTTATAATATTTATATGTATTTCATTTCTTGTCTCATGTTGTGTATTAAAATATCCTTCCGTGAACTATTAAATTAGGTATACTTACCTACTAAAATCATGCAAATTAGTATGTTTAAGGCCTAATTAATTCACTCAGTGTTTTATTAATTTATTAAAACATGCTAAAAGATTGCTAAAAATTATGTAACAGATTAAATAAAAAGTATCACAAGTAAGAAATGTTAGTTTATGTAGGTAGGACATAGTTTTCGATCTTATGTTACATTATAACTTTTAAGGGTAACAAAATATGAAACACAATTATCAGTTAACATTAGTAAGTTTATTTGAGTATTCGAATAATAAAATTTAACAAATAAATACAAAATGTGTGGAAATAAATAACTATAATGCTAAAATAAATTAAGGTGCAACTTACACTTAAAACTAAACTAATGATTTCTTTACAACAAATGTAATTTATGAAGCTTTTTCAAATTTCTCTTGTAATTCCTTTTTCTGTGATACTGTTTTTTATGTTTTCTTGGATAATGTTGGGGTCTCTGATGATGTTTTGGTGTTTGAAATACGTCAAAATGCTGAATATTGTAATTTTGATCGCCTATAAGGCTTTTCAACTGCGATTGTGTCAACATATATACAGGTTCTATGTTACGAACTGGTTCACCATATCCTATGGGACTTCCATAATGTTTTGGTGGACTATACACAGGCGCCGGTTCAGCGAAACTTTGGGGTATATTATAAGTAATTGATGGGCCATAGGACTGCGGTGAACTATAAGATTCTGGTATTCCATAACCATGTGATATACCATATTGAGGAACCCCGTAAGGGGAAGCTATGTTAGGAAAACCGTGAAACTTTTTAAATTTTCTAGAAAAACTGCCTTGCAAATCTCTATTTTGATTATAACCTGCTGTAGGTGCATACGTTTGGAAAGGGCTACTGGTTCCTGCAGCGTATAGAGACGGCTTCCTGAAATTTGGTCTTTGATCGTAATAAGCAGGTTCCTGATTGTAATCGCTATTGTAATCATCAAACTCCTCTTCATCATCATAAGTTTCGTATTTTTCAGGACCATGGTAAGGTCTTCCAAACCTCGGAGGTAAAGGATTCTCATAGTCATCATACAGATGAAAATCTGTCGCTACACCGACTGGGAAATTAGGCGTTGTTAAAAAAGTGTCACGTATATTATGATGGTTAATAGGATTATTATATGAATTGTGTCTAATATAAGACTCGGACTTAGGTGATTGTGTGTCGTTGCTAGGTGTGGTTATAGATATTGGTGACTCTGTTAAGGGCTGAATTTTGTTTGGGATAAGGAAAGGATCCACTTCTAGTACAGATCTAGCTTTTCTACTTTTATTACACGCATCAGATAGAATACCTTTGCTGGTATCTAAACAAGATATACTTACATTGTCGTCACCATACGCTGATACTCCTGTACCATCGCCTGCCAAATGTTGAATTCCTACATGTTGTGCGTTGTGATGAAGGTATCTCTCACTTAAATCTCCTTCTGTTTTATCTTTGTGACTATAATACGTTGGTTCAGGTGCATAATGCAAAGCTTGATACGTTGGTTTTGCTTCTTCATGTCCTTTATAGTAATAATGTTTTGACGGTTTATAAGGAGCGCTGATAGTCTGACTAGCCACTTCAACTTTGTAGTAGTTATTACTCTTTGTTGTAGTGGTGTCTATGTGTTCTTCAGGGTCTTGTGTTGCTAGAACGGTTTGAAGAGCGTAAGTTTTAAGTCTGGGGTTTTTATTTGGATCTTCTACATCATCGATTTCTTCTGTGATTGGCGTGTGATCTTTGATATAAGCGCCCGCGTAGTTTGGTGGTATTTGAGCATAGAGAGAGTGGTCGTAATGTTGAGGCAAGGTTGGTGTCTTATCCTTGAGATAGAAGTATAGATCAATTGGTGTGTTAAGTGTATCTTTGTGAGACTCATCTGAGGATTGTGTATCTGAATTCAACAAAGCGCTCAACTCAGTGAGTTGGTCAGTAGGGGCTTTCTTTAATAATGCGTTTAAAGTGTCAATATCTTGAGCAGATTGGTAGCTTTGCATCTGATTGTATTGCTTTGGATACACGTAATGAGTTTTGCTTGGAATAGCTTGTGTATACAATTTACTTTCTTCTGGAGAACTCTGCAGATGTGACAGTCCAATGTTTCCATTAGGTTTTATTGTCACTCCTTGATCGTAAGTAGGTCCTGGCGATACATATACAGTCTGATATCTTTTCGGTTGCAAATACTGGTGGTAGTCTACTGAACCGAAAGATCTATGACTTCGGTTCTTTTCAGACTTTAAAACAGCATCTGCCTTAGTTATTCTCGTAGTGTCAGCGCTTTGGGGGATTTTTTGTGATCTTTTAGCATTGTCTTTTAGATTTTGCCTGGCTACGGGTGCTTTAGTTACCGGTGCTTGTCTGTTATCTCTTAGTTTAGTTTGCTGTTGTTCTAGAACTAGCTGGTGACTTTCTTGCGATTCTTGGTAGGCTTTCATGTAGCTGTCGACTTGCTGCGGAGCCTTCGTCCACCGCTGAAGTTGCGCTCTATGTTGTCTAACCCTCTCTGCATTGAACATGGCTTGTTGATTTTGTGCGTGTAGTTTAGCATTTTGTCTAGAGTTGCCTGCTAATGGGTTTCCATAAGGGAGGTGTCCAGGTTTGATCGGTGGTCTTATTTTCTCATCTATTCTAGATTGTTCGTTAATGACTTCATGTACTGGTCTGGCGTTAGGCTTAACTGGCACAGATTTGGTTATATGTAGACTTACAAGAAGTAATACTGTGAGATATGTAATTTGTTGAAGATTTGCCTCCATTTTACCTGAAATGGAAAGAAAATGTATTTGTACAGTCATGATAATTGTAACTCGGATTTCGTCGAAACACAAATTATTTTAGTTGTTCAAATACTCATGCATTCTTGTTAGTTTTATTCGTTTCATAAAATGTCACATTGAAAATTAAATAAACATCTACAGAACCCTTACACTGTGTACTAAACACTGCCTTATTTATGTGTTCTAATTTCTCTATAAATTTAACATGTACATAAATTGTGTAAATTTAAACCAATTAACTCCAAATAGAAGGCTATTTACATAAATTTTACAAACTACTGGTTTTATACCTAATAAGGTTGTTTCGATAAAAATATTCGCGGTAATATTCATCTTAGTTAATGGGTTTAAATTAACGAAAGCCATTCCTTTATTTTAGTTTACAAATTAAAAAGAAAATATACATTCCTTTTAATAAAATACAATAGACGTTGTATTTTTAAAAATTAAGTTCAATTAGGTACCTAACTATTTAATAAAAATTTTATTAAGATTCATTATTTAAGCTATCTAAACTTTTAAACTCGTTTATTCTCACTGACTGACCGTTCTATCAACGCACACTAAGTCTATAGAAAGCTGCCCTGCTATTCTGTAAGCGTATTTGTGCAACTCGATCCTGAATCCGCAGTGAGATCGGTCTCTAACTCAATGATTCACAGTTCAATACTCACTTTACTTCGCAAGTGAAGTGTTTATTAAGTAGCTTGTATTTGTTTACACAATGCGACATCAAGGTCTTTCATGATCGGATGCGGAGTGAAGTAAGTGACTTGCGATGTGATGGTCGAGTTTTAATTCATACTTTACAGAATCACACAGCTGAAATTTGTACCATAGGTTTATTTTATATAGTAAACACCCACTAATAAAGGATTTTTGGAAATTTCAACTTTAAGGGGAGAAATGGGGGGAAATATTCAATCAATCAATAAATTTACTTGTATGTACATAAGGTACTTATATACTTTTTACCGCCGATGATAATAGATAATTTGTTATCTTACACTGTACTTAAGCCTAAATTAACTCTTCGTCTATCAGGAGTAATTGCTTTTTGTAACTATCTTATATCCGGATTTCGATCACGTTACATGATTTAATGAAGTATGTAATTGTTATTATGCAAAAACAATTTAACATTAAATGCGCAGTCATACAAGTTCATGTTACGATACATTTGGGGTGAAATTTATTGCATAATGTTCATTGCTTATTTATTCACACACAAGTAAAATAAGTATGATCATAAACATTATTAAACTGTTATACTTATAACAGGAATTCTGGCGACACTTTTGGCGTCTTTTTAAATCATGTCAAATACCTATACTTTATTGAGCATCAATACTAAACCTAAAAAATTATACTATGATTACTAGAATTTATAATATTAGTAAGATTTAGGGCCTCTTACACCGCTTGCTGATAAAGTCACAGATACCCTATCTGCAGGTTATCTGACAGATAGCCTGTTTTTTTGTTTTCACATGTATCAGATTGCCTATATCTTATACATTTTATATAGTCTATCACACAGATTTATCTGATAGATTACTTTATCACTAAGATTACTATCTGTAACAATATCAGGAAGTGGTGAAAGAAGCCCTTATTGTTTTGTTACTTCTCTGAATGAAAGTGAATATAATATTTAGTGGCTGTAAAGTCGACCGCACGTCAGTGGAAACACCTTGAACTGGCCGAGCCTATTAGGGAGTTTCAATACTATGAGAGACCAGTTTATACTGGTTTTGTTTCCACTGACGTGCGGTCGACCGTACCTAAGTAGTAATTGTATATCTGCGCGACCGTTTCTCAGGTTTTTGCGCGGTATTCCAAGCTCATTGACCATGAGGTACTTTCCCTGCTACCGCCGTAGTTCAAATGTACATATGCGTATTACGTCAACCAGTTCTAACATCCGTCGTTGGTACTATCAGAGTACATCCGGCCATATGTAGAAGGAAAATATAATTTAATAATGAACACACTAATATATACAGAAATTATAAAAAAAAAACTTGTTATCAAAAGTTTATATACAAATTTATAAAGCGAATACGTCATCGTTTTTTTTTTAATTTAAAAAAAATCATTTATTAATACTATAGGTATTGAAACTTAAGATGTAGGCAGTTGATTTTGATTTATGCCTTCTAAATAAAATGGTTATTATAAAAAATTATATAGGAAATATGTGTTTGGCTTTTGTTTTTATACTTTAACATTTGTATGTTATCAACTTATTATAAAGTAATTTAAACATTACTCGAACTTATCATACACTCATTAATTAACTCTGAACAGGCTGTTTTGAGGACGGGACAAATTATTGTGAATGGGTTCGTAGGCGAATGTAGCAACGGGATATTTTGCGAACATGATGTTTTGCGTCGTAATTCATACATTTTAATCAATTGAAGCCATGTTTAATAACTAGTATATCTAACAATTTATTAAATAAACTAAACTGTTTAATTTTTTTTTCAATTTCATTAGGGTTACCGGTACCGCTTTCCGGTAGACAATTATAGAGAAACTTTTTTGTCTGTATTACTCAAACACTATTCATAGAAAATATCTATATATATATATATATTTGAATGCATTTGAAAAAGTATTTTTCTTATTAAAATAATTAAATAACTAGTTTTTAAAGTTTTTATATAGGTTTTAGTTTTAGGATAATTTAGTTTTTTAATTAGTTATTTAATTATTTTAATAAGTTAATATAAAAACAACAAAAATTTAAAAATAAAATAAAAATGATAAGTAAACTTAGACTACCAGGCCTCCGCTTGTCGCACCTGGCACAAAGGAGCCCAAACTGTTTAATTGTAATGTAATTAATGAGTTTGTTTGACAAGCGAACACGGCTTTAAGATACCGCTAATCAAAATGATTGACATAACAGATTACTTGCAATGTAACTGTACCTACCTACTTCATGAATGTACATTTTATTTGGTTACAACAATAATGCATAGTATGAAGGTAAAGAGCGTCGGGGATAAGACGCGGCCTATCATATTGAAAGGTCCGAAGTTCGATCCCCGGCTGGACCATGTACCGATGGGTTCGTCTCGAAACTGACTGCTCTCAAACGGCGAAGGAAAACATCGCGAGGAAACCTGTTTACGCCGAAGAAGAGGCGCATATGAAGTCCTCCAACCCGCACTGGGCTAGCGTTGGTGGACTATACCCCGTACGCGAGAGGGTAGGCCGTTGCCCCAACAGTGGGAACGTATTAATAGGCTGTTATTTGATTGATTTTAAGCGGCAGATTCAATGACTTCGATGGTTCGCGATGTGTTACAATGGGTCTAACAAAAAGCCTAACGAAAGTGGCTCCGTGAGAATCGATGGTGTCGGTATTGTTACGTGATGCTATGTCATAGTTATGTTACTTTTACCCACGAACTATGAACTTGGGGTCGTGGGCTTTGTTGTAGGCACCGTCTATGTTAATTGTTGAGAAAAAAAACACCAATAAAGTTAGTTAACGCCATGAATTTAAAAAAAAAACTACTCCCTTATGGATGAGTAACAAAAGCATTTTAGGGGGTACCAAAATAGTGTCAAATGTATCACAAAATTTTGATTCACTCACACATTCTCATATTCAAACTCCATATAAATTTGTATTAGCAACTTCCTCCCGCTAATCCGCTTCCTTTGTCCGCACCCCCCCGGATTTTGACACCAAATTTTTCTTCGTTTCCCATACTAAATTTGCAAGATGCGATCTCCACAGGGACCGCGCGCGCGACCAAAGAGGTTCGAATCTTCTTGGTTAACACAATTGCCAAAAGTACCTAACCTAACCTACTTAAACCACGAAAAAAAAAATCAGAGCTATTTCATAGCAGTTTCGCGCGGCTTTACCCACGGTTTATATGTTTTTTTATTGCTTTATATTTTTGCTTGGCTTCTAACGGTCGTAGCGTTATGTTAAATAGCTTTAAAGCCTTTCTCCAAAATTGGGTTATCAAATGCAGAAATAATTTTTCAAAACTTTCTTTAGTTTTGTTATGTCAGAATAGATTATTATTACTTTTATTATGAATCTAAAGCCTATACGAATGCCTTATTAAATGTATCTATGTTAATCTAACGTGTAAAACCGTATGTCTTGCAATTGTAAGTCTATTTAAATGAATACGTGCTTACCTAGGTATTATATCATTGGAATCCTTCTAGTTTCTACAAATTTATATTCATGGAATACGCCTAATACCTAACCTAGTCTACATATCTTTGACGCCATCTTACGATAAATTTGGTTTTGAGGCCTTGTATTTTTTGAAATAATACGTCTTCACCAAGTAAATATTTATTCTAATATTACCAACCATCATGCGAAAATTCAACTTCTTAATTTTTTAAAAATAAAAAATTCATAAAAAAATAATGTTTTCACAACTAGATTAGATTAGATTTATTTATTATTACACATTACAAATACTAGTACATAATTTTACTTGGTCAAAGTTAGTATAACATAAAGTTTATATTATTTAAAAAAATGTTTTTGAAATATTTTTTTCACTTTTTTTCTAACGAACCGATTTATTTGTACGTCGCAGATATTGGAACATTTAAAAGTATAAATATAGTTAAATCTACATTACTTAGGGCTTCTTTCACCACTTCCTGATATTGTTACAGATAGTAATCTTAGAGATAAACTAATCTATCAGATAAATCTGTGTGATAGACTATATAAACTATATAAGATATAGGCAATCAGATACCTGTGAAACAAAAAAAAAGGCTATCTGTCAGATAACCTACAGATAGGGTATCTGGGACTTTATCAGCAAGCGGTGTAAGAGGCCCTTAATATTGTATACATTTTATATTTATTATGTAGGTAACTAGGTTAGTAACATTGAGATAATTATATTATTTAAAACTATAAAAATAAATATAACAACGGAACCCTTACATTGGGAATGGATACACTTTGCTGACTTATTTTAAAAGACTGGAAAACCGCTCATTAGGGTTTTAATTAATATAATCTGTATTAAATTTAACTGCCAACAGTAAACCGTGGGAGCGTTGCAAAACGAGGCATACCTATTTTATGAACACGGTAAATTTAAATTCATAGCTTTACAGGCCAAGGATTTTCAACGCCGAACACATTCGCCATGGCAGCATCTAACACAAAGTAGTACGGACTATAATCGCAAGAAATGACAAGAAGTTGTAACCTACTGTACTTTGATCCATAGGCGTATTGATTTAAATATTTATGAGATCCAATTGACATGACGGCCGTTTGCAAAAGTAATCAATATTAGTCAGTTATCGTCCACTATTTGGACTCAGTACTCGAAATTCCATTGGAAACTTGAAATTTGAATGGCCGCGGGCAAAGCCACAGGGCAAAAGTTGTTTTATTTGTATAATTAATTTTATATTGGTTGAATATGATTATGAACAGTCAAACCCATGTCCACCATTTGTGCCCCAATCCGTTGTTTGGTGGACTTCGAGTCTTAGAATAGAAATTTTAAATCTTCGACGTACGCAGGTTTCCTCAGGATGTTTTGAAAGGCCTGTGGTGTTGTAATAAACCGTACATAAGTTCCAAAAAACTCATGGGTATGGGGCAAAGTTCGAATCCACGACCTCGTGAACGTGAGACGAGTGCACAACCAACTACGCTACCGCGTCTCCAAGGATTTATTAAATTAAACTTGTGTAATATTTTCTTTGTACGCAAAAGTTTTTTATTTATTTCTATCAGGATCATGGTCATTCAATGTAGTTGTTCCGTATTTTTTTTAATTCTAACTTTTTTATAGCAAAGGCAATAAATAGCATATAAATATTACACTAGCAGACACCCCGGGACTTTGTCCGTATTAACAAGTACCTATGTCATAAATTTTGGAGCAGTGATTATAAATAAATTTCTTAAAAAATAAAATTTAATTTTAATATTTTAATTTTAATAAATTTCATACGCTATTACTGCAGTAAAATTAATCAAAAAGTTTAGTGAGGATGTAAACTGCAGTGAGGATCGCCGACTGGCTAGTTATGGCCTAGATTTTTATGGAGACGTTCTTGTAAGTAACCGTCGATTTTTTATATTCTGAATATTAAAAAGTACGACTGGCCTAGAAGGACTTTGTTTCCAATCGTAAAATCCAGTAAAAAAATTACTTCTAAATGGGACATGATCTTGTACAAGTGTCCCTAAACGATCATGCTTGCATGACATGCAACGTTTACGTGAATGTCATGCTGCATGAACGACCTATTGCTATTAATCAGTACAGTGAAGCAACGGCCAACACGTACTTTGCATGTCATGCACGTCACCACAGCTAGACGGTCATGCATGAGTGACAGCACGTAATGCGTGTCATGCCGCATGATCGTTTAGGGAGCCCATACGGCCTACGGGTCCGCTTCGTTACACCAAAAATAAATACGTGGAGGAGACGACGCGACGCGCGCACGTAACATTACGTAACAAGCCTGACGTAACAAAATGGACGAGCACACCAGATCGGCATCTCTTCCGGTCTGACGGTTCTTGAATTTTAATTCTTTGTCAGTAATAACCCGTTTCATTACCGCTCTTTGCAATCGTGTGACATTTATTCCATTTAATATTTTTATTGGTCTCACGTAGAGGTCTTAAATCCTACATAATATTATAAAGGCGAAAGTTTGTAAGGATGTGAGGATGTATGTTTGTTACTCTTTCACGCAAAAGCTACCGAACAGATTTTGGTGAAATTTGGAACAGTGATAGCTCATATCCTGGAATAACATATAGGCTACTTTTTAACGCGGACTAATACCCCCTAAGTAACAAAACGTCTGCATTAAGGGCGCTGTTCCACAATGTACACGGGAAAATCTTTTCTACGCGGGCGAAGCCGCGGGAAAAAGCTAGTTACAAATAAGTATATAAATAATAACATTACAAATAAGCCACGATTTAAAATGTTTATCGAGTAAATACTTCGGTCATTACCCCAGATACCGTATGAGTACACTGGACACTGCGGCTTGAACAATGTTCAAAGCTCCGGGACACTAAAGTGTGCACACTCCGCCAGGAGGCAGAGGAAACACCATGGCACCTTCTGTGCGAGTGTGGCCCGCTGATGCGGACAAGAAACACCAATCTGGGCAACTACTCACTTCAACCTGATGAAGTGAAACGAATGAGTGCCAAAAGCGTGATGAAGTTCCTAACTGACGCAAAGCTTAGCACTGAACTGTAGTGAGGTGGCGATCGCAATAGATCAGTAATGGTCGCAGTGATACAGGCTGGGTAAGCCTCGAAAAAAAAATCTGTGATATTGTCTCAAAATTTCGATCTCGTTGATGTCTTTTGTATGAGTGTGGTAAGCTTTTTAAATAACATACACATAAAAATGAAAATTTTGGTAAAATTTTTAAACTGTTGGTGAAATAAAATGTAGTCAAACATAAATAAATAGTGTATCTTAAATGCATTTGTGTATTATTTATTATTATTTATAATAATCTAATCCAATTGTTTTAAAATCCAAATTAGTAAGTAATTAGTAGTAAATTCCATAGAAATAACAATGTACATGATATTTAATAGACAATAGATGTGTATAGTGCGGATAGGCGCGGCCCGCCACGTCTAGAGTTCCGAATTCGATCCCCGGCCGTGCCTGTACCTGTACATTTACTGACTGCTCTCAAACGGTGAAGGAAAACCTGCATACGCCGAAGAAGAAATTCTTAGGCGGATATGAAGTCCACCAACCGCACTGGGCTAGCGTGGTGGACTATATACGTACGGTCGACCGCACGCCATTGGAAACAAAACCATTATCAAATTGGAACTCCGTAAGGTCAACGTGTTTCCACCGACGCGCGGTCCACTGTACGTTGAGAGGATAGGCTGTGCCCCAAATTTACTTCAGGGGCAAGGTAGGATGTCTCGGGTAAAATGAGTGTGTTTTGTTAAAGGAAAGTTGAGCGCCTTGAGTGCGGCGTGCCGGCGACGTAATCACATGCCCTACCTGCCGATGGTTGCCATTTTGCATAATCGCCTCGGATTTCTTACTTACAATACAACTATGTATGTACTACCGGGATACAATAATGTATACGGAATGCGTACAAATGAATATATATTACCGGATATCTTAAATAAACTGCCGAAGAGCTTAGTAAATGACATATTGGGGGCAATGCGCGGAAAGATAAATTTTATTTATTAATTTATTTAAAACTTTATTGCACTAGTTTGTACAAAAGGCGAACTTAATGCCAATGGCATTCTCTACCAGCTGACCTTTGGGCCATGCAGATAATTTAGTGGTAAAAGTACTGTGAAAAGGTATTACCTAACGAACATTAAATAACAATAGTAGCGACCAACCATCCTACGGATAAACCCAGTGGTTTAAGTAGGACGGTATGAACAAATTTGATGTAATTTAAATGTATTGGTTACTAATAATAATAATAAAAAACTAGCTTTTTTCCGCGACCTCTTCCGCGTTTTTTTATGGTATTTCTGACGTTTTTCTTTTTGCTCGGCTCCTGGGGTCGTAGCTTGATGCTGAATAGCCTATAGCCTTCCTCAAGAATTAGGCTATCAAATGCAAAATAGTAGATTATACGACAAGTGAATAAAAAGGGAATTTAATTCGAGGGACTAAGTTGGGTCCCAAGAGCAGCGAAGGATTCTAGATTAGAATCCTGAGCGGAGCGAGGGATACAAAAGGACCGAAATGAAATTTTTTTTTCACGAGTTGTGTACTCTACTTTATACAATTGACTGCGAGAAAATAAATAGTAGTATGGTATTTACATTTAGCACATTTTATTATATGAATAGGACGGTTGTAAAAACAATCCTTATCTGACAGAAATGAAAAAAACTCGGGTGCCCACCAAAGAGATTTTAGCTCCATGGTGAAATTAGAACAGAGCTCTCTAGCCAGCTATATTTTTTATTATTCTTCTCTAGTGACTAAAATAGAGTTTTATTCACTGTTTTCGAGGAACAAAATGCTAATTTATTCTCTAGTGACTAAAAGAGAGTTTTATTCACTGATTTCGAATAACAATGATAATTTATTATTAATATTCTCTAGTGACTAAAAATGAGTTTTATTCACTGTTTTCGATGAATAAAATACTTTTTTTAGAGTGACAATGGTATAAATAACTTTTCAAATTGGTAGCTCCAGAGTTAAGCGCGTTCAAACAAAAAATCAAAACAAACTTTTTAGCTTCAATAAAATTTGTTGAACTAGTGACTGCCCACGACTTTATCTGCGTAAACTCGGCTGCCAACGAGCAAAAGACTAGCTTAGTGTTGACAACAGTTTATCGATGTTTTTGGTCGTCTGTCTGTTTGTCCGGCGATAATAGGATATTGCCGAAAAACGCATTTTTCAAGATATTAAATAAAATTGACGCGACTTTTTGAAATGTAAATATTTGTATTTTGAATCTCAACCCTAGAATCCTAGACATACAGACTATTTTGGCGGGAACCGAAGTGTAATTTTTCGGCTTCTATCTTATTGTTTATCTTAATGTATATTGACGGTTTTAATTAATGCATAATTGTATTATACATTATGTGTTTGTTGATGTATACATTGTGCAGAAACAAATTTTCTCGTTGTTTCAATATTTGTCGATGTACTTACATCTCCTTTAATTCACTTTAGTAAGGATGTGAACTAAGCGCCAAACACCGACTACCTCTGGTCTGGGGATGACGTGCTGTATCCGCCGGTTTAATAGATAATTTAAGTATAAGAAATGAAACTTTACATTTTAACTAAGGTATGGCTTAAAGGTCCTAGTAACCAAGCCAACATCTATTAAAAAAACCTACTAAGTATTTATAGTAATTAGGACGACGCTAAAATAACTTAACGTTTTTAAAAGTAACCTACCCTATGATGAATAATTAATCTGTATTATTTACCAATAAACTAAACATTTATTTACATTTAATTAACATAACATATAAAAAAAATAAATAATAATCACCAACAAAAGTACACAAAATATATATCTAATAAAATACTCTATACTTTTTTATAATTTACCAATTAATTTAAATTAATACGTATCAGTAGAAAATAATAAAAAAATACTCACAAATTTTCATAAATATCCAAAGTGTACACAACGCTAGGCCGTAAAAATTAACTTTCTTTCATTAGTTTATTCACTCTCGATTCAAAATTAAAAACTTTTTGTCAAAATGCTACCTTGTTTACATTACGCGAATGAGATCACTTTTTTTAAAATAGAGATGTTACGTCTCCAAATAGGAAAATCGTACTGGCCGCGTGTTCCGTACAGTTTTGCGTTTTATGTATTTACTTAACATCGCAGATGGTGGGTGCACGCTTAAACGCCAAAGTTACGAGTGCGCGTGGCGAAATTTAGAACTAAACACGAAGCTTCTGATTGACACTAGTCTCGGAGATTCGCGTAGAGAGTGGCGCCGCTACGAACCGCATGAATAACTTTGTAAGTTCGTATCGATTCGAAAGCTGAGTACATGTTCATTTCGGTTTTTCTTTATAATGATAGTTACAGTGTGAATAAAAACAGCAATGATTTTTAAAATAGGGGTCGTTGATATCCTCATTATTATTAAGTGGTGGGTGTGTCATTCTAATTCTAGCAGACCGGTGATAGACAGCAAATAGGCTCTTCGCATTGAAAAGTACGAGTAGAAAATTTTAATTAGTTTACATACAAGCACTTATGTAGGTATGTTAGAATAGGTCATAGTTATAGTGGATATTTTGGAAAACAAATATTATTATAGAAAAAAAATCATAAAAATAAAATAACCCACTGACCCAATTTTTTATATTATTTGGAATATGGCGGTGGTGTAGTGGGTGAAGACGCGGCCTGTCACGTTGAAAGTCCGAGTTCGATCCCCGGTCGGGCCATATATCGATTTTCTCGAAACAATACATTTAGGTACTGACTGCTCTCGAACGGTGAAGGAAAACATCGCGAGGAAACCTGCATACGCCGAAAAAGGAATTCTTAGTCGCTTAATGAAGTCCACCAACCCGCATGGGCTAGCGTGGTGGACTATAGCCCGAACGCCCTCGTTGAGAGGGTAGGCCTGAGCCCCAGCAGTGGGGACATGGTGGCTGTTGATTTGATTAACATTAATATCAATTACATTAAGATTTAAAACGGATTCAAATACTGCCTTATTATTAAGTTAAAATTCACATGAAGCCGCGACCATTAAAATGTAGTCACACAGACTCAATGGAGAGCAAAGTGACCGAGTATTTTTAGGGTTCCGTACGGAAACTAAATAAATTTTCCTTTACAAGACATATGTTATTTAACTTCAATCTTCACGCTATGTCCCTGGACCGGAGCGCCAAGTATCGCGATCCTGACACACCTCTGTCGCTACGCTCAGTCTCATCATTCTCGTCGCACACGCTCGCCGCGGGACGCGAGTGCTCCTCACGTGTCCGTCTGTGAGCACCCGCTCTATCTGATCCTTGTATGTCAGTCGAGCTCGTCCCCGGCTCCTGTCACCAATCACATTCGCTCGATATATTCGCGTCGTCATTCGTTCATCACTCATTCGCTCAACGTGTCCGAACCAACGGAGCATACCTTGTTTCATCTTAATGATGACACTTTCATTCAGTCCAGCCATGCTGCGTATCTCTTCGTTGCCCTATTGGCTAAGGTATATCTGTTATAATATAACAAAACTAGCCGATGCCCCGCGACTTCATACTCATATATCAAAAAATGTTTAACCCGTTCTAATCATGACAATTTCTTAGTTTTAAAGTTTGTCAATAGATGGCGCTAGGTGTATTTTACACCTCGCTATCATTTGGTTTTTCGCAAGAAATTATCCACCATTTTTTATCTGACTGGCCTGTTGGGGTAGTTGGTACTGCGCCTTGGGTTCGATTCCCACCCGAGACCAACATTTGTGTGATGAGCATATCTGTTGGTTTTCTAATTCTGGGTGTTTGTATGTATTTAAGTATTTATTTAAAAATATTTAAGCATGTTTATCAGTTGTCGAGTACCCATTTAGAAGCTTCGGCTTAGTTTGGGACTAAATTTGTCCAAACATTATTAACATTATTTTATTATTAGTAACAGAAGAAAAAGTTCACCTAGAATAAAATTTAATGTACGGAACACATCAGCTGCTACCAAACTCTACCTCGCCCTGTTCATTTAATAATGGCGTCGTTTGGTCACAATCTTGACTTTTTATTGCCGTGGGAGTTTAATTTCACTTCTGATATAACAACAGAATGTTAACTGTTATATTTGTATGTGAACCTTTTTATTATACGGCGTTTACGTAATTAAATGATATCATAGATCATAGAGCGAGCAAAAAGGTTTTTTTATGGTGGGCGATCTGTTGAGTCCTTTATTTAAAATTTTAATAAAAATTTCAAAATATTTTATTGTAAATTAACACTAGGTACATTTTTAAATACATACAGTACAATGGGTTGCAACAACTTTGCAGATTTGTTATATTAAGTACATTTTATTCAAATATTTTTTAAAAATTTATACATAGCGGCGTGTAACTCAAACATAGCATGTAACGAGTGTACCCCGGCCGTGTCCCTCGGCCGCGGCGGTCGCGATGTGTTTCGGTGGACCTCGAGACGGGCCTGCCTAGTGAGGACCACCCACACAACATTAGCTTGCTGCGTCTCTTATAATAACTTATTTATTACAGTGTCTGTCTAGTATTATAATATTTATCAGTGTACATGATATTGTGCTTAACGATATGTAATTGAATTTTGTTTGAATAAATTGAATAACAAACAGACAAACAAAATGTACTTGATACTAAAACGGTCATATAATAATTTTTGAATGCTATATCCTCATTAAAGAAGTATAAAAGGAATTTAAGGCTTATAATGATAACAAAATAACTCTTAGGGCTTCTTTCACCACTTCCTGATATTGTTACAGATAGTAATCTTAGTGATAAACTAATCTATCAGATAAATCTGTGTGATAGACTATATAAAATGTATAAGATATAGGCAATCAGATACCTGTGAAAACAAAAAAATAGGCTATCTGTCAGATAACCTGCAGTTAGGGTATCTGTGACTTTATCAGCAAGCGGTGTAAGAGGCCCTTAGTTTCTCTTACTTACTCTCGGTTTCGTTGGTTATCTTATCTAAATATCGATAAAGAATGTAGAATTCTCGTTTTGTAATTCAATAGTAGGTCGGTTAAACAAACACTATCGAAATTTCGACAACTCTGTCACCGGCTCGTTGGTCTAGGGGTATGATTTTCGCTTAGGGTGCGAGAGGTCCCGGGTTCAAATCCCGGACGAGCCCAATCCATTTTTGGCAATTTGAAACAAAAACATTTTTAATTTATTGAATATTTTTATTTCGAAAAAATCTAATTTTAACCCAGTCTAATGATTTTAATGATGTTTTATGTCATACTCAATAATAATATGTCTCGGTATCGGTTTCCTGTTTTAAATTATCACCTGTTATTTAAACGTTTTGAAATTACATGAATCAGCATCCGAAGAAATTGTCAACTAATGTACAGTCGCGGAAAGAAAAGCTTTACCGGTAAAGGAAAAATGTCAAGTCATTTTTAGATTGTAGATTGGGTTTTATTTTAAGATCTGATTATTTGTCATAGTTATTGTGCGATAACAAACCTTAATGAACCATATTATTTGAATTTATTTTGTGTATTTTATTTAAATTAATAAAAATGTCAAATAAAATGAACCATATTAAAATGCAATTTTTATTAGGTACTTCGATCAGATGACGTGGCGGTCAAAAAGTTTTTCCATTTAAGGTGCGTATGCGCAACCCTAAAAATCATCTACTAGAAAATACATCCTTAGAAAAATCAATATCAAAATCTATGTTAATTTAGTCTATAGTTCGCATTTTCAATAAAATTTTCTCATTTCATCAATGATTTTCTAAGATTTATAGCTTTCTTAGGGTTCAGTACCTCAAAAGAGGAAAAAAGGAACCCATAAACGATCACTTCCTTGTCCGTCTGTCTGTCCGTCCGTCCGTCCGTCTGTAAAGACAATTTTTTTGCGTCCCTCAGTGTATAATGTGCGGTCATACTAAACTCGGAATTTTCGCTGATCATTCTAAATAATCTCTATTGGTCCACTTTTGACACACCTCATCGTGTTTTGACAGATTTCTACGATGACAGTGGAGTTTTGACAGTTACGTCACTGCCCGAATGCTCGTAGGAACGAGGTCATGCTCCTTATAAACTCACTGTACAGTCAACCGGAAAAGCGACTGGTATTTACAAGCTCTCGTTTACCTGTTTGTATGTTTAGGTCAAGGATCCATTAATAAAAAAATATAACAAAATTAATTTTAATTTGAAAGGGTTTTAAGTAAATTTTATTGGGTAAAATACAAATAAATTTACATAGATAAACTAAAAAAGAAAACAAACTAAACTAAACATGAAAGATTACCTACCTTAAATACTTAACAAAAAAGAGGGGACAGCCCTACATTATATTAAATATATATTCTGTGCCTACAGGTAAAATATCTCCTCCTAAAGGATTTTTAATTCTGAATTTAATTTTGATTTTTTAATTCAAAAAATTAACAACTCGTCATCACATTAAAATTAACGTACAATCTGTGTTTTTTAACGTATTCTGAATAATATAAAACAGAAAAATTTATGAAACAGCGCCATCTAGTGGATTAGAAATGGTATGTCTTAAGACGGTCGATATGGCATCTACCACAGACCTAGGTAGTTCATTCAGAGGCTGTGGTTTAACAAAACAAATACAGATGTCACTAGGCTGCATGAAACACAGGAGATTATTTTATATTATATATTTTTTTTAAATAAATGAAGACTTTTTATTATTATTTAGCAAAGAGTACTAACATAAGAAGGACATTCTAAAACTATCTATAAAACTAAAATAACCTAACCTCCAAACACAATTTTAATAATTAAACTAAACCTAAACAAAAAGTAAAAAAAATCTTGTTTAGTTTCCATAATATTTAAAAAATTATAAGTGCAGCATGCAAGAAGAAAACTATACTGTTTTGAAGATTTCCAACGAATTATCGTATGAATATAGAAAAATCTAAATAATAAGAGAGCGTCAGTGGCGTCGGGGATAAGACGCGGCCTATCATATCCGGAGTTCGATCCCCAGCTGGGCCATGTACCAATGGGTTTTTTCTCGAAACTTAAGTACATTTACTGACTGCTCTCAAACGGTGAAGGAAAACATCGTGAGGAAACCTGCACACGCCGAAGAAGAAATTCTTAGGCGCATGTGAAGTCCACCAACCCGCACTATGCTAGCGTGGTGGACTATAGCCCGAACGCCCTCGTTGAGAGGGTAGGCCTGAGCCCCAGTAGTGGGGACATTAATATGCTGTTGATGTTGATAGAAAAATAATATTCTGTTTTACAAACTGGTTTCGAAAGTGGCCGGAGGCGGGTTCGACTGTACAATTTGTCCCACGTAAGAATCGAACCCACTTCTTGTGCCGACCAAAGACCCACTAAGCGGTCGAAAAAACACGAGTCATCTTGTGCAAATTCAAAATATCTTTATTAAAATAAGTGTACTCTGATAACTAAATAAAACATAAAATATTCAAAAATACCTTTACATATTTATCAAATTTTTATATCATGAGCAGAACTGTAGAAATCTAGGGATATTTTAAACCTTAGATGAAATCTAAAAGAGGAAGATGTGTTACTTAATGAAAATGGTATCATTCGTTCGTTGCTTATTACCTTTTTTAGTGTAAAATACTGTACGTAAATATACTGGTGGTTGTACGGTCGACCGCAGGTCAGTGGAAACAATACCGACAATATACAAGTAATACAAGTATTGAAAATTGAAATTGAAAATTGAAATTGAAAATTGAAATTGAAAATTGAAATTGAAAATTGAAATTGAAAATTGAAATTGAAAATTGAAATTGAAAATTGAAATTGAAAATTGAAATTGAAAATTGAAATTGAAAATTGAAATTGAAAATTGAAATTGAAAATTGAAATTGAAAATTGAAATTGAAAATTGAAATTGAAAATTTATTTATTTCAGTAACTTCATTTTTAAAATTTTAACAGGTTCTTGAACCTTCCTTTGAGCAAATAATTGCTTGTGTGGGGAGGGTCCGCTCTCTTATAACTATTACAGTTGTTACTATCTATTATTTTACTATAACTAAATTTTATATTGTTTCTATATTGTATTGAAACTCCCTAATAGGCTAGGCCAGCTCCAAGGTCAAAGTAATAAAAATATCTTTTCTACTTTTGTGTTTACAATAAATAAATAATTATAATTATTATATATTATATTATTATCTCTTTATTCAATTAAATCTTAAGTATAAATTTTTTATAATATTTTTCTATAAAAACTAATAAAAAAAAACAAATAAATAAAATAAATAAATAAATAAATAAATATTATTATTATTATTAAATAATTATATATTATTAAAGTGTTCCACTGACTTGCGGTCGACTGTAGGCACGCAATTTTGATTTCAGCTGCGAGTGTGTCTGCCTTGTCTCGAGCCTAGTTGAAGTTGAAACGAATGTAAGAGGGTACCCTATCATAATTCTTCAGTTTCATCTGAGTCTTCAACTAAATACTAGACATGAAATAGTCATCAGCCGGGCAGGGATCATTTGAATCAATCGGCTTGTATCTATAGATCTTACCTTTGGTCCCTATTACTATATTGTTTCTATTATCAAAGGTCATGCCCGTAATTTTGAAACCCAACTGCCCTATTTTCACAGGCAAAATACTTTTCGTATACAATTTAAACAGAGAACCTTTCACTGCTACAATCGCTTCATCATTGTTGTTTAATTGCAATATATATTTCAGTTCTCTTGTAAACCCTTTATATTGGACTGGTTCGTAATAATCTATCGAAAAGAAATACAATCTTCCATCTACAAATTCGTAATAAACATTGCCTTTGCCATCTAAGACGAAGCTATAAGCTCTGGGTATTCTGTCGTAGCGTTTAACAGCTGCAGAACCGTTCATAAACTTAAATATCTCGTGATTAGATCCAGTGGTTATATACATCTGATTGTTTGTTTTATCTATGAATATATTTCTGACATCATCGTCTCCGATAGGCCTTTCAGCTGTTATTTCTGATCTGGAGTAATCGTAAGTGACAATGCCTTGGTTGGTGCCTATGTATATTATATTATTACCAGTGTCTATACCAACGCATTGGCCGTTCAAATCGTCGGCGACTGGTAGCTCTTTTATACCCAAAGATCCGTGTTTCAGCAGATGTATTCCTTTAGTATAGTTCCTTTTGTGTAGAATGAAGAATATGTTTTCGGTTTTAGGGTCTACAACTATGCCGGTTGGGTATCCATCGATGCTGGCAATCAGCTGGCGTTTGTAGTAGTCCTTGCCGATTTTCGTCCGTTCGCATTTCTCAGCATAGGTCAGTGTGTGTAGTAACATTGCTAGTATAATCAATTTGAAGCTTAACGTACGCATTATGATTTCATAACCGATGTCGTTACTGTAAAAAAAACAATTAACATTAATTCATTTATACCATTGTCACTCTAAAAATAGTATTTTATTCATCGAAAACAGTGAATAAAACTCTCTTTTAGTCACTAGAGTAAATTTAGCATTTTGTTCCTCGAAAACAGTGAATAAAACTCTCTTTTAGTCACTAGAGAATAATAATAAAAAATATAGCTGGCTAGAGAGCTCTGTTCTAATTTCACCATGGAGCTAAAATCTCTTTGGTGGGCGCCCGGGTTTTTTCTTTTCTGTCAGATAAGGATTGTTTTTACAACCTTCCTATTCATATAATAAAATGTAAATATCATACTACTATTTATTTTCTCGCAGTCAATCCAGTCAATGGTATAAAGTAGAGTACACAACTCGTGAAAAAAATAATTAATCTCGGTCCTTTTGTATCCCTCGCTCCGCTCAGGATTCTAATCTAGAATCCTTCGCTGCTCTTGGGATCCAACTTAGTCCCTCGAATTAAATTCCCTTTTTATTCACTTGTCGTATAATCTACTATTATTTAACTTTTCATGACACACAAACGAAACAGTGAAAAGAAAATAACATGCATAATAGATAAAGCTTGTCACAGTAGAAACGGAGCAAGTTTTAATTATGTTTTCCTATTTCACCATCCGGGTTATTCCCAAAGGATCACGTGATCAGTTCGTGGTTGGTTGCATATGTTAAACAGAGAGTTGTTAGTATACATAGAGCGCGCGTTAGCAAGTCTGAACTGTACGGATTCTGGGTGTTTGTATGTATTTAAGTATGTATATCAGTTGTTGAGTACCCATCCACAAGCTTCGGCTTAATTTGGGACTAAACAACCGTGTGTGAATTTGTCCAAACATTATTATTATTATTATTGTAAGCACGGGTCTGAACAGTCTCGAAATGTTCGGGGCGACGCTACTAGTCACAACACGTCAGTAGCGCTGATTGTTGCTCTCGCCGGTATTTATTTAGATTTGGAGTAATCATGGTGAAATGTGCAGTGCCAAGCTGTAAACACGATTCACGGAAAAGAACGATCTAGAAAAATCTATATAGAAGCGTCCATAGAACACCTGCTTACGCTTGGCACAATGGGCAATGAGCGATGCGCGCGCTCTATGGCCAGTATACTAACTCAATGCTGTTATACGATAGAAATTCCCGCGGCGAGCGTGTGGGGAGAGAATGACGAGACTGAGCGAAGCGACAGAGGTGTGTCAGGATCGCGATACTTGGCGCTCCCTTCGCTCTGTCTACCTCGTCAGGGACATAGCGTTAAGTTATGTATGTATACAACAGTACCTTCAAAAATAGATATGGCTGGTCACCCACCGTTGATGATTATAACATCATTCAGCTGCGATTGCCTGTAACGTGTCTTTATAAAACAACTGTGACAAATGTCTATTATGAGAACTATGTTTATAAATACACTTGAAGCAACATCAGCCATATTTATAAGGGATGTGATGGTTTCTAAGACTTCCCTCTAAATCATCTTAGTTTTAAATACCTTTATAATTTATATACAATATATATATACCTTACCAAATACAATTTATATATACCTTATCAATTTACAATAGACGCACTCTAGACAATTAAGGATACTAAGCATATTCATTATTCCGGGACCATTCCATTTTCAGTAATAATTGTTATTGATAATCCTGTTCTACCAGAGACAGTGTCGACAACAGGAATTTTGTGACGATTACCCCTACAACCAACAACTGTAGTAACATGAGTTTTTTGAACACCCTATACACGTTTTAGGCCAATCAAATAGTGATGCAATTATTCTAACTATGATCCGTTACTGTGTCTATTATTTTGAGAACCATTCACTCATCTAAAAAATAAGAATAACAAAACGATGAATGAAAATTATCAGTACTCGGGTATCTACTGAAGAAGCACGCAGTTTTTCGCAGTTATTCAAAAAAGGTGTGTACATCATTATACTGGTAGTTTTTTATTATTATTTATACCTTTGTAATGTATTCATTCCTACCTTACCGCAGAACTAAGCACTACTCTGAACAGGTGACTGTTGAGAGCAGTGCTTAGCTCTAGAAAGGGATAGCAATATCCTGTGTCCCCACAACTCGACCTAGAACTTACTTAAATCTTTAAATGAAACAAAACCTTAATTTTTCGTATAAATATATTAAAATCATTACACAGCTTCTTATTCCGTTCCACATCCATCGTTGCTATATTTATATATAACACCGTTAGTCGATAAATATACGTCATCTCCGTTAAATGCTACACCTGCGGGAACATAATCCAGATTCATCAGCTTTGTAGGAATCAAATTGTCTGCTTTCAAGTGATATAGACCATCGTTGGCCGCAAGAACAACCCTATTCTTGTCATCTACAGCAATAGCTCTTGCTGTGTTTTTAGCTATGCCAGCAAACTCGAGAGGCTCATGAAAATCTTTCAGCAAAACTTTAACGTATTTCGAATCACATTCGTAGAAGACATTATCATTAGAGTCCACAGCCAAAATGAAAGCGCATGGCACAGTCTCGACTTTCTTCTTTTCGTTTCTCTGTACATTAACTGTGTATACTTCGTTTTCTGGGAATAAAACAGCGTATAGATCGTCCGTGTGTTTAGGTTTGAATATCTGAACTATATCATTGTCTCTGAGACTAATGAAGTTAGCCTTGTCTGTTTCGTTTAGTATACTCAAACCTTTGTCAGTTGCTATGTATATTTTGTTGTTTTTCACATCGACAGCGGATGCTTGTCCGTTTATATTATCTATTTTGATTGGCTCGCTGTTTCTTAGTATATATTGATCCATTTTAGTCTGTATTTCATCGTTTTGTAGGGAATCTAGATCTATTAAAGTGAAGAGCAGCTCATTGCTGTTAGGGTTGAAGGCCAGGTTGGTTGGAAGACCCTTGATGTCCAGCACGGACTGTCTTAGGTACGGTTGGCCATCAAATGTGTAGGAACACCTGTCAGCTAGTGCTGAGGATATTAGGAGTAGTAGCAGATATGGCAGCATCTTTGGTTTTCTGTAATTAGAAAGAAATTTGATGTAATCGATTCTAATATTAAGTACATTACCAAAGGATGGACTTGCTGTATATGATTATTATAAATCATTAAATAAAATTTCGTTTTCGTTTTAAATTATATGCGTACCTAGCTGTTGTGCATTTTTATTTAAATTATTTAATTTATATTAGGAAAGGTAAATAAAAATTAAAAAAGCTGATTCTTAGAATTCTAAAATCTAACCTTCATGAAAATTCGATACAAAGATAATAATATTTAGACCTCATTATTTAAGGTAGCTCAAACGTGCGTATATAATTAAAAAAAATTATTATCTCTTACCTACCTCCTTATTATAGAGAAACAAGTCACAGCACTTAAAGACGTGAGTCCAGAAATATGTCTTTATATTAATGCAATAAAGTTTACTGTTATCAATTCATATCTATAGGTCACCAGGTTCAATATACTTCTATCAATTTAGAACAAAATATTAGGTAGGTAATGATACGTATGACATGTTTATTTATCATCTTATTTAAATTAACACAATCTAATCCCAATTTTTTAATGTAAAAACTGGAAAAATTATCAAAAACAAGAACTACTGATTTTGAGAATTTCTTTAAGGAATAAGCAGGTTAGCACCATTAATTCCATATTTATCAAAAAGAGTTGGAAACACCAGTTTTAAGCACGACAAATTGACTACCGCAGAATTTTTTTTAAAATGATTGAAATTCTGTAAGCAAAAAAAGTTTTATTTTTATAATGTTTAAAATTTTTCCAGCAAAAACATAAAAACATTGACTAAAAAAATGATTTACAATTTCCAGTCGTCGCATTCTCCAGGAATTATTTAAATAAACTTACCTTAAACTATTTTATATTTATTAATTCAAAATATTTTAGAAACGTTAATTTTAAATAAATAACGCGTTAAGTTATTATGGGAGCGTTTGATGTCTTGTAAGCGTATTTACACTTGAATAGCGATTATATATCAAGTTATAGGTGTAGGAAGGAAATAGAGCTTGTTTCCACTTCACATGTTATCACGGCAGCATTACGCATCGCCGTTATCCTGTTTCCTGAGGCTTCACCTGCGTTTTATAACTACTAGCAGCGCCCCGCGACTTCATTCGCGTTAAAGACTACACCGACAATGAGCTGTGCGTGCAATACTTCAAGACAAATAAACTTACAAAACCCATAGTTTCTTACGCTCCTCCCTCCTTCTTTCTCCATACTTCCCCTTCCCTGTCCTACTTTCCCCACCCCTCCCTCCTATCCTTTCCCCCTACTCCCCTCCCCCTAACACTTTCCTTCCCATTCCCGTACCATGTAGGTTTTTCTCAAAACATAAATACATTTACTGTCTGCTCTCGAACTGTAAAGGAAATCATCGTGAGGAAACCTGCATACGCCGAAGAAGGAATTTTTAGGCTCATGTGAAGTCCATTAATTTGCACTGGGCTAGTGTGGTGGTCCATAGTCCACTATAGGGCTATACAGCCCTAACGCCCTCGTTGAGTAGGCCTGTGTCTCATCAGTGGAGACATATTAAAAGGCTGCTGATGATGATAAAAAAATTGATGATGATTAAATTACTGTGTATTTGCCGTATCGGAGTTCGGACCACAATGGGCACACGCATTAATAGGAAAACAATACTGAGTTCGCGCCACGCTCACTGAAGATGGCGTGACGTGAAGACTGTTCATGTCTTACTTTCTTACGTAACAATAGCAATACTAATATGCACATTTGTATAATAAGAGAGCACTACAACATCAACCTAATCGCATTTTCCAACTAATCACTTATCATCTGCCGATCCATTGTCGGCGCTTATAGCATTAAGGTCGCCTAGACAAATACGTTTGTCTGATTTGAATTGTAGTGGTTTAAAATTAAAATTACCTTGTCTATGTTTTTAGATCCAAGGACATGAGGCTTGCCTTCGTGATCATCTGCTACATTCATTTTGCTTCGGCGATCAGGTTCTCAGCACTGGGGAGGAATCAGACGATGTTCACCGACGCCCAGACGATTTTCTCATCCAATTTCAACATAACCAAGATTCTGGTACCAGCCGATTCGAGGCACATACAATCAAATGACATACCTTCGATATTTTTCACAGTATCTGACCCTAAATTAGAAGGTGGGGCTTGTATTTACGTCCTCGAAGGTCTGGCGGCCTACGAAATACTGGAAGGTGGAAGAGATTCTACTACCGATTACGGTAGCAGCGAAGTGTATTTTGGCACAAAAGAAGGACTTTACAAATACAATCCCGATAGTTTATCAGCTAAAAAGTTCGGTGTGTTCAGAGACGACATAATACAGTTGCAGAAAGCGAACGGTTCTGATGCTATCTACATATTGACTGTAGATTACAAAATTTTTAAAGTGGAAAAGAGGGGAACGGTGAAACGGAGAATTCTAGCCGTAGTATGCGCTTTAGAGTTTGTCTTAGACACGTCTAATAACATATATTATATTGCATGTGATGATAATATGGTACATATTGTAAAATCAGATAGTAATGTACTGACTTTGACTGCGAGCGTCATAGAAGACTTTAAATATATAAAACTAATTCGCCCAGCCTTCCTCATGGAAGATTGTATACCATTTATAGGAGATGGATATTTATACGTTTTGTATTCTAATGGAACTTGCGAGAAGAAAGAGTTTTATATAAAAGAAAGACCTTCGGCTATCAGTGTGGATGCTGCTTTGTATTTAGTAGCCGCTTTGAACGGTAAGATATATGAGTTTAATGTTATGGAAGTGTTACTCAAGTCTATGTTTGGACTAACTGGCGAATGGCCTAAAGATGTGACAAAGATTTTCGGCTCAATAATGGAAACGGCTAGAGATGGCGTCATACATTACTATCCTGAGTTTGTTTAGCTGAAGATTTAATGTAACGAAAACCAAGTCTATGTGCGTTTCGGAAACAAAATAAGCAAGTGTTCCGTAGCGGACTTATCGATTAATCGAATCATAAGGATTCTTATGTCCTTAATAGTCGAACTGTGAAGATCTATTTCGTGTGCACATGATTCGATCAATCGAACCACAGGCATCGTTTAGTATCTTTTGTTTTTTTCTTCTTTTATTTAGGATATTTATTAGTAACTGGTTTTTGCTGTTAGATCATTCAAGTTATTCACATTTTGTTTCTAAGACTCAAATATTGTTTTCACTTGCCACTTCTATTCTAACGAAATTGATAGGACAGTATATTTTTAATGAGACACTTTTTTTGTTACACCTATCTAATTTCCTCTTTTATATAATGTTTTTAATTATAGGTTTTAAAGCATCGCTTTTGTCAGTGAACATTTATTCCTTATTTAGTTTTTTCGTTGGATAAAACTACATAAACCATATTGGTAACTTGATTGTTGTTGCATGCATAATATTTTAATTTTAAGTAAAATTTTGTAATTACATAATTTGCATTACCTATTTAATACTTATCATCACGTTTAATTATTTATACAATAAACAATAAATAAGTACCTACTACAATGAAGCTTATACAATTGCCAATTTATCCATATAGACTTTACCTGTTTATTATTAGTGTATACTTTTTACTTTCCTAAAAATGTCATAATGTTTTAAAACTTTTTTTGACTTTGACCAGATCGTTGGTGCATCTTGAATCCACAAGCAGGCCTTCCTAAAGTACGTATTTTGGCTTGGTTTCTTCAAGCGAGAACAGAAAAGCAAAAGAACTATATAAATATTTTAATATTTAACAATAATTAGAATATCAGGCGCCAGGACGCAAATCATTTCTGGACCGCGTGGCGATGGAGCTGATAGCATCCTTTTTATCTTCCAAGAACTCCTTCAAGTCGTCCATTAGATTGCCTAACACAAGGGCTAAGACGTTGTATTCATAGATTTTCTTTTTATAAGCATAGTATTGGATCAAAGTGGCTTCCGCGGAGTATGCTGAGGGTTTAACTCGGAATTCGAAATCAGTTACATCGCTTGTACCATTAGCATAGATAACATAAGCTTTGCTATCAACAACAATTACAACACCGTCATCAATGACAAACGGCGGTCGGAGCAGAGTGACTTCCGTCGGATTCTCAGGAAGACCTTCGATTTTTTTAATACCATCAACACTTACTACATACGGCTTCTTGTCTGCGCCGTAATAGTAAAGATTATTAGAGTAGTCCAATACAATTTGCTCAGCATTGGACACATCATCAACTTTGACTTTCTTATTGCCATCATCTGTCACTTTGTACAGCTGTTTATCTTCAGTTAGAATGTAAATGACGTCTGTTCCATTTTCCTTTGCAATATTAATGATATTTTCTGTGACGGAGCCGTATTTCTCAGCGGTGTTTTGCTCATGGTTGTACGTGTATATACCGTCACTGGCACCAAAGTACGCCACCTTTGTCTCATCATTGGTAGCAGTACTGTCTCTGCCATTTTCTAGAATTTTTGTAGCCTTACCTTCTTTAAGAACGTACAGTCCTTTGTAGTCTTTCGTGCCGTCTTCTTTGATATCGGCTTCAACAAAGAAGAGTGTAGTGCCGCTATCGTCATTCGTGTCGTCATCTTCTGCATCCTCTTCGAAGTTCAGAGCGTTAAGCGGTACGAAGATATTGACTATGTCATGTTCAGATGTGTACACTGCTAGCTCATCGGGGAAGAATTCATCAGTGATGACGAGTTTGTCATCTTCCTTAGAGGTGGGAGCGCTGAACGCTAAACCCACTAGCAGCAAAAGTCCAAATAGTTTCATTTCTGGATCTGGAATAAAAATTATGTTTAAGTATGAATAGTATGGGCTTCTTTCACCACTTCCTGATATTGTTACAGATAGTAATCTTAGTGATAAACTAATCTATCAGATAAATCTGTGTGATAGACTATATAAAATATATAAGATATAGGCAATCAGATACCTGTGAAACCAAAAAAACAGGCTATCTGTCACATAACCTGCAGATAGGGTATCTGGGACTTTATCAGCAAGCGGTGTAAGAGGCCCTATGTCTTTTAAATTTAATTGGGGCAAAATGTGAAATTATAGATGTAGAATGTAAAGAAGTAATGGTTAGTATTATTTAGTTAAGTTAAAGTTTCTGTGACAGCCGCGTGAACGTGTCGGAGGTCAGGAGATTTCAGAAGTCAAGAGATAAGTACAGGTCAACTATCTTACTAAGTATCATCATACCAATATGGCTGAGTGTAGACAAAACATTATTAAATACTTTGTCGAACATTCTGGGCCTACCTGTCTGTCTGTTTGTTTATAAAAAGCCCTGGAAACAAGTTCTTTCAGGCCCGTCATAGTTTTAAGACAATCATATACAAAACAGCGGCGGTTACTGCACGGCCTCAACAAAAACAAGGCACGACTGGAGTTAGTCGGCGATTTTCACTTGGTTCACATCCTCACTGAAGCGATAGTCATTTTAGTGGAGATTTACAACGGACAATTTTAGTACGTGCTGAAAGAATTGTTACACGTTTTTTTTATCCTAATTTCCCGCACAATATACACTACAACCACAAGCACTAAACACATTTTTAATCAAATAAATTAGAAGAGACGAGTGTGACACTTCGGTTTTCGCCAAAAGAGTCTTCAGTCTGATTAAAGCTTTGAATAAGACCAACCTCTATTTAAGAAGTAACTACTCACTAAACATAGCTGACAATTTGCACATCGAAATTTTTTTCACTTTTTTTAAGTAGGAATTTTGTTTGTTTTTAGTTTAATTTATTCCAGTTTGTAGGTAGTTGTATATTATTATAATTTAGATTTATTTTACTTACAATATAAATTATTTAATTAATTTGTAATAATGATATTGTATATTATACTATAGGAATGTATTATTTGCACATTATAATATATAAAATAATATTTTTAGTCGTTCTTAAACGAGAAAATGTATATATGTGAGATAATTTATCGGGAAAATAATGGAAATTATTAAAAACATATTTATGCACAGCCATAAGAATATGTAAATTACAGTCATTATTCTTTTAATTATGGATAATAGTTATGATTGACTAGCTATTCGTCCAAGTATTAGACCTTAACTACCGATTTATATTAATTAGTTTATATTAAGTAGAGTTTTTCAAAATGGCGGACAATTTTAAGTATATAAGCACGACTTACCTCCTTTAGATGATTTGTGGGAATGACAACCTGATGTTAACATTTGTTATTTAAATACGTAAGAAGTTGAAGATAAACTTAATTATAAATAGGTAATTAGATAATTATTTTATGTATATTATGGATATTTGTTTTCCTTGAATGTGTGAATAACAACCTACATCTTTTACACTGTGGCGCTGCCCACAGTATATAAAAATTTCTCGCTTCAAGGTCTGTGAATATAACTGTTCCTGGAAAATCAGTGTTAGATTATATGACTTAAACTTTTGATATTAATATAAGTAATAACATTTATATAATTAAAACTTTTGATATTTAAAAAGTTAAATTTCACGGTGTTCCTTTAATTTATGATAACATACCTAGCTCAGAGGGAATTATAATATGAATATTTTAAAAGATATTTTATAAGATTGACTCTTTTGATCATCTGTTTTTCTTGAGTGCTGTGGATTTTGTGCAAAAAAATACAGGGTGTTTTTCCACTTAAATTAAATGCCCGGTTGGATTACTGACTAAGACCGGGGTGGTGTCTTAAATATAATTTGGTTTTCTACTTACTCTGGTAAATTAAGGAATGTTTCCTTGAAAGGAAACATAAGTATTCTAATGAAGATACTGAAGAATAATTTGCTATCATCAATTTCACGTATAGGTAGTTTCCATCAAACTTTTAAATAATGGCTTTTAATTTCGATATAGGTAATTACGAAATAAAATGGATATTGAAGGTAATAAGTTTTGGTATCACTTAGAACTTGGACACTATTATGTTTATATACTTTAGGTTGGTAGTAGAACATATAAAAGGTCATGTCAGAACTTTTGACCTCACTGATTAAGTCTTATCATCAGTCATGTATCATCTATTCCTTGTTTATTAGGAAAAAGACTGGGTTTTCCTAGATTCATTATTTATTTGAACACAGCTCTGCCCTTGGCTTCGATCGGGTGGAATTTCAATCAATTTGTACAATAAAAAAAGGTATGAAAAATTTCTAGTTTCTAGACCAAGGGATTTTATTGAATCTTTGCGTTGATGTATTAGACCAGTCAGGGTATCCATTTATATATCTATGTATTAGAAATAGCGTGGTAAGAGGGTAGGCCTGAGCCCCAGCACGGACATGTTAATAGGCTGTTGATTGGTTAGTCTACAATATTCGGCAACAGGAAATAAATAAAAATGGGAAAAGGGGGATGGAAAAAAAATTGAAAAAACATTTCAGTAAAAAGATATATAGTACATTTTAGACTTTCGCGCTTTGTATTCATAATTATATAATTATTTACGGGTCTTACACACGAATAAGTTTTATTTACCTTGCCCGACGTTGAAAAGATATATAGCCACACTGCGCAAAATATCGGCGGACACTTGGCTTAATAAAACAAAATTGAACTTAAAATGTAAACCTTTATTAAAATAAGAAACACTTCAATTCCACAATATGATAAAACATATCAAAAATTACTTACATTCATATTTTTAGCTTTTAAGGCAACGTCATGGGTTTAATTTTTTAAATATATTTTTATTTATTTAACATAAAAATAAATATAATTTTTGGAAAATTTCAAACATCAGCCATGATTTGTTTGAAATTTTCACATTTATGAGTCATAAATTATGTATGACATAGGTACATTATGAATTGGTCCACAAAATTATCAATTTTCTTCAAATTATTTTATAAAATATATCGTTGTACTTACTAAAATCACTTAAAATTAGTCGTATGATTTTTGGAAAACATGATAATTTTGGGCAATAATATAAAATTACCATGTTCCCCATATATTGAATAAATATTTGTCAGATTTATTGTCATAAAAATTACTAAATTAATACCTACTGAATTAAATTGAATACTTATATTCGGAGTTTTTTAAATAATAAAAAATATTATATATACTACTTAAAAGAAATGGTATGCAAAGCTGTGTAAATTACGTACTTAACAAACTAAAATTAAGGCAGTTTAATTGTTAACAGTTTTTAACGGGTAAAATTTTCAATCATATTTTTGAAAAAAGTGTTAGAACTTTTGAATTTATTGTCAATTTTACCCATTTTCATAAATGATATCTCAATCAATGTATTTTGAAATACGGATAATATGAGTTATGAAAAGCTCCAAGTTTTTCTGATTTACTTTATGTATAAATAATTAGATAAATGTATTGAGATAATGTATAAATGTATACAGACAATGATATTGATTATGTCAGATGTAAATCTCGTAATGTGTCAGAATATTATAAATAAAATGTAGTTACAATTGTAACTTAATTAAAACAAGTCATAAAAAAGTTTTTTATCCGTTTTTTAACTAGGTATTAAAAAATAGCACAAACTTCAAATTTGAATTCTCGAATCAAATTAAGTATATCTCGAACTTAATTAAGTATATTGGGCATATTATAAAAATAATTATAAATGTTTTCTCATTTATATCAACTCAAAACTATAAATATTGGCACTCTTCAAACATATCCATATCAAAATACACACACAAGAAAAAGCTATCAACTCAAAACTTATCTCAAAATAGGTAGTTAGATGACGTTCGTTACGATTTTGTGGAAAAAATAATCAGGATAGAATTGAAATTGCGCAAAATAATAATAAAAAAACAATATCCATTTACAAAATTATTATTAATTTTGGATGTTTTAGAGTAAAATAAAAAATATGTACGTAGGTATATAAATTAAATGGCAAAAAATTCTTTATCATTAGAATATTACCTTTTTATTCAATTTCATTACCATACCACCGCAACTTATCAAAACAGTAGAGATCACAATAAAACAAAAAAAATTGCAAAGAAAAAAAAACAAAATAACGAACGTCGAAGTCCTTATTGGGATCCTCACTTGGAATGGACGAGGTTGAGGAACTCCTCCCTGGTCTTGGGGTCGTCTCGGAAGACTCCCAGCATGGTGGAGGTGACGGTCTTGCTGTTGATCTTCTGGACCCCTCGCATCACCATGCACATGTGCCTATGGACATAAAAAAAATAACATAAGTAAATAAATAAATAAACGCGACAAATAAAAACAATCACAAACAACCAAGACCCAAGAACAAGCATTTCATCATCATTATCATCATATCAGCCTGTAGACGTCCACTGCTGGACAAAGGCCTACCCCAAGGATCTCCACGACGACCGGTCCTGCGCTAACCTCATCCAGCCGGGTTCCGCGACCTTCACCAGATCGTCGGTCCACCTTGTGGGAGGCCTACGCTGCGTCTTCCGATACGTGGTAGCCACTCGAGAACCTTTCTGCCCCAACGGCCGTCAGTTCTACGAGCGATGTGCCCAAGACCCGAGAACAAACCGTCAGTATATCTTACTTTTTCATTTGGCTTTTCGGTGAAGGAAAACATCATCGTGAGGAAACCTGCATACACCATGGATTATTTATCTCTATTCGAAGGCGTAGTGAAGGAAAACACCACGAGGAAACCTGCATACGCCGAAGACGAAATTCTTATACGTATGTGAAGTCCGCCAACCCGCTCAGGGCTAGCGTGGTGGACTATAGCCGTACGCCCTCGTTGAGAGGATAGGCCTGAGCCCCAACAGCGGGGACATGTCAATAGGCTGTTGATTTGATGATAATATAAACTGGTACTCACACTCCTTCGATGACGACGGCGACGCCCGCCGGGCGAACTGCCTGGGTGACCGCTATGGCTATCTGTTTCGTCAGCCTCTCCTGTACTTGTAGTCTTCGGGAGAAGATCTCCACGATCCTGGAAGATGGAACAATTAAGTGTCTTTAGAGTATTACATAAGCGTCAGTGGCGTAGGGGATAAGACGCGGCCTATCATATTGAAAGGTCCGGAGTTCGATCCCCAGCTGGGCCTTGTACCAATGGGTTCTTTCTCGAAACTTAAGTACATTTACTGACTGCTCTCGGTGAAGGAAAACATCGTGAGGAAACCTGCATACGCCGAAGAAGAATTTCTTAGGCGCATGTGAAGTCCACCAACCCGCACTGGGCTAGCGTGGTGGACTATAGCCCGAACGCCCTCGTTAAGAGGGTAGGCCTGAGCTCCAGCAGTGGGGACATTAATAGGCTGTTGATGATGAGAGTATTACAATGATAATATAGTTGTACGGTCGACAGCACGTCAGTGGGAAAAAAGCAGTGTGATAAAGACATTTTTATTTCAGAAAAAGAACGAAAATCTCATTTGCAAAAGCATTTTCACATTTTTTCCACAATAACACAGACATCTCTAAAACTATAGATTCTTCACGCTGGATCCTATTGGGTTAGACGGCCACTTAATTTATAGCGTCGACGAAGTCACTAACTAGAGGTACCTAGCAGTAAGTGACTTCTTGCAAAACTAGATGCCCAATATAGATAGATAGAGATAATTGTGAAAAGAAACAGTATATAAGAAAATACCTGTAGCGTTTCAAAGAATTTTTATCCAGATATTTAACTAGGAACTTAGATGTGACCTTTAAATAAATCCGATCGTTTTCTTAGAACGTACTATAATTAACCCTTCAGTTTAATAAACCATTGTTAAAACAATGATAGCCTCGATCGTTTTACTAGGAAAATTGTATTGTTTTATGCATTATTGTCTCATTCATGCCAATTCATGAGCGTTTCCACCACGGACGATCCGATATCTGTATCATTTAGATAAGTACCTACATCTTATCTTCTTAGAGAACAAGAAATACCTGGCAACACTTCGACCCTTTAGGGATCTTTTGTGCCAAATCCCAGTCTATCAACGGAGCCCCAAATCGTTTTTGGTGGATTTCACATACGCCTTAGAATAGAAACCCTTATCTTTGGCGTATGCAGATTTCCTCACGATGTTTTCCGTCTCCGAAAAGCCTGTGCTATTACAATAAACCGTACTTAAGTTTCCGAAAAACTCATTGGTGGTTGAGCAGAACGTGAGGCGACCGGACAACGAATTAGGTTACCATACGTATGTAGATCAGTTCTTTTTACCATTTTGTTGGGAAGTCGGAACCTTAAGAATTAGTAGAATGTTTACCTGGCCAACTTGCTGAGACCTAGGATCCTGCCCTGAGGTAGATATCCTATGGACACCTTCCCGTAGAACGGCACGAGATGGTGCTCACACATGGAGAACATTTCTATGTCTTTCACCACCACCATTTCATCGGTATCCTCTTCGAATATCGCGTTGTTCAGGACATCTGTAAATAGAAGTTAAGAGATTAGATCTACACGCTATGTCGCTGACATAAAGAACGGAGCGCCAGGTATCGCGATCCTGACACACCTCTTTCGCTTCTCTCAGTCTCATCGTGTCCATCTGTGAGCACTTGCTCTATCTGTCAGTCTAGCTCGACAGCGGTGCCTATTAGCAATCACATTCGCTCGATATATTTGCGTTGTCATTTGTTCATCACTCATTCGCTCAATGTGTCCGAGCTAACGGTGCATACCTTTTTTCAACTTAATGATGACACTTTCATTCAATTCAGCCATGCTGCGTATCTCTTCGTTGTGTATCCGGTCGGCCAAGGTAGCGCCGCACAGCTGACGTAGAGATCGCATTTCCACAGCATTTAACTTACTTTCAGTAGTCTTCTGGCAAACCCAGGCTTCACTGCCGTATAAAGCTGGTACCAACACCGCATTGTGGATTGCCAGACGCCAGGGCGACTTTCGACACATTCTGTATCTTCGTCAACGCCGACAGAGCACCATTAACTTTATTTCCGGCGATTATACGAACGTCTTTTTGCATCTGAATCACTTCTTCCATCGTTAATAATACATTATATTTTCCAGATACACAAATTAAATAGGATATGGTCCCGTACCTTCCAAACTCTGGTCGTATCCTTTAGTGAAGAACAGCATAGCCTTAGCGGCGCGTTCTGGTGTCTTCAGGAGGCCTGCCCTCTCTGGGTCCTCTCCAAGACCTGGAATAATACAAAATAATAATCATTTAGCTGTTTAGAGACAGTCATCTCTAGGAATACTATTTTAAAGTCTGTTTTTCATCTTATAATTTATAAGAGATCATCATCATCAGCCTGCACTAGTCCACTGCTGGACACAGGCCTCCCCCAAGGCGCGCCACTGAACCCGACTCTCGGCTCTCCGCATCCAGTCACTGCCAGCCGCCTCACGCAGATCGTCGCTCCATCTAGCCGGGGGGCGTCCCACACTACACTTGCCAAGTCTTGCCTCGAAGATAGCCTCTTGAAAATATATGTTTAGATTGTTTCTAAAGCAGCTAATTTCTGCGGGATGGTTTTGTATCTAGGTACATCATTGCAGAGGCGTGGAAAGTAGACGATTGACTGACGAAGTGATTTATGATAAAATGCGAGTCAGGCATCCTAGTTTTCATCGTAACAAATATAGTACTTTTCTCAAACAATGTGAGAAATATAAAAATGCGTACATAAGCAAAAGAACAAGACGTAGATTAATGGTAGCATGAGATGTATAGATATTAAAGGCGGCAATCTGTCATTATTTGAACGCCAGGTCACCCGTTCAAAGTTTTTTGTTCTTGATTGTCTTATAAGGATTTGAATAAGGAAAATAATGCTATTGATACGTCTGGAAAGTGGACAGTATAGCGTACCTGTGAGCAGAAGTCTGTATGAATTGGCCATGTCTGGGAGAAGGGCTTCTCTGGTTGGCGGTCTGTGGTCCAGCTCCAGATCGTGATGGAATGTGCAGTTCTCATGTCCTGTTGACAATAAAAATACCAAATTAGTAAAAATACCGGTTTGTTCTATCGATTTACTGTAATAATGTCCAATCTGAAAAATGTCCAACGACCATATACTAATTCAGTGTAAACTCTTTATAACGAAGCACTCGTTAAAAAGAGTTTTTTCATATGGAGGGTAGAAAGAAAAATAACCATTTTTGTTTTGTATTTTCTGAAGTATTTTATGCCTGTCTCGGGATGTGGGACCATCTTTGTTAGACATTAGGAATTTCTCGATAAGTTTTACGGCGTCAAGTGTTTGTTGAATAGTTGGAGAATCGTCCACTTCATCATCTTCTTCATCATTTTCTTCATTAAGTTCGTCCTTAATTTTCGACACTGCATCAATAATGTCTTCATCAGTAAGTGAAGCGGATGTAGTAAGGTCCTGATCTTTATTTTCGTGTGCTTGTAGATCTTCGTTGACATGATTCCGTTGTATGCTGAACTGTTTATTTAAATCACTCAGTGGTAGATCTTCCTCACTATCAAACTGCTCTGTTTCTACTGTCTGACTGTTATGCTCTTTAGAAAGATCTTCCACACATTTTTCTTCTATGAATTTAGAAGATTTGTCGGGCGTCATCTTGACTAAAGCTTCATCAGTATTGGAAATGTCATTTGGTGGGTACTTGTCTATTGTAGTCACATTCATATCGACATCTCGCGCTTCTCCTCTCATTTTTCCGAAGGTGATGTTATGACGGTGCTTAAATTTCCCGAGCCACCCTTCTGACGCTTTAAAGGCAGTATTGCCTAGTTGTTCGGCAAACTTTTCAGCCTTGGCTCTGATGATTGTTCCGGACATGGGAACATTATTCTGTCGCTGATCGTTAAACCACGATATAACTGCTTGATCTAAATCTTCGTACATTGGCCTCTTTAACTTCTTCCCGGACTTTCCCTGCAGTTCTGCCTGTAGAATTGCGTCTTTGTTTTTCCAGATGGTAGCAACAGTGGAATGACTAAGCCCTAAACGCCTTCCAACATCACTTTGCCTTTCACCTTTTTCAATCGCACGTATCAAACACACTTTTTCGTCGACACACAACGATTTTCTTTTACTGGCCATCTTCACGCTTCTAAGGCTGGATTACGACTGATAATACAATGTACGATAATGCATAGTGCGCTTAGTAACTGAGACCGGCACACGTGTTCGAGGCGTTGCCAATAACAAAAGCAAGGCGGCGCGGTTTACGACCTTCGGGTGTGTATTTCCTAGAGACGGCACCCCAAAGATTTTGTCGGAACCTTTAGTAAGCTGTTCATTTAAACCATAACACTGTTAAATATTTTCTGTCGTCTAGAACGTATTTCTTCGTAATAAAGAATGTCTGTCACGGTATAAAGAGTGTTTAATGTAAGACCAACCAAATCGAACTGGCTGACAGCCGCGCGAGGCCATAACGTATGAACGGCATCGATGATATTGCGCTATCGCTCGCACTTACGCGCCGCATGGTAGTGATGTGCCGAGTTTTTATCGATAACGCTATGTTAATTATTTAATCTGTGATATAAACGCTTACTACCTAATATTAATTAAATTAGAATTAAGTTTAATAGAATTAGAAGTAGGTAGTTAAGTATTTAATAATATTATATATTTTTAATTTAAAGTATAATATTTACAAATAAAAATAAATAATTATAATGCCTAACACTAAATACAAAATAAAATTAGGAAAACTTACATAAACCATAAATAAATATCTAATCAAATTTATTTTTTCATCGAATAATTATAAAAATTATTCATCATCTAAATCATAACCATTGTCTTCAGTATCTCTATATAACCTTTGTTATGGTATAATAATAATAATAATAAAAATAATGCAAAACAATTTAGTAACCGCACTCGAAAATTATGTAGTTAATTCTATGTTACATGGAAACGACGTTATAAAAAATAAAGTAATTTTTTATGTCTGTTTTATTAACAGAGAACATATCATAAGAATGTTAAATACAGTGTAAACTTCATTTAACGCCACTAGATTTAACAACGAACTCCCTAAAACATCGACATTACTTGACTTTGGTTGGTTTACCTTGTTATCGATACAATGATACACTTTAAGTAGCATCACATCGACTATGAACAACGGAAACTATACGTCACTACTAAGCAATAAACAGTACCTACTTTCTAAGTTGCCGAAATTATTAAGAACTGCAGCTGTGCACGTTCTTTTGTTGGTTTATTGCTATTGTCTAGCACCGACTACAGACGTACCTACCGGAGATTCTAAGGCGTGTCGTAGACGGTCATGCAAGCTTCAGTCAATCCCATCAGTCATAACTGATGGTTGGGATCAAAGTATAAAGATTTTCATCAGTCACCGCCACGGATTATAGAATCTCTATTTCGTGGTCACCGCATTACACGATCATTCACCCGTCAGTCACCGCGGACTGTGGTAAAATACGTTTACGTTTTTAAAAATGGTTTTACCACAGTCAGGCGGTGACTGACGGATGAATGATCGTGTAATGCGGTGAATGACGAAAATTTTCATACTTTATTTTTGCATCATGCAGCCATCAGTCATGACTGATGGAATTGACTGAAGCTTGCATGAACGTTTACAGGGTGCCTAAGAAATTCGTTCTTTTGTTAGTTGTGATTACCTTGCACGTGTTTACCTCGGCCGCTAGACTGTCGATAGGTTGTTATGCGTTATCGATATACGTTATCATTCTTAGTTGCTCACGAACTTGTGAGAGTTTGTTGCTTGTATCATAATATTTTTTTTTTTACATTATAAATTAATGTTACGAATAAATCCTCGAAATATAAGCCTAGCCTATTCAATTGAAGAATAATCATTAAAATCGGTTCACAATCGGTGAAGATATCGCTTACTTGCCTACCTAGGTACAGTCGATCGCACGTCAATGGAAATATTTTGACCTTGAGCTGGCCTAGCCTAGTAGGGAATGCGCAGACCAAGCGGAAATTTGCAGTATTATTATTATAATTTGAGTAGGAGGTAAATTTTTGATTAATTTTCTTTCACAATAATATTATATCACATCATTGATCTAATAAACCTATCAACCGCACGTCAGTGGAAACACAACCATATACTGGTTGTGTTTCCACTGGTCTCTCATAGTATTCAAACTCCCTATAGGCTAGGCCAGCTCAAGGTCAAAGTGTTCCCATCGACGCGCGGTCGACTGTACAAAATAAGTGCGCCGTACTAAAATGAAACAAAATATTATGTTATCGCCCATTGTCCTTGCGATCACATAGGTAAGGGTTAACCAACAATAAAAACAAATTGGTTTATCATATTGCTATGTTGTAAGATTGGACAATATTACAGTAAATCCTATTAACAACAAGAAATACAAGTAAGTAATCTGCAGTGAAAAAACCCAATGCAAATAATAATAATAATGTTTGGGCAAATTTACACACGGTTGTTTAGTCCCAAACTAAGCCGAAGCTTGTAAATGGGTACTCAACAACTGATAAACATACATAAATACTTTTAAATAAATACTTAAATACATACAAACACCCAGAATCCGAAAACCAACAGTTATGCTCATCACACAAATGTTGGTCCCTGGGTTCGATCCGGGTGTTGCAGGTGTCTGTGGGCGGCGGTGACCTCTTAACATCAGGAGGCCCGCCTGCTTGTTGCCCCCGTAGCAATAAATAAAACAATACCTGGCGCCGAAACGTGGACACCGACAGTGGGACTAGTCCGAAAAATCAGTCGCTCAGCGCGATATGGAAAGAGCTATTCTCGGAGTTTCTCTGAGAGACAGCATCCGAAATGATCCGCCAGAGAAAAGCCTATAGCCTACTACACAGCTCAAAAAGTTAGTACAGCCGACCGCACGTCAGTGGGAACGCTTCGACCTAGAGCTGGCCTAGCCTATTAGGGAGTTTCAATACTATGAGGGAGACAGTTTATAAATACTGGTTTTGTTTCCACTGACGTGCGATCGACTGTACGTCCACGCGAATTTGAGCAGATTCCACTTGAGGTCTAGGGGCTCTCTTTTGTAAGATAAGATTTTACTGTCAATGGAAAGTATATAACAATAGACAGGAGTAGAGTTAGACAAACCTAGCAGATTTGATGCTTGGAATAAGATTCAATGTTTTTAGGAGTTTATTTTTAATTAAGTTCACATTCACTATTTTCATTATATATTATTTCGAGTCTGATGAGCTGGTATCTTAAGAATGAACATTTATTATGATAAAAATGAATTTTCAACAACAGTGTGTCTAAAACAATTACTAAATATGGGATTCTGTTTTTAATACTTCGCGTGGTAAGTACCTAATTAATTTTACTGACTAGAAGTTAGAAGGTATTCCAAGAAGTACGGTCGACCGCACGTCAGTGGAAACAAAAACAACATAAACCGGTCTGTCTGTCATAGTATTCAAACCAGGTTTTGGTTTAAAAATTACCCATTTCCAATTTGTCCAACATTTATCAGAATCACAATGTAAATAAAGTGCACTTGTTTGTTTGACCACTAGGTTTAACTAACAAATGAATGCAACAGATCTCACATTTATACGGTTGCATATGCAGTAATATAATTATGCAATAAAATCATTTTGTTACAGTAATTTAATTATCAAAGTCTCAGTTATAAATGCGGAAATGATCCAGCCCACAATACGTAAAAAAAATTACACTGAATTAACAATAAATTGTTGTGTAATGATAGTAAATAAATATAAAATCATTTCATAAAACGTATCCAAAGAGAGTTTTTACTTTAGACTGACACATTCAAAACTACATCTAACGAGAAATATAAATCTCACTAGATTCATAACGTATTGAGACAAAGATTCTACTAAAAAATGAAAAAGAAAAATGACTATGGAATGATACCTTTAAAACTTGAAAATACTACTAGAAAATACTACTAGAAATGAACAACATAAAACGCCGTCTAAAGAGCCAAAATGTATGTTTCTTCTTTTATTAATAAAGTATTAATTAATAAATGACCTTCCTATCTAATTAAAACCTGTTTTACAAACAAATATGTAATTTTAAATTGGGTTTCCCTGAATAATAGATCGTTATGTCCTTTTTCTAATTTCTATAGAAACAGGTAATTCTAGTTTGGATTTAGACAAGGTGTGACGGTTTTATCAGCATGTTGCAATTTACACGGATATTTGCGTAGTATTGGGTTTATTTTAATCGCAGTATGGTTAAGTATGGTGAGAGTGCAATGCCATGCGAATATGACCTTAATTGTAAGAGGATAAGATGCTATGTTCAACAACAGCCTATTAATATGTCCCCACTGCTAGGGCTCAGGCCTACCCTCCCAGGCGTTCGGGTTTAGTCCACCACGCCAGCCCAGTGCGGGTTGGTGGTCTTCACACGCGCCTAAGAATTTCTTCTTCGGCGTATGCAGTTTCCACACGATGTTTTCCTTCACCGTTTGAGAGCAGTCAGTGTACTTAAATTTCGAGAAAAAACCCATTGGTACATGGCCCAGTCGGGGATCGAACTTCGGACCTTTCGATCTTCTTTAAAGCTTAAAAAAAATGAACGATACGGTCCGCACAGCTTTGATTGTCCGGAAGAAAGACCGCCTAGATGAACTTATTGAGCTATACTGTATTATTGTATCTCTATGTTTTTTTAATGATCTCTAAAGAGTAATGCATGAATGAATGGTTGAATCCCAACTCGTCCCCTTCCATGAACTTTCTCATTCATTCACTGATAGAGCTAAAATACAGCACATGACTTGTCTCAGGTGATGGTTCTCTGACATTTCCGCCGGACGATCGTGCGTGTTTTCAATTCAATTCAATACACTTTATTGCACATTTAAAAATTACAGAAAAAAAACAGATACAATGATGTACATCTAGATTCTAGGCGGTTTTATCGCTAAAAGCGATTTCTTCGAACGCACTCGTTGAGAGGGTAGGCCTGAGCCCCAGCAGTGGGTAATAATAGGCTGTTTAATGAAAATTATACAGACCAGGTGTAGTGGAGGTGCGAGGCGTCATCGGCGTCCCAGGGACCTCCAGTTCGCTTTCGGCCGCGTCGTTTATACTGGTATTGAAACTCTTCAGGGCTTCGGGAACCTTCTTGTATTTGCTCACAAACGCCCCCTTCCCGCCCACGTTGTTTTCGACGCCATTTTCTTTTTCCTCCGAAATTGAATTCCGAATTGAACGAGAGCTGACCCGACGAATGAGCGACGACGGCGGCACCGTCGGCTGCTCCGTGTTCAGATCTTTTCCGTTCACCGTTGCCATGTTGTCATTAATTTTTGGCTAAAAAGTTAATGATGTTTTTCTTTATTTTTACGAATTAATGATTCGGACGTTCGTTACGTACGGATTGCGTGGCGGTACTAACAATGACGGTGCTAAATAATTTGTAATGTATTTGACCCGTAACAGGTTATCAATTAAGAAACGGGTCGCTAGATTATTACTTATGTTACAGTAATAGTGATAATGTAATTTTTTATTTATATTGCATTATAAATTGGCATTACTTTGATTAATTAGTTTTATAAGCCCTGTCTTAAACACTGTCTCTATTAATCGAAATTTTAAAATTAAATAAATTTGTAAATGCGAAGGCTTGAATGTTTGTTGCTCACTCACGTTATAACGGCTAAACGGATTTTGATGAAACTTGGTACAGTAATAGCTTATATCCTGGAATAACTTATAGGATACTTTTGAACGCCGACGAAGTCACGAGGCGTTCGGTAGTTTGTAATGAATATAACAACTCGTAACCTATAACTCTCACTTTTTTCGTTTTTAAAGGTTTTTCAAAATACTTTTTTATACAACTTCACTGGACAAAGAAATTTTGAGTAAACAGTTTTATACATAATCTAAACGTCGTATAACTTGCCTTGATTTTTATTATTATTATAAGATAAATAAACGACTTCTTCCTAAGACAGCAATAAAATATATAGGTTAAATAAGTGTTGAGACATTATTTATATACCGCAAGTAAAAACATGTTATCCTTACGGCGGTCATATGTGTCACGTTGCCGATCATGGCTACAGGCTGTGTATATAATGTACTTAGTATATTTACATATAAATAAACGTATATACCACAGGTATATATCCACTTCCAGTTTTTCTGTACAGCGTCCTACCAAGCCTTTCTAGACCCAAATTGGGCTTGATGAATGAATGAATGAATTTATTTGCTGAAACATGGTAATAAGCTGTATGGAGTTTATGCTTACACAGGATCTCATGCTTCACCATTTAAATGGCGTGCAAAATTTACATTAAAATTACGTTTTGCGTTGTCAAATAAGTAAGTACCTATTTAATGTCGAAAGTACTCTTTATAGATTCAAGTTAGACTTGGTCAGATAATAAAAAGGAATATTAACAAACAAGCTTTTGAATAGGTATTAAATTATAATCGACGTAAATAAAAGTTTGAATAAAGTTATAACTTGTAAAAACGTACTTTGATCGTTTGACATAAAATGCGATGTCAAAAATTTTTCCTGAATCTGAAATTGGCCTAAAATGACGTGGTTTACAGAGCCGTAAAAACCTTAAAAAGCCTATTAAAGCATTCGGCTATGGCAACTTTAAGCACTTTAATAAATAAATGTAACAAATAATAAATAAATGTATAAAATAAATCATTCACAGGCAATCAGTTTTTCACGCAGTTGTTACCTTGATATTGGTACGTTAACCTACATTTAAAGTTAAGGTCAACTAGCAAGGTCTACTTAACTTCCGGTTGTTGCATATACGTGCGATTTTTTATTGTGCAACATTTTTTGTTAGCAACTCCATAGTAACCAATGGTAATAGACAGTAGTGGTTCAGTTAACTTTTGGAGGCTCTGGGAATTGTTTATAAAAAAATTATAGTGCGTCTTGGGGGAGGACTATGGCCAGCAGTGGACTAGTGCAGGCTGATGACGATGATGATGACTAAATTATGGTTTTGGTTATGGAAAACTCATTGGTACAGGCCAAGGATTGAATCCGCGACTAGATAACCGGAGATATTACGGAGAGAGAACCACAGATCAGGATCAGGCAGAGCGTTAGATGCCACCTGCCAGGTGGACCGACGACCTAAAGCAGGTGGCCGGAAGCGGCTGGATGCGGGGAGCGGAGGACCGGGTGTGGTGGCGTTCGTTGTGGAAGCATGTCCAACAGTGGCGGTTAAAGGACTAATATGATCTCAACAGCCTATTAACATGTCCCCACTGCTGGGGCTCAGGCCTACCCTCTCAACGAGGGCGTGCGGGCTATAGTCCACCACGCTAGCCCAGTGCGGGTTGGCGGACTTCACATGCGCCTAAGAATTTATTCTTCGGCGTATGCAGGTTTCCTCACGATGTTTTCCTTCACCGTTTGAGAGCAGTCAGTAAATGTACTTAAGTATCGAGAAAAACCCATTGGTACGTGGCCCAGCCGAGATCGAACTTCGAAACTTTCGATATGATAGGCCGCGTCTTATCCGCGACGCCACTGACGCTCTCTGGTAGGTATGTATTATGTATGATATAAATAAAAATTTCAATTAATATAAACAAAGTTGAGGAAAAGAAAGTGTTTTTAAATGCACTATAGTTATAGTGATCGAAAGCGGATCGGTCAAAATACTTTTACCAGAAACTGGTAATGTTAACAGATCCAGTTCACATATTAATGAGCAGTGATCGGAATCGGTAGTGCCATATTGGGTCAACGAACTCAAATATGTAGGTATACTAATTTGGATATGGTTCTACCTATATAGGGTGTAAATCTGCATGCTTGCTATACTTTCAGTAAGGAACTTCATCATCATATCAGCTTGTAGACGTCCACTGCTGGACAAAGGCCTCCCCCAGGGATCTCCACGACGACCGGTCCTGCGCTAACCTCATCCAGTAGTATCAGTAGTCGGTAGTATCAGTAGAGTTCAATTTTCACGTTGAACCCAATATTCAATTCACAGACAATTTTCAAAAAAAAATTCGCAAAAAAAAACAAATTCAAATTACTCAAATTTTGGACATGTTTTTATTTATTTATTTGTGTTCAGTATTAGCAGTATATTTACCTCCGTGAATATGGCAAGCATGAAGATTTCATCATCATCATATTAGCCTGTAGACGTCCACTGCTGGACAAAGGCCTCCCCCAAGGATCTCCACGACGACCGGTCCTGCGCTAACCTCATCCAGCTGGGTCCCGCGACCTTCACCAGATCGTCGGTCCACCTTTTGGGAGGCCTCCACTGCGTCTTCCGATACGTGGTCGCCACTCGAGAACCTTTCTGCCCCAACGGCCGTCAGTTCTACGAGCGATGTGCCCAGCCCACTGCCACTTCAGCTTCGCAATTCTTTGAGCTATGTCGGTGACCTTGGTTCTCCTGCGGATCTCCTCATTTCTGATTCGATCTCGCAGGGAAACTCCGAGCACAGCTCTCTCCATTGCCCTCTGCGTGACCTTGAGCCTTCTCATGAGGCCCATAGTGAGGGACCACGTCTCGGTACCGTATGTCATCACTGGCAACACACACTGGTCAGCATGAAGTTTTACACCTGAATAATTGTTTCGATTCTGAATTTTCGATATATTTTCTATATTTTCGATAGTATTTCGATACTAGTTTAGTTTAGTGTGTGACCTTCAGAATTGAACCTAAAATATAACTAACTAGCCGATGTCCCGCGACTTCATCCGCGTTATAAAGTATACTACTTATGTTATAAAATTTTTTTTACCCTTTCTAATCATGCCCGTTTCTTAGTTTTAAAGTTTGTCAATAGATGGCGTTAGGTGTATTTTACACCCCGCTATCATGTGGTTCTTCGCAAATAACGTGCAAAATCCACCAGATTTTACCTCTTTATTATTAGTATAGATGTAACTAATATTACCTAATGATATAAAATGAACTATTCAAAGTGCAATATAGTTAATGAATGAATAATTAATAGTCTTGGAAATTGTCATAACATTTTTAAAGTCTGATTTGTAAATTAATTGTGGGAATTTCCACTGGCGGCAGATTATTCACGACTGGATGTTATAATATTTGTGAATTGTCCTGTGTCTTATTTCTACGATATATAATAGCGCAGGAATTCTATATTGGGACTGTATAAGACTTACGTAGTACAATAAAAAAACGTAAGGCATTTTTGCAATATTTGTTTACTAATATAACACTGGCAGACGCCTCGCGACATCGTCCGTATTAAAAGGTACGGTACGTTATATGTTATTCCAGGGTATAGCTATCACTGCACAAAGTTTCATCAAAATCCCTTCAGCCGTTTTAGAGTGGTAGAGGACAAAAACAATCGTTTTGTTACAAACAAATTGTTACCGAAATTGAAGGCCAAACCATAATTTTCCGTAACAAACGTTTGGACAAAAAATGATCGAGTTTGTTTATTCGTTCAGACAACTCACTCCTTAGTAACTAGGGAATTAGTGAACCGTTTGTAAATTGAATGATTATTTTGAATGATTTGCGTAGGCAATTTGACCTGATTGATATACAATACATCCTACAAATACCTATTATAAAAACGCGAAAGTTTGTAAGGATGTTTGGATGCTTGTTACTCTCTCACGCAAAAACTACGGAACAGATTTTGATGAAACTGTGCAGTGATATAGATTACACATCAGAGTAACACATAAAAACATTTCTACGCGGGCGAAGCAGCGGGAAACAGCTAGTATATTATAATCTTGACATAGAAACAAGTAAAACAAGTGATTTCGTCCACGTGTAATTATGGATAAATAAAAAATCACAAGGTAATTTCCCTATACATAAAAATACTTGATGAGTTCGAGTTTTTTATTCATTGACGTTTTGAAAGTCTAGGGTGTTTATGAAAAGCTGGGTCTAAAAACAAAAAAAAATGCATAGAGGTTTTTCAAATGACGTTACGCATCTATTTAGAAAGGATTTTTAAAGAGATTCTTTCAGATCTATACTGTACTGGTTTATAAGATTTTTATTAGCAGCTCAAGAAAGACAAACAGGTCCTAGAACAGGACCTGAATGGCCTTTTGTTATCACGATAAATGTTGAATTTAATGATACCGATTAGAAGGCAGGCAATAAACATAGTGAGGTAAACCCAGCGTCCTTGCGCAAAAGAGAATGCATGTCCTTTCGTGCAGGTTTGAACTCCGAAAAATACCTTCAAAAACATAACCATCGACATTCATAATCGCTACTTACGACTAAAATAGTACTTACTTACAATGGTTATAATTAGGAATAATAATATAATGATACTAGCGGTCGTTCCGCGACTTTGTACGCGTTCAAAACATTTCCCGCCTAAAGGCCGCAAAGTTGATTATTATTGTGCGAGTACTTGTATTGAATCCTGAGCGTAGCGAGGGTTTCAAAGGCACGAGACGCAAAATAACTTTGCTGCCGAGCGAAACACAATTTTTCACCTCACTACTGCGAGGGAAATGCTAGGTGAATTGAATCCTTTCGGCGGTTTAGCACCACAAATAGAATTGACCACTTCTATAAATGTCGACTTCTACAAATTTTTTTTTTTTTAGACGAAAAATGTAAAATAGTCTTTTTCCGGGTGCGTTCTTAAATCTCACCCACCATACATTTAAAATTCTCGTAACTTCAAGTGGACAGATTTTCAAATCAAATATTTATTTATAATGGATCATAGGTAAATAAATACATTGATGGATATGTCAAAGAGCTCAGCTATGTCCCGCCACATGGGCATACCTACAACATTGCATTAAATATTAAACAATTATTAATATTAATGTTATTACAATATTATTCAATGTCAAAAAAGGGGGTTTTGCAGGGTTATTCTCTCTAGGTGATTACTATGTACTATTACAGAGTCGGATCTCCGGTTTATTTGCTATATATTAGATTTTTCAAATATTTAAGCATTCTAGGACAATTCAATACACTCTTTAAAACCTACCTTTCATTCCCAAGGGAAATCAACTGTCGCTGGAAGGTTTACAATTTGCTTCCGTTATTGGTTTCTGTATTAGGTATACTTGATCTTACAAAGCATCGAATTGAAATTAAGTTTTTATTTATAAAAGGAAACACGTGTAATTATTATGTCATGTATTCTGTGGTAATGTGTGATTATTAATAGCAACTAATTTGTATGGCTTTGGTAGGTAGTTCGTTATAAAGTACCTCGCATAACAAAAAGTATTTTCTAAAATATTATTTTCGAGGTTGAAAAGATACAAAAATTACTGCCGATGTATTACATGAGGGGTAGTAAGTAGGTATGTACTCGTTTCAAGTTTATGTACAGTCGGCCGCACGTCAGTGGAAACACTTTGACCTTGAGCTGGCCTAGCCTATTAGGGAGTTTGAATACTATGTGAGACTATATACTGGTTTTGTTTCCACTGAGACGTGCGGTCGACCGTACCTATACAATTTGGTGATAAGTGTAACTTTTACCTTCTTCATAATGAATTTTTATTAATGAGTTAACGAGATGAATGAACATTTAAAACTATATTTATTTTAAAGTAAAATTGTGTTCACGTAAGTGACATTTTGTATTTGTGATAATAAAGTTATTTAAACCTTAAACCAGAAACAATAACAAATTGGAATTAAACTATGTACGAAGGCGGACTTGTCCCACTAAGGGATCTCTTCCAGTCGTCTTAAGAGTAAGTTAAAGGATTAGTTTATTGCGATTAGTACCAAACTTTGATAGTACGGTCGACCGCACATCAGTGGTAACAAAACCAGTATAAACTGGTCTCGCGTAGTATTGAAACTCCCTGATAGGCTAGGCCAGCTCAAGGTCAAAGTGTTACAACTGATGTGCGGTCGACTGTACATAGTAGAAGAGTAGAACTAGCTACTATCTACTACGTAAGGTAAGAGTACCTATTTAAAGGATTTCAAAAACTAATATTCTCATTTTTTTTATAAAGTTTTTTTTTTAAGATTTAGGTTTAGTTTATTTATTTATTTGTAGATTAGTTTTAGATTTATAATAAGTTATTTTTATTTTTAATTATATTTTCATTTATTAAATAATTCCTTTTAATAATTCACATGTTATGTAGAGTCATTCATTCATGCAATTTCAATTCATTCAATCATTTAGTCTAGAAACAAAGGAGTACGCATAAATGCCAATTTTCAATAATGCCAAAGTAAATAACAAAAATTAATGAATGCCACTGATGTTAACCTATAATGTAGATTCGTAGAGTCACTTACTCTATGGAATTTAAATGAAATTTCTTTTAATATCCTCACAATTAAAAACTTACAGCTTATAAACAAACGGCCAGTTAAAAAACAACAACCGCGCGCAATCCGTAGCCAAACGAACACAAGAATTTCCGAACGAAGCATTACTTACGAAGCTGGGAATAATCCTCTTACAAAACAAACTTAACACTGGAAAACTTTGAAAATCAAATAAAGTTAATTTAAAAACGAAAAGCGGGTCGGAAGCGCGTGCACGCGATTCTGACCTATGGCTGACTGACCGCCACAGAGCGCAACAGATGATTTTGTACGCGGTACGTTTACTGCGCTTGTGTGGAAACTGGGAAATCGATATATGCGTCACAACTTTGTCACACCTCGGTTTTACCTCTCTCGAACGGTTCTGTGAACCAATTAGGGCCGTATTGCAAGGCATTAAAGCATCTACGTCACGTTCCTAGACGAAATTCGGAGGCTTGATGTTTTGATATGTCAATTGGCAGGATTTCTAAACTGATTGTCACTGACATTTGTTATCAGGATGATGTAGGAGATATCAATGACTTTATTAATGAGTAATGACGTGCAATGACGCATTAAGTCGTTAAATATATAAAAGTTATAAAGTATCGTTTATCATTCGATTTAAAACTATTTTCTTTTTGGTTACTCTTGATATTATGCTTGCTAACGTATTATAAAGAAATTACATACGGGGCCTTTAGGAATTTAGAAAATTAATAGGTATACAATACATAATATAATATTTATTAGTATTTAAATGTAACATTTATGTAATACAACACTTCTCAAAGCCTGGAATAATATAGAACTTATTTCGTCAAAGATTTGTTAAATTTAGTCCCGTTCATTCGTTCGTTTCACTCGTCAAATGTCACTAATATTCCAATTTGGTTTATCGTGAGGCTAATTTATGTAATTTATTTATATAAAATCAGTAAATTATTTATACTTTAGAAATAAACTAGTCTTCTAGATGCAATACGTTGAAACGAAACTATGTTACCCACTCGCCGCCTACCCCTAAAGTGTATCTACATACAGTTAGCAAAAAAATCTAACAAATAAATAAGTCCGACAAAACTATATTACTTAGATAATACTCCATTATCATCATATCAGCCTTTTTCTTCCCCAGTGTACGCCACGTGACGAAATATCGAATATTATTGATATTTCAAAAACCTGTTTCCTCACGATGTTTTCTTCACCGAAAAGCCAGAGGTATTATAATAAACCTCTTTTACGTTTTTCCAACTTACAGTTGGAATAAGTATGTTAATAAAACGTACTTAACTTCCGAAAATTCATTGGTACTCGCCAAGGTTAGGTTAGTCAACTAGGCTACCACGACTTATAGTAAAAGAAATACCCATACGCACTAAAATTATTAATTACCTATTAGTAATTGCTGTGGAAATTTAACTCGGCATATTTATATAAGCCTATGGCAGATTAAACGACCGTTAGTCATATGTCTAAGTGACGTTAAATATAGAGGAAAATTTAAAGTTATTTCAGGTAAAAGGTAAAACCCCATCTCGGTAAACCTCGGAGGCTCAGGACAGTAATTGAGGAAAAACATTTGTGACATCACAACTTGGCTGTATTTTGTATTGGGTTAAGTACCTTCGTGACGAAATTTAGTACTTACCTACGTCATTCGTAATGTCATCATCATCATATCAGCCTTTAAACATCCACTGATGGACACAGACCTTCCCCAATGAACGCCACCACACCCGGTCCTCCGCTTTCCGCATCCGGCCACCTTCTTTAGGTCGTCGGTCCACCTGGCGGGGGTTTCCCACGCTGCGCGTACCCACCCGCGGTCTCCAGTCTAGACCACGTCTGCCCTAACGGCTGTCGGTTCTGTGACAGATGTGATTCATAATGTAGTAGGTACTATTTACTCTGTGAGGTTATCATTAGGTAACTTTTTTCGCTTGTTTTTGGCTTCGTTTTTTTGTTTTCGTTTGTTTCTTTAGACGCAAAGTGGAAGTCATACCTCGATGTGTTTCGGCACTCTGTGGTCCTCATGTCAAAATCGCAAAATGGTTTAATTGTCAAATAACGCATGCCTGTTAAAAAAATGTAAGATTGTCAAAATGTACACAATTGACCATACAATTAATCCATCAACAGCCTATTGAATCAAGGTCGTACAGGCTATAGTCCACGACGCTAGCCTAGTCAGGGTTGGTGGACTTCACACGCGAAGAATTTCTTCTACGGCGTATGCAGGTTTCCTCACGATTTGTTTCTTCACCGTTTGAAGCAGTCACTATATTATGTACTTAAGTTGCGAAAAACCCATTAATCGGACGTATAAAAAAGTTACAGATAGTAAATACAAAAATGCATTTAAAATTATATGCTTAACTTACCTTTAATTAGATTACAAAGGAATTTGTATGATGAAAAAAGATTGCTCTTCGAAAAAAAAACACTACTATAAAAATATTTTTCCCTATTTAGAACTTAATTTAATTGATTGGGCTGAGGTTCAAAGCAATTAATTACATAAATTAATTGCATTAATTAAATTACATAATTGAATTTAATTAAAATACTTCCTTATGCCAACTTAACAGTGCATAAGGATAATACTGTTCGAATTCGGAGGTCATTTTGAAGAGAAAGTAGGTGATAGTAATTAATTAAAATTAAGAAAACTGATGCAATTGAAAAAGCAATTTCATCATTTATGAAAGGTAAAATACAGTGTGTAATTTTATACCTGGTGTTAATGAACTCTAGTCTTGATGCGGAAATAACTACAGGGTGTTTGGTGATCGATGCAGATTAAAGAGATACCTAGGTTAATCTGAATATTTTTGACATGAACACTTATAATGTGCAAAGCTCGGGCGAAATTTGGTAAACTTCTAGCAATACCTTCTTTGACCATCCTGATATGGACAATTGAAAAAATCCGACTTTTGCGAAAATCTTAGGAAGATTGCAAAAAAAATTGTAATCTAAGAATGAATTTCGTTATCCTCCGAGCTATTTTCAGGATCTTTGAAAAATCCGAGTTAGTTTAGGACGATTGGAAACCTGAACGCTGATTGGCTGATCTATGAGTCGGTTTATAACATCGCGCATCTTAAAATGCGAAACGTTCAAAGCAGCCAATCAGCGCTCATGACTACGAAACGTGAGCCTCTTTCGCTATCATCTTAAAATATGCCAGGCTTTTGCAAAGATCCTGAATATAGCTCGTATGATAACGAAATTCATTCTTACATTCCAATTATCCGTCTTTTTGCATACATCCTAGGATTTTCGCAAAGATCCGATTTTTACGATTTTTGCGACCTATTAAGTACCTATGTTATTTAGAAATGAATTTTCACGGCGTATTTACGTCATTCAGTATGACGTGCGTTACGATTTTTTCGACTCAACTTGCGTAAATCACGAGACAAAAACCTATAAGTTTTAACAAATATTATGAGTAAAATTCAGAATCCATCAAAAATTATGATAAGTGACTTTTTATTAATCAATGTTCAAATTAAAAGTCTTGGCTTCCAAGCCAATAAATTGAACCAAAAGAGAAAAAAAAAACTGTAGAAATGTCTATCTGTGTACCTATTGTTAGTACTTATACCTATAATAGGTATAAGTACTTACAATAGGTAAAAATTATATATAATATAGAAAAAATTACATTTATTTATTATAAATATAATTATAAATATAATTTATTTATTATAAATAAATGTAATTTTTTCTCCGTCTGTCTTTTCACCTACTTTTCTTTTCATCTACTAATATTGTCCATACTAAATGGGTAACTATCTGTTTGTTACCTTTTTACGCCTAAATCGCTGAACCGATTTTGATGAAATTTGGTGTGGATATACATCGAACCCTGGGGCAGGCAGGACATAGGCCACTTTTTACCGCAGAAAACTCCAGCGGGCGAAGTTGGAGGAAAAAGCTAGTATATACAATAAAAACAAAAGGGTTGAAAATGTAGAAAGTTTTTATGCAGACCGTACTGTGAGAGCTTCGTACAGTCGACCGCACTTCAGTGGAAGTACTTTGACCTTGCGTTGAGCTGGCCGACCCTATTAGGGAGTTTCAATAGTGCGAGAGACCAGATTATGCCGGTTTTGCGTCCACTGACGTGCGGTCGACCGTACAAAAGCACAAAAGCTTCAGTGGGCCTTGTCTGTAATTTCACACTGAAAAGCTCTGCAACTGGAGTAGGTGCCAAGGCTTCCTTCAAGTAAGTAGCTTACTGGGAAGCCTTTTAAAAGAGGATTAAGTTTAAATGGATTTTTATATTTAACTTGAATTAACTAGGTATCGAAAGGTCCGAGGTTCGATCCCCGGTTGGGCCATGACCATAGGGTTTTTTCTCGAAACTTAAGTACATGTACTGACTGCTCTCAAACGGTGAAGGAAAACATCGTGAGGAAACCTGCATACGCCGAAGAAGAAATTCTTAGGCGCATGTGAAGTCCACCGACCCGCACTGGGCTAGCGTGGTGGACTATAGCCCGCACGCCCTCGTTGAGAGGGTAGGCCTGAGCCCCAGCAGTGGGGAGATTAATAGGCTGTTGATGATGATGATGAACTAGGTACTTAATGAAATTTTAAATACACAAATGAAAATTTAAATGCACATGTAGTTTTTAGTTTTAATTAATGTCGTCGAAAACGTGGAGACCGAAACGTGGACACTGACAGTGGGACTAGTCCAAAAACTCAAAGTCGCTCAACGGGCTATGGTCATCCGAGCTATGCTCGGAGTTTCTCTGAGAGATAGGATCCGAAACGAGGTGATCCGCCAGAGAACAAAAGTCTTTGACATAGCTCAAAGGGTTAGCACGTTGAAGTGGCAGTAGGCTGGTCACGTCTGTCGGAGAGCCGATAACCGCTGGGGTAGACGAGTTCTCGAGTGGAGACCACGCGTAGTGTGGGACGCCCCCCGGCTAGATGGAGCGACGACCTGCGTGAGGCGGCTGGCAGTGACTGGATGCGGAGAACCGAGAGTCGGGTTCAGTGGCGCGCCTTGGGGTAGGCCTATGTCCAGCATTGGACTAGTGGAGACTGATCATAAACGTCGAAAAGTAGTTATCGCTTTTCGGATTAATCCCGAGTGAATAGGAAAGCACGAAAGCTCTAATATTTGTCGCTCGACACAGTTCGGCCTGCAAATAACACTGAACACAGGGTTCCCTGGAAAAAGGTGGGCTTTTAAATACATACGTTGCTCTGCGGTTGCCAATGTCACAGAAGTAAATAGGTAGAATCAGGATCAGGTAACCAGCAGCAACCTGATCGGTGACCCTAATGGCCAGTGGCTATGGTTAACCAGAGGTGTTACGTTTCTCTCGGTGTTACAAAATTGTAACATAATGCAGGTACAGGCTCCAGTGGTAGACGCAAGTGATTGGAGGCATTTACTGTAATAATGTCCAATCTGAAAAATGTCCAACGTCCATGCTCGAACTGAAAAATGTCCAAACTGAATAATGTCCAATCTGAAAAACGTTTTTCAGTTTGGACCTTTTTCGTGCGTTTCCCATTGCAGATATCTGGTTAGGGGTCCAGGAATGGCCGGGATTGGGGGAATTCAAATTGAAAATTTGAAATTCTTTATTTGCTAAGAGTAGGTTACAATTTTTTTATTTAAAACTTTATTGCATTAATTTGTACAAATGGCGAACCTTATGCTAATAGCATTCTCTACCAGCTGACCTTTGGGCCATGCAGATAAATTAGTGGTAGGCGCAAAAAGAGAGATTGTTTATATAAAGCAATTAAGTTATTATAAAACAGTAATTATATGATAGGTGTACTACATACAATTTTTGTGGTCTTAATGTATAAATAAAGTTTCTCTCACCTATCATTATAAATAGCATGCAAATTTGTATTTCAACTTAACTAATTATTAATTGATAAAAAAATTAATATAAATAAAATTAAAATCCTTATTATATAAAACTAAAACTAAACTTAAAAATAAATTATAAATAAAAAAAACCCTCAAGGCTCCCCACCGCTGGGAGCGTGCCCAGAAGGCTGGCGGCATTACCCCGCTGGATTGTGAGGCTGATCCTCTGAGCGAGGTAATGCCCAGCCCTCTGGTCGTTGGCAGCCTCGACCAGACGCTTCGCCATCTCTCGAAAGAGACGGCGAGCTCCCGGTCCCCACGGTCCGAGCGTCTCGACCCCAAACGGCTCAAATTAAAATTCGATGAAATAAATTAATTTTCCAGAAATTTTCGAACATTATAAAATTTATATTTCAGCAACCATCCCTGTTGCCTCCTTTTGCCGCAGAAATTTTTTTTCTAAGCGCGCGAAGCCGCGGGGTAACAGCTAGTCTATACTAATATTATAAAGAGGAAAGATTTGTATTATTGTATGTGTGTATGTTTGTAATGAATAAACTCAAAAACTACTGTGCCGATTTCAAAAATTCTTTCACCATTGGAAAGCTACATTCACCCTGAGTGACATAGGCTATATTTATTTATCTATATCTATGTCCACCCGTGCGAAGCCGGGACGGGCCACTAGTGTTTTATAAAGTGGGTAATGATTTTGCCCGCCCGATCGTGCTTTGGCAAAGACCTCGAGGGCGTACTTCGTGTTTATAATCCCCTAAGTCCTGCTGTGTGATTCTGTAAAATACGAATTAAAACTCGACCATCACATCGCAAGTCACTTCACTCCGCATCCGATCATGAAAGACCTTGATGTCGCATTGTGTAAACAAATACAAGCTACACAATAAACACTTCACTTGCGAAGTAAAGTGAGTATTGAACTGTGAATCATTGAGTTAGAGACCGATCTCACTGCGGATTCAGGATCGAGTTGCACAAATACGCTTACAGAATAGCAGGACTGTTATAACATGTTACCACAGATTAAATAATACTTACATTACACTCAATTAGTCATCTAATTAGTTATTGCCTCAGAAAACCGTAATTAAATTGATAACAGTGTGACCATATACATTTAATATTACAGGACAACAAAAAAATAAATAAAAAATAAAGAAAACACAGTACTCAAAAATCCAAATTTATTTATGGAATCATCAACAGCCTAATAACATGTCCTTACTGCTGGGGCTCAGGCCTACCCTCTCAACGATGGTGTTCGGGCTATAGTCCACCACGCCAGCTCAATGCGGGTTGGTGGGCTTCACATGTGCCTAAGAATTTCTTCATCGGCATATGCAGGTTTCCTCACGATGTTTTCCTTCAACGTTTGAGAGCAGTCAGTAAATGTACTTAAATTTCGAGAAAAAAACTATTGATACATGGCCCAGCCGGGGATCGAACTTCAGACCTTTCGTTATGATAGGCCGTGTCTTATCCCCGACGCCACTGACGACATTTTTTATGATAAACCAACTTTACTTTGTGGTTTTTTTGGAAACATCGCATTTTTTATTATTTTTGAATTAAATAGCTAATAATAATAGTGGGATAAGTCCGCCTTTGTACTTAGTTTTATTCATAACTGTCTGTATCTGTAAATTTTTGGTACAATAAAGTGTTTATTTATTTTATTTTTATTTTCTTTATTTGGGACAACAACAGCTTAATTTAATCTTAACGTAACATAATAAAATTTGCAAAATATAAAAGCCAATGATAGTTATCCTCTCTTTTATAAATTTTACATACGTACATATATAAATAGCGTACTTTAGCCACCTAAATATTTATTTAGGTAGCCTTATTTTTTATCTAAATAAGTATGTATTTATATTATATTTAAGTAAGTTTATTTTTAAGTTAGATTATTTAATTATTACTAATATTATTGTGTTTAACGAAATGTAATTAAATTTTAAATATAAAAATAATAATTCTATAACTATTCTATAATATAACCTGTTAATATGGATTGCAATAGTGTTTTAGAACAATATTTATATATTTTAATAGTATTTAGACACCTAAGTTGTGGTCACTCTACAGTTCCTCTGAGAGCATCAATTACACCCTGAGATATGATCGCGCGACCTCGTGCCAACTAGGCCGCGCTGTGGCTAACTGACCAGAAAACTGTAGTATCATTGGACGGTTTACTCTAACATTGTCCAATCTGAAAAATGTCCAACGACCATGCTCAAACTAAAAAATGTCCAAACTGAAAAATGTCCAATTTGAAAAATGTCCAACCTGAAAAATGTCCAATCTAAAAATAAATAAATAGCAGTTTTTAAGGTTCTGTAGTGTAAAATCTTTCAGATTGGACATTTTACAGATTGAAAACTTTTCAATGGTTGGACATTTTTCAGATTGGACATTATTATTGTAAATCCATTGGACATTATGTACATTTAATAAAGCATTTCAACCAGTATCATCACTGACGCAGCGTAGGCAGGCCTGCCACAAGGGGGACCGACGATCTGGTGAAGGTTGCGGGACCCGGCTGGATGAGGTTAGCGCGGAAACGCGCGTCGTGGAGATCCCTGGGGGACGCCTTTGTCCAGCAGTGGACGTCTACAGGCTGATGATGATGATGAAGTATATAGTTTTGTAGAGCTCTTTAATTTTTATACATACTAACTAAAATATTACCTTTAAAAACAGCCAAAAATACTTAAGTATTTGGGGGCCGTCCATTAATCACGTGAGGCTTGAGAGGGGGGGGGGGGAGGGGTTTGACAAAAATCACGAAATGTCACAAGGGGGGTGGGGGGGTGTAGTAAGATATCACGTGTATTTATTTTTTCATTATTTTTTCAAACGCGCGATTTTTTAATCGAAAAGCGGCGTGTAGTGTGACCTTGACTCGCCGTTGCTAAGTACAATATATGTTTTTATCAAAAACAACCGGCAACCTTTCTGTCTAGACATTTTTAACATGGTCCTTAATTTCAGAATAAAATAAGATTATACTTTATATACCCGTATTTATGATAATATTCTAAAATATTCTAAAAAATTTAAGATTTTTTGTAGATATTAAAAATACTCGTGATGTTGGGTGGGGGGTGGGGGGTGGGTGGGGGGGGGTAGTCTTAAACCTCACCATGTATCACCAAGGGGGAGGGGGAGGTTGAAAAATACTTTAAAAAAGATCACGTGATTAATGGACGGCCCATTGTAAGTTTTTTAAGGCAGATTCTTAAAAAAATGCAAGCGTTTCCGTTCTAAAAAAAGGCACACTCTGTCCATGCTAAATAAACAATTAGTCACACAACACAAACTAGGTAGTATCTGTTTTTGTTGGGAACAAAAAGTTTTTTTTTAGGAGTTTGTAACAAAAAGTTTCGTTTTTAAAATTTGAATACCTACGTAAGTATCAAATAGGTACATTATTTTAGTTCAGTTAAGTTGCATCAGATGGACAATAGACTTTTTAATCAGTAATTAAGTTAATAAATAAATTATTGTTACTATTATTAATATATCTTAACTTATCTTTGTAGGACTTCGTGGGATCTGTTGCGCCAAACCCCTGTCCGCCAACGGTGCCACAATCCGCTTTTGGTGGACTTCACATACGCCTTAGAATAGAAATTCTAATCTTTGGCGTATGCAAGTATTTTAAAGTATTACATACAAATGTCATTTAATTACCCACATTAAATGTAAGTATCTATTTCAGAAGTGGCACACCAGTCGCGTGCTAAGTATATAAAAAAAGTTGGTAGAGCATCCAGGATAGCAGGATCCCTAATTGTAAATCTCTCTCCTCGCTTCGAGTGAGCGATTCTACTAATTTTCCTTCGAAGTCCGATACAAAAATCCGTAAAATCTATCGCTCGAAGCGAGGAGAGTGATTCAAAAATAGAGCTCCAGGTCACAGATTGAAGGCTTAATGTTTTAAAAAAAAACTTACGGTTCTCAGTTTTCTTCCCGTTTTTAGCGACAACGCCGTTTGACGAATGGCTGGTCGAAACAATGGCGTTCAGCTCCTTCATATTCACTTCCTTGCACTCGCGAATAAAAAAAAACTAACGCAGCCCGATCTATGGCCGATCCGCGCGCTTTCAAACGTCACTTTGACAGCCACAAAATTAAAGCGGTAACAAACGAAATGGCAATGGATTATTGGAGCGGGCAACCTGTTTCTACTGCCAAGGTAATCCGATCGCGATTAAAAAGAAAATGAGTGTATGAACGCGATTTTGTACACTTTTTGCCGCGGCTGAAAGGGACGCGTTTAAAAAAAATCGGCCGCAGTGCGTTGGGGATGGCGGTTCGCGTTCAAATGGCCGGCGATACTCGACGGTTTCGTTTATATTTATACAAAAATTGTCAGCATCTCGCACTGAACGAATTGATTTACGTGAAGTTGTGTAATTTATTTTTCAAATAATAATTGAAAAAATAATCAAGTCGTTAGCGGTCGATGACTTCGGAAAAGTTTTGGGCGAAGTGTTGCGACAGATTTTGTAAAAATGTCTGACGGTAGGGTTTCATTGCATTGCTGAAAATATAATAAAATATGATTTCATTTATGTACTACAAATTTATAAGGTATACGATTATACTTACATAGGTGGAAGGATAATTAGAAACAGAGCAAGATTTTCATACAATCGAGGTCAATTTGAAGCCATGGTTCTCCGTGAAGGATTGATCGGGCCATGATCTGGTGAGAGTCATCGAGAGAGTATATGGAGGACTTTCAGATTGCTGTAGATATCCAACTGATCAGATGAGCCGTTTGGTAGCAGCATCGTCATGTAGAAAAAAACCTGCAAAATGGCATAAAAATGTATGAAAATCTTAAAGTTAAGGAATCATGACGATGCTGCTCCCAAACGGCTGATCTGATCAGTTGGATATCTATAGCCATCTAAAAGTCCTCCATCTACTCTCTCGATGGCCGTCATCAGATCACGCCCCGATCAATCATACACGGAGAATCATGGTTTCAAAATGTCCTCGATTGTATGAAAATCTTGCCCAGTTTCTAATTATCCGTCCACCTATGTAAGTATGTATATCTATTACTGTCAACGTCCTCTCTCAACGAGGGCGTATGGGCTATAGTCCACCACGCTAGCCCAGTGCGGGTTGGTGGACTACACATGCGCCTAAAAATTTATTCGGCGTGAACAAGTTCCTCACGATGTTTTCCTTCACCGTTTGAGAGCAGTCAGTAAATGTGCTTAAGTTTCGAGAAGTACCCATCGATACATGGCCCGGCCGGGGATTGAACTCGGACCTCACGACATGATAGGCCGCTTCTTCCCCACGATGCCACTGACGCGAGAGCGTCAATTATTCGCTGAATAGATATACTGTAGACTTCATAGAACAAAGGCCAGAATATTCAATATAGCGAGAGCCAATTCCCCGAAGCCTTTACAATTAAACGACCGAAGCCGCTGCTGCCAATAACCAGTACGTTTTTTACATACCTATGTATAAAATACGAGGAACTTAAATTAAACTCTGCGGCTTGCACCGGAGACGACGTCATAAACGTATATGACTTCTAAAGAATCCTAGAATCGATATTCCAAGCCACATTTCATGACGCAGGTCGGATGCTGGGAAAGACCTTAAAGTGGTTTACTTCGCAACTTTCCTACAAGGAAAGCGAGCTAACATGGCCCAGCCCAATAATAATTACAACTCAATACAGCCCGTATTGAGTTGTAATTATTATTATTATTGCTACGGGGGCAACAAGCAGGCGGGCCTCCTGATGTTAAGAGGTCACCGCCGCCCACAGACGCCTGCAACACCCGGGGGGTGCTGGTGCGGCGCCGGCCAAGGTTGAAGGGCTCTTTTGACTGTCTTCTTGAAGGACCCCATATCGTAGCGCTGTGGAAAAGCGTCAGAGGGAAGGCCATTCCACATTTTGCACGATCTATGAAATGTGGGAAAATTGTAACTCGATTCAGCAAAAAGCAATATATTTTTCTGTTTCTCGCGTAAGTTTTTTCCGCTGGAAGAGCCTTTTCCCGAGGTATCTATATCCTATGTGTTATTCTGATAGATAATCAATATTACTGTAAAGTTTCATCAAAATCTGTTCGGTAGTTTTTGCGTGAAATAGTAACAAACATCCTTACGAACATTCGCCTTTATAATATTAGTAAAAGGAATTCTTAGGCGCATGTGATGTCCACCAACCCTCACTGGGGTACCGTGGTGGACTATAGGCTCGTGGCCACTACATTTTAAGTCTATATTAATATTCTAGAATTAAGCCATTGTTTTATACATTGGCCTCTACCTGTAGACATGTATTTTGAAAATTTAAAATAAATAAATTGAATTGAATCGAACATAACAATATGATGTTGATATTTTTATGCTTGCTGTAAGGGAAACAAAAGCTTTTTGTAATTTACGATTTTTTTCCTAATGAACCGGTTTTCCTGATGATCGATAAGGTTTCTTTGCCTAATCCCTAAAGTTTCCCCCTTAACCTGTGGTGTGATAGCAAAAAGGCTTCATACAAAGTTACCTGGATAAGACTAGGATTAAAGAAATTTGATATTTCCTACCGACGCTAGGAGTAACTGAATAACGCCTTAGAAAAGTCAACAAAGCGCTACACAATGTACTGTCGACTGCACGTCAGTGGAAACAAAACCAGTATAAACTGGTCTCGCACATAGGTAATAATAATATTAAATTTATTTATTTCCAAAGAGTACAATTTAGCGAAAGACGCGAGGTTGAAATAAGAGCAGATTGTACAAATCAACAAAGGGGATTGGACTCCTGGCTCCTAGGCTAGGTAATGACCTGTGTACCAGGGGACAGTGGACCTCCACAGCAGTCAAGAGGTCTCGACTTGAGACGTCGCGTACAATCAATATGTGTTAGTGTGTGTGTGAAAAAAGTGTATATCGCAAGGCAATTATTTTAAGATCGTAAGCAGATATTGCTCTCTCTACAAGCAAACTACACACACACACACACACACACACACACATGCACATTCACACACACACACGTTTATTTATACTCTCATTACCTGTCAACAGTACACTCTAAACTTTTGTACATGCCATATATTGATAAACGGAAGAACACTGTCCCCCAAGTTACAGGCTGACCTAGTTTTGGGAGTCAGGGTCTATTAATTATGCTATCTAAATATTGTATTCAATTGTAACAATTGTACTGTATTTTTCATTTCATTAATAAATTATTATTATTATTATTTAAAAAATAATAAAAATATTATCAGTTTCATCATAAGACAATTTTTGTAACCAATTTTTAACCCCTTTTTATAAGTTCGTATTTGTTTAAGGTGTAGATTGAGATGTCTTTATTTTTTTTTCTTTATAGATACTTACTACCTGTGCTAGACCTGTTGATAAACTCAATCACCGGTCTTTTTACCGACTTCCAAAAAGGAGGAGGTACTATGTTCGGCTGTATGTATGTTTTTTTTTAGTTGATAGATTCAATCAGGGTACGTATCATGATAAAGATCATTGGAATGTTAAGCAGCTACAATTGATGCAAAAACTTGTAGTAGTTCAGTGTACTTGTATTATACCTGCTTACGGTGACCATGCGTTCGGAGTTTGTGGGCCGTCTACGGAAGTAGTAGTAGGATTCTACTGCAGGATCCATACGGATTGTCACCTTATTCCTAGACAGGGTGGCGGTCTCTGCACCGACTCCACGTAAGCGGGAGTTTTGTGCACGAAAGCGGGAGATTTGTGCATTAAAGCGGGAGATTTGTGCACGAAAGCGGGAGATTTGTGCATGAAAGCGGGAGATTTGTGCACGAAAGCGGGAGTTTTGTGCACGAAAGTGGAGATTTTTGTGGTAGTTTAACATATGTTCTTTTCACACTGCCACTTTCTTTCATTTCGAAGTTTCTTATCGCACATTACACAGAAAGACATTGGCGAATGGGAGCTAGGCCGAAGAGTGTAAGATTTCAACTGACATGAGACTGCTATTTCCGCGGGGTGGTCCGGGGATGCGCTTCTCAATTTTAAAGCGTGGTACAGTGATTATACAAATTAAAAAGTCTTATAACTTCGTAAATACGCATCGTATCAAAATGAAATAAAAACTATTGTCTAGACAGTAATGAGATCTGTAATTTTACACGATAAAAATAAACTTTTTTTTTCTCCTTTTCCACCCTCATCGATAAGCTATCTTTTGACATGGTAACCCTACGTTGGTATGATTTTGTCTCACCATGCGACCTTCGATCTCATGCTTCATTGACTCCACAGACAGACACAATCGTGGTATTATATAATATAATAGTTGGGGTGGCCGTGAAAACGCAACAATGTTACCGGTGATTGTTTTGTACTAATGTCTCATATACGGGTCAAGTCCAATGTTCACCGAATCGACAAGAAGTGCACCTTTTTGCACAAATAAAAAGGCTCACGGCCAAATTCGTGTGTGGAAGAAATAAATAACAATTTTTTTTTGCGCTGGTATGCCTAGTCACCGTAAAACTTTTTAGCGGTTATGTGAAATTGGCAGATAACTGCGCAGTGACTAATTTTAGGTGTGCGGGGGTTCACTAGAGACGCCCATTCAATTTTAATAAGCAGTTCATCGATTCGATCAACCGAATCAAACATTTCAAGTTTTTGGACATCTCTATGCATCATATATGTCAATTACGCACACATAGACTGTAAAGACTGTCAGGGAAATGCAATCAATCTGTGACTATATTCACTCAACCGCCAAAAAAGGACGGACACTTTGGCCAGATCTACTCACACTGTATCTTTACTTGGCTATCCTAAAAAAATTGGTACCTATATTGTGGGTTTTGGTGTAGGTCCTAATGTGTACCTACCTAATTAATGTTTCACATCTGGACATGCGCAAAAACCTTAACGTGTCCAGTTGACGAAATAACAAATTGTACCTTTTTCAAGTTTCACCAACTGGACATGCGCGTGCTCAGTCCCTCGTGTGCAGTTGGTGAACCCCTTAACTGTGATAGTGTTATTTGCAAGAACTGCCTATTAAATAAAATAAAAATAAAATAAAATTAAAGTGTATTATACAGTGCGGGAAACTGAAATAAAAGCGTATAATTACACAACCAGATCGTTCCAATGGTTAAATATATTTTTATGCGTTACTGGTAATTTGCGAAACAAAATCTGGTCATACGCGTATCTGGTCATCTGCGTATTTGGTAATTTGCGAAATGCACATCTGCGGTTAAGGTAATTTACGTTTCTGGTACTATGCATCTAGAAGGTATTTTTTAAGAAAAAGATATCAACATAAAATTGCACAACAAAACAAATATTATGAAATTGACCGCTAATGTATTGTACGATTAACTATATCAATTAAGTGATAAGCAAACAGTTTACCCCACGTCGCTATGATATGGTCAGAAACACATTAGTTTTATTTTTCCCACTGTTCGTGGAAATATGTGAATATTGACAGCAAATACGGGACCGATCTCCTAGTCTGTTAATATTTCAAATTCTACTAATTTAATCAATTTTTTTTTTCTTTTTTTTTTTAATTTTCACACGGCTGTTTAGTCCCAAACTAAGCCGAAGCTTGTAAATGGGTACTCACAACTGATAAACATACTTAAATACTTTTTAAAATAAATATATGCATAAAACACCCAGAATCCGAAAACCAACAGATTGGCCCCGGGTGGGAATCGACCACGACCTCTGGCGCAGTAGGCAGGGTCACTACCACTACGCCAACAGGCCAGTCAATAAATTACATTTTTTTCCTTAGCCATTGAAATAGATTTTTTTATTTATAATAATTTTTAAATTAAAATTTTCCTAATGAAGACAGACAAAATAATTAATAATATACTGGTTCTAATCTCACAAGGGCTGTTTTTCAAAAATTTGGCAAACCTCTCTCCCTGATCAGATTTGGAAATATACGAGTAAAAACAAGAGTAATTATTTACAAACATTAATCGTTTATTCATTTTTAAGACAAAAATATCACCTTCAAAATTTATGGTACAAGAAGGCACAGTTAATAGTCATTTTAACAGCTTTTCAGCCGCTTTCAGATAATCGAGTTTTTTAGTCCAGATTATCCGTAAAATCTGAAAGCAGCTGAATACGCTGAGATGTAAAAGATAAGCGAGAAATAACATATGAACTTTTACAGAATTATATACAGGGTGTAAACTGCAACTGTTAGTAATACCTTGTAAAATACGCTGTAACAGTCAAGATTTAATTTTGCAAAAAAAACTGGGAACGTTCATTTATATTTTGTGGCTAGATTACACCCTGTATGTGTTTATTTATTCTGCAAATAAAAATCCTGCATACATGAGGTAAAATATAGCAACTTTAGAATGTTTAAATCCGTAGTTTTAATAAAATACATAAATCTACCTGCAAATTTTTTCATGAAGCACAAAAATCTTATTATATGTTCTTGACGTATTAAAAATAACATAAGGCGTGTTTCCGACTTATTTATAAAAGCTCTAGACACCTGACAGTTTGAAATTAATCGAAAAAAAGTGTAACGAGAAATATTAAAGTTGTTTCTTTGCACTATTTGCGGTTTGTTTCCACACGGTCGAGTTGAAAAGCACGAACATTCACTCAGTGGGGATCAGTCGCGTTATGTTCCTTTCGCAAAATGTCCCGCCTCCGAAATCTTAACCTGTTCGCGAAATGTCCCGTTGGAAGGGGGTCAGTTTATTGAAGTTATAGGTGATTACGATAACGAAGCCAAAGTCAAAGTCAAAATTATATATATATATAAAATATTATATATATATATTATATATATTAAAGATTCTCGAGTGGCGACCCGACCACGTATCGGAAGACGCAGGCCTCCCACAAGACCGATCGTCGTGGAGATCCCTGGGGGAGACCTTAGTTCAGCAGTGGACGATTACAGGCTGATATGATGATGATGAATATTATTCCAATATTATTTTATATCCATAACACCAAGAACGGCACCTGCAGAAAGTATTGGTAGGTGCCGTTAGTGGAATACCTCAGGTGACATTCGCTCAGGTACCATTCGCTCAGCTGACATTCGCTCAGGTACCATTCGCTCAGGTGCCATTGCGACAGATACAGGACGTTTTGCGACAGTTACCACGTTCTCAACTCTTTACCGGCAGTGTACATAGTTATTGGTCACTATATTTTATGACATTTTTGAAGCGCGTCAGCTATAATTAAGACTAGTAGGTAATATGTACTAAAATTACGGTTAAATGGAAGATTAATATTTTATATAAAATAAGCAGAGCACCTCGTATGGAACTATTTTAAAGTCGGTATAAAAATTACAGGCACATTGTAATTTTAATACTAGATACAGTAAAATTGTAATAATTACCTATAAACTTTTTGTTCATAGTGTTAGAAAAATTGGATCCACTGATTTCATGTGTTACTTTCTCAACAGACTTCAAATAATTTGATCTACCTAATCCTTTAATTTATTCTTCTAAGCCATATAAATAAACATTTTGCCTTATGTAGGTTCCTACTTTAAATGTGAATATAACATATAGAGAAAACTAAAACCTAAAACCACAAACTCTGTCTGAACAATCTTGTCGTGCACTTTATTTTACATTCCCATCAGAAATTAATTTTACCAAAGCAGGTGTTGTCGATAATGAATTTATTCAGCAGTATTTCTACATCCTGTATATGAAATAGAGAAGTGTATTGGCTAAATAGGCATAGCACGGTTTGACTGAAATAACAAGATTTGCCCCTTACACAAAATATTGTGTCGGCAAACTCTAATTTCCTAGTAAGTACGTATATTCATACAAAATAGATTTAGAATGCGTAAAACACTAAAATAACCAAAATAATATCTTATTCTTAAAATGCCTGATACGGTACTTTAGCCAGATTTTCTAACACTTTGAATGTATATTCGATTAGCAATATTGTATATTATGGCAGCAATATTTGACTTGTTTTATTATAATTCATATTATAATGTATGTATACTCACACTTATGCAATTATAATAATACCTATTGAACAGACAATTATGAATTTATTTATTAAGAAACATGTACTTCAAAGTAAACTAAAAAGATATACAAAAGCATTGACCAAAATGTATTTTCGAACCACGTGACTACGAGGTACGAATATTCGAAAAGCATTTTCTAAAAGTACTTAATTAAAAGAAATTATATGTATAATAATAATATAAATAATCATAACTATAATTAGTTGATTACAATTATTGAAGACAGAATATAAACTAAATGTGATTCTTAATTACACTTTGGTAATAATTACCTACTATTTTTAAAACTAAAAAAAACCTATTAACTATTGTGAGAAGACCTACTTGTTTTCAAAATTACGAATTGAACGATAGTCAATTAATAAAATGAATTAAATAAAATAAGAAAGAGACAGAAGTATAATAATTAGAAGCAATATTTTATATTAATGCTAATTTCACATCAATTATTAAAACAATAATAGTCCATTATTTATAATTATGAATAATATTTACAGAAATTAATAAAACTGGTTTCAATATAGAAATACGGTTGATTGCAAAAAATGGTAAAAATTTAAATACTAAACGTATATTTTTCTTAAATGCGTATATAAGTTAAATACACTTAAGCCCGCGTATAAGAAAGCCAATATTCCTATAAACTTAAGTATCTTGGCTTTGCTGTTTTTAGACAATATTTAGGTCTTTTTCATAACTATATTAAAAACTTATCATACTTTTTTTGTACAATATCGGGCTATAATGTAATGAAAATAATAGATTACGACTTTCACTGGGAAATAAACGTATAACACATTTGTAGGTACACAACTCAGACAAAAACAGAAAAATATTAAAATTATGATTTTGTGTACCTACATATTTTATTTTCTTATACACCATGAAAATTAAATGTAAGAGACAACAGAAAATGTGACGAATAGCTTTGCTGTTATGAACATTGTTTCCTTAATAAAGATGGTAAGTGTTTAAAGCATTATCCATAGGCAAGTGGTCCTTCGAGCCGGATCTGAACCAGCGACCTATGGATCTACATACTGTTTAAATAAAAGTTTGACACACCATTCCAATATTAATAATAATTTCATTTGGCGGAATAAAAACCATAGTCTTTCAATTCAAGTAAATCCGTAAATGAAACTTAGCACGTACAGTGATCGTTTATATCCTGGAATAACATATAGGATACTTTATAATACGGATGGATGAAGTCGCGGGGCGTACGCCGATTGTAATCGAATAGCGATTTGTTGCCGATTGTAATCATATAGCGTTTTGTTGCTGGTAGTAATCAAATAGCGCTTTGTTGCCGATTGTAATCATATAGCGATTTGTTGCCGATTGTAATCAAATAACGTTGCCCAACAAAATAGAAGCGGTGGGGTGAATGTATACCATTATTTATCAGAAATATTGTTTAAATAATAATTTCATTGGAATGGTGATTTCACTAAACACTTCTATGTCAAAAAGCCTGTTTTTTTTCACCAAATACATTTTAAATAATCATTTCATTTACAATCGGATGTATGTTTCTCGCATTTAAATTAAAAATAGCTAACACAGCAAAGGTGCAATAACACATAGTTTCGTTCCATCTCTGTTTGACTATGATAATATTACCATAGACACTAACAATAAATAAGTTAGGCTAGCACGTGTGTCAGTTTAAAGCATTCGCACCAGTAAATACATGAGGACTGTAGACAGGACAGCGGTGGTGGTCGGTCGGAGGGAATGCGCGTCGTTGCCTCGAAAAACTGCGAAAAAAAAAGTTTTATGCATTTTATACTGTCTGTTATAATTATAAATAATAAAGCTGAAGAGTTTGTGTTTGTTTGTTTGTCGTTTTGCATTTGATAGCCCAAAACAGAACAGGTTTATGTGTATTTATCCCATCAGGCCCAATTTGTACAAAATTGTACAATTAAGTTCGTTGTACAATAAAGTTTAAATAAAATAAATAAATTATTGAATAATGTCCAGAAAACGTACATCGGAACGTAAACTCACCGCTATATGAGAGATAATATACCTATCTACTTAAGTTACATCTGTGGACACTAATGATCAAAAAAAGCGCCACTGTTCTAAAGAATAAATAAAAGCCTTACCTGACGCAGTTTGGATTGGTTGCGGTCGGTTTTCTAAAAAAAAGAAACAAAGCAAAATCAAAAACATGCAAAGTTATTTAAAATGAATGAAATGAACATTATTTTCAGTGTGATTTTTATACTACGCAATGAATGACAAAACACGCTTTTTTTGAAATTGTTAAAAATTGAAACATCAATTTTGTTATAAAAAAAGGTTCGTTTTGGTATTTTGTTAACTTGATACCTCAAGTTCTTAAAATAATAAATTCAAAGCAACAACAAAAATTAGTCGAATTTTTAAACACAAAGTTCTAAAGTTATCCAAATAAAAAATAAAAATCAACACTTATAAAAAATCTAGGTGTGTAGAATTCAAAACGAGTTAGAGTCGTGAATACGTCTTTAGATTGAAAAGACAATGAAGTGTGGTCGTTGAATAAATTTATGAGGTAGAAATAATAAACATCAACAACAAAATCTGGTCTTATGCGTATCTGGTAATTTGCGAAACAAAATCTGGTCATACGCCTAGCTGGTAATTTGCGAAATGCACATCTGATAAACCGCGTATAAGGTAATTTGCGTTTCTGGTACTATCCGTACTATGCGTCGGAAGGTAAGATAAGATAAGAGAAATCGCAGGTAACCTTTTCGAACTGACCGATTCAATTGTTGTTATTTTCTACTTATTTCGACCGAAGTCACTCTTCGATCCGTAAGACGTATTCGCGCCGAACATTTTAGGCATTTTTTAAATTACCGATTTCAAACACGGCCGGCTGAATGTGCGTGCTCCAACTTTTATCGTTCTTGACTTTGACGGTGGCTTCGTATCTTCCGGCCTCCAGTTGCCTGTCTCCTAGGATGTATATGATTTCGTATTCGTGTTGCTTCTCGTTCCCGACTGGAAGCGGCACTTTCAGCGTTTGCCACTCGCCCTCCTTGAAAAACAAAGTTATCATCATCAGCATATACAGAATGGATCTTTGTAGCGGCCAAGTCTATCCATCGTAAAAAGTTTTGTTGGGCATAGAAGTAAGGTTGAGTTTTCTCATTTCCTGCAAAATGTATGGGAGAAGTCTTTTTGCGATTTCTGACTTTTCTAGTACTCTAACCTCAGGTAGGTCCAATAGTGTTTAAGATTTTTTAAAAATCTTTATAAGAAACGGAATCGATAGGCATCAAAAAATATATATGTATGTGAAAATAATTTTAAAAACGGACTTTTATTCCGTTCATGACTGTATCATTAAAGCGTAATAATGCACAGCGCTGCGGCGCTGCGGCGGCGAATCTGCGGAAAGCGAATAAAAAGCGGCGCCCTTCAGACAGGAATGCCGCTGCGTCGGCGGTTTGTATGAAGAACGCTCCGCACCGCGCCGCGCCGCCGCCGCTCTGTGTAGGAGTTCTCATACACTACAAAGGAATACAACGCGCCGCCGCCGCTCCGCAACGCCTGTCTGCGCTAATCTGTCAAATCAAAACGTCAAATCTGTGCGCGCGGTTTTGTCGCTTTCGCCATCGCACCGCCGCTTTGATGTAAAGGGCTTCATACTATTTCGAAGATTACAGAAAAAACCGCAACGCTTTCGCAAAGCCGCCGCTCAGTGTGTGTTACGCTTAAGTGATTTATGGCAGGGGGCCGAGATGGGATTTTTAGTAGGCATAAATTCTTGGGGCCGAGATTGAGTAGGGGACGAGATGGGAATAAAACATAAAAATAGGTATGTGGTTGTGCTCAGGATCACCAGCTCTACATTCCTACCAAGTTTCGTCCATTTCGGAGAGTTCGGGTTCGAAAGCTTCCCTTGTTAGTCTCAGGATAATATAAAATAAGTTCTTCACAAGGTTTATACTTACTCCACTAAGACTCTTTAGCTGCACCTCCATGTCTTCCAGAGGCTGGTGAGACTGTATCTTCCAGGACAGCTTGAGGTCTTCGTAGTCAAGATTCTCCACGACTGGACTCTGGACCAGGTCTATTGACCTATTGTGCCTGCCGTGGTAGTTTTCAGCCTGGAATGAAAAGGCTGTTTAGCTAAGGTTCAATTCAACAAACCTGGAAAAAATGGAAGAAGTCTTTGGGATCACATAGTAATAAAACATGCTAAACCTCAAAATACATTCTCAAGGAAAATAAAATAGAAGAAACGAACACCAATTAAGTACATGTTACAATATCTTGGCTGAACATGACAAGGCTTCTGCCATTTAAAGAGATGCCCATGTTTGGTCGTTGACTTTGCGCTGAAATTACCAAACTAAAAAATGTATATATGCGTTACCTCGCAAGTGAATGTGCCGAAGTCCTGGTCCACTCGTGGGGTGACGGTCAGGTTGGACGAGGAGCCGGCAGTCCTCACGGAGTACTGCGTCGACGAGTCCTCGATCAGCCGCCCGTCTTTATACCAACGGATGTAGGGCCTGAAATTTATTATTAATTAAAATTAGTGGCCGGAAGCGGCTGGATGCGGCGGGCGGAGGACCGGGTGTGGTGGCGCTCGCTGGGGAAGACTTATGTCCAGCAGTGGACGCTAAAGGGGTAAATGATTTGATTGAATAGCGGCTGACAGAAAGAATGAGCTGGGTTGGCTAAATTAGGCATTTGGAAAGTTACGCCATATATTCTCATCGAATACCACAATGCCGGAAGACAAGTCTTCAACCATGACGTACGGCGCCGAAACGTGAACACTGACAGTGGGACTAGTCCGAAATCTCAGTCGTTCAACGGGCTATGGAAGGAGCTATGCTCGGAGTTTCTCTGAGAGACAGGATCCTAAACGATCCGCCAGAGAAACAAAGCCTTCGACATAGCTCGAAAAGGTCTAGCTGGGGTAAACGGGTTCTCGAGTGAAGACCACGCGTTGCAAAGCGTAGTGTGGGACGCCGCCGACTAGATGGAGCGACGATCTGCTTAAGACGGGTGACAGTGACTGGATGCGGAGAACCGAAGATTAAGTTCAGTGGAGGCCTGTATCCAGCCAGCAGTAGACTAGTGGATGCTGATGACGGGCTGATACATAAATAGGGGAGATTACTTACGCAGGTTCTTCGTGAGCTGAGCACTGCAGTACTGCCTCCACTCCAATATCCGAGTTAATGATAGTCCTATGGACATGAACCCGAGGTTTGCCTGTAAAAAAATGAATGACGTATTTTTATTTCTGCTTTTTAACGGTTTAGGTATGCAGAGGAAACATAGAGACGTATTCCACGTAGGACACCTGTCTCAATGGCACCTGAGCGAATAGCAGCTGAGCGAATGGCACCTGAGCGAATGGTTATTTAAATCTTTATTAAATCTTTTATTTAATATCGTCTCAAAAGAAAAGACTAAGGCACTGGGTGCTACTGAGGTGTCTATATCAGTGCAGCTCCATTAAAATGTTCATTTCTCGCCGCTTCCAACAAGGCATGATCTCCTTGAGCTCCCAGCTCAAATTACCCCAAGTTGCGTCCCCAGGCCTTATCGTCAGGCGCGTTGCTGCCCACTCACCAGCAATGATGACGTCAAGCGTGGCCTGACTGCTGTCGACCGTGTTGACTGCGTAGCACAGGTACCGGCCAGACATCTCCTTTCTCACGTTTGTAACGAAGAACGTATTCCGGGAGAAAGTGCCGTGCTTCTCTGTCAGCTTTTCAGCCTGTAAGTGTGAAAGAGATAAACGTATAATTATCTGAAACAAGTTATATATTAAGGGCTTCTGTCACCGCTTGCTGATAAAATCCCAAATACCCTATCTGCAGATTATCGACAGATAGCCTATTTTTTTGTTTCACAGTTCTTATCTTATCTTCTGAGGGGGGGCCAGGAATACCTGGAACACTTGGACCCTATGGGATCTGTTGTGCCAAACCCCTGTCCGCCAAACGATGCCCCAATCCGTTTGTTGGTGGACTTCACATACGCCTTAGAACAGTAAATACCAGTCTTTGGCGTATGCAGGTTTCCTCACGATGTTTTCCTTCACCGAAAAACCTGTGGTATTATAAATAAACCGTACTTAAGTTTCGGAAAACTCATTGGTACGGGCCAGAATCGAACCCACGACCTCATGAACGTGAGGCGAGTGCACAACCAACTAGGCTACCACGGCCCTGTTCGGGGGTTCACTAGAGACGCTCATTCCCTTCAAGAAGTAGTTCATTGATTCGATCAACCGAATCAACTTTTCAAGTTTTTGGACATCTCTATGTAGCACACTATCTCGCTTACACACTTGAAATTTTGCACAAAAGTTAATCACAGCCACAAATCATCATCTGAAATCTGTGCTCACACCTCTGAGGTCCAAAGGGTTTTTCTTGCGGGTTTTATTTTCTATGCAGGCGAAGCCGCGGGAAACAGCTAGTAATAATTCTTATACGTACTCCTCCGTCGACTATCCTCGACCACAGGATCTCAGGCTTCGGAGAGCCGGCCACGTCGCAAGTCAGCAGCATGTCCTGACCCTCGGTCAAATGGTCGTTTGCTGCCGAAAACTCTGGAAATGACCACAAAGCCAATATAAATAAAAGCACATACAATCGACGCGTGGGCAGACGTAGTGTGGGACGCCCCCCGGCTAGATGGAGCGTGAGGCTGGATGCGGAGAACTGAGGATCGGGTTCAGTGGCGCGCTTTGGGGGAGGCCTGTGTCCAGCAGTGGACTAGTACAGGCTGATGATGATACATACTAACCTAACCTGCCGTTAGCTAATCAACGCATCCGTCCGGCGATAATTCGCGATTTACCTGAAATAAGTCGGATTTTTGCAAAGACCCTGAAAATATCTCGGATGATAACGAAATTCATTCTCGCATTCCAATCATCCGGTTTTTTGCAATTGTCCGTAGGATTTTCGCAAAGATCCGACTTTTCCAATCATCCTATGACACATGCATGCGGCTCCGTTGAGTTCTATATGAAGGAGACTTCCCGGAGACTCCCAATATGCACTGAAGGTAGCCGCCGCCCTTCGTAGCTAAATTTCGGAGCCCGCTTCCAAACGGGAAACCAAAATCCCGTTTAGTAGCCGGATACGAAATGAAACATTTGAGCGTTTCAGAGCTAGCTTTCGGAGCCTGCTTCCAAATAAGAATCCCGAAATAGTCAAATTAAGCCTCATTTCGTATCAGGCTACTAAACGGGAATTTTGTTTCCCGTTTGGAAACAGGCTCCGAAACTTGCCCACGAAACGGTCTGAAGGGGGCCACAGAGGAGGTCTTAGTGGGTAGGAATCCCACATAACTCGGCCACCCCCCAATTCCGTCGGAGGTGGGTACCTTAGGAAGACACCCCCCAATTCCGTAGGAAGATTTCCCCTCGTGAAAAAAGGCAACTTACTGATGATCCTCGGCGCTTCCGTGACGCTAACGGTGTGCTCGATGGAGACTGGGGTCTCCTGCATGATCTCACATTTGTACCGCCCGGTGTCCGAGGCCTGCAAGTTCTTGATCACGAGGTCAGAGGACCCGGGGGCGCTGGAACAAGATCAGGTATGATCAACTTGGGTTAACGAGTCGATGGCAATGGGGCACATTAGAGAAAGTAAAATTAGCCAATAGTACAATAGACTTTCGCAACAGCCTACTAATATGTCCTTAGGGCTCAGGCCTACCCTCTCAACGAGAGCATACGGGCTACCAGTCCACCACGCTAGCCCAGAGCGGGTTGGTGGACTTCCACGCCCTAAGAATACCTTCTTCGGCGTAGGTATGTAGGTTTCTTCACAAAAAAAAAGAAAAAAGGACATTTTGTATGAATTTAGGTTTCTAGGAATCTAAATTCCTGATCAGGAAACCTTATCAGGAAATCGTACCTACATTTGCGCCAGGTGTAAAGCTTAATGATGATAATGAAAGCACCGACGATGATATGATGATAAAAAACTTACAGGGAGAATCTGTCCGGTGCCTTCAACTTGGACTTTCCTATAAAGTACTGTTCGCCATCCTTGATCCAAGCGACCACCACTTCGTCTGAAATAAAGGAAAAACAAATCACATTGCAGGAGTAAATAAATATTGGGTTCAATAAGCGCACAGTTAAAATGCAAGAGTAAATCAATCATCATCATCATATCAGTCTGTAGACGTCCACGGACGGATCTCCATGACGACCGGTCCCGCGCTAACCTCATCCAGCCGGGTCCCGCGACCTTCACCAGATCGTGGGTCCACCTTGTGGGAGGCCTACGCTGCGTCTTCTGATACGTGGTCGCCACTCGAGAACCTTTCTGCGCCAACGGCCGTCAGTTCTACGAGCGATGCTCAGCCCACATTGTGAGTAAATCAATATTGGGTCGGATTCTAAAGGCACAAAGTTATAATATTGTTCGTATTTTAAATGTATGTCCGTACCACAGAATTTGAGCTAATGTTTGATTTTGAAAGCTTCCAAGAATCTACGATAACTAAAGAAGGTAACTTTGCACATTATTTACTCGTCCAAAAAATCTATTATTTTTCCTTTTTGAACGATTATTATACATCATTTACCCCTAATAGTCGTTCAAAATTTAAAAAAAACCAGTCGACGTGTATCAAGACGTCCAGCGGTCTGCACCCACCATATTTTAAATTCCTCACACTCCACCGGAAATGAGCGCTCGCGCACGGTTTAGCGCCACCGGAAATGTAGGCGCCATTTTGTGTACAAACTTTTTATTGCTCAATGAAATGAGTATCTATAGCTTTTCTAGCCTTATAGGATCATCTTGTTGACCGTCTGTCAAGAACTCAAGACCCTTATGTACACTACTTTATATGCATAGAGTTAAGATCTCTTTGGTGCGTGCTCGCGGCCCCGTAAAGAGGTGTAAAAGAAGCATTCTATGGGTGTCACAATCGTGTCAAATGTATGACAATACTGTGACTCACTCACACATTCTCAGTTTTAAACTCCATATAAATTTGTATCAGCAACCTCATCCCGCTATTCCGCTTCCTTTGTCCGCACCCCCCCTGTAAGTGGCACCATTGGTTCCCATACTAAATATGCAAGATGCAGTCTCCATAGGGAGCGCGCGCACCACCAAAGTGATCCGAACCTTCCTGTTTAAATGCATTTTACATATTTTGTCTTTGACCTTAATTCCATGGCAGAAAATCTCACCTTTGGGCGTGACCCTGCATTCCAGCTGAACCGACTGCCCCACGGAGACGATGTAGTCGTTTGGTAGAGTCAGGATAGTTCCGTTCACCATCACGTCTTCATCTGCGTCATTTCCTGAAACATTCAATATCAAACATCATCACCAGACACCATATTAGATTTGCTTATTCCTTGTAGATTTTGCAGGATCTGAAGCAAAAACGAGGTGATCCACCAGAGAACCAAAGCCTTCGACCTAGCTCAAAGGGTTAGCACGTTGAAGTGGCAGTGGGCTGGTCACATCTGCCGGAGAACCGATAGCCGCTGGGGTAGACGAGTTCTCGAGTGGAGACCACGCGTAGTGTGGGGACGCCCCCCGGCTAGATGGAGCGACGACCTGCGTAAGGCGGCTGGCAGTGACTGGATGCGGAGAACCGAAGATGTGTCCATCAGTGGACTAGTACAGGCTGATGATGATGATTCCTTGTAGAAAATCAGTTAGAGTACCTGCATTCATTCATGACCCTAGAAACTGCAAGCGCATTAATTGCCACTCTTAGGACTAAAGTATGTCAGTTAGATTAGAATTTCTGTTTCAAGGCGTATGTGCAGTCCACCAAGATGGCACAACTGAACCTGTAGGGTCGAAGTGTAAACTCGCTTTCATTAGAAGTTTCAAAGTAACCAAATATGTATGACTGACATCAAAGTGTACATTCAAGATGTTTTTTATGACTATCCATTCAAAGTTTTGTATTTAGCGTCTGAATCTTGTTAAAGTGAATAAATGCTGATGGCACCATCTTCGATCTTCGATCTTCGATTATATGTGATCGTGGAATATAATACTGAGACGACCATGTGCTTTGTTTTCTTAATTGGAATCTAATGATAGTTCCTCATTAGGTGAATAAGTAAATTACCTCCGTCATCATTCTGAGCCTCATCGTCATCAGCAGCCTCGTCTCCAAGTAGTGGATCGTCATAGTTCTCCGCTTCGGTTTCCCGCCGATGTATCGCATGTCTCGCTTCTGCAACAAGGAGATTGGTATTGTTATCTCTTTAGCTTTAACTATATAGGCACAGAGTATATAATAGTTATATGTCTAAGAACAAGTATCCCATAGAACAGACGTTAAAATAATAATAATAATCAGAGAGGGACACACTTATTACAAAAGTGGTAAGAGTAAGCTAGACAGGTATAATATCTTCTATCTCTATCTACGTATGTGAATTTTTGGTTGGGTTGTAGTTCAACTGCATCCCAATAACAAGCCATAACTGTCAACAAGCAACAGCCCGACTAAATTAGATAGTGTTTGTTCAGTTTGACCCCGCTATATTTAAGAAGCGTATTCTCAAATTATTGGGGTAAAAGACTATTGATATTTCATGCTATACGCTGAGTACGGTTCTATGGGATACTAGTTCTATGTTATAGGTAAGTAGTTAAAGCGTATCCCAGACACACGCGGCCTGCGGTGGCGGCCTACCGCAGGCCGCAGCGTCAATATACAAATTATGACGATTGAAGTCTCACGTACATTGCAAGGGAATACAACAGGCCGCCACAGCCACCGCAGGCCGCGTGTGTCAAAGACGGCTTTTGTGAACGAACGAAAGGAATGGAATCGAATCCTAGAGTGAAAGTCAAATGAAATTGAGGTGTGCGTTTGTAAAAATGTAATAAAGATTTTATCATATTTCAGTAAATAATAATAAATTCATTTATTTCGAAAAACAAGTTTCATAGTTTCGACAAATTAAATTAAATTAAATAAAAATCATAAATTAAATCTTAGGTCATGTCATAATAGTAAAGTAACCATGAATCCCTGTATTAAACAAGCCAATTCCATGTTTCTCCTCTAGACAGTGAAGATATAAATTACCGCGCTTGTCTGTCCGTGTGTTTGTCCTATAAACAAACAATCTCGTTGGCACCGTAAATGGTGGAGCCAAACACAGTCCGTCCAATTGGAGAACAATTTAAGAGCTATTACTGGTTTGAGACAGAAGCTTTCGGAAGCGGTACAAGTATGAGGGGTAGCGGAAGCGATTTCGGTTTGATACATTAGACATCCACTTGCACACTGTGTGTGTTTAATTTAGGATAGCTTAAGGTCACAATACACTATAACGGCACGGATTCAGCACGGCTCCAACCCAGCAATTACTTGTCATTCAAATTAGAGCATTAAAACCTATGTCGTATAATTATATTTCGTAATGTCAGGCAGCGCGCCTACAGCTACCATACGACTCGTCGCGGAGCCCGCGCGCTGCAACTGGCTGCAAGCGAGGAGTACAGCGCGCCGACTACGGGAGATGCGTTAGCATACTATATAGTTAGTGGCGCGCTGCCAACGAGCTGGAACCTCGCGGGCGGCTAGCGGTAACCGAAATTTGAGGCGGTGCTGTGGTGCAGCTGTGTCGCTATAATGTAATACGACCTTAATAGTCCCCATAAATCTTTTTGGCCGTTAAGTGAAGTTGGCTGATTCCTGCGCAGTGACTGATTATAGGTGTCAAACGGGAGCTGTGCGGGGTTCGCTAGAGACGCTCATTCAATATCAAGAAATAGTTCGTTGATTCGATCAACCGAATCAAAAGTTTCAAGACATACACTGTAACTAGACACATAGAGTGTAAATCCTGTCAGCGATGCGTGAAGTGCAAAGTAAAATAGTGGGATACATAGAGATGTCCAAAAACTTGAAAGTTTGATTCGTTTGATCGAATCAATGAACTATTTCTTGAAATTGAATGAGCGTCTCTAGTGAACCGCTCAGCTCCCCTTTGACACCTAAAATTAGTCATCAAACTTCACACAACCGCCAAAAAACTCTACGGGGACCAGATAGTTGACAAATTAGAAGCTAGAAGTTTGTCTACAAGGAATTTTGGTGTTGCAGGAAAAAATTGACTGTCAAAGTTCATAGCTTGCACCACTGACCGTGGTATGCGTCTATTCCCTAGCTGTTTGCTATAGCAATACTAAACAGGAGTTAGCCGTCTTTTGTATCGACAAGAGAGATACTCGTTAGCCGGATAAGGGAAGATATTTTGTGTAAACAACTTTATTTAGTCAAATGGATTTCTGTGTAAATGTACATTTAAATTCTCATTGATATAATGTGTAGTAGAAAATACTAGATAGGTACTTAGACTGGCAACGGTTAGAAAACAAGATTCTAGTATCAATGTGCTACAGAGTTCGTAGTGTATTCCATTTATTATACTAGCTGTTACCCGCAGCTTTGCCCGCGTGCAATAAGTTTTTCCCGGTAAAAATTAGCCTATATGTTATTCCAGGGTATCAGCTGTACCAAGTTTCATCAACTTTTCATGTGAAAATATAAAAAAGTTTCTTTTTTCTCATAATTCTTCATATCAACTGAGTTAGAACAGTACTAAATGCGATTAGATTACATACCTAAATGAAATATCTACCATTTTTACGTTCGCAATAGTTACATACAAGTAAATATAGTTTATGTTTATTCAATGTGTTATGTTATGTACGTTATAAAATAAAATTTATTTTATTGTAAAAAAGTTTTATCAACTTTTACATAAAGGTAGTTAGATACATACATTCCTCAACGTTGTTAATTTTAAAAGACCTTAAATCTAGGTATACAAATATCTGACGAGTGTATCACGAAGCTACTATCTCGTCTATCTGTCAACTGATTATCATACTACCTATGTACATTTGAAATACCCACGACGCTCCCTAGCCGTGCTGTGAATTACAATAGGCTCTCGTCCCTACACGTTATGGGCAGCAGGGAAACACGGCCTGTCCACTATCTACAACCACGGAATATTGATGCGCCAAGATCGACGGTTACTCTTTACCAGGGGAGGTCTACTAAGGCCCGCTTGTAGGTAGAAAGCTGGGTTTGACTTTGAACTTCAAAGTCAATATATTTTATTGCGTTTTAAGTACGCTGGATACATTTATACACGTCAAATTGTTTATCTACCACCGCTTTCTAGTGACGCAATGAACTTCCGCAACGCATCTTTTAACATTAGGTTTGTTTAAATTTTTTTTGTAAAACTCGGTGAAGCTGAAGTAACATTAATACCAGGCATCTTTGTCATTCAAATAATCGTCTATTTTATATTACTTAAGTTTTCATGCAAAGTAGTTTTTAAAATTTTAAGGTGATGTGATTTTTAAATTGTCTGCCTTTCATATTCAAGATATCCTGAATACCTGACATCATTTAAAGAGGTGTTTGGAACAAATTAAGAAATGAACTTCGATAATAAAGATTGTTCAAGGCAAATAGAGTTACAGTTTTAATTAGATTAGAATAGATTTCCTAGGTGCGACCCTCGGTTACCACAAGTTGGTCATCCCTGTTTGATGGCGGGTAATTATGATGGTAATTCATAAACTATTTTTGTCAGTGACTTCACATGTATTCAAATGAGGTTAGAGAAATGAAATGAATATGTGTCGAAATAGTAAAAAATCGTGTACTGAAAGGTTAATTAGTTTCGGTCTTTCCATTTTAGAGTTTTTACTTTCGAACTAGAATCATTCGATTTTTTAACTTTACTGTCTGTGTAGCTGCTTTAGAACCAAAGCCTTCGACATAGCTCAAAGGGTCAGCACGTTGAAGTGGCAGTGGGCTGGTCACGTCTGCCGGAGAACCGATAACCGCTGGGGTGGACGAGCTCTGGAGTGGAGACCACGCGTAGTGTGGGACGCCCCCCGGCTAGATGGAGCGACGGTCTGCGCGAGGCGGCTGGCAGTGACTGGATGCGGAGAGCCGAAGATCGGGCTCAGTGGCGCGCCTTGGGGGAGGCCTGTGTCCAGCAGTTGACTAGTACAGGCCGATGGTGATGATCATGATTTAGCTGCTTTCTGAAATTTTCTTTTAGATTTGGGCAGGGCAAAGTAATTGTATATTTGACAAAAGTCTTACTTCAGGTCATCGCTAGACCTACCCTGGATATTATAAAAATAAGTATAAAATTCTTAACATTTAGGGCCTCTTACACCGCTTGCTGATAAAGTCCCAAATACACTATCTGCAGGTTATCTGACAGATAGTGCAACTAATCCTATTCATAGGCATTTTTTTTGATTTCACAAGTATTTGATTGCCTATATCATATTTTATATAGTCTGTCACACAGATTTATCTGATAGATTAGATTATCAGTAAGATTACTATCTGTAACAATATCAGGAAGTGGTGAAAGAAGCCCTTATTCAACAAAAATAGATGCGGTAAGTACATACACTGTAAGTAGGTATTAAATTTTGTGTAAGTACCACATCTTTTTGTACTAGATACAGGATCTAGCGATGTATGATCTAGTTAGGTCTAATTGTTGCGTTGCATACTACAACCACGATCGGGCATTTTGACATAAATCTAATTCATACATGTGTATGAATTAGATTTATGTTTTTTTTATTAGATTTTTGATTTCTCTACTATGTACTAGAAAAGAGGATACTGGACTGGAGGGTACGCCCAATCTAATTTGTACTTAATATACAAGCAAACGGAGACACCCCGCTTGATAATCAACCTATCGAATGATGAGAACACTATTAGAATTCCTTCAGTAGTCGCGCGGAATACACTCTCAATTTTATAACTAGTCGCCTGCGATGCCACCACAGGGCGCTAAATCATTAATTTAGATTTTTTTTTAATTAGGCACTTTCCCTTTCGTCCGTTTTCCCACAAAACGACTACATATCCATAAAACCGTGTTGTGTCCGCGCTTGATCATTTAATTGCGCTAATTGTTTTGTCCCGGTTCTCTGCGAGCAATTATTTTGTCAACATACGGTTTATTAGCAACCGACTGCGGAGGAAAGGAGGGTCGTGCGTTTAGAAGCTTCGACACTTGGCTATGTACACAGGATGTTTATTTAACAAGATCATCATCATATCAGCCTGTAGACATCCACTGCTGCACAAAGGCCTCCCCCAAGGATCTCCACGACGACCGGTCCTGCGCTAACCTCATCCAGCCGGGTCCCGCGACCTTCACCAGATCGTCGGTCCACCTTGTGGGAGGCCTACTCTGCGTCTTCCGATACGTCACTCGAGAACCTTTCTGCCCCAACGGCCGTCAGTTCTACGAGCGATGTGCCCAGACCACTGCCACTTCAGATTCGCAATTGTATGAGCTATGTCGGCGACCTTGGTTCTCCTGCGGATCTCCTCATTTCTGATTCGATCTCGCAGGGAAACTCCGACCATAGCTCTCTCCATTGCCCTCTGGGTGACCTATTTAACAAGATACAAGAAGATATTTACACTTACCTTAAGGTAGGCTAGGTAATTTCGTCGCGGTATCCAGACGAACCAAATACAATAAACCTACGGCTTTGTCCGCATCATCAATCATCATCAACAGCCTATTAACATGTCCCCACTGCTGGGGCTCAGGCCTACCCTCTCAACGAGGGCGTTCGGGCTATAGTCCACCACGCTAGCCCAGTGCGGGTTGGTGGACTTCACATGCGCCTAAGAATTTCTTCTTCGGCGTATGCAGGTTTCCTGACGATGTTTTCCTTCACCGTTTGAGAGCAGTCAGTAAATGTATTTACATTCGGGAAAATACCCATTGGTACATGGCCCAGCCGCGATCGAACTTCGGACCTCTCGACACGATAGACCGCTTCTTCCCCACGACTCCTTTTGGTTAATATCTGACTACAAATTGCCAACAGTTAATGATACAAAATGGATACGGTTTTACGAGCTAATAACCTTAAGCGTCGATCAGTCATAAAGTCATAAAGAGAGCTATCGTGACCGCTACCTATAAATTATGTAAGTAACACAATAATTTATGTGCCAATAAGCCGTAATGGCCGGTGATCTAACGGGCAACGCCGGGCGGCGAGTGAGGTCATGGCCGGCAGACGGAATTTTGCGAATTGACTTGTTTAATTAATATTAATTGTCAGGGGACAATTTGTTAGGTCTATGCTCAGAGACGTGGTAGACTAGTTGGTGGTGCACTCGCCTTAAGCTCATGAGGTCGTCGGTTCAAACCTGGCCCGTACTATAACAAAGATCCAAACACCCTGTTTTTGTATTTTATTGCACTAAGTAATTGTTTTTTGTTGCGCGGGGAAAAACTCGCTGTAAAAACTTTTCTGGGCAAGCGAAGCCGCGTGAAACAGTTAGTAACCTATTAAACGCGGGCGTGGCCGCGGGATAAGCTAGCTATAAATATTCTGGTATACAAAACGACAGAAGCGACCTTTCATCGTGGAACCTATTCTTCTACGAAAGAAAAAGGTTTTGTTGCTGTTATAATTTTGAAAGGCGCTAGGTGTTAATAAAAATCGATCGCGATTACTAAGATAAGATAAGAGGTACCACACCCAGCCAGGTCAACACCTGATCTGGTCCAGCCGGATGCAACCTGCCTCATCCTCGAACCCATGTTGGCGCTTATATTTTTAGGCATAAGAACGAAGATACGTCCCAGGTTGAGAATAGGTTTACCAGGGGATACAAGTTGTTTAGGAGAGACACGCTCTGGGAAGGGAAAGGAAGCCAGCCCACTAGCCGCAACCGGTGGACCACAATCAGCCGACTGTTCAGCCTATAGCATAATTATATAGGAAATGAGGTGTAGACGGGTATCGATCTTGAAAAATATCTCTTAAAGTTTTTCGGAACTCAAGTACGGTCTATTATAATACCACAGGCTTTTCGGTGAAGGAAAACATGAGGAAACCTGCATACGCCGAAGAAGAACTTCTTAGACGCATGTGAAGTCCACCAACCCGCACTGGGCTAGCGTGGTGGACTATAGCCCGAACGCCCTCGTTGAGAGGGTAGGCCTGAGCCACAGCAGTGGGGACATGTTAATAGGCTGTTGATGATGATTGACCAAAGTGAGATTCGTGATAGCTAAGTTGTATGGGACATCGATACGAAAGTCGATAGAACATAACTTTCAATTCAATCCCATGCAAATAAGGCGTTTCAAATCAAAAGGGACCTTGTGGCTGAAATAAGTTATCTACAGGACTGAAACTACATAAATATACCTAACCATAGATCCAATAACTAACCTCCTAGCGGTTATGGTTATTTTTAAATAATTTTTTGTGGTGCCGTGTCGTTTGAGTCGCTTTACAAAACTTTAATTATCTCACAAACTAAATGCCGCATTAAGGGCCCTTTTGAACGCCACATTATAGTTTTCGCTATCAAGATTACCTTGATCATTTATGCACTATTTATAGGCTTGTAGGAATGGGTAGCTTTATTTTTATTTTCAATTTGACACCCGATAGTCTGGATTTAACACCCCTTTCTCTTGTTATGCTGCATTCCATCACGCCCGCACGGCGGTCGCATTGACCTTAGGGTCTTAGGGTTCAATCCAACCATCTTCCAATAGTAATATGAGTTTTATTATCTTCTATTGCCGTACGCAGCGCAGGCGTAAAGTAAATACATTATTTTATTTTTGCATTAAAATTTCGATTTATGAAAGTGTGAAGTTTGTGGCGAAATTGGATGGTGTTTTTATGGACATACGGGGAAATGGAAAAACGGGGAATTGGACATACGAGAAATAGATTTCATCATTATATAAGCAGAAATAAGTAGATATTTATTTTAATTTAATTTATTTATTCAACATATACTTTACAGCACAATTAAACAAGAACAATAAACATACATCACAATAATATAAAGCCAATAACAAAGTACACAGATTACAAGATAAAGAAGAAAGGAAAACATATGTGACAAATGTGCATAAAATATGTGCGTTTTGTTACAGAGGGTGGAATTTATGTGCAAAAATTTATGTCGAAAAATGTCTACAGTGCAAAAAGGTGCGAGTTTTATGACAGAATATGGAGGGTCAAAAAATACAGAAAGTCGCAGATTAGTAAACCAACTATAGATAAATAAATATATCCGTTTTTGACTATGATTGTTGATCCCCAACTAAACTATGAAGAAGTTGTTTGTCTGTTTGTATTATGGCTATGGAGAGTAATCTAATAATAAAATGAAATTATTTGAGCAGCTGTGCTTGCCTCGAGTGAATCATGCCGTATAAACAGAAATAAATCCAGAGCACAGGGTGGCCACTTATAACTCTATTTATGTGGGGAGGTAGCTGTTGACCATTTGCTTGACTTAACTTACAAATTTTACCACCACTCCTCTTCACCACTTGCTGATAAAGCCCCAGATACCCGATCTGCAGGTTATCTGACAGATAGCCTACTATTTCTTTTACATGTAGGTATCTGATTGCCTTCATCAACAGCCTATTAATCTCCCCACTGCTGGGGCTCAGGCCTACCGTCTCAACGAGGGCGTGCGGGCTATAGTCCACCACGCTAGCCCAGTGCGGGTTGGTGGACTTCACATGCGCCTAAGAATTTCTTCTTCGGCGTATGCAGGTTTCCTCACGATGTTTTCCTTCACCGTTTGAGGGCAGTCAGTACATGTATCTGATTGCCTTATATCTTATCTATTATTATGTAATCTACCAGACAGATTTACCTGATAGATTAGTTTCTTTGTCAGATTACTATCTGTAACAATATCAGCAAGTGGTGAAAGAAGCCCTAAATATCCTAAAAATATACACTTAGGTATATAAATAAACTAACTGTTTCCCGCGTCTACGTCCGCATAGAGAAGTTTTTCCCGCGGTATCTACAGCCTATGAGTCAGTGATGTTCAATCTATATTTACTGTTAAGTTTCATCAAAATCCAAACAAACATCCTTCATCATCAACAGCCTATTAATCTCCCCACTGCTGGGGCTCAGGCCTACCCTCTCAACGAGGGCGTTCGGGCTATAGTCCACCACGCTAGCCCAGTGCGGGTTGGTAGACTTCACATGCGCCTAAGAATTTCTTCTTCGGCGTACGCAGGTTTCCTCACGATGTTTTCCTTCACCGTTTGAGAGCAGTCAGTAAATGTACTTAAGTTTCGAGAAAAACCCATTGGTACATGACCCAACCGGGGATCGCGCTCCGGACCTTTCGATATGATAGGCCGCGTCTTATCCCCAGGGCCACTGACGCTCTCCAGGGCCACTGACGCTCCTTACAAACTCACAAATATCTTTACAAACTTTCAGGTTTATGGATATTTAGTAGTAGGACGTAGGAGAAAAATAGTGATACCTAGCTATTTCCAGAAGTGTTTTTAATTTCCAATCTGATGTCGCTAATTTTGTTTTCAATATTGCAAGTAGACAAGGTGGAAGAAGCTCGTTACTTATGCTTAAAAAATAAAAGCTTGTTTTAAAAATGAAGAATCTACATAATATTTAGTTTTAAAACATACCACAGACAACATTAGTACACGTCGTCGAATGAATGAAACCTGAATAAATTTTCCCTAAGGAACGGCTCAAAATAAAAAATCTCGCCTCGACCATTATGCCTTGAGCTGCCTCGCGCCTCGAATCCTTCGTCTTTGGGTGGCAAAATATGTTGGCGAGTGTAGAGGCGGTTTCTTGCGGTCCATTTGACATGCTAATAAAGGCGCTCGCGGGGCGATGTTCGCTTCGCTTCGCCAAGACTTGGCAATGAATTTTTTTTTGTTTATTGCTACGTGGGCAACAAGCAGGCGGGCCTCCTGATGGTAAGAGGTCACCGCCGCCCACCGACGCCTGCAACACCCGGGGGGTGCTGGTGCGGCGCCGGCCAAGGTTGGAGGGTCTTTTGACTCTCTTCTTGAAGGACCCCATATCGTAGTAGAATTAGAGTAGAATTGTCATATTTGTCATAGCATAAGCTTAACTTGTTTCAAACCCATGGTGTTTGACTCATCATCATCAACAGCCTATTAACATGACCCCACTGCTGGGGCTCAGGCCTACCCTCTCAACGAGGGCGTTCGGGCTATAGTCCACCACGCTAGCCCCGTGCGGGTTGGTGGACTTCACACGCGCCTAAGAATTTCTTCTTCGGCGTATGCAGGTTTCCTCACGATGTTTTCCTTCACCGTTTGAGAACAGTCAGTAAATGTAGGCGAGGCCACTGGTGTTTGACTGAGATTTATAAATTATCCCATGGTAAATTTTGGTTTAGTAAAATCATGAATTTAAAAAAAAAACTACTCCCATATGGATGAGTAACAAAATCATTTTAGGGGGTGCCAAAATCGTGCCAAATGTATATCGAAATTGATACTCGAGTGAGTATACACATTCTCATTTTCAAACTCCATATAAATTTGTATTAGCAACTTCCTCCCGCTAATCCGCTTCATTTGTCCGAACCCCCCTCCCCTGATTTTGACACAGAATTTTTCATCGTTTCCCATACTAAATTTGCAAGATGCGATCTCCACAGGGAGCGCGCGCGCGACAAAAGAGCTTCGAATCTCCTTGAGTATAATAATGTAAAAGTAAAATCTACCTATATATCAAAAATATTTCTGATCATAGGTAAGATGCAGCAAATTTTGATACAAAGTACGGTAAGACTTTCGGTTTTATCGGGTTTTACTGTACAATTTGTGATATTATTTCATACCATGAGTTTTTTATAATAATTCAGAAAATTAAAATAAAAGCGTCTAAGGGATCTTCAGTTCGTACCTACCTGTCAAAATTGTCAGCTGTAAATATTAAAGTTACTATTGCTTTAATGAGGATGTAAACCTTAGCGAAAATCGCCGACTGGCTTTAGTCGAGTTCTGTTTTTGTGGAGGCCATGCTGTAACCGCCAGTTTTTATAGGTAGGTATATGATTATTATAAATCTACGATAGTCCTAAAGTGACTTGGTTTCCATGGCCGTAAAATCCATTATAAAAACAATGGTTACTTCATTTTTGTTGACAAGTCTTACAAAGTGTATTATTTCGTTACGATTTTCGCTATCGAATCTCGTTCATTAGGTCATCTTCCAGGGACCAAGTTCAACAAACCAACTCATGTCGCTCTGTAATACCATTCCTTTATTACCATACACATTCAAACGTTTGTACTATTCTATATACATAACCAGCTTCCAATGTAAATTGAACTTAAGTAACTGGTGGTAAGGGTTATTTTCGAGAAAGTCTGCTCTTACTTAATCTTATATAGGATTCGGTCTGATTTCATTTTGTTAGGATATTTTCAAGCAATGTGAGAGAATTCGAGTGGAGACCACACAGGCGAAGTGTGGGAGTCACCAATACCCCCACTATTGGGGGCTCAGGCCTACCCTCTCGACGAGGGCGTTAGAGCTATAGTCCACCACGCTAGCCCAGTGCGGGTTGGTGGACTTCACATGCGCCTAAGAATTTCTTCTTCGGCGTACGCAAGTTTCCTAACGATGTTTTCCTTCACCTTTTTAAGAGCAGTCAGTAAATGTACCTACCTAAGTTTCTAGAAAATCTCATCGGTACATGGCCCGACCGGGGATCGAACTCGGACCTCTCGACCGCGATACCAACGCTTAGAGAGAGACCACAAAGCCCCCACGTCCCCTCAGGCCACTTTTAGGCAGGACAGATAAGCTGAAGTGGCAGCGGGCAGGTCACATCTGTCGCAGAACCGACGGCCGTTGGGGCAGACGGGTGCTGGAGTGTAGACCGCCGACCTAAAGAAGGTGGCCGGAAGCGGCTGGATGCGGAGAGCCGAGGTCCGGGTGTGGTGGCGTTCATTGGGGAAGGATGTCCAACAGTGGACGCTATAAAGCTTGTAGCTGCACACAGAATAATGAGAGTAGTTACACATGCACCGACCCACCGCGTAAAGCGCCGTTTAGTCAAGCGCGCTGCGCGCATCTCATTGGTCGACGGACGTTAATCGCTCCGCCGACACCTCGCTAGTTGCGAACCTAGATTTTGTACGATAGTAGGCTACTTTTGTAAATAAATATTATTTTCTTCTATCACACTCAACACGAGTTTTATTTCACTCTGCCAGCTACCTACAACACCTAAAAGCTGATAATGATGATGATAACGACTGACAGGGGGGATACTGTGGTATTCGTTGTCCCAGATACAGGGCGAGATATCGCGACCCTAACCTAACCCACGCCGACCTAACCCGTTCCATTGCTCCAATAAACAGAACTCAACCCATAAACGCTCCAAACTCCCGACACTCGCCTTTTCTAACACCACAATTGTTTGTTTCCAAATATTTACCTACATTATATTTGTGTGGTGCAAGTGAGAAACTTCATGCTTGTTTTAAAACCACCTCCGGCCACAATAACCGTTACAAAATAAATTAGACTACAGAGTATATAATAATACATTACACGGAGGAAAATTACTTGAAATGCTTATCAAAGATAGAAAATTTTACTAGAAAAGAAAAAAAGAAAAGTTCATTACAAAAAATTTAACTGCATTCAAAGATTTTCTGACTGAACCAAAGATAATGTGTAAAAAATAAATCCTGCATTTTTATGATACCAATCGAAAGGGTCCGACATAAAAATCAATTTCTACTAAATAACTTTTACTATCATGAATTAAAGGAAGACCATAAAAAAACGTTAAATTTTGTATAGTATAGGATAGTCTGACAGTCATTGGACAGACAACATGGTAAAAGTCGGTATCCGGACTGGGTGGTATGTTTGTAAATTGTCTGCACGGTCGGTACTAAATCTGGTATGTATATTTCGAAATATATGTATATTAATTTATTTATTAGAGGTACTAAGTATAAATATACGAAATTTCAATTTATTTATTAGGTATTATTTGTGAGGTGAGGATAAATAACTGTTATAGGAGCGTTCAAGATTTTCTTTAAAAAACGTTTTCCTCAGACTCGCCGCTATGAGCGTGTCACTTGTACCAAACAAAGAAAATACACCTAACAGGTGTGTAACCTCCAAATAGTTGCCGTATTTGCTTTTCTATCCTACTTGTTGTACGTTAGCTTCACTGGAAGATTTTTTTTACATTTTTTGGCTGTTGCTATGTTCTTGACATAGATGTCACTATCACTACTGCTTATAAATGTGAGAGTCTACTAACGTTGTTACTCTTCTACAACTGCAAAACATAGCGCTAAGTAGGAAGAATCTACGCACACTAGTGAGAGCTCTCACCGGACACTGCGGCCTGAACAAACGCATGTTCAGCCCCAAGCTCCTGGACACTAAAGTGTGCCCACTCCGCCAGGAGGCAGAGGAAACACCATCGCACTTTCTGTGCGAGTGTGGCCCGCTGATGCGTACAAGAAACACCCATCTGGGCAACTACTCACTACAGCCTGATGAAGTGAAACAAATCAGTGCCAAAAGTATGCTGAAGTTTCTAACTGACGCAAAGCTGAGGGCTGAACTATAGTGAGGTGGCGATCACAATAGATCAGTAATGGTCGCAGTGACACAAGGCTGGGTAAGGCTCAAAAGAGTCCCATCACAAAAAAAAACATTATTGCTCACCCCATTTAAACAATAGTTGTATGTGTTTATTAATTTTAGATGATGCGCTGGTCAATAAAGTATACTATTTCTTTCTTTCTTATCTTCTCCTTTAAAACCACTGAATGGATTTAAATGGGGTTTTCATTGATCGATAGCTGGGTTCTCTGGCAAAGATTCCCAAAATGACGCAAGCACTAAAAAGTTTCTTTTTAATTCCACCCCTAAAATGTTGAAATTCCATTCGGACGAAATTGCGGTCAACAGGCAGCTTACGTACTTAAGTAAGAGCGTCAGTGGCCTCGGGGATAAGACGCGACCTATCATATCGAAAGGTCCGGAGTTCGATCCCCAGCTGGGCCATGTACCAATGGGTTTTTTCTTGAAACTTAAGTACATGTACTAACTGCTCTCAAACGGTGAAGGAAAACATCGTGAGGAAACCTGCATACGCCGAAGAAGGAATTTCTTAAGCGCATGTGAAGTCCGCCAACCCGCACTAGGCTAGCGTGGTGGACTATAGCCCGCACGCCCTCGTTGAGAGGGTAGGCCTGAGCCCCAGCAGTGGGGAGATTAATAGGTTGTTGATGATGATGATGAAGTACTTAAGTTTATTATTTAGTTATTATTAGTTCGTTAGTTACTTACTTTAGGTTTATATTTGCTTCCAAGAAACTAGATGAACGGATGTAGGAAACTAATAATTATAACTGTTCTAGTAAAAAACACAACATTCGCCTTCCGTTCCGATAAAAGTTCGACCTAAAACTAAAATCCTTCCTTATTACAAGATTACCATGCCTTCCGCCCAACTAGGTACAGTCGACCGCACGTCAGTGGAAACACTTACCTTGAGCCGGCCTAGCCTATGGAGTTGTAATACTATGAGAGACTAGTTTATATAAAGGTTTTGTTTCCACTGACGTGCGGTCGACTTATTATGATATTTATATAATTTGGCGTAATTAGACTTTGAAAGAGAAAATGAAAATAATTAATGATGCTGGGCCCATAACCTGTTAAGAGGCTTTTGACTGATTAAATCACCGAGCGACATTAAGAGCCAGAGTTTGAACGAACCAGAATGAGATGAGTGAGTTTGGTTTACATTCCATTTCATTCCATAATTTTTTCCAATTGGTGTACCTACATCCTGGTGACCTATTATGGAAGTAAGCAGCAAGAAATTCCATAAAATCTAAAATTAGGAATACTGTGGAACTGGGGGACCTAATTACACAAAAATCCAATGACTCATGCCTCATACGGCACAATATCGCGGCATCTCGCGGAGTAAAGAGAAATAAACACATGCCGCTAACATCCGCTCCCAGTGCAGTGATGTCATTCATTCCATACAACCATGTAAGAATAAGTATGTATTGTATGTATATCGTTCGCAAAATCTAAATATTTCGTCACATTTAAAGACGAGCATACAAGGTATACAAGAGTATATACAATAACTCGAAAAAATCAAGTTCTGGAAAAATTCAAAGAATATAAACGAGGAGTGCGTCAGTGGCCTCGGGGATAAGACGCGACCTATCATATCGAAAGGTCCGAGGTTCGATCCCCGGTTGGGTCATGTACCAATGGTTTTTTTTCTCGAAACTTAAGTACATGTACTGACTGCTCTCAAACGGTGAAGGAAAACATCGGGAGGAAACCTGCATACGCCGAAGAAGAAATTCTTAGGCGCATGTGAAGTCAGCCAACCCGCACTGGGCTAGCGTGGTGGACTATAGCCCGCACGCCCTCGTTGAGAGGTTAGGCCTGAGCCCCAGCAGTGGGGAGATTAATAGGCTGTTGATGATGATAAACGAGAAATGGAGAAATTTTCACAGAAGAAAATAAAATATCTTCAAAGCGATAATGGTAAAGGCGAATACTGCAATAAAGAATTTGATAAATTCCTTACAGATAACGGAATAAGAAGAAGATTAAGCTGCCCTAACACGCCACAACAAAACGTGATGGCGGACAGAAAAAATAGAACGCTCTTGAAGAAAGCACGTTGCATGATGCTAGATGCTAATGTTCCAGAGATATATTGGGCTGAAGGGTTAGGACGCATAAAGTCCCACTCGCAGAATGTCCCTTCGTCCCTTTCGCGAAATGTCCCTTTTCTAAATGTCCCTTCTGCAAAAGGTCCCGTTCGCAAAACGTCCCTTCACATAAATAAAGTCCCGTTCACAAAACGTCCCTTTCGCAAAATGACCCGTTCGCAAAACGTCCCTTTCGCAAAATGACCCGAGGGCGCTGTTTCACAATGTACACGGGAAAAACTTTTTTACGCGGGCGAAGCCGCGGGAAAAAGCTAGTTACACAATACAATCACAAAACAAAGTCGCTTCCCGCGTCTGTACGCAACGGATTTTGATGCGGTTTTCATTAACAATCAGATAATTTCTTCCCGATGGTTTATAGGTACTTATCGCGTGCGAGCGAAGCCGCATAATAAATGGGGAAGTAACTCTGTTACCTTTTCGCACGTAAACCGTTGACCGGATTTTGATGAAGTGGAGGTACCCTGGGGTAGAACATAGCTACTTTTTACGGCGATAAACTGTTCCCGGGGGAAAAAACTTTATGGGGAAACACCTAGTATATTTATGTTTCAAGTAACTCGTACACGGCACAACCGGGAATCAAATTCGGACCTCTCAACGTGACAGGCATTATTTCCACTACGCCCCCCCCCGACGATCAATTGCTATTCATATTATATTAATAGTGCCGTAAATAACAATGACTCCTACATAAATTCCACAGACGCCATAAACCTTGCATGGTTACCATAACATAATTATTCAGGTCGCACCCCCGACCTACTTAGTCTGATGGCGTAATTTATCTTTCGCTTCCACTCTAGGGAGTAAACAACCTACTGAAATGGGAGGGGTTTTACTTCCCTTAAGTTAAGTTAAATTGAAAAAAAATCAGCTAAGACATAATCAAAATAAAATAATGCAATAAATACTTGAATACTTGAAAATATTTATATTTTTGACATTTTAATTATTCCATTTCACATTTATTTTGAACTATCTGTTTCCCGCGACTTCGCTCGCGTAGAAAAGTTTTTCCCGCGGTATTCAGAGCCTATGTGTTATTCTGATATTGCTGCAAAGTTTCATCAAAATCCGTTCAGTAGTTTTTGCGTGAAAGAGCAACAAACATCCATCCAAACTCACAAGCATACAAACACCTTACAAACTTTCACTAATAATATTAGTAGAATAGGAAAATTGACACATTCATTAAGGTAAAATTCAAAAGTTCTTTTTCTTTTACTAAAAGACTCGAAATGCTCGGAGTTTCCCTGCGAGCAGATCGAATCAGAAATGAGGAGATCCGCAGGAGAACCAAGGTCGCCGACATAGCGCAAAGAATTGCGAAGCTTAGGTGGCAGTTGGCAGGGCACATCTCTCGTAGAACTGACGGCCGTTGGGGCAGAAAGGTTCTCGAGTGGCGACCACGTATCGGAAGACGCAGCGTAAGCCTCCTATAAGGTGGACCGACGATCTAGTGAAGGTCGCAGGACCCAGCTGGATGAGGTTAGCACGGGACCGGGCGTCGGGGAGATGTCTAGGGGAGGCCAGTAGCCCAGCAGTGGACGTCGACAGGCTGATATGACGATGATGAAAAACTGGATAAGTATTTTTTGCTTTGTTTTCCTACATTTGTTTAACTTTACCTACCGACATCACTTAACCCAGTTTTTCTCAGGAAAATTCTTCAAGGAATTTCCCCACGCACGGGCGGACTAGACTAGCTTAAGTGAGCACTTATGTCCACAGTTGGCGACTGCAAGACCTAAGTAAATAGGTCTCTAGGTCTACAGTGGCGTCATGCGTGGGTTTTATTGATGCTTCACAGTAGGCTGTCAATTGTTAATGTATAGGCTGACGGCTCGAAGAGTGTAGTTTGTTTTATGGCGATTGTGAACTCTGTTGTTATGTGACAATTCGTTGTTGTGTCTAAAACATAACAAAAATATATAAAAAAAAATTCGAAAATCGTGGTGATTGATTTGGAAACGCAAAATTAAGTTTGTTGGTAATAGAAAAATTACTTTTTCACCTCACAGGCTCGGAAGGGTGTACTTTGTCTTTGGAAATCTGCGTGGTAAAATGCTTTTTAACCGCTAGCGTGCAAAAGGTTTGGACTTTTAACTATCTAATCTGTGGAAAAGGTTTTCAAAAAAAGCAGTGCATCTAGGTACAATCGACACAGACATCGTTTCGGCTTCGTAAAGACTACAGCTCAGGTAGCGTATGAAGAATATACCTCCACTTTTCACGGTCATTGAAAGATAATTAAAAAGAAAACGGTTGCTCATCGCCTTTCAACTGCAAGACACATGGCCTCAAACTATGAAGTTTTATAGTCCACCGTGCTAGGAGCGGGTAATTATAGATTTTATTGCCACCTTCGTTACTGAATAGTATTATATTCTTTGTCATGTGCTATTTGAATGCACAGTAAAATACAGATTTGGTATAATTATTTATTGACGTGTAAAGTGATTGATATGGAATGGTTAGACCGCGGTGTAAAACCCTAAGCCCTAAACGACAACTTATCATTGTAAGTTTAAAAAACTGGTTATATAACCAGTTTTTACGTTAAAATGTCAAACTGGAAAAAAAAATCGATAGGAAAATAAGTGTGTACAGTAGGTACATGGAATATATTTGGAAGAAAACGACCAGGGAGACTTAGGTAATTGAAAAGTAAGAACAGTTTTAAAAGTTGTCTTGTCACGCCAAAACCGCTAAACGGATTTTGACGAAACTTTGTATAGTGATAGTGTTGGTTTACTGTAATAATATCCAATCTGAAAAATGTCCAACCGTGGAAAAAATCCCTGGCCAACACAAAGGCCATAAAACATTTCAAAAATTGCCTGAAAAAATTCGACCAGCAATAAAAACCTCTCATTTCCTAACATTTGTATGAACTTGCAGTTCAGACTAAACAGGTTTTCTGATCGGTCACATGGGTATTCAGTATCTAATGAAGTACTCGGTCCAAGCGAACGAAGTCGCGGGCAACAGCTAGTTAATAACAAAACTAAGACTCTATGTAAAAATTGTATTAGGTGAATCGAGCCCACGATTTCGCGTGCAAGGCATTTCACAAATCAACAAACATGGGTGACAAGCGTCGTCATAAAATTGGATCCGAAATCCAAGGTATCCAAATATTTCCCCTTCCTAATTGGGTCCACAATCCGTCTTGACCCACATTGGTTGCGGACTGAGTCAATTGACACGGGGCAAATTTGCCCTGGGGCACGTCTAATGAAATGTCATTTTTGGGAAATTGGGGTACGACAAGAGGAACGAACGAGGTCAGTGCGGTAAAGCCCGAAGCACATCGGTTATTAGGCAGTTCCTAGTAAATCTGCACACGCAAAGCAATCGGTGTGACATCTTCCATACAATTTCATATATTACAAACCGCAAATTACCTACAATGGCGCCAGTATAGTCGAGAAAGTTTTAAATTTTTCCTGCGTTTATTTTGTCATTTATTTGATATTATCTCTATCTATTATCTTTGATATATCTATTTCGCGGACCTTCTAGTCCTTCAAAATCTCAAAAATTTATTTCAGTGGTGATGGTATAACTAGAAGATTCGCGAAATAGAATCTCATAAAGAATATTGCGGTCAAATATGTTCAGGATAAATTAAATACTATTTTTTCTGGACCAACACTAGATGGCGATCTAATGTGGCGAGTTCCTCGTGGCCAAACTAGGCAAGTTTGGCAATCGGGAAACTTAATTCCTCTTAGCCAAACTTACGACCAAACTAGCTAGGCAACCAATTTTGGATGTGAGGCATCTTAATTCTACGAGGCATTAAGTTTCCTCATGCCCAAGATGCGATAAAAGGGCATGTATATACAGTTTGTTATTACTTGTAGTTTGGCTACGAGGAATTAAGTTTCCCTATGGCCAAACTAATTTGGCAATCCAGTTTGGCCACGAGGAACACGAACCATTTGATTGTTCTTTATTTTTTGTCAAAAACCAAAAGCTACGGTTGGCCACACCACATGGGGCGAATGCGCCCAAAAACCACTTCACTTGACCTGACCTTCGAACCATCTTGTACAAAATTGTACAGTTCCCTGTTACCAGTGAATAAATCGTCTAAATAAGGCCAGCAAACCTGTGTAAATTCCAATGATAAATTAAATTGCTAATCAATTGGTCGAAGTAAAATTTATAGGCACATCTGACCCGACAGGCTCTCTTCAAGACCCCTGTGGTGAGTTTTATATTATCTGTTGTATTCTCTATTGTGTTGCTTGTGTGAAGATACCTAATTTAAATGTCATAAAATTGTGTTTATTAGGGTCAAGAGGACCTACCCATATATCAAAGCTTTTTGTGTCAATCTATCCGCTTGATTTTAGTTAATTTCAATCATTTTTTCCATCTTTAAACTCAATGTTTTTATGATTAAAATCTAAATAAATATAGGATAACAATAAAAAACTTATTATATAAAACTAAAACTAAACTTAAAAATAAATTATAAATGAAAAACCCCCTCGAGGCTCCCCACCGCTGGGAGCGTGCCCAGAAGGCTGGCGGCATTACCCCGCTGGATTGTGAGGCTGATCCTCTGAGCGAGGATCAGCCTTTTTTCCATCTTGTATAGTTATTGTTTCTGTAAATTTTGGTACAATAAAACGTTTACATCATACATACATACTATGTTTCTTGATGATGATGTACCTGTAACAAAAATTTTAATATAACTATTTATTATTTAATTTAAAGCATACATTAGTATAACAAAAAACTAAACGTAAATATATAACTAATTTAACCTAAAACCTATATAAAACTAAAATTACCTAAATACTATTCGAAAAATTAATGTAAGTATAAAATACCTGAAATAAATTAAAAACCTACAAACAAGAAACTAAAAATATAAACTAAATATACCTAAATTAATTCTATAAAAATATAACAGCATACCTAAGAAAAAAAAAACAAAAATAAATAATTAGTGACATGTGGATCTTTGAACTTAGGTCCTTCACAATTATATACACAAATTAGATTTCTACGAACAAATTATGTAGTTGATTTTTCATGGACTGAGATACCTTGGATTAAGGCTATTTCTTCGAACAAATTCATATATTTTTCACGGACATGCAGACCCGTAAGTCTTCAATGCGCTCAGAAGCCGAAATATGGCCACGTGAGCTGGTGCCAATGAACACCAACTCGTGTTGCAAACAGTCGAGTTGGGGTGTCTTCTCTAGTACGTAGTACATATTACCTCGATGACTAGTACATAGATATTCCGAGCTCCTAGATTCATAACCGCTGATGCCTTTATACGGTGTGGTTTAGTCACGACTAGGCCTGGCCTAGTATCTACTACCAATGCATAAACTTTTATAACTTCGCCTTTTATGGACGTGAAACTGTCCATCTGTATGTCTTGCCTTGTCTTATGAACTCATGAAGTCATGACTGTTTTCTAATGCATTCAGTATAAGGTCTTACAAAATTAACTGCACAATTTTCGAAGGATTCATAAATAATAGGTACATTGCTAGCTTATGCCCCGCGACTTCGTTCGCATTAAAAAGTATTGTTTAAGTTATTAACTGTTGCTCGCGGCATGTTAACTTGATCTGTAACTTTTTGTTCCCATACAAACTTTAACATCCCTTTTCACCCCTTTAGGGTTGGAATTTTCAAAAACCAAGTACACCAGATTTTAAGTCAGAGTACATACTTTCAAACAAAAAAAAACCCGGTTCAAATCGTACCCGTAGTTTCAGCGTGATACGGGTTCAAACAGACAGACAGATGAGTTTTTTTAAAAAGTGTTTTGGGGTCAGATAAGCCTACATAACGTATTCCATACACTACGTACATACATACATTTATAACATACATACACACAGACATGACGAAGCGGAAAAGAATCACGACATTCCTTGAATTCTTACAACTGTACTGTGAATGGATAGGAATTGTAAATTGTAATTGAAAAGCAAATAAATGGTCTGTGTTTAATCCGTGACATACATTATTGATAATGCGTATTGGATCCAATCATTTAGACCTACGACGGAGAAACGTAGGTTTGAGAGGGTGGGATTGACCCATGAGTCTTAAGTTGCTCAGCAAGGGCTTTCTAGGGTATCTTCGAAGCCTTCAATCAAACATTTCATACTTTAACGTGCTAATAAAGTGGTAAAAACCGTAGGATAATTTGCACGCTAATCTTTAAGTTGCGAAGAACCAAATGATAGCGGGGTGTAAAATACACCTAACGCCATCTATTGACAAACTTTAATACTTACTAAAAAAAACTGGCATAATTAGAACGGATTAAAAAATTTTGAATAACATATAAATAATATTTTATAACGCGGATGAAGTCGCTAGTTTAGTTTAAATTAAACAAACATGTGAGGTAGTATGATTACATTACCTAACACTTTGGACATTTCCTAGGAAGATTTTGTTTGGACTCGTTGTCTATTGAATAGTAAGTCAATGGTGAAAATAAATCGAAGTGCTTTATTTAAAAATCTGTGTGAATGAGGCCTAAGTGCAAGGGCTTGATGCACTTTTATTCAAACAATTTAACTTTCAATAGCAATGCGTGACTTTGTATAGCACTTGTCCAATATAGAAGAGGCGGCGAGGCATAGTAATTACTAGCTTTTTCCCGCGGCTTCGCCCGCGTAGAAAAGTTTTTCCCGTGTACATTGTGAAACAGCGCCCTCTATGAAAATGTTTTGTTACTTAGGGGGTATTAGCGGACGCCCCGCGACTTTGTCCGCGATAAGCAGTAGCCTATATGTTATTCCAGGATATAAGCTATCACTGTACCAAGTTTCATCAAAATCTGTTCGGTAGTTTTTGCGTTAAAGAGTAACAAACATCCTCACATCCTTAAAAACTTTCGCTTTTATAATATTAGTAGGATAGGATTAGAAAAAAATCTATGGCAGCGGTAATACCGCTTCGATCGTTACTAACACCACCAAAATACGTTTATTTATACGTAAGTTAGTGGACGCACGTCATTTCCATCAATGTATTCAATAACCTATGATCCACAATAAATATATGATTGACTGATTGATCGTATGCCCCAGTATGCCCGCTGTTTGGCGTTACCTTGGCCGACAGGCAACGAAGAGATACGCAGTGTGGCTGGACTGAATGAAAGTCATCATTATGATGAAAAAAGGTATGCACCGTTGGTTCGGACACGTTGAACGAATGAGTGATGAACGAATGACGACGCGATAAATCGAGCGAATGTGATTGGTAATAGGAGCCGGGGACGACCTAGACTGTCATACGAGGATCAGATAGAGCGGGTGCCCACAGACGGACACGTGAGGAGCACTCGCGTCCCGCGGCGAGCGTGTGTGGAGAGAACATAGAGTTTCTTAAGATCTCTTTGGTGCGTGCTCGTGGCCCTTTATAGAGGCGCAAAAGAAGCATTCTATGGGTGTCAAAATCGTGTCAAATGTATCACAATACTGTGACTCACTCACACATTCTCATTTTCAAACTCCATATAAATTTGTATTAGCAACCTCCTCCCGCTACTCCGCTTCCTTTGTCCGCACCCCCCCTGTAAGTGGTACCATTGGTTCCCATACTAAATATGCAAGATGCAGTCTCCATAGGGAGCGCGCGCGCAGTCAAAGAGATTCGAATCTTCCTGGTGAGAATGATGAGACTGAGCGAAGCGATATAATTGACGCTCTGTTCTTTCTTCCTATCCCGTTAGGGAGGGACATAGCGTGAAAATAATTATGCATGTAGGTATGCCCGTTACAAACGCTACCGTCTATAACCTGCACTACACCGGTTCCATTGCCGAGTCATGCTCGAAGACGGCCAGCTTTTCAATTGAGTCCATCATCTCTGGTGAGTCAGCCGCCTTCGATGCAGGGCCGGATTCCGGTAGGTACGACTAGGTGTGGCCCGCGAATTCGTCCGCATAAAAATGCCCTCAGGGGTAAAATTTCAAGACATCAAATTCGTTCGAAATTGGATCTCTTTTTGACTTCAATTCTGCCTTAAACTCTGTTTTCACCGTAATAGCTAAGGGGAAGAACAACAGAAAAGGGCCTTTTCATCCTTAAGCTAAGGGGAAGGAGCCTGGTAGTCCTCAGTTTCAGGTTCTGTCTGCACCCAGGTCACTCATTCGCCTTGAAGTTGCATTCGCACAACAGTGTTTTAGTAGGTTTTGGCTTGGTAACGAGACCTTTAAGCCATATTTTATTTTAAATTTATAGTCTTCTTAAAGCTATCTACCCGGCGGTTACAGCACGGCCTTCACAAAAACAGAGCACGGCTAGAGTCAGTCGGCGATTTTGACTAAGGTTCATATCCTCACTAAACCGATAGTAACTTTAATGGAGATTTGCAATGGACAATTTTGGCACGAGCTGAAAGAGTTGTTACACTCTTTTATTTTAATTTCCCGCCCAATATGCACAACCACAAGCACATAATGTATAAAAAACTATCACAATTACACATTAAAACCCGCAAAATACATAATTTAAGAAAATAAAATCCAGGACACTTCGCTGCCGCCAAAAGAGTCCCACAGCAGGTTTTTACAGTATGAAAGTAGGTTAGATATACCTAGAATCGTCAATTTTACATTTTTTTTTTCAGATAACACTATTCGGTCTATTACTAGATCCGGCACTGCATCGAGGTAGCATGCTCCACTTGAGGCATAGTGTATTGACAAACGACACGTTTGACATGACTATGGCCTATCTACCTTTGTTAGTTGGCGTGTTTATGGAATTTATATTGATGGAGAAAGATGTAAGATTGGAAATATAACACTTCAGTCACAAATATCAGAAACATGGTGTTTATGGACATCACTTAAGGGATTTTAGTCATAAACCACGTGGATCTAAGAAGTCCGGAAGTGGCTGGATGCGGAGAGCGAAAGACTAGGTGTGGTGGCGCTCATTGGAGAAGTCCTATGTCCAGCAGTGGACGTTGACGGGCTGATATGATGATGATGATCATTTTGTCAACTTTTGATCCCTATTATTTGACCTCTTTTGATCCCTATAATTTATACTAATAAATAATTTATCACTTGAAATCGGCAAATAATAAAACCTTTATTGAACCTGTCTTTTATAACTGTACTGCAGAGTGAGACAAAAGATCGACGTTGGAAAGGGACGGAGGGATTTTCGGGATATCTGTGGAACGGGTTTTACAATGATTGGCGAAGATAGTGATGCGTAATGACGATTGATTGAGCAATTAATATATCGAGCGATGCTTTGAAATTTTACCGACTTTGAAAAATACTGGTTTACTGCGCGTTTACTGTTTCGACTGGCTTTCCCCGTGGTGTTACCCGTGGTTTGTCTATGAGCGATTTTCCAGTCGGTAAGTAAAATGAAAGAAAAATTTCAGGGAAAAATCTAACGAAACAAGTGACAAACTTATTATAACTTTAAAACAAGGATGAAAATCTTTGTGGTAATTTCATTTAGTGGTCATTTCAAGAAATGGACAATTGAAATTCAACTAGTGGTCATTTCTAATTGTACACATTTTTAATCGTGGTCTTAAACCGCCGAAAGGCTTTATTACTCACTAGCTTTTGCCCGCGGCTTCGTCCGCGTGGAATAACTTTTTCCCGCGGGAACAGTTTACCGCGTTAAAAAGTAGCCTATATGTTATTCCAGGATATAAGCAATCACTGTACCAAGTTTCATCAAAATCCGTTCAGCCGTTACAGCGTGAAGGAGTAACAGACATCCTCACAAACATCCTTACAAATTTTCGCCTTTATAACATTAGTAGGATAGGATTGTTATTTCCGAATGAAAATTTCATAAAAATATTCCTTGAATGAAATCCTTAAAAGACACTGCGCACGATTACGATGGAATGAAAAAAATATGTCATCGACCGTAACTTTACCACAGAATAAATATAGTACCGGCACTTTTACTGAGAGCTGCTAAAAGAGGTACTTATTCGCTATTCACTGACATTGGAACTCAAGAATAAATCGTCACAAACAGATATAAAGCAGTAATGTACAATTTTGTCAAAGAACAGTCTATGATTTCTTTACTTTGTAGTAGGTACAGAGTAAAAGCCGAACTTATCTTGTTTACAGAGGATTTCGGATGTTTTATACCAAAGAGATTGTAAGAGAATTTTATGGTCACCTTATCAAGATCAGTTTGCTTTCTTGATACTACATAGATAGCGAGGAAGACACCGTTGAGATAATTTTATTGAGCGTCTTTAGGTTTTTTGATTTCATTACGTATAGCTTCTTAAAACCTTTCCGAAAACCAAGCTATTAAACAATGAAAACCCCGTTCAGTGGTTTTGTGAGTAGCAACGCGAAAAGCAACTGTCATTTGATTATAAGTAGTAGTGATAGTTGAATTATTCATAGGTAAGCAGGATTTGAAACTACGAATGGCTATGGCTTGGCCAGTTCTTTGATCCCTTACAGTACAATGCCAAAATTAAAACAAATAGCGTAGCGTACAGACAACATAGAATACACGAGAATAGAATAACTTTATTTACATATTTATTCATCAAATACTTTACTGCACAATTATACTAGAACAATAAACATACATCAAAATCACAAAGAATAAAGACAATAACAAAGTACTTAGGTGTAAAAGTATGTAAATCACAATATGAAAAGAAAGAAAGGAAAACAGACTAAGAAAAATATGCAATTTTAAAATTATTTAAAAAATCTAATAAACAAGGAAATATGTATACCTATGGGTAGAAGAATAAATAGCTTATTGGTTTGTGATGATTTCTGAAATGTCAAAGACGCAAAATACCACCTTAGACCATATTTTAAATGATAAATCCATTTATGTCCAAAGTATGCATTTTTCTCCCACTGCACTAGTGAATGAATCCAATCAACACACGTAGGAACATAACAAACGTTCATATAACATAACATATCGCTATGTTGTCTGGAGCACGAGCAGACACAAAAACGATCTTTGTGCCAATTCTACCGCGCACAAGGTAACCGGTTCAATCCCGGTGCCCTGTAGTGATGGGACTAGTATCAATTTATCGATCATTAATGTTTACCTGTCGAATAAGCGTCATTACACAGACTTCCTTTTGAAAAAAAAATCACCTTTTCACAAAATGTTTTACCAATTTCGTTGTTAGCTATTAAATGTCTTATGTTTTGTCAGAATAAGAAACATTCTTTAACCGAAGACCATTTTTCTATTATTTTGTGAGATTGTTATTTTCATGTACTTTATAAAAATATATAGTTCTAATTATGTAGATAGATGTCATTGAATGTATTATAGTCAGTCAATGTAGGCGAGAAAGTTTGCAAAACTCAAAAATCAAGGCCATTTCGGTTTAAAGAACTTTATTCTCATTATAACTTACAAAGTCACTTAACATGAGAACTACATATCTTAATTAGTTAAGTTAGTGTCCATATAAACAGGCAGAAGGTAAGTGTAAAATTATGAATGGACTATGATAGCCGACCAAACTAACTAGGCGCAAGTGTACCTTATGCATTTTACTACTTACCATTTTACATTGTGATAGAAAACTTTTCACGGAATTTTCAATAGAATCGACAAAGTTATGGGTTCAAATATGTTCTGTTCCCAACGTCAGTAATTTGGTACCTATCTATTGGAAAATCACTCAATAAAAACTAATTTTGTCTAAAATCACGTCCATCATTTTTGTAAAATAATGCATTCGACTGACATTTCAATCTATCGACAGCTATACACCTAATTAAACATTCAAAGCGCATCACTACTGCAGAATGCAGTGCAGTAAGCCTCTTGTGTGAATGAATACTGTACTACAGGGCTTGTTTTGTACATAGATGTCCCTTTCCCGCCTACAACCCAACCTATAAGAGAGAAAGAGAAAAACAGACACGAAACCTATCTCGGGATTATAAAGCTGTTAAGAGACGAAGCTTTTGACATAAAAAAATACATTACACCGTTCGTTTTGGTTTTGCTTTTCAAACCAAAAAAGAAAATGTAAACCGTTCACGGGAAAATGTTTACGCTTCTACAAAAGAAACTATACCAGAGGACATTTTGGATACGTATGACAGATAGGAAGTAAATTTGTAGGGCCGAAGAAAAAGGGAGTTTTTGACCAAACGCGCTACAGCGCTAAGACCTAAGAAGCGGTGGAAGTAACTTAACTACGTTACTGCCGATGAACCAATCTATCAAACACACAATGAAAACCCCATTCTAATCTATTTAGTGGTTTTGGAAGAGAAAAGTAACAACGCGAAAAGACAGTCTCATTTATAAGTACATATAGTTATAGTGACTGAAGTAGTGATTGAAACTCAAAAATAGAAAATAAAAACTAGCCTTCCATTAAGCGAGCCAGGTAGCAATTGAAAGGCCCCTAATTACGTGCAAATGCAACACAAATTCCAATCGGTAGCAGACATCGGGTCTAGTCCAGACGCGTAGCAACCCGTTGATTCGCAGAAACTATCACACGCTTCACTTCTAGAGTACATACTAGGTAAGTACCTATGTATTATGAATGAGCCTTTGAAATTACCACCGTGCTACAACCTACTGCAAAAATGGGACTTCCTACTAATGTTATATACGCGAAAGTTTGTAAGGATGTTTGGATGTATGTTTGTTAGTACTGCACTCAAAAACTACGGAAATGCATCAAAATAACACATAGGCTATTTAATAGATACCTCGGGAAAAACTATTATACGCAAACGAACCCGCGGGAAATAGCTATAGATGTGTTATATTAAAAACATGCTGTTAGTGAACCAACACGCCAATTTAATGAGAACACTGACCTTGATTCTAAATTAACTAATTGCAGCCACTCAAACACATTTTAGGTTCTGATACCATTTCAAGTTAGGGAACTATGAAATTTTTAGAGCACATGTGCAAAACATTTGGTGTGGACAATCTGGCAGTAAAAAGTTTGTGAAACTAGGTACATCTGGCGAACATTCTCGGTTTAATTAAAACTAAATTAAAACCACTAACTGATAAAGAAAATAAAAATCTCATTGGCTATCGTTAGAACGATGTTTAAGTACTTGTTTAGCTCTTAGAAATAGGTCTAAATACATCGATAGAATCACAATCATATAAAGAAATTAATGGAGGAATATGTGAAAATGTTTCCAATAACCTGCAAAGCAAAGCCATAAAATTGCATAAAAAACTATTCTTAGACCCAACCAGACGTTCTCCTTCTCCTACTAATGTAATTCCATTTATTACCAACCAACATTAGCAAATAAAATTATTAGTAGGTAACTATAATTAAAAAGCAGAGACAACTTATAAAAGTAACATTAGCTGATGTAGAAAGTAAATTGAATCTGTCTTAGAGATATGGTATTTCACATTAAAGCCATCTTATGCATAAAACATTCCTTTAATCAGACTGCTGCATTCAATTTAGTAGTTATGCAAAACGCGGGAGCTTAGAAAACAAACTAGGTAGCCCATGAGTATCAGCTTGCTTCGTGAACGAACGCGCGCGCGCCAACCGCGGGTCAATGCACCCAACATGGCGCTAAAATAGAACGAAAGAATGCCCGCCATATCAATTCTAACCTCGAAAATTTCGGAAACAGTAATCGTAAACATTAATTTACTTCACACATCCGATACTGCACGCTGCTAACACCTTCGAAAATTAAAGGAAACCCTTGCGAACAAGTTTCAGATACTTAATCGAAATAAATAAAATTTATTTGACAGATGAATGCGCAGTAAAGTTTTCTCAATGTCTTTTTTTACACGAGTGACACAGATCCGTCCATCCATTCAGCCAATTGTGGTGTTCACAAAAAAGGAACAAATCGATCGATAAATCTTTCTCGATCGCGTTCGAGAGTTGTATATTCGATTGATATCGATTAAAATTTCATCCCTCCGAGGTCAAAAACCTCGTCAATTGAAGTAATGAAGGAATTTTAACATGTTGTGCTCATGCGGGTTTTTATTGTCGCCTGTTACTTCTCAGTCGAATGAATGAGTTAACCGCTATGTGATTCTGGATATTAAGTATTTTATGGCCTATTCAAGATTGGGAGAGCGAGACGGAGAGTTTGAAAATGCAAACTACCTTACATAAATTAAAATACATATATTATTCAGATCAACAAAGACGTAACCTTGAGGAAAATGATCAGTTTTCAACTCATCTCATCTATAACCTAGATCTTACTATTTAATTTATAACCATCTGTTTCTGAATAATAATAAAAACCTTCTTGCAATATTTTTTATAAGGATAGGTAGGTATTGACCCAGATTTGAAATCTTAAAACGCAACCACCTTTCGGAACACATTTTTTGGTCTGGTTCCATCTATCTTATCTTGCTATCTAAATCAATTGGGATAAATTGAGCTTTTTCCATTCTTCCAACCACAGCTATTATAGCAATGACTAGCCAGTATGTATGAAACCTTTGTATGAAACTATTTATAATGAATTGAAGTAGGTAAATCAGTTAATAAGTAAATGCAGATGCGTCAACGGCTGTAAAAGTTTCAAACAAGATGGAAGAATGGAAAAAAGTTCCATTTAACCCAATATAGCCAGATAAGTAAGATGGAGCAGACCAATTTTTAGGCTAGCTAAACACTTAATACAACAAAGAACTGAAAACTAAACTACTTATGTACTGCCAAAGCGTATAGTCAGACATTGGGGAATGCACTCAATCCCACGGGACGCGTAAACTATAAACAAACGTCCACTTGTGTTTATAAATATACGATAGAAATGACTGGGTTCGCCATATTAATTTTAAAAGTTTAACGGCAATACTGGGCTGGATATTAGCAATGTACTCTGTGATATTACTTGCTAATATGTTGTTGTAATAGATGGTATTCCATTTAATTTCTCAACTGGAATTGTTTTTATGGGGATTTACGGCCAATTAGAAACAAAGTCCTTCTAAGCCAGTCGTAGTTTTGAATATTCAGAGTAGGTGCCAAAAACTGAACCGGTGGTTTCAGCATGGCTTCCAAAAAATATGGCACAGCTATCCACAGTTTTTTTAGCGCTTCGTGGCAGAAGTTTTTTGAGTCCTTTGACTCGATTTCTGTACGACTTTTTGATTATGATCCGGTTACAAAATCCTAAGATTTTGATCAAATCCTAATTATCATAATCCGTTGTATTAAACAGCCGAAAAATAATTTAAAAATAGAAACGTCAAATTAGTGTGAATGAATTCCGTTAACCCTAAATAACCCAAAATACCACATTGTAACCAAATTCACTGCAAAATGGGTTAATGGTCGCCCATTGTTTATGCATGCCCCACTAACGTTCTATGCATTATACGGAATCGTTTAACACACTAACACCTTTCTTCAAAGTCGGTGGGAACATGCGTATGACGTGGCACATTGATTAAGACTGCCTTGTTAATTTAATTGAAACCGAACGAATCACCAAATTAAATAGATGATCTATACTAATAATAAAGAGGTAAAAACTGGTGGATATTTGCACGCTTATCTTTTAAATGTTGCGAAGAAAAAAATGAAAGCGGGGTGTAAAATACACCTAACGCCATCTATTGACAAACTTTAAAACTACGAAACTGGCATGATTAGAACGGGTAAAAAATTTTGAATAACAAATAAATAGTATAATTTATAACGCGGATGAAATCGCTAGTTAAAGATAAAAAGAAGATATGTGTAATTCCGAGACAGAGAGATATCCAAAATGACTCGCACGACGACACGACACGATTGGGTCACTACAAAAATGATTTATAAAAAATAACCTACAAAATGAGCTAGGGGTTGGTTTTCGGGTCTATGGTCTTATTTCCGCCAAATGTCCTTTTGGATTTTTTACCATTGGAACGCCACATTTTAATAATTAGTCTTTCTACATTATTTATTCTACCGTTCGTCGTATTCTAGTTCAGATAAAACTATAAGTAAGTGCGTAATTCCAAACAAAGAAAAATACAACCTTGTTTCTAAACAAAAACGTATTTGGAGTCACTGAACACCCACATTAAAACGATTACAACCCGTGATAAAACCAGAAGCGTCGGGTTACAAAAATATACCTACTAAAGTTTAGAGTAGGTAACTAATATAAATCGATTCAATTAAGCCAATTGCCGGGAAACGAAAGCCTTAGAAAAAAGGAAGACTTGTCTATGCCATGGCCGGAAAATAAAAACAAAAGCCACGACGATTCGAAGTTCAAATTTCCAATTCATTAATGGAACTAAACACGTTTATTTTGAATTAGAAAGGCAAGAGACACACAGAGGACAATTAATTGAGCCGTCATTTTAATTTTCAGATTTATAGATACCGTTAAGAAATATAAAGTCAGTATAATTTTAATTCGGAATTGCAATTACGGATACCGATGAAATTTAATAAGAATAAAGTATTTATAATGTAAATACGTAGGTATAGGATAATTCACAAATATGACAACTGACCGGGATCAAATTGTACAAAATTGTCTAACCCCAGCGGAACTCGAACCCACGACCCCTGGAGCTCAAGTCCATGACCAAACCACTAAGTCAACGAGGCTGTCAAAAAACTACATTAAGTAAAAACTACATAAATCAAACGTCCTACTAATTTAATATGAAATATTAAAACTTGACGATATTTTTAAAACAGTCTTGTCAATCATCATTATCATGAGTGACGTCCACAGCTGGACATAGGCATTCCCTATTGAGCGCCACCACACCTTACGTATGCGAGATTTTAAATTTCTCCACTAATTTATTCAAGTTTCATTTATCAGACAGAATGTACCTAATAGGTACTTCATTTTCTTTGGTAGGTATGTACTACATATTCTCGCCCAGTGTGCCAAAGACCTAAAACCAACGCTCGCTGGTAACAATTTACCGAATTCCCGTACCATATTGTTTTAGTTAGAGGGTTATTAACCTAACGCTTACAATAGTGTTGTGACGTGTCGATTTTCTAGCTTTAAAAATTATAAAACTTTTTTTAGTTGTAAAACTTTTCGCAAAAAATAGGTACGATTAATTAAATAAGTAAGTACACTTATTTATATTCAATATTAATTTCAAACTACAGAGAAACTGAATACGAATGTGTGTGTAAAAATGATATTTTTGATTTTGAATGACTTCACTCACAGCTGATTACTTACTTAGTTTACTTTTACTTTACTTTTCTAACATTTTGGATAATTACCATATCATTTCGTTGCTAAAATTTTCATATCAGGTAAAAATCTCAAAAGTAGACATTAGCAGTTCTTTCAAAATGTAAAATAAAACGTGGATACTTTGATCGATATTTTTGGTTTTTTTCACATCACTACTATAAACGGCGTCGTCGCGCTACTCGCACTAGGCAGAACTACAGAAAGTTTTTCCGTAAAAAAAAAAAAAAAGTTGAAATACGAATGTATCTATATTGTAACTTTACTACTAACTTTATTCTCCCTCAGGGTTTGATGTATCTCCACAAAAAACTTCATCAATATCCGTTTAGCGGTTTAGGTGTGAAAAAGTAACAGAGTTACTTTTCCATTTATAATATTAGTATGGATGGATAAGATATGGCTTAAAGGTAAAACCTAGGTAAGTACTTTTAAAAAAAGATAACCTAAAATCTTATTTAATTTGAGATAACACATTGTGTTTGAGGGAGGCGACGCGAGTGCGCGGAAGCCGTGTATTTTTGTTGAATCAATTACAATAATTGATTCCACAGATGCACCGAACTAACGATTCTGGGAATCGATGTTATCTGTTATCCTGCTGCGTCACCTCACTATGGAAAAAAAGTTTTTATTTTATTTTATACTCTTTTGGCGGGAACCGAAGTGTCATGTTTGTTTCTTATATTTTATTTTTCCTAAAAATGTATATTGTGGGATTTAATGTATTTAATACAATAAGTGCTTGTGTGCTTTCAGTCATTCGAAAATTGTTCGTCATAAATCTTCATTAAAGCTGCTATCACTCAGTAAGGATGCATGTATGTATGTATTTTATTATTATTTTTAGTTGGTATTTTATATTATTTAAGGTATAGGACCTTAAATAATATAAAATACCAACTAAATTATTAATAAAATTAAAAAAAAAAAAAAAAACAACTAAAAATAATAATAAAATAATATTATTACAATCGATAAGCAGCTTTAGTTGTGCAGTAATATTGTTCACGGCCTTTACAAATTAAATAATATGACTTCATATTTTAAATAAGACATGGCTTAAACGTCTTGTAACCAAGCCAGAACTTCGTTTAAAAATGTGCAAAGAAACCACGCCGAAAGACCAAACTATCCAACAATGAAAACCCATTTGAATTCTTTTAGTGGTTTTGGAGGAGAAAAGTTAACAACGCGAAAAGCTACTCTCATATATAGGTAAGTAGAAGTGATAGTGATTACTCTATTATTACATACTTACCTACATACCTATTGAATGATTATTATGAATCATTATTTCCACGTAATTATAAATACACGATGATTTCTTAACCACTGCATAATCACTATCATTCAGGACCTTCAAGTTAATCGCTATTATAACCGGTGATCGGAGTAGGTAGAAACATTGCAGCATGTAGTCTTAATATGGATATGCCTTTTAAAGAATCTATTATGTTAAAAAATACACTTTGACAGTGATAATATTAAACTATACGAGATATACGATGGCAAGACTTTTTAACAAAATATTATATTTAATAACTAACATGGTCACTAAGTAGTGTTAACTTTAGATAATAGATGGCGCTAAAATTAAAATCTGTGTTACTGTACAGTTTAGTCGCGTAGAAAATATTTAGTTATCGGATGGAATATTGGTTCAGTGCCATTCATACAAATATTAAGTTAACAAGTACTTAAATAACAAAAAAATAAAACTGTTATGACCAAAGCTTGCAACCGAGTTTAGTCAGGAGATAAATAGCTCGAGATTACCGATATGCCCTATTTGTAGCCTATATTAGTAGGATAGGAACATTAAATTATAAAAAAATCAATAAATATAAGTAGGCAAATTTTTACCATGGGAAACACTGTTCCAGCTGGAAACCAAACTATACCACAAGCTTTAGCTAGTTTACATAGTCACACTTATAACAACTAACCCGTACATAACAACATGTAGAGTTTTTGGTCCTACAAGTGCAGTATATCCATACTAATATCAGCCTTTTGCTGCAAGTAGCTGAAATGGCTCTACCTACTCCGATCAATCATTGTGTATGAGTAACCGGCATAGTCACACTGTGGTCACACCTATGTTAGATTATAATCCACTAGCCGATGCCCCGCGACTTCATCCGCGTTATAAAGTATAAGTACTATTTATATGTTATTCCAGGATATAAGCTATCACTGTACCAGATTTCATCAAAATTTGTTCGGTAGTTTTTGCGTGAAAGAGTAACAAACATCCTCACATCCAAACATCCTTACAAACTTTCGCCTTTATAATATTAGTAGGATATCCCTATAATTTAGGGTCCATCCATAAACTTTCTAATATTCTATAGGGGCGCTACACGTGGCTTAAGGAAGACCCTTCACATGTCATTAATAATATTATAATGTGTATGCAGATTAGTTGCAGCAACAGAATAATGATAGGGATTCATTGAGCAATTCACAGGTTTAGCTAATTAATATTCTCCAACGCGCTGTTGAGAAATGTATTAAATTATATGCTAGGTTGTTGGTACTTCCTATTATTTTATCTGTCACTACCAATCGTTATTTTCAAGAAGATTCGAACCTCTTTAGCCGCGCGCGCGATCCCTGTGGAGATCGCATCTTGCAAATTTAGTATGTTGGACATTATTATCGTAAATCTGGGAAACGAAGAAAAATTCGGTGTCAAAATCAGGGCGGGGTGCGGACAAAGGAAGCGGATTAGCGGGAGGAAGTCGCTCATACAAATTTATATGGAGTTTGAAAATGAGAATGTGTGAGTGAGTCAAAATTCTGTGATACATTTGACACTATTTTGGCACTCCCTAAAATGCTTTTGTTACTCATACATATGGGAGCTTTTTTTTTAAATTCATGGTTATTTTAGTTTCGACATAGCTCAAAGGGTTAGCACGTTGAAGTGGCAGTGGACTGGTCACATCTGTCGGAGAACCGATAACCGCTGAGAGATGAGTTCTCGAGTGGAGACCACGCGTAGTGTGGGACGCCCCCCGACTAGATGGAGCGACGACCTGCGCGAGGCGGCTGGCAGTGACTGGACGCGGAGAACCGAGGATCGGGTTCAGTGGCGCCTTGGGGGAGGCCTGTGTCCAGCAGTGGACTAGTACAGGTTGATGATGATGTTATTTTAGCGAGAACTATAACGCACATCAGAGATGGTTGTTAATGTTTTATTAAGCTACTATCAGTTTAGTCAGGATGTGAACTGCAGTGTGGATCGCCGACTGGCACTTGTAGTTGTGCCTTATTTTTGTGAAAGACGCCGTTACAGCTAGTTTTTGAATAAAAAAACTACGACGGGTCTAGAAGGACTTTGTTTCCAATCCGTAAAATCCATTAAAAATACGTACATCCGTATCGTTTTGCTTCCTTTGTGTTTGCAGTATTACCTGGAAAGAAAAACAAAATAAATTAGTAAAATTTATTTATTCTATAAAACGATCAAATGAAAACAAATTCCAAATTATGATTTTCTTAAGGTATATTTCCGCGCAAATTCGCGTGTAATCAAAAAACGGGACAATAAAAGTCGTCGTGGCGGGACAAAACCTTCGAAGGCGGGACTGTCCCGGCAGGCGGTGGCACCCCTTCGAACGTCCATTGCTTTATGCCCCCTTCAACCACCTAAATTGTTTGCCATTTCGCAAAGTTTAATCGCAAACAGTCCGCCCACTCGCCGGCGGATTGTTTGCGCTTCTCACATCCCTACGATGTTTGGATTGCCTAAAATTGCACACTTCATGTCATTTGTTGTGAAATCTAAGCTCCGTTTGTGAGTAATATTGACCAAAACTCCTACGCTGTACGTAACGTTTTAATGAAAGCTTTGGACAAAACGTGGAGAAAGTATTGTAATAGATTAGATTTTTTCTTTATTTCGCTAATACAACATCTTTATGTTGTATCAAGATCTATATTGTGTATTATAACATTATAATAGTCTTATGTGTAAAAGGGATCGAAATAATGTTTTGACTAAATAATGTTTGGACAAACTCACACACGGCTGTTTAGTCCCAAACTAAGCCGAAGCTTGTAAATGGATACTCAACAACTGATAGACATACATGATTATATAATTTTTTAAATCAAATTTTCATTAAATAAATTTAAGTAATCGTGAAAATAAACACAAAGCACGACCTAGATCGTACCTCAGAACCTTTTACAGGGAACCTTAAAACCCTACCCCTATACCACCCTAACCTTAAATATAGTTACTTAATAACATTATTACAAATACAAATAATCTTTATTTACTCCACAACTGACTTATAAAGCTAGTTAGTGGAGTCTGGAGCCTGAGACTAGGCTACTTAGAGTAGCCTGTAGATACAGTACACCAGGCCCCACCGTCGGACCAGTGACGTTGGACATAGTGGAATGTATAAATAACAAACATCAGAATATCTATAAAATTATATCGATATCTAAAAATATAATAGTGTGAGAGTGTGTGTGTGTGTGTACGCCGGTAATAATAATCTGTGCAAAATGTAGTTTTTAGTTTTTAAGTTGTAATTTGAAGGAGAGACTCTGTAGTGTCGTTATTATAAATTATTATATAATTAATTAAATTATCGTTATTATAAGTTATTATAAATTATTATATAATTAATTAAATTATCGTTATTATAAGTTATTATAAATTATTATATAATTAATTAAATTATCGTTATTATAAGTTATTATAAATTATTATATAATTAATTAAATTATCGTTATTATAAGTTATTATAAATTATTGATATTTTGAGTGCGCAAGATACACAATTAAAGTCTCCACGGAGTCTAATGGCGGAAGTATGAAGTTGGCCGATTTCTGCGCAATGACGCTCAATAGTCCTGCTGGAAGCAGGAAAGTATGTCTGGAGAAACAGGCACAAATACACCACGGTAGGTGCATGTCATAGGTACAACACCAGGCATGGCGACAACCTGGCTGGTGTGCCATGTAGACTCACACGTTCAACCAAGACCCTCAAAGCGTTAGGCCCGAAGGTAACCTAGTGAAAACGTTTTTGTGTCTGGACTTAAAGCCCTACTCACACAGAACGCCTATTATGCCATCGATGAGTTCTTCGCCACCTAGTACGTTCGGCAACCCACACAGATAATTAAATAGTATATTCTATCATTTTTGACATTTTAAAATTAATATAAATTGAATTATTATCTTTGTCATACATTTGTATAAATTGTATATTTGACGTATAATGTGAAATTATGAATAAATGACTGAAACTGAAACTGACGACACTCCGCCCGTACCCGACTGAATTCCCGGTCAAAAATTACACAACTACATAGTTCATTTCAGAACACATAGAGCTCATTCATAAAACCTAATATAGGTCGCTTGCCAGGCGCGCATTGGAGCCACGAAAAACACGGAATTGCCAAGTTGTATACGTTTATGACCACTCTTGGCACCGTTATACAGCCCCGGCTGCCTTCGGCCACGTTCCACGCACACAATTGTACACAATCTGTCGCTATAAAAAATGAAACACACTTGTAATCATGAATCAAAAAATATAGCCACTCCCATATATTTTTTTATATATTTTTTGTATATGAGTGATTTTTCAAAAACCAAAACTGACAGCGACACTTTAGGATTTTATGGATTTTTGACAGGGACGCTAGATTGGATATGGATCATAAAAGCATTCTATGGGTGTCAAAATCGTGTCAAAATAATCACAAAATTATGACTCACTCACACATTCTCATTTTCAAATTCAATAGTGAAAAGATACTTCCACCTCCTCCCGCTTCCTTTGTCCGCACCCCCCCTGTAAATGTCACCATAGGTTCCGATACTAAATATGCGAGATGCGATCTCCACAGGGAGCGCGCGCGCGACCAAAACTTCTTGCTTGTAATAAATCAAATAACACATTCTTAACTATTTTCACACATCGATACGGCGGACGAAATGAGGAGATCCGACGAAGAACTAAGGTTACCGACATATAGCCGAAAGGATTAGCAAACAGAAGTGGCAATGGGCAGGTCACATCTGTCGCAGAACAGACGGCAGCTGAGGCAGACGAGTTCTGGAGTGGAGACCGCGGACCGGTACGCAGCGTGGATTGCCCCTCCTCCAGGTGGACCGACGACCTAAACGTGGCCGGAAGCGGCTGGACGCGGCGGGCGGAGGACCGGGTGTGGTGGCGTTCACTGGAGAAGACCTATGTCCAGCAGTGGACGTTGACATGCTGATATGTTTGACCAGGTGGTCTTGTGCTTTTTGGGGATCGCGTAAGTAATGGCGCCTAAGTTCCTATAGGAACAAATGACCAATAGGTGTTTATGTATTACCTATATGAGAATATGATTTTGGAAAAAATATAGATAGACAGACATTTATTCATTGACACAACACAAACTCACAAACAATTAACAGATGACATAAACTAGCTTAAATTAACCTGAACGCTTAAAAGTAAGCATTTTCAAACTTAACATTCGGTATTGGAATAAAATATTCTCGGATTTATTTACTTTATTTAACACCCCGCATATTTCGTGGCCGGACGTAATACATTACAGATTTCAGCCTAAAAACCCAATTTCTATGCGAAATCTGACGTGATCTATTTGAAAATAGAACGGATTTTTGTAAACCAATCATAGTAGACCTCTTCCAATTAACGATTTCTTCGTAAGTAAAGTTCTAGTTTCACTGGTAATGGTAATTCCAAAACCAGATAAGAAAGAGCTGTGTGGACCTCAAAATAGTTTTATAGCAAGGTTCAGGTGAAACTGGCGTAGTCAGTAATTCGAGATGTATGTTACATCTGTTTTGTGAAAGATAACGTTTTATTTTATACGTTTGTTTGTTATCGTTCTGCGGGTTTTAAATTCAAATATAGAATAGAATGTGATCGTAAAAGTGTTCAACGATTGGTGATTGATTGGTTCGAATAAAATTTCGTTCATTCATTCATTCTTAGAACAAAGCCAGTGATTCTTCACTAGAGGTACTTACTTTTTGCAAGCTTCAAAGAAGCCCCAATGAAACTTGCCAATTTGCAGTAGCGAGCGAGCATAATATCTTTCTTTTCAGGTCGTCAGTCCATCTAACCCACAGTCCATCTGGCCATTTAAAACTAATAATTAATAAATAGGAGACGCTGAACTCTGAGTTTTTTTTTTATAATTTAATATTTAAAAAGGGTTTGGTACATAAAAATTATCATATCACCTGTCAAAAGCAACCCTCGACTTTATCTCCTGGCAACAAATACAAATTCAGCAAATTTACTGACCTCCTCAGATGAAAACCTGATTATGATACCGCAAGTTACATGCTGCCAACCATAGCAGACCGACAAGCCACATCTGTGGTGGTTAGATGGACCAACGACCTGAAGAAAATTTTCAGATGGACCAACGACCTGAAGAAAATTATCAGAGGCAGTAGCCACCCCAGATAGTAAAAATAAAGATTTTTATACATAGTAAAATGTTGATGTGAAGTCCACCAACCCGCACTGGGCTAGCGTGGTGGACTGTACCACGAACGCCCTCGTTGAGAGGGTAGGCCTGAGCCCCAGCAGTGGGGACATGTTAATAGGCTGTTGATGATGATCTTGATGTCGAAAACGCATACGTTAAAAGATTACATAAACAAATAAAAGCAAGGTATATATTGCGTAAGGTACGATTTATCATCATACACTTGTGGTTTCCAAGGGCCCTTGAAAGGTATGTCGTCATCGGTTTAGTCATCAGTGAAGATATGACTTGTTTATGTAAATAAAACATGGAGACATAAGTAACTGATTTGACTCATCATCAGAGATAGATTCTTTACAACTATGTACTGTGTCCATAATGAGGAAATATGACGGAGAACTAAGGTTACCGACATACGCGAAAGGATTAGCAAGCTGAAGTGGCAATGGGCAGGTTACATCTGTCGCAGAACCGACGGCCGTTGGGGCAGACGAGTTCTGTAGTGGAGACCGCGGGCCGGCCCTCCGCAAGATGGACCGACGACCTAAAGAAGATGGCCGGGAGCGGCTGGACGCGGAGGGCAGACAACCGGGTGTGGTGGCGTTCAGGGAAGGCCTATGTCCTGCAGTGGACAATGAAGTGCTGATTGATGATTAGAGATAGCACTATTGGGGCAGATGCTAGTGATTTCTCTGGGTCGCTAAATATACTACTTACATTATCGATAATATTGTCAGTAGATAGCTGTTTTAGATAACAACATCTTTGTTATTTTTTCGTCCATATTAATTTTATTTTGCCATTTGAAATGACACAATAAAATAAACACAATTTACTTGCCTACACTTACACCATTTTACTCTTGTATCTATACTCATCACTTGAAATGACGTAAGTGACATTTCGTAACTTGGATTATTGACAATATACCTTTCGTGTTTTTTTTAATTATTGATATTCTGCAATATGATCGCGTCATTGGCCTAGAGGTGCGGCGTTTGCCTCGGACACCAAAGGTCGAGGGTGAAGACATACAACTTTGTAATTTTTTTTACATTACTTGTGTGGTAAAAATCGATTTTTTTCTGGAATGTAAAATATTTCGTAGTATTTTTTTCCGATATTTATAATACTTCGAATAAATCTTCTAACATTGTGTGCTGTATTCAAAACGAGACATACCTTTATTCATAACATTTTTTTATAGTTTTCATACATAGTAGGCAGTTCATTAGTTTTTGCACCTGGCTTGAACAAAATTTAATAATGGGGTGTGAAATTCGCGAGGGTAGCAGGAACCCTTTAGTCAAATAAGGTTTCAAACTTTAAAATGTTGCCGGCGTAAAATAAACGGTACGGCCGCACCGCACAACTTTGATTAGGTATTTATTTTTATTGCACACTAGCTGTTTCCCGCGGCTTGCGGTAGGTAGGTGCATAGTCGTGTAAAAAGGACATTTAAAACTATCTCACTGATTAATCGCCATAACATACTTTCCCGAAAATAATTCAATTCAATTCAATACACTTTATTGCACGTTTAAAAATTACAGACAAAAAACAAAAACAGATACAGTAATGTACATCTAGGCGGTCTTATAATTACAACTAGTATTTCGGTGGGTGCCGCGGCCCGCAAGCGGACCGCGGAGGTCGGCTATGTTGAGCTTTTCTTTTGACAGGTATCCTAAAAAAAATTTTTTTTAACGAGTTTCGACGTTTTAGTTTTTGGCCGGAAACCAAATCTTCAGTGGGGGCACCTAAAAGCCGCAAAACAAACTTTCATGACTTTCGTGATTGCAGTGTTGTGAGCTGTTTTTTGACGGGAACCGGAATCTGATTTGGAGCACCTCAAACCCGTGAATACAAATTTACTGGCAGACCCCCGCGACCTCATTCGCGTTAAAAGACTACTATTTGAGCTGTTCTTTATTTCTTTCAATACTTCAGACCAAACAACCAACCAAACCGCGAACGAACGCGCGAACAAACGCGCAAAGCGCGCTAATAAACCAACCAAATAACCAACCAACCATCCCGCGAACAAACGCGCGAAACGCGCAAACAAACGCGCGAAACGCGCGAACAAACGCGCAAACAAACCAACCAACCAACCCGCGAACAAACGCGCGAAACGCGCGAACAAACGTTCGAAGCGCGCCAACAAACCAACCAAATAACCAACCAACCAACCCGCGAACAAACGCGCGAAACGCGCTAACAAACCAAATAACCGACACGCGAATAAACGCGCGAAACGCGCGAACAAACCCGCGAAGCGCGCGAACAAACCAACCAAATAACCAACCCGCGAACAAACGCGCGAAACGCGCAAACAAACGCGCGAAGCGCGCGAACAAACCAACCAACCAACCCGCTAACAAACGCGCGAAGCGCGCGAAGAAACCAACCAAATAACCAACCCGCGAATAAACGCGCAAACAAACGCGCGAACAAACCAACCAACCAACCAACCCGCGAAAAAACGCGCGAAGCGCGCGAACAAACCAACCAAATAACCAACCAACCAACCCGCGAACAAACGCACGAAACGCGCGAACAAACGCGCAAACAAACCAACCAACCAACCCGCGAACAAACGCGCGAAGCGCGCGAACAAACCAACCAACCCGCGAACAAACGCGCGAAGCGCGCGAACAAACCAACCAAATAACCAACCCGCGAACAAACGCGCGAAACGCGCGAACAAACGCGCAAACAAACCAACCAACCAACCCGCGAACAAACACGCGAATAAACGCGCGAACAAACGCGCGAAACGCGCGAACAAACCAACCAACCAACCCGCGAACAAACGCACGAAACGCGCGAACAAACCAACTAACCAACCCGTGAACAAACGCGCGAAGCGCGCGAACAAACCAACCCAATAACCAACCCGCGAACAAACGCGCGAAAGGCGCAAACAAACGCGCGAAGCGCGCGATCCTACCAACCAAATAACCAACCCGCGAATAAACGCGCAAACAAACGCGCGATACGCGCGAACAAACCAACCAACCAACCCGCGAACAAACGCGCGAAGCGCGCGAACAAACCAACCAAATAACCAACCAAAAAACCCGCGAACAAACGTGGTATAATTTATTTTTGGCCATAAAAAAAAGCCGTAAAATTTTGAAAAAGTCGCCATTTTGAAAAAAAATATGATATCACCAAATTGCCTTAGATTCTGAAAAATATTAGTTCCAGTTCGGTCCAGCTATCTGGCACCGTTTCTGCGGGCCGTTGACCCATCAGCTGAAGATGACCATAATCTCCACGTTTCAAAGTTTTAATCTAATCGCCAGATAAGACTGCGCACATTATAAAAATTTCAGCGCAATCGGAGAGTAAAATTTATTTTTGGCCATAAAAAAAAGCCGTAAAATTTTGAAAAAGTCGCCATTTTGTAAAAAAAATAGAACATCACCAAATTGCCTAAGATTCTGAAAAATATTAGTACCAGCTCGGTCCAGCTATCTGGCACCGTTTCTGCGGGCCGTTGACCCATCAGCTGAAGATGACCATAATCTCCACGTTTCAAAGTTTTAATCTAATCGCCAGATAAGACTGCGCACATTATAAAAATTTCAGCGCAATCGGAGAGTAAAATTTATTTTTGGCCATAAAAAAAAGCCGTAAAATTTTGAAAAAGTCGCCATTTTGTAAAAAAAATAGAACATCACCAAATTGCCTAAGATTCTGAAAAATATTAGTACCAGCTCGGTCCAGCTATCTGGCACCGTTTCTGCGGGCCGTTGACCCAACAGCTGAAGATGACCATAGTTTCCAAGTTTCAGAGTTTTAATCTGCTTACCAGAAAAGACTGCAAACATTATAAAAAATTCAGCGCAATCGGAGAGTAAAATTTATTTTCGGCAATAAAAAAGCCGCAAATTTTTTAAAAAAGATAGTATGTATGGTGATCGAAAATCAAAAGAAAAAAAAGTTCGCTCGTTTCGCTTTGCTCGCGGTGCTCGCTTCGCTCGTAAATAATTGTATTCAGGAGCACTTAGAACCCCTACATACAAATTTTCAGCGCAATCGGAGAGTAAAATTTATTTTCAGCCATATAAAAAAGCCGCATAATTATCAAATTAATCTAAAAAAAACACAACAACAAACTGTAATTTGAATTTGTAATGATGGCCTGTGCGATGTAAAGCAGCCATACACGTAACTACAACAAATTATAAGTTATTTTGGCTGCCGTATGACGGGTCCGTGTATGTATGCTTTACATTTTTTCTTTTCTTTTTGAAGTGGCCAGTGCGTTGTAAAGCAGGCATTCACTACAATATTAACTACTTATAATTTGTGGTAGTGTATTTTGAAAAAGTCGCCTTTTTGAAAAAAAAAAAAAGACATCATGAATTTACCAAGATTCTGAACAATATTAGTTCTAGCTCGGTCCAGCTATCTGGCATCGTTTCTGCGGGCCGTTGACCCAACAGCTGAAGATGACCAGAATCTCCAAGTTTCATATTTTTACTCTACTCACCAGAAGAGACTGTGCACATTTTAAAATATATGACGTCGCCAAAGGTCCTAGGGTTCTGTACAATTTTAGTCCGAAGTCAGTCCAAATATCGGTTTCCGACTCCACGGGCCGTGGGCCTGAAGGGTGAAGATGACCAGAATCTCAAAGTTTCAGACTTTTCCCATATACTACAGGGTATGAGCTACCTCTGTCCCTATACCACTTTGGTCCATGACCACTCCTTCCGGGAGATCAATTCGGGTAAAGTTTCTCAAAAAAACGGCGCTCCGCCATCTTGAAAACGCCGCCATTTTGAAAAAATAATGTGACGTCATCAATGATCCCAGGATTATGGACAACTTTAGTTCAAGGTCACCCCAGCTATCTGGCACCGTTTCTGCGGGCCGTTGACACGATAGCTGAAGATGGACAAAATCTCCAAGTTTCGGACTTTTCCTCTACTCATCAGAGTGAACTGCGTACTTGTTTCCTACACCACTTTGGTCCGTGATCACTCCTTCTGGGAGAACTACTATGTCAATCAGTCAGTGGTAGTCGAGCTTTATATATAATAATAATAATAATTACTTACTTTTATCTTTCATACCTTTTAATAATAAACAAAGAAATCTAACTTATCTTAAGGTGTTTCCTTCTAGTTTTAAGTTCAATTGGGAATAAGCGTGGCTTGACTTACGCGAATGACTCAAAAATCCGTCTTTGTTTACGGCAAAAAATAGACAGTGATGTAAAAAGCATTCATAGACAATTTATAAATGTAACCCTATAATCTATTTCCATAGATCGCACTATGTCCGCGTTGGCTCGCGTCCAAAACATTCTATCCGCTTTCATACTGCGGGCAGCTCGAGTTGGTCAACTTTTTCCATAGACAAAATATTGTCTATGGAGAAATAATTTTTGTTAGTATAATTTGAGTTAGTGATGTGGCACTAGAAAATCTCATACAATTTTTAAGACGTCCGGAGACTTACTCATCATGACTACATCATCATAATTGTCATGACTACAGGATACGCTGCGAGAATATATCTCACGACGTAGCATAAATCTTGACGCGATTTTGCACCAGATAACATGTTTTTCACGACGCCAATATATGGCGAATCAACAGTGCGATGCGACGTTTGTAGTGTAGACAGTGCGATGCGACGTTCGTAGTGTAGAAAAATTTTGACTGTAAGAAATGCCTTTTTTTGTATCACCTATTACTTCCTCTGTGGTATCACAGCTTTCATTATAATTAGCAGCACTTAACTTGGACTGTGATTTATATTAAGAACTATATGAGAACTAATATCTCTACCAGACATGGTTCCTATCATATTAGGTAGATATACGCTATAATTTAGGTGCTCATAAATATCATCTCTCCTTTACATGTTTGGAAGCTACCACTAAAAATCTTTCTTTTATTATTCTCTTCTTTGGAAAATATGTAACATGTCAAGCTATGGTTGTCAGACTACAATCGGCTGTAGACGGTCCATTCTAAATTTAACACTTTGATGTCATTTGATTTGTTCTGGGATGTGATCGGATGGGATTGCTGTACGTGGGATTTGCCTTTTGAGCCTTCCTAGCTGGCATTTGACACCTGCAGTCGAGCCGTTAAATTGAGAAAGCAAACTAAAAGAAACATCGTTTCGTATGTCAGCCGGTTTGTCACAGATCAAACCGAAGAAAGAAGGTACGGTAAAACGTGTTTTCATATGCAACAAATTATTTTGACTTTGACTTCACATTACGCCTTAGAATAGAAATACTAATCTTTGATTTGGGTTTTTCTCGAAACTTAAGTACATCTACTGACTGCTCTCAAACGGTGATGGAAAACATCGTGAGGAAACCTGCATACGCCGAAGAAGAAATTCTTAGGCGCATGTGAAGTCCACCGACCCGCACTGGGCTAGCGTGGTGTACTATAGCCCGATCAACCTCGTTGAGAGGGTAGACCTGAGCCCCAGCAGTGGGGATATCATAATAGGCTGTTGACAATTACTTACTCTGTGCTGTTGATGACTAATCTTTGGCGAATGCAGGTTTCCTCACGATGTTTTCCTTCATCAAAAAGCCTGTAAACCGTACTTAAGTACCTAAAAACTCATTGGTACCTACGAGCCAAGACTCGAACCCAGGAATCAGAAGCGAGTGGACAACCAACTAGGCTACCAGCTACTAACATAAACCAAAAAAAATTGGAAAAACTTTTTTCGCGGTTACATACTTCATCTACCCTACGTACTTAGCTATGTACGGGGCGAAAAAGTAAAATCTGACATAATCATGGAGCTAATTCAGCTAACTTCAGGTGATCGCCATACGAATGTAATTCCTCGAATGTTACATACAATTACTCCGTACTTTGACCTACATTCGGTTTAACGCAAACTGTGTCATTTATTTCGGGACGTGATCTCAGTTCCGTTCTGTTCTATTGTTGCATACCCGGGTACATACCTGCCAGGGAACAGTGCAGCTACGTTCGTGTAATAAATAAATACCTCGGCCGACCGAATACGCAGATACGAGTAAGGGTGGATCAGTCATTAAGGAAACATTCATTTTAAGGCTTTGAAATTGAAAAAGCGTCTGAACGCATGCAAAATTCAAAATTCATTTATTTGCTAGTTACACGGTCTGTACAATGAGGCGATCACGATAGATCAGCAATGGTCGCAGTGATACAAGGCTGGGTAAGCCTTGAAAGAGCCCATCACAGTTAATAATAATAAGAAAACTAGGTACACCTTACACTTATATAAAATAGAAAAATTATAAAGCCTCAAACCGCGAAGTGACTTAACAGGCTTCCCGGATTCTCAACACAGAAAAAATGCATTAAGTAAGTACGCCCAAATGCACAAATCTCTCACAAAAACTGCATAGAGTTGCAGCATCTGGTGAGAGAACATCTGTCGAGGGCTGAGGCGCGTGCCATGTAACACTATGCGACTGTTTATTGCGCCAGGGCCGTATCTTGGTGGGTCGCTAAATTTCAGTTGTACTCCTAGGGCAGGTATTAAGTATGAATAATGTTGCAATGGGTTCGAAGCAACTCGTCCTATTCTTGGGTCTATGTTGGGACCACTTTATGTTGAACACAACTGCTACATAAATAAAACTGTATTTGGTAGTTAATGCACTGATTTTATTAATTTATCAAAAGATGCTACAATTCGTGTGCTGCCTGTATGGCGGTTGAAGCGAAAGAGAGTGAGAGAACGAATGGAACGATAGGACATAGATACAGACACAGATAATAAATTACAGTTCAATGTTCGTTCTGAACATAGGTTTACTTTCTAACCGGTCTAAGTGAGTCCTTCAAAAAGGTTATATTTTTGCAATTAGATAAAAGGGTTTAAAAGTAACAAAATTGTTACTTAAATTATTTATATGTTTACTTTGTTCATACATTACAAATGTACATAAATATTTTCAATTTCAATTTATTTATTTATTACCTGTATACAATTCATGATGTCATTACAGCAGTGTCTACCAAATCGATAACATATAACCATACAATTTAAAATAAATGAACACAATAATACCATACAACATGTCACTATACAACTACATATAACATTAAAATAACAACAATAATAACAACAATAATCCAAAAATATCAAATAAATATTTTCTATCCTAATAACATGTCAAATCAAAGAGCGTCAGTGGCCTCGGGGATAAGACGCGACCTATGATATCGAAAGGTCCGAGGTTCGATCCCCGGTTGGGCCATGTACCAATGGGTTTTTTCTCGAAACTTAAGTACATGTACTGACTGCTCTCAAACGGTGAAGGAAAACATCGTGAGGAAACCTGCATACGCCGAAGAAGAAATTCTTAGGCGCATGTGAAGTTCACCAACCCGCATTGGGCTAGCGTGGTGGACTATAGCCCGCACGCCCTCGTTGAGAGGGTAGGCCTGAGCCCCAGCAGTGGGGACATTAATAGGCTGTTGATGATGATCATGTCAAATATAATCTTATTCTAATCAGTCATTTGGTCAAATAGTTAAGTCCATTTTCTGCGAATTTCGCCGGCGAACAGTTAAATATGTAAATTTCTATAGCTATGTGATTTAAAGTGCGGAGGGATATAAAGCTCTTTAAACGTTTTGGAGAGCTGCTGTGTGATTCTGTAAAGTACGAATTAAAACTCGACCATCACATCGCACGTCACTTCACTTCGCATCCGATCATGAAAGACCTTGATGTCGCATTGTGTAAACAAATACAAGCTACTTAATAAACACTTCACTTGCGAAGTAAAGTGAGTATTGAACTGTAAATCATTGAGTTGGAGACCGATCTCACTGCGGATTCAGGATCGAGTTGCACAAATACGCTTACAGAATAGCAGGGCTGAACATTATACCTACACATTTTCCGTTAAACTCTGGTTATGTAATTGACGCGAATACGCGAATTGGTTACCAAGCAGAAACAATCAAAACACGAGCGTCAACATTATTAATTCTATTCTAATTTATTTCACTAATGAGGACCCATAGTTCCACAAGGTTCTAAACAACACTACAAATAATCACAAGCATCATCAACAGCCTATTAATCTCCCCACTGCTGGGGCTCAGGCCTACCCTCTGAACGAGGGCGTGCGGGCTATAGTCCACCACGCTAGCCCAGTGCGGGTTGGTAGACTTCACATGCGCCTAAGAATTTCTTCTTCGGCGTATGCAGGTTTCCTCACGATGTTTTCCTTCACCGTTTGAGAGCAGTCAGTAAATGTACTTAAGTTTCGAGAAAAACCCATTGGTACATGACCCAACCGGGGATCGAACTCCGGACCTTTCGATATGATAGGCCGCGTCTTATCCCCAGGGCCACTGACGCTCATCACAAGCATAATCTTACATTATAGATAGGTAGCTGTGAAGCATTTTCGTATCTTCTAACTAATAGAGACATCAGAATTTTTATGTTACAGACAAATTAGTACCCTAAGGGCTTCTTTCACCGCTTGCTGATAAAGTCCCAGATACCCTATCTGTAGTTTATATGACAGATAGCCTATTTTTTTGTTTCGCCGGTATCTGATTGCCTTATATGTCAGATAAACTAAAAGCAAGATCAAGTGACTGTTATTTATTTCTCAGTCTCAAGTCTTAAGGAGTGAAACACGAAAATTATATCACACAGATTTATCTGATAAATTAGTTTATCTGTCAGCTTACTATCTGTAACAATATCAGCAAGTGGTGAAAGAAGCCCTAAGAGCCTTTGCTGATAAAGTCCCAGATACCCTATATGAAGGTTACGATAATATGAAAGTTATCTACCAGATATCCGTTTTTTTATATTATCCGACAGATTTATCGGATAGATTACGTTATCGGTCCGTTTTCTCATAATATCAGCAAGCGGTGTAAGAGGCTCTAACTGTCATTGTGATAATTTTGAGGAGTCGCTATTTTAGCTATAACTGAGTGCGGTCCTGTGTGGCACGTTCCTGAGTGGCCCATTGATAGCCTTTAATGTGGCCTGTCTGATGTGGGATGGTCTTTGTGTGGAGATTACCTACCTACTTGACACTGTATCTATTCTCATTCATATTATAATTAAGTACATTCTTTTGATGATGTTACGGCAGACCAGTTTTGACCGACCATTACCGTCCTATGGACCTGGACCGCCATATGGACCGACTACCTGAAAAGGTGGCCAGAATCAAAATGTCTGGATATGGAAGACTGGACATACCTACCTATTGAAGTTCGAATGCATCTCTGACACGGAAAGCTATACCATAGGACAATACTAAATTGAATTTTTGTTTCGAAAAAAGGTTTTGAACCTGCAACCTGGCCATTCCGTGGCCTGCTGTTACCAACCGAGCTATCGCGATATTCGTGCATTTTTCCTGAGCTTGGCGTTACATTATAAATCCAAGTAATCCATGGCCTTCCAGCTCTAAGGAGTGGGGTAGCTATAGGAATGCATAGCATTGAACTTGATATAAAAGTTTTTCCCACTTTCAATCAGCAATTAAAAAATAATTGAAATACCGACAGTTTCACTTTCGGCCCGAGAACAGTAAATATGTAGCAGGTATGTCTAATTTGGTAATATGAACGAGATGCCTAAATAGGGATTGCTACTGGCCGACTCCTATCGATAAACGGGTATAATTAGTTAATGTTTATCGACTGGAAACGATCGATAACAAAATAAAACTGATATCAGAGAAATGCTATCATCTTCAATGTAACTAGTAAAAATGCATTAAGGCAAATCAAAACAAATGTAGGTCCCACGTTAAAAAGACATAAAAGATAACTTGGATATCGATATATTGCAAACGTTACAACCTTATTTTTATAAAAAGTGGAAACCCACGGCGCGGTCTAGTACCCTTATATAGGCTGACACTTAACACTAGGTCTGTAGTTGCCTTTTATAGTCCACCGTGACAGATGTAGGCCATTCTAACATTTCAAATCGAGGTTCAATTCAATTCAAATCTGTTTTCAAGTCCGTTTTCTAAGGTATATTTATACTGTATGTAGAATTTTGTTCTTACTATTACTTAGGCTTAAGTGTTACAGTGACTTAGTGGCTTGGGCATTGGACACTGCAGGACGTGGTATCGATTCCCAATTAGAACTTGTGTAATTTGAACAAGTTAGTCCTGGGCTAAGTGTAGATTGTCTTGTCAGCGTCTAACTGTACAGTCGAACTTAGTTTGGGATTAGGTAAGTTTTCATCTCGATTTTATCGCGTTTTATCCGTGGTATAAAAAGTAAAAAAATATGAATTTCCAAAACTTATCCGAGTTTTATTCCAATTTGTTGCTTTTTGGATAATTTTGGTATAAAAAAGCTATTGGGAAAGTCTATTATCAATGGTTGTGACCATTGTCTATTAGCTATGGTCACAATACAAGGCTGGATAAGCTTTGGAAACAGCCTCATCACAAATAATAATCCCACTAATATTATAAAGGCGAAAGTTTGTAAGGATGTGAGGATGGATGTTTGTTACTCTTTCACGCAAAAACTACCGAACAGATTTTGATGAAACTTGGTACAGTGATAGATTCTATCCTGGAATAACATATAGGCCACTTTTTATCGCGGACAAAGTCGCGGGGCGTCCGCTAATACCCCCTAAGTAACAAAACGCCTGCATTGACGGAGCTGTTTCACAATGTACACGGGAAAACTTTACTACGCGGGCGAAGCCGCGGGAAAAAGCTAGTCGTCTATATGTGTAGCTATGGCACAAAGCATTGTGTTCTTTTTTAAACAATGACTACATATTTCTCTAAACCGTGTTAACACAAGTGTATGAGGTAGGAGGGAAAAAAATGCATTCCTTCATGCACAAAATGTCACTCAGAACCAACAGAGTAGGATAGGAATGTAGAGAGGGACACTACAATTTTAAATACGAAAGTTTACCTTTTAATTAGAATAATAGACAATCCTAGACTAAAGGCAATGGATCTCATTTTAAAAAGCTTAGCTTTAAAACTAATGCTTTAACTTTGGTTACATGTAAAGAAACTATGAAATTACATACATATTTTGTTACATAGCAGCATAGATTTTTGCATAGACAAGACAAAGACGTTTCACGTAAAATACCTACAGCTTACAGAGTACCAGCCTCAAAATACAGTTATAAAAATGTGTACATATACATACATACATAGGCATTGAAATTTATTATATGGTGACTGGATGCGGAGAACCCAAGATCGGGTTCAGTGGCGCGCCTTGGGAGGTCTATGTCTAGCAGTGGACTAGTACATAATGTTATTATTGAAAAAAGGATACTCTGAGTCGCTGACTGATCTATTATAACTAACACACAGCCCTAACTATAATGTATACGGAATGCGTACAAATGAATATGTATTACCGGATATCCTAAATAAACTGCCGAAGAGCTTAGTAAATGACATATCGGGGGGCAATGCGCGGAAAGTTAAAAGTACTGTGAAAAGGTATTACCTAACGAACATTTAATAATAACAGTATCGACCAACCATCCTACGGATAAACCCAGTGGTTTAAGTTGGACGGTATGAACAAATTTGATGTAATTTAAATGTATTGGTTATTAATTTAAAAAAAAAAAAACAAAGACGTTGCAAACGTAAAATACTTACAGCTTACTGAGTACAGCCTAAAATACAAATACATACATACATATATAGGTATTGAAAATTTATGATAAATTGGGCGAGGTATATGTCCAGCAGTGAACTAGTACATAATTATTTTATTTAGAAAAGAATACTCTGCTGACTGATCTATTAACTAACACACAGCCCTAAATAAACTTAAAATAATGCATGAGGTACTAGGCACTATGAAGAAAAAAATTCTAGAAAAAGATTCTCTCTATACTTTTGCTACTCTGTACCATTAAAGCCGGCGTCAGTCGGTCCGTACGTTTAACACGTTTTTACATTATTTTTATAGCACAATTTACTTGTGAACAGATTCGTTGTGCGTAACGATTCGTTGTTTGAATACGGTGCGCGCGCGCAGCGGGATATGGAGCAATGGTGGGATGACTCACTCTGTGGTGAGAACAGAAATGGAATGAGGTCAGGGTCAATGCTTTTAGGGGTGGATTTTTTGTATTTTTATATAGACTGGCCTGTTGGCGTAGTGGTAGTGACTGCCTACTGCGCCAAAGGTCGTGGGTTCCATTCCCACCTGGGACCAATGTTTATCAGTTATTGAGTACCAATTTACAAGCTTCGGCTTAGTTTGGGAGTAAACAGCCGTGTGTAAAATTGGTCCAAACATTATTATTACTTTTTATATATCTTTTAGTTCGGAGCGTGGACCCTTAAAATTCATGGTTAGTATAGGTACATAACACACAATGTCTTCACGCTATGTCCCTGACGGGGTAGGCAGAGAACGGAGCGCCAAGTATCGCGATCCTGACACACCTCTGTCGCTTCGCTCAGTCTCCCCATTCCCTTCACACACGCTCGCCGTGGGACGCGAGTGCTCCTCACGTGTCCGTCTGTGAGCACCCGCTCTATCTGATCCTCGCATGTCGGTCGAGCTCGTCCCCGGCTCCAATCACAATCGCTCGATATATTTCGTCGTCATTCGTTCATCACTCATTCATAGCTCTTTTATTCCGCCGGGTAATATGTCTTATCCTGACATTGTCATACATTGTCCTTGACCTCAATCCTTGACACGCCTTGACCTAGTAAAAATGATAGTTTTTTGAGTGACAATGTCAGGATGTTTGACTGACGCGAAATACATCGAGTTTCGGGTTTAGTCCCATCTCGGCCCCCAAGAATTAAACGTATTGCGCTCTGAGTCTCGCAAGGGTTAACATGTCCGAACCCATGGAGCATGCCTTTCCTTGACCTTTGTGAGGTCACTTTCATTCAGATAATTGACCGAGCGAGCGAAGCGTCTTACTTTCGAGATTGGCCAAAAATGCTCTTGTCCGTCTGTCTTTCTGTCTGTCTGTAATTCTTGTCCGTCTGTCTTTCTGTCTGTCTGTAATTCTTGTCCGTCTGTCTTTCTGTCTGACTGTAATTCTTGTCCGTCTGTCTTTCTGTCTGTCTGTAATTCTTGTCCGTCTGTCTTTCTGTCTGTCTGTAATTCTTGTCCGTCTGTCTTTCTGTCTGACTGTAATTCTTGTCCGTCTGTCTTTCTGTCTGTCTGTAATTCTTGTCCGTCTGTCTTTCTGTCTGACTGTAATTCTTGTCCGTCTGTCTTTCTGTCTGTCTGTAATTCTTGTCCGTCTGTCTGTAATTTTTGTCCGTCTGTCTTTCTGTCTGTCTGTAATTCTCCACAGGTCGGATTTTTCAGCAGATTTCGACGAAAATTTGGCATGTGTATAAATTAATCAAGCTAACAAAATGAGTAGAATAAAATTTTTGACACTTTAGTATGTAGGTACTTAATTTGTCTCCAACTGCAAAGTTGACTTCTGCTCGTATCTTTTAGGTTTGGTTTTTAAGGTGGCTAACACCTCGGAAGCGGTGGTAGATAAAAAATTGACGTTGTATAAATGTACCCAGTGTACTTACATGCAATAAAATAGTTTTGACTTCGACTTTTGACTTGTCTGACGACCAATTGCCATTAAACAAAGAAGAAGAAGAAGACTTTTGACTTTAAGGGCTGGCAAGGTCTACTGTTCTCACAGGACCACTAGTATTATGTACGATTTGACTATGGTTTGTTATATTTTGGTATGACTGTCAGTGCATTAAAAGCTGTAATATAATAATTGAAATACTGCAATGATCTCAGCATCTGTCAGCAAGCCGGTATGGTCACAGTCATCTCCACAAATACTGAACTAGACACAGTCTGGCTTGTTGCCAGAGACAAAATAACACTTGCATAACGTTACGTAGAAACTAGTAAATATACTCCTTATAGCATACTAGGTTTTATATCTGTTACTTCGTCATGCATCATAGAAACATTAATAGGTAAAGCTTGTCACATTGACGGTTTTAGGAACTTTTAGGTTTTAGGTGGACGGATAATTAGAAACAGAGCAAGATTTTCATACAATCGAGGTCAATTTGAAGCCATCGTTCTCCGTGTAGGATTGATCGGGGCGTGATCTGATGACGGTCATCGAGAGAGTAGATGGAGGACTTTTAGATGGCTATAGATATCCAACTGATCAGATCAGCCGTTTGGGAGCAGCATCGTCATGATTCCTTAAGATTTTCATACATTTTTATGCCATTTTGCAGATTTTTTTCTACATGACGATGCTGCTACGAAACGGCTCATCTGATCAGTTGGATATCTATAGCGATCTGAAAGTCCTCCATGTACTCTCTCGATGACCGTCATCAGATCATGCCCCGATCAATCCTTCATGAAGAACCATGGCTTCAAAGTGACCTCGATTGTATGAAAATCTTGCCTTGTTTCTAATTATCCGTCCACCTGTGTAGAACCTGTTAAAATAACCTGGTTTTGTAGCAATAATTATTTGTCTTCTCCCAGTACAGAATGTCACTTAGTACGTGGAACATCACCATCATCACCCTGCACTAGTCCACTGCTGGACATAGGCCTCCTCTCTGAACCCGATCCTCGGTTCTCCGCATGATCTTGGCTACATCAAGCCGGGGGGCGTCCCATACTACGCTTGGGCAACCAACCCACTATAGTATTCGTCTACCCCAGCGGTTATCGGTTCTCCAAAAGATGTGACCAGCCCACTGCTACTTCAACTACTTATATTTTAATATATTATAATATTGACAGCTCAAAAATTAGTTCGCTTTGATTGATTCGTCATCATCAGCCTATTAACACGTCCCCACTGCTGGGGCTCAGGCCTACCCTCTCAACGAGGGCGTTCGGGCTATAGTCCACCACGCTAGCCCAGTGCGGGTTGGTGGACTTCACATGTGCCTAAGAATTTCTTCTTCGGCGTATACATGCAGGTTTCCTCACGATGTTTTTCACGACCGTTCGAGAGCAGTCAGTAAATGTACTTAGCCTTGATTGATTTCTGGTTATTAAACTCCAGAATATCATGGACTTATTATATACTTTGTAGTTTTGATTGATTGAGCACTAAACACTGGAAGGATATGTAAAAGAAACAGTTTATGTAACCTTGCAAGCTAATTACAATTGTTTACTTTAATCTCACGCACTTAATCTAAGTGGTAAACAGTAGTTACTGCCCAACACGCTACATGCAACATTTTCTTTCCTCTTTTTGTCTTTTTCCTTTCGTTCTTTCAGGTTTTTGTTTTTTCTGTCTTCTCTATCTATTCTGTCTGTTCTTTCTGTTCTTAATCTTCTATCTTTTGTATTTTCTGCCTTTTCTGTCTTCTCTGCCTTTCTGTTCTTAATCTTCTTACTTTTGCCTTTTCTGTCTTCTCTGTTCTTTCTGTCTTTTCTTTCAGTTCTTAATCTTCTTACCTTTTTCTTTTCTGCCATTCCTGTCTTCTCTGCTATTTATGTCTTTTTTGTGCTTTCTTTATCTTCTATTTCTTCTTTATCATTCTGTTCTTTCTTTTCTTTAGAAGAAAAGACCTTGTTTTAGCAGCGCTCCGACATTACCGACTACGCCATCAATTGGCGCACGAACAGACGGATCCTGAAATAATTTATATTATACCCGTATCCCGCGCATGTGCTGGTGTAACATTATACTATTGCGTCAACGCACGCTGGGCGCGTTTCCATTGTTACTCAAACCTGGCATAAGCAATAGCTACGTGATCGTGAATAGATACGTGATAAGCAACAGCTAAGTAATCCGTGAAAACTGTATCTGTATATGTTTTATTATTTGTCATCATAATTATAGTATTTTCTATGTTAGACTCCTGAATAAATAAAAAAATATGAAATTGTCTGATAATTTATAAGTATGAAAATTATTTATTTTAAATGTCATAAAAATAAAAGCTTTATTGAACTCTAATCCACAGACAAATTCATTATGGTTTTATTTCCACTTTTTATTCCACACAATCCATGTATTCCCAGATAGATACGAAAATATGTATACTATCTATATTACCTACATATATGGTTATTTATTTAGGTAGGTCAAATAGCCTATGACGTAGTTACGTGTAACAAGTACACTTCGGACTTAAAATAAAAAAGTTTATGAAGAAAATTATGATCGCTGTTAATTTTACAAGGTTCTGTATTGCAACAGTAAATAGTTTAAAAGGAAATTAATTCTTGATTTAAAACTGCACCTTTGCATAGTGCAGGGAGGTGGGGGTTCAAGTCAAATCAAAAGCCACTGTAAGATCTTTGCAGGAATGCACGTGCTGGAGCAGTCCCCCCCCCCCCTCCTCATCACCCCCAATAATATCTGAGTAAATATGTCGTAGGACAGTGGGCACGCGCACTACAAGATAAACTCTCGTATAAAATAGGTCATCCCAGCGCTTTCTGCGCTTTAATGTTCGCTCGTTTTCCCGCATTTATGGGGACATGTCGTCTCATTACCCTGGTGTTTTATAGCCCCATGCTGTGTGAGTGACATGAGGGCGTCGCCGGCGCAATAAAAGACATCCTGTACATAGGGCTATAGGCCTCCTGAAGATAGCTTTTACTGAGTATTAAAAAGTCTACCTGACGGTGGACCTGATCCATGAGTTTAAGCTCCTGATCGCTCAGCGAGCTGTACAGGGGACTGAGTGGCGGAGTTTCTTTGAAGAATGCGATCCGCAGTGAGGAGTTTTAATGGAGAACTAATTAGCGAGTTCTGGAGTGAAGACCGCGGACCGGTACGGGAACATTCCCAACGGCAGGTGGACCGGGGACCTAAAGAAGGTGTCCGGAAGCGGCTGTAATGCGGAGGGCGCGGAGCGTGGTGGCGGTCATTGGGGAAGGCCTAAATCCAGCAATGAAGGGCTGATAATATTATGATGAATATTTCTCTTATTATGTGGGCAGGACACTGGGACCTGAACAAGCAGTGTGCAGAGGCACAGAGGACTGTCTGTGATGCCCAAGTTGTGCATGTGTCTCGACTGTCTCGACAGCAGGAGAGCGAGACAGTGGAGCATGCAGTGCCACACTGTCCCGCAACACAGGAATTCAGATCTGAAACGGGGCTGCTGCCAATAGATCCCGACCTCTCGGCAACGAGCAACCTGCAACAGTGCTGCCGTCGGCCAGAAGCCCTACTCCATTACTTCAGGGAGTTGGGATGGCTGGACTGACGGCCCGGGGGGAGTTTCACGAGATTCCCGCCTTCGTGGGCTCAGTGCAGGGACCACCACCCCCGTCTAAGAATAAGGATAAGGATACTCAGAGGTAAGCTGGTGTCAGCATGCTGATGATGCAACCAAGGCATCGATATAGAACAAATTTCTTGATAAAGAGGAAGTATCGTTATGAAATAACGTGCCAACCCGGCGATAGCGGTCGGCTTCATTGATCGGCGCGCGCGCATTCGTTAGCGAGACCATTCGATTTATTCACAAACAAATGATTGCATTATCTGTGCTCAATAAAAAGTGCTAGTTAATTCTATTGATAGACTGGCGCACGACAATATCAAGTTGAAAAATGCCAACCTCTTTTAAATTGAAATAGTTTTTCATTGGGATTTTGATTTTTAACTTCAGACACGTTCTTGGCCGAACACACCACGATGTATAGAATATTTTACGCGCACCCTGTAATTTTGGATGGAGAGCCATAAACCGAGCCCCATTATAAATTATTATGCATCAATATTGACCACACCTTCGAATACTCACGGACCGTGGCGCACGGTGTTAAATAGAGGCATCGGTGTAGGGAGACAATGTCGCTTACAACTTTGGGGACAAGTCGTACCTGTAACAACAACAAAGAAAGTTATAAAAAAATTAATTAAATTGATAGGCGAACATCTCAGCAGATGAAACATAACGATAAAAAGCCTGGCTATGCGGTTGAGCGAATAATTCGTAAAATATGTTTTAGCTAGGTTAACATATTTTCAAAGTTCCCAAAAGCACAGAATACATAATTGCCAAAAGTAACATATAGCTACTTATTAGGTATATGCCCCGGATGTGAAGAATATTATTCTTTATAATATGGTGATACTTTATAAAATAATACAAAATTTCATTGAAACGAAACCTTAGTTACTTATTTTGCAGAGGCTGTGAATAAGTATCTATAGGCATTATGTTTATTCAAAAATTCTACGAAAATTCTTCAACATATTTAGGCCAGAAATACCTGGCGACACGTAGACCTTATTGGGATCTTTTGCGCCAAACCCCTGTCTACCAACGGTACCCCAATCCGTTTTCGGCGAACTGCCCAGTCAACTAACCTACCATATCTCATAATCTTCACCTTAATTTTATTTCGAAATTCTACGCGGACAAACAAAAGCTAGTAAGACTAGGCACATATTTTACATTTCTACCAATCACATATCCCGCTTTAATGAATAGAGTGCGAACGGAAAAGGCGAGATGCCGAACAGTCTTATAATCTGGCTTACACGTGGTCTCGTTAAAAATAAATTCATTGTCACACGACACGTTTTTTGTCTACGCACATGGCGTTCCGACCCACTGGGCGCACAGTGTGACCTCTTTATGGGGGTCAAGTTTGGCCAAATTGGTCTCCGGGAAAATTATTGGCTTTATATCAATTACCCATTATGGGCAAGTTCCTTTGTTAAGGCTTTTTATGGAGTTGGTAGATCAATTGAGAAATTATCTAAGTAGATAGTACATAGAATGCATATAAGTACAAATTTTGTTCAAGAAAAAAACGCTGAAAGCACGGAATCCAAAGATGAAAATAATAGTGACGTAAACGTTCAAGAAATGATGCAGAATCATTTAAGATCAAATATACTTCAGCTAATCGAGAATCGGCGCCAAAACCCTGAATAAAAAAACCTATTATGTCACCGAGGCTATTCCACTGGATGTCATCCAATTTATTTTCAGAAATGCCGCATTAAAATTAGAACACAAGTTCATTGCCCTACAAATAGTTTCATTATAAAAATTGGCACTATCCACAGAGTAATCCAAATATTTACCTTCAGGTAATTTGTTTATATTGAAGGAAGCTCTCCAAGGCTTCCCACGTTTCACCTACATACTGGCGAGCTGGCATAAGTATTGGGCGATAAGTGATAGATGTAACGAGAGAAACTTTCGACTTTATTGATAGGTAGGTAGTGTAATGAAATTATCGAAGTGGACTTGCTTATATGTCAACTTATATGGAAAGAGATTAATAAGATAGGAGATGGTACATAATGTTGACTTATATAATAACCTCCCAAGTAAAGGACTACAGACGACAGATAAATATGATAGTGCCGCCATCTGAGTCGAGCTTTCAGTCTTACCTAATTCTCTTTATTCATTTAACTGTTCAACCAAAAGTATTTTCCTTTCGCTAGCCGTCTGAGACTTGTTTCAATATTTTTGGCATAACTAGGTGTAAATAGGTCTTGCTTATTTACCGCCTAGGTAGGCCATGATTCTGGTGAGTGTTGAAACTAATATCGCGGAGTGCTTGCGACCTACTTAGCACTAAAATATTGGCTCGAAACGAACTGAGCTTTATAGTCGAACTTTGCATACATTATATTTGATTATACGTACGGTATGGGTATCTTTCTGTTTGTAGTAAGGGTAAAAAATAATATTTACTTCCATAAATCCTCAGCCTAACGCAGTTTACTGCTGGATAGACTTATTCACTTTTAAAAATTGCTATTGCAATTTTAGTAATGGCAAATACCTATACTTTGTTATTTTACATTTCATAAGAAATCATAGAGTAATTTTTGATTGCTAATGTTATTTATAAAACGTTTAAATATAAGACAGAATGAGTTGTCTAGGAGAAGTTGTGAAGAACTCTATCAATTTGTAAATAGAGTCCACCTATATGTTTGTGCCCGTCGCCCTGGAGACAGCGGGGCCCTGGGGCAGTGAGGCGAAGGCCTTCATCAGAGACATAGGCCGCAGACTCAAAGAGAGAGGAGGGGACCCCCGCTCCGGATCTTTCCTGGTCCAAAGGTTATCGATAGCTGTGCAGCGCGGCAATGCCGCTAGCGTTTTCGGTACCTTTGGCCCAGGTCAGACCCGGGGCGGTCTCTTTGACACGTAGTATTTGTATTTTTTATCATAATGTTTTATATCAGTTTTTTGTGCCTCCATAATAAATTATATTTGTAAATAAACTTTTGTGTTTTAAAGATTGTACAAAAATGTTTTTTTGTTCAAATAGTCATCTCTTAATCAATTATTATTAGGCTTGAGCGAGAGATTAAATGAACGAACTACTACTAAATGAATTTGAAAACAAAATTTGGTTCGTTCTGAACAAAAATCATTGTTTTACACAATTTAAATCAATTTGACCAAAAGAAGAATACAACCGACATCGTGTTGTAAAATAGATGTAATAATGAGAGCTCATTAAGTTCAATTACAAAATCACTTTTAAACCAATTTCCGAAACACCAACACTAATAAATGACTTAATATCTCGTGCATCTAACGACAAAATAGTTTTTAAAATGGCCACAGACAAAAGAGTTTTTAAACTATTTTCGCTCTATTACCTGCGCGCACGCATGCTGTTGTGCGGAGTTAATAGCCCAGCAAATGTGGACACATTACTTTACCCACGTATAAATAGGACGACCATTATACCGTTTAAATTTAGTATACACCAGATATATTATTTAACAAATAAGTTACGACCACTTGAGGATGTAATAAAAAACTTTTTTAGCTGATGTATTTGTTATTTTTAACAAAATATTTCACTAGTCTAATCAGAATTTGACATTTTTATGCAAAATGACCACTTCCTAATCCCAGAGCCGTTTGAGTTATGTCTTCATAGATCTGTCATTCACACAGTCAAACAAAAATACAGACAACAGGTATAATTTTATATTTACTTAGTAACTGGATTACATCCGTTAAAATATCGGCTATTTTTGTTATTGATTACGTGAGCTTCTTGATACTTAGAAAATACATCATCTAGTGGTAGGTATTACGATAGTGGATATTTTAAATTTATTTATGATTTAATAATAATAAAAAAATACAAAAGGTTGACCTTATTTCTAAACTAGCTTTTTACCGCGGCTTCGCCCGCGTAAAAAAGTTTTTCCCGTGTACATTCTGAAACAGCGCCCTCTATGAAGGCGTTTTGTTATTTAGAGGGCATTAGCGGACGCCCAGCGAGTTTGTCCGCGTTAAAAAGTAGCCTATATGTCATTCCAGGATATAAGCTATCACTGTACCAAGTTTCATTAAAATCTGTTCGGTAGTTTTTGCGTGAAAGAGTAACAAACATCCTCACTTACATCTTTACAAACTTTCGCCTTTATAATATTAGTAGGATATATTTATTCCAGCTAGACTGGGGATGTTGTTTTGAGACTTTTCTAATTTATCCCAAAGTTGTGAAAAATCGTTGCCACCCTGTCGTAATAAAAGTTGCATCATTTGTTGAGGTGACATGAAGTGCATTATAAAAGAGTATTTTAAATGTGGTAAATGTCCATGCATTGTGACTGCGCTTCCGGTGCTTTCAAAATCGAGTTAGTTTAAAAAAAAAAAGTGCAATTATGTTCCTAACAAAATAAACAAAAATAACGGTACGTATATTGAACCTAGGCGACTGCCAACTCAATACCTACTAATCTTAAACTAAACTTAGTTTCACATTTGAAATATTAATACTTAACTAGTAAGATCTATAGACTTTCTATAGGTAGGTACTTTTATCTGTTTATTTATTTTATGGGCTTTTTACAATGAATATTGGCATCATAGCCTAAGTATAAGTTAGCCTAAGGTACATTATTTTTATAAAAGGTCATTAAATAATTTTATTTGTGTATTTTTGACCACATATAAATTAATTTTTATATTAATAGAGCGTCAGTGGCCTCGGGGATAAGACGCGACCTATGATATCGAAAGGTCCGAGGTTCGATCCCCGGTTGGGCCATGTACCAATGGGTTTTTTCTAGAAACTTAAGTACATTTACTGACTGCTCTCAAACGGTGAAGGAAAACATCGTGAGGAAACCTGCATACGCTGAAGAAGAAATTCTTAGGCGCATGTGAAGTCCACCAACCCGCACTGGGCTAGCGTGGGGGACTATAGCCCGCACGCCCTCGTTGAGAGGGTAGGCCTGAGCCCCAGCAGTGGGGAGATTAATAGGCTGTTGATGATGATGATAAATTAATTTTTAGTTCCATAAACACATTTTTCCCTTTTCTTTTGGTTCACATATAAATAGATATTCATTCAAATTTAAATTTATTTTATTTGTCACACAAATACAAATAATATATAATTTTGATTGAAGCATGTCTCCTCCAATGTTTTATTTTGTAATTGTAATCAGGAGGAAATAAAACAATTAAATATTGTTACTTTAATGAAATTAGTGGCTTATCGAACTCACTTTTGCCGATTAAGGGCTTCTTTCACCACTTCCTGATATTGTTACAGACAGTAATCTTAGTGATAAACTAATCTATCAGATAAATCTGTGTGATAGACTATATAAAATATATAAGATAAAGGCAATCAGATACCTGTGAAACAAAAAGCAGGCTATCTGTCAGATAACCTGCAGAAGGGTATCTGGGACTTTATCAGCAAGCGGTGTAAGAGGCCCTAAGTCAGCAAACTTTAATAAGTAAATTTCGCTGGATTAATTATAGGATTCGGTGAATCTACATTTAAAAAACTCAAAGTCAAAATATTTTCATTGCAACAATGCGATCATTCATGATAGCAGATTGCATATGAGGAGGTACACTGGGTACATTATTAAACGTAATTTTTTCACTAAATATCCGTCGGAATATTCGTAGATATAACCCATATACGGACAGCAACCAACATAAATACCCCGACATACCTCACCAGCTATAAATGGAAAATAATAAATCATCCGCGTATTTTGAAAGCTTCCGCGATACCAATGGTCCCTGCCTATTTATATGGCCAATAACAAGATGTCTGTCTGTCCATCTATCCGTAAATAACTCTCTAACTGCCGAATTTATATTGCGCAACCTGCGAGAGCGAGGCCAAAAATAATATTGCGCGGATTATACTGTTGTGATACTGGTGTGGTTTAGGGGTTATAGACCGGGAGCCCGAGTACGATTTCAACGTCTGCAATTCATACTTTGTCCGTTAGGAACTAATATTTAATCTGTGCTTTGGCTGCTATGGCTGTATATTCAACTATCTTTTTGAAACTGGTAGCAACCTGAAGCATTTATAATACCACCCATTCATTAATTATACTCTGAACTGAAAAGTTAGGAACTGAGAGTAGTTCATCTTCTGTGTACCCCACAGACCACCTAACCAATTGACTGCGAGGCGAGAGCGTTCACCGAACATAAGGCCATCCGCTTTGGTATATTACCGGCATTAATTGTTTTAGTGTGAGTTTGATTTTGGCTAAGGTAAGGAATAAAGTCCCCTTGTAACACAAATAACTATAGCGGGAGCTCTTACCTTAGGCAAAATCAAACTCACACTAAAACAAGTGTGGCTTGACCGGTAATATACCTAGGCGGATGGTCTTATGTTCGGTGAACGCTTTCGCCGTTAATGCGCAGCCAATTGGTTGGGTGGTCTGTGGTGTATCCTGATGATAAAACTTAAGCCAGATTGTATCCCAAACCCTAAGTTGTTCAACAGTGAAAACCCTGTCCATTTTTGTATAGCAGTTTCCAGGTTTAACCCGTGTACCTACACATTGGACGTTTTCAGATTGGACGTTTTCAGATTGGACATTTTGAGTTTGGACGTTTTTCAGATTGGACGTTTTTCAGATTGGACATTTTGAGTTTGGACATTTTGAGTTTGGACGTTTTTCAGATTGGACGTTTTACAGATTGGACATTTTGAGATTGGACGTTTTACAGATTGGACATTTTGAGATTGGACGGTTTTAAGATTGGACATTTTGAGATTGGACGTTTTTCAGATTGGACGTTTTACAGATTGGACATTTTTCAGATTGGACATTTTGAGATTGGACGGTTTTAAGATTGGACATTTTTCAGATTGGACATAATTACAGTAAATCACACAGACAAACTTTTTTTTCACGATTTTCATTATAATGTATGGTAGGTAGGTATGGCCTTGAAGGAAAAAATTAAGCTGCGCGCCCACCAAAGAGATCCTAGCTCTATGGGCATAGCAGATTAGTTACTATTTAGGATAATTTTCAAAGCTGGTCAAACTGTGACTGGAAAAACAGTCCTGTGATCTGCAACACAAAGTGTACTTTCTGTACATTTTGCCAAGGAACCCTAAAACTAAAACGGAACTGGACTGCACACCCACACTTTCCTTGAATCCTGATACGATCTCGTCGGCGAATGAAGCGTCGGCCCTAACCCTTTGAAGCCATCCTTTTCTCTCAACCGGGAAGGGACTGATGGTTTCTCTGTCAAGAGGATGCTTCCAAATTATTATGTGCAATGTGGATTTGTTTTGTTACTTATATATGATTTAGAAAGAAAGAAAGAATCATAATCTTCGACTTGGTATACCGCACTGATTTCTTCTCTTACTCTTTCACGGTACACGCGGCGCGCTCGTGGAATGAACTCCCGGAACAAATCCGAAAAGCTAAAAGTCGTTTCCAGTTCAAAAAACTGGTGCGTGAGCATCTGTTGGGGTCCTCATAGTGTCTCTGACGGACATAAATGGAGTCATCTTTCACATTTATTTGGTTCTAAATTGTTATTGTATTTGTAGTCTGATTTATATCTATTATTTTAATAGTTTATGTAGGTATATCTATGTATTTAATATATTTATGTATATATAACTAAAATTACCTAAATACTAATCGATAAATTAATGTAAGTATAATACCTGAAATAAATTAAAAACCTACAAACAAGAAACTAAAAATATAAACTAAATATATATATATATATTTATGTATATATTATGTAACAAAAGTATTTTTTTTAAATAATTTGTACCAATTTATCTATTTGTAATGTATGTAGTTACCTATCATTTAATTACTGTTTATATTATCATATTGTTTTAAATAAATATTGTTTTAAATTTTTGCGCCTACCACTAATTTATCTGCATGGCCCAAAGGTCAGCTGGTAGAGAATGCCATTGGCATTAAGTTCGCCTTTTGTACAAACTAGTGCAATAAAGTTTTAAATAAATAAATAAATAATAAAGAAAGAAAGAAAAATAATTTATTCGACAATCACAAACAAATATATTAGTAAAATTAATTATTTGATTAACCTGACATAAAATCAGGTGGTAGACGAAGCTGTGATCGTGAAAAGGTCCCCAGCTCAGCATAGTGCTGCACCCGAGAGGCGCAACGCTGGTTTTCTGCTGGGGGCCTTAGCTAGGTGTCCCCGTGTGTGTGTGTGTGTGTGTGCGTTCAAAAGTAGACATACATAATTATATTATAATAATAATAATTTATATTGTAATAATTAAAGGTACATAATTAGTATAGTTTATAGTAATTGATATAGTATATAAATAAATATATAGATGAATTTTTTTAATTTTTTTTTGCTTTTTTTTTGCAATAAAACTAAATTATATTAATATACAACTAACTACAAACTGAAATAAATTAAACTAAAAACAAACAAAATTCCTGCTTAAAAAAAGTGTAAAATCTTATTTAATATACCAAGATTTAATCTTAGAGGCCAGGAATACCTGACCCTTTAGGGATCGTTTGTGCCAACCCCCTGTCCACCGCCGGTGCCCCAATCCGTTTTTTGGTGGACTTCACATACGCATTAGAACAGAAATTCTAATCTTTGGCGTATGCAGGTTTCGTAGCGATGTGTTTCTTCGCCGAAAAGCCTGTGGTATTATAATAAGTTGCGAAAAACTCATTGGTACGGGTCAAGGTTCGAACCCACGACTTTAAGAACGTGAGGCGAGCGCACAACCAACTAGGCTACCACGGCTGCCAAAAGGATACTCTAACTACATAGTTGTCAAGGAAATATAAAATACTAGCTGTTGCCCGCGGCTTCGCATGCGTGGAATAATTTTTTCCCGCGGGAACCGTTTACCCCGGTAAAAAATAGCCTATATGTTATTGCAGGGTATAAGCTATCCCTGTACCAAGTTTCATCAAAATCCGTTCAGCCGTTCTTGAGTTACAAGTGGTGTAACTAACACGACTTTGTTTGATATATTAGAAAAAGAAGAAAAGAGAAAAATATAGAAAAAAGAAGAAGTAGAAGAAAGATATCTTGTGTCAAAAAATTATTTCACATCAAAGGTTAAGGCACACACATTTCCTCGATTTTTATACGAAGTTAATTTTTTTTAATAAAGGTTGATTTGATTCCTTTAATATATTGCAGAATGATTATTCTCCTCTAAAAGACTTAAAAAGATTTTTTTTTAATGCATTTTTAACTAAACTTAACCTTGCACTAAAAATACAGGGAGAAACTACTTTTTACAATACCTACCATTTAATGTTTTACAATCACTTATGTATAAAAAAGTGGGGTTTAATGTTATTATTACTAGTAATGCTGCATTTATTTGTAGTAAAAATTTGGTCATATCCATGTTAACCAAACATGAGTACAGTAAAAAGAAAATAACATCCACCACAAGTAGGCCAGGGGAGTCGTAACACGAGACAGAGACAACTATGCACCAAAGCACGAGTTAGAAAGAGAAAAAACACCCGTTAACGGCTGATTGCAGTTTGATGATAACGATCTTTTTTTAATTTCAAAATTAAATCCATCTCGGAAATGGTGTTGAATCGTTAGATCTCTTTATTACTTTATAATGGTAACGGGTAGTGAGATTAGAGGTGTTAGGTTCGAGTCCCCGTTGGAACGTTGTTATTATTTATAATGCTGCTAGTAACTATAGTATTTGTCGAAAAGCGCGTGTAATGTATCTATTGGGCTCCCTAAACGATCATGCGGCATGTCATGCATTACGTGCTGTCACTCATGCATGATCGTCTAGCTGAAGTGATTGACGTGCATGACATGCAAACTACGTGCTGGCCGTTGCTTCACGGTATTGATTGATAGTAAGCATGATGGTCCATCATGCAGCATGACATTCACGTAAACGTTGCATGTCATGCAAGCATGATCGTTTAGGGACACTTTATCATAGTTTTTACTACAACGTTGGTTCATGTGAACTTTTCCAGTAGTATTAGTTTTTTTTTGACATCGATTTGTATTTATGTATTTATATTTGGGAGGGTGTTTTTCTTTCGATTTTTTTATAAATACATATAATTTCTTCACGCTTTGTCACTGACGGGGTAGCCAGAGCGAACGGAGCGCCAAGTATAGCGATCCTGACACAGCTCTTTCCCTGAAAGTAAAGTACGTATAGAAAAAAAATTAACAGGATTTTTTTTTGTTTTCAGTAACATACCTATTTATTATTTTCAGTGGTACTAAAAGCTATGGAAAACTATTCACGGCACATGAAAGGTCTCTTCGGCATATAATATTGTCAGAGCAGAGAAAATAAAAAGGAATCCTATACTTGTTTCTAAGTAAGTTTTTATTAATATATCTGTCGTAAACCAACTCACTGATTGCTAACGAGAGCTTAAAAAAACAATTTCCTGTGATTGATCGCTCTAGAGTCAACTTAACGAAGCCTTAAATTAAAAAGACCTTTCCCGAAACACATAATACATCATAATCTGTCAGAGGCACTGATTACAAAATAAAATATACAACTTTAGTACAAATAGTATAATCAGAAGTATAGTCGAGGATATCGTTCTAAAACTTTAGTGCAAATCGTCCAATCTCTGACTAGTCAAAGTAAAAATATTTTATTGCATTTGAGTACACTGGGTACATTTACCCTTACTAAGTCAAAGGTTTATGTTAGGATCTGGAATCTCTCTAATCCGGTTGTTATTAACAAAATTTTAGGACTTTGATCAAAGCTCTGGTTTTATTATAATCCTGCGACATATAGACCACCACTCGGAGCACATTTTGTAGGCATTTAAAGCATTGTTCGGTAGTGACGCTTCTGTACGGTAGTGCTATTATGTGTTTTATGATTTTGTATAGTTAAACTGCGTCGCCTACAGTGGAGTTCAACCCTAATTAACATAGCAATTTATTGATAATTAATATCTTTTCTACAGCCTATTCACGTAGATTTATTACAGATAGACCGGAGATGTTGTTAAACCTGTCAATATCTTTTGAAAACCAATCTCCATGTGAATAAAATAAGATACGCGTGTTATCATAAAAATAAAATCAAAGAAAGCCATACAATGATTCCGTGTAGTCAGACAGTGTTAGGCTGGGTACACACAACTGTACTTTTGCTAAGGAACATCTGTGTAAACTCGCCTAATTAGTCTTCTACCGAAATTCATAAAATACTTTTTACTTCAGAGGTCGTCGGTTCGATTCCCACCCGGGGCCAACATTTGTGTGATGAGCATATCTGTTGGTTTTCGGATTCTGGGTGTTTGTATGTATTTAAGTATTTATTTAAAAGTATTTATGTATTCATATTCATTTATTTGTACTAATCATACTCGTCAATATTGTGATACAAAACATTCTTAATCAAAATAAAATATATTTGTACAATGTCAAAATAATAATAATAATATATAAATGTCAGAAAAAGATATTTTACAATAATGTCGAATAAAATTATAATTAAAATTCTCAGATAGTAATAGTATTGATAAATTAAAATAATAGAAATAAAAAGTGTCAAAATGTTAATAAATGTGTTTAAAAATTTTTTTTAATAAATGTTAATAAATGTCATTATGTTAATTAATTGTAGAGTACCCTTCTCCACAAGCTTCGGCTTAGTTTGGGACTAAACAGCCGTGTGTGAATTTGTCCAAACATTATTATTATTATTACTTAGGTCATATTATTTAGATATTCTAATTCGCCACGAACTGACATAATATAATTACCACTTGAAGGGTATGGCCCAAAAGTCAGCTGGTAGAAAATGCCATTGGCTTTAAATTAGCCTTTTGTATAATAAAGTTTGAAATAAGCTAGCTAGCCCTAAGCTTACAATAGGTAAGGTAGCTATTGTAGCTAGGGGGCAAATGTAGTTGACTGAAAACTCGTTACTCGTACGTTCTTAGAAGGAGTGACGTCTATGGCTTACAAAGTACTTCTTAATCTTTACCTAAATGTAGTCGACTGAAAATAAATCGTTACTGTTACTCGTACGTTCTCAGAATAAGTGACGTCTGTGACTTACAGAGTACTTCTTACTCTTTATGTAAATGTAGTTGACTGAAACCTCGTTACGTTAAGTTTTATTTTCAGTCAACTACATTTGCCCCCTAGCTACAATAGCCCGGGTGACCTTACTATAGATTTATGTACCTACCTAAATTTATTTCTGCCTACCCCGCCAGGGACATAGCAGGAAGGTATTTAAGTAATATGTATGTATGTAAGGCGTACAGTCAACAAAAGAGACAGGTAAGTACAGGCACAGTACTGCGCTATACTAGCTCTGTAATGTGCCTGCTTACCTATATCTTTTGTTGACTGTAAATATAGATTTCTAGGAGAATCTTGTTGTGTTCTTGCCCTTAGCTGGGCTAGGAAACCAGTGCGCCCACACGCGTCGAACCGGTTGGATTATCCCTTGAGTCTACTGCCGTGGTCTTGCTTGTCCTACGTTCATATTCTATTGTGTTAAGCTCAAAATACGATTTTTTTAAAGTACTTACTATAATGCTGATATTAAATTACTTACTATAAACACAGTTTAAAAAATTATCATAATCAACACTCACATTAATCGTAAATTTAAATAATGCTTACAGAAAAAATAACTTACTTTTAAAATTATTGACACTATATTTTCAAATGTACAGTCGCGGAATACATGCCGCGAGCATATTGTGACCTTTTGAAACAATTACAATTAAGTACTACAGTTATTCGAAAACCTCCTTACTTTATCATAGTTTGCATTTCTTTTCGCATAAGTCTGAGTTATTCAAATGTTGGCAATACTTTTTCCTGCACCGGGTACAAGCAAAAATAGACTTTAAGATGACGAACATTTTCACACCGAGACTGTACCTAACCTAGTTAGACTCCAGTTGTCATAAACCTACGTGTAACCAAGCGAAAGTACTTTTTAACACGGACAAAGTCGCGGAGCGTCCGCTAATACCCCCTAAGTATTAAAACGCCTACACAGAGGGCGCTGTTTCACAATGTTCACGGGATAAACTTTTCTACACGGGCGAAGCCGCGGGAAAAAGCTAGTAGCCTATAACCTTCCTCAAGAATTGGACTATCAAATGCAAAAAGAATTTTCAAATCCGACCGGTAGTTCTCGAGATTAGCGCGTTCAAACAAACAAACTCCTTAGCTTTACTATTAGTATACCTACTTACATTACACATTATGGAAATTTACGATGCAGTGAAAATTCCTGTCACTCAGACAACCGGTTGGCCGGTTGTCCTATGGCTAGGCTTACGTTGCTGCGCATTTGCTCACAAGAAAGTGATTTTGTAAGATAAACAGCAGCTTCTGTAATGTCGAAAACCGAAAGTTTACGTCGCGTTCTTTGTCAGCGCTTTGGCGGAAAGGAAAGTGACTTTACGTCGTGGGTGTGTGAAGTTTGTGCGTGATTTATGGCATTCTGAACATTTTTAATACATTTTTTAAAGATTTTATTAAAGTGCACATCAAATAAATACTTAACTGTAGACCGAATATACTGATTCGCAATAGAGTGCGCAGTATGTGAAATGTGAAATCAGTATTTTTTGGGTTGGATTAGGTACAACCCTTTTTAAAAATTTCATGCATGACCGTCTAGCTGTAGTCATTGACGTACAGGCCGTTGCTTCACTGTATTGATTGATAGCAAGCGTGATGGTCCACCATGCAGCATGTCATTCACTTAAACGTTGCATGTCATGCAAGCATGATCGTTTAGGGACACTTAAAAACATCAACAAACTAGGTACATGGCTTCCAACGACCAGAGGGCTGGGCATTAAATCGCTTAGACATTCTCTTCACACACGCTCGCCGCGGGACGCGAGTGCTCACGTGGCCGTCTATGAGCACCCGCTCTATCTGATCCTCGTATGTCGGTCGAGCTCGTCCCCGGCTCCCACTACCAATCAGATTCTCTCGATATATTCGCGTCGTCATTCGTTCATCACTCATTCGCTCAACATGTCCGAGCCTAGGAGTATGCCTAGGGGCCGTCCATTAATCACGTGAGGCTTGAAAGGGGGGGGAGGGGTTTGACAAAAATCACGAAATGTCACAAGGGGGTGTAGTAAGATATGGCGTGTATTTATTTTTTCATTATTTTTTCAAACGCGCGATTTTTTAATCGAAAAGCGGCGTGTAGTGTGACCTTGACTCGCCGTTGCTAAGTTCAATATATATGTTTTTCGTATGATTACACCATTCGTTTATTATTATTTTTATGCCAATCAAAAACAACCTGCAACCTTTCTGTCTAGACATTTTTATCATGGTCCTTAATTTCAGAATAAAATAAGATTATACCTTATACCTGTATTAAAATAATATTCTAAAAAATTTAAGATTTTTTGTAGATATTAAAAATACACGTGATGTTGGGTGGGGGTGAGGGGGTAGTCTTAAACCTCACCATGTAACACCAAGGGGGAAGGGGCGGGGGGGGGGGGGGGGGTTTAAAATTCCTAAAAAAAGATCACGTGATTAATGGACGGCCCCCTACATATACTTTAGTAGGTATAGTCCCCGCGGAGTTTAATATTGTTTATTTTATATCACAGATGTCAGTATACTTTTATTCACAAGCAAACCCGACGGACCTCGACTAGTTTCACAGTACTTTAAATTTTTAATCCAACAAAAGCAAGTCTTATACGAAACAAGGGTGCATTATCTATTATCAGCTATAATGGTTGTTTCACACGTAATAAAGAATCGTTATCGGCAGGACAATAACGCTGTTAATTATTCGTGTGTGAAGGCCTTTATCTTATTAGGATAGAGGTTGAAGTTGTTTCACTTTAAGTAGGTTACTTCTCCACAGGGTGTAGGAAGAAAAGCTTTACAAATTTAGTTATTTTTTAGTTAATAGAGCCAACTAAATTTCTTTTTAGGGGTCAGAAAAAAAATTCTATAAGCTACTACTCTATACTTTTTCTACGAGAAACATCTCTCCACTGCGGACGTATTTTTCTTTAAGCGCACTCAGTACATTAATGAAATAATTAAGGTATTGACTTAGCCGTGGCCATTCAAATCCACACATCACACCACAACACGACACACTCACACACTACTAAATCTATTAAGGCATCTATATTATTTTGTGCATTTTGTCTAAATTTCATAAAACTAAAACCTATATAAAAACTAAAATTACCTAAAATCTTCGTGGCTGGGCGATGGACCCATGGTTCCGAGGACGATGGCTGCATTGCCTCGTTGGATGGCCAGACTGATCCTCTGAACAAGGTATTCCTTGCACAGAGGATCACCCGTGGCCTCCCTCAGCTTTGCAGCAAAGTCTTGTAAATTTCATTAATTATTCTGTTTTCATTTTATTTTATTAATTGCGTCCATGTCTGTTTTATTTGTTTCATCAATTCTTTAATTTAAATGTATAATTAATTTAATTTCGTAATTGGCATCCTGAATCTGTATTACTTAAATATTTTAAGTATAATAATGTATTTATGCTGTGAAATTAAATAAATATAAATAATAATAATACTTTAACTAGCTGCTTCCCGCGGCCTCGTCCGCGTTTATACATTACTTCAGACTTTTCTTTTTGCTCGTTTCCTAAGGATGACGTTAAAAAGCCTAGCCTTCCTCAAAATATCAGATGCAAAAAGAATTTCTCGCGTTCAATAGAAACAAACTCCTCAATTTTATTATATTACTAGCGGTTTCCCGCGGTTTCGCGCGAGTAGAAAAGTATTTCCCTCGGGAACAGCTTTTCCCGAAGTCTATTAATCTATTCTGCCTATTGTATTTTGATGTATAATCTATATTACTGTAAAGTTTCATCAAAATCTGCTCGGTAGCTTTTGCGTGAAAGAGTAACAAACATCCTCACATACTTACAAACTTTCGCCTTTATAATATTTGTCTGATAGGGCTTAGTAAAGATTCTACAGCATGCTGTATAAACCACACCCCAAAACGACACAAAACTAACAATGCACCATTATGAAGTAGCAGGCAATAAAAAATCAGCAAAACCGAATGTTTTGTCTAGCTACTGGACGACTACCTGGACATTCTTAGAAGTGCCCACTTCGGTCAATGCCAACTATGCGAAAACTTTTGTTCTATTAATCTATGAGCTTATTTAAAAGTTATATCATTTCTAACATTGATACATACATACATATGAGTTTTGGAGTTTATGTATTGACTGGCCTGTTGGCTTAGTTGGTTGGCACTACCTACTAAGCCAGAGGACGTGGGTTCGACTCCCGTCCGCGGCCAATATTTGTGTGAGACCTGTTGGTTTTTGGATTCTGGGTGTTTGTTTATATGTATTTAAGTATATAGTTTATTTTTATTTTTTAAAAGTACATAGACCTATGTATGTTTAACAGTTGTTGAGTAGGTACCCATTTACAAGCTTCGGCCTAATTTGGGACTAAACAGTTCTGCGTAAATTTGTCCAAAACAGTAACAACAACTGTTTAAATCAGCCAATTGATTAGACGGCTAGCCCGTTCATTAAAAGGATAGGCCAGTCGTGAAGGTGCCTTGGTAGAAGGTGGCTGGATGCAGAGGGCGGAGGCCCGGGTGTGGTGGCGCTCATTGGGGAAGGCCTATGTCCAGCAGTGGACGTTGAGGGGCTATATATGCCTGTGTGCGATTCCCCCACCAAAAATTACAGGCTGTGTCGCTTCAGGAGAAAACTCTATAATAACTGTCCCTTCCGGGTCGAGACTGCCGCCGTGCTGCTTTTCAGATTGGACATTCTTAAGTTTGGACATTCTTTAGTTTGGACATTATTCAGTTTGGTCATTTTTCAGTTCGAGCATGGTCGTTGGACATTTTTCAGATTGGACATTATTAGGTACAGTAAATCCTGCTTAATAGTGCTTATTGTACGGTCGACCGCACGTCAGTGGAAACATAACAAGTATAGACTGATCTCTCATAGCATTGAAGCCAGCTCAAGGTCAAAGTGTTCCCACTGACATGCGATCGACTGTACCTTCATGTAGATAAGTACTGTTTTTATGTTTATTACTTTTTCTTATCCCATTATAGATTTTGATTGTTATCATTAAAAACAATAAAAACAGAAGGCTCGAGTGTTTCTATTCTATCCATATGAAGACATCTCTCACACATCAATGGCGGTGGCGGTACAGTCAACGACAAAAAAAGGAACCGGAAGTTTCTAATAAGATACCTATTGAAGCTTGTAAAGGTCGCAAAATATAATTGCATGGTCTCATCACTCCTAATAACTTGCACCTTAAAAGGCATTTTGTGGTGGTCATCATCATCATCATTCATCATTTTGCCATGTAGGTGTGATGTAGTCATTATGCGATGTAGTCATTCCGCGATGTAGTCATTATGCGACGTAGTCATTTTGTGATGTAGTCATTAAGCGATGTATCTAGACATTATGCGATGTTGTCATTTTGTGATGTAGTCATTATGCGATGTATCTACTCATTATGCGATGTAGTCTGCAGAGCTGCGAGACGGGGCGGGCTTTTTGTGTAGTTTTAAATTATTTACAAGACAATATATAATGTTTTTTTTATAACAACGAAGTTAAAAATTATGTATCTATATTAATGTAGGTGGCTGTACGTACACTTTGGTGGTCCTGTTACCCTTTTGTTATTTGTAATTTAGGGTCATTACGGCTTTCGGTCCGGTCCATCGGGCAGACTAAACGTTATCGATTCGATTCGACCCGACGATTTCATTATATTTACCAATACTATTTATGTATGTATTTTTGTATTTAAAGGTGAAAACTTGTAATGTCGATAAGAATAATGATTGTTATAAATGGATTAATTAAAATTATCTCAATTCTAATGTAGTAGTGAAATGGAGAATCCGGTTAAAGTAATTAAGTCCAGAAAACACGAATTGACTGATAAAAAATATACATCGTTCATTCTGATTAAAATTATTATAAGGTACCTCTCAATTTGCAGACTCAGTTTACTTAAAAAGTTCATAGTTTAAGTAATAAGTGTTATATTTAAAAAAATACACAACAATTCACATAATACCATAATAATACCAGTGAATGTTGGTCAAATTATTAAAAATAAGGTAGTACCTTTAAAATATAAAAAGAAACTTATAAAATGGCTGACAAAAGCGCGCGTGCGTTCGTCCGTCCGTCCGTCCGTCCGTCCATCACCTGCGCCCGGCGGGTGTGCTCGCTCGTGAAATGGACATAAATCTGTCTTTACTAGAAGCGTGCCGCTGTAGGACAGCCATGATTACAGAGGAAAATGATGGAACCATTTTTGAAGAAATTATGTTAAATTGTCTATTATTTATAACCTTACTCAAGAATCAAATGCAATTAGAATTTTTCAAATCCGACTGGTAGTTTCAGAGATTACCGCGTTCGAACAAACAAGCAAGCAAACAAACAAACAAACAAACAAACAAACAAACAAACAAACAAACAAACATAAAGACCGACGGGTAAATTCGTATGTGTGACAAATGCGACAAAATGAAGTTACCTAGTAAAAGTAAATAGACATCTAGTTAAAAATCCACGAACGAAAAACACTAATTTTTTAAAGGATTTTTGACTGTTTGTTTCTTCACTGGGTAATTTGTTTATGCATGTACCTAATAAAGAAATTAAACTTGTGAGATAGATTAGGTTTTGATTTTTAACTTAAACTTACTTAGGGAAATAAAATTAAAAACTATAGGAATGGACGAGTCCTTGAGCCAATCATAAGATCACAAGAAGTTACTACTTACGAAGTAGGTACTTACCTAATTATATAATTATTTACGGGTCTTACACACCAACAGGTTTTATTTTATTTACCTTTGCCCGACGTTTCGACCAGGTTACACTGGCCGTGGTTACCAGCTGACATAACGACTTACTTACCTGAAAAAAAAAACATTAAATTAGTTACTACGTTAATGGTTAACTATTTATTACAAACAAAGCCTACACATTTCTTGAAAACTTCACTTCGTAAAATTAAGTGAAAAGTGGGATAAATAAATAAAATATTTGTAAGCTTTACGAAAAATATCCTCGTAAAACATAACCTCGGGACATACTACACAAAAATGTACGTTTAATTCATAGGTACATGTTCCATGAATACTCTTGCTTGACAATGGAGAACTTACGGCGATCTTTTGTCATGGCATAACTACAGTCTTTTTACAATTTCTAGAAAGTTCCGTGTGTATGAAAGCCTTCGAAATATATGTATTGTTCAGCGTGTATACATCCCCAAATATATACATACATATTTAGGTTAATTTCAATTGAAAAGTTCACTTACACTTTTTGTTATTTTAACTACATATTTGTCTTTAAACAAACCTTTAAAAACCCAACCTAAACTTAATTTAGAATAAGTTATGTATTTATAATAATTAATGTGATGAAACTACTTAATCTTTTTAGGTACGTTAGTTCTCTTTAGGATAATTTTATATTTTATGTTTCATATGCAGAAAGGATTATCTTTAAGAATTACAGTAGGTACCTAAGTAAGATAACAGTACATAAAGATTACAGTTATTTTATATCAACACTTCTAGTAGACACCAATCTTACATGACCCCATCTTTAATTTCGGTTATGATCATTCCGTCTAAAACACAAAATGCTTTAGCCCAAAATCGTCATAACTTTCATTTACTATGTAACTTCTGATCCAATCCGTAAAAACCCTTTTACCTAAATCCTAAAATTTAATTGACATTTTAAGAATGGCGCCTGCATCAAAGTGCAACTAAAATATGCAACAGTCAAAATTACATTTCAGACAATTTTCAACTTTACCCCGCTCGGATAAATTCTCAAGTAAATTGATAGTGTGAATAGTTTTTTCTAATACACCTTTGAGTCAGGTAGCTTTAACGGACAAAGAATTTCGTAACAAAAACGAAATCACACACGCCACAAAAACTGCGGTTTCTTTGTGTTGAAGTTAAGCACAGATTAGAATAGAACACAGACAATGGGCAAACTTCACTGTTTGGTTCCGATTTTATCGTCATTTTAAAGAAACAATTCTGCTATATAATGCTTAGTCACCTTTTCACACTCTTCAACGTATTTTACGCAATTTAGAACTCTATTTCTGGGTGCTTAAGGATATCAGACAGTTTTGGTAAGTTCATGGATTCTTTGTTAATCGAAATCTGTCTTTATCTTAGAGTAGTTCGTGAATTGCTGTCGCTAAACGCTCATAAAAGGTCTTGATGGCTTTCTTATGTTTTTGTAAGTGTTATTTTGAGCGTACATATTGAAAATATCATATTTTTTTGTAAATACCTACCTATAATGACGGTATCATGCAGTTGTAAAAAATAATTCCAGTTTTTATGGATATCTGGACATGTAGTACTAGTTAATATGTATGAAAACGATTACATAATATGTTTTTTTAGAAAACTTTTCTTGAATCCGAAGGCAATGCCATAGACGAGATAATAATTAATATAAAAGACTGAAATATAAAAGAAAGAAACATTTAATCTCGTGAGCTAATAAACTATGGGAACATATCATTGATTTATTATATTATGTATTTATTTATTAAATACTATTTATTTGAAAGCGCATCAAACTAAGAAAACTCTTTTTTCTAAAATTTATAAAACGCAAAAACTCCTCAATCGTATCAAAATTCATGTCAAAACAAAAAAATTGTTTAACCACTAAATCATATAAGACAAGGGGTTGACACATAACATAACTTATTGAGAAGAGAAACAACGAGAAAGAAAAAAAACGGAGCTCTTCCTTTTGACATAAAAGTTAAAAACTTAAACCACACGCCACAGGTGGCATTACATAAAAACGACACCTTTCGACTACCTACTTAAAAACAATATCATTTCCATAAAAATCGTTATTTTGTAGGTACCAGCGAAAGGCAAACCCATAAGATATTTGATAGTTCACGTTAAAAATATCTAATATTAAAATCAATATCAATAAGAAACTAAGTTTAAGTTATTGAGTGTTTAAAAAAAACATGAAATTTAAGATTTTCTGTTACGTGACAGACACAATGAAAAAAATATTTCCAAATATAAAAATTACGAGCGACCCATATCATGCTTTCCAATTTTACAGTAGGCAAACCAAAAAAATCTTACTTAGACGTGTCGGGAAATTGCTTAAATCGTGGTTTAACTGCAGCAATGTGCGAATACCGTTAGGGACCACTGCTCTCTTGTAGCGGCCAGCTGTTCGCAAATCAATAGATCGAAATCAATACTTCCATTCATCGGTATCACGTTACCGATATAGGCGATATCTATACGATATCAATTCGATTTCAATAGAATCGATTTTATTGCTTACTAGCTGTTTTCCGCGGCTTCGCCCGCGGTTTTGAAGGTTATTTCTGACTTTTTTCTTTTGCTCGACTACGAAGGGTCGTTCTTTCCTCAAAAATTGGGCTATTAAACGCAAAAATAATTTTCAAATCTGACTGGTAGTTCCAGAGGTTAGCGCGTACAAAGAAACAGACTAACAAACAAAGAAAGAAACAAACAAACAAAAAAACAAACAAACAAACAAACAAACAAACAAAAAAACAAACAAACAAACAAACAAACAAACAAACAAACAAACAAACAAACAAACAAACGGTAGTAGAATTGTTTGGATTTTTTTCCAAACAGTTCTACTGGTCAGTCTAATTACTGTTTCCATGGGTTGATGTAAATTTGGAAAAAATAATTTCCAGTGACGTCATCTCAACAACATGGCGTCCACATCTGCCGTATGTATAGTGATGTTATCATACATAATGTATGTATGTCTTCATTAAAATGTGTGAGGGGAACACCCACGCGTTAAGTCCGGTAAATAGCCAATTTATTTGACAGTTTTGGTACAAAACGACCCTCATTGGGCCGAATAGAGTTTAGGAAATAAAATAACTGAATTTTACAAATTTATATTAAGTAATGCGAGGGTAGGCCTGATGAGGCTGTTGACGATATTATAATTCCTGTAATCAGGAGGCGATCTGACGAAGAACGATCAGGTGTGATGACGTTCATTAGTGAAGGCTATTCAAGCGCTGTAATATTAATCTAATTTATTATATGATTAATCCGCTTTGATTAAGTGTATCAAATTGATTCAAATTAATTTAATTATTTAAGCATGTACCAACCTATTGTATTCAAGAAATAAATTATTATTATTAATAATTATTACGTATACGTAATAATAATTTATTAAAACTAGCTGTTGCCTGAAATCTGAAATCAGTTTTATTTCCCGGAGGAACACTAGTGTATCGGTTAGCCTTTGTGCCTTGGATAAGTAATGCCGAGTGTAACGAAAAACCATTCTCAAAAGCAATTGGTCTCCAATTTCTTTTCCATGCAGACTGGGACACGATTTGTATATATTTTTGACGAACCACTTTCTGTGTCGACGGTACAAGCGGACTGCGGTACGATTTATGATTTCATTGTATTACAAGCGCGGCAATAAAACTAGATTTTAACGCAATACAACGGCCACAGTGCTGTGCTATTGTGGCCACTATACAACTATTACAACACAGCGGATGTAGTATAACTCTAAAACGCCCCAAATAGCCCAGTTGGAAGTGCCCTTGCTTCACAGAGCTCACGGTTCAAACCCGGGGCTCTCTTCCATTCCAAGATTTTGATTAGCCCACTTTCCAAAATCGCCTACTTTCCTAACTGCCTAACTGGTCCACTTCCTAACTATACCACCATGTGATATAACTACAAATTTTATTAACGATTTTCTAATTATTTCTCTCATTAAGTTTGTACGGTCCTCAGGGCGCGAGTCCGACTCACACTTAATCGAATTAAAACTGTGTGCTCGAGCGGCGACCACGTATCCGAAGACGCAGCGTAGGCCTCCCACAAGGTGGACCGACGATCTGGTGAAGGTCGCGGGACCCGGCTGGATGAGGTTAGCGCAGGACCGGTCGTCGTGGAGATCTGGGGGAGGCTTTTGTCCAGCATTGGACGTCTACAGGCTGATATGATGACGATGATGAAACCTGTGTGACCGATCTAAACCAGACGTATGCACGTATATTTTAATTTGGAGTTGAAACTGTGATCAAATCTAACTTCTAACAGGCAGTCAATGCTCTCAGTATGCCTCAGAATTTTATGACCTCTTAAGTATCAAGTAACAATTGAACGTACCTCACAGCAAACCCACGCTTTGTTGGAAATGGTAAAACATTTCCCGGACTATTCATACTTCTGGGATCGGAGTATAAGATGCGTATTTCTAAGATTATGACGCAAAATTGTGAACATTGGTAGGTACTTAAATAACGCCTTAACAGCTAAACCGATTGTAATGAAACTTGGTACAGTGATAGCTTACATTTCGGATTAACCTCTATGTAATTTAGAAAATAGAGAATAAAATCCGCGTGGTAATTATTAACTAAGTCGTACATAAAATAGTTACTTGTAAACCCGCCTGTCTTTGAACTGAAAGCAAGCAAATAGAAGAACAAGACAGTTTATAAATTGCCGGTAAAGTGTTAAGTAAACAATTCTACGCTTTTCCACAGCGCTACGATATGGGGCCCTTCAAGAAGAGAGTCAAAAGAGCCCTTCAACCTTGGCCGGCGCCGCACCAGCACCCCCCGGGTGTTGCAGGCGTCTGTGGGCGGCGGTGGCCTCTTACCATCAGGAGGCCCGCCTGCTTGTTGCCCACGTAGCAATAAAAACTTAAGTTTACTCTTAATGCATACCTATCAGTAATAAGTACTCGCCTATTACAAAAAACTTTTGTCTATGCAATTAAAGTCTCTTATAGCGAAGCTATTTTTTCCGTCTGTCTGTCCCTTGGTCAGCTCGAAAACTACTAGACCAATTAAGCTGAGACTCGAAACATACGTGTCAAAATTGCCCTACCTATAAGGTAGGTACTACAGGAGAATTAGAAATAAGTAGAATTGAATTAGTTTTTTTTCGTAGTTATTTATTTATTTATTTAACACTTTATTGCACACACACAGAAAAACATTTACAAAAGAATACAGGTGAAAATAAGTACAAAGGGCGAACTTATCTCTCGAAGAGATTTCTTCCAGCAGACCCGTGAGAGAGATAATTTAAATATATATGAAGGCAGACACGTGTGTACATACATTAAACTAACTATAAACTAGATACCTACATGCAAAAACTATAATTATAATAAATATATAGGCACTAAATACATAATAATATGAAATATATATGCAATGTATCATAAATACAAGTAAAAATAAAGAAAAAATAAAATAAATATGAATACTAATATAATACAATAAATAAAATACAATACCACATAAAATACTTATAATACTTAAATATGAATATCGATGTTATGTCACCGACAGATAGTGCTCTTTAACGCGTTATATTAATATGTTTTATTTATTTAATTAAGTTTATTTTTAAGTTACCAAAAGAACATTCTAAGAACAATTTTATTAAAAACAGGTTTTACACAGATAAGACACCCCACGAAGGAGGAAATTCATCAAAATTCGCGAATGACACCAATAACTCAATCTGAATGGCAAATGTTTGACTTCCGTTTGTCGTACCAACCAGAAGTACTCCCCTATTTGGTGTCATGTGATGCTCAAGTCATAAGCGATAGCGGGTAGGTAATGTCAATTATGTTCTATCTATCATATTCTACTAACTGAATTATGAATTGCAAATAGGACATTATACAAATTGTCGGTGTTTCTAAAATGCCTAATAAGTGGTCAAGTTATTAGATTTTTTTAATTACCAATTTATACAGAATATTTTCTGGTTCAGGTTTCTGCCTTGCCTTCAAAGGCATTGTTCCTAGGGCCGGAAAAAAAAGATAAGATAGGTCATGCATGATGTATCTGAATCAGCCGCTAATGACTTGGACTGCAAATTCGGAGCGGGCTCACGTTTGGTAGGGCGCCGCGGCGGCGCTGTCGGTTACCATAGCAACGCCACTTATTATTTGCGATTATTCTATGGCGGCCATGAAATATACAAATTTAAAAAAAAATAAAAAATGAAGAATATTTAAGAAAATTCGGAAAAAATTATTTTCTTAAAATAGGTATTCCAGAAAAAAATTACAGTACGGCAATGTACACTTTTCAGATTTTTTTCGTGTCCCTAAAATAAAAATAGCAACATAATTATAACTACATTGTCGTACAGAATGTGCGAATATTCTTAATTTCCTGGAGTATGTTTTGGAAAATATTTTTTACGAATTTTCATTTAATATTCCATCCATAAGCAGCGGTTTTCAATACCTTTCATTTTACAGGATTTAGGTAAGTAGCCTCCTACTATTTGATGCCCCCCTACCCTGTCAGGGACATAGCGTGAAGATAATACATGTATTTACTATTCTTATCACATCAGGTTATCTATTCCGATAATCGTATAACAAAAACCCATCACGCAAACTTTACGCAAATGGCTTCTGTGTGCGTAGAATTCAAAAATCCAGTATCCGGTGTCAAAAAAAAAAGTAAAGAGAGTTCCACACAGTACGCGATGCCAAGCTTTAAATATTAATAAAGTCATTTAAATGAAAAATTAGCAATAGTCTGTGTGGCTTGATATTATTCTTGTTTGTTTTGTTTCGAATTAGGTTTTTATATGTAGAAAATAAGAAAGTGTCAGTTTGGTCTAGCGTAGCAAGCTTTTTCCGTGTCCTGTGGGCCTCTCAATAAATTTAATACCGATTCAGGCCTGGTGTCCCAGAAAACCCTAGCCAACACAACAATAAATCGCTGGTCGGCCACAGTCTGCTTTCAGGTTTATATCAGAAAGTATTATGAAGAGTCAAAGTCAAAACATTTTTTGCATGAGTTACTGGGTACATTTATACACGTCAATTGTTTATTACCACCGCTTAATAGGTGTCACCGCTGAGAAAAAGCGGCGCAACAAACTGCCGCAACATAACAAATTGTTTGTAGAGATTGTGCGAGGCTGAAGTAACATTAATGCCAGGCATCTTTGTTATTAAAACTACCATTTATTAGCTCTTAAATCCAGGTCCACAAGGGGGCGCCACTGGCAAAGACCGCAACCGCCACGCATGGTCACCGCCCCAGTGTGGAGAAAGCTTTTAAAAAATTTATGGCGGCAGTACGCCAGTGTGTCAAATAGCAAATAAAATTTATTAACTTTTGGAAAATTTAATTTAATTATTTTTAACGTAGTAAAAATATAGCATTCGAATTGCTTTGACACACAGGACTTTCAGCTTTACCATCGAAAACGTAGGTCGCTACTTGAATCAACAATGTATGGAGAACGTGAAAACATTTGGGGCGTTGAAAAATGGTTAGTTTCTTTGCTTGTTTGTCTAACGACATTGTAGACGTTTGCTTTGAACGTAGGGGTAGTGGGTTCGATCCTAATAATGATCAGAGAACTTGTGTTATACTCGTAGGTAATACAGGAATAAGTGAGTAGCTAAGTAATTATGCTTCGGTTGATAAAATGCTCTAAAAATATATTTTTTCCCTGTTCTGCCAATCTGTTGTGCCAAATCCATGATACCAACAGTGCCCAATCCTTTTGGTGGACTTTACATACGCCTTAGAATAGACATTCTAAACTTTGACGTATGCAGGTTTCCTCACGATGTTTTCCATCACCGAAATACCTATGGTATAGGTACTTAAGTTCAACTCATAGGCAAGGGCCTAGAAAAAAGAAGAGTGTCAGTGGCCTACAGAGCGTCAGTGGCCTAAAGAGCGTCAGTGGCCTAAAGAGCGTCAGTGGCGTCGGGGATAAGACGCGGCCTATCATATCGAAAAGTCCGAAGTTCGATCCCCGGCTGGACCATGTACCAAAGGGTTTTTTAAGTATATATACTGACTGCTCTCAAACGGTAAAGGAAAACATCGTGAGGAAACCTGCACACGCCGAAGAAGAAATTCTTAAACGCATGTGAAGTCCGCCAACCCGCACTGGGCTAGCGTGGTGGACTATAGCCTGAACACCCTCGTTGAGAGGGTAGGCCTGAGCCCCAGCAGTGGGGAGATTAATAGGCTGTTGATGAAGGACCTAGGCTCGAACCCACGACATCATGCACTTGAGGCGAGAGCCAACCAACTATGCTACCATGACTCTTTATACTAAGTTAATTAATGAAACAGAAACCGCTGTAATTTTCTATTATATCGATGTCTATGGAATGAATCGATTCAATTCAATTCAATACACTTTATTGCACGTATAAAAATTACAGACAAAAACAAAAACAGATACACTAATGTACATCTAGGCGGTCTTATCGCTAAGAGCGATTTCATCCAGACAACCTTTGGGTAGAGAATTTACAGCAAATTAGAAGGTAGGTTGTGCAATTTTAGGCATATTTTAAAAATCTACATACACTAAATACATAGGTATACAAAAATATATATATACATACACACATACATGCATACAATATACATACATACATAAATACATACATACATACATACAGTGTAATCGATAACAACAAAGTTCTAAGCAATCGATATTTTTGAACAATCGATTTAGAATCAGTCTCGCTCGATTCATATGTTAATTGGCTGTTTAGTCCTGTTTAGAGCTTATTTACATGATAAGTGGCCTTTTATTAAGTTAAAATTATAATAATCTATGTATTACACGTATACAGGATGTCCGGTAAGTACTAATAGATAACGGTCTTTTTAGTACTTTAGGTATTTTAATTACCTGTCTGATTATTTTTTGATTTTTTGGTCAGTTTTTTCTAAAATATTGTATGGTACTTTAATAATTCAAAGAAGTATAAAAAAAACAATAAAATATTAATACCTCCAAAGCGAATGTGATTGGTAATAGGAGCCGGGGACGACCTAGACTGACATACGAGGATCAGATAGAGCGGGTGCTCACAGACGGACACGTAAAGAGCACTCGCGTCCCACGGCGAGCGTGTATGAAGAGAATGAGCGAAGCGAAAGAGGTGTGTCAGGATCGCGATACTTGGCGCTCCGTTCTTTCTGCCTACCCCGTCAGGGACATAGCGTGAAGATATGTATGTATGTATGTATGTACCTCCAAATCAATGAGGGTTTTACTAAAGTCATTTTCATTGTATCACATTCGTATTCGTACCCTATACCCTGGTATAGTAGCATACTCTGACTAACCGATCTATCAGCGCCATGCTTTTTTAAAGCAACAGGAAAAGGGCACCATAAAGCACCAAAAACAATTTATTCTATTTTATCACATCTCTATTTTAAAATGCATTTTGGGATTCACCGATGCCGACATATTTGATGTTGGCGCGCTTTTTGTAGCGTAACGACAAAAGATATACATATGACTGACTTCCGATATGTAGACGCCATGATGCTTTTGATAAAGTTGGTAAAGTCACTCCAATCCAGATTGTGTCACGAACTCTAACGTGTCAATCAGTGAAAACCCGTCAAATTCTGTTCAGAGTTTCTAAAGGGCTCCCTAAACGATCATGCGGCATGACATGCAATACGTGCTGTCACTCATGCATGATCGTCGTCTAGCTGTAGTGATTGACGTGCATGACATGCAAACTACGTGCTGGCCGTTGCTTCACTGTGTTGATTGATAGCAAGCATGATGGTCCATCATGCAGCATGACATTCAAGTAAACGTTGCATGTCATGCAAGCATGATCGTTTAGAGACACTTTATGACTAGTCCATACAACAAGAACCATAATATAGATATATACTACATAAAGCCAAAAGTTTTAAAAATTATATTTTTGGTTTCTACAGCTCTAATGTAATGCCTCATCATCAGCCTGCACTAGTCCACTGCTGGACACAGGCCTCCCCCGAACCACTGAACCCGATCCTCGGTTCTCCGCATCCAGTCACTGCCAGCCGCCTCACGGAGACCGTCGCTCCATCTAGCCGGGGGCGTCCCACACTACGCGTGGTCTCCACTCGACAACTCGTCTACCCCAGCGGTTATACGGTTCTTCGACAGATGTGACCAGCCCACTACCATTTCAACATACTAACTTTTTGAGCTATGCTTCTTTCTTAGCTATCTCTAGTGGATCCACGGATCTGGGGTTTGTTTTTTACTGTTTTATTATTATAATTAAGTTTTTTTATTATTACAAAATCCCACAAATTTTGCCACAATATCAGCAGACACCTAAATAATATGATAATAATGTTTGGAAAAATTTATACACTGTTTAGTCCCAAACTAAGCCGAAGCTTGTAAAAGGGGACTCAACAACTGATAAACATACATAAATACTTTTAAATAAATACTCAAATACATACAAACACCCAGAATACGAAAACCAACAGTTAAGCATAACACACAAATCGGACGGAATCGAACCTTCGACCTTTGGCGCAGTAGGCAGTCACTACCACTGCGCCAACAGGCCGGTCGCCAAATAAATTCGCCTCTCAAGAAAAATCGAAAAGTAAAGGGTTACACAAATTTTCGCGATAATTATAATTAGCGCAACTTGTGTTACGGTTGCGTTGCATCGCGTTATCGATGAACGAATCGTTCGAGCGTGCCTCGGTCATTAACAACTATTTGGAGCGAGTGGGTTTCACATTTAGAGTACATCCTGTATCATAATTAGGTATGTGTTTTTTCAGTATTTCTGCATTGTTATCTAAAGCAGAGAAAAATCAAAGTGGGTACAGTCGGCATTTAGAGTACGTCCTGTATCATAACTATGTGTTTTTTCAGTATTTCTGGATTGTTTTCTAAAGCACAGAAAAATCAAAGTGGGTACAGTCGGCATTTAGAGTACGTCCTGTATCATAACTATGTGTTTTTTCAGTATTTCTGGATTGTTTTCTAAAGCACAGAAAAATCAAAGTGGGTACAGTCGACCGCTCTTCAGTGAAAACACTTTGACCTTGAGCTGGCCTAGCCTATTAGGGAGTTTCAATCCCTTCGGACGCCTACCCGCTCTACGTAACCAGCTTCGTACGAATACTTTTTTCTTCCTACGTAACCGGTGTCGTAGGAAGAATTTTTTCTTCTTCCTACGAAACTATATTTTTTTGTACGTAACCAGTTTCGTATAAAGAATTTAATGTATTATAACGAAACTGTCAGTTACTTGCTACTAGTGGGACAAGTCGATCCCCAATTGTATAATCAATGGTACTGGCCGATGGTAGAGCTATGCTCGGAGTTTCCCTGCGAGACCGAATCAGGAGATCCGCAGCAGAGCCAAGGTCACCGACATAGCTCAAAGAATTGCGACGCTGATGTGGCAGTTGGCAGGGCACATCTCTCGTAGAACTGACGGCCGTTGGGGCAGAAAGGTTCTCGAGTGGCGACCACGTATCGGAAGACGCAGCGTAGGCCTCCCACAAGATGGACCGACGCTGGTGAAGGTCGCGGAACCCGGCTGGATGAGGCTAGCGCAGGACCGGTCGTCGTGGAGATCCTTGGGGGAGGCCTTTGTCCAGCAGGGGACGTCTACAGGCTGATATGATGATGATGAAAAACTGTATTAGTCATTATTTATTTACAACATTAATTCAAAACAACAAGCAAATTACAAGTTTTCATATAGAATGGTCATTTTGCGAATTATTCGTTCTGCGTATTTCAGTCGTTTATACTGGTCATTTTGCGTAAAGAGCCAAAAATCGAAATAACATAGTTTGGAAATCGCATTTTAGTCGAAGCGACGATAAGTCTATATCAAGAAGTTTCAAATCTCTTTGGTAGCGCGCGCGCTCCCTGTGGAGATCGCATCTTGCATATTTAGGGCTTCTTTCACCACTTCCTGATATTGTTACAGATAGTAATCTTTGTGATAAACTAATCTATCAGATAAATCTGTGTGATAGACTATATAAAATATATAAGATATAGGCAATCAGATACCTGTGAAACCAAAAAAAATAGGCTATCTGTCAGATAACCTACAGATAGGGTATCTGGGACTTTATCAGCAAGCGGTGTAATCCTTAGTATCGGATCCTATGATGCCATTTACAGGGGGGGTGCGGACAAAGGAAGCGGAGTAGCGGGAGGAGGTTGCTAGTACAAATTTATATGGAGTTTGAAAATGAGAATGTGTGAGTGAGTCATAATATTGTAATCCGTTTGACTCGATTTTGACACCCATAGGATGCTTTTATTACTCGTCCATATGGGAGTGACTGAATTTTTTGATTCAAGGTCTATATAGACTGAGCGCATTACAAAAATTCACTTTCACGAGCATCGGATTAAGAACGAAGCCTTTATGCTCAATCTACATGTTAATTCTGTTAATTCGAGCGCGACCTAAAAGCCTTAAAACGTCGATAAACACTGATCTTACTTTCAAGATCATACATACATACAGTCCACACGGAATTTCTTGACGGCTAAATGAATATAGTCACAAATTGTTTGCACATCGCTGACAGTGTTTACAGTCTATGTGTGCATAAGTGAGATAGTGCTACAGAGATGTCCAAATACATAAAAGTTGGATTCGATTGATAGAATCAATGAAATTGAATGAGCGTCTCCAGTGAACCCCCACACAGTTCCCCCTTTGACACCTTAAAATTTGTCATTGCACAGACTTCAGACAACTTCACACAGCCGCCATTAAACTCCGCGGGGACTATACCTACTAAAGTATATGTAGGCATACTCCGTTGGCTCGGACATGTTGAGCGAATGAGTGATGGACGAATGACAACGCAAATATATCGAGCGAATGTGATTGGTAATAGGCGCCGCTGTCGAGCTAGACTGACAGATAGAGCAAGTGCTCACAGATGGACACGTGAAGAGCACTCGCGTCCCGAGAATGGTGAGACTGAGCGAAGCGACAGAGATGTGTCAGGATCACGATCCGTTCTCTGCCTACCCCGTCAGGGACATGCGTATTGATATATGTAACATCATAACAAATCTGACAACTATGGACGAAGCCGCGGGCTAGTAAAGCATCATGTCCACTGCTGGACATAGACGCGCCACTGAACCCGATCTTCGGTTCTCCGCATCCAGTCAGGGCCTGAATAATTCCTTAGTTGTAAGAGAAACTAAATAGAACAAAAACCAAATCAGCTTCTTTATTTAGATTAAACCTCGTCTCCGTCTCGCAATAAGAACAAAACAGGATCAGATCTATGAATACCATTTCCTGTAACCGTTTATTTAGTGCAGAAGACGGCTCGATGATTTTATTGAGAACTGGCTTACGCCCCGCGGCTTCGTTCGCATTAAAAAGCATCGTATATGTTACTTACTAACTGTTGCCTCACTGTTTTTAAATTTCAACCCTGAAGGTGTGAAAGGTATGTTAAGGTTCGTATGGGAACAAAAATTTACGAATCAAATTTTCGGCGTAACAGTTAGTAAATATTGGGATACTTTTTAATGCGAACGAAGTCGCGGGGCATAAGCTAGTCGTTGTAATAAAATTTCTATCAGTTCCACGACTCATCATCAACAGCCTATTAACATGTCCCCACTGCTGGGGCTCAGGCCTACCCTCTCAACGAGGGTGTCAGAATCAGAATCAGAAATCATTTATTCATAAACATAGGTAAAAAAGATGTCAAATAAAATTTACAGAACTCTATGTTTTACCCCTTGGGCATATGAAAAAAGTATACAACGAATAATTTAATACAAATATGTCAACTGTTGAGGACAACATAAATAAAACTGATAAATTATATTATTCACTAGTTTTAATAATTAAAAGATGATAGGTACAATTTCGGTGTTGCCTCTAAGGCGGTTGACGTGAAAGAGAGTGAGAGAACGAATGGAACGATAGAACTTAGATATAAACACAGATAATAAATCACAGTTCAATGTTCGTTCTGAACATCAACGCTTATTAAAATTAAATGTCATGGTTAGTATTAAAAAATTGTGTTCGGGCTATAGTCCACCTGTGCGGGTTGGTGGACTTCACATGTGACTAAGAATTACTTCTTCGGCGTATGCAGCAGTTCCACGACTGAATACCTATAACTATTAAAAAAAAAAACTAATTCGTGGTGTAATCATTACTAATATGTATTTGCTGATAACAATTCCGTAACAAGACCTCACAAGGGGTTAGCAAAATACAACGATAATTATAAACGAGACCGCGCTAGGGTTCAAGTTGGCTTATCTAAGTCAATACATGTCGACAACAATACGAATAGTAATTCTGGAATATTATTACAGCCTATAAATACTTCCATAAATACTAAAAGTAATAATTACAATTTCTTTAAAAACTAAGTGAGCAGGTACCTCTGACGCCACTGACGTCGGGGATAAAACGCGGCCTATCATATCGAAAGATCCCAAGTTCGATCCCCGGCAGCCATGTACCAATTTTCTCGAAACTTAAGTACATTTACTGACTGCTCTCAAACGGTGAAGAAATTCTTAGGCGCATGTGAAGTCCAGCAACCCGCACTGGGCTAGCGTGGTGGACTATAGCCCGAACGCCCTCGTTGAGAGGGTAGGCCTGAGCCCCACCAGTGGGGACATGTTAATAGGCTGTTGAATTTATGATTAGAAGTAGGTACCTACATAAAGTTTGAATATGAGCAGATGGATTTATGTGTAGGTTTCCTTTACTATATCTATACTAATAATAAAGAGGTAAAAACTGGTGGATAATTTGCACGCCCATCTTATATATGTTCCGAAGAACCAAATGATAGCGGGGTATAAAATACACCTAACGCCATCTATCGACAAACTTTAAAACTAAGAAACTGGCATGATCAGAACGGGTTAAATTTTTTTTGAATTACATATAAATAGTATTTATAACGCGGATGAAGTCGCGGGGCACCGGCTAGTATAAAATAAGATACCTACCAAAATTATTTAACACAACCATATTGGTTGTTACAACCTTGCGGTTACGCGTACGCACCGATACCACATGTGGGAAACAAACAAACAAACATGTGGTGCCAAACAGAACGCATTGGTAGCAATTACATTGATTGGTGAAAATTGACGCCGACTCTACAGCGGTACCATTGTAACTCACGCGATTCTCGTCCCGGCCGTTGGCGTGAAAAGCAAACGAGTAAAAAACAATTGATAGCAGCACAATTAGTGCTCTTTTTTGGTGCTAAAGCTACATTTATTTATATATATAAGTAAAATTATTAAGTATAAATTATTTATATATTTATATAAATAAGTTTTTCCCGTGGGAACCGTTACCCCGGTAAAAAGTAGCCTATAAGTTATTCCAGGCTATAAGCTATCCCTGTACCAAGTTTCATCAAAATCAGTTCGGCCGTTCTTGAATTATAAGTGGTCTAACTAACACGACTTTGTTTTATATATTAAGAACAGAGAGAGAGTAAGAGACTGTTTATTTATAGTTTTCAAACCAGTAGGTACTTATTTGTTTTTGTAATTAGGTACTGTTATTAATTTTCCTAGCTTCTGTTTCAGCGTACCCACATTATTCCAATTTGCCGTAGTAATTATTTTGTTGAATAAATAAAAAAATAACTCCTCCAATAAAATTGTGACAAAGATAAACCGTACTGGATGCTAGAAGCAGTTGTGACAAGATTATGTAAAACAATAGTTATCCAATGCCTTGCAGGTAGTGTGTCGATTCGGCCCTAATAAAACTCGGCCCAACTTGACACCCAGAGAGTAACAATTATTTTACAGTTATCGATTTGGCCCAAGTTAAAAGCTGCTAAAGTAGAAGCTGAGACGTGACAAAATTGGTTTGTTGTATTTGGACGAAAATTAATGTTTGGCCCGAATTGACTGCTATAAAGCGATGTGTAAATTTGGTCCATGGGGCGACTTTTATTAGGGCCTGCATTAACTAGTCTCAACTGTTTCGATTCGTCACATTTTCATGCAAAAGTTTATGGAATTTAAAATCGAGTTTACGTAGTAGTCCCGCTGTACCAAATTGCTGCAATTCTCATAGCAACCATTTGCAATGCTAAAACCCTAAATAAATTGACTCCGTATGGGGGTCCATGGATGAATTGCAATGTCTATATTTGGCTGGGGGAGTCAAATAACTTATCGAGGAGGGGCCACGCTCATATCGTTCCAATAGTGCCAATAGAGATGTCTCTTTTGACTCTCAAACTGACCAAGGACTCCTACACTAGTAATTCTACACTAATTATAAAGGCGAAAGTTCTAGGGGGTTTGTGACTATGTGAGGATGTTTGTTACTAGTTGTAATATAGAAAACCGGCAGACATTATTTCCCAGCCCCTAATTGACAGTAGAATAACAAACAATAGGTAATCAAAAAGCTTACCGCAAAAGCATATTTATTAATGTGGTTGGGAAAATATTTAATTCAAAAACAGTTGCAACGGATCACGTGATCGGTTGGGACAAAATAATCACAGTTGCTTAGTTGCAAGAAGTTTCAAATCGCGCGCGCGCTCCCTGTGGAGATCGCATCATGCATATTTAGTATCGGAACCTATGTTGTCATTGACAGGGGGGGTGCGGACAAAGGAAGCGGAGTAGCGGGTGGAGGTTGCTAATACAAATTTATATGGAGTTTGAAAATGAGAATGTGTGAGTGAGTCATAATTTTGTGATTATTTTGACACCCACAGAATGCTTTTATTACTCATCCATATGGGAGTGGCTAAATTTTTTGATCCATACTTAGTTGCATCGGATAACGTGATCCGATGGGAACTTTTTGTGTGATCAGATGCAATCCCGAACGGATCATATGATCCGTTGGGAATAACCAAAAATATGTGGTTATGCTCAGAATTACCTGCTCTACATTCCACCACGTTTCGTCCACTTCGAAGAGTTCGAGAGAGTCATACACTTTCGTTTTGTTGCATACACTTTCAATTTCATAGCTATTGGAGGTATTGGAAAGAGGAGAGAGTACCCACATAATACAACTTACAAGTATTATGTGGGTACTTGTGAGTGCCCACTTAACAACCAAATTCGTGTTTGCGACACCTCAGAGACTCACAAGTGACTACATAAACAATGAACTTTATAATAATAATTTATTTTTATTTTCAAGTTGCGGAGACTCATACAATATTGTTGTTAGTAACAATATTGTATGTTATACTTATCCTATGTGTTAGTATCTTGTCTATGAATAAATATAACATTATATACACAAAAGACAATAAAAATAAATAAAATAAAACAATAATAAAACAACTTTAAAACTCAAAAAAAGCCGTGTGCTAAAAGTTTCAGCTCTTTTACACAGATCTAGCATAAGTAGCGGTGGCAAATCAAGAAAAATATTTGAAAAATGAAAATTTTTTAATTATAGGTAATAATTTCATCAGTTTCAACTAAAATATAATAAAATTGTAACTACTTAGATCATAATAAAATTATATCAAAACTTATATATAGATTTTAGACCAAATTATTTAGTAATAGAAATACAATTTGAACAGAAAACTGTAATTTACATCTTCAATAAAAAATTTGATTTTACCAATTTTGACTTTGAGGAACAGTTAAGTTCACAGCATTCGTTAGAATGCATAGTCAGGTGAGGCTGAATACTGGACAGTCATCATCATCATCGTATTCAGCCTGTCGATGTCACTGCTGGGCATAGAAAACACGCCAATGACAATTAAAATTAACTGAAAAATAGGACTTCAAATATTAGAGCTACAGATTACGGAACAGGGCAGAAGTTCAAAGTGTTTGCGGTGGCACTGAAAAGGTCCCCCGAGCCTAGAGTCCTCTTGACTCCAACTTGACCCTTCTCGCCTCGAAACGTCATTAACTACCGCTAATAACGGTATTAACGTGTACCTACTTCTCACTCACCTACCGGCGTGTCGGAAATATATTTTTCACCTCACCGGCTCGGAAGGGTATACTTTCTCATTCGAAATCTGCGTGGAAAATTGCACCTGGAAAAAAACTTTTTAAAACTTTTCATCTAATTTGCAGAAGGTGGACATTTAAAGAAGTGGTCAATTCTAATTGTGGTTATTATTATTTGTGGTTCTAAACCGACGAAGGGATTCAATTCACCTAGTATTTTCCTCGCTGTAGTGAGGTGAAAAATTCTGTGTTGCGCTCGGCAGCAAAGTTATTTTGCGTCTTGTATCTTGAAACCCTCGCTACATAACACTTCTATCCCTTTGCTTTGCTCAGTTTTCAATACTAGTGCTCGCACAAAATAACCAACTTTGCAGCCTTGCATAACAAATAACTCAGAAATCAGGAATTTGTGTAAATATTATGTCGGAGATTCAAATCTCTGACTTAAATGGGAATTTTGCATGGAAGCGCTAATTATGCGAATTTGTATGGATCGTGAACAAATATTGTTAACCCACTTCCCATACAATTAACATCTTGGACTAGACTAGATTTATTTGTATGAGAATTATTTTTGTAAACTAACACACCTGATCACCTGGTCACCTCAAAAAGTTCCTTTGGACCGATTCCGTAGCTGGTTACGAAACCAGCTTAAAAAAAACTACACATATATATATATAAAAATAAACAGTTTTTTTTTGTACAGCAAATCTATCTATCTAATAAAATCTATCTAGTTTTGTTGATTTTATAAAATTTTGTTTTTATTTTTTTCCCAGTAGAATCACCCATATCAATATCTCTCCGTCTTTTGTAATTAGTCGGAAAGAGACAATTCTATTGCGTATTTACGTAGTCGTTCACAAGAAAAAAAATTCACTCCCTCTTTGCGAGTATGGTACGTAATTTAAAAAAATGTTTTTCAAGATTTTATTCCACTCATTTTGTCGGCATGATTATTATACCCATGCCAAATTTACGTCAAAATCGGTTGAAAAATGCGACCTGTAGAGAATTATAAACAGACAGACAGACAGGCAGACAGACAGAAAGACGAACAAGAGCATTTTTGGCCAATCTCGATACTGAGACGCTTCGCTCGCTTGGTCAATAAAGAGGTAAAAACTGGTGGATAGTTTGCACGCATATCATAAATATCTTGTGAAGAACCAAATGATAGCGGGGTGTAAAATACACCTAACGCCATCTATTGACAAACTTTGAAACTAAGAAACTTGTATGATAAGATCGGGTTAAAAAATTTAATAACATTAAATAGTATAGGTACTATGAAACCCGGATGAAGTCGGGTGGCATCGGCTAGTACGTTATATTCTTACTAGGACCTGGGACCCTGGGGCCCGGAGGAGCTCATCAACGAGCTTTCATCGCGCCTCATAGAGGCCTCCGGTGACCAGAGGGCTGGGCAGTACCTCAGGCAACGCATAAGTTTAGCCATACAACGAGGGAACGCCACCAGCCTTCTGGGCACCATGCCCCGGTGTGACCACCTCGACGGACTTTTTTATTTGTAGGTTTGTAGGTTTATTTGTAAGTAGGTTTATTTGTAGGTTTATTTGTAGGTTTATTTGTAGGTTTTAGCCAATTATTTCATTTTAATGTTACAATAAGTTTTGTTTAATAAATATTACCAATATTCTTACTAGTCTGTCAAAATATCTCTAGGGGTGACACTAACTAATTGACAACTGCACCCCTCTGATGTTAGGGTTGCCTCGCCACTTAGGGTGCGTATCTTTATTTTTATTGTCATCGATTGCCCCTTTACGCTTTCGTAGATTCAATGCCATTGTATTGATTAGATTGGTTGAAGCTTGACGTAGTTGGCCATATTATATTTCTTTCCGTTCTTTCCCCTCAGATATGTCTCGAAATTAAATAAAATTCATTGCAGTAATGTAGTTATTACAGTACCTGTATGCCTATTAGATGTCGAACACAACTTTAAGGAATAATGAAAATTATTCAAAGGAGTCAGATTCTGATAAAAACTAAAACATAATTTTTAAAATTTACCCTGTATTTTTATTACCATCGCATTTATTTATATATTTTGCCTCTTCGAGGGATGATTTTCAAAATTGCTGGTTTCGGTATTTCTTACCAAAGAATTTTCATATCCCTAACTCGAGAATCGGTTCTCGAAATCCAGATACAAATCTTCATCGCCTATTTCAACGCTTTCATTTTTTTTTGGAGACGAAACGTATAGCCTATGTCCTTCGTCACGATGCAATCTATCTCCTCGGCAAATTTTATCAAAATCCGTTCAGCGGTTTAGGCGTGAAATGGTAACAGATAGACGGAGTAACTTTCGCATTTATATAATAACAGCTAAGTGCGCGTACTGGAAGACGAAGCGTAGGCCTCCCACAAGGTGGACCGACGATCTGGTGAAGGTCACTAGACCCAGCTGGAGGACCGGTCGTCGTGGAGATCCTTTATCCAGGAGCGGACGTCTTTCATTCAACCGATATGCTAAGTGAATGTCGCATACCAACATTATCTTGTTTGCATTTGAATCACTTTGTAGCTCAGATATCAAAGTTCGGCCTGCACTGGGCATCCGGTTGTAGTTTGCTAAGAACAAGATACGCCCGTCTCCTGTATATTCGTCTCTTCACTGCCAATTTCTCGGAACAGTCCTGACATCTGACATTTTTAGATAATACTGTTTACTGACGCCGCTATATTCGATAGCGCAGCGTTGGGTTACTATGGGAAAATAAATAGCAACTACGATCTTAATACAAGGAAAGGTACCCAAGCGTCCGGTTCCAATTTCATCATCATTTTCACGTCCACACAGGCCTCCACCAAGGCGCGCCACTGAACCCGATCCTCGGTTCTCCGCATCCAGTCACTGCCAGCCGCAGATCGTCGCTCCATCTAGCCGGGGGGCGTCCCACACTACGCTTGTCCGTTCGTGGTCTCCACTCGAGAACTCGTCTACCTCAGCGGTTATCGGTTCTCCGACAGATGTGATCAACGTACTGACTTTTAGAGCTATGACGAATGCTTTGGTTCTCTGGCGGATCACCTCGTTTCGGATGCTGTCTCTCAGAGAAACTCCGAGCAAGGCTCTTTCGTTTTATTATTGCAGGTGACCGCATCCCGTATACGTCTAGTTATTGTGGCCATTAGTGGGCTTTGGTCGCGGTATACCGCGGCGGTAGCCCCTAGCTTTTAAATACCCGCATGATCATTGATACAAACGAGTTACACATTCTAAATTACGATAAATTACAAACGCTGCATGCTAACACTTATTTACTGTCTCTTTCTTTGCCAATGAGGCGGAGAGAGAGGGATGCAGTGTCAGTAACGCGTGGGAAAGAATTTTAAATAGTTATGTTCATTGCCTCGGCTTTGTTTATGTTATTGTCATCGGAGAGTTTGTTTGAATTAGGTGTCAAGATTAAAGATGCGATTGTTATGATAGCTTCTTGTATTAAGAATATGAATTTTTTTTAAAAGATACTCCCATATGGATGAGTAACAAAAGCATTTTAGGGGGTGCCAAAATCGTGCCAAATGTATATCGAAATTGATACTCACACATTCTCATTTTCAAACTCCATATCTCCTCCCGCTAATCCGCTTCATTTGTCCGCACCCCCCCGGATTTTGACAACGAATTTTTCTTCGTTTCCCCTACTAAATATGCAAGATGCGATCTCCACAGGGAGCGCGCGCGCGACCAAACAGGTTTGAAACTTCTTGATTAGGAACGTTCAGATAGGGAATTGTGCTAGACTGAATAAAGGTCGTCAACCCTATTGGGCTCCCTAAACGATCATGCGGCATGTCATGCATTACGTGCTATCACTCATACATGACCGTCTAGCTGTAGTGATTGACTTGCATGACATGCAAACTACGTGCTGGCCGTTGGTTCACTGTATTGATTGATAGCAAGCATGATGGTCCATCATGCAGCCATTCATGTAAATGTTGCATGTCATGCAAGCATGATCGTTTAGGGACACTATGTTTTATGTTAAGATATGTTTTATGTTTTATGCATAATGCCCAATTTCATGAACGCGAAATGTTATTAACGCCACCTTAGATCAAATACCGTATGAAACCAAGTGTAATGACCAATGCTCATGCGTGTCATACGACGTTTTTCAACACACTTTAGCGAGGAAAACGACTTCAAGTTAGGTTTTAATTTAAATTTTGGTGGTCATTTAATTAACCAATCAGCGCGCACCTTGCGTTCCGTTGTCGCTCGCGAATTCAGGTTTTGACAGCTAGTATATTACACAATATCATCATATCAGCCTGTAGACGTCCACTGCTGGACAAAGGCCTCCCCCAATGATCTCTACGACGATCGGTCCTGCGCTAACCTCATCCAGCTGGGACCCGCGACCTTCACCAGATCGTCCGTCCACCATTATATAATATTGGAATAAATCATTATTTATTGTCCGTTCACAATCTTTCGCAAGTTCGCAATCTCGCTAGATTTATTATAAACGGTGATCAAATTTTCACGGTGACGTATATATTATCAGAATATGTAGTACAGTCGACCGCGTGTCAGTGGAAAGACTTTGACCTTGAGCTGGCCTATATAGCCCATAGGGAGTTTCAATACTATGAGAGACCTGCTTATACTGGTTTTGTTTCCGCTGACGTGCGGTCGACCGTACCTAAGTATAGAATCGAAATTCATGTCACTGCGCAACGCCCCATAATGCTCATTCGTCACTCCGTTAGGAACTATATCATCTGTGGTCACGCTTACGCATTCTTTGGCCGTGAATCAGCAAGGATTTAACAAAAAACTATACGTGGTTCTGATTAGGGAGGTAGAAAGATAGGGGTTGGTATGTTAGTAATAGGGTGGAAATTGACAAAAATGTGGTGTATTTTTACCCGACTGCGGCGAAGCCCAAAAGGAGGATTATGTGTTTAACGCGTATGTTTTTAAGTAAGCTATTAATTCCTCTGTGATGTAAGCTTGAATCAAAAAAATTAGGGGCCGCGAGAACCCACCAAAGATATCTTAACTCTATGGATGTAAGTTTGTATCCTACCTTGACAACAGATATGGTAATCTTAACCCTTTAAAAAAGTAATTAACACAGCAACAACCCGTACGTGATATTAATTTGACGCGTCGCTGACGGGTTGTCTGTGAAAAAATACAGACCCGAACAATATGACACCTACTTAAAATTACAGCTGACTTAAAAATAGTCTCATTCAAAAAATAAAATAACAGGCTTCAACTAATGTTTCGAAGTTTGTTGCCAATTTGAATGCGGGTCAGTTCTCGGGTCAGATTGGACATTTTTCAGATTGGACGTTTTTCAGATTGGACATTATTCAGTTTGGACATTTTTCAGATTGGACAATATTACTGTAAACCACCAAAATACACAGAAAAATAGACAGAACCCAGTAGACCTTTTTATTAAGTACTTAAGTCATTAAGCGTATATCAATGTGTGGCATTTTGTGTCTTAGGGAATGGGCAGACAGTGCGGCAAAATGTTCGCGCACTTTTTGAAGTCATTGTCTGATGTTCTGAAGTCGAAGTAATGATTTTTAAAAATAGTTTTACGGCCAGTTGGAATCAAGTCCTTATAGGCCAAATCGTACTTTAAAATCACGAATACATAAAACCGCAGCACGGCCTCCAGGGCACAACTAGTGCAATACCGTTTACCGTGCAATTTAAAAAGTAACAATTTGGAACAATACGGTAGAGTCGTTACACGCTTTTATTTAACTCTCCCGCACAATATACACTTTAATAGGCACTTGTTGCAGATAAAACTATTACAAATATACACCAAAGCCTATAATATACATTTTTTAGGAAAACTAAATAAAAAAGACAACCGTCTTCGACAAAATCCCGCCAAAAAGCCTGAAGTAATGAACTATCACCATAGACTAAAGCTCAAAATCGTATGAATACCAACACAGACGTCAGCGTCGCCGCGCGCATACGATTTTGCACTTCAGACCATAGATATGGTTCATTTGACAATGACGTCAAAAAGTGCGCGAGATTTTTCCGCTCCTTCTGCTTCGTCCATTAGTGTTGGAAAGGTTTTGTGTAGGTCATCCCGTATTCCTTAATACAGATAATCGATCACGTCATAACCCCCAAACCCAATAAACAAACCGTATAACACACATGTCATTGTCGCTTAACTCTCGTTAGAGGGTTAACGAAGCGAGCTGTCATCGATGGGGTTAAACGAACCCTTTACTGCCGCTTCGTTGGTTTATGTCACCTTATACCAAGGAGATTCGAACCTCTTTTGTCGCGCGCGCGCTCCCTGTGGAGATCGCATCTTGCAAATTTAGTGTGGGAAACGATGAAAAATTCTGTGTCAAAATCAGGGGGGGGGGGGGGGGGTGCGGACAAATGAAGCGGATTAGCGGGAGGAAGTTGCTCATACAAATTTATATGGAGTTTATAAAGAGGATTTGTGAGTGAGTATCAATTTCGATATACATTTGGCACGATTTTGGCACCCCCTAAAATGATTTTGTTACTCATCCATATGGGAGTAGCTTTTTTTTTAAATTCATGCTTTATACGATGTATGTTGGGATAAAAGTCATAAATTCTGTTTTTACAAGTTTTTTCTTATAATTTTTAACTTGGTTTCCTGTTTGTATGTCTGTAACATACAAAGCAATGGTTTGTACGTTATATGCCAGATTAGCAAAATGTCAAATTAGCAAATGCCAGATTCGCAAAATGCTAGATTAGCATAATGCCAGATTAGCAAATGTCAGATTAGCTTATTGTCAGATTAGCAAAATGCCAGATTAGCAAAATGCCAGATTAGCAAAATGCGTCAGAATGGGTCCTACTGTACGCTACGGATTAGTGCTCAATTTGTGTCCAAAAATCAGAATTTGTGCCCCCGTAGTTTCGGAGATTCGTGGCGTACGTAGGAACCCAAGATGTTTCAAATGTCTTTGATCGCGCGCGCGCTCCCTGTGGAGATCGCATCTCGCATATTTAGTATCGGAACCTGTGGTGCCATTTACAGGGGGGGTGCGGACAAAGGAAGCGGAGTAGCGGGAGGAGGTGGAAGTATCTTTTCACTATTGAATTTGAAAATGAGAATGTGTGAGTGAGTCATAATTTTGTGATTAGTTTGACACGATTTTGACACTCATAGAATGTTTTATTACTCATCCATATGGGAGTGGCTAAATTTTTTGATTCATGGTAGGACCCGATACGCCGGGGTCACGGACATTGTATACTACCACTTCCCGATACCCGATCAAGCTCAAATTTTCTGAATATAGTAGTTATATTCAATTTTATGCTACAGTCGACCGCACGTCAGTGGAAACACTTTGACCTTGAAGTGGCCTAGCCAATTAGGGAGTTTCAGAGCCGTTCATACTGGTTTTGATTCCACTGGCGTGCGGTCGACTGTACATCTAACACCAAATGTCATCTCAAACCGTCCACTCTTCGAGTAACCCAAGGCACAAAAGGGACAGGCAAACAGAAAAATCTTCGTTAAAATACAAATACATTTATTTGAAGATACTAATATAAACTACATAAATAGTTAACTTAAAAAGGGCATCCGTTTTGACGGACCCCCAAAAACCCCGGAAGAGAACCCGGCAGCAAATTAAAACCCATTCGGCGAATAAGAGAGCGTCCTCACAATAAAACCGTCGCGAGGCACATTAATTGCAATCGGCAATGGCCTACTCGACGTCAACTGGCGTATATCAATCAATAAAGGCTGCACCTCCATTTATTCTGATTCAATTCAATCGCGAATTCTTCTGTTGATTGATTCATTGAGCGCGTTGCGGGGCGTGCGGAAAAAATGGCAATTCAGATATTATCTGTCGACTGCCACTTCACAATAAATCAAACTATCATCATCAACATGTCCCCACTGCTGGGGCTCAGGCCTACCCTCTCAACGAGGGCGTTCGGGCTACAGTCCACCACGCTAGCCCAGTGCGGGTTGGTGGACTTCACATGCGCCTAAGAATTTCTTCTTCGGCGTATGCAGGTTTCCTCACGATGTTTTCCTTCACCGTTTGAGAGCAGTCAGTAAATGTACTTAAGGTCCGAGAAAAAACCCATTGGTACATCAAATTATAATCCCTCGTAATAAAACTGAACGTCAGTTACGTTAGTAAAATATCAATTATAAATTAAACTAGAGGTATAGTGGCAGTGGGACACCTCTAGGAACTTTTGGATAACAGCCACAATATAGTAAATCCCTGTTAATAACTTCGGTAATACTCGCCTAAACTCGGGACACATCGCGAAGTGTCGTCTCGGTCCAAATCTTAAGGGCTCCCTAAACGATCATGCGGCATGACATGCAATACGAGCTGTCACTCATGCATGATCGTCTAGCTGTAGTGATTGACGTGCATGACATGCAAATTACGTGCTGGCCGTTGCTTCATTGTATTGATTGATAGCAAGCATGATGGTCCATCATGCAGCATGACATTCACGTAAACGTTGCATGTCATGCAAGCATGATCGTTTAGGGACACTTTTACACTTGTTTCGGCCGAGGTCTCATTCGCCAAGTGTATGGAGTGTAACGTTTGATTCCGAACCTCGTTACAAAAATTAACGGTTGAACCCAATTTTGCATCAGTCAATGGCCTATGGTCAGTTTTTGTCGGACAAGCCCGTTATTAATGTATCAATCATGTTTCAAACAAGTCTTAGAGCGTATAATGAAACATTCCTAATCCATCCTGCACGGTCGGATCAAAAACACCCCCACGAATATGCCGACATGTGTGAAGTTTGACAGTGACTAGTGTAGCTTGGTCTATGGTTATTTATCCATTGTTATTAAGACTAATTAAATTAAAGGTAGATACGTCATGGTTTTAGCCATGAATCAAAAAATTTTGCCACTCCCATATGGATGAGTAATAAAAGCATTCTATGGGTGTCAAAATTGTGTCAAACTAATCACAAAATTATGACTCACTCACACATTCTCATTTTCAAACTCCACATAAATTTGTATTAGCAACCTCCTCCCGCTACTCCGCTTCCTTTGTCCGCACCCCCCCCCCCCCCCCGCCCCTGTAAATGGCACCATAGGTTCCGATACTAAATATGCAAGATGCGATCTCCACAGGGAGCGCGCGCGCGACCAAAGACATTTGGTGGGTGCTCGCGGTTTAGCTCAGAATAAATAACAGTACAGTCAACCACACGTCATCAGTGGAAACACTTCGACCTTGGGCTGGCCTAGCCTATTACATAGTTTCAATACTATGAGAGACCAGTTATACTGGTTTTGTTTCCACTGACGTGCGGTCGACCGTACAAGCAGTTTTAGTAACAGTAGATAGCGGTAACAATCGAAAAAAATGTTTTTAATTGTTCCTGAATATTTTGTCCACAATATTAGAATGTGATTGGTAACAGGAGCCGGGGACGACCTAGACTGACATATGAGGATCAGATAGAGCGGGTGCTCACAGACGGACACGTGAGGAGCACTCGCGTCCCGCGGCGAGCGTGTGGCAAGAGACTGAGCGAAGCGACAGACGATCGCGATACTGGGCGCTCCGTTCTTTGTGCATACCCCGTCAGGGACATAGCATGAAGATTGTACCTATGTATGTATGAAAAATCCAATTTCAACTGGGTTAAAATTCGTGCTCGACCATAATAATAAGATTCACGATAAAACAAAAAAACCAAAGCTCAACTTAACTTGGTATATAATTCTCGCTCATGGCGCGTGTGTTTACTTTTCACGGCGCATAATTTATTTTTTAACCGGCCATTATTCATTTTGACGGTAATTTTGTTTAGACTGCGACTTACAGCTGCGGTGGCGAGGGGTGACTTTTTGCTTTTTTAAATTTTTACTGTTGGATTTGCTCAATTGTTTTGAGATAATATTGATTTAATATTTATAGGAAGAGAGGTAATACAGTAGTTTTTTTGAATGTGGCTATCTTTATATCGATTTTTTTTCTACCTACTACTTACTCTAAAATTAAAGAAACACGTACTGAAATTTTTTATGTGCTTACCTATTTCATCAACAGCCTATTAATGTCCCCACTGCTGGGGCTCAGGCCTACCCTCTCAACGAGGGCGCTCGGGCTATAGTCCACCACGCTAGCCCAGTGCGGGTTGGTGGACTTCACATGCGCCTAAGAATTTCTTCTTCGGCGTATGCAGGTTTCCTCACGATGTTTTCCTTCACCGTTTGAGAGCAGTCAGTAAATGTACTTAAGTTTCTAGAAAAAACCCATTGGTACATGGCCCAGCTGGGGATCGAACTCCGGACCTTTCGATATGATAGGCCGCGTCTTATCCCCTACGCCACTGACGCTCTACTTACCTATTATTTTTATTTTAATTTGTTTACTGGACTACCGAACAGATTTTGATGAAACTTGGTACAGTGGTAGCTTATATCCTGGAATAACATATTGGCTACTTTTTAACGCGGACAAAGTCGCGGGGCGTCCGCTAATACCCCCTAAGTAACAAAACGCCTACATAGAGGGCGCTGTTTCACAATGTACACGGGAAAACCTTTTCTACGCGGGCGAAGCCGGGGGAAAAAGCTAGGATTACTTTACTGTTACTTTTTCAATACTCAGAAAACATTCCCGTCCAAGCACAACAGGGCCGTTCATTGTTTAAATCTAAATATACCACTAAGTCAAGCTTGGAATATACAGGACGGGGCACCCCTCTTGTGTGCATTTTTTTCATCTTTCTTAGGGTTTTAAACCCTATTTTGGAGATCAATGCTAGCGATAATCTAATAAATAAAATATATGTTTATTAATTTGGTCCATAGTTCTTCCATGTTTATTTAAATAGTAAACTCCATGTTGTGTTTATAAATAGTACATTGTTAACCTAGGTGTGAAAGTAACTTATTTAAGTGCCGAGACGGGGATTGGCGCCCGACGCGTAGCGAGGGCGCCAATAGTTCGAGGGACCTCTAAATAAGTCTTGAACCCGAGGGAAACACTGTGCTTTTCATTAAAAATACACTGAAAGTAAAAACAAAAACATAAAATGAGTGTTAATACAAATCTCTGCTATACGGAAGTATAAACAAAATTCTACAATTCGAAAAAACAAAAGAAGATCGGATTGCCGCTTTCCCGTCTATTTTGTTTTTTCTGTGGCCGACCAGCTATTCTGCCACTATTTTTCATTTCCATCATTGAAAAAATGATAAATATTTTGCCCAAATCTATGTTATTTTATAGAAATAGTTGACAGTAATAATTATAATAAACTCATTTAAAAAAATATGTTCTTTAATTATTACATAACTTTATGTTATTTCAATTTTACATCGCGCTGTAATTGAGTGGCTGTATAGACAGTTGGACCATGGTCCAATAGAAATGTCAAAATAGTACTAGTATTTTTTTAAATAATTCGACAGCTGTCAGTTGAAAGCGATTCTCCCTAGGGCTGAGATGTATTACTTTCAACCCGCTCCTCAGGCAACTTCAGACCTTCTTTCAGAGTATGAGTAATGAAAAACAATTTACAACATGCTTTTTACACAATTAAATATACTTAAAATTATAATAAGACGGTACATTAGCAAAAATATTGAAGTACCTATATCCAAACGCAGGCGTAGATGCTTATTCATCATCATCATCATCATCAATCATCAACAGCATATTAATCTCCCCACTGCTGGGGCTCAGGCCTACCCTCTCAACGAGGGCGTGCGGGCTATAGTCCACCACGCTAGCCCAGTGCGGGTTGGCGGACTTCACATGCGCCTAAGAATTTCTTCTTCGGTGTATGCAGGTTTCCTCACGATGTTTTCCTTCACCGTTTGAGAGCAGTCAGTACATGTACTTAAGTTTCGAGAAAAAACCCATTGGTACATGGCCCAACCGGGGATCGAACCTCGGACCTTTCAATCATCATTAATCTTTTTGCGCCTACCACTAATTTATCTGCATGGCCCAAAGGTCAGCTGGTAGAGAATGCCATTGGCATTAAGTTCGCCTTTTGTACAACTTAGTGAAATAAAGTTTTAAATAAATAAATAAATCATCGTCTAGCATTAGTCCACCACTGGATGCTGAGATGATTCAAATGTCAAGTACGAAAACCTTGGCCGAAAGATTCCTAAAACGCGACCGAAAATCCCGAAGCTCGTAACCTACTCGTAGGTCGAATACTTGAAACAATGACTCCACGTACGTACCGCACGTCAGTGGAAACAAAACCAGTATAAATTGGTCTCTCATAGTATTGAAACTCCCTAACAGGCTAGGCCAGCTCAAGGTCATAGTGTTTCCACTGACGTGCGGTCGACTGTACCTACTGACTTGAGTGAGAGTAACATACGCCCTTAAGTAGGTGGTTCAAGATATGACGCACGGTTTAAAAATAACCACCCTTTGTGAGATTCGTTTTGTGTGGCCACTGACGACGCGTCTCAAACTAACTTTCCTGTTGCACCAAAATGGAATACATACATACATTATTTATACTCAAAAATGCTTGTACTGTGGTCATTATTCCGACAACCTTCTTTGAGCAAAGTCTACCTTCCCGCCTCAAGAGCTTCCGTGGCGTCGGGGATAAGAACCGGCCTATCATATCGAAAGGTCCGAAGTTCGATCCTCGGCTGGGCCATGTACCAATGGCCATGTAAAATGGGTTTTTTCTCGAAACTTAAGTACTTTTACCGACTGCTCTCAAACGGTGAATTGAAACATCGTGAGGAAACCTGCATACATCGGAGAAGAAATTCTTAGGCGCATGTGAAGTCCACCAACCCGCACTGGGCTAGCGTGATGTTGTATATCGGAAATTGCTGGCGGCAAAACTCACCAGCAGTTGCCGATTGCGTTATTTCTGATTGTTTTTTGTTACAAAAATAGTCAGGTGCAAAATGAGGCACCAGAAAAGTTGTATAGAATTTCATTGCTGGTGAGTTCAGCCACCAGCAATTTTCTTTGAAAACCCATTATTGTCGAGTTGTGTTTCAAAAATGGTCAGGTGCAGGAAGATTTTTTTTTTTACTCATTCATGACAGTTTCATTGACTTCAACAAGTACGTGTGTTTACGCAGTAATTAAATGATTCAGCCTTGTGATACGAGCAATGATTGTGTTTACTATCATTGAACACTCAAGAAAAAAGTCAGCCAAGTGTTCGTCAACGAATAATGTGCGGGGTCCGTCATAAAAAAAAAAAAGTATAAATTTACAAATGCACTGCTGCGCACAGCAAAATGTGGAATATGGACCTTCCCTCTGACGCTTTTCCACAGCGCTACGATATGGGGTCCTTCAAGAAGAGAGTTAAAAGAGCTCTTCAACCTTGGCCGGCGCCGCACCAGCACCCCCCGGGTGTTGCAGGTGTCTATGGGCGGCGGTGACCTCTTAACATCAGGAGGCCCGCCTGCTTGTTGCCCCCGTAGCAAATTTTTTTGCAATAAATATAGCCTATGTCACTCAGGGTGAATGTAGCTTTCCAATGGTGAAAGAATTTTTGAAATCGGCACAGTAATTTTTGAGTTTATTCATTACAAACATACAAAAATACAAATCTTTCCTCTTTATAATATTGGTATGATGATTGGTATGATGATAGACGCTCTCAATGACTTTAATGTCTGATCTCTACTACAGTGTTAGATGACAATTAGATGTCGATACAATGAAGTGTTAGTTATGGATAAATGATATTTGATCTGACATACGAGATCAGAATAGATAGAGCGGGTGCTCACAGTGAGAGCGTCAGTGGCGCAGGGAATAAGACGCGGCCTATCATATCGAAAGATCCGGAGTTCGATCCCCGGCTGGGCCATGTACCAATGGGTTTTTTCTCCAAACTTAAGTACATTTACTGACTGCTCTCAAACGGTGAAGGAAAACATCGGGAGGAAACCTGCATACGCCGAAGAAGAAATTCTTAGGCGTATGTGAAGTCCACCAACCCGCACTGGGCTAGCGTGGTGGACTATAGCCCGAACGCCCTCGTTAAGAGGGTAGGCCTGAGCCCCAGCAGTGGGGACATTAATAGGCTGTTGATGTTGATGATGTGCTCACAGACGGACACGTGAGGAGCACTCGAGTCGAAGAGAATGATGAGAGTGAGCGAAGCGACAGAGGTGTCAGATTCGCGATACTTGCCGCTCCTTTCTGTCTACCCCGTCAGGGACATAGCGTGAATAATGTATGTACTTATACTGTAATTACATCTGATGTTAATTTTATTTTTACACGACTGCTTGCAAGAAGTTTCAAATCTCTTTGGTCGCGCGCGCGCTCCCTGTGGAGATCGCATCTTGCATATTTAGTATCGGAACCTATGGTGCCATTTACAGGGGGGGTGCGGACAAAGGAAGCGGAGTAGCGGGAGGAGGTTGCTAATACAAATTTATATGGAGTTTGAAAATGAGAATGTGTGAGTGAGTCATAATTTTGTGATTATTTTGACACGATTTTGACACCCATACAATGCTTTTATTACTCATCCATATGGCAGTGGCTAAATTTTTTGATTCATGACTGCATGCAATAAATTTTCAATTACATAGGTACTTACTTTTTTACTAACTTCAATGATATTGTACAATGTACAGCCAATAAGTAAACTATAGAGCGACTATGTATTGAATTGTGTAATATTTTCTACCTATACGAGTATGTAGTGGTGCAATAAATATATTTCGACTTTGACTTTGAAAGCATCTCCAAAAATGGCAACACTAAACTATTAAGTTCCTGCTTTAGTTTAGTGTTGCCATTTTTCGAGAGATTTTACTAACTTTTTTACCGAAATTTCTTGCTTCAAGATTATAAAAAAACTTTTTTAGCTAAGTTTCTTCCTTCAAGATTAAAAGAATATGAAAATGAAAATGAAAAATTTATTGACCATGCAACAGGGTACGTTACATTTAGTCCGTCAGATTTACAATATAAATTAGTATTAATAGGTAATAGAGATTATTCTTAATATGTAATGATTGTTATTTAGTCTTCAGACATCGTCATGCAAATGAACATTTCCTTGGGTGCATTGATGTATTCATTCAGAGTGTAGAATGGATTTGCTTCAAGAAACTTTTTTACTGCACACTTAAAATCTAGAAAGGGGAGTTCAGTTATTTGCAGGGGTAGTTTATTGTACAGACATATTTTTAGAGAAATTCCCTATATGACCAAAAACATACCACATAGATCCACCAAACAACATATGTAGTACTGTATCTACCTTTAATAGTTTCATTCACCTAATCTTCACGAGTGGAAGCCAATTTCCAAGAAAACCAACGGTTATTCGAAGACAACATGTTTCCCGTCAAGGTTGCCAGACTATCTTGTTTGATTATGCTAAATGTATGTCAACATACCAATTACTGTGAGGTTTGACATGGCACGAATCATATTTTATGTACGCAGTGTACGCACTAAAATCTTTCGCAATCACACTTGTAGCTACGTTGTATAGTCTCCGTAGAATTTTTTGGCGGTTGCATGAACATAGTCACAGATTGTTTGCACATCGCTGACAGTTTATAGTCTAGGTGTAGCGAGATAGTGTGATGCATAGATACATAGGTGGACGGATAATCAGAAACAGGGCAAGATTTTCATACAATCGAGGTCACTTTGAAGCCATGGTTCTCCGTGAAGGATTGATCGGGGCGTGATCTGATGACGGTCATCGAGAGAGTAACTGGAGGAATTTTAGATGGCTATAGATATCCAACTGATCAGATCAGACGATTGAGAGCAGCATCGTCATGATTCCTTAACTTTAAAATTTTCATACATTTTAATGCCATTTTGCAGGTTTTTTTCTACATAACGATGCTGCTACCAAACGGCTCATCTGATCAGTTGGATATTTATAGGGATCTGAAAGTCCTCCATGTACTCTCTCGATGACCGCCATCAGATCATGCCCCGGCCAATCCTTCATGGAGAACCATGGCTTCAAAGTGACCTCGATTGCATGAAAATCTTGCCCTGTTTCTAATTATCCGTCCACCTATGTATGTCCAAATACTTGAAAGATTGATTCGGTTCATCAAATCAACGAACTATTTCTTGAAATTGAATGAGCGTCTCTATTGAACCTCCGCACAGCTCATCTATGACACCTACAATTATTAAATGCGTAGAAATCAGCCAACTTCACACGACCGCCAAAATATTTAAGTGCTCGGATTTTTAAAATTAATGTGTCTCTCTCTCTATGTTTAAGATTCAACTTCCTCAACTTTATATTTTTAAAAAATATCTTTTTTTACAACTGAACTTTTTTTGTTACTTACGTAAAGTACGATGTAGGTAGCTAGGTAGGTTACAAAAGTTACAAGTCAGTCTTTTAATCAATGTATGGGCGGTTTACTGTAATAATGTCCAATCTGAAAAATGTCCAACGACCATGCTCGAACTGAAAAATGACCAAACTGAATAATGTCCAATCTGAATAATGTCCAATCTGAAAAACGTCCAATCTGAAAAATGTCCAATCTGAAAAACGTCCAATCTGAAAAACGTCCAATCTGAAAAATGTCCAATCTGAAAAACGTCCAACCTGAAAAATGTCCAATCTGAAAAATAAATAAATAGCGGTTTTTAAGGTTCTGTAGTGTAAAATGTTCCAGATTGGACATTTTTCAGGTTGGACATTTTTCAGGTTAGACGTTTCTCAGATTGGACATTTTTCAGATTAGGCGTTTTTCAGATTGGACGTTTTTCAGTTTGGACATTTTTCAGATTGGACATTATTCAGATTGGTCATTTTTCAGATTGGACGTTTTTCTGATTGGACATTTTTCAGATTGGACGTTTTTCAGTTTGGACATTTTTCAGATTGGACATTATTCAGTTTGGACATTTTTCAGATTGGACATTATTATCGTAAATCGTATTATTTACTAGTATTTTTTTTCTTTCTTGTTGTAAACGGGTTGCTTACTTACACGTATAAAAAACCTGCATTACGCCACATTAAGTTATCTATCAAATATTACGACATTTATGATAGTGGCCTTTAATCTGTCGTCTTCGTCTTCCTGTTGTGCGGTAAACATGGATTAACTAACGACCGTTAAACTTTATAACCGGATTATATCACAATAGATAAGGGATTATAAGATGCAGAAAATATAATGATGATAAAAAAAATACATCCTTCAATACCTAATGTTAAGTCTATCTTCTATCTACCTATGACTGAGTGAATGAGAGTGAATGAGAGTGATTGATTGCGACAGCTTTTTCCCCATGACTTTTACTTTTAACAATTAAGTAGGCTATGTTCATGTGCAAGATGTTTCTATATATATAGGTGGACAGATAATTAGAAACAGAGCAAGATTTTCATACAATCGAGGTCAATTTTAAGCCATGGGTCTCCGTGAAGGATCGATCGGGGCATGATCTGATGAGGGTTATCGAGAGAGTAGATAAAGGACTTTTAGATCGCTATAGATATCCAGCTGATCAGGTTAGCCGTTTGGAAGAAGCATCGTCATGAAGAAAAAAACCCGCAAGATGGCATCAAAATGTATGAAAATGTTTAAGTTAACGAATCATGACGATGCTGCTTCCAAACGGCTTACCTGATCAGCTGGATATCTATAGCGATCCAAAAGTCCTCCATCTACTCTCTCGATGACCGTCAGCAGATCATGCCCCGATCAATCCTTCACGGAGACCCATGGCTTCGAAATGACCTCGATTGTATGAAAATCTTGCCCTGTTTCTAATTATCCGTCCACTTATGTACATGAATGATATATACTTCAGAGCGTCCGAACTAGACCAAGAAGGTAGAACTTCCAAGTACTTTCTTCCGTTATCACAATTTCTTAACGAAACCTCACTCATTCACAATGCTTGTACAGTTCAGTACACACTTGAAACTGTAGTACTTATGAAGTACAGTCGACCGATAAAAATGTTAACCGCCCCAGCTGGTATATTTAGATTAAAGATACAAGCCTAGGTTGTGTGAAGAAAATGATGAGACTGAACCACAGAATAAATAATAGCACAAGACTGAGGTAAGCGATAGAGAATACTTGGCGCTTCTTTCTGCCTACCACGTCAGGGGCATAGCGCGAAGATATGTCACTAAGCCAAAAAAAAAGCTAAAAAAATTAAATACCAATCTTTAGACAACATACAAAATCACTAATACGGTAGGTATTTACTCTAAAAACTATAAAACAATAATATTTACAATAATAGTCTATTGTATATTGTTAAACAAACTTGACGTTAAAAGATGTGTTGTACTTAGTATTAGTAGATAAAAAATTTACGTGTACCCAGTGTACTCTTAAGCAATAACATATTTTGACTATAAGAACAGGTTGTCAGCCAAAATCACCCAAAGGTGGTTAACATTTTCTTTGACCGACTGTACTTAAAGAATGTGCATCAAACACAGGTTGCATAAGGCCGTGATAATATTTGACTGATAAGGGAGCCAGTTACCTCATCCAACTGAAGCAAAACAGTTTACAGTCTTACTAGTTGTTGCCCGCGACTTTGTCCGAGTGTAATTTTAACCGTGGAACTGGAGCCATGTAAGTTCATTTACTGACTGCTCTCAAACGGTGAAGAAAACATTTTGAGGAAACCTGTGTATACGCCGAAGAAGGAATTCTAGGCGCTTGTGAAGTCCACCAACCCGCACTGGGCTAGCGTGGTGACCTTTTGAATTAAAAATGATATTTTTAAACGGATAGCCAATAAAACCATAGAAGGTCGATTAATTCACGCATTGATACAGGTCGATCAAAACCAGATCATAAAGCCGAATTTTAGAACCAAATGTAAGGCGATCGCACCTAGCACTAGTATGTCAAAATAGTTATTGCTTATGAGTACACTGGGTACTTTTATACCCGTCAATTTTATCTATCAATGCTTCCTGAGTGTTAGCTAAGAACTATGCTATTCCCGCCTAACCTATAATCTGAACGTATTTGCGTCCCAAACATAGAGTTAGCATACTAGCTATAGAGCGCGCGCATCGCTCATTGCCCATTGTGCCAAGTGTAAGCAGGTGTTCTATGGACGCTTCTATTATAGATTTTTTCTATATCGTTCTTTTCCGTGAACCGTGTTTACAGCTTGGCACTGCACATTTCACCATGATTACTCCAAATCTAAATAAATACCGGCGAGAGCAACGATCAGCGCTACTGACGTGTTGTGACTAGTAGCGTCGCCCCGAACATTTCGAGACTGTTCAGACCCGTGCTTACAATAATAATAATAATAATGTTTGGACAAATTCACACACGGTTGTTTAGTCCCAAATTAAGCCGAAGCTTGTGGATGGGTACTCAACAACTGATATACATACTTAAATACATACAAACACCCAGAATCCGTACAGTTCAGACTTGCTAACGCGCGCTCTATGTATACTAACACCATGCATTTAGGTCCTAACAACATTCAATCATCGGTCGCAAATCGTTCTTTGATCTCGTTCAGTTGATTGATGAACGAATGGAACCGGCCATTGTCTCGTTAATTCGGTTCATTGTTTGCTCCGCTTGGTAGTTAGACCAATGATGTCTTATTGCGATTTGCGTAATGGATTTTCGCAATCAGGTTAACAACGTCTAATGCTGGACGTAGGGTCGTAAAATTACTATTACGATTACATTGAAACTGTTCTGGCGGTTTGCCCGTTGTTTTAGTAACGTGATATTTTACTAGACTGGAAAATAAAAATATAGTTTTTCCAGACGAAGTATTTCTGTATTATGATTTATGAAGGCTTATGTCCAGCAGTGGACATGAGAAGGCTGGTGGAATCAGCCAGATACCATGGTGATGTGATGAGCTTCTGCCCATTGCTTCCACGCGCAATCCTGACATAGCTCACTTAGAAATGACATCACACCTCATTAAATTTCTAGCTGAAATATTGATCTTGTCTTTTCTGTACATTGAAGGGATTAAAAAAAAACACTCTTCAAAAAATTTCTTGGCTGTTTGAACCCGCATTACGGCAAAACTACTGGTCCGATTTGAACCGTTTCTTTATTGTTTGAATGCATGTGGTCTAACTTAAAATCTGATGTAGGTACTTAGATTTTTTAAATTCCAACCCTAAAGGGGTGAAAAGCATTGAGGTATTAAATAATGATTGGAATACGTTATTTAGGCTCAACTGACCCCAAAACACTTTTCAAAAAATATCTTGTCTGTTTGTCTGCGAACGAAGTCGCAGAAGCGCTTAGTATAGCAAATAATAATCAAAACACTTGAGTCTGATTTTAAATGAAACGTTTTTGTGCCAGATATACAAGATAATCGTGCATTGTCTATGCCACGAATTCGACATGGAACGTAACATTCACATCTGCACTATGGTATGAGTTGATAAGTACCTCCATACAGTTTAATTGAATGTTTCGTCACGCACAGTGGAACGGTAAGGATTTTGGAATGTTGTCAGACATGTTACTATTGCTTGACTATTGCTTGCCTATGTTGTGAGTGACTCAGTACTGTTTTCGTAGTTATTTTTGTTTAAACACATTTGGGTTTTTATTTTTATGCCAGCTTTGTTTACTACTACTCATATCTGTGAATCATTGCTTTGACAACGTATCGTTTTAGTCTTAACAGTGACAGGTTTTAGTAAATATTTGTAGCGGATCTTCCTTCTAAAAGTTTCCATATGTCTTCTAAAATAAAGTTATAGTTCTTAAACTAGGAAGCAGTGGTAGAAAATAAACCTGACCGTCTAAATGTACGGAATTAACGGTGGATTTATGGAAAAAAGAATATTTTGACTCTATATTTTTAAGCTACAAAAAGGTCATCGCAAACTCAGTGGGCAGCGAATTAACGAACTGGACAGCTTCCCTTAAAAAACTGCTTCTGAAGGCTCTATAATGGAATGACTGCAATAGGAGAGGATTTGCCCAGCAGTGGGATAGATAGCACATAGACAAAAAACTAAATAAAATATCCGTAACATACAATTATGTTTCAGATTTAGTTTTGGGTGGTGAAATCTGGCCCCTTCTCAGAAGAGGCGTTTGCACTGTGAACCGTGTTGATTCGTGTTAGGAGTCAAAATTGTTCGTAATCTCTTGTTACAGGAAGTACCCCTTTACTAATTATAAAAAGGACCCCAAAATAACATCAATTTAAGCAAACACACATTCAAATAATAGCAGTTTTGATCGTTAATTAATGCAAGAATTAAGGAATGTCTAGGTAAACACGACGCTCGCGTGTCTACAAGCCATTCTGGTTTCCCCTCCTTGTAGAAAGATAGTCTTTCATGCAATAAAGTCCACCAGATGCGGCATAAAATGTACCTATAGTTACAATGCAAACAGACAGACATATTCATAATCACAAAGACAAGAAAAGTAGGTTGATTTACCTTGTCTTCATTTTCAATTTTTCATTAAAAAATTTTTTAAAAGGTAACAAATATGGCCGACTGACATAACCTCAAAAAGTATGTTCGTACGAAAATATCAATTATTGTTTCGTATTTTAGGTACGTCTTAATGTTCTAAATAATAACTAAAGAATTATATATTTATTTATTGGAATTATTTAATGAAAGTGACATTAGGAAGGTGTATTTGATGTTTTAATTCATTTTACCATAATTATAGTAGGTACCTACTTTGATGTTGAATACGAAGTAAACTTAAAACTTTGAATTTGAATTTACTTTGAATTGAATTGAATTTGTCTTTTATATTCATGTTCAATAGTTTTTTGAATACCAAAACAATTTTACCAAAACTAGTGTTGGTCGTAGCTGTGATGGAAACAAACACAGCCCAGAGAACTTCTTCGCATGATTTTGGGATTTCTGAGTTTTGTCAATTGGACTATCTTTTTATGGATAATCCAATTCTCTCTTTGCCAAGAAACTTGTCACCAAAATCACTAGACGAAATGTCAATTTCTAACGGACGAAATACCATATCTATAACATTCTCACTGCCTTTCGAACATCCGCGGCGGTGTCCCAAATATGATAATGCAAGACTAATTAATTGGATGAGGTTTTTGAACCGTTCGTAAAGCACCGTTTGGGTGTGTTCAGACTCTGCTACCGTCGCGAATTGCGTGGAAATTAGTCTCCTAGTGACGTCACTGGCGTCAATTACGGACCACCTGCGGGTTCGTTTGCGTATAAAAGTGATGAATAGAATTAGACTTTAATGAAATCGATTCGTCACGAAGTTGAATGAAATCTCATCGACGATTGAAAATATTGAAATGCTTTATTATTATAGGTACTTTAGTTCGTTCCCTATATATTCCCTAAGGTATCATCCAAATTCTCAAATACGTCTCAGCAGATAATCAAAACGACAATTTTCCGGAAATTACCAACATTTAATTGTTCTATGTACCTGTGGTTAAGTTATTCTGGAGGGAAACATCGTGAGGAAAGGCATACGCTAACGATTAGAATTTCTATTCTAAGATGTATATGTGAAGTCCACCAAAAACGTAATTGGGGCACCGTTCCTGGCCCCATAAAAAGATATCCTGCGAGATAAGTTACCTATCCTGCGGACACACAAAATAAAAAATCTTTGACGGAACACTAAACGGAAATCGTAATAGAAATGGAATTATAGGTAAAAAAAAATCTAACCGTAAAAAGATATTCAAATCGTGCACGAAAGAAGTCCAATTGAACTTTGATAGCTGTCACGTTGACAGTTGGGGTCTTCCATTAACAACGTGGCCCGTTTATAGGTGAGGGTTTTCTTAGAAGCGAATGGTTTAACGTAACCTTTAATCCTTAAATTAAGTATTAGTTCTATAAGTGAGATACAAAAAATAGCAACAGTTATATACCTACTTCTATTCTAGAATATAATTTAAGATTTTTTAATGAAAATTTTCATAATTTCCCATCATTGTCGGGCTTTTACAGATAATTTTCCAAAATTTCGCCCAATCGGTACAGTATTTTGTTTTGTTATAAGTCGCACAGGTAGACGCAAAAAAATATGGTCACTTCCGTAAACTTCCGCATCGACGGAGCCCATATACATATTTTATTGCAAAAATGTTCATATTTTTTTCTCAAATTCATAATCATCATCATTGTCCTTCCCTTTTCCCGTTATTTGGGGTCGGGTCTCCTCACAATCATGTGCCAAGTGTTTTTCAAATTCATAATATTTTTTAATATTATTGAGCGTAGTAAACACAGTTAAAATACCCTTAGCATCTTATTAAGTAAAACTACGTTTCACTAAAAAAAAAACAACGGTAAGGAGAGAGTCGAAAATTGACCCAAAATGGGGCCACGTAGTTTATGAAAGTCGCGTTACATTTGGTGCGCGTTTTGACAGGTATTGTCAGTGAGAATAGCAATTAGGGTCCGTTATTTATAATAAGTTATATTTGAAGCGTTGAAGCTTATAACTGATAGAGCTAATTAACATAAATACACATGGTTAAGTTATAGTGTTAGTGGTATAAAAAGAAACTAGTATTTAATTGCCCCTAACTGATTGATGCCACGATGGCAGCCATTATATTTTCATATTCCTATAAAAATCAATTTAAAAAAAGTTAAAATTTAACTTTAAAAAACCCCGGCTTACAAATTTTGACCACTGTGTGGCTAAAAACCTTAGACCCTGATTAATTTAATTTTTTACCAAATACGCGTCAGTTATAATATATTTTAACATGTTTTCTAACCCCCAGACTCAACAAACGGCAGTCTGGGGTTTAAAAAACCTAATTTACGCGTTATCTATTTAAAATCCGCCGAGGTCCTCTGTTCTGACCCTGAATCTCATATAATTAGGTATATAGAAGGACTCATCAAAGTAAATAAATAGAGGATTTACATAGATTTGCATTCATAAAATAATATTTAAGTACGTAAATATTTTACGAGATTAATTATGTAGTTATTTATATAAATTGCGTTTGTTTACGGTGATGTTAGGAATTCCATTAATTTACCATAATAATTAATAAATATTTGCAAATATGGTGAACGATCGTAGGTCCTACGCAAAGGCTGTTTTTAAAAACGTAATTCATTTATGGAAATGACGTTATAATTTCAATTAAATACTAAAAAATTTACGATTAAATTTTACAAATTCGATAATTTCTTATTGTTTGAAGGATGATCGAGTTTTTGATATAAGTTTAGGAAAAAAATGGCGTCCACCCACGCATAAACCAATGTATAAACCAAACCTATCATATTAAGATGTAAGTAAGATAGTAAAGCTATCAAAGTTGAACGAATATCTTGGATTGTCATATAATAATTTATTGTTGGCATTTAAGTACCTACCTAATATAAGTTTTATACGTGCGCCATTTATTTTTCAAACCACCGCGCCAGGCCAAGACTTCAATAACTAAATCTTCACACCCCCAGGTATAACTATTTCAGTAACAGTTCATTGAACCATATTTTTGAAACTAAAAATAAAAATTTACAGTTCGATTCGCACTTTTTGTGCGTTTTTTCTGTACAAAAAACTGTGCGACCTCGATAGATTGTCGTGGATATTTTTTGTAATATAAATAGATACTCAAGTCAGTCGTGAATTATGCATGACTCATGATTGTTAGCTGGCCTAGAACAAGAGTCTAAACAGTAAATCTAGAGTAGAGTAAAATAAATCAATCTAAACTTATAAAATCGTCGGTCCTGGACTGATTGACTGATCTATCAACGCACAGCCAAATCTTGAAAGCTGAAATTTGGTACATAGGTTTATTTTAAAACGTAACACAGCATCCGATAAGGAAGGATTTTCGGAAATTTCGACTTTAAGGGGGGGATACTGTATGAAACTGAACTTTGTATGAAAGTTTTTGTTCTTTGATGAAACATGAAAATTTTAATTACAGCTACGGAGTAAAAATAATAATGACGTGTTTCAGGGATTATGGATTTTAACATTTTAAGAGGGTAAAACGGGGGTGAACTTTTGTATGGGATCATCGGTTTTTTTTCAGCGGGTATAGCCGCGGGGCGTCCGCTAGTCTAATATAGGTCTAATTCTACTTTACTCTACTTATCTTGTAGAGTTTTATAAGCTTCTGTTCATTGCTTATCTCGCATCTTTTCGCATTTACTAAGAAATCTCATCAAATCAAGTAGGTAGTTACTTATTTAGAAAAAGTTGAGTTTAAAAGGAAGGTTTAATCCATAAATTATGGTTCAATGAAACCCGGATCCGTGCAATAAGTTTTGAGGTTGCCACAAATTAAAAATTATATTCAGAAATAGTTAATATTCAGAAATCTTACCTGAACAATGTGCGATGACGGCCAGCACCACGACTGCTATGCAAAGAGTCAACCTCCGTATCTCCATTTTGATCTTCTTTGATATTTATTTTAAAAATACACTCAACAAGAACACAGTACAGGCACTGAGGTCAATATTTTCTTTACAAAAATATATATTTTTCTAGAACACTGCAACACTATCACTTAAGGCACATTCCTTCCTTGGATCAGGCACACATCTGTCGCGAATCTGTGAAGGAGAGAAAATAACCTTAAAATTAACCATCTAGCACAGAATACATAATAGTTTCGTATATATATTTTTAAATATTACTATAGCCTTTACAAATGCGTTCCGATTTGTATGGTTGTTTTACTGTGCATTTTGTGTCAATTTCAATTTAAAATTAATAAAAATGTTTTCAAACTTCTTAAGTTCTTGAATTTTTCATCATTTTCCCTAATATATCCCTAATATTTCCTTATAATATTAGCACAATCGGTCCAGGGTTTTTTAGTAATTTGGTCATAAAGCCGTGCCTGTACCACAGATTAGATAATAGTTCCTACGGCCTGTACATTGCAAAGATTTTAGATTATATCCTAACTTGTGTCCAGTTGGCGAAAACATGTGATTTGTTTCAAGTTTCCTATCTGAACACTCATAAAACTCAATGTGTCGAGTTGACGAAATAACAAATGTTGCTTATTTCCCATCTCACTAACTGTCGACACACGTGTGTCCAGATCGGTGTGACCAGTTTGATCAACCCCTACTTCGTACAGAATGTGCGGGACCGGACTGAAACAAACTAATTTAACGATACACTTGACCTTAAAGCGCGCAGAAATGAAAAAGGAGTAAACCCATTTTGTTCTCGAATGAGTTTTGTCGCGCAATAAAGTTGTTTTACTGCTTTTTATTGTGGACGTAACTCTCGGTCCATATCGTTCGCGGAATGGACCATAAATAATACATATTACCTATATTTGTTTTTATTTATTTACGAGTTTTGTGATTACTATTAGGTACTATAGCAAAATGAGGAAAATAATCTGTATAGGTGTAACTTCTCACAGTAAGCTTATCGAAGCTTATTTAACTCACCGGAATAGGTTTTAACTGTGTCGTACCGCAGCCGGTTTGAACCCTTATTCCGTTGAGATAAAGCCCTTTCTGCAGTCTTCAGTCGCAATTTCTGATTAATTTCTCGGTAGAATTTATTTGTCTTTGACGCATAAAATCTGTCAAAGAATAACTACCTATACAGGTAAGATACCTACGAATTTCAAGTTTATTTTATAGTACTTACATATTGTCTTTTTTTTTTCCCTCAACCCTATAATTTTGAAAGACCTGCTCATCTTGAGATGCTCATTTGAGAGTCCTGCTCATCTTGCAACATTTATAAGACGACAAGATAGACTTACACAATGTGTATGTGTATCTCTATCAATTCCTCTATTTTAAGGGCCATAACCTAGTCAAGGAAAGTAGGTTAGCAAATAAGTGTCACACTACACCAGGCGGACACGTTCTTCAGATAAAGCACGACATTTTAAAACACAAACAGATATCAAAGAAAACAGTGTTGTAACGCCAGAGAAACAAATGTACCTATACTTGTGAAAAACAAGTTGAACAAAATTAAATTCAGTCAATAATAACTTTTAAAACGCGGGTGAGGCCGCGGGAAACAGATAGTTTATTATAAGTGTGTAACCGTTGATATATCCAATGGGCTGTTTGGCGTCATTATTGCCTTAGCTTTACATAAAAATTTTCGGTTCGAAATTCGAACTTTTGCGACTTCTGGAAAAATGTCATGTTTAATCAAACCGCACTTCGAAGTTTTGCGATTTCTGGAACAATGTCAGGCTTGAACAAATCGAACGATCGAACAGTTTAACGCGGTAAATGTAGCCTATGTCCTCCCTAGGGTTGGATGTATCCCCATGCCAAGTTTCATCAAAATCCGTTCAGCGGTTTAGGCGTAAAAAGGTAACGAACAGACCGACTTTTCGATTGCATACAGGTAGGTACCGCAACTGAAGAAAAAACCCATGTTCATCATTTTATCAGGTGAAGATTCTTCTAGAGTCGCCATACGAGGCATTCCTCATTTAAATGTAGGTACCTACTTATGTTTGAAGAAAACCATCGGTAAGTTTGAAAAAAAACCCATCGGTAAGTTCGAAGAAAACCCCACCGTATGACACGGCCGGGGATCGAACACGGACCTCTCGACGTGTCACGCCGCGTCTTCATCTATGCCACCGGCGCTCTATGCTGAAAGTCGCGGTCATTTGCTAGTTCTATTTACTTACCAACTTGGTACCAAGTCCACCCTTGTAAGAAACATCAAAGAAGCACGGAAGGAAGTTGGCTTAAACCAATAAATAGTGAACGGTTTATTTTTAACTGCAGCGAACGTCGAACATAAGTACGCATTTCCTGGCCTAGTGGATGGGTTTATAATAAATCATAGACAAGTTATTGATGAGAACATACCGCTAGATCATTTAATTAGGATCAAAGTGTAAAACGTTCCAAATCAAAATCGCCATTTAGTTTCAGAGATAATTAGTTTTTCAAAAATGACACGATTGGGACACTACAAATTTTTTTAAAAAAATAACCACATGCGCTAGGGGGTTGGTTTTTGGATCTATGGTTAGGTATATTTATGTAGTTTGAATATAATTCATTCCCACCTTCATCAAAATAAGTTCAGCGGGAATTGAAAATACACTCCCATTCATAATATTACTATAGATTAGTTACGGCGTTTATAAATTTTTAATACCATAGAGTTTAGATCTACTAATCATAAATCAATAACGTTTTAAAATATTAAAAACGCGTAAACCAGTACCTATCTATTTTAAAGTAGTAGGTAGGTTAAGTTAACGGCAACTAATGGAAGGCTTGTTTTATTTACTGTACCGTAAAATGGTTAAAACAATTTGTTAAACTCCATTTCTCGTCTTTAATGCACTTTTCAATCAACGGCCGATGGTTTAATGGTAGGTAATCTTGGTTTTATGTATCACTTTTAATTTAACTCTCCAATGAAATGTGATAACGGTAGTAAAGTTAAAGTGTTTGTGACATTACGATGGATCAACCTCGTATCATGAAATTAGGAATCACACAGTCGTCGCCTTTCTATAATAACTAAATTACACACAACAAACTCGTATAGTGCCATTGTGTTTTTTAACCCTTTATAAGGCCCCAGTTATACAGATAAGCTACGTGAAAGTTAAATACACTACCATGTTTGCAATGCACTAGATGTGTTCCCCACATCTACGGCAAAAAAAACAATAACAAAAAAACATGTGTCAATATATGCACTCAGCCTGTTAGTGCACTTTAGTTTTCAGATGATCTGTTTCCAATACACCTATTCATTGACATTGAATGAATGAGGAAAGAAAGCCTGATATCATCATCAACAGTCTATTAACATGTCCCCACTGCTGGGGCTCAGACCTACCCTTCAACGAGGGCGTTCGGGCTATAGTCCACCACGCCAGCCCAGTGCGGGTTGGTGGACTTCACATGCGCCTAAGAATTTCTTCTTCGGCGTATGCAGGTTTCCTCGCGATGTTTTCCTTCACCGTTTGAGAGCAGTCAGTAAATGTACTTAAGTTTCGAGAAAAAACCCATTGGTACATGGCCCAGCTGGGGATCGAACTCCGGACCTTTCGATATGATAAGCCGCGTCTTATCCCCTACGCCACTGACGCTCTCAAGCCTGATATTCGCTATATAATACCATTATAGTTAAATAAAAAAGAGGATGTTCTTCTCCGTAAATGTTTATTAACTAAGTGGTATCCAAATCGCCTCTGCCTTATCAAGGGTTAAACTTCTTTTTTTAGGCTTGTGACTCAAAGAAGTAAATCAGCTGAACCATTAGGTACGTCCGTAAAAACGCATTTCAAAACCTGCACAATTTCATGTAAAAATAGTTATATAATATATTTTTTTAAATCTAAATTTTAACATTTGGAGACAAACTTGGTCCGATGGTCGAACCAAGTGGAATATCAAAATCCTGATGGTCCGACATGTCGAACCACGAGGGATCAAAATTCCACTTGGCTCGACTGTCGGACCATTGTCGAACCACGTGGCCGCACCCAATTTGGAGCCGGCACTCCTTTGTAAGCGTAGTTACACAAATTTTAAAGTGAAAATTTCAAAGTAAAGATAAGCTAGGAACCATTAATATAATATTGGAATATATTTGCAACTTGATTGGATGATGTTTTAGCTTGGAAAATTGTATTTTATCCAGCAAATCTCCGGGAATCCAAAGGTTACAAACAAAATAAAAGGAATTACCTACATAAATTAAATTTCGTCGAAGAGCGTCAGTGGCCTCGGGGATAAGACGCGACCTATCATATCGAAAGGTCCGAGGTTCGATCCCCGGTTGGGCCATGTACCAATGGGTTTTTTCTCGAAACTTAAGTACATGTACTGACTGCTCTCAAACGGTGAAGGAAAACATCGTGAGGAAACCCGCATACGCCGAAAAAGAAATTCTTAGGCGCATGTGAAGTCCACCAACCCGCACTGGGCTAGCGTAGCCCGAACGCCCTCGTTGAGAGGGTAGGCCTGAGCCCCAGCAGTGGGGAGATTAATAGGCTGTTGATGATGATGATGATTAAATTTCGTTGGATGACAAAATATGATCCGCTACGGCCTTGTCTATATAATAGTTTAGGTTAGTACCGGTAGATTAGAAACAAATCCAGTGGCACGATATTGTGTCATCACTCGATAAGTCCGTGTCAGATTTCTGATTGAATGAAATATGATAATTTAACAAGTGTTTTTCTAGTTTATCTAACAGATAAACTAGTAGACGATTAACTATATTCAGCTTCTTATGATAGCCATCCATCAGGCTTTACAATACCACGTCATGGCTTATACAGTATGTTTGGTAGATCACTGTAGGAATTTAGGTCTGTTCCATCTACTTATAATGGCAATCATCATCATCATATCAGCCTGTAGACGTCCACTGCTGGACAAAGGTCTCCCCCAAGGATCTACACGACGACTGGTCCTGCGCTAACCTCATCCAGCCGGGTACCGCGACCTTCACCAGATCGTCGGTCCACCTTGTGAGAGGCCTGCCTAAGCTGCGTCTTCCGATACGTGGTCGCCACTCGAAAACCTTTCTGCCCCAACGGCCGTCAGTATTAGCGATGTGCCCAGTCCACTGCCTCTTCACTTACGTCTGTGGTTACGTATCGTTAATTAAATTTAATTGCAGTTAAAAATACTGCCGTGACATTGCGTTCACAGGCGCTCTGTAACCTTGAAGTATGGTAAAACCTGTACAAATACATTTGGAACAATACTGTAGATTTCGGCGTTTTCACATTTTCCGGCACCGGCAAATTACTATAGTGTTGGCCGTCACGTGATCTATCGATACTATCGTGACATCGACAACTAGTCGCTTTAACAGCTAAGACAACACGATAAGACTCCTGAAATACAGCTTGACTAGTGTGGGAGTCAGGGCTTCAATATATCATGTATCTATACAAATAAGTGAATAAAGTTTATGTTTACGTATAAGACAGAAAAACGGAATATACGAATATGTAAGTTAATGTTTCATTATCAGTTCTCCAGCGCACACGCAGGTCAGATAGGCGTCTAACGTCGACTCTACCCATAAATCTCGAGTATTGAAAGACCCTTTTATCATCTGTGTATCGAGAAAGTTGTCCCACTGACCCTTGGGACCTTATATTTCATAATAACGACGTAGCAGGAACTTTATAACTGTGTTTAACTAATTGAAATGTTAATTTATATGTGTACTGTATACTAGTTGTTGCCCGCGACTTCCCACGCGTGGGATATCCCGGGGAACAGTTGGTAGCGGCAAAAAGTAGCCTATGTTTTGCACCAGGGTTCGATGTATCTAAACCTAACTACTAACTAATCTTTGGTTATCTAATTAGTTAATCTGTATAGGCTTTAAGTGAGCGTCAGAGACGCGGCCTCTCATATCAAAAGGTCTGAAGTTCGATCCCCAATGGGTATTTTCTCGAAACTTAAGTACATGTACTGACTGCTCTCAAACGGTAGGAAAACGTGGTAAGGAAACCTGCATACGCCGAAGAAGAAATTCTTAGACTTTAGCCCGAACGCCCTCGTGAGAGGGTGGGCCTGAGCCCCAGCAGTGGGGACATGTTAATAGGCTGTTGATGTTGATGTATAGGCTACAAAACATCAGAAACCGAGAAATTCTAACCAGAAATACTAATAATAAAAATTGCCACAGTACAAAGTGGTATGACTTTCCCTGGGTGGATTGAAAATTCTCCAGGATGCTTCGAGTTACTACTCAGCAACTACAATGAGTCACTCCGCGTCTCCCGCTTCCCCCTACGTCGCCCCGCCGTCATAGGTACAGAGTGCAAAAACGATCGAAAAAGTATTGGGCGAAAGTATCATCATCATCATCAGCCTATTAATCTCCCCACTGCTGGGGCTCAGGCCTACCCTCTCAACGAGGGTGTTCGGGCTATTAGTCCACCACGCTAGCCCAGTGCGGGTTGGTGGACTTCACATGCGCCTAAGAATTTCTTCTTCGGCGTATGCAGGTTTCCTCACGATGTTTTCCTTCACCGTTTGAGAGCAATCAGTACATGTACTTAAGTTTCGAGAAAAACCCATTGGTACATGGCCCAACCGGGGATCGAACCTCGGACCTTTCGATATCATAGGTCGCGTCTTATCCCCGAGGCCACTGACGCTCATCAAAAAGAAGCGAAAGTATAGGAATAAATTATTATTTATTTATATTTTCAATAAAAAACAAAACATTGTGTAAAAAGCAGTTAGATACTTATAGAAATCTTCATCTTTATCATCATTTGTTAATGGCACGACGTCACTGAAGCCCGACATTTATGCGAACGGTACTGTCGCGCCAGGACGAGAGCGGGCGGGCGAGGTGGGGAAGCGGGAGGCGGAGGGAGGCCAAGGCCAAGTGACTCGTTTCAGTTGTCGGGTAGTACAAAAAGAAACTACCTATCTAACCATACTTATCTGTAGTCCACGGTATAGAAAGCGAACGCGGCATTGGGTTTGTTTGTATGTTTGTCCTCCGGCCAGTTTGCTCAAGGTGTTTGAGCAGAGCCGAGGTACGGAAATCTACTGACCTATATTTGTGTGTCAAATTCACATGTCCAAAAGCGTCGGTGGCGTCGTGGGGAAGACCTATCACGTCTAGAGGTCCGACTTCGATCCCCGGCCGGGCCATGTACCAGTGGGTTTTCTCCAAACTTAACTCATTTACTTCATCATCTAGATCTGGCCAATGGATTTAAAGAGAACGATTCTTATCTATAATAATATAATATAATGTTGTGAACAAATTCACACACGGCTTTAGTCCCAAATTAAACCGAAGCTTGTGAATGGGTACTCAACAACTGAAAAACATTTAAATAAATACTTAAATACATACAAACACCCAGAATCCGAAAACCAACAGATATGCTCACCACACAAATGTTGGTCCCGGGTGTGAATCGAACCCACGACGTCTAGCGTAACAAGCAGGGTCACTACCAACTAAGCCAACAGGCCAGTCGATGTAATATGTAAACAACTCGACAATAAAATGCTAGCAATGCATGGCTTCGAATAAAAGTTGACGATCTACCTTCGAAAATCATAAATAATTTGATTAGTGCGTCATACAGGACCCTCCGATAATAAAACCAAAGATTAAAGGGCTGCACCCTTATACCGAACTGGGATTTAGGCACGTATCGCTGCTATAGCTGAGTTTGCGGTACATAATGTACAGTCGACCGCACGTCAGTGGAAAAACTTTGACCTTGAGCTGGCCTACATATGGTTTTGTTTCTACTTACATGCCGTCGATCGTATTTAAAAACAGACTATGAATACGAGATTCTGGCCTCTGGCGTCCAGTTCCCCTAACGTCCAATCCCCGAATGTACAATTCCCCTAACGTCCAATCGTCGAAGGTCCACATCCCCAAACGTCAAATTCCCCTAACGTCCAATCTTCAAACGTTTAATTCCCCAAACGTCAATTCCCCTAACGTCCAATTCCTCAAACGTCAAATTCCCCTAACGTCCAATCCTCGAACGTCCAATTCCCCAAACGTTAGTCTTTCTTCTTCCTCCTCATTAGTTTTGAGAAATTCATTGAAATTATTGATATTGACAGTAATATGAAGAAAGACTGTGCGAGGCTGAAGTAACATTAATACCAGGCATCCCCATCATGAGAGCGTCAGTGGCGTCGGGGATAAGACGCGGCCTATCATATCGAAAGGTCCGAAGTTCGATCCCTGGCTGGGCCATGTACCTTATAATATATACGATATATAAATATAAACGAGACCGCGCTAGGGCTCAAGTTGGCTTATCTAAGTCAATACATGTCGACAACAATACGAATAGTAATTCTGGAATATTATTACAGCCTATAAATACTTCCATAAATACTAAAAGTAATAATTACAATTTCTTTAAAAACTAAGTAAGTAGGTACCTCTGACGCCACTGACGTCGGGGATAAAACGCGGCCTATCATATCGAAAGATCCCAAGTTCGATCCCCGGCAGCCATGTACCAATTTTCTCGAAACTTAAGTACATTTACTGACTGCTCTCAAACGGTGAAGAAATTCTTATGTGCATGTGATGTCCACCAAACCGCACTGGGCTAGCGTGGTGGACTATAGCCCGAACACCCTCGTTGAGAGGGCAGGCCTAAGCCCAGCAGTGGGGACATTAATAGGCTGTTGATGATCTTCACCATCTCGCGACTAGTGAGGCCAAAACGTATACAATACAATCAATATCCGATAGGAAGTGAGTACCAATACGATAAGCTATCTAGTTTTGCGTCAACAGTTCGCGCTCGCCCACGGCCTAGGTAAACTGCGATAACAAGCACACGTGAGCACTATTGGTTGTTTGGTACGGTCGACCGCACGTCAGGGGAAACACAACCAGTATAAACTGGCCTCCCACAGTATTAAAACTCCCTAAACTAAACTAATAAAGCTGAAGAGGTTTTTGTTTGTTTGAACGCGCTAACCTCTGGAACTACCAGTCGGATTTGAAAAATTCTTTCAATATCTGATAGCCCAATTTTTAAGGAAGGTTGTAGGCTATTTAATATCACACTACGACCCTTAGAAGCCGAGCTATAAAGCCGCGGGAAACAGCTAGTCAATTCAATTCAATTTTTGTGTTGTGGCATTGCATCGAGTCCACGATGATTCTGCCAATGTCCAAGGTTGAAGGACACACAGTGCTTTAATCCTTGTACGGTAACAAACGACAATATTCTGTTGGGTGACTACTGAAACAGATGACAAACACAAAACATGTAGGACGACACAAACACATATAGCAGTAACGCGCAGCACATAATATTATATATACCTATTAAATATACATTAATAATAAAACGTGAGAAGTTTGGGAGGTTCTTAAAAACAGCTAGTCATGTATGCTTTTACCAGATGACATTGAAATACTACAGCTAAAATAAAAATAATAGTGTCAATTAGAACTATCTTGAAAATGTAAGTCGATTGTACTTTAGGTTTTAATACCGAACACCTTTGCTTCAATGAATGGAAAAGTGAATAAAAAGAGCCCGCGCGAAGTCACCGAGCGAGTGAACGGAATGAATTAACAAACCGGTCTCGGTCCCGGTCCCGGTCATCAGCGAAGCCCTACTAAAGACCAATTTCACGCTTGACTGACTAATTTATTGATATTGCTTATTACAATCTTGGGAGGATGGTTTATTTAAGAACATGCTAACCTAACGTCATAAAATGACCACTTCGTGGAAGCCGCTGCATACGTCTAGAGACTCCATTTTATCCGATTGGCTGTTAGAGATAGTTACTCTAAACTTAAAAAAAAACTAAACCGAAACAATTTTTAAGGATGTAGGTGACTTGTTCTGGACGTCAAGCTTTCATAAATTGGTGTCTTGATTGTCTGTGTGTCCGTGAGGAATATTTCGGTAGATTTTTCTACCAATTCCCGATATCCGGTCATGCTTAAATTTTGCACCCAAATTTGGTTCTGAAGACAATACCTATACAATACAGTAGGGATATAAAACTCTATTGGGCTCCCTAAACGATCATGCGGCATGACATGTACGTGCTGTCACTCATGCATGACCGTCTAGCTGTATTGATTGACGTGCATGACATGCAAATTACGTGCATGACATGCAGACTACGGGCCGTTGCTTCACTGTATTGATTGATAGCAAGCATGATGGTCCAAGGAAGCAGCATGATAATTCACGTAAACGTTGCATGTCATGCAAGTATGATCGTTTAGGGACCACTTACGGTAGGTACATTTAATATGGCGGATTACCTTTATTTTTACAACACCATCGACATTGTATCAAATGAAAGGGTATAAGAATAAAAAACTCTATGTGAAAAACTTGTAAAAATATTTAACTACCTTTTCAAATTAAAATTTGAACTGATCCGATGAATCAATGATGAATGATAAATTACTTTAAGACTGATTACCTACTTAATTATGTATTTATAGTTAGCTTACATAATAATACCTAACTGTACTTAACTATTATACATTAATTTAACAAGAATTACGTTGATATATGTATTTAATTAGTTTTAAATAATGTATGACATGTTAATATAACTGTGTCAGTGAGTGGATACTGTATAATACGAAAACAAGTTTCCATTGCCATCATTGGCTTTTAAAAAACTTAACTTGCTGGTTTTAATCTCAGAGCAAGGAACAAAGTAATAGACAGGACTCATACACACTTTTCCTCTCTTCTGCTGCGCTCTCTTAAAGGGGGGAATATCTACATGACCTTAGTGGGGGAAAAACAAATCTTACGTAATATTAGGTACCTACTACGAGCCTTTAACTTTGAATAAAGTCAAATAATAATAACGTGTTTAGTTTTACTTAAACTTTTCTGGCGACATTAGTTTTTTTTAACGTTTCTAAGTAAAGCAAATCTTATGTAAGTAGATGGAGGGGGCTCCGGGAAATCTGTCCTTACATGGTGGTGGGGGCCTTATTTATTCTGTGGTGGAGGGTCAAAAATAAAAAATATAAGTATACCTAGAGATTTATTTCGATATCAACGCTCTGTCATTAAGGTATTTCAGCTCTGTGCTCTGAGGTTTTAATCGTGAATTTCCTGTTTTATTCCGATTAAAGTTCTCACATAATGAATTGGTAAAAAAAAGTACAGTTAAAAATGACCCTTGTTGGAGATCTGGTTTCCTGTACTTTGTTTTAAGAATTAAAATCAGTTTTATGTTATTTTCTTTTTTTTAACTCCCACAATGCATATGTATGACAATATGTTCAAAAGAAACAAGCTGAACGAATAACTTTGCTTTGCCCAATGAGACTGACTATGCATTAAACATTATCTTACAAAGAACAAAGTGTTAGTAGTAAATAAAAAATCTTAAAGATACTAGGTAACATTAGCTATTGTTAGGTAAAAGTGAAATAGAAGGTTTTTCTTTAGTAAACAATATAATAAAATATTGTTTTCTTCGTTCAAAAATGTTTATCGAACCCGCCCGGAAGTTATATTTCGTGGCTACTTAAAAAACTCGAGTAGACATACATACATACATATCTTCACGCTATGTCCCTGGCGGGGTAGGCAGAAAGAACGGAGCGCCAAGTGTCGCGATCCTGACACACCTCTTTCGCTTCGCTCATTCTCATCATTCTCTTCATACACGCTCGCCGTGGGACGCGAGTGTTCTTTACGTGTCCGTCTGTGAGCACCCGCTCTATCTGATCCTCGTATGTCAGTCTAGGTCGTCCCCGGCTCCTATTACCATTCACAAAACTCGAGTAGATATCTCCATTTTTTCATATTACGATTTTAAGTTTAAACGAATACGTAATGCTGTACAAAGTTCTCTGAACTTTTATACTTATAACATTTTTAGGGTTCCGTACCTCAAAAGAGGAAAAAAGGAACCCAAGGAAGGACTCCGTTGTCCGTCTATCTGTCTGACAGTCTGTCAATACCATTTTTCTAAGGAACGCGTGGAGGTATCAAGTTGAAATCAATATCTTCATTCACTTCTTTTTATTACAGAATACGTCGATTTGTGAATTATAATATTTATTATATCCGGTCCACGTGGAGACTAAAGATCGATATAAATAATGATGGATTGTAAATGCGTCTTGTTGTCAATAACTATTTATCTAGTATTAAGTATTTCTGACACGTATTATCGGAGATAACGAATGATAATTTATCGTCAAGAGTCATTATTATTATTATAAATCTAAATTATATAAAAGGACACACTGACCGTCTGTAAATACCCCACTTTCATAGATAGATATTTACTATTGGTGATGAGGTCGTTGGTTCGAACCTTGGCTCGTACCAATGAGTTTTACAGAACTTAAGCACTGTTTTTTATAATACCGATGATGGAAAGCATTGTGAGGAGACGGGATTACCTATTACAACTGGAGTGCGACGCACGCGTGTGTCCATCAAAAACGGATTGGGGCACCGTTGGCGGACAGGGGTTTGGCACAACAGATCCCACAAGGGTCAAGGTGTCGCCAGGTATTCCTGACACCCTAAGAAGATCATTAACATCAACAGCCTATTAACATGTCCCCACTGCTGGGGCTCAGGCCTACCCTCTCAACGAGGGCGTTCGGGCTACAGTCCACCACGCTAGCCCAGTGCGGGTTGGTGGACTTCACATGCGCCTAAGAATTTCTTCTTCGGCGTATGCGGGTTTCCTCACGATGTTTTCCTTCACCGTTTGAGAGCAGTCAGTAAATGTCCCTAAGAAGATAAGGGGTTCGAAATCCATGACGAAAAATTCGCGGGCACTATAATATAAGTAGCTAGTTAATAAGACACCTAAAAAAAAATAACAGCTGACTCCCGTGAGATACCCTGGGGTTACCAACCTTGAAATTATATAAAAAGGCATTTAGCAAACACCAGGGGTACTAAACAATGGGTAGGTAACATGAGAACCTCAAAACGAAAGGTGTGACAGGGACCTTGAAATTTTCAACTTGAAAAAAAAAGGGGTGATTTGAATGTGAATGAATGAATGAATGGAAGTGCTAAATCATTCCCGAATGGCTTTTGACGAAAAGATTATCAACGTACCCAATATGATCTGTCATCAAAAAGTTATGTATGAGATAGTACGTCATAGATATGGCTATACATATTTTATTTATAGGTACGATTAAAAATGCAGAAATTGCACAATATTGGCTTTAGTTATTTATATGCATTTACTGAAATCTTGGAGCGTCGGTGGTGTAGTGTGAAAGACTCGGCCTGTCACGTGGTCGAGAGGTTCGAGTTCGATCCCCGGGCGTTCCATGGGCTTTTCTCGAAACTTAAGTACATTTACTGACTGCTCTCAAACGGGGAAGACAAACATCGTGAGGACAGCTGCATACGCCGAAGAAAGAATTCTCAAAGCGCATGTGAAGTTCACTACCCCGCAGTGGGCTAGCGTGGTGGACTATAGCTCTAACATCCTCGTTGAAAGGGTCGGCCTAAGCCCAACAGTGAAGACATATTAATAGGCTGTTGATTAGATTTTTTTCTTCATGTTTTAATGACCTTTTCAATTCGAGCAATGTCCAATCCAATTTCACTACGTATTGCCTCAAAGTACGTACGTAGCTACGTAGGTACCTATTTGCGATTTGATACTGACAAATGTGTATATCTATATCATAAACCATAATTCTGATAACAGCAAGATATCTAATAGTCAATAAAACATGAGTGCCTAGGTACGTAACTGTAAGAGTATGTATTTTTAGCTAGAACTGTAAAGACAACGAATAAATTCTGTTTCAGACATAAGTAAAATATATTTTTAAAGAGGTTTTGGCTTCGTTACTAGACCTTTTTAGCCATATTTAATTTAAAATTATTACCTATAGCCGTTATACTAGCACGCGCAGTCGGCAGTACCTACACAAAATTCGGAAAAACTATATGATAGGTACTTCGGTCCCGCTAAAAGAGTAAAAATAATCAAAAACCAAAAACTGTAGGGATGTGACGCTATGAGAATTCATTACCGGAATTTTATCGATCAATAATTTAAATAAACCGCGTTTATTCGTTGAATGCCAAGGCTGTAGTAAAAGTATTTGATGCAAATTCGTTTGCAACACGAGATAACAATTAGTTTTTTTGCATTATATTAGCATTCATTTCGGTAATATACGTAGCAATTGAAATGCGAAGGTCTTCCGAGGATAATAGAAGTAGATAAAACTTTTTGAATAAATCTATGCATAGAGAATATTAGCTTAGAAATGTAGTAGAATTGACAATGTAGTGTAAAAATGTGCAACGAAATAGGTGTGACCTACTGTTAGGTCACTAACTTTATAGTAGGTATTGTTAGGTACAACAGCATCGCTGCAGATAATAATATTATGCTCTTTAAATAAAAGTTCCGTAACTCAAAAATTGTATGTCAAACGTCAAAACGTGAACAATATAAGGATCGATCCATTCCGTACATCAGAAATCCAATCCAATTTTATTTGTAAGGCAATTAAAAAAAATTGCGTTCAACCGCAACTCCCTGACCGATAAAAATAAAATAAAAATTAATCCCTTTGCTCCACTGACTGGTTGTAAAAATAGACTAGTACATAAGTAAGTACCTATAAAGTGAAATGATAAATTTAAAAGCAGGTATTCAACTAAATTTGCTGAAAGAGTTTTTAGTCTGAACTACGCACCGAAGTGTCAAGTCTAAAATAATCTCACACCGCTTAGTTATTTTCGCCTTTGCTTTAACAAAATAACACAGACAAGAACAGAATAACTTAACAAAAAAATGACAACCAAACCATCCTTTCAGGCTCACACAAAATGCACAATAAAACCAACTCCTTTCCTTTTTATTTTTCACTTCTCACGTCAACACAAACAGAACAAATGAAAATGTAAAATGCAGATTTTACACTCTATCCAGTGGAAATAACAACTTATTTTTAAACAAACTTGTTTGAACCAAATCAATAACTGAACACGAATTTTCTTATATTTTTCTGTGAATCGGAACGCATTTGTAATACTTTTTTAGTCAAAAAGTTTTGTTTTTCAACATACCGCGGGCAATAGACAACCGACGCGACTCTACTGGCGCGCTGTTACATGCAACTGAGCCCGCTTTTATTTTCTGGCAGTTGGCTTTCTGAACGCTACGGCACATCTCTAGTGCGATAATATGTCTGTGTGCGTAACGCTTGTATTGACGCGCATAATATCGATACGGTAAATGTCGATGAATATTAGAAATAAATAGTCTTAACTCTTCCGTTTTCCACTATGTTTTACAGAAACACACACAGTCACACCTTAGAGAGAAAATAAAATGATTGTGAACAGAGCCATTTTCTCCTTTATTTTTAATACAATTCATACATAATGTTGTGTATTACTGACGGACGATGTAACTGGCTGGAAGCAGCTGGATAGAGACTTGGCTGACTGATGGACTAAAGCTGAAAGTCTAGTGGTTCCTTTGTTATTAGTGGCCAAGAAGTTTCTAATCTCTTTGGTCGCTCGCGCGCTCCCTGTGGAGATAGCATCTTGCATATTTAGTATCGGAACCTATGATGCCATTTACCGGTGGGGTGCGGACAAAGGAAGCGGAGTAGCGGGAGGAGGTTGCTAATACAAATTTATATAGAGTTTAAAAATGAGAATGTGTGAGTGAGTCATAATTTTGTGATTAGTTTGACACAATTTTGACACCCATAGAATGCTTTTATTACTCATCAATAAGGGAGTGGCAAATTTTTTTGATTCATGTAAGTGGCAGTTTAGATGATTAACTTATATAATCGTTTAACTTTGTCCTGACTGACTGATCTATCAACGCACAGTCAATACTGCTAATTTTAGAAAGCTAGAAACATTTTATTTTAAAACCTAAGCATCATCTAAGAAAGGATTTTTATAAAAATTCAAAATTTATTTTAATCCTGTGATTTGGTGGAGTACACGTCATAATACATCACATCAATCACCATACTTAATTACATTTTTACGCGGAACGTCCGCTAGTAATAGTTTATTTAGGGTCAAACAAAATTAAGTACACCATCTTTAAAGGGTTATAATACCTTTTACTATCTCCTTCGTCAATTATCATTATATTCAATCATGATTATCTACATTAATTAACATGATAGGTTTTTTATTTGAATTAGGCTAATTACCCACCTACAATTTTATCGTTTCTCGAACTCTAGTTATTAGACAAATAAATAAAATTGTTACAGCTGCAGTATAACTATAAATAAGTAATGTTTAGATAAAATTATATAATTATATACGGGTCTTACACAGGAACAAGTTTTATTTACCTTGCCCGACGTTTCGACCAGGTTACACTGGCCGTGGTCACGAGCTGACTGGAGAGGCGAGCTGTCATTGTTGATCGCTGTGAGTAGTTTCTGAAACTACACTCTGCTGATCTTGTAATAATTGGAAAGTCCCGGCACACAACACTCACGGTATCCGCGGGCGTATTCGACGATAAGTCACGAGATTTAAGTTTATCGATCACTGGATTCCACGACGGTGACAATTTAAAACCATCTTCCCTATTGAAATTTTTGAATTTATTGATTTCAATAGCTTCTCGCACTATCCGCGGATAGTAGATGATAGTAGTGTAGTGTGGATAATAATTATATAATTATGAATACAAAGCGCGAAAGTCTAAAATGTACTAATGTTTAGTTAGTTTTTAATGATTTTGTTTTACATCTAAGAAAGCGTACTCATATTAATGGAGTCATGGACTTACAATTATTAAATTAAAAAATAAACATCGAAATTTATCGATACCTAAGTAAAATTTTCAAACATCGATAAACCGTCGGCCCATCTCTAAGCCGTAACACTATCCAAGCCTACATTCACACAATCAAGCTCCTCTCTTCCGCGCACACACAAAGGTAAAGCTTTCAAAGTTAGAAAAGCAAGCATTATCGACCTTACAGCTTTGGTAATAAGGATAGTTATTACGGGTCGTGGAAGCAAAGTTGACCACACGCCTCGCTTTTATAGGTCGGCGTTTCAAACCTGGATTGTAACAATTTTCGGAAGTAATTTTATCAGAAACTGCATACGCAGAAACAATTCGGCAAAGGTAAGTCTTAAATTATTGCTGCGGGTTCTGTAATTAGAGTTCCGTATTAGCAAAATGGTAAAAATTAACCCTTTGAAAAAAGCTTCATCCATGAAAGTGATATGCGATGCCCAGTCATTCGCTTGACGCTATCTTCTTTTTTTTTTTTTTAAAGGAGTTTGTGGCTTGGTTGGACGCTATCTTCTGGGACTGGACCACAGATTAACTAATAGTTCCACTGGACTTTTCTTTTTATATCGCTTTGTCGAGTCATTGGTCCAATTAGGTATGTTTTCTTCAGGTGCTCACCTCGTTTCGATATCTTCTTACGTAAAGATCTCCAATAGTGTTCATAATCAAAATTTTGGGTAGTATGACAGCTTTATCGAACACGATTTCGACGATGTGATTGTATAACACAATAGACTCTATAGTCGGGAAGATTTGTAGTCAGGGTATTGCTCGCAGTGACATAAACTAATCTTTTTAGGGTTCCGTACCTCAAAAATAAAAAAGGAACCCTTATAGGATCACTTTGTTTGTTGTCCGTCTGTCGGTCAAAACTTTTTCTCAGGAACATATCAAGTTGAAATGAATATCAAATACTCAGGTCTGCAATCCCTTAGAGCTGTGAAAAAATAAAGCTTCTAAGTCAATGCAGTAAAAAAATATGGCCGTTTTTGCCACATTTTTGAGTATTTTGGCAATGAAAACCTATGGGTACTTCCGGTTGACCTAGAATCTTGAAATTGGGCAGGAAGCAATGTCTTTAAAGCATCTAATAGTAATGAAAAAAATCTGAAAATAGTAAATTTGTAGTTCCATCACAAAAAAAAGAAATTTTTCTATTACCAACAAACTTAATTTTGCATATAACCAAATCACCTATGTAAATTAGTACCTAAGTGATAAAGTACTATAGACTTTCATTTTTTTTTATTAAGTTTGTACGGAACCCTCACGGCGCGAGTCCTACTCGCACTTGTCCGGTTTTTTTTTGCAAAAGTTTGGATACACGTTTTATACGAAACGTGGTAACTTTGAAACCTGGTCCTCCGCCAAGGATTGATCGGGGTGTGATCCGAAGATGGCCATCCAGAGAGTGAATGAGAGATACGAAACCTATGACGTTGATATATCCGTTAGTCAGCTTGTCTATATCTATACTATTAATAAAGAGGTAAAAACTGATGGATAATTTGCACGCTTAACCTGCGAAGAACCAAATGATAGCGGGGTGTAAAATACACCTAACGCCATCTATTGACAAACTTTAAAACTAAGAAACTGGCATGATTAGAACGGGAAAAAAAATTGTGTATAACATATAAATAGTATACTTTACAACGCGGATGAAGTCGCGGGGCATCGGCTAGTACGTAATATTTTCTTAGCACTATGAATGCAACTCTGTAGTCATAGAGATAAGCGCTGCAAACGCGTGAAGGTATTCTAGGAACATTGCACTCATCACCTGTATTTAGACTGGACTACAAAGTAATTATGACTGACACCCTAGTCGTATGTCATACGGTTGCAGTATGTCATACTTATTTTAGTTTGTAAGTGCATAATGCACATTGTAAAATTTATGAGCAAGCCCATTAAAATTACTATAAATATTTGTCTATAACGAAAACATAATACCTATAAAAAAGTGAATAAACCTGTTTTGAGGAATTTTGTTGAAGCATTGAAAGTTACTTCTTGCTTTTAATGTAGGCAACCAGTGTAATTGTGAACAGGAGCGATTGAAACCGAGGTTTAATATATCCCATAATGGAATGTTGGGGTTTGTTGTAGGCAGAACTCCATAGAAATCAAGATTTATTAAACCTCGTTCCCAATCACCCCTATTTACAAATTAACCTGGTTGACCATAAGGTCAAACACCCAAGTATAAACAAGTATAAAGTATAAACTTGAAACACGAAAAAATGACAAACCTGTGTTTATTATAGTCCTGAAGAAATCAGTCTTTAAATTTTGAATTTTCTATCACGTTATGAAGTAGAATGAACAATATTTTAAGGTAATAACAATATAAATGTTGTCTGGAAGAAATCGCTCTTAGCGATAATACCGGCTTGATGTACATTATTGTACTTTTTTTTCTTTTTCGTCTGTAATTTTTAAATGTGCAATAAAGTGTAATGAATTGAATTGAATATTTCCAATCAATATCTGTATATCTACACTCAAATTCCATATGCAATGCACCGTGTTATTCAGTGCCTATGTCCGAGCACCTCGGATCTCCATGGTATTTGAATTTCCAACTCTGTCATATGTGTCAAAAAGAAACAAGGGCTAGAGGCTTCCACGACGTCAATGGTGGGCGACAAGCTTTTTCACGTTCTGTTCGGTGATATATTAAGTAATTGAAGAAAGACTTTCATATAAATAAGTGTATCAAGTGTGGCCTGGTGCACCAGAAAAATCATCCAAGGACTTTTTTATTTGTGTCATCGGAACATTGCAACCCTTGCACGAGAGCACGCCCATATCTTCGGTTTCACGTCAGGCACTTCGAATACGATCGAAACAGGTACGATTTTCTTTATTATGTTGATCCTGAGGTGCTCGCAGTGACCTAATACTAATACAGTCCACTCTTATAAACTGGGTTATTAAACAGCCTATTAAACTATAGCTAACCATGGAAAACGAGACCTAATTTCCCTATTAATTGTAGTAATGTTATCTCCTTTGACCTTAAGACAATTAACGCGAGTTAGCATAGAGCACGTAAAATAATGGATAAGGCATTGAGTGGCCGAGGCATCGTTAAGCCTTAAACATACAGGTGGAAAAAACAAGCGCTACTTACCTGCAGGGTAAGTAGAATTAAGTAGCGGTCCATCCATAGGCGTTTTGGTGAAATACTATGCATTTGGTCTAGCTAAAAGTTTGTCCAACATTTGAGAATATGATAACATAGGTGGACGGATAATTAGAAACAGGGCAAGATTTTCATACAATCGAGGTCACTTCGAAGCTATGGTTCTCCGTGAAGGATTGATCGGTGAATGATCTGATGACGGTCATCGAGAGAGTAGATGGAGGACTTTTAGATCGCTATAGATATCCAACTGATCAGATGAGCTGTCTGATTCCTCAACTTTAAGATTTTCATACATTTTGATGCCATTTTGCGGGTTTTTTTCTTCATAACGATGCTGCTTCCAAACGGCTTATCTGATCAGTTGGATATCTGCAGCGATCTAAAACTCCTCCATGTACTCTCTCGATGACCGTAATCAGATCATTCACCGATCAATCCTTCACGGAGAACCATGGCTTCAAAGTGACCTCGATTGTATGAAAATCTTGCCCTGTTTCTAATTATCCGTCCACCTATGTATATACCATACAAGTTGTTGTTCTCTGTTGAATTCTCAAATGCTGGACCAACTGTTACTTACACCAAATGCATAGTATTTGGCCAATCACATATTCGACCCAAACGCCTATGGACCGCTACTATTTCTACTTCCCCGTTTTTAAAAAAATGAGTGGGAAAAACGCGAATGGAATAAACATACAATGAAATAAAAAGTTTGGGAAAGCGGTCTAAGATAACGAATCCTCTCATGACCCTTGGTCCACTTTCCAACCGACTTCAAAAGGAGGAGGTTCGAACTTTCAAGTTTTTGGACGTCTCTATGTAGCACACTATCTCGCGTACGCACATAATATTGACTAAACACTGTCAGCGATGTGCAATCAATTTGTGACTATATTCATTCAGTCGTCAAGAAATTCTACGGGGACTAGGTATAAATGTTACGTCATATCTTCACCGATTTGAATGATTCCTATTTTATTGCTGTATTCCAAGGGTGGGTCCCATTTCAATTCGAAAACAATATTTCACCAGTAAGGGTGGATAATTAAAAATCATTATCATCATCATATCAGCCTGTAGACGTTCACTGCTGGACAAGGCCTCCCCCAAGGATCTCCACGACGACCGGTCCCGCGCTAACCTCATCCAGCCGGGTCCCGCGACCTTCACCAGATCGTCGGTCCACCTTGTGGGAGGCCTACGCTGCGTCTTCCGATACGTGGTCGCCACTCGAGAACCTTTCCGCCCCAACGGCCGTCAGTTCTATGACTGATGTGCCCAGCCCACTGGCACTTCAGCTTCGCAATTCTTTGAGCTATGTCGGTGACCTTGGTTCTCCTGCGGATCTCCTCATTTCTGATTCGATCTCGCAGGAAAACTCCGAGCATAGCTCGTCATATCGTTTTACAAATTCGTTTTTTTTACTTGTCTATTAAATTTCTTAGTGAATCCACGTGTACGTGACGATTGCATAACAAAGATGCATATTATTATGATCATGATGCCACTAACTGAACAACAAGAATGATCTAATTAACATTGACTTTAGCGTGACCCTGTATATTCCTCTTATTGGATAGAGAATTATACTCTGTCAAAGAGTACATGAATATAAAATCCTAATTTCCAATTGTAACATTGAAATGATATTTATTCCTTGTTTTATATACATTATTTTATTATTAATGATCATACACAAGTTGTGTAAAATTGACATTTTGTATTGGCTTTGACATCTTGTATTCTATTTTTATTTTGTTTCTTTGACGATCACATTAACTTTGACCTTTTACGTAAGTTACACTATGTATTAATATTTGTAATGTGTGATAAATAAATCTAATCTAATCTATCCTAGGGGCCATCCATAAACTACGTAGCCCGCTTTAGGCCTTTTATAGGAAACTATCTGACCCGACAGACGTCGTTCTGTCAAAAGCTAGTAGCTACAATTCCAATTTTCAAGTTACAGATATTCCCGTGTAAATTTTCTCCCGTTATTCCCCCCCCCCCCCCCCCCCCTTCCCCCGCTTTCCCCCTCCCTTCCCATAAAATGTAAAAATTCAAAATCCCGTCATTATTTAATCATGATAGCTGTTTACCGTGGCTTCGCCCGTATATAATAAGTTATTCCCGCGGGAAAAGTTTACCGCGGTAAAAAGTGGCCTATATGTTATTCCGGGCTATAAGCTATCACCGTACCAAGTTTCATCAAAATTCGTGCAGCCGTTCTTCAGTTATAAGTGGTCTAACTAACACGACTTTGTTTTATATATTAAGATAAATCACTTGAACTGCATAGTGTTTTAAACCTGATCCTTTTTTAGCAGCGTCGTTGACGTAGTGGAGAATACGCGACCTGTCGTGTCTAGAGGTACGAGTTCGATCCCCGGCCGAGCCGTACCGATAGGATTTTCTCGGTACAGTCGACCGCAGTTTGAGATTGAGCTGCCCTAGCCTATTAGGCAGTTGCAATACTATGAGAGACAAGTTTACAATGGTTTTGTTTTGGACGTGACCGACCGTACATTTACTGATGGCTCTCGAACGGTGAAGGAAAACATCGTGAGAAAATACAATCTCTACGAGTCTAGGAGTACCATGAAGTAACAAAATTTTCGATCCATCAGCAGGTTTCTTTTTCAGAAAGTTATTTGGTAGGTATACCTAACTACTTTGTCTCATGTCCTTTAACTTTTTAACAAAGTTATTATTGTTTCCACTCTGTACCAATGAAATAGTCATTACTCATTACTCATTGTTAAATTTCAAATCAGGCCATACATAAGTCGACTTCCGTCCAAAAACTGACTATGAATGAATCATAGAATAATAACGGTAAATAGAGACATGTCTGCAACAGGCCTTTTCTAGCTGACAGATTTATTTTATTGCTCTGGCGATTTGCGAAACCGTACATATACAGTGGGATGTCAATTTAGTCACCTGCTATAACTGGGCGATTCTGACAATGAATGAATGAAAATTTTATTTGCTAAATATCGTCTAGTGCACATTAAGTACAGGTGGAAGCCATAAAATTATTAGTCACATCATATTCTGCCGTTTCCAGCTTGCAAAATAATATTTGATTGAGTTTAAAACATATGTAACAATAGTACATACATTGTTAACCTAGGTGTGAAAGTAACTTATTTAAGTCCCGAGACGGGGTTTGGCGCCCGACGCGTAGCGAGGGCGCCAATAGTTCGAGGGACCTCTAAATAAGTCTTGAACCCGAGGGAAACACTGTGCTTTTCATTAAAAATACACTGAAAGTAAAAACAAATACATAAAATGAGAGTTAATACAAATCTCTGCTATACGGAAGTATAAACAAAACTCTACAACTCGAAAAAATAAATGAAGATCGGATTGTCGCTTTCCCGTCTACTTTGTTTTTTTTTCTGTGGCCGGCCAGCTATTCTGCCATTATTTTTCATTTCCATCATTGAAAAAATGGTAAATATTTTGCCCAAATCTATGTTATTTTAAAGAAATAGTTGACACTAATAATTATAATAAAGTCATTTAAAAATATATATTTTTTAATTATTACATAACTTTATGTTATTTCAATTTTACATCGCGCTGTAATTGAGTGGCTGTATAGACAGTTGGAACATGGTCCAATAGAAATGTCAAAATAGTACTAGTTTTTTTTATATATAATTTGACAGCTGTCAGTTGAAAGCGATTCTCCCTAGGGCTGAGATGTATTACTTTCAACCCGCTTCTCAGGCAACTTCAGACCTACTTTCAGAGTATGAGTAATGAAAAGAAATTAAATATCAGTAACATTATCATTTTTTTTAAGTAAAATAAATTTGCCTGAGTATGTCAAGGTATTGTAATAGTTATGTCCTTATGTAAGGTCAATGTACCTAATAATACACTACATACATAATCAATATCAATAAAATAATACCTTATTTTTGTTATCTAGTGGTAGGTATTTTTGTTTCATTTATTAAATTTCAATCCTAGCTAGTGTTACCGTTCGGCAGGCGAATAGAGTAAAAACGCTGTTTGTTAAAGTCCCCGTAGAATTTCTTGATGAATGCATAAATGCTGAATGAATATAGTCATAAATTGTTGGCACATCGCTGACACTGTTTAGTCTATGTCACAGAATACATATTTGTCTATGTGTACGTACGCGAGAAATAGTGTGCTACAGATGTCAAAAACTTGAAAATTTGTTTTGGTTGATCGAATCATTGAACTATTTCTTGAACTTGAATGAGCGTCTCTCCCGCACATCTCCCTTTTGACAATTATTGTAATTATAGACGATTTTTTCTTTTCATAGTGTTCCTTTGTTTAATTTTAATTATATTTAAAAAATCACTATATAGACTATTTGACTTTTATTCCGTCCGTGACTGTACCATGTAGTGATTTATGGCAGGGGGACGAGTTGGGAATTTTTCGTAGGTATAAACTCTTTGCGGCCGAGATGGGAAGGGGACGGTTTGGGACTACACCATTTGTCATTGCGCAGAAATCGGCCAACTTCAAAAAGCTGCCATTAAACTCTACAGGGACTATTAAATTTAAATAACAAGTAACAAATGAGCATTAAACGAGTTATAGTAGTCTTAACACCCAAAATTCTTAATTACATCAGGTGACTAAATACATCCTGTAGGTATTCATGCGGGTACTTAGTATGTGTAGTGGCAGCGGGCGCCTTTGAGGTGCCAAAATTAGGTGCTAGAGAGCTATTTGAAAGGCAGTCTAAATGTATTTTGTTTGACTACAAAGTAGGCGTCGCCGTATAAAAGGTTTTCAGACATGTCACCGTTTATTATTCTCTCTGATGTATCATCATATCAATTTAAATATTTATATACCTACCACTGAACAGTTAGCTGATTGCCTAACTAAATTTTTGAACAAGAGAAACTTTTATTAGGTAGGTTAACCTACCTACTTAGGTACCTACATAATAATCTGAGAATAAAGATAGTTTGATTTTTCATTTTTAATGAATATAACTTAAATTCAAACTATGTGGTAACATTGTTGATTAGGTAGGTACGTATAATTAAAGCCATTAATTTGAATATGCAACATTAAAGTGCGTGATAGTTAAATAAAAGCGTGTAAACGACTCTACAAGATCGTTCCAAAATGTCCCCTGTTAAATCTTCATTATACCTACTATCAGTTTAAAACTGCAGTGTGGATCACCGAATGGCACTAGTTGTGCTTTCGTGGAGGCCGTGCTGCGGTTTTATTGAAAATCGCCGACTATTAAAGTCGGGCCCTGTTTTTGTGGAGGCCCGGCCGTGCTGTAACCGCCGGTTTTTAAAGAAAAACAAACAAAATATGACTTGGCTGTATGGTCTATGACTTTTGCCTGTCCATCATTGGACGAATTTAACAAAAAAAAAGCCATTTGAGGAAGAGTCTTGATTATTGCAAGACTGCATGTTTTAATTTTACTGTGATGACACTCTTTTATTGTTTAGACTGTGGTCTCTTTTGCCAAGGACTTATTTATGTATTCTGTGGCCAAGGTCTCTTTTGGCGGGAGGGGAGCAGAAGTTCGTCTCTTCTATTTGATTTTCCTTTGTGTATATATTTGTGATAATATTTTATACGTTATGTGCTTGCGATTGTGCGAATTGTTCGAGAAATTAAAATAAAAACTTGTAACAACTCTTTCAGCTCAAATTGTCCGTTGCATACGATTATTTTATAACTATTATGGACCCAAAAGTCATTGTTTCCAGGGCCGTAAAACCCAATAAGAAAACCAAATCTAACCTCAAAATGGATTCGGAATAAAAACAGAGTTTGTTACACACACACACACAGATTATTTTCAAAATGAATTAATGTCATCACAAAATAAATAGTGAAAAAATAGAATTTTTAAAACCCTCGCGAACACAAATTAGATAGTATACACAAATTAGATGTATACGTATAGTATACTCCAAGGACTCGCGAAGAGGACTAATGCCAACAGTGATTTAGAATCAATGGGAATTTTCTATTACCATACTGATATTACGGACATTTATCTATTTACCGGTCAAAATAGAACTGTCTCATTATTATCTAAACAACAAAAATCGGTAACAGTGATGTGAGTTGTAAAAAACAGGATAGACAAAACTACCTGCATTATTGAACGACACGGCGACACCTCAATTTTGATGGACTTCGCTCTTTACCTACGTAGATGTCAAAACAATATTTTGTTTTGTTCATTTGGACTTTGACCGCTCATTTGTTTTAAACCTTGCTTGACTTTATAGTTGGCTTGTAATCTGTGATAGAAACTTAGATTACATATCTTGAGTATTATTATAAAACCGGTGAAATAACGTACGCTTGTAATTCAGTCGCTACGAAGTCTTCCACAATGAAAACAATTGTTTTTAGTCCAACGAGAAAAATCATAGCCAGTAAGTAGTTTTATTATTTTGTTTAATTTAACGAATGAGGTTCATTATATATCATTCGACGTCCGCTGCTGGGCTCAAGTCTTCCCCAATAAACACCACCACGCCCGGTCTGCCACCTTTCGCATTCAGCCACTTTCAGGTCATCAGAAACCCCACGCATACCCCTCTCTACAGCTTTCAGAGGGACCTTAAAACTTGTGGATCAGGCCCCACAAGTGCCGTAGTTCATTTATAACTGGAAGTCAGCTCTGCATTCATGGCGTTTTAATATGCTTGTTGCATAAAGAACCTGTTTTTCTATATATTGTGTATTTGCCATAATGTTGTCTTTGGGGACTTCATCATCATCAGCCTGCACCAGTCCACATAGGCCTCCCCCAAGGTGCGCCACTGAGTCCGATCTTTGACTCTCCGCATCCAGTCACTGCCAGCCGCCCTGCGCAGGTCGTCGCTCCATCTACCCGGGGGGCGTCCCACACTACGCTTGGTCTCCACTCGAGAACTCGTCTACCCCAGCGGTTATCGGTTCTCCGATAGATGTAACCAGCCCACTGCCACTTCAACATGCTAACCCTTTGAGCTATGTCAAAGGCTTTGGTTCTCTTTTTTTTGGTTTGGTTTGGTTTTGGTTCTTTGGGGACTTATTGTGCAATAAAAGCACAAATTACAAAGACTTATCGTAAATTTTATTGTTTCAGACGTGCTGCTAAGGGCTTATTCGTCAGCCCAAAAAGAAAACCCTCAATTTGAAACACTAGCTGTATCTGTTCCTAAGAAGAATGTATACCACGTAGAACTTAACCGACCCAAGAAACTAAACACGTTCAGTCACAATATGTGGATGTTAGTATATTTTATGGTATTCTCATACCGTAGGAAATATGTCTAATTATAATCCTCATTTCGGGCTTCGCTGCAGTCTGGTAAAATCAAGAAGTTTCAAATCTTTTTGGTCGCGCGCGCGCTCCCTGTCGAGATCGCATCTCGCACATTTAGAATCGGAACCTATGGTGCCAATTACTGGAGGGGTGCGGACAAAGGAAGCGGAGTAGCGGGAGGAGGTTGCTAGTACAAATTTATATGGAGTTTGAAAATGAGAATGTGTGAGTGAGTTACAATATTGTAATCCATTTGACATAGGATGCTTTGATTACTCATCCATATGGGATTGGCTAAATTTTTTGATTCATGGGTAAAATAACCACAATAGTACTATTCGCAACAGGTCCCTGCAACATAACAACATTTGGCATATCTGTTTCCAGAGAGCTGAATGAATGCTTCTCTTCATTGAGCGAGAACCCGGAGTGCAGGGTGGTCGTACTATCCGGCCAGGGGAAACACTTCACGGGAGGTGAGTGTTCAGAGCTAGAATTGAAATTAGTACCACATCTTGTGTTATATACGCACATTTGTGTGAGTTTGTATTGGTTAATCTTCTATAGACTTTGACAGGGTTTCCTTTCATTTGTAGCTTAGAATTTGCCACACGGCCTGGTAAACTTTTATCGTGTTATATCAATGGCAATATATCCTGACCTCTCGACAACGAGCAACCTGCAGCAGTGCTGCCGTCGGCCAAAAGCCCTACTTCAGGAAGTTGGGATAGCTGGACTGACGGCCCGGGGGGAATTGCACAAAACTCCCGCTTTCGTGGAGTCGGTACAGGCGCCGCCAGTCCCGGCTAAGAATAATTTATATCAACATTTGTATGAATCCTCAGTCCAGAATACTGGTTATAATTGAGTGCAAATGATCTCACCGCTAGTTTGGATTGCCTTTTTTTCACTGCTGATTAGAAATCTGGTTATTTCATAGAGCATCATTGTTTCCAGGCATAGATCTCAAGAGCTTCGTGGAGAAAGCCTCCGAGGCGCAGGCTCTAGACGATGTGGCGCGGAAGGCGCGCTATCTGTATCGAATGATTAAGGTTTATCAGGTAATCTTTACTTATGTCGATTCGGCTGTAACTTAATTTTAGTTGAGAGCGTCAGTGGCGACGGGGATAAGACGCGGCCTATCATATCGAAAGGTCCGAAGTTCGATCCCCTGCTGAGCCATGTACTTCACTATAACAATCCTATATAAGAGCCTGGCTCTAATTGTATCAAATAATCACATAAAAATTTAAAATTCGCCTTTCTTACATACCCATAGTCTTCAAAATGCAAAATCCAAAATTTTACTATGAAGAAACGTTTCCTAACCTTGTCTTTGGCTTTCCAGGATGGCATAACTGCTGTAGAGGACTGCACGAAGCCGGTACTCGCCGTAGTACACAACGCATGCGTCGGCGCAGGCGTCGACTTGATCACGGCTGCTGATATCAGGTAAGAACCGGCGGGTCAGACCCAACCTGTACCAGCCTGTACCAGTCCACTGATAGAAAGGCCTCCCCTTAGAGTATAATATAAGGTATCATATACTCTAAGGGGACAGGCACTGAACTAATTTTGAAGTCAAAACCCAGCGGTTTTTCAGCCAGAGTATTGTTCTTTAATTTTTTTTTTTTTAAAGTAGGTTTTGGCTCTGTTACTCGCTACCCTCGTTTCACAAACTAGGCACCACCACCATTCGTGTTGAAATACCCTTCTTTATAAAACAGTATGACAATTTTTCTATTTTTTTTATCAAGCTGTTATATGTGACAACAGGTACTGCACTGAAGAGGCGTGGTTCCAGGTGAAGGAGGTGGACATAGGGCTGGCGGCTGATGTTGGGACGCTGCAGAGATTGCCCAAAGTAAATATAAATAAATAAATCCTATTAATATTAAAAATGTTAAAGTTTGTAAGGATGTTTGTGAGAACGTTTGTTTGTGAGACTCTTTCAAGCACAAACTACAGAACAGATTTTGATGAAACTTTACAGTGATGTAGATTAAATATAAGAATAACATGTAGGCTATTAGTTTGCGTATTTCTATAGTTTTCACTGACGTGCGGTCGACCGTACAGACAGGTATACTAGTACTTATTTTAGGTATATACATTAATTCTGTATATATGGTAATGGGCCTATTTTTGGTTCCAAGGGGAGGAGCTCTGTAGCTGAAGAACAGGCTCGCGCCTAGTTCAGCAACAGATGCTCAATCACTTGGCGATATTTATAAGTAGGTATAAGAATTCATGTATCATACATAATTGTTATACTTCTGGAATAAATAAATTATAATTATAAAATTAATTATAATTAAATTATAATTATATGTATGTATGTATGTAAACACTTTATTGTACTAAAAACATTACAATAACAGATAGTTAAACCAGTGAAACTAAGTACAAAGGCGGACTTATCCCACTAAGGGATCTCTTCGATTCAACCTTAGAGTTACTGAGAGGATTAGCTTTTGCGTTAAGTACCACAATTTCGTAGTAAAGTAGGAGAAAGAACTACTTGTCTGTAAACTTACCCTAAAAATACATAAACCAAAATGATACATTACAATTACATAGATCATACTATTACACAGATTATTTATTTACATACAGTATATAATATACATATTTAATTTGTGTTAATTTTAATATATTCCAACCCTAGCTAATGCGCATCGGCAGGGGGGTGTGGGCGGAAGTCGGAGGGGGTGCGGCGACATGCTACGGTTCCCCTGGCGCTCGATTTATTAAACAAAGTTATTATACAATTTATTGTACAAAATCTTTTTACTTTTTTTCCAGGTGATAGGCAGTGCGTCCACGGCAAGGGAACTGTGCTATACTGCCCGGAAGCTGCCGTCAAAGGAGGCACTGGAGATCGGTCTCGTCAGCAAAGTGTTCCCGGATAGGGACGCGTAAGATTTTTTTAAAATATACGGCCTTTTGTATTATGTTAATTCCACCAATTTCACGTAGTGGTAAAGACACGTTGATAACGCACAAAATGACGTATTCATAGTTCCTACCATTCACTCATTCGTTCAACCTTTCAGTCTTCTCTGAATGACAGTTGATAGCGGCAATCAGCGAATTTAGGTGAAGCTATTTTAGATGAAACTAATTATTATATAAAAATTTAATGATATTTTTAAGTTATTTTTTACAAAACATTTAATTAATAAAATAGTATTTTGTGAATGGTTGAAGAAGTCATTCCCTTTGTTACAACGCTATTTCGTCAAAATTTGGCAACACAGTAATGGTCCATCCATCATACTTAACCATAAAATTACTTGGCAACGATTTGAAAATATTTAGACTAGCTTTTACATAGCGTGTACATTGTGAAACAGCGCCCTCTATGTAGGCGTTTTGTTACTTAGGGGGTATTAGCGGACGCCCCGCGACTTTGTCTTTGTCCGCGTTAAAAAGTAGCCTATATGTTATTCCAGGATATAAGCTATCACTGTACCAAGTTTCATCAAAATCTGTTCGGTAGTTTTTGCGTGAAAGAGTAACAGACATCCTCACATCCTTACAAACTTTCGCCTTTATAATATTAGTAGGATAGGAAGTGGGATAGTAGAATTTGTCTTTGTTTTGTTATTTTTTATGGTTGTGTGTCAAAGGTACTGCCTTGTGTTTCAAATAAAGTTTTTCTATTTGAATATATTATGTTGTCTCCCTCTCTCTTCAGCGCATTGCAGCACGTGCTGCAAGTGGCCGAGGACATAGCGTCGAAGAGTCCCGTCGCGGTGCAAGTCACCAAGCAGAGCCTGGTGTATTCACAGAGCAGACCCACGAAAGATGGTCTCCAGCACATTGTGAGTACATATAACTCTCTTTTTCATGCGCCATATAACTCAGAATAAAAATCAAAGAGCGTCAGTGGCGCCGGGGATAAGACGCGGCCCATCATATCGAAAGGTCTGAAGTTCGATCCCCGGCTGAGCCATGTACCAATCGGTTTTTTCTCGAAACTTAAGTACATTTACTGACTGCTCTCAAACGGTGAAGGAAAACATCGCGAGGAAACCTGCATACGCCGAAGAAGAGATTCTTAGGCGCATGTGAAGTCCGGCAACCCGCACTGGGCTAGCGTGGTGGACTGTAGTCCGAACGCGCTCGTTTAGAGGGTAGGCCTGAGCCCCAGCAGTGGGGACAACAGATTTTTTTTAAAAAAAAGCTGTTTTGGTGTCTTATGTAAAATGTACAGACTTAGCTTCCTTACGATTTTATATAAGTATAGATTATGCCGGTTATGATCATTTCTTGGGGCAATTTCGTTGGGGCAGAAAGGTTCTCGAGTGGCGGCCACGTATCGTGATGACGCAGCGTAGGCCTCCCACAAGGTGGACCGACGACCTGGTGAAGGTCGCGGGACCACCCGGCTGGATGAGGTTAGCGCAGGACCGGTCGTCGTGAAGATCCTTGGGGGAGGCCTTTGTCCAGCAGTGGACGTCTACAGGCTGATATGATGATGATGATCATTTCTTATAAAAAGCAATTTGGCCTAAAATCAATGTCTAAATTGTAGAATGCCTAAGTATTAATATGCCTAAAACTTAAATTGCCTAAGTTGTGAAACGTCTAAAAAGCAATTCGCCTGAAACGCAAAATGCCTAAAATCAATTTCTAACTTTAACCTGTACAAATTTAATTTATTTTCAGCGGCTGATAAATCAAGCTATGCTCCAAAGCGAAGACCTGAGCAAGTCCGCCATTGCTCAAGCGACCAAAAGCGAGAAACCAGAGTTTGACGATTTGTAAATAAAATAACAATTCGTAGACTGTAAATCATACTAATATTATAAAGGCGAAAGTTTGTGAGGATGTTTGTTACTCTTTCACGCAAAAACTACCGAACAGATTTTGATGAAACTTGGTACAGTGATAGCTTATATCCCGAAATAACATATGGGCTACTTTTTAACGCGGACAAAGTCGCGGGGCGTCCGCTAGTACCCCCTAAATAACAAAACGCCTACATAGAGGGCGCTGTTTCACAATGTACATGGGAAAAACTATTCTACGCGGGCGAAGCCGCGGGAAAAAGCTAGTATTACAATAAATTTTAATATCAACTACTGGCGACGCGCAGATTCCCACTGGCGGTCGAATTTCGAAACTTTAAGTACATTGAGGTGGTCTTATTGCTAAAAGCATTTTTTTCCATACAACCTTTGGGTCTACTAGAGAGACACACTGTAGTATCATCATCATCATCATCAACAGCCTATTAATCTCCCCACTGCTGGGGCTCAGGCCTACCCTCTCAACGAGGGCGTGCGGGCTATAGTCCACCACGCTAGCCCAGTGCGGGTTGGCGGACTTCACATGCGCCTAAGAATTTCTTCTTCGGCGTATGCAAGTTTCCTCACGATGTTTTCCTTCACCGTTTGAGAGCAGTCAGTACATGTACTTAAGTTTCGAGAAAAAACCCATTGGTACACGACCCAACCGGGGATCGAACCTCGGATCTTTCGATATGATAGGTCGCGTCTTATCCCCGAGGCCACTGATGCTCTCACTGTAGTATGTAGTGTATAATTTAATGAAACATACACTGTAGTATGTTTCATTATTATTATTTAAAATGGAAAAAAGTTAAGCTTCTCAAATAAGACATGGCTTAAAGGTCTTGTGACCAAGCCACAAACAATTTTTTTATATATTTATTTAAATGCGATTTATCATGACGTTGATTACGATTAAATAATGTTATTTATAAGTCATTAATTTTGTCACTGGCTGAAGTGGATCTTGCTTGGTACGGTCGACCGCATGTCAGTGGAAACTAAACCAAAGTAAACTGGTCTCTCATAGTATTGAAACTGCCTAAAGGACTAGTCCAGCTCAAGGTCAATGATTTTCCACTTACGTGCGGTCGACTGTACGACAGAGAAGTATTATTGCGGAATTTCTAAAAATTATTAAGATACTGACTGTATTTTGATAAGTCGGTATAATTAGCATTTGTAATGGGCTCTCTAAACGATCATGCGGCATGTCATGCATTACGTGCTGTTACTCATGCATGACCGTCTAGTTGTAGTGATTGACGTGCATGACATGCAAACTACGTGTGGGCTATTGCTTCCCTGTATTGATTGATAGCAAGCACGATGGTGCATCATGCAGCATGACATTCACGTAAACGTTGCATGTCATGCAAGCATGATCGTTTAGGGACATTTTAAGGAGGGACGGGGCAGACGGAGCGGAAAAAGCTCGCGCAGTTTTTGACGTCATTGTCAAATTAACCATATCACCACAGCCGTAAGTACAAAATCGAATGCGCGAGGCGTAAAGAGAGAAAGCAATAGAGGACGCACTAAAATAACAATAATAATCAGAGAGGGACACACTTATTACATAAGTGGTAAGAGTAAGCAAGACAGATATAATATATCCTATCTCTTTTTATGTATGCGAATTTTTTTGCAGTTGAACTGCATCCCAACAACAAGCCATAACTGTCAACAAACAACAACCCGACTAAAATAGATAGTGTATGTTCAGTTTGACCCCGCCATATAAGAAGCGTCTTCTCAAATTATTGGGGTAAAAGACTATTGCTATTTCATGCTATACGCTGAGTGCGGTTCTATGGGATACTAGTTCTATGGCGGGAGGCGACGCTGACGTCTGTATCGGTATTCATACGATTTTGTACTGTACTGTATGGAGATATGGTTCATTTGACAATGACGTCAAAAAGTGCCCGAGAATTATTCGCTTCCCGACCCTTAGGGTTCATAAATAAATAAATTATTAATGATCATGAGAGGTCTGTCTGTTACCGAGAGAGATAACTGAATTTATTGTAATTTAGATACTATTTATTAAATATACAGTACATAATTACAATTTTTCGTTCGCAACTGTTGGTTAGTGAGTACAGTGACATTTTGTTAGCGATTTAATGCTGCCCACAATGTAATACCTAAGCATTGTCTAAATATTTTTAATATACAGAGATTTAGAAAAATATTTCTTTTATTTTCACTGAAATGTGTAATTTTTATCCCCATTGTAATATATTTACACAAAAACAATCTTTAAAAATATAAATAACGTCTAAAAAAATTACCAAGATTAATTTACAGTAGGTAACTATAATAAAATAAGTATAAATAAACCTACTTTTAATATTGTAATCAAGTTATTCACTTTCTAAAAATCCACCGAATGATTATAAACAATTAATAATAATAAAATATCTCTTTATTTCTAATATTTTTCCAATAAACATTTCTAAAACAACAAAATATGTACATACATACAACACAATGTAAATAACATGTGGTAACACAAGCCTGTATGTTTTACTATTAGTTCTAAAAATTCGCCGTATGACGTCATAGCTGGAAACTACGTCACTGCCTATTCACAAAGACAACCAGGTAACCTACTTTCTGAGGGTTGCATCTACGCGCGCTGCGAATGACCTGCCCAAATATAGAGCACGCTATAAATAGACGGCAGGGTTCCGTATGCAACGCCTCTATGAATGGTGCAAGTAGGGCACTGCAATGATCTGACCTATTTATTTTTCAATGGGGCGGTGCATGAACGGGGTGGGCTCGCTGCAAGCGTCGCTCCATTCAGTAACAGACGAGCCCCCGAGGCCGGCGTGACCTACATGCACTCCCGCCGCGCAATTCACAATTTACACGACAAAATTCCGTAAAAAATATAGTCTTTACTCTATTTTTTCCTTGTATTCTAAACTAACGTTGAAACGAAATTAAAATCTTAAAAGATTAAACCGCGGTTTTACTTTTTAAACATCCCGCGCGATTTTCGATTAGCATCTCATTGGTGCGGATGCTGTGCAGCAGGCTGTGATTGGTGGAAATTTTGTTAGGACGGGCGAGAGCCAATCGCGTTGCGGGTTTTGTAGCAAGTGCGCGAATGACGCGCCACCTGTCGCGCGGTCACGCCAGTTCCATTGAATAACCCGCTGGGCCCGGACTGCTTTGTTGACGCACGCGCACTGAGGCCCAATAAAGGGCCGAAATAGGAACGGTTCGCAACTAAATCTGATGTATTTATGTCTTAAAAATGGTGAAATCTGTGAAGTGGGAAGTAGAAATTAGGATATTCGACGTGTCGAACCATGACCGAGGTATCTGAAAAGTAAGTGGAGCTTCCGTTAGTCAGTTTTTTGTGGTTTGCGCTTCGCCCTGTCTGCTATGGGGTAGGGCCGTATCCCGGCCATTTTCCATAGCTCACGGAATGTGTAATGTGATTTATTGTGTTTTCTGATGGTTTTCTGCCCTTTTGTGAGTAATACTCGCCCTTTAGGCAGCTTTACAGGGCTGAAAGAGTACACAAAACGGATACATAGGCCTTACGACCGCCGCCCTTGCGATGTGACCCTGTATAGGTATAATCAATGAGACTTCGTTCATTCACAATAAAGTACCAGTTTCGGGGTCATCCTCCAAGCTTTATGATATGACATGACTCAATGAAAATCACGAATGTAGTTCCAATTGAAGTGACTTTTAGCGCGTAATTTTTCGCGGAAATTATAAGCACACTGGCCGACTGAATACGTAGGTAGGTACTGATGTAAATTCGTAGTAACATGGTTGTAAACAATTATAATTTATAACAATAGGGTTTTTCGACGCTTTAGTTGAGTGGAGGAAGCTTTTAACTATCATATTTCATTGTTGGTTGAGTCATTTAGTTGGAGTTTTGGTGTCCAAAGGCAACGAGCTTTAATTAAAAAAGCTCTATTTGACACTAGGAATGTTTAGAGCACTGCTCCCCTCCCAGCCCAATTCTGACATTAAAACGTTTAAAAAATTATAGAAAAAAAAAATCCAGGAATAAGTCGATAAAAAGATAGCCACACTCAAAATAGCCATATTCTGTCTGTAGTGAAAAAAAAATGCTAGCAAAGCGTAGCTAGCTACGTCGTAGGTACGGGATCAATTTAAGTTTTTCTACAATGTGTCTGGAATTAAAAATAACCCTGAATTTTCCATATTTTTTTCATTGGCAACCAATGAATTTTACATGTACGTTCCAAGTTTCGGTTCAATCGGTCCAGAGTAATCCGGGGAATGACAAATGGACAAAATAGCTTTGCTTTATGTGTATTCGTTTTGAGGGATCCCGAGATTAGGATAAAGAGACATATCAATCCTTAAAAAAATTCTGTAAAATCGTCGAAATCAATTGAGAATGCAAACAATTCTTAATAAACTTTCATGAGGATCAAACAGGTGATGACCCTTGATTGAATGACTACTTTCTTTTCTGAGGCAGCCAAAGGGATGTTTTAAGAGGTTGGACGTTTTTCAGATTGAACATTTTTCAGTTCGAGCATGGTCGTTGGACATTTTTGAGATTGGATGTTTTTCAGTATAGACAATTTTCAGTTCGAGCATGGTCGTTGGATATTTTTAAGATTGGACATTTTTCAACGGTTGGACATTTTCAGATTGGACTTATTCTTAGACGGGGGTGGCAGTCCCTGCACCGACTCTGGATGTTTTTCAGTATAGACAATTTTCAGTTCGAGCATGGTCGTTGGATATTTTTAAGATTGGACATTTTTCAACGGTTGGACATTTTCAGATTGGACTTATTCTTAGACGGGGGTGGCAGTCCCTGCACCGACTCCACGAAGACGGGAGTTTTGTGCAATTCCCCCCGGGCCGTCAGTCCTGCCATCCCAGCTCCTTAAAATATTGGAGTAGGGCTTCTGGCTGACGGCAGCACTGTTGCAGGTTGCTCGTTGCCGATAGGTCGGGATCTATTGCCAGGCCCGTTCCGGATCTGAATTCCTATGTTGCAGGATTGAACATTATTATTGTAAATCGATAATTGTTTGTTTGTCGCAGTGCCTACTTGGTGCGCGTGCGGGCGCAGGTGATGTGCCGCGACGAGGGCACGGGCGGGTGGGTGGCGCTGGGCGGCGGCGGTCTCGCGCACGTCATGGTGGGCCGCCGCGCGCGCGCGCACGCCGCCAGCCTCGCCCCCAGCCACACCGGCACGGGTCAGTGCTGCCTCACTGCTACTGGTATACATTTAAGGACTCTAGGCTTCAATTATACAGAAGCGGACCGGAAAATGAAAATTGGTTTATTCAACCTTAGGCCTCAATTATACAGAAGCGGACCGGAAAATGAAAATTGGTTTATTCAACCTTAGGCCTCAATTGTACAGAAGAGGACCGGAAAATGAAAATTGTTTTATTCAAAATTAGATTAATGTATAATTTGCAGGGTTGGAAAAAATGACGATTTTTTTTCAAAAAAATCAAATATCATTGATTTTTTACAAAGTGATTTATTCGATTTTTTGCTTGAGCCTTAAAAATTTTAACCAAACGCGCTTTTTGACTGCGCCTGGGAGATTTCCCTCGCTTTGTTTTGTTTGACACTTCAGTTCAATAAGATTAGTTCGGAAGAAACACAAGTTCAATAAAATAGTTATAAATGCCTGGTGGTGTTCCCGTCCGATAACTAAAATGAAGAATTTTAATTTGTGTGACAAATAGTAAATAAATGAAACAATTTGATTTAATTAATGATTTTTATTGAAAAAATCAAATTTGACTGGAATGTGTGATGTTGTAGGCGGCGCGGACAGCAACGGCGACACGACCTCCTCGTCCACCACTGCGCCCACGCACGAGTACTACATACACGGCAAGCGAATCAGCGACAGCATGGTACGTACATCATCAGCAGCCTGCACCAGGCCACTGCTCCTCTATCTCCACTAATCTCCACTACGACCAGTCCTGCGATAACCTCATCCAGCTGGGTCCCGCGACCTTCACCAGATCGTCGGTCCACCTTACCAATCTACAATATCAACCTTCCCGCCTTACCAGTTTCAAATTTTTGATGCTTGCCCCTTTTCGCTCGCTATTTTATTTAGCGAGGTCAATGGCCTTAGCAGCGCAGCAGAGGTTGGCGCAGGACCGGCCGTCGTGGAGATCCTTGGGGGAGGCCTTTGTCCAGCAGTGGACGTCTACAGACTCATATGATGATGATGGCCTTAGCACTCGGCGCTTAGTGGCCGCACGCAATAATAAGCCTTAAGGTGGTAAGGCGCGAAGTTTGTACATTGTTTAACACACCAGGTGTGTTAAACAATGAATGAAACATGTTCTTCATGGTGACAGGTGGTCCTCGAGTGCACGATAAAGAAAGACTTCCAGTACAACAAGGTGATGCCCACCTTCCACCACTGGGTGACGGACGAGAAACGGTTCGGGCTGACCTTCCAGACGGCGGCCGACGCGCGCGCCTTCGACAAGGGAGTCCGGACCGCCATTGAGGAGCTGCTAGACGGTAAGCTTATATTATACAACATTTTTCAGCTGTCAGTACCGATTTGACTGGTCTGTTGGCGTAGTGTAGTAACACTGCCTACTGCGCCAAAGGTCGTGGGTTCGATTCCCACCCGGGACCAACATTTGTGTGATGAGCATAACTGTTGGTTTTCGGATTCTGGGTGTTTGTATGTATTTATGTATTTATTTTAAAGTATTTATGTATGTTTATCAGTTGTCGAGTACCCATGTACAAGCTTCGGCTTAGTTGAGACTAAACAGCCGTGTGTAAAATTGTCCAAACATTATTATTATTTATTTATTATCTAGATGTCTTTATAATTCAAATCAAAATCAACAGTCTATTAATATGTCTCCACTGCTGGGGCTCAGGCCTACCTTCTCGACGAGGGCGTTCGGGCTACAGTCCACCACGCTAGCCCAGTGCGGGTTGGTGCACTTCACATGCGCCTAAGAATTTCTTTGGCTCGCGGCATGTAAATTTGATTTGTAAATTTTTGTTCCCGGTATGTATGGGAATTAATATCCCTTTTCACACCTTTAGGGTTGGAATTTTAAAAATCCGAGTACACCAGATTTTAAGTCAGACCACATACTTTCTTACTAACTGTTGCCCGCGGCATGTAAATGTGATTTATAACATATTTGCTCGTAAAGGGTCACTTATTTTACCAATTTCAATATCGTTTTGTATCTCATTACGCACTTGTGCGGTAATGTAAAGTAAAACGCACGTGTGCGGTAATGTAAAGTAAAATGCACAGTTTATCAAGATGCTCCGTCTAAAAACGAACGATTAGCAATAGTACATTACTGCCGCGGCCCGCAACAGAGGCATTGATGGATGAGCGTGTGATGTGGGCCGAGGCGAAGCCTTAATATTTTTTTATTTTATATTTCATTTTTTTTTTTTATATTTCTTCACCCCTTTAGAATTTTAAAAATTGTACTGGTATACTTGCACCAGATTTTAAGTCAAGTCGTGATGCGAGTACAAACAGACAAGAAAATTTATGAACAGTGTTTTGGGGTCAGTTAAGCCTAAATAACGTATTCGAATAGTTTTTTTTTAATCTCTTCAATGTACAGAAATACTCCCGTTACGATTTTATAAGAAAGAAAGAAAAATAATTTATTCGACAATCACAACAAATATACAAGTGAAATTAATTTATTAACCTGACATAAAATCAGGTGGTAGACGATGCTGTGATCGTGAAAAGGTCCCCAGCTCAGCATAGTGCTGCACCCAGGAGGCGCAGCGCTGGTTTTCTGCTGGGGACCTTAGCTAGATGTCCCCGTGTGGGTGTGTGTGTGTGTGTTTGTGTGTGTGTGTGTGTGTGTGTGTGTGCGTTCAAAAGTAGACATACATAATTATATTATAATAATAATAATTTATAGTTGTAATAATTATTTTTAAAGGTACATAATTAGTATAGTTTATAGTAGTAATTGATATAGTATATAAATAAATAAATAAATATATAGATGAAAATCTTACTTAATATACCAAGATATAGGTACAAAGCATCATGGTTGTAGTATAGATGTAGTATAGATTATAAGATATCCGCCGCGCACTAACGTATGAGAACTAATTTATCTAATGTGCTTACTTTTGCCTCCCTTCTACCGTATACTGGATTCCTACATGGTGAGTACAACACTACAAATTCCATTCCGAGTGAAATGGCATACGTAAAACGGCTCCGGCGAGTTTTGTAACCAGCTACAAACGATGTTTTTTTTCTTTGTAACCAAGTTACGAAATAAGAATAATTTCATGTATTTTCATGTCCTTGTAATGGATATTTCCTTGGGCAGACGATTAATTCTTTCTTGTTTCGTAATTTGGTTACAAAGAAAAAAATCTTTTCCTTGAGCCGTTAAGGGCAGACGATTAATCTTTTCTTGTTTCGTAATTTGGTTACAAAGAAAAAAAATCTTCTTTTATATCTGGTTACAAAACTCTATTTTTTATTAACACGGCCGGGCGTGCAATAACCACGAACTAATAAAAATTGAAGATCCGGAAATTTATTGTTTGTAACCCGAAGAACGAAGACAATAAATTCTTCAATCGTAACTAATTACAAGGAAAGAAATACAGCTAAATCCAGCTATGCTAATACTTTCAGTAACTCTAAGGTTTACTGGAAGAGATCCCTTAGTGGGATAAGTCCGCCTTTGTACTCAGTTTTATTTATAACTGTCTGTTTCTGTAAATTTTTGGTAGAATAAAGTGTTAACAGTAAAAATTTACCTTCCAAATATAGTGTAAATAGTTTAATTTTTCCTAAAATCAGAGTTTCAACATTTTTAAACCTTTTTCTAAATCATACCTAAGCATTATACTCAAACTTTACATAAGGACTAACTAATCACAGATAAAATCAAGGAGATTCGAACCTCTTTTGTCGCGCGCGCTCCCTGTGGAGATCGCACCTTGCAAATTTAGTATGGGAAACGATGAAAAATTCTGTGTCAAAATCAGGGGGGGGGGGGGGGGGCGGACAAATGAAGCGGATTAGCGGGGGAGGAAGTTGCTCATACAAATTTATATGAAGTTTGAAAATGAGAATGTGTGAGTGAGTATCAATTTCGATATACATTTGGCACGATTTTGGCACCCCCTAAAATGATTTTGTTACTCATCCATATGGGAGTAGCTTTTTTTTTAAATTCATGGATAAAATCACTTAGAGGTAGACAAATTTTGTTTACATGAAGTAAAACAAAATAAAATCCATTAAAAGTAACCACCAAAGTCTTTTCTTACTGACGTTACTTTCATTTAAAATGAGTAAAAAAACGGACTGGGGTCTAACGACGAATAGAAATAATATTACAATTGAATTTCGCTGTTACGTCCCATTTGGGACATTCGGTAGTGGGGTCTAACCACGAAGGACTCTACATACATACGTAATTACAGCGACCAAATTGAATTGAATTGAAATTGTTCTTGTTTCGTAACTTGGATAATATATAATGTTTATTTGTTTTTTTTATCTGAAGGTCTGGGTGGGGCGTGGCCTTCGCTTCACGCGTACAAAAAACTCAACCCAGCACCGAAAGAAGACGACGAGGAGCATAACATATTCGAGGTAAAGTACCTTTTTACTCACGGCCTTATTGCGGGAATCACATTATTATTACCAGGAAGGCTCGAATCTCTTTGGTGGCGCGCGCGCTCCCTATGGAGGCTGCATCTTGCATATTTAGTATGGGAACCAATGGTGCCATTTACAGGGGGGGTGCGGACAAAGGAAGCGGTGTAGCGGGAGGAGGTTGCTAATACAAATTTATCTGGGGTTTGAAAATGAGAATGTGTGAGTGAGTCACAGTATTGTCATACATTTGACACGATTTTGACACCCATAGAATGCTTTTTTTACGCCTCTTTATGGGGCCGCGAGCACGCACCAAAGAGATCTTGAGATTAACTCTATGATTATAACCGTCTTGTTTAATATGGATCTGAATTTTTTACAATGTGACAAAAACAAGTGTAACAAAAAGGTTGTCTGGATGAAATCGCTCTTAGCGATAAGACCGCCTAGATGTACATTACTGTATCTGTTTTTCTCCTTTTGTCTGTAAAATGTGAAATAAAGTGTATTGAATTGAATTGAATGTTCTTTTATAACTGCCAAAGTTTGTGTATTTCACTTCGGAGGGCCTTGTGTGACCATTTGGATGGTGAGATGTTGTTTTTTTTTGTGGTCAGTGCCTGAACCTGCCATCGGACTCTCGCTCCAGCTCGGAGAACTCGACGGCGAGCCGCGCGCGCCGGCGGCGCCCCGACGAGCTCACGCAGACGCCCATCCTGTCAGCCATCACGCTGCCCAGCCACCAGTCAGGTCAGATCATCATCAGCATGCACCAGTCCACGCGCCACTGAACCCGACACTCGGTTCTCCGCATCCAGTACCTACCGGCCGCCTCACGCAGGTCGTCGCTCCATCTAGCCGGGGGGCGTCCCACACTACGCGTGGTCTCCACTCGAGAACTCGTCTACCCCAGCGGTTATCGGTTCTCCGGCAGATGTGACCAGCTCACTGCCACTTGAGCGTGCTAACCCTTTGAGCTATGTCGAAGGCTTTGGTTCTCTGGCGGATCACCTCGTTTCGGTTCCTATCTCTCAGAGAATCTATCTATCATCTTCATCAACAGCCTATAAGTATGTTCAGTTGATTGCCTTTCAGCACTTATCAAAAACTTGGATAATGCTTGTATTTCGTTTTATAAATTGACAACGGTTTTTTTAAAATAGGTTTTGGCTTGGTTACGAGACTTTTAAGCCACTTTTAAATTTAGTCTTATTTTTTAAATCTATTACAGCACGGCCTCCACAAAAACATGGCAAGACCCTACCGGATTGTTCCAAATTGTCATTTGTCGAATCGACATTAAACCTACTATCAGGTTAGTGCGGTGTGAGCTGCGGTGTAGATAATGAAATGACACTAGTTGTGCCCTGGAGGCCGTGCTGCGGTTTTATGTAATCGTGATTTTAAACTGCGATTTGGCCTATAAGGACTAGTTTCCAATTGGCCGTGAAACTATATAAAAAAAGATATCTATTGGGTGTTCTCTAAGAACAAGGACCCCATAGAACGGACGCTAAAATAATAATAATAATAATCAGAGAGGGACACACTTATTACAAAAGTGGTAAGAGTAAGCTAGACAGATATAATATCTTCTATCTCTATCTACGTATGCGAATTTTTTTTGGGGTGAAGTTTTAACAACAAGCCATAACTGTCAACTCACAACAACCCGACTAAAATAGATAGTGTTTGTTCAGTTTGACCCCGCCATATAAGAAGCGTCTTCTCAAATTATTGGGGCAAAAGACTTGCTATTTCATGCTATACGCTGAATGCAAATCTATGGTAATATACTAAATCTATCTCTCATATACATTACAGATTCCCTGAAGCAGTATGAAGTGTATGACGATAAAGATGACTCGGACGCCGACCGCTGCCCCTACGTGCACCTCTCTGCGGTGAGCCACCGGTTTATTATAACTCTTGCCCACGGCTTTGCCCGGACTTGCGTTTCCCTATGAGGCTGGCATGGACATCAATATAGTCCAAAGCCTCGATAAAAAAGAGATTTTAAAAAAACTGCGTAATAGTCAGAATATCAATAAAGTGCAGGTTGTCTCTTTAAATTTAATATTGTCTTTTTGTATTGTATATAATAATATGATGATAAAATGGACCTGTACGCTCATAAGGAATAGGATTGTATAATTTAAATTCTAAGTGAATATTAGTAACGCGAACTCGTTTTCTACAGATAAACCTATCTAGGTTTCCGCTAGAGGACTGTATGTACAATTCATGTATTACCTATTATGCAATGGTCAATAAAAAAAATCTCTGTTTGCAACACGAGTTCATTGGCACCAACTCGCGTGCCGGGGCGGCCATATGTCGGTGAAATTCATTCATGTTCAGACGAAGTCTCATCTGTGCGCATTGTTTTTTTTTTTAAATCAAAGTATCGACAATGCGTGCAGAATATGCGCAGTCTTAGCGCTTATATGTTTTATTTGCCGCGTGTATCCCGGACACACGCGGTCTGCGGTGGCGGCCTACCGCAGGCCGCAGTTTTAAGTCAAAACTAAGTGACCAAACACAAACGCATCTTTAGCAAAAATGCTTTTTGACAAAAATCACTTTTGGCGAAAGGCATGCATCCCTTCTATATCTAATAGTGTCTTTGTATTGTCTGTGATCGCAGGTGCACGAGTACACGTACCCGCAGGTGGGGCCGGGCGGCGTCATCAGCTCAGAGAAGTCGTCTCCAAGCACCAAGCCGCCTCTGCTCAAACGGGATTCAGGTATAGTTTTTTTTTTATATCCCTCAGAGTGTTAAAACACCCGATCGGGTTTTATTAATATTGTCTGCAGAATGTGACGCGACCCGATCGGGTGTCGTCGCTGTAGGCTATTATCACGTATATATATATGTATAGGTATGAGTGATTTCTAGAAAATCAAAAAATGACGTCCACATTCTGCGGAGTTTTCTAACTTTGACAGCCACATTCTAAAGGAATAAAATCCTTTGCCATTGGACCAAGACTTTTTCTGCAATACGAAGATTTTATACTTTTTATTTTATTATATCCATGCTCTCGTCTTGGGGGCAATAGATAAAGCGCACTATAATATCAACCGCTAGTGCAATTTATGTACATACATACATATCTTCACGCTATGTCCCTGGCGGGGTAGGCAGAAAGAACGGAGCGCCAAGTATCGCGATCCTGACACACTTCTTTCGCTTCGCTCAGTCGCAATTTATGTATTCTAATTATATTTTCATTTTATTAATATTATTGTATGCAATTTGTATGTCGAAATGACAGATTTTAAGGGACAGATTTTTAAGTTATAAAGGTGAACGCACACCTGGCCGCACCGCAGTCCCTACAGTCCCTGCAGTCGCCGCACTCATCGCATTATGTTGACGGCCTCGCACATCTAGCCGCGCCGCAGTCCCCGTACGCACCGCAGTCTGTCTCCGGTGAATGCGTCCAGTGTTACCAGCGACAAATTTGACACATGACGTGAATACTTCGAGAGTTCGTAGATCTACATTCAAAAACATTACTCCTTTAATTAGTAACGTACCTAATCAGGTACATTTTAATAATAAAAATAATCTAGTTACTAATTTTTATTAATCTCGTGTTTGATTTAATAAAACATGATTGTCATAATTTACCATTTTATTGTTAGCTACCTATAAGTAACATTTTTAGCTACTGCTAGTCTAGCAACTTCTAGCACCTTTTTTGGGTAGAAAAATCTGCCATTCTAGCAACTTTTTGCAAAAGACTAGCTCAAAAGCACTTTGCTTCCAGAGCCATAAAGCCCAGTTAAAAAAAGGTTAAATTAGGTTGGCAACACCATCCGCATCGTCCGATGCGGACGCTGCGGCTGCATCGGACGATGCGGCTAGGTCCGACGGAATTAGTCTATTTTGAGAAATGCGGTGCGTGCGGGTCGGATGAGTGTGCGAGGGTTCATACAATTTCATACAAAGAATTAAAATGCGGAGACTGCGGGGACTGCGGTGCCTGCCTAGTCTGCGATCACCTTAACACCACTTTTGCATTACGTAAAATCACAAGTAAAGAAATTTTTAATGAATTTGAATTTTACAGGTTCGATAAAAAAGTGTGTGCCGTACAGCGGGCCGCCGTCGCTGCCCGACAAGAAGCCCACGGAGACGTTCCAGCCGCGGCTCAAATGCAGGTCGGTGACAATTACGTCTACTTACCATCTTGAAAGTGACCACTTCCCAAAATGTATTGTAAAACCAAAGTGACCACTTCCCAAAATGTCTTGTACTTACCAAAGTGACCTCTTCCCAAAATGTCTTGTACTTACCAAAGTGACCACCTCCCAAAATGTCTTGTAAAACCAAAGTGACCACTTCCCAAAATGTCTTGTACTTACCAAAGTGACCACTTCCCAAAATGTCTTGTAAAACCAAAGTGACCACTTCCCAAAATGTCCAGTTCCCAAAATTACCCCCTTCTCAAAATGTCTACTACTTATCAAAATGTCTACTACTTACTAAAATCATTATCTTCCAAAATAACCACTACCACTACCTGCTACCCACTACTCCTTACCATAATGAGCAACTTCCCAGAATGTCTACTTTCCAAAATGACCACTACCCAAAATGTCTACTTCTTACCAAAGTGTCTATCTGTACCCCCAAACTGACCACTTCCCCGGTTGCAGGCACTGCCACGAGTGGTACCTGGAGAGCGCGAACCGCGCGGGCGCGTGCGAGTTCGCCCCCGACTGCTTTAAGTCGTGCATCGACGGCGTCACATGCATTAAATGCGCACAGGTACATGCAAACATATCTCTTTAAGTCTCATCATCATCAACAGCCTATTAACATGTCCCCACTGCTGGGGCTCAGGCCTACCCTCTCAACGAGGGCGTTCGGGCTATAGTCCACCACGCTAGCCCAGTGCGGGTCGGTGGACTACACACGCGCCTAAGATTTTCTTCTTCGGCGTATGCAGGTTTCCTCGCGATGTTTTCCTTCACCGTTTGACAGCAGTCAGTAAATGTACTTAAGTTTCGAGAAAACCCATTGGTACATGGCCCAGCCGGGGATCGAACTTCGGACCTTTCGATATGATAGGCCGCGTCTTATCCCCGACGCCACTGACGCTCTATATATGTATGTAAAAATATTTTAAAAACTGACTTATTCCGTCCGTAACTCTACCATTAAGTGATTTATGGCAGGGGGTCTGGATGAGAATTTTTAATAGGTATAAATTCTTCGGGGCCGAGATGGGAATAAACTCTAATATTAGTTAACAATATTGTGGTTATTAATTTGCTTTTCCCGCGAATAAACTTTATGTTGTTATATATAGTAAGTAATACAGAAATTAAATTACAATTCTAATATTATGTAAAAATAAATTTTACAAGTCTAAATTTATAAATAATATCATGCAAATTACTATTCTAAACAAAATGTTTTGGTCAAAATTAACTAATTTATAAATTACAAAATAATAATAATACTAGCGAAAAATATACTGTATAAAACAACATAAAATAATATAAAATCGACACGTGTTTCACCTCTCTACGAGGCATCCTCAGGGTGTTGACAGAACGGCAGCTTACGACCGAGAATAATATTCTGATATTAGTTGTATCCCGCGACTTCCCCTGCGCGGAAAAGTTTTTCTAGCAGGAAAAAAACCCCGTGCAAAATTTTAAGTCTCTAGGCTCAGCGGTGAGTCAGACAGTTTCTTCTTTTATTATATTGATTAGTAATTATTGATAGATAATTGATTGATAGAATTTTGATAGTAAAGTTTGTGGTCAGGGGTTTGACACAACGGATCCGAAAGGGGTCGAAATGTTGCCAGGTATTCCTGGTGCCTCAACATAAATAAGATCGTGCTAAATAAATCTGTTTTCTTTACTTATAGTGCATGCTGTACCATTGCATGTCGGACGCCGAGGGCGACTTCGCGCAGCCCTGCGCGTGCGGCCCGCCCGACGCCGCCTGCGCCAAAAGGTATATTTATATATCAAATCAACAAACAGCCTATTAATATTCCCCAACTGTTGAGGCTCAGGCCTAACCTCTCAATGAGGGCTATAGTCCACCACACCAGCCCAGTGCGGGTTGGTGGACTTCATATGCGCCTAAGAACTTATTCAACGGCGTATGCAGGTTTCCTCGCGAAGTTTTCCTTCACCGTTTGAGAGAAGACAGTAAATGTACTAGTTTCCTTCCTTTAAATAAAGTACATTTCCAGGCACTTCTTTAGGTTAGTTTAGTTTTGTTGCGGTTCATATGTTTTTTAGAGAACAAGTCAAACATAGAACAAAAACAAAATTTACTTATTTGTGCCTGCCTATATTTCATCGCACGTTCCGCAGATGGCTGGGCATAACGCTGCTAAGCGTGCTAGTGCCGTGCCTGTGGTGCTACCTGCCGCTGCGAGCGGCTCACCGCGCCGCACGAGCCGCTCGCCTCGCCGGCGGCGCGCACCAGCCGCACCAGCCCCACCCGCCGCCCAAGTAGCCCCCGCGCTCTCGCCACTAGGCCGCCCGAGCAAATAGCCCTGAAGATCGCTGTCCGTAGCTCCAACAAAGGAAGGCTGTGGGAAACGGAAACGCGTTCGAAGCGTTGACATAATATCGCAAAAGTACTTCAACCGCTACGGGATTATCCAAAACGCGGGATGCCGTGACAGCAGTTAGGACAGTTCGGCAGCCAAGGGGACTGGTGCACGGCATCATGGATATCTCCTGCGGACGTTGCAGCCCTTAGAGACATTGACATAATGTCGCAAGAGTACTGTCGAGACACTCTAGTAGCATAAACTGCTCGCCCTAACCTTACCAGCTGGCTGTGTGAACCGTGTTCGGAGCGTCGACATATTGTCGCAAGGGTACTGTCGTGACAATCTTGTAGCTTGTAGCTACGCGATCGGCCTGAAATGCATTGTCACAAGGATTTTAATTAGTGCGTGAAATGCGTTGAAAGCGGTCAGGTCATGACATACTGTCACAGTTTCGTTTGATCGGAGTGTAATACTACATTGGACAATAGAAGGTTTGGTGCGTGATTAAATGTCGTGACATAGTGTCATGTATGAGTGGACTATTTATTGTGCTCTACACAACTAAGGCTGGCTGCAGCGTTATACGTACTGCAAGTATGGAGTCAGCCTTATTTTGTGTTATAATTGCGCTCAAAGTGTACGAAAAGAAGCATAATAGTCACTTATAGGGCCTCCTAACGTGTTATACTGGTTGACCTGTCATACGAAACAAATGCTTTCTTTTTAGTGGTTTCTACCTGTATAAGGCGTTAGAAGGTTAATTATTTAAGCGACAATTGTTATTGACGTCCGCTTCAAATGACCGGATTTGAGAACGAACTGTACTGAAGTGAAACGAGTGAAAATGAACTTTCGGGGTGTAATGGGACATAATTGTAAGTGTGATGGTTAATGTCACGACTTTATGTCGTGACAGCGGTGCGTTTTATGTCGCCCGTTCAAAACAATCGTAAATAATGCTGCAACGTCACGGCATAATGTCATAAACTCATAACATAATGCAAGCTGCAACGGAATGTCATGACATATTGTCACCACGTATAGTAGCGTGTTTGACTGTACTTGGAGTTGGAGCTAGCTGAAAGTTTTATGCGCAGTATTTTGTAGAAGGGGATGCAAGATACCCCTCCGGCCGCCATGGCAACTGAGTTTGTAACCAGTTCTCAAAACAATTTCTTGTTACTGAACCAGTTGTCAAAGAAGGTATTCTTTGTTGTTACACAAACAGGTAGTAAGAACTCTAAGAAATTTGGTTATTTATGAAACGAGAATAACGTATCTACCATAAAGTTCTTTAGCAACCGGTTGTGTAGCAACAAAGTTTGGCTTGGCCCAGTTCTCAAAACAATTTCTTGTTACTGAACCAGTTGCCAAAGAAGGTATTCTATTGTTGTTACACAAACAGGTTGTAAGAACTCTAAGAAATTTGGATATTTAAGAAACGAGAATAAAGTATCTTCCTTAAAGTTCTTTAGCAACCGGTTGTGTAGCAACAAAGTTTGGCTTGGCGGCCGGAGGGGTAAGATCAGAACACCCAAGCGTGCCAATATGAGACGGTTTTATACTTTAGTTGTTTTTATTAAGGCCCGTTCAATGATTTCGCAATTGTTGGAACAGGCTTTAACTACATCGTTAAAGCTATTCAAAACCTTTCAGTCGGCACGCACTGTACCTATGACTGCCATATGCCACTAGAGTAATAAAATACGTATTATGTTCTATATAAATGTTATTCATAAGGAAACCTGATTTGTTGCGTGCCGGGTGTTTTTTAAAGCCTGCATTCTCTTTTTCAGCGAGATGTGGATAGTCTATACTTCTAAGTCTTATCTACATGTAAATATGGTTACGTTGTCGTTCTGTGCATTTAAAAGTTTTAACTAACCGCTCGCCAAATCCTGTCCTGAGTTACAAAGATTACCAACTAAGTAACTTTGTTGATATAATGTTCCCAAATGTCGAAGAATTCCAATAGAGCGTGAGGAAAAAAAACTATTATTATTTTTTGATGGTACCCGAAAGGTATTATCATTATTAGACCTCTGGTCTGAAATCTGATCACAGCATTTAGAAGTTAAATAACCGCTTGCCCAAAATGGTGGCCTGGTCGCTAAATGAACCTTAGATAGCGGGTTTTCCCAAGCAAGTATTATATAAGTAAGTTCTGTTAAAAGTAATCTAACTCCTTATAATGTCATATGGAACACCATTTATTATAAAAGGTTAACCAGCATAAGATAGAAGGTTAACACTTCCGACGGGTATGCAAGTACCGAACGGTGCATTTCCCCCGATTAGGGCCGCAAAACCGGGAGCAGAGCTTGCAAACCGGTTTCGTGTCATTCAGCTTACCCTGTTATTAACCGGTTAAAATCGCATCTCATGTCTATTATGTCCAATGATGGTAAATTAACTAGTGTGCTAGAAAAACAGAACATGGTTTTAGGTTTCCGCGAGTTTTACAGGGACAATATTAGTCACTTTTTCAAAACCGGTTCCAAGCCCGATAGCCGTATGCCTTTGGATGGCGGTTCGAAGGCCGTATGCCTTTGGATGGCAGAGCGAAGAGTATTAAGTAAAAATACAACCTGTATGTTGGGTAAGACTTCAAAGGGACACTGACAGAGTACTGCTATTTTGTGACGCTTCTTTCATATATTTTTTACGCGTCTAAGCGATTTTTTTAAATCTAATGCTTTCACACACACACAGCGCAAAAGTACCTGAAAACTCATCCAGTTTTTTGTTCTATTATAATAATGAATAACTAGAGAAATATACGCAAATTATACCAGTGAATATTATATCCTGCAACCATAGTAAAATACATTTGAATTATATTTTGTATGAAAACCGGTAAAACCGGTTGAAAATTATTTCGTATATTTACATAATAAAAGCTCCGCATACCGACTGGATTTGCTATCAACATTGACACAAACTAGCTCAAAGTAGAATAATTTTAGTACAATAATTTAATTCGAGCAAGAGTCACAATTTTCGAAGGTTAAACTTTTTTTCCTACTGGCCTTTACGGCTCTGGAAACAAAGTCCTTTTGAGAAGAGTATAGAGTGGCCAGTGTAAGTTGTCAAAATCATTTTTTACTGTGACAACACTATGGGATATGCAACTACAGTGGTGGAATGCTGAAGATACTGTGTCTGAATACTAGAATGCTCTTTAACATTAAGTTTCGTATAAGTATCTTGCTCCTCAACTTCATAAATTTGGCTACTCAGCGTTAATGAATGTTCAAGTATTCGGCCAGAGACGTACAGAATTTCGTTTATTTTTATACAAGAAGACGCAGTTTTATTTTTAAGAATAGTGTTGCTATATTAAATTTAATGTTGCCACTTTAAAAAATCTATTTAAGGTTATGTGAAGTATAATAATTGGTGTTTGAAATTCGCTATGGATTGCTTCAATTCGCAGCTCGGTAATTTTACATTTTGTATACAAAGTATCTTAATATTGTGATTTGTGCCATTTATGTACTGCTGGTTTGTCTCTAACGCGGTGTTGTTTGTGTCCCTTGTTCCGGTTTCGTAACTATTTCTCGTAACTCCTTCGAATAAAGAACTATTTTTCACAATTAGTAACCGGTTATCAAACAACAAAAGCAGTCTTCATGACGATCAATTTAAACAATAATTATGCCTTATTCTTTGTTTTCTAGGAGAAAAATAATTCCTGCTAAATAACCGGTTGTCTAGAAACAACACTCGTAAGATATATCCGATGTTTGTTGAGGGTTTTCATTCTTTTTTTTATTATTCTATTTATATTATTCTTTTTCATAGTCAGTTACTACGAAAAGTTACGAAGGTGACACTTAAATATTTATATTGTAACCAGTGGATAAAATACTGTTTCGTAACTGTTACGAACCATAGTTAAGGAAACGGACCAAGGGGGTTTTGTCGGTTTGCGCTCCAACTGTAAATGTAAGTTGTATAAGGGAAGAAACGTCAAATCGTGTACCCTGCCCAATGCTGGCACTCCACGGCATAATACCTATTCTATATTGGTGTTTGTCGTTTTTGGCAAAATATTTGGCAAACGTGCAAATACTGGCCAATACGATCATAGGTGGACTTGGCAATAATTTTCATACATAATTATTTAAAAATTAATTTTAAAAAATCATGACGATGCTGCTTCCAAACGGCTTACCTGATCAGTTGGATATCAGTATAAAATTGTTTGTATGAAAATTATTTTCCTGTTTCTAATTATCTGTCCATGTATATTCGCTTATTCAGAATTGCTGTCACGCTTTGAATAGGCGGAATTAGACGGTCTAGTTGCGTATTTGCCTATTTGACCCCTTTGATGTGCGTCGAAATATCGACAGCGAGCGGAACGCATGTTTGGTATTTGTCGTGTTTGTCAAACGAGGTAAATAGGCGAATATTTCGCCACATATACCCTCCACACATGGTGACTATTGGCCAAATATACCAAATACGCGAATACTAATGGCTATGTGAAGTGTCACTAGATGGACTTAGATATTTTATGCATTATTTATTTTAATCAATTTGTTAGTAGGGTTACTTTTTATTATTCGCAAGTCGCAATTTCAAGGGCTAATTTAAAGAAAATCGATGAACATTTTATTGTGTGTTTGTCGTACAGTTGGTAATTATTTGGTTTTATGTATACTTATATTGTTAATTTTTGTGTTGTTTGATTTTTAAAATTCTTTTTTTTTTGTCCTTAGATGACTTTATTAGGATCACATTAAGGACATCGGTTTTCCGGCGTTTCTTCCATAATAATTATTTTGTTAAGTTTATGAAGTCGTATTGAATTTGTATTGAGACAAACTTTGCATTTGAGCGAAAAATTTGTGACTGGTTTGTTCATTTTAAGTTATTTTCGATTACGTATGAACGTTTTTTCTAAGTCTTCCTATTGGCTAACTCGTATTGGCAAACTTTTACATTGGTAAATTTACCAATTTAAAATTACCAAAAAGTTGTGGTAATGGCGCCTTTTCCTCTTATCCCACCCCGCCATCTCAGCTGGGTGGGAATAGTGGATATTTTTCCTTTCTTCCCATCCAGCGTGGAATATTCATATTCACTTTTCTCTCCTAAAAATCAATAAATAAGAAAAAAAAATTAAAATGACATCTCTTATATTTTAACGTAAAAGCGCATAAATTTAAGATAAATGTTATTATAATTATTATTGTTTTTTTTTCTTTAATTTTATTTTTAGTAGTAAATGAATATTACACTTATCTCAGGTGGGATGAACAGAAAAAAAACACTTTTCCCACTCTTAAGAAGTTCGGGTGGGAAAAGTGTCACAGGCGGCTATGGTCTACTGGTGTAAAAATTTCTCATAGAAATCGTCCTTGTTTGTTATTTATGGATCTGTTTGTAAGATTTGATTTTATTCCTTTAAATGTATAATTATACGTATACACGACTATTATACTTATACAATACAAAATTTTACATATCTCATCAATGTTATTGTATATAAAGTTTAAGCTTACAATCTCGTCTAGCCTATATTTTGTAAATCGTTTCAAATGGAAAAATGCAGTGTTTCAATTTTTATAAATTAAGGTTTTTTTGAAAATACGGGTAGTATTTGCTTTTAAACAGTTTCGAATTAGTTTTTTTTAATAGGTGCACAGTTTTTTTAACTGCTCTCGTAAGCGGGATTTTTTATTTTTTTTTTATTGGCGCACAATTTTTAAAACTTATCTCTTAGGCAGGATTTTTTCCGTGTTAGAAAGATCAGAAAAAGCGTGGTCACGACTTTTTGATTAATAAATATACCTATAGTAAGTAATAGTTACATCGCTATATCGTGTAATCCATATTGTTCATTTAAGTCATAAGACAATTGTAAATTGTAATTGTTAAAGTCACAATTGTAAATGTCACAATTCTCGTAGGCTCGCAGTTGTGGGAGTTACGATTTAATTGTTGTATCTGTACAACGTTTGTTTTACTGATTATGACGTATGCGGTCCCAATTTCCTTTCCGAATCAACTGTCAAACGAAAATAAACCCTATTTCGTCTCTGTTACAGTAGACTCAGATGATAAAGGAACATTTTTTAAACTTTTTTTTCTTAGTAGGTACATATACGTTCGTTTGGCATTACTACAAAATATGTCGGTTTTTTACAACGATATTTTGCGTCTCGCCAACATGCGCCTGCAAGGGACACGAGCTGCAAAAACAAATTTGTATTAACCGCCGTAAACTTTGCGGTCCATTTAGGAACGATATTTAATTTTCGAGCCGCAAATGCAGTTTGGTTTTGTACGCCAATTGATTTGGAACGGAGTTTAGTTCAGTTTGTCAAAAGGCATTCAATTAATTATAATTATGATGTAATTAATATCATAATATTTTAGGTATCTGGAGATAGATCAAAATCTACAGAGAGGCTAGTTCCATTCCATATAGGTTTGTTGCAATAAATGTGCTGATAAAAACTTTCATAAATTGTGGAAAGTTCCTATGAATTTCTCGAAACATTCTCAAATGCAGGGAATTTATGGAAATTTAGAAAATGTTATTGTTATTTAATTCAATTCTGTCTAAAAATAACTGATTTCTGTTCTTTTTACGATATTTTTTAAATTGCGACAATTCAAGAGAAGTCTCCGCTGGAAATCGAACCTACGACCCTCTTAATAATTATAACAAAATTTAAGTATTTTGTGATCCCTGACTGGTGTGGTTATTTATTCGTACAAGTTGTATTTTTTTTGTTCTACTTAAATTATAGTTTAAATATTTTTTCTATTTAAATATTGAATGTACTTGTAAAACTGTAATCGTAAATTCGTAATGTCACTGAAGAACAAAAAGTGTATTTAATATTAGTGTTACAAAATTATGTGTAGTGAATATGTTGAAAAAGTTTAAATACATTATTATTATGAATGTTCATGTGAAGAAATTAAATAGGTCGTAAGTATTATTAAATTAAAAGTATTTATGAAAAATATCACGCATATACACCCATTTTTATTATTAGTGACTATATTTCTAGTGCAAATAACAATTCTTTCATACAAATCACATTTTTGACTTCAGTTTTTTTTTATTGTGAAATAAAAAAACGACCAAATGTTTTTGTATATTTATAAATAAATAACTTCTCACGAAATCATTTTGGGTTCCATCTGTATTCGGAGTCTTGCTCTCGGTACAAAGATAAAAAAACAGTTTGAAAAAAAAATTGGATAAAAAAATATAGAATTCTCTAAATGTTTATTCAAGATTTCCGTGTTTATGATGTAAATTCGGGAAAGGGCTCATGGATGGACATTTTTTGACGATTCTATGTTTTTTTTTTGCTATTGCGATTTTTTAAGTTTAAGTAGGTTTCCAATCGCAGTGGCGAAACCCTCGACAGGAGCGAATCCCTTTTATAGGGTTCCTTAGAACCCTTTCAATAGTAATATGACAGTTTCAAAACGCACCAGACTCTAGCTAGAGTAAGACCTCGTATAACAGACAACTTAAAATAATTTCGTCAAAACAATTGTTACTCCGGTAATTGTATGCAAAAATCTCTTAAAATTGTTTTGAACTTTCTGAACCTACGTAAAGTATATCTACGGTTTATATATACGTATGTTTGTATTTAGGTTCCAAAATCTATATAGAAATATGAAGAGACTTTAATATTTACTGTAGCTACATATTTAAAATTGTATATTTAAGATTGAAGTATCAATGTTTTAGTATTTCTTTTATTCTTTATGTAAGATAAATTGATCACTTTCAACAAATAAAAATTAATAAAAACCAAAGTTTTAATTATATATGTAAAGGTTGCTGGGCGTTGACCGTAAGAGGTCACCCGCCAACCTGCATGGTTGTTTAAATGAGATAAATGTATTAATATAAAATAAATAATCGTATATAAATATTTTGCGTGTTATTTTCAATTTGGCGACTATAAACGAATGAAATCTATTCCCCGACATAAGTATAAATAATAAGTTATAACTTAGGCACCTATTAAATTTTCTTTATTACTAGTTTGTTATAAATTATAAAAATAAGTAACACCAGGAATAAGTGCAGGAAAAAACCCAATAAATTTGTAAAATTAGTATATTTGTATAAAAATTAAATTATTGAAAATTATCTAGAGGTACGATAAAGATATCTTAGATAGTTTTACTTGCATAAAAAAATAATCACTTACACTATAGAATAATTAATACACCAAAATGTATCGAAAATACACTTGCCTAAGATTAATTTCAAAGGTAAGTATATCCAATGTAGTGCTGCTGTCAAAAAAAAGAATAGGTACCTAAAGTGTGGCTGTCAGTTGTGGTTTTTGAAAAATCACTCATATGAAAAAAAAAAAAGAACATGCGCGTGCGTCATAGGGCTATATACAGCACACCAGCACTTAAGGCATTATTTTCTACCGTGCCATATCCAGCACTTATCAGGGTCTATTAATTATGCTATCTAAGGGCTTCTTTCACCGCTTCCTGATATTGTTACAGATAGTAATCTTAGTTATAAACTAATCTATTAGATAAATCTGTGTGATAGACTATATAAGATATAAGCAATCAGATACCTGTGAAACCAAAAAAACATGCTATCTGTCAGATAACCTGCAGATAGGGTATCTGGGACTTTATCAGCAAGCGGTGTAAGAGGCCCTAAATATTGTATTCAATTGTAACAATTGTACTGTATTTTTCACTTCATTAATAAATTATTATTATTATTACTTGAAAGGATATATAATCGGAATTAATATATAACAAATAGTATAATTATATAAAACAGTTAAAATTTTAAAATACTTAAATAAGGTAGGTAATTAATTACTTAATAATTTACAAATATTCAAATGTATTTAGGTCGGTACACCTCAGTAATCAGCGCTGCAAGCTGAGCTGGGGACCATTTTGACGTGACACTGCAACACGAGGCGTGGATGGGGTCGCCGGGGGTCAGTGCCGGCCAGTCTCACCCTATGTGGGGGCTGGTCGGGTGTCACTTCACTTGGCGACCTCATCTAGTATTACTTATTATTATTTCTTGTTGTTATGTTTCTGTGTATTTCTTGTTTGTTTTATTTTAATTTGTTAAATTCTCTCGCTGTGTGTTGTCTTTGTGTACGTTAAATAAATTCTATTCTATTCTACACACACACTGTCATAAAAATAAATAAAAACATGTATTACAAAAACATATAACTAGTTGGAAAAATATAATTTTTGATTGGTGTACCCAAGCGCTAGTGGCGCCGCCTAGAAGGGATCCGTGGCAGGTTTACCTCCCATGACAAATCAAAATTTTATATTAGGTACAGTCGACCGCACGTCAGTGGACTACCTACTAGGAGAGCCCAGTTTATACTGGTTTTGTTTCCACTGACGTGCGTTCGACCGTACTAAAATGTTTCTACTAAACTGGACAGTATTCTTATAAAATAAATCATCTAAAAGCAGAAACAAAAATGGTCCACATTAAAACTAAGATGGCGGCGTGGGTTTCCCTCGCTCTGGCCGAGGACGTGTCCATCTTGAGCACCTGCGCTTGGGTGATGTTGTGGGGTTGGAGTTCCGGCTCCTCCAGCAGTGGGGTGATGTCGGAATAGTCTGATGTCGAGGGTCTTCGGCCTGCTGATGGGGAATTTCAGTCTATAGTGCGATTTGTAATGTATGTATTTTGACATTCGAGGTAGGTACTGGATAGTCGTGGAAGTGGACATTCGATGTAGTGGACATAGGGAAGTGGGCATTTGGGGAATGGACGAATTTAAATAACTTACTTCCCGGTTCAGTTGCGAAGTGTAAAATGGCGGACTGTTTGCTCCAACCGAATCTGAAATATTAAAATTATTAAGCACTAGCTTTTTCCCGCGGCTTCGCCCGCGTATAAGTCTTTTCCTGTGTACATTATGAAATACAGCATCCTCTATGTAGGTAGGTGTTTTGTTACTTAGGGGGTATTAGGGGACGCCCCGATACTTTGTCCGCGTTAAAAGTCGTAAGTCGCGCTCGAGGTCATTCATACGATATTGTTCTTTAGGCTAAAGTGTTATGGTTCATTTGACAATGACGACAAAAAGTGCGCGGGCAAATTTCCGCTTGGTTTGCCTCGACACTAACTGGGCTTTTAGGCAAAAAATTGTATTGTATACTTACCGATTTCTGGACGTGACTATAGCTTCGTAGACTGTTGAAGGAGTGAGTCCTCTCACAGTGTAGGTCGCACTATGAATAGGCCCTGCAATCAGAAACATCGTAGATGAAACCAAAAACAGGTAGGACACGCTACCTAATTCCATAAGAGAAAGAAGAAAAATAGCTATACTCCACCACGCTAGCCCATTACATTGGTGGACTTCACGTGGCCTAAGACGGCGTTGCGAGTTTCCTCACGATGTTTTCCTTCACCGTTTGAGAGCAGTCAGTACATGTACCTACTTAACTAAGTTTCGAGAAAAGCCCACGACACGAGCGGGGATCGAACTCGGACCTCTCGACATGACAGGCCGCGGCTTCCTCACTACGCTAACGACGCGGCTAAATGGTAAAAAAGTAGACCGTTTTGGCAACTAACTACCTACGTCAACCTTATAAATTATAAAGTAAAATCAGTGCCAAAAGCGTGCTGAAGCTGCTATAACTGACGCAAGGCTGATCACTGAACTATAGTTATGCAGCGATCACATAGATCAGCTATGGTCGCAGTGATACAAGGCGCAGTGGAATCGTGCTGGGCCCATAACCTGATAAAGTTAGTGATTTTTATAGGAGTAGAAATAAACTACTATTTTATTGGGCGTCCGCCATTCTTTATTGGTAATAGCGAGAGAGAAGCGAGTACAAACATCTAATCTTTAAATATATAAAACGAAGTAGTGTTAGTTACACCATTTATAACTCAAGAACGGCTGAACGGATCTTGATGAAACTTGGTACAGTGATAGCTTATACCCTGGAATAACTTAAAGGCTACTTTTTACGTAGGTAAACTGTTCCCGCGGGAAAAACTTATTCTACGCGGGCGCTGCGGGCAACTGCTAGTAGACAATATTGTTCACTTATAATCTAATCATAACATAGGGCAAAGGTATTTTAACATGGAAAGCCTTGAAAGAGCCCCAACATCCTTATCCTTACATAGTGTAAAACAAAGTCGCTTCCCGCGTCTGTACACTTAGATCTTTTAAACTACGCAACGGATTTTGATGCGGTTTTCACTATCATTCAGATAATTTCTTCCGGATGGTTTATAGGTACTTATCCCATGCGGGCGAAGCCTCGGGCAACAGCTAGTAGTCATTATTAATAGGTCTGACCGTCGCTACTGTCGCCGGGCACGACGATCTTGCTCCACATGTTGACTGGCGGCTCCGTGGTGAAGCCCTCCTCGCCCGCCGCCCGCCCCAAGTATGGACGGAGCCACAAGTTGTATTCTGGTCGGAAATTATCTACATTATTAATGTTATTGTGTATGAATACACTGGGGAGCTTTTTGGCGGGATTATGTCAGAGATGGATGTCCTTTTTGTTTAGTTAAATGTTTAATGGTAGATTTTGGTGTACCTATATCTGTGATAGTTTTAAATGCAACAAGTGCCTATTAAAGTGTATATTGTGCGGGATAGTTAAATAAAAGCGTGTAAACGACTACCAGTTCGTTCTAAATTGTCCCTAGTTAAATCTTCATTAAAAATACTATCAGTTTAGTGTGGTGTGAGCTGCAGTGTGGATCACCGAATGGCACTTGTTGTGCTCTGGAGGCAGTGCTGCGGTTGTAAGGTTTTGTGATTATAAACTACAATGTTTTTGGTCTATAAAAACTTATTTCCAATTGGCCGAAAACAGAGAGTTGTTTATATAGTATACATAGAGAGCGCGTTAGCAAGTCTGAACTGTAAGCACGGGTCTGAACAGTCTCGGAATGTTCGGGGCGACGCTACTAGTCACAACACGCCAGTAGCGCTGTTTGTTGCTCTCGCCGGCATTTATTTAGATTTTAGTCCGATAGCGCTAGGTTTTGAGGTTTCAAAAATACTAAAGTTGTTGGTTTTTCGCATATAGTTTCTGGACCATTTCCCCGACCTAATACCTTAATTTGTGTCATCCTAGGTATTTGCTTAGGTAGATATTTAGGTATTTGTCTTTTTGAACAAAATCGGACTAAAAGAAAATTAGAGATGAAAATTTTTCTTTCATGTTAATAACCAAGTAGTAGCCGATGTACACAGGCTTTTTGTGTCATCTCTGTCCACGGGAACACTGTTTTTTAACCAGTACCTAACACGTCGCCTAAATAGCTCCAAAAGAATATTACAATCGGTTAAATAGGTGTTACTCGTTTTAGATCACTGGTATCTGTTGTTCAAAACATTTTGTGTCGAATTCATCCACGGTATCTGCAGCTTTTCTATTTTTTTTTTACAACACCATGTAAAAGTCACAAAAGAAAATGCAAGTTATTAGAGTTTACGTCTTTATTATTATTATGGTGTAACGAAACTCTATTCATAATTTGTGTCGTTTTTGTCAATGGAATCTTTTATTTAATAATAAAAACGGGAACGTATTCGAAGGCAAGGCAAGCGCGGGCGCGGGGGGTGGCGCGGGGGGTGGCGGGGCGCACGCACACCAGCCGGCCAGAGACAGGCGCGCGGCGCGCGGCGCGTGACACTCGGTGCAAGCGAGTTGAAACAAGTCCGTATTTTTTCGGTCTCATTGATTTTATGTGAAATAGCATAGTAAAATGAAGGTTGAAAACCATGAATTTTAAAAAATTGCTACTCGCGCGACCAAAGATATTTTATACTTCTTTTTGAAAACAATAAATGTGTATCTGGTTTCGGTTTAGTCCCGACTCGCTCCCTTCCCATCTCGGCCCCAAGAAATTATATCTACAAAAAATTCCCAACTCGGCCCAATGCCATAAATCACTACCTACATGGTACAGTCACGGACGGAATAGAAGTCAAACAGTTTTTAAAATAATTTGTTTAATATGATTAAAATAAAATAAAACCGAGTAGGACTCGCGCCTTGGCGGTTTCGTACAAATTTAATTAAAGAAAAATTAGAAAATAGTTAATAAAATTTGTAGTTAAGTATGTCACAACTTAAGTGGATGACTTTTTCATACGCAAATAATAATAAAGTTTTTATTTGTTAAGTGATGTAACTACAAATTTACGGTTTTCGGATTTTTTCCTTTATTTGTGCTATAAGACCTTGCCCGTTCAATAAACCATTAAAGCGCATTCTCGAAAGGAAATTAATTATAATAAAAATAATCGGTAACCTTTTTCTTCTCAAAACCCTATCGAACAGCTCAGCAAACCATTCCTAAGAGGTAACTCTATGAAGGGGTTACCCATTCGACTTTCGAGCAAATTTGGTCTTTATTTTAAGCACATAGAGACTTTTCGTTCTGCGATGAGCGGGCGGCAAGCGCCCGGCAAAATTTTGACGTTGCCGACACTGCGAGTACCTTACCTACTTACCTATCTTAATTACATTGTTCGGAAAGAATATCACGCGTGCAGGGAGGGGCGGGGCGCGTGACGATCTTGTAAATAAACTTTAAAAAAACCTTGATTTGCCTTTATTTATTTAACAATTTAACATTACTCCTTGACATAACAATTTTGCAAAGGAACATTACAGAGAATATCGAATAACGAGTATTCGTTATTAATTAAGTTAATTAGTATTAATTAAGTCCAATCCGACGAGGCACTATCCGACCTCGGTGTGCCTCAAGGCTCGTGCCAGTCGAATACCACATTTGCCCTACTGCTCAACGACCTACCTCCAGCAGTAGCCAAGGCGGAGGTATACATGTACGCAAACGACGTAGCGGCCCTAGTCATAAAATCAAACGTCGTATTGTTGAAAGAGAAGCTGGTCAAGACAGCCCAACAACTACTGGACTGGTTCTAAGCCAATGGGCTAGCCCTTTATCTACAAAATGCCTGCTACATCCATTTCAACTTAGCAAATATGACGCGAGATCCCATATCGGACGAAGTTCTAGCTTGATAGGTTCACAATAGGATATAACGTTGATGCGATGACTATGCAATCACGTACGTATAAGGTTAAGACAAGAAGCCAACTAAACTAAAGAAAATCCAGAAACTGTCCTCAGTCCTCGCAAGCGCAGTCGCAGGCGCAGGCGGGAGCGCGGGGTAGGTACCTAATGTTTGCTGTCTAGTTGAAAATATTAACTATTTAAAGGGTTAGTTCTATGTAGAGTTTGCTGTTTAAAGGCTTAGTTAAAATAAATGAGATAGCAGTTGAATTTGGTGAGAAACGTCAATGGGAATGCAATATTAGAGGTACGGATAGCGCGGGACCGGTCGTCGTGCAGAGCCTTGGGGGATAGGCCGTTGTCCAGCAGTCTTCCGGCTGTTATGATGATGATAACGAATTTTTCATCCACATATATATTTGACAGCAATCCGATACTATTTATATATTCATTCATGTCTTTTTTTGTCAACAGTAGGTACTCACCTAAACTATACTAGTGGTTCTGTGAGAACAGTAGACTTCGCCAGCCCATATAAACCAAACCTAAAAGAAACCAACAGAAGTCAACTTTGCAGTTGGAGACAGATTATGTACTAAAGTGACAAAAATTAGCACTTTAAGTTTAATATTTCGCAAACGGATCCCTGAATCAAAAAATGTTTTCCACACACCCGCAATATTTTTGAATGACCTATCCAACGATACCCCACACCATGGAATTCACGAGGAAAAAAAAACATTCTCATTTTACGTATGCAGTTCTATGAACATAATTTATTTTTTCGACTTTCATAATAATATGTTGATCGACTAATATTCAAAAACTAATAGAACCTACTTAGCTGTCATAGTTTTCCTTTTAACTACTGTAAGCGATTCCAGCTTAAAAAAACAAACTCATTAAACAACATTGCAAAATTAACACTTTGATGAATATGTGGTCACTTTAGACGTTAAACACTTCAAAACATAAGCGGACAGCACTTCGTATCGCACGAGAGCTCGAAACTAACTGATCGTGTGCAACCGGTACGGCTCGTTTATATAGAGCTGGCATCGATTTACTCGACTACAACATCGATTCACTCGACTACGACATCGATTCATTCTATCCGCTACACTACGTTATATATGCTACTGCCGTGAATTTTTTCACATATCCAGAAGCAATCGTTTAGCTGGCAGGGGGGGATAGGGGAACACGTGACTCTAACAAAAATTATTTTTTATTTATTTATTTAAAACTTTATTGCACATAATTGTACAAAAGGCGAACATAATGCCAGTATGGCATTCTCTACCAGTTGACCTTTGGGCCATACAGATAATGCGTGGTAGGTTACAGGTTTAAAGCCTTATATTTCGCAAACGGATCCCTAAATCGAAAAATGGTTTTCACACACCCGCAATATTTTTGAAAAACCTATCCAACGATACCCCACACTGTGGGATTCACAAGAAGAAAAAAATCACTCCTACTTTGTAAGTATGGTAAGTACTCTAAAAAAATTTTTTTTTCAAGATTTTATTCTACTCATTTTGACTGACTATACATAGGTACTATATACATAGGTGGATCACCAATTCAGGGATAAATTCTGTACGTTTACCCTTTATTTTAATAATATTAAACAAATTGTTTTAAAAACTATTTGACTTCTATTCTTTCCGTGACTGTACGTACTGTAGTGTTCCGTGACTGTAGTGATTTATGGCATGGGGCCGAGTTGGGAATATTTCGTAGATATAATTTCTTGGGGGCCGAGATGGGAAGGGGGCGAGCTGGGAATAAACCACGTTTACAAAATTTAGATTTCGGTTGTAGATTCTACAAATTCAGGACAAGTAGGTGCCTATTCTGCATAGTATTAGAATGGATGGACCGTATACCCACCCCCCCGCCGCCGTCCGTCACCGCGTCATCAAAGCGCCGCGCCGCCCCTTTGTGCCGTGCCGCGCGCACTTCAAGCGCAAACATTTTTTTGTTTTTTATTAATTTAAGTACAGTATCCATGCATGAAAATGACACAAATTTAAATTGTCGATCTTTTATGCATTTATGATATTGAATATGTGAATTCTAATAATTGTAATATTTTTTAAGAGCGTTTGTAGCTTTGAAAAACAAAATAATTAAAAATCTTAAAAGTGCATGCATTAATTTGGCACAAATTTATTTATTGGGCATATTTAGGTGATCTGAGTTAAGTTATATTTATTTTTTCAATTGTAATTTTCTTTTGGCAACATTTGTGCATACTGACCTTTTATCAGTTTGCACTGGACTAATATGACACAAACTAGGTCTGCTCACTACTCAGGCTATCTTAGGTACAATACCGATTAGATTTCAAACTTTAAATTAATTTTGGCAGTTTCTATTTGAATTAAACAAATCAGTCACAAATCATTGAATTTCTCAAAATGCAAGTGCAAGAAATGACACAAAACGCAATAATATACTTTTTAGGTACAACTGTATCCACAGGCAAAAAATAGGCAACTTTAGAATTTTTGTAATTTATGACCTCAAAATAGCCTAGCGCTATCGGACTATTTGGAGTAATCATGGTGAAATGTGCAGTGCCAAGCTGTAAACACGATTCACGGAAAAGAACGATCTAGAAAAAATCTATAATAGAAGCGTCCATAGAACACCTGCTTACACTTGGCACAATGGGCAATGAGCGATGCGCGCGCTCTATAGCTAGTATACTAACTCTATGGCCGAAAACCATTTTAAAAAAGAATACACTGGGTACATTTACACGTCAATTGTTTATCTACCACCGCTTCCGGGGAGAATTAGAAAAGCCGCAACAAACTTCGGCACTTCCGAAACTTTAGAGTGTTAAAAAGCCCGATCGGGCCTCTAACTAAGTACATACCTAAATAGCAAAATATAATCTTACACAATCTTTTTAGGATAATTTAGTTTTTTAATTAGTTATTTAATTATTTTACAGAACAGAATTTGTATCGTTTAGAATTATTATTACATAGCCCAATTTTTTCATTAAGGAAAGGATGTGAACCCGAACTCAAACAATAACATTTAGTTTTACAAATTGAATCTTACACAATGTAGGGGCCATCTTACATTTTTCTAAAATATCTCGCTTATAAGTTTAGGATTTTTTCCTGGTTGTCTGGCAATTTTCAGCTCAGGTTAACTTTTTAAAATACCTATAATTGTATTATAATTATAGGTAATATTAATTATAATTACCTATAATTATAATATTTTTTAAATATTGGATAATGTAAATTGCAATGTCAAGTTCGTATAAAACAGAAAAAAAAACGTTAATTTTATTTTTCTTAGACTAAGCAGGACAGTAGATGCGGAGACCCGAAGATCGGATTCGGGGAGGTCTACGTCCAGCAGTGGACTTTAACAGGCTAATGATCGCGATGATGTATCTAAATCCTCACCAATGATCGTGGAGTACGAGTCCACCTCCCAAATGAGGCTGTAGCTGGTTGAGGTGGCCTTGTTCAGAGACGATTCTACCTTGAACGAGGCTGCATTCGGTACACCTGGGAACAAACCATAAACTTTGTTGTAGTTTTAGTTAGTTACCTGCAATAAAACAATACTTACGTACCAATGAAAAATACCCTCATCGTTTTGAATTTATACATATTACAAAATGCAAGTTCCCAACTAGTGCGGCATGGGCGCAACGTATAATTACACCGACCAATCGGAGCACAGTATGTTCTTTGAGGTCCTCTGTGCAGGATCCCTTACCCGTGAGTTTGAAAGACACGTCCGCCATGCCCAGTTTGTTCTCAGCCCTGAACGTGTAGTTGCCGAGGTCCGACTTGCGGACAGTCCGGAATATCAGCTGGTGTATGTTGTCCTGCACCATTATTACTATCCTGAAAACGACAACAAGTACAGTCGACCGCACGTCAGTGGTAATAACACTTTGACCTTGAGCTGGCCTAGCCTATTAGGGAATGCGCAGACCAAGCGGAAAAATGCCCGCGCACTTTTTGACGTCATTGTCAAACGAACCATTATAAATTCAATTTATTCAATACTAGCCGATGCCCCGCGACTTCATCCGCGTTATATACTATTTATATGTTATCTGTTCAAAAATTATTATTACCCTTTCTAATCATTCCAGTTTCTTTTGGTTTTAAAGTTTGTCAATAGATGGCGCTAGGTGTATTTTACACCCCGCTATCATTTGGTTCTTCGCAACATTAAAGTTAAGTGTGCAAATTGTTTTTACCTCTTTATTATAAGTATAGATATAGATTTGTAACTTACTTACTTATTTGCAATAAAAATTAATAACTTACATTATGTAACATTATCACTACTACAGCCTAAAGTCGAACTTCAAATCCTATTCATCATCATCAACAGCCTATTAATCTCCCCACTGCTGGGGCTCAGGCCTACCCTCTCAACGAGGGCGTGCGGGCTATAGTCCACCACGCTAGCCCAGTGCGGGTTGGTGGACTTCACATGCGCCTAAGAATTTCTTCTTCGGCGTATGCAGGTTTCCTCACCATGTTTTCCTTCACCGTTTGAGAGCAGTCAATTTGAACCTTATTCACTGCAAATAAATGTATTTCATTTCATGCCACCTGTCATCAGTCCTGACCGGCTTCCCGTCCCTGTACCAGGCGGTCCGCGCGGGCGGCACCGCGAACTGCAGGCGCGCCGCCAGCGCCGCGCGGAGCCCCACCGCCGTGTGCACGAAGCTGCGCTCCGCCGACACCACCGGGGCATCTGCGGAGAATACAACATTTCCACCCATTGCCAGACGAAGTCTTCGTCTTTCTCGCCGGTTCACCCTAAGGGTCGAGGCAGACCAAGCGGAAATTTGCCCGCGCACTTTTTGACGTCATTGTCACATGAAAGGTTCATTTGTCAATGACGTCCATACAAAATTAGTAGAATCAAACGCTCGAAGCGAGGCGAGCGATTCAAAAATGGAGCTCCAGGTTTTAAGTTCAAAATTACCGTGTCTCAAAGTAAACCGGTGAGAATGACCAGGTTTTAAGGTGAAATTACAAGGTTTTAGGGACTGCGCAAACGAAGCGGTTTGGTCGCTCGCCTCGCTTCGAGCATTTGATTCTACTAATTTTGTATGGATTCTGTATCGGATATCGAAGGAAAATTAGTAGGATCGACCGTTCGAAGCTATAATAGCTAGGCGAGCGGTTCAAAAATAGGGCGGCTGGTATTTTTCATACGATTACCTGCCTCGAACCTAGTAATCTTGACCTTAAAACTTCGTCTTTCTCATCGGTCCACCCTAAAACCTGGTAATTTTCACTTTAAAACCTGCTCATTCTCACCGGTTTACTTTAAAACGTGGTAATTTTCACATCGAAACCTAAACACTCTAACTGGTTTACTTAAAACTCGGAAATGTTCACAGTTATAACCTTAAAACTTCATCTTACTCATCGGTTCAGATTAAAACCTGGAAATTTTGACCTTAAACCTGTTAATTCTCACCATGTATGATGACCCTGATGGCAGCCCTGACGGGGTCCCCCACTCCGTTGGTGGCGGTGCACTCGTACACCCCGGCCAGGAGTCGGTGCTCCGCCTTGAACTTTATGCGGGAGCGGTGCTCCAGTAGCGCCATGGGTTCCCCCTGGACATGGGTATCCCAGCCATAAAACAGGTGGAGGGTCAACCGCACGTAAGTAGAAACAAAACCAATATAAACTGGTCTCTCATAGTATTGAAACTACATAATAGGCTACGCCAGCTTAAAGTCAGTGTTTCCACTGACGTGCGGTCGACTGTACAATAAAACGATATCACATTTACTGATTGACTAATCAATCTATCAATGCACAGCCTTAACTTCTGCAGTGGGGACATGTTAATAAGCTTTCAATAATTAACATTTATTTATCTATTCATTGACATTTAGGTATTGTTTAACTTAATAATTAGACATTTTAATTTAGATTTAGTAAATAAGTAAGTTGCTTTTTTTAAAAATTATAAAATACTTTGACATTATTAAAAATTCGCATACAATGTACATTGTTTCATGAATAAATGATTGATGATAATGATAATTGATTGAATAGGCTGTTGATTGATTGAAATAGACTCTCTAAAGGTACTTAACGTACATTTTTCCTCCAGTCAATGATGGGGGGAGGTGTGCCAGAGGCTTCGCAGCCTATGTCCACGTATTCACCCTTTCTGACTTCCATGAAACCGTCTTCCGGAATCGTTTTGATTGTAGGGGAATCTGGAAAATTAAGTTATCATAAACCAGTAAGATGTTGTCTAGAAAAAAATCATTAAATTATCTATCGTACTCTATAAAAAAAACCGGCTGCAGGAAATTTTTTTTTTTTCCAATTTTTTTTTAACGTTTTTTTTACAACTCTAGGACTGCATATGGGTACTTACACTGCACTTCTATAGAATGCGTCTGCCTGATGGGTCCCCACGGCTCGGGACGTATCACCTGGAAATTAAATAACTAAATGTATAATGACATTACCTCGAAAAGATGCCTGGCAACACCAAAGACGGGAGTAATATGTATGTAAATTTAAAGAAAACTGAGTTATTCCAGGAAAAAAAAAAATTATGAATTCCGAACATTTTAAAGAAAACTGAGTTATTCCAGGAAAAAATATATTTCTTATGAATTCCGAACATTTTGTATTACGACTTGTTTTTTGTCAAAGATTTTTGACGATTTTTAAAATAAATAGAAAAAGAAAAAATTCAAGGTTATTTTTTCAAAAACGGTTCAGGGCAAAGCGTTTTCATAAAAAAATTTTTTTGCGAAAAACACATGAAAGACGACCACTTAAAATAAAAAAACGCGACTTTTCTGAATTTTTTCGACGCTATCATACTTTTGTGTTCCATTTTTTCTGAGTTACACAAAGTAGGTAGGTACAGAGAGTACCTACCTAAGTACTTAATGAAAATTTCTTTTTTTTTTCATCATCAATTAAGCCCTAACAAACTAAGGGTGGTCCTAAGTCCAGTTAATTATCCCTTTAACTACTTGCTTTGTTAAGTTAACTGGCTTCTTCCGTTAACTTTTAACGGTACCTAGATATGATGCCCAATCGAAATAACAGCAGGATATCATCAAGTGCTCGCCGATCAACTTGGGATCACCCACAGACCTTATAGACATTTCAAGCTACTGTAAGTACCTAAATATTAAACTAAACTTAAAACTAATTAAGTACCGACCTTATAGACATCATATCAAGCTACTGTTAGTACTTAAATATTAAACTAAACTTAAAACTAATTAAGTACCGACCTTATAGACATTTCAAGCTACTGTAAGTACCTAAATATTAAACTAAACTTAAAACTAATTAAGTACCGACCTTATAGACATTTCAAGCTACTGTAAGTACCTAAATATTAAACTAAACTTAAAACTAATTAAGTACCGACCTTATAGACATTTCAAGCTACTGTAAGTACCTAAATATTAAACTAAACTTAAAACTAATTAAGTACCGACCTTAAAGACATTTCAAGCTACTGTAAGTACTTAAATATTAAACTAAACTTAAAACCAATTAAGTACCGACCTTATAGACAATCAAGCTACTGTTAGTACTAAAATATTAAACTTAACTTAAAACTAATTAAGTACCGACCTTATAGACATTTCAAGCTACTGTAAGTACTTAAATATTAAACTAAACTTAAAACCAATTAAGTACCGACCTTATAGACATTTCAAGCTACTGTAAGTACTTAAATATTAAACTAAACTTAAAACTAATTAAGTACCGACCTTATAGACAATCAAGCTACTGTTAGTATTAAAATATTAAACTAAAAACTAATTAAGTACCTATTTTGTAAAATTGGACGATATAATAGAAGAGCAAAAAGAACCTTATTTCCCAATTTTAGTTGATGAAAAACTTTCTGTAGGTATTTTGTGAAAACAGATAGTAGGTACGCGTATTGGATCAAATCCTTTATACACTTACCTATCTGTATAAGTAACTACCTACTTACTTCTTTAATTGATCTAACGAGCAATAGACAGACAAAAACGGGGGCTGTCTCGAAAGAGTTGTACAAATTGATTAATTGCATAATTGGCCAGTTGAGAATTTAAACTGGACTACGATGCCACTAGTGTTGGTCTGTAAGTGTGCATCGACATCGATGCAATTTTATTATTTAGCTTTTATATACTTCATGCATGACACGACTGTTTCAACACTTACGTACCTTAATTACCGTCAGGTAGATTGAAAGTCAGATAAAAAAACAAAATTTTGCATGGAAGTCCAAAAACTCAACACATTTTATATCTGAAAAATATGTACCTAATTAGTATTTATTATGTATGTACGGTCGACCGCACGTCAATGGAAAAAAAAAACAGGTAAGTATAAACGGTCTCTCATAGTATTACAACTCGCTATAGGCTAGGCCAAAGTGTTTCCCCACGGACGTGCGGTCAACTGTACATAGTCTTGTCTAATCACAAACTACTCCTAGTTTGTGATTCTCTCTTGTGATTAAGATGAATAAAAAAAATATTTTGCACGGGTCTTACACGCGAATATTTTTATTTACTTCTGCCCAAAAATGAAAAAAAACACATGATAGGTATAGTTACCCAAATAAATATTGATCTATACTTATAATAAATCTGTAGAAACCGCGTGTCTGTACTTTGAATAAATTTATAAAAAAATGAGTGTGGACGATAAAAAAAGAGTAACAGAACACAAAAAAGCATTTTAAATTTTTTTTGTCTTTCTGTCTTTCTGTCTGTCTGTCTGTCTGTCTTTCTGTCTTTCTGTCTTTCTGTCTGTCTGTAATCGCTAATCTCCGAAACTACTGAACGGATTTTCTTGCGGTTTTCACAGGTAGATTAAGCACAGCCTGGCGCAACTTATAGGCTTTGTTTCATTGAAATCGGATGACAGCGAAAAAAGTTATCGTCATTTACAGATAAATCATTTAACGTAACAAGACGATGTCATAGACATAGGAGATATCAGTGTTTTTTTTAACTGGGACAGTATAGGCAAGTCCGAAACCATAGGAGATGCAGGGAAAGTGTCTTATGACATAGAAATTTTTTGGTCAAGCGTGTGTTGTCCATAAAAATGAGACAATTTGCACATATTTTTTTTAATGCGGTTCGACTCAGTTTCATGTAGGGATCACTTCATTATATCGGAAGAAAAAAGTCTGAGCAGCAGAAGTTAGTCAAATTATATAAAATGTTTTCTCATAGAACGCCAGTGAAAAATAATTTTTATTATTTTTAAAAAATGCGTATCGACTTAGTTTCATGTTAGAATCATTTTATTGTATCGGAAGAAAAAAATCCAAGCAGCAGAAGTTAGTCAAATTTAATAAAATGTTTTCTTATAAAATGTAACTGTACTGTGCAATGTACTTAGGAACTTACTACTTATTCATGCATGCCACCTGAACTCCAGCTGCTCCGATTACTATGTCAAAATTGTTATCACGAAAAAATACCTAAAGGTTCCTAAGACAGTTTCCCTGTATCTCCTATGGTTTTGGTTTTGCCCATACTGTATTAGTTAAAAAATACACACGTATAATAAAAATTGATACGAGAAGTCTTATGAGCAATAGAAGTGAAAACAACAATTTTTTAAATTTTTATCTGTCTTCACCAAATTGGATACGGTGTTCATAGTTTGTTCCTGAAGGTATGGTATACCTTAAATTATGGTGAAGGTACTTAGAATGATCCATTTTACCATTGGAAAATTATAACTAGACGATGTATGTCTGTACATAGTAGAGATAGGTACCTACTTCCAAAATCCACGCGGACGAAGTCGCGGGCAACAGCTAGTATGTAATAAATATTAAGAAATGTTCTATCGATAGTACATTTTAGACTTTCGCGCTTTGTATTCATAATTATATAATTATATAAGATTTGTGTAACCTGGTCGAAACGTCGGGCAAAGGTAAATAAAACTTGTTCGTGTGTAAGACCCATAAATAATTATAATATAATTATGTTCTATCGATAACTTGACATCCCATCACTGTCGCAAGCGTGTAATTACAAGCGTTAGTTAAGATCGAAGGGCGGTGCGTCTGGACGTTTAAATTAATTGTTCTTCTATTTATAAAATACAGATAGTCTGCTTTGTTTTAGAATTGGACTGTTGAATCGGTTGAATGAATGAGTCAACTAGTTGTTCGCCCGCGTGGGATATTTTTTTCCCGCTGGAACAGTTTACCGCGGTAAAAAGTTGCCTATGTCCTATGTCCTGCCCCCAGGGTTCGATGTACCTCCATAGCAAATTTTATCAATTTCGTCGGTCCACCTTGTGGGAGGCCTGCCCGCTGCGTCTTCCGATACGTGGTCGCCACTCGAGAACCTTTCTGCCCCAACGGTCAGTATAATAATTATAATATTGATTGGATATTATACGTCATCCTTTGGCCACATACCTCGCAGGTGTAGTCTGCGGTGTCCTGCGCTCGGAGGGAGTCCACCTGCAGGCTGTAGTTGGCGTGCATCCTCACCCTGGGCGGCAGCAGATGGTTCGGGTCGGCCGTGTCGCCCAGCAGGCGGTCGTCTTTGTACCAGCGGACTCGCAGTCGAGACTCTGTGAAAATTAAAGAAAGCGGAGTTGAACCATAGTGAAAGGACGCTGCAAGCTTTTCATCCTCAACAGCCTATTAATATGTCTCCACTGCTGGGGCTCAGGCCTACCCTCTCAACGAGGGCGTTCGGGGTACAGTCCACCACGCTAGCCCAGTGCGGGTTGGCGGACTTCACATGCGCCTAAGAATTTCTTCTTCGGCGTATGCAGGTTTCCTCACGACGTTTTCCTTCGTCGGTTGAGAGCAGTCAGTAAATGTACTTAAGTTTCGAGAAAAACCCATCGGTACATGGCCCAGCCGGGGATCGAACTACGGACCTTTCGATATGATAGGCCGCGTCTTATCGCTAACGCTGCAAGCTTTTAATGCTGGCTAAATAGACATTACTAGCTGTTTCCCGCGGCTTAGCCCGAGGTATCTATAGCCTAATGTTATTCTGATGTATAATCTTTATTGCTGTAAAGTTTCATCAAATTCTGTTTGGTAGTTTTTGTGTGAATGAGTGACAAAACAACCATCCAAACTCACAAACATCCTTACAAACTTTCTCGTCTACAATATTAATTGGCAGGATGAGGCAGAAAAACAAGAGAGGTTAGCGAGGGTCAGTTGGAATCCGAAGCCTGGAGAAGCAGCACCTCTCAACCATTGCCCTGGTTAGTGGCCAACAGCTACCACTCAACAGGAGAACCTAACAATCTAATAATAGGGGAATCTGTTTGTAAACTGAGTCAACAATCACAGTCCTCTGCTGAGCCAGGTCTCTTCGAAAATGATACGATACGGTACATACGATACGGTACGATTTACGATAAGATACGATGCTATCAGTCACCCGGTCACTAATTAGTCCGCTGCGCGTTTTTTTTATTCACGTTAATAATGATAATTGCATGTAAGTATGTAGTTATAACATCATATCAGCCTGTAGACGTCCACTGCTGGACAGAGGCCTCCCCAAGGATCTCTACGACGACCGGTCCGGCACTAACATCATCCAGCCGGGTCCCGCGGCCTTCACCAGATCGTCGGTCCACCTTGTGGGAGGCCTACGCTGCGTCTTCCGATACGTGGTCGCCACTCGAGAACCTTTCTGCCCCATCGGCCGTCAGTTATATAAAATACCTATTTTATATGTGTAGTTTGTTATACAGGGTGGTACACAGTGACCCACTTCCCTGAAAATGTCAGATTGTGCGTATTGCACTAATTTTTACCACAGAAACTACATTTTTTAACCTTTTTCAACCCTAACCAGATGAAAATTCAATTTAATATCCGAGGGAAGGCGATGGGAATGAGACAAGAGTTGTATTTGCCACAGACTAAATATTTTCGTGATACGAGGGGCCCATATATCGGCTACAACAAGTCGCAATTGGAACATAAAGATCTAAATCTATCTCTCTTCCTGTGTCGCTTCAAGCACCGTAGGTACTTGTATGTGTGAATACAGAGAGCTCAGTGCAAACGGATGTGGCAAATTGGTTTACCGTAATAATATCCAATCTGAAAAACGTCCAAACCAAGGGATCCGTAGTGAAAAATTTTCTGATTGGACATTTTTCTGATATTTGGACGTTTTTCAGATTGGACATTATTATCGTAAAGCAGAAATACTTAACTTATCTACTAATATTATAAAGGCGAAAGTTTGTAAGGATGTTTGTGAGTGAGGATGTTTGTTACACTTTCACGCAAAAACTACCGAACAGAAGTTGATGAAACTTGGTACAGTGATAGCTTATATCCTGGAATAACATATAAGCTACTTTTTAACGCGGACAAAGTCGAGGGGCGTCCGCTTATACCCCCTAAGTAACAAAACATCTACATAGAGGGCGCTGTTTCACAATGTACACGGGAAAAACTTTTCTACGCGGGCGAAGCCGCGGGAAAAAGCTAGTAAGATATAAAACGAAAAACGTTTGAAAACATAAAAAGAACCGTCATATGAAATATTTATTTATTTAAAACTTTATTGCATTAATTTGTACAAAAGGCGAACTTAATACCAATGGCATTCTCTACCAGCTGACCTTTGGGCCATGCAGATAAATTAGTGGTAGGCGCAAAACGAGAGACTAAGGGCTTCTTTCACCACTTCCTGATATGGTTACAGATAGTAATCTTAGTGATAAACTAATCTATCAGATAAATCTGTGTGATAGACTATATAAAATAAGATACCTGTGAAACCAAAAAATACGCTATCTGTCAGATAACCTGCAGATAGTGTACCTGGGACTTTATCAGCAAGCGGTGTAAGAGGCCCTAAATACAACAATATGATATTATAAAACTGTAATTATATGATAGGTAACACTAAATAAATAAATAAACACTAAATATGTGGTTGTGCTCAGAATTACCCGCTCTACACTCCACAAAAATCCACATATCTTACACAATACGCAAGAATCTTAGTACATTGAAAATGTACCATAGTAGCTAGACGGTTATGAGCGACTGTACGTTATTTTGCGTCTCGTACCTTGAAACCATCGCTACGCTCAGGATTCTATCTTTAAACCACTCGCTTCGCTCGTGGTTCAAAGCACAAATCCTAGCACCCTTCGCTTGCTCAGTTTTCGGCGATCTATAACGTCAGCACAGCGATATTGACAAAATGTCCCAACTTTGGGGTCACGTATCTCTGAACCTATGAAAGATAAAATTTCAAAAAATATATATTTGGATAGTCCATCTAAGCGCAGAGGTGCTTTTTCTCATTTTTTCGATATTCCAAATAGATTCGTTAAAAAAAACTTTTCCAAATTTCGTCCCAAAAAATCCCCAAATTTTTCCAAACTTTTTCCATTTTCAAAAAAATTTGCCAAACGATTTTCAAACTTTCAACGCTATAATGTGTCTAGATAAATTTTGCGCCTTTTGAGCCCTCGTTTGACCCCGTTACCCTAAATTTCGAGAAGTTATCGCAGATTTTGTTTATTTCTTGATATCGATCCAATAAACATTTTCAATGTTAAAAAGTTTCTTCCTTTTAGGAGAGTTGTGGTCCGAAAGCCTAATGTTGGTTGGTAAATGCCGCATCCAAATAATACTCTACCTATCTCCATTTCTACCACACGTCTGATCTAATCTGTCGCCGCCTGTAAAATATTTTATTTATAATACATTGTGTATATGTAATGTGGCAGTGTACGTGTCAGACACAAAAGTGCATCGCTTTTGTGTACTCTGATTGACGGCCGGCGGGTCTGACAGGCACATTACTGTCTGCATGCATATTCACAGATAAATACAAAATGTTGGAAAAAGAAACATTTTTGCCCAAGTCAAAAACATTTCGTGCAATATCTCGAAAACTAACGACTTCTTACTGAGGATTTTAATTTTTTTAGACAAATTCACATACGTCTGTTTAGTCCCAAATTAAGCCGAAGCTTGTCCTTTGGGTACTCAACAACTGTTAAAAATGCTTAAGTATTACTTTTAAATAAATACTTAAATACATACATACACAAATCAACAGATAAGTCATAAATTGAAATAAATTGAAATTGAAATTAAATTGAGATATGCTCATCATAAAAATGTTGACCCCGGGTGGGAATCGAACCCACGGACTCGTCAATAGGACAAGGTGTGTTGGCGCGCGTAGGAACGCCTATGTCCAGCAGTGGGCGTTGAAACGCAAACCGGTACTCAGTAATAGAGTTCTTTGTAATAGTGTTGTGAGAGGTGGAAGAGTAATTTATCAAACAATGTCTTTAAAAAAAGCTGCTACACATAAGGCGGTTCACCCGCCGGCGAAAACAACATCTCTACTCTAATTCAGTTTAAAAAATATAATAATAATGTTTGAACAAATCCACACCCGGCTGTTTAGTCCCAAACTAAGCCGCAGCTTGTAAATGGGTACTCAACAACTGATAAACATATATACACTTATTTTTTATACATACAAACTCCCAAAATCCGCAAACCAACAGATATGCTCATCACACAAATGTTGGTCGACCAACAGTTGGTCAAATGGGAATCGAACCCACGACCTCCGGCGCAGTAGAGGGTCACTACCAACTACGCCAACAGGCCAGTCAAATGAATGAAAACGAAAAACAGTGTTTAGTAAAAAGTGACTCTTTAAATTCAAAGACTTTCCGTAATTCGTTATTATGTGCGATAGCTAATGAGATATTGATGCAAAAATCAACCAAATTGCTTTAAATTAATTATGTACAGGTAATATTTTTTCTTAGATTAGCTTAAAGTACATAGGCAAAGGCATGGGTTAGAACAAAGTGAATTAACTTTAATTCTCGTAGAAATAATAAAATCTAAGAAGGCGGCGTTTTTAAAACCGCCTCGTCTGTAGAGCACCTTAACTTAAACAATGATTAAGTTGTAAAAAGTTAGTGTGTGAGTAACAAGATTACATAATAGCATCAATAATAATTTGTTACTCCTCTTTTATATAAGTAGGCAGTAGGTACTAGGTACTTAACTCGATCTATTTAACTTTAAGGATCCGCAGGAAAATTTTAAAATAGATAAACTTACTTATATAAAAAACTTAATAAAAAATAACATTATTTGAACCATTCAAAATATATTTTTTTAAAACATTAAGGCAAAAAAAAATTTAATAAAATTCAGTTAAGTTTTGTTTTAGAGTCTGTTTCCTTTTTTTAAATTAATATTTGTATCACACAATGATGGGAAAAGAGAAGGATTATTTCCTTCTCTTTTCCCTTTTCATTTCTTTTACAATCGGATGTGTTTCTTGCACCTACCTTGATATGCAATAAAAAAATTAAGGCATTATGTAGAAAATAAAATATTTTGACACTTGCATAAGATTCAAATAAATAGTCAAGACACTTTTTAGTTGAATTTGTATGAATTTAATATGATCTAAGTTAGTTCTAGTATTAAATATAATCTAGTTAGTTAAGTATATAGTTAGTAAGTTGGAAACCCGAGTATTCCCACGGAACAGCTAAACGTCAGTCGTTTAGAATACTAAGAAAGAATCGCATTCTTCTACTTATGACGCTTTGACGGAACCCAAATACTTATTTTGAATATAAAAGGCTATGGACGCATTGGCTGCGCTCGCATTATTATGCAAATTATGCATTTAGAAACGCTACATTATAAAAGGTATATTTGTCTGTCCGTCCTGTTAAAGACGATTGATGGACAATGTCAGATTATAATCTTAGTCTTTCTTTACTATATCTATATGCGCTTATAAAATTATTTTATGTTTCGTTGTGTTTTTATTTCGCCAATTTTAAGTTTTCGAGTGATTTTCATTTTGTGACAGTGTAAAAATACTTTATAAATACGAAATGACATGACTTAATATTACGCGAAATGACATATACCTAAGCGAAATGACATAATATATACGTGAAATGTCTTAATATACACTAAATCACATACCTATCCACGAAATCACACATAGGTAGGTAGGTATGCGAACCCAATAAACGAAATGGCATATATGCAAAATGGCTTAAATTATTATACGCGAAATAACTTAATATACGCGAAAAGACATATCCACGAAATTACACACAGGTATGCGAAATGTAATGGTATATTTTTCATGGTAACAAACCTGACTCATCGACATAGCACGGTAACAGCACGGTGTCATTTTCATATGTCTTCACCGTCACTGGAACGCTTTTAAATACTTTCTCACTGTCCACTGCGTTCATTAACAATATTGTAACGACTTTAATTAAAGTTTTCATCTTTAAAAGGAAATACTTCACTTAAATTCTCCTTTTAATGACTGCGTTGTAGGGCTGTAGGATCCTGTTGCTTATATAAAGGGTTTCTTAATTTTTCACAGTTCCGCTTAACTTAATTGATTCAGGATCTTCGGTCTGTTGATCTCGCCTGCTGTGTGATTCTGTAAAGTATGAATTAAAACTCGACCATCACATCGCAAGTCACTTACTTCACTCCGCATCCGATCATGAAAGACCTTGATGTCGCATTGTGTAAACAAATACAAGCTACTTAATAAACACTTCACTTGCGAAGTAAAGTGAGTATTGAACTGTGAATCATTGAGTTAGAGACCGATCTCACTGCGGATTCAGGATCGAGTTGCACAAATACGCTTACAGAATAGCAGGGCAGCTGTATTAAAGAAAATATACGTTTATTATTTTTTGGACGGTCCTTCAATCTCATTCTCCAAGTTTGACTCGCACATTCATTATTTTTCGTTAAGATTCTCTAGTGTTTTAAACAGATGCCCAATGAAGCTACTTGTTCGGAATTCACTTTAAACTTAATGGTTTCGCAGTTTGAAATAACAGATCCCACTTTCAAAAATAGGTACCTGACTAGGTACACTTTACCCAAATCCTCAAATTCTCAAGTCATTTTCTTGGTCCTGTCGCTCGCTTCGCTCGTCTGATTTTCACCAGTAATTAACTATTCTAACCTAAATCACAGAGGACTATATTTAGTTACTATACGTAATAACTTTGATTATAACTAAATTAAGTAAAATATTATTTTTCAGGAAGAAAATTAGACAAATTTCAAAGTTACAAATACAAGTGGAATCTATTAGTTTCAATTCAACTTAATTATTTTAATCTAAGAATAATGGTCTAACAATTCTTACGAAACCTTTTTTTTATAATTTAAACCGATTTGAAGTAGTGTTGTGATGTGAGTCCGCTGCGCGCGCGCGGTGGCGGGACCCCGAATCCGAACTGTCATAGTCGAGGCGTGCGCCGACGCATTTGATCTTGATGATTAGCCCTAAGTTGAGGATACACCGGTAATGTGTCATTTTTATTGACAAAGCCCCTTTACAGCTGCTTTATTTAGTTGAAGACGTAACCAACTGTTCCGTAGGTACCCAATGGTTTCAATAAATAGTATGAGTATTTAATTGTATCAGGCGTTACTTTACGGAAATCCATTATATAACAATATTGTGGTTATTAATTTGCTTTTCCGCGAATAAACTTTATGTTGTTATATATAGTAAGTAATACAGAAATTTTTAATTTCTAATTTTCTATTTTTTATTTTTTTATTTATTTCTGTATTACTTACTATATATAACAACATAAAGTTTATTCGCGGGAAAAGCAAATTAATAACCACAATATTGTTAAATAGTATGAGTATTATTATAAACGAGAAAGTTTCTAAGGATATTTGAATGTTGGTTACTCTTTCACGCAAAAACTACGAAACAGATTTTGATGAAACTTTAATGTACGTATTAATATATTATAAATGTACCTATATACATCAGACAGAATAACAGATAAGAAAAGCTGTTCTCGCGGGGCAAACTTTTCTATGCGGGCGAAGTCGAGGAACAGCTAGGTACCTGTTTTCTCATTCAACTTCATAATTATGCAAAAAATATTTAAAAGATCTAAACTAAACCGCTAATCACACTGGAACTGCCAGTCGGATTTGAAAGAAAGCTTTTTGTATTTGACAGCCCAATTCTTGTTCAAGATTAAAAGGCTTAACATCACGCCACGACCATCAGGAGCCGAGCAAAGAGAAAAATGTAAGGAATATCTAAAAACGCCGGTGAAGCCGCGGGAAATAGTTAATCTTCCCATGTCAACTACTCTTTCTTGATTTCTTTTCTTAATTTTAATCACTATTTCAGAATCTATAGCGATAAGATCGCCTATTTGTACCTTCTAAATCTACTGTATTATTATGTTCTCTTTTATTTTTTGTGCAATAATGAGTATTGAATTGAATCTATGTCAATTTAGAAATCTCGGTGTAGCTCGGCCCTTAGCCGCATCCCGACAATTAATTGATTCACCTTTAATTTAGTTCAAGAAAGTCTCGTCTGTCACATGCTTTCTGGTGACAGACGCGTTGGTAATTATGACATTCTGACATATTATGCACGCCCCAGTGAAATGGCAAAGAAAGATGCATCTATCGCTTTTTAATAATAAAAAATTCTAAAGTAGTCATCATCATATCAACCTGTAGACGTCCACTGCTGGACAAAGGCCTCCCCCAGGGATCTCCACGACGACCGGTCCTACGCTAACCTCATCCAGCCGGGTCCCGCGACCTTCACCAGGTCGTCAGTCCACCTTGTGGGAGGCCTACGCTGCCTCTTCCGATACGTGGTCGCCACTCGAGAACCTTTCTGCCCCAACGGCCGTCAGTTCTACGAGCGATGTGCCCAGCCCACTGCCACTTCAGCTTCGCAATTCTTTGAGCTATGTCGGTGACCTTGGTTCTCCTGCGGATCTCCTCATTTCTGATTCGATCTCGCAGGGAAACTCCGAGCATAGCTCTCTCCAGGACTGAAAACCAGCGCTGCACTGTCAGTCCCACTGACTGTGTCAGCATTGCTGAGCCCTGTCCTTTTTCCAATCTCGAGGTTGGTACTTTATTTATTTATTTATTATTTTTTTGGTAGGTACACATGTTTTATTGTGGTTTATGTTAAAGGTTTTTTTTATTATTGTTTTAATTAACCCTATTTGTGTACCAATATCATGGGTTTTTTTATTTATTTTTTGCATGTAAGTACCTACTTGTGTGGCAATAAATTTCTTTTCTTTCTTTCTTTCTTTCTTTCTCCATGTCCCTCTGGGTGACCTTGAGCCTTCTTACGAGGCCCATAGTGAGCGACCACGTGTCGGTACCGTATGTCATCACTGGCAACACACACTGGTCGAAGACTTTCTAAAGTAATATTTTATCTTCTAAAGTATTTTATTTTATTTATTTATTCAAACATTTTAAATCTATACTAAAAACTATTGGAATATGATAATTATGCGTAACTGACCCCAAAACACTTCAAAAATTGCATGTCTGTCTTCTGTCTGTTTGACCCTGCATGCACGCTAAAACTACTGGTCCGATTTGAACCTTTTTTTCTGTTTGAAAGCAGGTGGTCTGACTTAAAATATGGCGTACTTGGATTTTTAAAATTCCCACCCTAAAGGGGTGAAAAGATTTGTATGGGAGCAAAAATTTACAGATTGAACTCACATGTCGCGGGCAACTAAGTGTATATATGCAGTGTACTTTTTAAAGCGAACGAAGCTGCGGGGCATATGCTAGTTTTGAATATAAATGTGTCAATTTCACCGAACGGGTGGAAAAGAGAAGGAAATTATATCTCTCACGCTCATGAATAGCTTGACTTTTCCGTGACTTTCATAAACGGGGTTCCATTTTGAGCCCTTTTACCATGAATTTTAAAAAAAAGCTACTCCCATATGGATGAGTAACAAAATCATTTTAGGGGGTGCCAAAATCGTGCCAAATGTATATCGAAATTGATACTCACGCACACATTCTCATTTTCAAACTCCATATAAATTTGTATATGAGCAACTTCCTCCCGCTAATCCGTTTCATTTGTCCGCACCCCCCCTGATTTTGACACAGAATTTTTCATCGTTTCCCATACTAAATTTGCAAGATGCGATCTCTACAGGGAGCGCGCGCGCGACAAAAGAGGTTCGAATCTCTTTACCCCTACCAGTAGCAATACTACCCCTATCCCCCCCATCGGGAAACGTTCAATTCAATTCAATCTCTTTATTGCACAAAAAATAAAACGGAACACAAATTAGATTTAGAAGGTACAACTAGGCGGTCTTATCGCTGAGAGCGATTTCTTCCAGACAACCTTTAACGTGACAACCGAAACGTTGTTTATGGATGCTCCCGTTCATCATTTCAGCCTTTTAGCGTCCACTGCTGGACAGGCGTTCCGTAATGAACACCACCACACCCGTTCCTCCGCTCTCCGCGTCCAGCCGCTTCCGGCCACCTTCTTCAGGTCGTCGGTCCACCTGGCGGAGGGGCGCCCAGCTCCCGTTCAAGTTTCATCAATATCAGCTCAGCTATTCCGAGATTTATGTAGGTACATTTCATGTAGGCCTAAGGAGGCCCGGACAGCCTCAAAGGTACTTCCCTAAAACTAAAAACACACTAAAACTAACCTACATAGGTGGACGGATAATTAGAAACAAGGCAAGATTTTCATATAATCGAGGTCAC